>MU269980.1:42468061-43917228 GCA_021432705.1 Caranx ignobilis
ATCTGGACATCCAAGTAACACAGCCTTGAAAGCAGCATCAAATCCATCATGGCAGTGAATCCTGGCATGAAAGCAGATCTAGCATGAACATGTATCCAGCCTCACTAGACTATCTCCTCGGAGTTATACAGAAAGGCCAAAAACAAGGGCATCATCACTAAAATAAGGCAGAGAGGTTAGCGATGGCTGCGCCATGTGTTTCCAACAGCGGCAGATCATAAACCAAAGGTTGCAGTGAGATGGACTCCTCCAGGCAACAGAACCCTGGAACGCCGAAAGACAACCTGGCGCCAGGCTGTGACGCGCTTGCCAAGATGAACTTAACTTGGGGGGAGGCTCATGCTGCTGATGATAGAGAGCAAGCGAGACAAAAAGGATTGAATAAGGATGTCCAAACATACTGACTCTTACTTACTTAATGCAGCTTGATAGAGTCATTTCATTAAGCATCTCATCATTGATTTTTAAACTATAACCCCGTTTTTTTTTATGGAGAGTATGAGGCTGAGACACAGGGCACATCACAAATGAGATGCTTGGCCCGAACCCCACAGCATCTCTTTGGTACCTCTGGGTACCATTAAATGCTATTTTCAGTGTGAACACACGATGTGGTGGGACACAAAGTACTTTAAAAAGTCACTACAGCCCATGTGTGATGATTCGGGAATGAGACTGTGCTGCTTGAGTTGCACTGCTTATGACTAATAAACTGATCTGAGTCTGTTAAATTGATGAAAGTCTCCTTTAAAATTTCATTTGGATTTCGAGATTAGAAATGATTCATGTCATTCAACATAGGTTGTTATTCTCCTGATTGTTATTCATGAGGCAGTGTAGCAGTTTCACGCTCAAAATCAAATCAATAACCTCTCCTCTAAGAAATGAAAACAATTTATAAAGACGGTGTTGTGGTTTCAGCAACATGGCATGACGACTGAGGAGATTGCTGTTACTGTAGGTTTGAGCTTGTAAACTTTGAGTGATTTACTGAGATTAAAAAGCCCGACAGCTGAGACCTTTGTGAACCTTTCCACCGAATGTTTTATTAAAGAAAGGAAGGATATTGCAAAAAAAAAAAAAACCTTTTTAATATAAAATGTTCACGGTCAGTCACCCATGTTAAGTAAAAGTAGCTATTTTGAACACTTGAGTAATAATGTGGTGACTGTGTGTCGTCTTTCTTTCTTGATATGATTTTCATTCAAAGGCCCCACTGTAAAATCACAGTGGTGAACAATGTGAGTAAAGCAGCTAACCAGCTTTCATTACAACTGCAGACAGTTTGTTTTGAAATGAAAAAAAAAGTCAGTCACCTGTGGAACGGACAATCCTGGAAAAACACCGTCCAATCATTTTATATGCCAGATTCAAGTCAATTGGATCGTGATGTGTCAATCAAACCGCCAACTCTGTCCCTCCCTCCTCTGCACATACCGCTTGTCGTGCACTTAATCGCCTGCGTGCTCAGAGTCTTCAATGAGTTACGTCACGGAAAAGACTACGCAATTAATCCAATGTCCCACACTGAAGTCTGGTAGGTGGCAGTGTACCTCACAGCTGGATGCTGGATGGCTTATTATGATGTTAGGTGTTTTCTTTCGCATGAATGAGCCGTGAGAAAAAGATGGCGGAAAGTTAGCCATGCTGTGCAGTGAAGGCGATACCTTCATGGAGCAACGCATTGTAATCCCAATGTGACATGGCTTTCCGCAATACGGTCGCATGTAGTGAGGCTTCACCTGAACAAGTGTTGCAAATTCCTGCACTCCTGAGGCGTGGCTTCAGAGAGAAGTCTGAGGAATGGCTGTTGGACTTTTGAACTGTGTATTTTCAAAATGTGGCCTGCTCGAATCGTTTGTTCCAGGATCTCCAACCCTACCTTTAATATCTTCTTGTCACAGTATCCACAACCAAAGAACAACCCTGATTCACACAGCAGAAAGAAAGAAAGAAAGAAAGAAAAAAAGAAAAAGAGAAAGAAAGAAAAGAAAAGAAAAGGGATGGATGATAAATGATAACATAACTTACAGCCTCTGAGTGGTTTCATCATGGACACCTTGCAGTGGGATACAAGTTTTGCATGAGTGGGCCCATTTGGAAGAAACCTCTTCCTTTTACAGCTATGGAGGAGTATCGGATCACTCAGAAAGCCTCCATGCTTTGATGATACGGTATGGGACATGCCTGTCAATTCATGCTCTGTTCTGTATGTTCTCTGCAGCCCATCGCAGAGAAATGCATATTTGAATATGGAGTTGTACAGAAAGCTTCTTACATTTCCACAGCTGTACAGTAATGCTCGTTCATTAAACCAAGGGTTGATTTTACCTCGGGTTGAACTTTTTAGAAACGTGGCTTTGAATGCAAAAGCTAATGGTCTCTTTGATGTTGAAAAAAGAGGGGAAAAAAAGGAGAAAATAAACACACATGCATTGGCAGTTGGTGTATAGATGCTGGAAGTCTTGAAACATTTCAGCCCAGCTCGAGCTGTACAGCCTCCGATTCCCCCGAGGAAAGACAGAGAGCCTCTGGCAGAACAAAACAGAAAGAGGAGAGTGAAACAGGAAAAGACAGGGTTTTTTTCCTGTCTCCTCTGCTCCTCAAGTCACCTTTTTTACCTGCTCAAGATAAGGCAGGTAAAAACAGATCTGAGTGAGTGTCTGCTTTCCCGACAAATACAGCTTGACACACCGAAGAAGAAACTCCAATCCAGGATATTCCTTTTATCTAAATATCCTTTGCTGCTACACAGTGTCTTATTTAGTAGGGTATCCCTTTCTGTCTATACAGTATTTATACTGACTTTAAGACTTCTGAAGCTCAAATCCTCTTTCTCTGCAATGTGCCAGAGATGATAAGAAGTGGGAAAAAACACACAGTAGGGCAATAACAGATATTTATACTTATGTCCCTTTTTTTCCAGCCCAGAGAGTTGGTCTGGTTTCCAGCAGCAGAGCAGAGAAGGGCCACATGTGCCCAGGTGATTAATTTTTCAGATGAGGGGGACTCTCACATCACTACAAAACAGTAGCTCAGCTGCAGTAGGAAATAATGGCATCCTTGCTCTCTTGGAGTCGGACTGTGCTATCCATGGCTACAGTGAGGTAAATCCATAAATCAGGTGTGTGGAGCTGGAGGAAGGTGCAATGAGTGCAAGTAAGGTCACCAAATTATGCAGATGAGGATGCAGCTGTAGCACATAAAGCTGTAATATAAGTGATGAGTTTTTCTCATTTATGACTTGGCCACTTCATAGGATTTAATGGGTTAGACTGGCAAAAGCTGAGAATGACATGTTGACAGATGGTGGGATCATTTCTGGCTTGTCTTTTCTCAGAGGAGTTAATTGGCTTCAGGAGAATGGAGAGAGGATAAGGTGTAAGAAAAGGAGGGGAATGGATAAAAAGAGCATGAGAGAGATAAAGAGAGGGGTAATAGCCAAAGATAAAGAGGATAGAGGGGAATTTGGGAGAGTTTGAATAGCCATGGAATCAGAGAGTGGAGTGTGGAAAAGAGCAGCAGCAAGAAGAGGAAGTGTGGCTGATGGAGCAGAGAAAGCAGGAGGAGAGACAGAGGGGGTAACCCTACTTGGCTGTCACAGCAGTTTACACTCATTAGCAGAGCTCTGCCTTTGAAGCCCTTTATCTCCAGCGGCACGTTTCACAGGACCAGGCAGAGAGAAAACACACACACACACACACACATACAGGCATACATATGCAAACACATCGCACTCTGACTGATGCCTACTAAGATTTAAAAAGTACAAACAAAGGGAGGAAAAAACTCAGAAACCTTCTCAGATGCATCCAGTCACAAATCACCCACACTAATCATTCTCAAATCCTCATCTAATTATATAAGCAGTTGCTCCTTATGTAAGATGCTTCCCCTACGACTGACTATCCATAATGCATGAAGTCTTGTATTTGGTTCATGGTGACACATCCTACCTTCCTCCACAGCCTCACTGTATCTGGGCAGAGCAGGAGAAAGACAAGGAAGAAGAAGAAGAAGGAGAAGAAGAAGGAGTTCTTGTATGTGAACAGAACAATGCTCAACGACATACCAGCAAATTTTAAACCACAACACACTGAAATACAACAACTTGTATAACCAATGTCAAACTTTTTGTCCAGGTTAACTTGACAACTTGCTTTATAAGAACAATGGCTCAAATAGAACATGTGTAGTGCAACTGCAAACACCCTCTATAGAACACTTTTAGCATTTATTGTTAGCATCTTGAAGATTTTTTTTTTGCTTCCACTATCAAAACTTTTGCTTGCACCCAAAAAATTGACTTCAAACATCAGGAAGTGAAGTTTGCTCTATAAACCCACAGTGTATTGCCAGAACAGAATTAGTAACATCTGAAGGTTACACACTGTGAAAATGGTGTTGATATATGATCAATTTTTTTGGAGAGTGTGAGATAAGAATCCAGAGAGTACAGCTCAGCAGGAAATACAACACCAGACATTAATTTGAGCGGTTCTCTTCCCTCAGTGGCTCTTTCTGTAATAAAATCCTGTAGATCTGAGCTGATCACACAGATGAAGGCCTACATAATTCAGCGCATAAGAATTTCTGATGAAACAAGAGCAGAAGTCTGAACGCACTGCTCTGCTCCCGTCCTGCGCAGCTAAGCATTTAGATTAGAAATTCTTTTTTTTTTTTTTTTCAAGCTTTTTGGCCACAGTTTTTCAAAAACTCTTATTTGTGTAATGCATAAGCATGTAAAACAAGTCAGCGGCCATCTTCTAATGAGCCACCAGCTCATTAGCTTACTGCTAATAGCTGCCATGTGAAGTTGATGTTGACTGTGAGTCATCAGTGTGCTCACAGTGGCCGTTGGTGTTTATTTAAAGGACCTAATGGGACGGCCTACATGATCTATTTCTAAGATGACTGTGTTTACAGACCCTGGCACAGGCCCTTGCAACCCAAAAACAAGCTAGCCCACAGGGATTCTTCCAATACCTCCTGATTAGCTGCTCCATGTCCGGGTTAATGAGGCGACAAAAAAACATGGCTGAGGGGGAAAACAACAAGCAACACCAATAACTGTTTTTAAATGTTGTAGCTGACACACCGACCTACTGCACAGCACACAGGCCATCAACAGTCTTAACGTGCTGATGATATTATTTAATGCCAATGCCGCTGCCAAAGACAAGACAAGTTGGTCTGTTGTGGAGACACCACTGTCCCCTGTGCCTGTGGTGATGGTATCAAGCAGCTGCTCCTCCTGGTCAACTCGCAAGTATCCTTAATAAAAAAATATGACATGAAGAGCTAAGCAGCTATTTGAATGGAAGAGCTGTGGGTGGATCTGGCTGCTGCACACAAAGTCAGGTAGTCAGAGTTAACACCTTGGGTCAGTACTGTCCTTGTCCCAGAAAACAAGCACAGCAGGGAAACCGACTATAATGACTGAAATATGTCTCACTCTGCTATGATCACTGGTGCTATGTCCCCTTGCAACTTGTGGCTATTGAACCTTTTTCTGACCTCTTACATCACAGACCAAATAATTGACAAACAAGTTAGCTGGCGGCAGACTGGTAGCACGTCGAATGGTGAAACCTTGGACAACTTTACAGCTCTGTACATTTCGTATGCACTCTAGACTTAACACCAGCTTCTTCTTCTGTTACACATTTTATCAACTTCCCAGTCAAAGCCTGGGGTGGAAACTGTGGAGATGTAGGAATAAGTTGACTTCCAACAGCATTATGTGGGTGTGTTAGTCCAACTTTGAGAATTGCTCTTGAGTAGGACTTCAGACAGACAAACATGTTTACATGTATTTCAAAAGTCTGCTTTTAATCAGATTCAGACAATTAGTCAGATGTAAGGAGCTACGAGCAAAATAAAGACATGGGCCTTTTCTTCTAGTTGGTGAAAACAAACAAAAGTAAGAGGACAGTTAATATTCAGCTTGAATTTATAATGTGTTGATGCTTATATGTGTATTTCCTCATTTAGCAGATGCTTCTATCCAAAGTCACTTTCTGTAGATGTGATCACATCGCTAAAGCCTCACTTCAGTTGGATACCTCGCTGTTCATGCTACTTCTATCCAATAAGGGCAAAGATATCTGGTAGAGTGGAGCAGTGAAAGTGAAAAGTAAATAGTTGGGAATGTCAGGGTGTTAGAGGTGTAAAGAGGGGATGTGCTCTCATAAGAGGTGAGTCCTCACCAGATTCTTATCAGATTCCTGCTCTGATAACACTCGGCAGCTTGTTCCATCATCAGGGAGCCACAGACGAGAACAGTCTGGACTGTGATTGTTGCTGCGTGTCTGCTGTTTACTTTTTTTTTTTTGCTGTGTTGTTCCCATAGGGGGAGCAAGGGAAATATTTCACTGTGATTAAATGTTGTCAGAATGAATGTTTTATCACAGTGAGAGACACAGGTTGAGGGAGGAACAGCCGAGCATGACTCTTCAAGAGAAACAGGACGCTTAAACTAAAACTGTTGTTCTGCTACAAAATTGGGGTGACGGGGGGGGCTGTTGTGGTGATGCTACCTGCACACTGCAGAACACATGATGCACCGTCACATCACAAGTGACGGTCTTCTTATTATCTTTCTCTCTGAGACGGAGCCTGGGGCTGTGTTTGTGCCCGATGAGGAAAGCAATGAGCCTCACACTGACTTTCCACAGCTCATTTCCCAAACGTTGCACTTAGTGAGACTCAGAAATGAACAGGTTTTTTTTTTACAGTGGAAAAAAATACAAACATTTTTGCCTACTTGGTCTTTGGTAACAAGCTAAATACACTTTCCCTCTGTATAATACAGTCTTGATGAAATGTCACATCATCTGTGGGGCGTACTGACATATTGTTTCAGCAACCAAATGATTTTCTCTGGAAGCTTTTGACAGCACAGTTTTCAGACTTTGATTTAAAGCAACTACATGGAACTTTCACTTTGTGATTTTGGTGACCCCTGTGACAAAAGCATTTGGTTTCTCTTTGCGGATAACGTCCCAGTATCAGCCATGACAATAATATAGTGCTGTAATTGATTTTGGTTTTTACTCACTAGCATAGCAACAACTCAATGCTAATTTGTAGCCTCATCTATTGTGCCGTCTCCTCCGGTCTGAGTGCCGTACATCGTTTCATCGTCCGGTGGACCGACCCATCCACTGCCCCCGAAGGTTAAGAGTTACACTATTTAGAAACAGCTTATCTTCCCACCGATGGCCTCATTTGCTGTTGTAGGTCACACATCGGCAGAAACCAGAGACTTTTGCATATCCAGTTAAAAGTTCCTTGTAGGGGCATTAAACAAGAAAATTTAGGTTTGAATCCCAGAAGAAATAAACGAAGGATAGGAAATGGCCAAGCTGAACAACAGTGATATGCAGTTGATCACATCAAGTAGAAACAAGCTGGGAAAATAAATGAAAGAGAGAAACACTGAGTGAGAAACTACATGAAAATATCACTTAACGAGGGAAATGAAGAAACAAGAGATTTTGCATCCTAAATTTAAAACAAAATCTAAAATTGACACAGCTCTGTGATACACTGAACATACACGTTAACAGTTTAGTTTTCATCAGTTATACTCAGACTGATCCATATAACATTATCTCAAAGGTGTCTGCATATCCACATAGTTAGTAGCATGGTGGCTACTGCTTAATTATGTTTGCTGTATATTCACTTTCCCTTTGAAGCTAATGACAACTCTGCCACTGACTGTGATATGGTTCTCACCTCTATTTATATAACGGTGAGTTAATTGACAGGATGGAGATATGGAGATATCACAGAAAGTCAAACACCAGCCGCAAACTGCCAGCTCTCACTGCTCAGCACATGACGTGAGTTAGAGGAGATGGAAATATTTTTTTCTCACTGACACTAAGTTTTACTTTGAAGGTTTGTGAGTTTTAGCCAAACAGGTTCTTCGCATTTTTTAGTCCAACACTTTGGTTGGACTGAAAATATCTCAAAAGCCTGGGTGTATGGATGTATTTCCATTGAATCTGATACAGCTGGGTTATTTTGTGTGGCATTAGCTGTACTTAAAGTTTAGCACTTATTGGCTTGTTTAAACCACTCAATCAGCCTGTAGACAGGGATTACAGGTGAGCCAACAGATCATAACAAAACAGGACAATTTGAGGGAATAGGCGCTATTATATAAAAGAAATATATATATTCAAAGATTGCTTTTGAATGTTTTAAAATGAAATGATCTTTAAAAACACAAGAAATGATGAGAAACTCTTATTAAAGCCAATAAGCCACTGATGTCATCACCACCTTGACGTCTTTTCACTCATTGCTTTGTAAGGTGTAGTAATAAAATGGCGAGCTGGTTGCTAGCAGGAAAAATTTTAAAGTAAAGACTTGGGAGACAGGTGGTGAATCAAGTGATCTCTCATGTCAATCAATAAGGAAGATTTCCCGCTTTTCCAGCTTTCAGTCCAGCCCTGAATGTTTCATCATTATCATTACAACAAAGCGCTCTGTGAACGCATCATTCGGCCTCTGTGCTGCTCTGGGTTCACACATGTGTGCCCACTTTTTTGAGATATTATGTGATGTGAAAAAGGTTCACATGTTTACATGTTACACATGAAGAGCTTAGTCGTAGTGAGGATGTTAACATGCTGGTGTCACTGTTTAACTTTGCTGTTTTGTTGTTTTATAGCTTTATAAAACAAAAACTCACATATATCCTGTTGCCTCTGTTTCAAACACAGAAGATTCACTCTATGCTGAACTGCCCTGATCTTTGTGACTGAGCGAACAGCTGCAAAATGTCTAAATGAAGACTGTAAACAGTCTGTTCCAACTGATGATTTCATTACTCTATGAAATAATCCAATATTGAAGAACAAGATTGATGACATTATTATGAATGCATCGTTTTATGGTCAATACTTGTCCCCTCTAACAAAATATTTATAATGAATGTTTACAGTTTCTATTCTATAGTGTTTTTCTAACTTTTAATCCTGTTTCCCACATTCCTACATGTAAGAGACAAATTACACTGCTGATTCAAGATGGCACTGAATAGCTGACTCCTGCTCGCCAAATGTGGTTAAGTAGCAGTTTATTTACAGCACAGAAGCAGTTTAAAAAGTTTAAAATGCAAAACTTGGCAAATTAAAAGCCCTCATACACACAGGACACGCAGCTATAATTTGGAGCATTTCTGTCAAAGTAGTCGAAGATGGCTCTGGTAGCTAAAAGCCTGTCTCTGCCCACCACTGTGATGATGATAGAAAGACACACGCCATCTGCACACACAGCCAATACCATTTTGAACAGGGGAACCACAGGTCTATCAGCGGCTCCGCTCAGTTTGAGTCAGGCAGCAGCCATGAGAGAGTCGCTTATAAAAATGGAAAAAAAAAAAACAGAAGAACAACAAAACAGATCAAAATGAACACTGAGACCTCCTGTGTCCCCCCCCCAAACACCATAACAGACCATGAGGGGTGGGGGGTGCACACAGACAAAGAGCATGGTCAATTATTCACTACATCTTGCTGCAATCCATTACACTGCATTTATTATATATCACATGGCCAACGACATGCCATGCAAGCCTGAGCAGCCACTCTCCCCTGCTGGAGTCGGGAAGCTTCCTGCCATACATCACATACAACTAACGCATTGGCACTGACATGAGCGAGGTAGTGAACACACAGACAAGCCCACACACTGACAGAGCCACACACGCACACACACACACACACACTGTAACAGACAAACTGATCTATCTCCTTGGTCTCACTCTCTCTATCACCCTGGAAAGTGACAAAACATGATGTATGGCTGCTGCCAGTTCCGACACGGCAGTCGTAAAGGTAAAGCTGTGGAGAGGACACATACACACAAATACATGTCAGTGTCACAAGTCGTGTCATAGACAGCAGAACAATCACTCAAGTCTACACACAGTGGACTAGTGTCTAGGTCAAAGGTCAACAACTGCTGGCTGGATTGGCATGTAATTTGGTGAAGATCTCCATGGTGTCCAGAGGAAGACTTCTACTCACTATGGTGATACTGTGATCTTCACCTCCAGCGCCACCAGTACATCAGAGTTGTTTTCTATGTATATATCCATCCATCCATGCATCCATCTATCCATCCATCCATCCATCCGACGCACCCCATTATCTTCAGTCGTTCTTTACATTACCACACTTCCCCTCAGCTCCTGTCATAATTACTACAGCCACTAGATGTCACCTAGGAGCAAAACTTTATAAATCCGAACAACTTGCTGCACAAAAATCTCATGAGGTCATTTTTTGTTTGTTTGTTTGTTTTTTCTTTAGGGGGACAGTCTCAGTTTACTATTAACATAGCGACAAGCATCTCACCTACAGAGCACTTACTTTAACCCAAACCACCATCTCTTACAAAACCAGACAAAGTTGTTTTATCATGTAAATCTCACCAAACCATATGCTTCTGTGTCACCACCTCAACAGTGTGAAAATATGTTAATGGTCTCTCCCTCTGCACTACATGGCCAAGATGGCGACTCTTGAGGGTGGAAAGTGTCCATCACTTTTGCACTGCATGTTGCTGTCGCCTACTCATCAGTGTGAACACACTCATGTACTCAAAGTGTGAGTATAGAAGTACATGAAATGAGAGACAGCATTACAGTGAGTGACTATTATATTATACTGTTATTACTGTTCAGAGCATCTTTCTTCCACATGTGTCAGTGTAGTGAGGATGTAGTAAAGAGACTGAACAATGTGTGGATGAGAAAGTACAGTACGGGCGGTAGAGCGGGTCGTTCACAAACCGGAAGGTCGGTGGTTCGATCCCCGGCTCCTCAGGGCCACACGTTGAAGTGTCCTTGGGCAAGACACTGAACCCATGCTTGCCCTCCGATGTGTCATCGGATGTGTGTGTGAATGGTTAGCCCCCAACACTGTCTGCAAACAGTGCAGTATGTGTGTGAAAGGGTGAATGCGACACAGTGTAAAGCGCTTTGAGTGGTCCAAGTGACTAGAAAAGCGCTATATAAGTGCAAGTCCATTTACCAAATCCATTTACCATTTGAATGTAAGAGTGAAGTGCATTCACTTCATTCATTAAAGACAAGACTGAAAAAGGCCAACAGTAGAATGAGTAGTAGAATGAGAGAAATTTCAAATTATTTACTAATTGATAACCACATCGTAGAGCAGACTCACTTCCATACTGGTGAGGTTACAGCGGTGAGTCCCAGCGAACCAGCCACTGTTGGAGCACTGGTCGATGTCCACATCCTGCAGGTTCACGTCCACACGAACGACACCCCTGTCACAGGGAGGGAGGGAGGTAAGCAGGAGTGAAAGAAACAAAGGGGGAAACAGACCAAACGGTGGAAGGAAAGAGAGAGAAAACGATGGAAATGATTGAGGGATAAAGAATCAGTAGATTGTGATAAATGGTGACAACAAAGAAGACAGAAATACATTTGATGGGAATATCAGAAGCAAGACAGAGGAGAAAGGAAGGTGAAAGACATGAGGGACAGTCATTTTGTAGAAGCAACAAGGGAGAGAGAGAATGAGAGGGGAGACGGTGACAAAATTGTCAAGGATTAAGCAAAATGTGTGGGGGAGGGAGGGAAGAGGAGGAGGAGGTGGGGAAGGAAAGAGCAAAATTAAACAGAACAGGGAGAGTGATGTTCGGGGGGGGGGGGGGGTCAAAAGTGGAAGAAGCAGGGGAAATACAGAAGAATGAGTGAAATAGATTGAGAGTGGGAAAGAAATTAAGAGTGACAGAAAAGAGTAATGAAGAAAAAGAGGGAGAGAGGGTGAAGAAAAAAAGAAAGAATCAAGGTTGAAATGTTCATAAATACAAGGTTAGACTACAACCACTTCTTAGAGAGCAGAACCATTGGATTGTATTGGCCAGAAAGGACAGAAAGACACCATCAAGTGTTTCTTTCCTTTTTAATACATTTGACAATAATCCAACACATCAGCAGGATTATCCTCATACTGATTAACTGTAGCTTCTAAACATCTGTGGCCAGCGTAGATAGTTCTGTTAGCAGCTTTCCTTGTTGCTCGTTCCAGCCTGGTGTTTCATAGACAGTAATTAAACAGTGTGGTGGTGTTTTCCCATCATATGAGAGAAAAGTCCTCTGTTTTAAACCCAAACATTTCTGCAGGAATTTGCTGCAGTTTTCAGTTCAACACATGGAGACTGTTGGTCTGTGCAGCAGTGAACCATCACTGATTCACACTGTGAAGTGAATAAGGTTAACTACTGCTCAGGGATGTGACTGCAATACAGCAGCGGAGAAAAACTGCCTGGGACTTAAACTAGTGGAGCTAAGTTCACTTCAGCTGCTGCCATTCACCCCGCTGTGCAAAACCAAACCCGACACACACCTCTCTCCGTGCTGCTGGTCTTTACACAGACACATAAAGCATATTTAGGTTTCTTTGATTCAGTCCCTCTCCTGCCTGTTTTGTCCGCTGCCGTGCCAGCTGCACATTCACATGCAAAATCTCCCTCCCTGTGTGTGTCTCTCTCCCTCATGGTTTTGTGGCGGATGATCCTGACACCCGTTACCTCCATCTGCCTGCTGGGAGGTGGAACAAACAACCATGGGAAAGGCTTTGGCCACCTTCTCCTCTGCAGTCACCAGACAGAAAGAGAGAGGGAGGGAGGGAGGAAAACATGTTGATACCTGTGAGCGATAGAATGTGTTGTGTGTGTGTGTTTAGGTAACAGAAAACTTTTAAAACTCACTGATATCTTTAGTGTGGTATTGTTGCCAGTGATCTCAGTGATGTCATGTCTAAATGTTTCAGTGTTCATCATACATTGTCAAAAAATAATGGAAAACATAATGGTTTCCTCGACTGCTCTCTGTTTTAGTGACGTTTGGTGTAACATTCAGTCATTGCCTGAATTGGGGAAAGATTGTAGAGACAAATGCAAGGCCACATCTCAAGTCTGTGGCAGTGAAAGAGCCAGCGCCTCCTGTCCCTGTAGCACAAGGCTGATGTTGTAATTAATCCTCCCATTAGCTCATATGGAAGATCGTATCTGCCCCCAAAAGTCTGACTTAATTGGTTTAAATTATTACAGGTTCTAATGTTTTTGTTTTGTTTTGTTCTTAATTTTAATGCATCCATCCATGCCTCCATTTGCTAAACCACTAATTCGGAGTTAGTAGGTGTGAATACAGACTTGGATCTAATACATTTAACTTTTATCTATTTGACTTTGAGTATTAGTATTAACATTATGTTTTTTACTTTCATGACACATCACTGACAGATAGACTTCCTTTACTTTACTCTCCAGATGTAGATATTGTCAGGATCAGTTCGTTTGTCAAGTCTCTGTTGTTAGGGTTTTAGTTCAGTTCTCTGCCTTTGTCTCATCACTTCCTGTTTTATTTTGAAGTCCTTGTCTTACCTGTGTTCCTGTCAGTTTCCCACTCATGTGATTGTGTTCCCCACCCTAATGTGTTTCACCTGTGTCTCATTGTCTATTCCTTCTGTGCCAGAGTTTTGCCTGCCGGATTTCTGTACCTTTGCCTGAGAGATTCCCTGGTTTTGACCCTGCTTCTGAACAAACGACCACCGAGCCTGCCTGAATCTCTGACTCCTTCATTGTGTCCACCTGATCAGGACCTGATAGGCCTACATGTTGTTATCTTTTTCTCCAACAACAGATCCAGTTGGATAGCATTAGTATTAGCTTTCAACTGACTCAACTCAGCACGGAGCTCTATGTTCTTACTGTAAAATCTAGTCTAAATATGAAGCTGATGGAGGCTAAGTCTTCTGTGTGATTTTTTTTTCTAAATGGATCTCTTTACACCTTTAAGCCTGCTTCAAGCCAACAGATGTAATCGGCCTTTCTGATTTCACGATCCTGCTTCATATCTGTAGCTGTCATTTAAATTTGAAGGCCTTCACTTTTTGAAAATAGAGGTCCCTCTTCATTCTCCTCTCGGTCTGGCCTGGGAGGACGATCAGAAAAGGAGGAAAGAGATGAGAAAGAGGTTGCTTTGAGGTGGAAGGAGTACAACATGGTGGAACTGATTCTATCATCTACACTAGCTTACACTTTTCTGTCCAGAGCCAACCAACTTCCTATTTTTAGCCATGTCATCACAGGCAGGAGACGAGTGGAAATAACCAGAGAAAAGTTGCAGCTCACAACTCATTACAGGAAGAAGAATGAGGTGGAAAAGCAGCATGCATTATGTTGTGTAGTTGCAGGCAATCTGTACACTCAATTAGAGAGTGCATCTTTCATGCTGACTTGCTGGTCTTGAATAACCACCATACACCATGCTGCTCCAACTTGATTTCTTCCTCAGCTCCCTCTGCTGAATTCACAACCAAGTGCCGAAGCTTACTTAAGCATGAAAGCAACTTCTGATGTCACAAAATGATGCCACTTACTGGATTCAACTGTACTACCTGTACTACACTGGCTTCATCAGTGGAGGGAGTTTGCTGTGCTGATTTGGACATGGATGTGTTCAATTATCATCCATTGGACCCTCACAACTTTTTTACAGTCTGATTTGTGAAAGCTAAAAAAAGAAAAAAAGTTAGTCAGTGGACCTTGAGTTTGAAATTGACTTGTTCAACTCCAGATTCCAAGGTCAAAGTGAGCTTTCATACCTTTGAGCCAAATAGAAAGAGTGCTGTGAATATAATCACAGCAGCTGCTAAGCCTGCATGGATCCGCAAGTGAGCAAATTCCTACCACTGGTGAAAACCACATGATATGACTGACAGCTGTGCAGCACATCACCTTTTAATTTTTAGTCAAGGATTCTGTCAACAAGCATATTACATACTAAATCAAAACTTCCTTGACGGTCAACAATATCAGTCGCCTTAAGGCATCGGACACAAGCAGAGCTGCCATTTCTCTCAACTTCTTAGACACTGACGATGTGTTGTTTGAGACAGGCGATATTATACCAGACAGGCAGTGTGACAGTCATTTGTGATGAACAGAACATCACAGGCAGAGTTTGTGAGTTGTTACTGAAGCTGCTCTCCATCAGAGAGACTTAGCTTCTGAGCTGTTGTTAGCTGCTAAAAGTGAAAACCAAAGTGATTCTGATCGAACGGCTTCTGTGGTAACTCCACACTCATCTTCATCATACAAAGATATATAGATACTGTGACTGTCCCTGGAGCAGGTAGTGATGCAGCACTTTGCTCAGGGACACAGCCACACCATGGATGCTTGCCAACTCCAGCCCAAATCGCTCGCACGGCTGCTGCCTGTAAACCTCTGAGCAACACTTGTGTCTGTTCCTCCAGATAAAACGTCATACATATTCATTTTGTCCTATTTGTGTACCAGTGGCAGTTAAGGTAGATTTTACTGAACACTTTCACCCGAGGCGCAAGTACAATGATTTATGAGATTGTTTGAAGTGGAGTTTATTTCCCAAGCAGTTGACAAAGTGATGGTGTCAGGAGGAAATCTCTTTTCCAAGATTTACTACAGAGGTTATCTGATACTACTGAACATCTTGTGTGACCCAGCTCTGCTTAGACTGATGTGAGAGTTAAGTGCACCTGAGAGTGGCCCCATCCTGCAGCTGTTGATCCTACATTGTTTATTCATGATTTAATTGATCTTTTCAGGACCATCTTGGACGGGAGCCTTGAAATATGAGATCCTTGGGTGTTTTTCTGCTGTACTACACATTCACATTCACACACACACACACACACTCACACACACTGTCAGAGACGGACACAAATGCCAGCTGGTATCAGTTCATCCACCACCAAACACTGTGTATAGCTACAGCCTGCAGTTGTTCATTAGATTGCAGGATACAGCAGTAGAGAGGCACAGCTGTGCTTTGACAGGCGAGCATATTAAATGAGAAAGGTCTACCTGTGTCTGTGAAGCGGCTTTTACACCATCTGCTTCTTGCATCAAGGCTTCAGTTCAGCAGCTTTCATATTTACATAAAGGCTCATAGTGCATTATTGTCAACCAATATGAGGTACTTTCAATAGCTGCAGCTAACAGTTGACTTTGTTGGACTGATGGATTTAACCTCCCTTTAGAAAGTTTTCAGGTATAAATTTACAGTGTAAAAACTGAGGAGATGCATCTTTTCTCTCTTTGCCTCTCTCAAACACATGCACTCCCTCTCACCTGAACTCTGGTGCAGAGTTGCTCTTGAGTCCATAGAAGCCTGCAGACAAGGTGAGCAGCCAATAAGGCACAAACGCCCCGTGCTCACACTCCAGGTAGGGCGCCGACCACTTGATCTGGTTCTTGTCCAGGACGTAACTGTCGCTCTTGGCGCCCCACGCCTCGGGACTCTTCTGTGCGAGTGTGGTCTCCTCCCGTCCCTAAACTCATTAAACCAGTCGGACTCCGGGCCCCTGCTCCCCAGGTGACGGTGCGCAGTGCTGGACAGGTCCTGCAGCACCACCTCCTTCTCGGTTCTCGTCGCCTGGAGGAAAACCTGGGGCCCCGGTTTTGGCGCGTCCGTGTGGAAGGTCACCACAGCTCTGTGGATTTTGGGGTCCCCCTCGAGGATGCTCTGCACCAGCGCGTGGTACCAGTGGATGTCCCTGCTCAGGGTTTGCTCTCGGGACCTGTTGGCCTGCAGGATCATGTTCAGGAAGTTTGTGGCGTGCGCTACAGTGTCCAGGATGCTGTGCAGGGAGTAGTGGGAGGCGACGTGCAGGCCGCCTCTCAGGCTGCTCAGCTCGTACCTCCGAGAACAGTTCACCTGCCTCAGCGCCGAGGAGTCCCCGGTGTGCAGGAAGGCGGTCACCACCCTCGGCAAGTCCTCTTCGATTTTGTGCGCCACCACCGCGCGCTCGGTGGATGGTAGCGAGGAGTAGGTCGGGTGGTGGGGCGGCTCCCTGTTGATGTTTTGGGTGCTGAAGACAGGCGGGTTCTTGTCGTCTCTGTCATTGTCAGACCACTCTACATACCCGTAGCTGGATCCCAGAACGAGCCCTGTCTGCAGGAGGAGCGGGACGACCAGGAGAGCCATGGTTCCTCTTCACAGGCGCAGAGATGACACCGTGGGCAGTTGGCAAAGTATGGCGAGCATAACCAAAAGCCACTCTCTCGTCTTCCGCTGCTTCACGGGACGAGACACATGAAGCTCACACCACAGAAAGCCCTGAATCTCACACCCATCATCATCAAGCTGAGAGCGATGAAGGATTCCCACTTCTCCTCCAGCGCATCGTTTTACCCGACACTTTCTCCCTCTTCTTCACAACACCAGCATCTGATCCAAATAGCTGCCCAGACTCTCTCCAGTCCTTTAACTCGTGACAGAACAACACTGACTCCTCATCGGTCCGCAATCCATTCACAGGCAGCGGCGTGAGAAGCGAGTGCTCACCGTGTCTCTTCTACTCCTCCTCGGAGAAATCCATGTGAGACGAGTAGGATGACGAGGGACGTAGCAAATTGTTCCTGAAGTTCCGTCCCTCCCAATAAAACCCTAATAGGCCACTTGAAGTGTCGCCCAGTGGTGTGTGTGTTTTGTTTCTCACTGCCTGTCTGCCGGAGGTGGGCGGAGCGTGGGAAACGACTGGAGGTGAAAGTAGCGCCCGCAGGAAGAAAAGCGAGGGTGGAGGTGGGATGAAGGTGTTTCAGTGATGAGGATGGAGAGGCAGCCTGGTGACTGGACTGAATAAGACACACACACACAAACACACACACACACACACACACACACACACACACACACACACACACATGTTGTCTTACATGTGTTATTGTGTACTAAAGGTGTGTGGACACAACAAAATGACTCTATGAGCCTGTGACTGTTGAACAAAATCACACACATTAAGATTCCCTTATTTCAAGCAGCAGATGCTGAGATTTCTTTTGTCTCAACTAAAAACAACAAAACTTTTAATTGTACATTTCCCACAATGCAATTCCTTTCTCTAGGCTTAGGGCGCATCTGTCTGCTCCCTTTTGTGTCACTGCTAATCTCCACAGCAGAGGAGGGACTTGAGCCACTCGGCTTCATTCAAGTCAGACGTGAGTCATACATTTGAGGACTTGAGACTCATTTGACAAACATGAGTAAAATACTTCAGTTTGATTGGTGTTCATGACTTGAGACGTGACTCAGTATGTTTTTTAGTAAAACAGTTCAGTGCTCTTTGCTGCCAAACAGACACCAGTAAAAACATCACCTCCTTGGTAATGATGATAAATATGAATTGTAACATTAGACGGCTGCAGTCACAGATCTGGACCCGACACTGCCACAAAATGTCACATATCAATAAGATGTGTGAGGTGAAAGCAGATGAAGCAGCTTTTGTTAATGCTGAAGGTAAAACGAAGTGATTTACGTGGAAACTTGTCTTGATGTGAGAAATGACTTGACCTGCTAGATTCATGAGACTTGAAACTAAAAGGCTGAGATTTACTTAAAACCTGTGCCACCTGTGCTTCACGCACAAGCCAAGGGAAGTGGATGGCATTTCTACCTTTTCATGAAAAAAGCACTTGACGTTTCCTTTTAATTGTCCTCTCATTCATCGATTCATGACAATGAATAAAGAAGTTCAGTCTCTTGATCAGTGACACTGATTTGTGGACAGTCGGTGTCAGGGATCAAATCACTAACCTCCTGGACAAAACCTCTTTAGCCACAGCTGCTTCGCTCCACAGAGAAACACTGTGCAGTGATTTCACAAGCCGAGGAGTGCTTGAGCAAAAGATAAGCTGAACATGAGATGTAAAATCTGGGGAGTGCTGCGAAGCTCACGGGAGCACAGAAATCCCACATAGCAAACTGTCTTGAGAGCGTCAAAATTCAGAAAGCTTTGGAGCTATAGAGACGACAGGTCAAACCAGAGAATCAGTGCTTTCTAATAAGCTGCTGCTTGCTGCTGTTTGATCCATAAACTGACATGAAACATATCATGAAAAGTTTTATAGTCTTACCGTTGGGCTGACATATTGCTGCATTGCTGCTTTCTCTCTGTTTATGATGGAGTGCTCCACCACCATCTTTGCAGGTTATGTCTCATCACTGAATTGACATTCCTATTGGGACCAGTTGGTGCTGTCACAGCCAATCAGACTTGCCTGTCAGTTCCTTGAATATCCAGAAATACAGTGTTATACTCAAGTCAAGGCAATTTAGCTATACAGCTCCAGTTGCCAACAGAAGTTCTCTCAAGTCACTTTATCTTTGCACCTCTTGTGCCTGGCAATTTTGTCATTTTTAATGGTGAATTACTAACTATAAGTAATTCATTTTATTTCCTATGTCTTTAGCCTTTTACTGTAAATCTGTGCCCTTTATTATGTTTTATAGTTCATTGGTCTGTAAAGCACAGAAATGCCCTAAAGCCACCATGCCTCCAAGAGCAAGCACTTGGCAACAGTGGCACAAAAAAAAAAAACTCTTTTTAAGAAGCAGAAACCTCAAGCACAACCAGACTCAGGGTGGGTGGCCATCTGGCTCAGTTGGTTGTGTTGTCTCAGTTCAAAGAGAGAAGAAGTTGGTCTAATTTTGTTGAAGGGACAGAAAACAGACAGAAGGGTGTAGTCTGTCAGATATGTAGTGCTGGAGAGTAAAAGCACCCACGAAGAACGAGCTTATACATCAAGATACATAAGAAAACAAACTTTAAATCACCCCTAGCTGAGTCCAATAGATTTTTTATGGTCTGATATGCCCTATTAAGCCTAGAAGCCTTTACTGAGTGACATACTCTGAGGTGCTGATTGTGACTATATGTTACAGCCTCCACTGCTCCGGTGTTCAGGGTTTTGAAACCTGTCTGCAGGGATCTGCTAGCATCAGTGAGTTTAGTGCTGACATATGAGGAAAACACCAGAAGTCCTTCACACCCAGTCAAAAAATAGATTTCTTTGTATGAACCTGGTTTTATGCAATGTCACTGTCAATGTTGGCATCGTCGCTGTGTCTTTGAAACAGGAGATGTCCTTCACCAAACTGATGCTTGAAAGCACACCAGTGTCTGAAATCAAACGTTTCTGTAATAAGGCTCCAAATCATAAAAACAGCTCCAATCCAAAGGCACCAGCAACAACATGGATATGCAGTTTGCATACTTTTCAGAAAAGTCAGATGATGGCAGCAGTGGCAAATGGCATCCAGTTATAAGGATGGAGGAGCAGCTTGTCAATTAGACTAAACATAATACAGCAGAACAAAATAGCTTATATATGCACCACAGCCAAAAGCATGTGGCCACTACTTCATGGAAAGACTTTCTCTTAAATTTTTGGAATCTGGCTGCAGGGATTCGTTCCCATTCAGCCACATGAGCATCAGTGAAGCTGAGTGAAGAGCCCTGCTGCAGTTCTTCAGCACCAAAGTGAAGGTGAAGTAATTTCTTTATGGATCTGGGGTGCAACAGCAGTTTGTTTTTACTAAGCTGCTGCCACAAAGCCTGAAGCACCATACTGTATATCACCAGGTCTAAAAAGAGCTGTGGAAAGTGGTATCTACATAGCTATAGGTTTTCCCATGTAGACAAGAGGTTGTTCTTTCCATACCTTGACATGGTTCAGCAGATTCCTCTGTCTTCTTCAGAAGGTGGAAAGAACAACCTCTCATATGTAAGAAAACTTACCTATTGCATTTTGTAGGCATAATGAACTCCATTGAGCTGGTATCTACATGCGTTGGCTACAGACACAGTTATACAGACATGCATATAAATGTGAACAGTGGAAGTCAGAGAGGTGAGCTGTCATTCCCATGTCACATCCCACTCTCGCTCACAGTGAACAAATAAGAGAGTGAGCTTTCCACTCAGTGCTGCCTGTGTTCAGATACTCCACTCCATCTGTTGTTGATCATGAAAATCTACTCTGACATTCTCCAACGCTGAGGAGTCAGCCCTGGAGTGTAAATGGCGCGTTGCGGCGTGCCATGCGCCCGGGTGACTCTCAGGCCGTTGCCATGGCAGTGGAAGGTGACGACCACAGAGATCTCACCAGTCTGTCTGCTGCAGCCGGTGATGGGGAAGGTATAGCCTGGTATATCCCCGCAGGATGTCCAGCTACACCTGCAGTCTACACCTGTCACATGTATGTACAGTCAGACACACACCATTCACCAAGTAAAAGACAGACAGATACACTGAACACATACTACTGACAAGAACATGCTTTTAAATCACATGTCATTATCAACACTTTCATTAATTTTGTCATGGATGTAAATGAGATGAGAAGAAAGTACCGATGGGAGAGGGAGCATCAGAGGGATGGGGACAAGAGACTGTGTAAGAGTGACTGCTGCTGCCCCTTCTATTTCATCTTCCCCTACGAGCTGCACTGCCGCCCCTGGCCTGATTAATATTTGATAGTTATTTGCTGCTTCATCTGCATGCTTTACAACTTGGGTCTGTACAACCGCAATAGTGGTAGAGGCTGCTCTACCCACGCTATCTGTCGTCCCAGGGGTTTCTGTATAACCCCAGACCATGGCAAGGGAAGGGAAAAAAATGTCATGTGAGGAAAAGGGTGTTTCCTCACACACACACACACACACACACACACACACACACACGCCGGGACGTGCTCTCCTCCTGCACCCATGCAGAGAGCTGCATCTGAACTAAAAAGAAGAGAAGTTGAAAGCTGCTGTCATCCAGAAAGTGAACAGGGCTCAATGGATGTTTATGTAAGGAAAGTTTATGATGTTGTGCTTTAACGTTGCGTTGTTGTTGTTTTTCTAAAGATCAGATACAGTCAAACATCAGCTTGAGAGGAAGAAATGGAAAGGCACCAATAACCATCCTTTTAACGTGTGAATGGGTTTGTTGCAGTGAAGAGAAGCTGATTTTAGAGGTTGAAAATGTTAACATTATATCGAACACATTGATCCATATCACTCCGGTGTAATCTGAATATAGGTATGAATTGTGGTGCTCCTTTCACAGGTGCATTTTACTGTCAAAACAGTATCTCCTGATCTTCATGTCTGTAGATGTGAAAATGTGTCTCAGCTGTATCAAAACTCTGTCTGCGGGAAATAATGTCAGACTTTAGTTGCTGTATAGATTCATAAGCTAGACTCTGATTACCGAAGGATACGGTTGCCAACCTGTTTGATGGTGGAAATGACCTCTTATGTCTCTAAATTTCGATTTGGGTTCAGTTCAGCTCAGCTTAGACTATAGCCAGAAAGTTATCAAAGAGAAGAAGATGGAGAATGATGTGGTAAGTTGTCAAAATAAGAAAAAGGTGTGATGTGGTTTTTAAATCTTCATTTTGTTGCAAAGACGTTCAAGCCCTGTTGCTCATCCAAACCAAATCTGTGGCCAATAATCCAGTTTCATGGCGGTGAAAAACAGTTTAATTCCAGGTTCTGGCTGACATGTCAATTGCAGCTGCCAGATGAAGATGAAAAAAGCTGCTGAAAACTGTAACTACGTTAATTTTCCAACCCTAATGTCTGCCGAAGGCTGGAGAATTTATCAGCTGATGCAGGTGAAGTGTCGCTGGTATCACAGACCAGTGACATGCAGGTCAAATAATCTTCCTCCTATTTCTGTCATAAAACGCTCAGTTCCTCACCTGGTTATTGTCTTTTTTTTTCTCTATAGCCTTTTAGTTTTGATGTCGCTAATAGTCTGCTGTCAGCGCTGTCTGAACCAGACACTGTAGGCCCTCATACAGTCTAATACTGGAACAGTAGGTGCAGCTCAATTATTTAATCCAGTTAAAGCCTCATCATGTCATTTCCATTTCCAAAGAGCACAGGTAGGTTACAATAGAGACAGTGTATGTGGGTTTATTAAAGTGTCAGGAAATATGGGTGATGTGATATTATGAATGAAGCCAGCTACAGGCTCACAAGCTCATGCTGCTGACTCGAGATGACCTACACCTGTCACCTTTGAAATATTTTAATCACAAGGCAACTGTATGCATGTGTGTGTGTGTGTGTGTGTGTGTGTGTGTGTTAATCAACTTGGTCCATATGATATCCTCTAAATGTCTGAATAGTTGCCTGTGTCTCGAAAAGTAGCAAAAATGTGTGTATGTTGGGAACTAAAGAGTTGTCTTCTACTCTGCAAGGGATATTAGTGTAAACCGACAGGTGTGAAATCAGCTTGTCAGGAACGCAGGAAAAGGAGAATACACACTTACACTCTGAGTGAATGTCTGAATGTTTGCTTTAGTGCTTTACTTTCTTCTTATCCTTCTCATCAGTATATTTGCAAAACTGACACACACACACACACACACACACACACACACACACACACAGAGTTCACTATAGAGACAAATAAATGAAATATTTGGTCATTGCTGCCCTCTAAAGGTTGCTTGTGGCCCCTAACAATTCACACCAGCTCAGCTCAGTGTTTTATAGACTACAATCAAAGGATTCTTCAGAGTCATACAGCTTCTCGATCCACAGTGAACAGTGGAACTGACAACAACAGTGGTAAATATGGATCGTCCAAACATATCACACTAGGCTACCTATGTTAAAAAGGACAGGAGAAACTGCATGGACAGCAAAAAAAAACAAAAACAAATCTCTCTCTCTCTCTCTCTGTCTCTCTCTCTCACACACACACACACACACAACAATGCCTATTGTATGTATAATATAAATTTATGACAATAAATTATTTCTCCCACGGGTTTCTGTACTCTACACCAATTACGATTTTTCCCACAGCACTCAAACGCAGCATGCTTGTAACCATTCGTGACAACGGAGGAAGTGAACGCAGCAGTTAGTAGCATTTAGCTCTGAGCGACAGCTAATTACAGAATTTACACCGGAATAAGTGAGGTAATGTCTAACACTTGACGTTTGACAGCTTGTCCGTGTACTTTGTAGGTGTTTATAGTGGTCAGAGCTGTGGTCTGTCTGACGCACAGGTAGTTATTTAACGTTAAACCAACACTTGCCGTTCTAAGTTGCTAGCTAATGCTAGCCAGGCTCTGCTAACCTCTGTAACGTTAGGTAACTGTTAGCAGTTAGCCAAGATATGCTTGGAAAGGCAATCTGAGGTTGTTAAGCTCTAAAAACGCCGGACAATGAAATAATGCAGAGTTTGTTCTGTCGCATTATTGTAATACCACAGAATTAAGATTTAGCTGACACTAACGTGGTCAACTTTCACTCAGGTTTGTTTGTATTGGTGACTAATCTAGGTGATGTAAGGTGAGTGGATTAGTCAGCAACATGCCAGTTGCTGAAGAGCTGCTTTCATTTCACCAAATGAATTTCAGATATTGAGCCTCTTTTTCTTCATATTTTGACTGTGCTGAATTATATACATTGATGCTCAGTTACAGCCAATTGGTCTGAAGGTTATGTTCATTATTTCACATCCTAATGTCAACACTCATGGAGTATGATTATTTCTTTTTCAGACTGCATATCTTGTAAAGACTGCCATATGGATTCTCCTCGGCAATCTAAGAAGGCTAACCAGGGTCGAGAGCCGAAGCGCAGCCAGAATCAGTCGAGCACTCCTCCTCAGAAAGATGCCTATGCCAGACTTCTCAGCCAGCACCGCAGCAGCAAGTTCAGTTTGTATCTAGAACAATATGCCAAGGACTTGTCATGTCAAAGGGAGGGAAATGGGCCAAGCACACTGCTCAAAGCACAGAGTGACAGGCTGAATATACCACAGCGAAAAAGGGACCAAGTGCCTAATGATTTCTCTGATTCGAGTGACTTCTCCCCTCTTCCTTGAGAAATAAAGGGGAGGAGAGTTCACTGTCCTTGTATATGGAGAAGCTAAGCACTCGCAACACTCCCAGGACTGTGAAAGGAAGCAAGGTGTGTCTGACAGGCAGCGACGGGGACAGAGAAGGGACACCGCCACCAGCCACGATGGAGACGTAGAGTCTGGAGAGGAGCTCGGCGGCTTAACACCTAATGAAATGAGTAAATCCCAGAAGCAGCAGAAGAAAAACAAGGACTCAAAGGGGGCTGAAATGTTAGCTGGTCGTCCTCAGTCTCCAAAGAAAGCCGGTACAAGTGGGCAGGATCAAGACAAGACGACAAAATCAAAGAAAAAGAATCTGCCAAAGCATCCAGAGGAGGAGAAAAGCAGAGAGGGGACTAAGGTTGACACTCAGTTGTCAAGGCCCATGTCTCCTCATGGTAAAGACAAAAAAATGCAGCAGCTCCAAGGTAAATTGTAGGTTAGTTTCGAGATATTAATTCTCCGCAAGTATAGGCAGACTTTATTCTATTATTACTTATGATAATGTAGGTTAATACACGCACTGCAACATGAGAGTAAATCCACAAGTTATTTCTTTTCCAGCTTCAACTACCAGTTCTCCTGCTGACAAACGTAAGAACAAAGGAGGCAGAGGGGCAAGGAAGCAAGTGTTTGAATCCTACATGACATCTGAGGAGGTTTCCCATGCCCTTAAAAGAGGAGAGCTCATCCAGGTACTGAGCAGCTGAAACAAGAGATAAAACAGTATGGACATGATTGTTGTGTACTTCTTTCATTATCGTATGTAACTCTAAATTTGTCAGTGGCAAATTGGATCAGGATGCTCTGTAGTTTGTGTCCCTTTTGACCCCTGTTTTCCCAGCCCTTATCATCTATGTAGTTCTTACAAGGTGGAATACTTTGCTGTGTTTTAATTGTGTGAAACTTTAAAACAATCTGTAAATGTCTAACACACACACACAATTTGACTTTGGGACATGGTTTAAAGAAAAGGTCAATGTCAGGTTTTTAAAGCAGGACCCAAATTCATGCCCTTGTTGTTTGCAGTAAATTAGTAAAAAACTGATATAAGTAGGGGTGGAACCTGTGGAGCCTGTGGCGGCTGTATACTTCAATAAGTCAACCTTGAGGTTATCTTGTTTAAGATCAAGTTCTCTGTCATATTCTGTTTATTTTCCCTGCAGGGACAACTAAGAATCAACCCCAAGAAGTACCACGAAGCCTTCATCCCATCTCCTGTAAGTTCCCCAGTATCTTGACTTGGTAATAAATTTGACACATGATGATTTCTTGCCTTAACATCAACGTCTGTGGAACTCTGTATAACCTGATGAATGAATGTTACATGGTGTGTGAAGTCACTGTATTAACATTTACTTTAACAACCATTTTGAAATGTTTATATCAAAAATGGCAAAGGCAACAAATGAATAACCTCGTGTGTGTTTGCAGGATGACACGTGGGATATATTTCTAGATGGGATTGTAGCTCGCAACAGAGCGCTGAACGGAGACATTGTGGTGGTGCAAGTCCTACCTCAGGAGCAGTGGAAGGTAAAATAGAGATGCTTATTTCTCTACAGTGCACTTTCAGTTTGAAGAGGTGATGCTATGTAGCTTTGAAGTTTTCCTGTAGGGGTCAGTTCTAGCTATTTTCTCTAGCACAGGAAAACACACCAGCAATGATCAGACAGCGTGTGATTGATGTTTGTGTGTGTCCAGGTTGTGAGGCCAGATACTGACTGTGAAGGTGCCAGTGAGTCTGAGACCCAGAAAGAGCATGTGGTACAAAAGATGCAAAAGAAAACAGAGCACGCTTCTAAGCCTGATGTTGTTGTGGAGGACCACTGTACTGACCAAGGTGAGGTCCTCAGCAAATTTCAGAGAACCACCCTCACTGACACAGGTACTGGGAAGACACAGTGAATGTAAAAGCCTTCAAAAATGTCAGTAAATACAGAAGGTGTAGCATCTGGAGTAATGTTAGTGAGCAATGTAAACAGTGTATTTGAATGTTTATTTATTTTTCTGGGGGTGTCCATGTGCGAAAAAAAACAATATATCAGCTATTCCACCTTCATGTTTCCTCTCTCTGAAAACAGGGGGACAACTGGAGGACCCCTCAGCCTCACGGCCCAATGGTGAAATACTGCAAAAGACTGCCAAAGTGAGCTTCCTGCTTTTCTATCACTCTTTCTCACTTTAAAACTTTTCCTCTCATCCAAACCAACTCAGGATTACAGAGCAGGCAGGGATAGTACAATTGTTTATACTAACTTGACATGTGCTGTCATTTTGCTGAACTCCACTGAATGTCTGACTGATAAAAATGAGAAGTGTAAATGTCAAAGGCCCAAATATTTACACCAACCTGGAATCACTGAGAACATCTTATAATAACTCGGTCAGCTATAATTAGAGGCATTTATTTGTAGTTTAGAATCTATGAAATACCCTTCGATTAATTCCTTCAATCCCCTCACTACATGTTTTATGTGATTGGATTAACATGGATGGAAACTGCAACTTGCATAGTTTTTATGTGGAAGTCATCTTTCTAGTTGTTAAATTTGAGATTTTACACAAAAAACCAACAGAATGTGACTGAAATGATGAGCAGTTTAGATGCTACTGTGCTGAACTGAACTGAAATCTTCCCCGCCCTCTGCGTTTGTCTGCCAGGTGGTGTACATCGTTGAGAGGAAACACTCCAGAGCTGCGACAGGCTTCCTGAAGTTCCTACCAGACAAACCCTTCGCCATGTTCTCCCCGTGGACCACCGGGTCCCACGGATCAACGTTCCCCTGTCCGACTGTCCCGAAGACTTCAGTTCCCGCTCAGGGGACTACACCAACACTCTGTTCATCTGTCGCATCACAGACTGGCCAGCGGACAACAACTTTGCAGAAGGGTGTGTATAGACACACAATACCATTAACATTAGGACTCTGGTCTGAAAACTGTCCTGATTGTCTTTAAATGCCCCCCTCTCTCCAGTCGGCTTGCCAAGACCCTGGGTCAGGCTGGAGAAATCGAGCCAGAGACGGAAGGCATCCTCACTGAGTACGATGTCGATTTTTCTGAGTTCTCAGACGAGGTGTTGGACTGCCTCCCCAAGAACCGGCCCTGGACCATCCCACCTGAGGAGATGAGCAAGAGGAGGGACCTGAGGTACAACTGAAATCAGCCAAATCCACTGTTACCTGAATTATATGTTAATTGTTAATTGGGAGCAACAGAGCTTATAAATGTCAGCCAGATATTCACATGATTAACAAAGCTCTGTTTTATCACATGCAGGAATGAGTGCATCTTCACTATTGATCCTGCGACGGCCAGAGATCTGGACGATGCCCTGTCGTGTAAACAACTCCCAGATGGTAAAAACTGCAGCCTGACGATGATGAAGATGATGATAATGACATTGAAAGATTGTGTGTTTAAGGAGGTATTGATTACAGTATGTTTTCATTGAATACTTTTATTACAGGGAACTTTGAGGTTGGAGTCCACATTGCTGATGTGAGTTATTTTGTGGAGGAGGACAACGCTCTGGATGCCGTTGCCAGCCAAAGAGCAACTAGTGTGTACATGGTTCAAAAGGTGAATACCCCCACACTGTTTTCAGAAATAATGAGCTGCTTCATATGTTTTCATGTGTCAAAACACTACTTGACCATACAGTTGTTGTGGTGTGATGGGTTGATCATAACCAACTCAGCATCTGGCCGATGTGACCGCTGATTTCTCTGTTGTGGCTTAATTATTGCACGTCTCTCTTTTTTCTTCAGTACTCATCTTTTTCATATATTTCCTCATCGTCCAGGTGATTCCTATGTTACCTCGGCTTCTCTGTGAGGAGCTGTGCAGTCTCAACCCACTCACAGACAGACTCACTTTCTCAGTCATTTGGAAAATCACACCCGAGGGGAAGGTACGATCGCTGAAAAGTCATGGACCTGTCAGAAGAGCAGTATCTGATGGATGATTGATTGATTGAGCTGAAATCGATGCTGTATTATCTGTTTTTCCGAGTCATCTCATCGGATGTCATTGATTTGCCCCGACCCTGCAGATTCTGACTGAGTGGTTTGGCCGCTCGGTGATCCGCTCCTGTGTGAAGCTGAGTTACGACCACGCTCAGAGCATGATCGAGGCCCCTGAGAAGATGTTCTCAGCCGAGGAGCTGCCACCCGTGGACCCCGTGCATCCCATTGACGAGATCCACCAGGCCGTGCTCAACCTGCACTCTATTGCCAAGAACCTTAGAGCTCAACGCTTCTCAGGTGGAGCGCTCAGACTGGACCAGGTTAGTACCACATGTCTAGTAATTGATGATTTGTGCTGCCTATCTTATGTAGGGGATGTACAGTGGTGCATGACAGAAATGTCAGAAAGAGATCATCCCTAACTCTTCATGTTTGGATCTGGAAAAGTTTGGAAGAAATTTTCAGAACTTGTCTTGATATATAAGAAAATACTTCCTCATTTCAGTTCAAATTTTGAGGGAGCTGCTATGAACTAAAGGAAAAGTCTATTATTGGAAGAATTTAACTAGGAAAACTGTCATTTAGTCATTAATGAAATGTATAAAATGTGGCCTGAAATCAAGTGAATTGTCTCCAGTTTAATCACACAATTGTCTGTCATTGTAACTTATTGCAGTGATGTGACATGTTTCCATTTTAGTTCGTCTTTTGTTTCATATTTTTTAATGATCTCTGTTCATCTGGTTTAGTTTAAGTTTCCTGTCACAGTTAAGAAATATGACGTGGGAAATTCTAATTCTGTGCAGCTGCTGATGGATCGCTCTCAACTTGCGTGTTCAAATGAATTCACAATTATCAAAGAAAACTTAACACTGGAGTCAAAGAGATTAAACAAGGTTATCTGAGGTGACCAAATGAAATAATCTAGCATAAATATAACATTATTTTCTCTACATGAGTTGTGTGTTTCTTTTTTCAGTTGAAATTGTCATTCACTCTGGACAAAGAGACCATGATGCCTCAAGGCTGCTATATTTACCAGTACAGAGACAGTAACAAGTAAGTAACAAACCCTCCACAGATGCATCTGTAGCTTCTCTCTTCCAAATGAACATTTATTTGACAAGACAGACTGGTGTTACAGAAATGTATTTGTTGATCAATCTGGAGTGTGCAAATATCAGTCTTCCTTTGTTGCCATTTCTTATTTTCCTCCTCTGGCCATAACTCTGTTTTCTAGGTTGGTGGAGGAGTTCATGCTGCTGGCTAACATCGCCACCGCTAACCACATCTACCGCAAATTCCCTGACTGGCCCTGCTCAGACGCCACCCTCCACCAAAAACCAAGATGGTGGACGAGCTGCAGGAGCTGTGTGACCAGTTAGGCATCAACATCGACCTGTCCTCTGCAGGAGCGCTGCACGTCAGTACCCATAATAAATTGTATTAAAAGGCACAAGGTTTGTGTTCACTCTGCTGAGCTTTAAAGTTGTCTTCAAGTGAGTGAATTCAAAACTAAAACATTAAATGATCTATTTGTCTCAGTTCGATATGGTTTCAGTTGTTTCTCCTAATGTTTGCCAGCTTTGTGTGATCACACAGAGAGGAAATGAAAAGTTGAGTTTTTAGTGAAAAGATTTTGATTGTTGTTTATTTTATTTCCCAGTAATTGAAGAAACATTTTAGTGCCTTTTATTTAAAGTGATGATTGAAAAACTGTTTTCTTCTTGTGTCCAACATGCAGAAGAGCCTCAACACTACAATCGGCGATGATGACTACTCCAGTGCCAGAAAAGAAGTCCTCACCCACATGTGCTCCAGACCCATGCAGGCCAGTAGCTCCGTTCTCTTAATTTTTCTTGTTTGGCTCATTTACAGACTTTTTGTGGGATTCACAGTCATCGTTACAGAGATAATATAACAGTTGTGTTTAATTGGTGTATTGTCACCTGAAACTCAACTTGTATGTTTTTGTTGGATTACAACAAGCCCTTCACATCTACATAGGTGTTGGGTCTTCTGCTATGTTTTCTATAGTAGCCCTGAAAGGACAAAGTGACGTTGGCTGTAGAGAGAACTTTCCTCGCTTTTTTGCACCTTAAGGTCATCGTAGTTTCTCCTCCACACTTGGACCTGTAGTGTTATTTAGTTAGTTGCAACCTGCAGCCTCACCTCTAGGTGGCACTAAATCCTACACACTGGCCCTTTAATGTCAAACTTAAGTATCTTTGTACTGATGATAAATAATTCCAAGAATTTATACAGTTAATGTATAGGATCAGTTTCCATATTTAACCTGGGTTGTTGGTCTTTTTCAGATGGCGATGTACTTCTGCACAGGGGAACTGACAAATGAGCTACTTTTTAAGCACTACGCCCTCAACGTTCCTCTCTACACACACTTCACGTCTCCCATCAGACGCTACGCTGACATCATAGTGCACCGGCTGCTGGCTTCTTCCCTCAGTGCGTACCCTCTTTACAAAGAGGCTCTTGTAGACACACACACATTGAAATGAAAAACAGAAAATGTTGTTTGTTACCAGCAATGGCTCAACTGTGTTGCAGGACACAACTTGTTTTTCATTTAGAATAGAAATGCAGAAAAGAACAGAGCAGCCTCAGACCTGATGTTGATGATTTGTTTGTCCTGTTTCCTCTGCTGTTTCTGCTCTCCTGCCTCTGTCTGCTCCCACCATGTGTGTCAAAAATCGGTGTGAATTATTTATGTGGTGTGGCTTATCCTCGTTATGTTCATGCCTGTCCACTCATTGCTTGCATACAGAGTGTGGGCCTCACCTTGGGCTGTCGACAGCCCAAGTCCAAAAACAGGCATCACACTGTAATGATAAGAAGACAGTGTCAAAGAGAGTGCAGGAACTTAGCGCTGAGCTCTTCTTTGGAGTCTTTGTAAAGGTGAGTGACCAGAAAACAACATGAACACATACATCTCTGCTGTATCCATGGTTTCTTCATTAAACAGTGTACTTTGTCATGGCTCTGACACTGGGCGATGATGCAGCTGGAGCTTGTCTAGTCTCCTCAGCTAAAGAAGTTGTGTACAGAAATCCAGCCTGATGCCTGTACTGTAACTCGCCTTAAACCAAAGTCTGTTTTCCACAGGAGTGTGGCCCTCTTGACTCTGAGGCCATGGTGATGGGAGTGTTGGATCAGTCCTTTGATGTGCTGGTTCTCCGCTACGGAGTGCAGAAACGCATCTACTGCAAGGTCAGCTGCCCCTCACAAAGTTAACAGGGATATAAATGTATCCATTTGGACATACTGGTATTTTAAGTTTTTCAGAAACAGAACTAAGTTTGCAGAAAGCAAGTACAGTTATAGTTTTATATAAACATGTGCATACATTTTCCATGTAATGTAGTTTATATATCTTTTTATAATCAGAAAACTCCTACCAAGTCTTAGTTTCTTATAATAATAAGAGATGTTCTTGGCTTTCAGTTCATCACAGTAGTTCATCTTCCAGAAGTTCACTTTATTTAATAAAAATAAGTCTCACTGAGAAAACTGAGGTGAAGGTGAAGGCGATGGTCGACTGTACCAAACAAAAGCGTCCGACAAGTTGACCCAACAGTCTTAGGTCAACGTGACAATCTCGTTTGAACCCGTTTGTTTCCGCCTTCAGTCCCTTCAGTCTTCCGCGGGCCTGCACTCATTTCAACATCGTAAGGTGGGGAAGAAATCAGAGCTGACTCTAGTCTGGATACCAGAGGACCCAGAGATGGCTCCAATGGAGCAGGTGAGAGAAACAACCGCTGAAATGAAATTGAAAATAGAAGTAGAGCACAGATAAATATCTACTATAAACTACCATACATCTGTGCTGAAGTATTAGACCTTTGATTGTTCTCAATAATTAACAACAGGAAATTAAGAAAAAGGATCATTAGGGCTCGAGCTAAGGTTGCTAACTGGAGTTGGACTAGCTAGCTGCGTTTTATGATTGTTATCAGCAGGTTTGGAACGCATCTCAGACCAATCAGTTTGACAGTGTTTCCTGCCATGTTCATCATGTGTTGTTGTTTCCTCTACAGGTCATTTCTATCTTCACATTGGTGGAAGTGCAGCTCAAAGCTGACAGCGCTCCCATGAAATACAGCGCAGTGCTCAAGAGGCCTGACAACACTGGATCATAAACGCTGAAATGAGCACACAACACTTACATATGGAAATTTGAAATTGCACATTTTTCTTTTGTTAAGTGATAGACTTGACATGTAGTGTTACTGTGGTACGCAGGAAGTCACATCAGACCAGGGTCAGGTTTCATTTGGAAATTCTTCTGAGGCTGATCTCAACCTTTAGGACCTCTTCAGTGATTTATCATCTTTTAGCCAGTTACTGCAAAAACCTACAAACAAAATTGCTGCTCATTCTCCAGTATTTCCTTTAATTTGCTGTGAAAGTCTGTCCTCCCAGATTTTATTTTATTCATTAACATCAAATACAGACGTCAACAGTCTTTCAACATTTATCCATCACAGCAATAAGGTCTGTATTGGTTGTTCTACCATTACTGGCTAAATAAGCTAAATCACATGTATGGATTTAGTAGAAAGTGGTTTAAAGCAAAGATGCGTTTAAAAAAAAAACTAATATAGTTAGTTTAAGCCTGAATGGCGCCACTCATGAACAGACTTTGCAGTTTTTATGTTACCCTGCGTGGATTTCAAACTGAATGTGACCTCAGGTCTGACTGTGAAACAACTAAGGCAGCAATCACTTTTATTTTGCTGTTGATTTATTGACCTAATGAGGTCAGTTTTAATGTGATATAATGTTACACAGTCTAATGTGTGAAAACTTATTTTTTAGATACCGGTAACTGTTTTCAGTTTAATATGAATAACTGGTTTCCTGGTTAGCTTGAGTTTGCAAACAACAGTGAAAATTCATACTACAGTATTTAACCTACTGGCCTTTGTTGTGGGTGTGGTGATTGTGATATAACTTGTGGTGATCACATAGGAGCTGAAACACTTGTCATGTAGCAGGACTGGAGAAGTACAGTTTCACTGCATTACATTCACAGGTGTCGTAACATTTGCATAGGAACAAAATGACACCAGCCATGTGTCACCCAGGTCTTTTTATATTGCCAGAGTGTATTTATAGTGTTTTAAGTAGGAGTGTTCTTTAGTGATTTTCTGGGTTGACTGTACATGGACGGTCACTTGAGGCCCTTCATGTAACAGTCAAGCTCCCGGACAATTTTGATTTAAATCTTAAAATGAGGAGGTCACGGAGGAACTGACACATGTTTCTGGTCTAAGCTAATTGTGTAAATTAGGCCAAAATCAGTCCTTCTTTTTGTTTTTAATTTAAAACATAGGTATGACTTGAATGTGACTTGCTGCTGAAAATGGGTGGTGGCCTTAAGATCCTCATTAATTTTATGTTGGTTCAAGTGCTCTCAACTGTTTGTCTATGTTCTTTTTATGCCTAAACCTCATTAATAACATCTGTGATTTTCCAGCCTTACTTAAAAAACAAAAAAAAACATAGGACATGTATTAAGTGCAGCTGCACATTTTAAAAACAGATGTGGTTTACACTTTGCTTTACCTGAGTCAGTCAGTCCACCTCTTAAGTCTGATTCTGATCGAACAGTGCCATGTGCTCATAGAAATTAGCTGCAACATCTGCACAAGTATTTGTTTTAATTCTTGTCTACCAGACTATTTTTGGACGATTACCAGCTAATACTTCTAAGTTATTTTTGTGTTACATGGACTAAGGGGATGTGACATGAGCTTGAGCAATGTATTTTTAAACCACTAAGTAGTCATGCCATTTAAATGTGTCTTTTGTGAGTTAGTCTTTGAGTCTAGAAAAGTCAAGTATACTGTCTACTACTTTAACTTTCTTTCTGGTCAATACTCAAAAGTGGTTTTGTTCTCTGCTTATAGCCAGTATACACAGCAATAGACAGTTGCCTTTATCTCTAGGTAAATAAATACACACACTGGGAAAATATTGACTGAGATTGTGGTTTTATTTTTCTCTTGGCAGCGGCTTCAGTATAAGTAAACTCTGGTGGAGATGGTTGAGTCCCTGAAGATGAGGCGGGGAATACACATCATAACCATACCCAAATTAGTGAGTGACCCCTGCTACTGATCACTTGAAATGAACTCATCTGTGGCTCTGCCCTTCTGTGTAGTTGATAGCTTGAATAAACACAGATAGTGCGTTCACTTACGACCAAGGAGTGTCTGGAAATGATCACCTGTGAGTAATGTAACAGCAGGTGACTCCGCCTCTTTAATCCATGTGCTGTATGTGTCACGCAGTGAAATGATACTAGGTCAAGCTTTTTGTCCTCATGCTTGAGGATGTCATATTTCTCTTTCTGTCCAGCTCCAAATAACATTGACAGTAATCTATTAGCCAGCTGCTGAAGAGCCAGATGTTTCCCCCAGCAGCTGGAGAACAGTGGCTCTCTGCACTGCTTTTTTTTTTTTTTTAGCACCTTTTTGTCTACACCTGTGTCTTTGCCCACATGTAACAACATTTCATTCTACACTGGGCTCTGCATATAAATAGAGCAATGACTATAACCTCGAGTTGAGCAGGACAGGGGTGTGGAAGTTGAAATTCATGAGTTCATCACGTGGACACAGAATGACTCCATTTTAGTGTTGAATTCATTTTTCAAGTGTATAATGTGCCAGTGTCCAGGGTTTGCAGAAAAATGTGTTAATTCTCTCCTTTAAATGTTACTCTGTCGCTTTAAAAAGAAAAAAAAAAAAGAACGCTGCACTTTAATCAAAATTCAATGATTCTGAATGAGTCAGATCAGAGGTGGATGAAGACAACATCCTGATCTCTGTATCCAAGAGGCAGTAAAGAAGTTAATCTGTGTCCTTAATTATTATCATCACAGCCAGTGCTGCTGGACTGACTTAGATGTCACCCAATAGCTATGCAGCAGAAGTGATGAAGCGGTGGGTGTCTGTGAGGGAATTCCTTATCAGTGCCCAACACACTGACGCAAGTGAGCGAACCGCGGCAACTCCCAGCACAGCCACGTGTGCCGTTTTGACTTTAAACTCTTACAGCCTAATGACTTTAATTTTATAGTGGCACAGATAACTCACATTTTCCTGTTAGGAAGGTTTCCCTTTGTGGTTTCAAGTCCAATTTTTAACCGTCACAGGAGAGATACTTGCAGTGTGGAAAATTTTATTATAATTCATTACTGATCCGCAACTAAGGAACCCCTATGGTATATTACACAGACCTTGGCTTAAATGATAAGGGCCCCACAGAGATGAATAAGTCTCTCGGGGTGTAAATCTGGTCCTTCCTTGATTCAATCTTGTATTTCCATCTTTATTGCAGTGAGGGTCTGTGGGATGCTCCACAGTGTCTCCTCAGCCCTGACAACCAGAGTCCAAAGGCTGAATATAAATACATAACAACAGCCAATGGCTGACTCCCCAAGGTCGTTTATGTAAAATGTTGATTATTACATGTGGATGTGCTGATGTGCTCTAAACTAGTTTCAGAACCGACAAGCCTGACAGTGACAACACATATCAGGCTTCTTAAAATGACTTGTAATATAGATTTTCCCAGCACTACAGGTACTCCAGTAATACTTAATTATGATTATAAAAAATCACGTTATATTTTTGAGATGGATCAATGCGGCCAAGACACTCCCACAATGACAAGACCAATATGTGTGTATGATCAGTTTCTCTTCCCATTCAGTGCAAAGTTCAAAGTGCCATAAAATCAGAGTGTTGGTCGTAGCAGATCAGCGTTTCCTCCTTCTCACGAGTCACATTCAAGAAGGCGACGTCAAGACGAACCACAGCTCCTCGTCAGGCTGGAACAGAGGGGAATGAATGAAGATCACTGTTGAAAGGTTTGTTAGACTGATCTCTTAACTGTTTTGTCTATGTTACATCAAATATTTTTTCTATTGTGTGACCTTTGTTCACCTTAACCAGTCAGACAGAGTGAGCGAGCCAATTAAGAGAAACATATATATAAATCATCACCTGTGACCTGCTGTTATTATAAGATCGGAAAAGCGGCATTCTGTGTCATTCCTTCTTTTGTGTCGGAAACTACAACTCATCATATGGATTTTTGTTTAGGCAATAAGAAAGCTGAAAATCGGTGATGCTGAGAAAGGTAAGGCTGAAGAGAAGTGCCTCAGTGCCAGCTGTGGATTTACAAGGAATGTTTTTGAATTGATGAGAATATTACTTACCAGAAATCCCCATGTTATTCATTTGTTCCTGGAACAAATGTCACGTTGCCCTGTGCAGCCGTCTGTTCAAGGAAATACTGTAAACTAATAAAATCATCTCACCATCATTCTGTGTCCTCAAAGACAAACTAAAGAACAACTAAGTGGTTTTATTATTATATTTACGTTTCAGGGGGAGTGTGTGTGGGTGGACTCCAATATTGGGGTACCCATCGGCGCCAGGGTCAAAGTAACACCAAGCGGTCAGCGGTTACTGGTGGACGATGAGGGAAAGGTAAAGGCTCTCTGCTGCCGAGTGAAACTGAAGTGTTGGTTATACTGAGCATCATAATAAGAGCTTGAGCCCGGATCAACACTGATTTTATTTGTCATTTGAACCTCTCCCAGGAGCAGAGTCTGTCCCAGGAGCAGGAAGCTTCTCTCAAGATCATGCACCCTACGTCAGTGGAGGGTGTGGACGACATGATCAAGCTGGGTGACATGACCGAGGCCGGACTCCTGCGAAACCTGCTGCTCCGACACAAACAAGGACTCATCTATGTGAGGCACACCAAAATACTCTACTCTGATCCATTCCTTTTTATTTCATCAGTTTATACAAAGAGAGAAAGAATTCAAAAGTAAATGAGGTGTGTGCAAAGGTTTTGGCACATTTCTTAGTGTTCAGTGACCATCTGCTTGGCAAATATCACAGCTTGTAAATTTTTTTTTGCTACAGCAAAGAGTGTGTCTGTTGTTGATTTTCCCTCGACTCTCCTTGTAGATCATTTCAAGTTCTGAGATTTTAAAATCAGGTCTTTGCTGTGGGGGCGGTTTTTGAGGTTTGCTTTGGATCACTGTCCTGTCATAGAAGCCAGTCTGTTCTCAGTTACACTTTATGACATTTGCATCAAGAGTTTTCTCATATTTAGTGAGATTTATTCTTTTGTTTTTTTTGCCACTGGCTGCCACACAACTCCAAAGCTGCTCGGTATTTTTGGTGATGTGGCCAAAAGGAGCTCATATTTAACTTCATCTGTCTTGTTTTCAGAATGACTGCAGCCCCTATGCAGTCGCGTGGGAGCATTTATTTCTGCCTTTCTGCCCAGAAGACGTGCAGCTCTATCTTTTATTCATCTAAATCTTCTCTTCTCTTCTACAATTCCCCTTTACTGCCATTTCTTAATGACATGAAATTCCAAGTTGGAAGCACTTGGATATTTTTATAGCTTTTTTAGACCTCACTTTTTATTTGCACCATCATTTTCTGTGAACCTCATTTGTTGTGTTGTGGTTTACCTTCAGTCATTAGAGGATGTGGGTCAAACTCCATTAGATGGGCAATGCTGTGAGATGCAGTTGTAATCTATGGACAAATATAGCCATGGCCTGATAGAACAGGGAATAAATAAAGCGAGTTTTTGCACGTGATATTTCCCTTAAACAATATGGCTGCTGCGCTTAGAATGAGACTGATTTTAACCAGTGTTTTTTATTTTATTTCATTGATTCACTCTTTTAACTTCAGTGTTATTTTTTTTTAGACCTACACAGGCTCTGTTCTGGTTGCAGTGAACCCGTATCAAGAATTTCCTCTATATTCAGCTGACCAGGTGAGACCTGCTTGAATTAACATGGGTCATACAAGCACAGCTGAATCTCTGGCAGTACAGTGTTTCACGTGTCTGCTCTGATGTCCTTCAGGTGAGGCTATACCATGGTCGAAAGCTCGGGGAGCTCCCGCCGCACATCTTCGCCATCGCTGAGTCCTGCTACTTCAACATGACACGCAACCTCACGAACCAGTGCTGCATCATCAGGTCAGGATAAAATATCTCATTGAAGCAATCAGGATGGCCTCTTTACTGTAGCCTGCAGACAGCCCCGAGTGCAAAAAAATGTTGTTGGATGTTACCTTTCAATCACTAGTCGTTTACTGTGCTTTCATCTCAGTGGGGAGTCAGGAGCAGGGAAGACAGAGAGCACTAAGCTGATCCTGCAGTACCTGGCAGCTGTCAGCGGGGAGCTGTCTGAGCAGAGGACTGAACAGCAGATCCTGGAGTCCAACCCAATACTAGAAGGTAAAACTGTACTGAAATCCAGCACTAAACATAGAAAACAATGCACAGTAATGAGCCCATACAATGGAAATTAAGACATTTATTTAAGGATCCAGTATTGACACACATGCCCCAATCTCACTCTTGGTTGATTCAGCTTTTGGGAATGCTAAAACCATCCGCAACGACAACTCCAGTCGATTTGGGAAATATTTGGAGATATTCTTCAATAAGGACGGAGTGATCGAGGGAGCTCGTGTGGAGCAGTATCTTCTGGAGAAGTCTCGTGTCTGCCATCAGGTGAGGCAGCTCTCTCCAAACAAACCTTGCATTTATCTCTCCACAGGGCAGGTCTTTACTGTAAACTTTTAAAATCATCATGCCTTATCTATAGTAGGCCATATATAACAGACTGTCAGTGTCAACAAGGGCAGCGGATTCTCACTGGCCCACTGGTCATATTCACTCATTTGACAGAGGTGATCTCTTTCAGGCACCTTCAGATTACCCTTTTGTAACAATGACATTTCATTCTTAATCCACCACCTCAGGCAGCGGAGGAGAGGAGCTACCACATCTTTTACTGCATGCTAGCAGGCATCACCACAGAGGAGAGAAAAGCTCTGAGTCTTGGAAACACTAAGGAATACAAATTCCTGACTCAGGTATTTTAATAACTGTCACTAGCTCATTTTTGTCACATTGAACAAACAAATGACATCTATATATCCGATATCCTGTTCATACTGTTAATAATCTAAACTGTTCCCTTTATGTGCTGCAGGGTGACTGTATCGTTTGTGAAGGCAGGGATGATGCCAAAGACTACAGTCGCATTTGCTCTGCCATGAAAATCCTGACCTTCTCAGAAAACCAGCGTCAGGAAATCCTCAAGCTGCTGGCGGCCATGTTACACCTGGGAAATGTCTGCTTCGAGGGTGAGCATGTGCTTTTTTTATAATTTACTCATATTTTTTATTTCAGTAAAATTAAACTAATTATTTCATTCATTTTAGGTTAAAGAGTTTAAATAGCCCTGGAGGAAGCAATCAGCCTCTTTACTGAGTGACACCACAATATAAAATGTATCTATAACATACTTATTAAGTTAATTAACAGCAGTAAAACATACTAAAAATGGCTCCTGTTACTGTTATATTGTGATGCATTTATATGTTTATTGGTGATGTATGAATGTATCAGCAGAATGTCATGTTGCAGCTGCTTGAGGAGGAGGGAGGAGCTTAACTCGCACCATCTGTAATGTGCTGTGTTTTATAAGCTCTGCAGAGGTTTTGTTTACAATGACTTAAATTTGTGAAGTAAAGTAAACACAGCTGTTACTGTACATCAGTGCAATGGAGTAAAAAGTGCAAGATTTTCCTCTGAGGTGTTATGGAGCAGGAGTACACTCACTAGGCACTTTATTAGGAACACCTGTGCTACCTGTTCAGCCAATCATGTAGCAAAAGTGAAATTCATAAAATCATGTAAATACAGGTCAAAGCTTCAGTTAATATGTTCACATAAAATATGTTGAGTTCACCCACAACAGTCCCAAATGAGTTTAACTGAGAAAAAATCATCTAGGGATCACTGGCTCTGAGGACAGAGCCACCTTTTTATTAATATAAAAAGATTTCTAATTTTTTTGCCATTGTCTGATGTGACACTGTGTCTGATGTCTGCCTGATTTTGATTCTGATTTTTGATTTGAGAAACAAGTGTCTTGGATCCAAGAAAAATTTCAGAAGAGATTCTGACAATGAAGTACTTAACTAACTAACTAACTAACTAACCTTGTTGATAAGAGAGGTCAGAGGTGAGCAGCCAGACTGAAGAGATGTACAATAACTCAGATAACCACTCTTTACAACTGTTGTAAAAAACATCTTTTGTATAACGCAATGAAGATTGAAGTGGATGAGCTACAACAGCAGAACACCACCTCAGGGCCCTCTCCTCACCAAGACCAGGAGCAAACCTGGGGTCACATCTGAATCCAGTAGAGGTCACATCTGAATCCAGTAGACATTAAAAGCACATGGTACTAATACACAGCATGTATGTATGTAGATGTAAATTAGATTAAAAAAAAAACACAGATGAAATAAAAAATATAAATTAATGAAAAATACAAAATAAAATAAAAAGTAAAATAAATAAATGAAGTACCTCAAAATTGTGCAGTACTGAATTACACTTCTACCACTCATCCAAATACATTGAAGATAAAAAGCTCACAATATAATTTATTGGTTGACTTCTCTAACAAGTTGAACAATTATTGTTTATTATTGATTATTAATGATTGTTGATCTTGTGTCTCCATCAGCCACCACACAGAACAACCTGGAAACCAGTGATGTCAGCAAGTCAGAACATTTCAGCGTGGCGGCATCTCTCCTGGAGGTCAGTCTCCTCATCTATCAAGAGATCATTTGTTCTTCAACAGTAAACAATATTACCATTAATTATTGTCTGCTCTGTGCAGGTAAGAAGTCTGCTCTGGCCACCAGTTTGACCCACCGTAGCTTCATGACCAACAGAGAGAGGGTGACCAAACCCCTGAGCTCTGAACAGGCCGCCGACTGCAGAGACGCCTTTGTCAAGGTAATGAAACTGAGTTTCTGACAATAAATCAACATGTTGTAATTTCCTTATTGCACCTGACCCTAGATTAAACAGATCATACCTTATAAATGTCAATGGCTGTACTACGCTCGATAAGGAAGTATTCCAACTGCACAAGATCCAGAAATCAGAGGCAACCATTCACAATTTTACAGTAAATCCCCCACTTCAGTTTGAACTATTTGTAGGACACTGGATTAATTGTGAACTATGTCAACTCTCAGGCCATCTACAACAAGCTGTTCATATGGATCGTTGAGAAAATCAACAGTGTCATCTATAAGAACTTAGCTCACCACCCCAAGTCCTCCTACCTGTCCATCGGCCTGCTTGACATCTTTGGCTTTGAGAACTTCATCACTAACAGGTGAGGACAGTTCTTCACACGCTGAGTGTATCACAGCTCGACAGCTACTTTAATCTGAACAAATATCTGCTTGGCATTTCACAGTTTGAGCAGCTGTGCATCAACTTTGCCAATGAGAAGCTCCAGCAGTTCTTTGTGCATCACATCTTCAAGCTGGAGCAGGAGGAGTACCTGAAAGAGGGCGTCATGTGGAATAATATCAACTTCAGCGACAATCAGAACATACTGGACCTTCTGGCTGGGAAATCCTGCAACCTGCTGGCTCTGATCGATGAGGAAAGCCATTTTCCAAAGGTGGTTTTACGCTTTGTTGTCACATGTGTCCTTTTATCCTATTTACTCTAATCTCTTCTGACTGAAATGTGTTGGGTTACAGGGCTCAGATATCACCATGCTGAACAAGATAAACCAGCAGCACAGTGAAAACGGGGCCTACATCGCCTCAAAGGGTGAATACGACACAAACTTTGGGATTCAGCACTACGCAGGTGTGGTCTACTATGACTCCAGAGGTACGCAGACAACTTGCACTTTGTCCAACTAAAGACTGAACACTCTGCCGTCAGATACTCAGTTATATTTCTTTTCTTTGCTGAAGGGTTCCTTGAAAAGAACAGAGACGCTGTCAGTTTTGACATAATCAAGACGGTGGAAATGTCCAACAATAAGCTGCTTCATCAGATATTTCGGAGTGAGCTATCAAACAATGGGGTGAAGGTGGCGAACAACAAGAGGGTCATCATGACACCCAGGAGCTCTCTACGGGTATGAACAAACAGTCTCATTAAGTTTCATGTTGCTATGTCTCGTTCCATGCGATATATGTTTTCTTTTCTCAAATGAAACTATCATCTAAACAGGAAAGTTATTTTACCTGTTTCAAATGTTTTTACTTTTACACACAGAAAACCAGATTTTAAGATGTTATTTAAGATTTATTTCCTGTCCACTTTGGATACAGTCGATATGCACTGGTGTCAGAGTTGTCAGTGTCCTGCTGTGTGTCCATGCTAAGGTTTGGTATTCTCTCTGTCATCCGCGCAGGCCCAGAATGACAAACGTAAACAGATGCCGACGCTGAGTGGCCAGTTCCGTCAGTCTCTGGACTCCCTGATGAAGGCCCTGTCCGCCTGCCAGCCTTTCTTCATCCGTTGCTTCAAACCCAACAATGACAAGCAGTCTAAGGTGAGTGACACAAGTGGAACCACTGCAGTGTGTTTTTGAACCTAACTGTGTTTTAGACCTAACTGTATTTCTGGGTTAAATGTAAGCTTATTATTATTTTATGTATTTATGGATGAGATAAACAGGATTTCATGTGAAAGAGGACTCATGCAAATAAAGAGTTCCTTCGAATCCTGTTGTTTCCTGAAACAGTGATAATGTTGCCATGGTTACACCTGCAGTTGTTGGAAGATGATAAACTAAATTTTCCCAATCATCCTCTCACCATCTGCCCTCGCACTAAATAAACAACAGGATCTTCCTCTTGTGTGTCATAAACCAATAGAAGAAATTTCCTTGGGTATAATCTGTCAGAGTGTTAGTGTAGTGACAGGGAGGCTTTAGTCATCTTTTAAAGTTAGTACGATATATATTCCTTTACTATTATTATTTTTTTTACCCATAGTAGACTCTAGTGATCAGTCAGTCCACCACTTCAGTCTGGACTTTAATTTCTCAAAAATTCTTCAATTGATCACCATGAAATTTTATATATATATACACCTGTGATCCCAGAGGATGAACTCTGTTGCTGGTAATCCTGTGTTTCCTATAGAAATTCATGCTGTCCCCAGGATGAACTTATTAAATATTATTAAATATTGTGACCCAACCCCCTTAACTTTTCAACTATCCTCACCAACTATCTGATCAACATTTGTTTGTCCAGTTCTTTTGTTTATGACCAAATATCTGCAAAACTAATTAAATTCAGGTCTCACATGTACTGTTTAATGCTAATTCTCAAACCTCAGCATGCATGAACTTGGTAAACATCAGCATGTTAGTGCTGTCGGATTAGCATGCTGTTTAGATTAAATTATATCTCGTCTTTGAAATAATAAGCAGCCTTAGTAATGATGGTTGATTTTTGTTGTGCTGCTGCTGTGAAGGAAGAAGAATACACAGGATTAATATTCACAGGTTTTTAATCAATTCTCCTGCAGGTGTTTGACAGAGAGCTGTGTATGCGTCAGCTGAGATACTCGGCATGATGGACACCATCCGCATCAGGAACTTGGGGTTCCCAGTTCGTCACACATTTGAGGATTTCTTGAAGCGCTACAGGGTGCTCCTGAAGACGACCATCTGTGACCCCAAAAGAGTTAGTCATCATGTTGTCTCATTGATGATTACATGTGACATGAACTTTTCATAGTGTTAATGGGTTATTGCTACAGGTTGTGTCAATGTGATGGCCAGATTGATAACTTCCTCATGTCTTTTACCCTGGAGGAATTTGGACTGTTGTTAGACTTTCTTTAGCACTCAGATAAAGACTTTATTGTTTCTGCAGGAGACAGCTGCTGCCTGTTGTGAAGCCATCTGCAAGACAGTGATTAGAGGGGAGGACGAGTGGAAAATAGGCAGCACCAAGATTTTCCTGAAGGTGAAGAAAACTTATAATTCAAACCATGTTTGAAAGATGTAATGACTCAGCAGAACATCACTGGTGAAAATGTATTCACTGGCACTGGTGAAGTAGTATCAGCAATATGAGCCAGAGCAGATTCTAACATCTGTTGTTGCCATTACGTTCTCTCTTTCTGTGATTTATGCACTGTTCAGTTATTACTCTACGCTGCAGCTGACTTTGATCACATTGCTGCTTATGAGCCTTTGATGACTTAATCCTGGAATATTATGACATCTGATTGTCAGGATTTCCTGCACAAATCAAGAAGTATTAATTAGTCTTTTATCATGTTACTGCAGGATGCTCATGACGCCATCCTGGAACGACTGAGGGAGCAAGAGCTCAGCAGGGTAGCCGTGGTGATCCAGAGGGTCATGCTTGGACACAAAGACAGGTGCAGTTTCTGAGATGAATAAAGAGGAAATGAGATCATAAATATGAAAATTGGAAGAGATCATGGGTATATGTATGTTATTTGTGGCATATGTGGCTATTTATTCCTTAAAGGCTTTGTTTTACCTCTTTTCTAGGAAGTCTTTTCTGAAGATGCGAGCAGCTGTTGTGGTGTTGCAGAAGCACTGGAGAGCTTACAGAGCAAGAAAGGTGAAGGAAAGAAAAATGTGATGTTTCACAATGTTATATTAAGTACAACATGTTGATCTGTCATAACCCACAAGAGACTCATCTCAGGTCAGTTGACTTTTGTCATTGTTTCCACTCTTGTATGGTCTCCATGTAGCTCAAGCGTTGCTATGAACGGCTGATTTCAAAGATCCGCGGTCGGAAGCAGCGGTTACAGTATCAACAACAGAGAGCAGCAGCAATCACCATCCAGACCCAGGCATGTACTCTGGACTGACTGAACATAGAATGTGAAGTGACATTTTCAATGTCCCAGGTTAATGGTTATAGTAGATATTGTAGTTTGCATGTAATATACTTTACATTTATTACAATTCATGGGAGTGCATTTTAGATAATTAATAATTAGAAATGATTCATTTTTGAAGCAGTCTACATGTGTTTAAATTCATTTTATATTTAATCATTTTTCCTATTTCTGTTATTGAAAACAATTTTACCAGTACTTTTATATGTAAAACGTATTTTACACCTGTTTTGCAAGTGTGAAAACATTTTTTTTCATCAAGTCGAATTGCATCACAAAAAGATTAATGACTAGATAATTAAGTGCTGATTATAAGTGCTGATTAACTGCAGATGCGACGCCACTTGATGAGAAAGAGCTTCAAGAAGAAGAGAGAGGCAATCATACTGCTGCAGGCCTACACCAGAGGATTCCTGGCCAGAAGAGCAGCTCAGAAGACGATGAATGACGTGAGCGAGAAACACTGTGAAGTGATGGATGTCAAGGAAGAGGTGTATTCTGAATAATATAAACACTTTTTTTCTCTCTTCCTCACAAACTCATCACAGGCCACTTCACACTTGAGGAGAGAAGAGCAGGAGCAAATAGCCTTGGTGTTTCAGAGAGGACTGGAAGGACTTAACACGGAGTCCAACAAGGAGTCGGAGCCTGAGTCGGAGCCTGAGCCACTGTCTGAACATGATTCAGAGGAGAACTCGTTTGATCTGCAGCCTGCTGTGGAAGTGGTGGAACAAAAAACTTCAGAATCAGACTTCAGGGTTAGATGATACTTATTGCTATTTAATCTGCTTCATTATTGAATTAATAAGTGTCCAAAATTTTATCCCATACTTCTACTTTACTAAACTAATCTATAATATTTGCTTTATACTATCAAGAAGAAGCAGATCACACCAGAGCCAGTAGAGGAAACCTCTTTTTTCACCTCAAGCTCCGATTCAGAAATCATCGTCACAAAGCCAAGCACCCCTACCTTATCACTGGAAGATGAAGAGGATGACAAGTTTGATGATGACAGCAGCATGTATTCATTCTCCAAGTTCAGCAGCTTGCACTTCCAGGGCAACGCTACTCACACACACATCACCCAGAGACTCAGGCAGTCCCTTCTGAAACATGATGATGAGGGTGATGCACTGGTAAGAGGACAGGCAGCTCTCTTCTCACTGTCACCTCCAACACCTTCTATCTCACAAGCTCCTCTCCTCTCGCTCTCCTCCAGGCATGTCTGACTGTGTGGTGGATTATTCTGCGGTTCATGGAGGACCTACCAGAACCAAAGTCTCTGGATTCAGTGTCTCAAGCATCCAGCACCATCTCGCGTCTGCAACCTCACAAGCAAGGCAGGAGGCTGAGCAACCTGGTGGGACTTGACCAGGTAAAAATTCAGAAGACACAATTGCACTACATTCTTACATGTTTTTGTTTAATTAGGTAGAAACTGTGGCAGCGTTATAATTAGCATCATAATCAACTGTCAAAGGCTACCTGCAGATATCCAGTGCTTCAGAATAGTAGCAAACCTAATATACTGTCCTAGTTTGACTGCAAACTGTCCTAGTTTGACTGCAAACAGCTGCTGCATAAAATCGAAGATCAGCTTGAAAGTCAAACGTGAGTCACCAGTCTTCCCTCTAATTATCATATCTTAACTGACAGAAAATACTGAGGAAGAACAAGAAAAAGCACGGAACTGGAAACAGAAGAGCGTCTGCGATCCCTGAGGAGGTCAGCACCAATGTTGCTATGGTGTTTATTATTCAGTCTGTGTGTTGTCTACACTAATCATTCTTATTGTCATCATGTTAACCAGCCTGAGAACTTGACAGAAGACGAGGACATTTTGATTGGAGAAGGTCCGACGCTGGATCGGCCTCTTTCAGCCCTGGAGAAACTGCACATCATCACAGGATACGGTCTATCCAGACGAGACATACGGTAAACCAAACTAGTTGCATGTATGTAATGTGTGTGTACAATGGAGCTACATTAGTGTTTGAGAAAACACAAAAACAATTGAAAACATTAAAAAGGAGCCTGGCTGAAAAATTTACATTGCATGTGAATAATGCGTTTGAATGTAGCTTTGAAAAATGTATATTGTTTTATTCCAGTATTTCTTTGTACGTATGCATTAATTTGTCTGTAAATACCTTCTACCACTTCTTACATACTTTTTAAATCACTCATTGTTCTTACTAGTGATGAGATCTACTGTCAGATCTGTAAGCAGCTGGTAAACAACAAGAACAGGAAGAGTCGTACACTCGGTTGGACCCTCCTCTCCATCTGTCTGGGGATCTTCCCTCCAACAGACCTTTTCATGCAGGTCAGTCTGCAGCAGCTCATCCAGTGATGAGGACTCTCTGATGGTTCTGGACCTGATTTCCTGTTGCCTGTGTGGTAGAAATCTTTTAATGGCAGCATTATTCATGGAAATATTGTTGAGCTACTGCCAGTGGTTGCTTCTGTTGTTTTTGGAAATGAAAAACACTGTTGCGTCACCCACCCACCTGATGTATTGAATGAGAGAATCACTGTTATGTTAATATGTTTATCAGTTGTAGAATAACAGGCCTATATGTGTAATGATGTATATACCACCATGTTTACCCTTTTCTTTTCCACTCTTCTGTTCCACAGTATTTGGAGAGTTTTCTCCACAGAGGGCCAAAAGATTATGGGGAATATTGTTTGGAGCGCCTGCATCGTACAACAGCCAATGGAGAAAGAAAAGAGTTGCCCTGTTGGATAGAGCTAGAGGTAAAAAAACCCAAAAAACCTAGGTCTATTTTTGTTTTGTTGTGATGATTTCTTTGTCAGCATCTTCTCTGCTTGGCACTGACAGTCATTTCACAGCCAGGTTCATTGTTGGATTGTCTGTGATCAATGTAAACCTGATTTTCGAGTATTGTGACAAAAGAGCAGAATCCCTCACTTCAGAAAGCAATGAAGTTCGCTGATTATTGGGTCCTTTCCTTGTTTTCAGTCCAGTCTCAACTTTCTCTCTACTGACAGGCTGCAAAGACTAAGAAGCCCATAGATGTGTCTGTGACTCTGACGGACGACCGTACTATCAGTCTACATGTGGACTCAGCCAGCACTTCTGCAGAAGTCTGTCAAACTGTGGCTGACAAGCTGAATCTCAAAGACATGTATGGATTCTCCCTGTACATCAGCCTCTATGAAAAGGTCAGCTTTACTCCTGCACTTAAGAAAATACTGAAGTGGTGGACTGACTGATCTTCTGTTTTGTTTGACTAGTGAACTTATTGACTAGTGAAATTATTGTGGAAAACCACATTTATCCAAATCCTGTTGGTCTTCCACCTCCAGTTGTGGTCTCTGGGCAGCTGTGGGAAACATGTGTTGGATGCAGTATCTCAGTGTGAGCAGGAGATGAAGCGGCAGGGCAAGCAGGAGAAGAACGCCCCCTGGAGTCTCTCTATCCGCAAGGAACTGTTCACACCCTGGCATGACTGCTCAGAGGACCCGATCAGCACCGATCTGATTTACAAACAGGTCATCAAGGGAATCAAGTCAGCGGAGTACATGAGCGAGAAGGTGAAGCCTCAAGCAGTAAAACAGCTTACTTTACATATGAAAACATTAGACCAGTTGTACTGGATGATTAAATCCAATCTAACTGTGCCAATTAGCATCTTAAATGAATTTAGCAGTCCATTAGCAACCTCTATTCTGGCTCAGCAGGTTGTCTGAGGTCAGAAAAAGTGAATGGTCAATCTGAGCAGTGGCTCATGGGTAATTTAATTTTTATGTGCAATTTTAACACAATCACTGACAATGACAAACCCACTAAGACTTATCACCCAGCTCCATGGCTCCACTCAGCTCTTCAGAGTATTTTCTTTTTATAGCATCATTGTTTTGTTTTAATGTCCTCTAACTTTCCTGTTTTGTGTGTCTTTCACTGTCCTCAGCAGTGTTTCCAACAGCTGTAGGCAACTGTGTTCATTATGAAAAGCTCTGATAATCCCTCTGTACATGAGTTCAGATCTAAATTACAAGTAGACAATGTTTGCATCAAAAACAGTGGAACATTTAGCAGACAGATATTTTCCCTCACAACACAAAGCTAAAAATAAAATGAAAAGTTTTACATTTGTCAGGTGGTGAGAAATATAACTCTAAATGAATGCTAGTGTTGCTCCTTATCAGCTGGGTGTGTAGATGAGCAACTGTCTGCCAACATGGAGAAAATATGATAGTGAGGTGTTTACAGCTTGTTTCTGAAGGACAGACAATGCAGAAAAACTTAATGAGATATTTCCACTGTTCCCAAGGCCAACATAGAGATCAGAGTCAGTATCCATCACTATTTTAGATATCACTGGTTCGTCATATTAAGTGTATCTAATATATATGTATTTAACATTGTAGCATGATGAATACATCCAGCTGGCGACAAAGCACTACTACACCAGTTTTGGCTCTGCAGTCAGCAGAGAGAACGTCCAGAGGGTGGTCGAGGAGTGCATCACTACCCAACTTATAGAGAGCAAATCTATGAACAAATGGATTGAACTCATCAGCACAGCGCTTTCAAAGGTACAGTGACATGCAGTCAAACATATCTATCTATCTATCTATAAGAGTCTGCAACTTTTTAATTTGTCTGTGTCATATGAGTCAGATGAGATGAGTGTTGGATGTCCATCTCATGCAGGGTCCAGAGGTCAAAGGGAAGTTGAAGACAGAAAGTGTCAAAGGGGAGCTTGTGAACATTGCCCAACAGAAATGGCCGCTCCACTTCTCCAAGTTTTATGAAGTTACAATGATGTCAGGTCAGTCAACACTCAGCTTCATTTGCAAATTTCCTGAAGACACAGGGGCTTCTTGAAAAACATATTTCTTTATACAGGTATGAGGCTTAACAACTTATCACTTATTACTTATTGTCATGAAATACACGTAATAAATTGAAATGGATTCCTGTAAAGTACCTGTGTATAAACCCAGATTTCTAAATAGAGTTTGGGAAGTGAAAGACCTTCATCCTGAAACATTGGTATTCCCACATCTGTCCACAGGACCTCCTTTGCCCAAAAGCAGATTTTTTGTGGCTGTCAACTGGAGCGGTATCTTCTTCATGGATGGAAGAGAAAAGAGACTTCTTGAGCTTTCTTACCTAGAGGTGAAGAAAACTAGGTATGGATAGTTTCTCATTTATTCAAATTTAATCCCATGAAAAGCATTTTGAATTGTTTACAGTACAAATAAAACTGATTGAACTCTGTCTGTTGACAGCAGTTTCAGTGGCCAATCAGTGACTTTGGACACAGTCCAGGGAGACTATGTTCTGAAGTGTGGTGAAGCAGAGGACATGGCTGCACTAATAGATTATAACCTGGAAGGACTGAGACAGCATTCAGTTTATGCAGTGGCTCAGCAGGAAACCGGTAAACAAGGTGCAAGTTCACAGAGTATCAGATCTCACACACAACGGAACCTTAAAACACATCTTTTGTATACTGAGCATGCAGGAACAAAAACTTAAATATGTCTCTCTGTCTTTCTCTGCTCCCACAGACGACCCCTCGTTTCTGGTGTGTAAACGAGGCGACCTGCTGCTGGTAGAAAAAGATAAGGAACATTCTCCTGAGGCGATCTGGATAAGAGCAACCAACCAACGGACTGATACCACTGCAATGGTCGGCAGGGATAAAATACAGTTTCTGCCAACTCTCACTAAGCCCACTGAAGAAATGCTGGTAAAGTTTCACTTACACTTTATTTTTTTCCCCACTATACACACATCAAGAAACTAAGTGAATGTGAACAACATAGTTTTTTTTTAAAAAACAATTTTCAGAATGATGAGCAGGGAAATGATGTAATAAAAAACAGATTAGTTTGTCTGGTCTGTACATACCCCAATATATATATATTTACTATAGAAGCAGTTGTTTACAGAAAGTTACAATATATTTTAAAAATAGTAAATGTAGAAACTTACAATGATATAAATTATATGCATGAAATTATTCAAGACACGCAATTGTGAGTTTTACAGCTGTGTGCAGAAGTAAATCCATGTGCATGATGATTCACCTGAGCCCCCCTTGTGGTGTAACTCTGAACTGCCTCTGACCCTTCAGGAGCTGCTGGGCTCAGGCTCAAAGAAACCCTTGGCCACACAGAACGCCCCACACAGAGAAGAAACAGTGGCTCCTATCTCCATTAAAGAGTTTGCACTAGAGAACTTCAGGTACTGGCATTTAATTTGTAGCAGCTGGATTTGTAAGTGATTGAGCATTGATCTCTAGATGTGGATTTACTGCAAATGAAACAGCAGCACGGCTGAGCTCATTTTACCAAAGACAGTCAGAATTATTTTCACCTTTAACTCACTCAGGCCTGCAGGTAAAGATGTGGGCCGACATGGTGCATCTAAAGGAGTCAGTAGGGAGAAACTGTGGATTTGCTCCAGAGAACCTCTCAAGCAGCCGTTGATGAAGACTCTGGTCAACAACTCTGAACTCAGCTCCCTGGCCTGTGGAGCCTTCACTGATATCCTTTGAAAAAAAATGCTTTTCTGTTTTAGATGGAGCTGTTTCACGGTTTGTTTCACACATTTGTTTCATTAGGTGATACTGAAATTCTTCATCAAGATGAGAGCACAGGGTCCAGGCAGTGTAACGTGTGTAATCTGCTCTTTCTCTTCTGCTCAGAGTCACGGTGTCTTCAGTCAGCGCAGAACTACACAATATTGTTCATCAAGAAACCGACTGTATGGAATAGGCAGGGTGACCATGTGTGATAGAAACCCCAGTGTAGATTTAATACAGTTTGTGTTAGACCTTGACCCGTTCTTCCACCTATCCTGAAGTACATGGGCGACTACCCCATCAAACACGCTCGTAGCCCCATAGAGCTGACAAACCAGATCTTTGGTCCGGCCACTGAGCATGAAGAACTGCAGGATGAGATCTACTGCCAGATTATGAGACAGATGACCAGCAACAACAACAGGTGCCTCTTCATTCTGCACATTATTATTTTAAAGAATTTGAAGAAAAGTCCAAAATATTTTACTCCCCTGTGAATATATCTACTCTCCCTCTCTCTCTTTGGCTACCTCTCGCTCTCAGGTTGAGCATGGAGCGTGGGTGGCAGCTGATGTGGCTGTGTTCAGGCTTGTTCCCGCCCAGTATGAATTTGATGAGATATACTCAGCGCTTCCTGGAGTCGAGGCCCAGAGACCCGCTGGCTTCTGTCTGCCTGCAGAGACTGCAGGGGATGTACAGGTCAGAAAAAATGAAAAATCAGAGATCACATGGTGATCTCCTGTATAAGGTGTTGGTTACTGGTCACTGTGTCAAGCATTTGGAGTGAAGTTTGGGAAAAATCAGGACACAACAATGATTAATAATAAATGAAGGAATAAAAAAGAGAATTCATTTGTCAGATGTCCTGACTTTTAGTCCCTAGTACTGATCAAACACATAAAAACCACTGGCACACTCACACAAGGTCTGAAAGGTCTTAAAAAGCACCAGGCCTTAAAATCCTCCAGTTAAATTCACAAACACTTTGATGTTTTCTCCTTCAACATGTTTTGAATGTGATTTCTATCGGGAGACATTAAACACCTCAAAACTATATGTGGGATTATATAATAACAAATTAATGCTGCAGGAGATTCGGTCGGACCTGCAGCAAATACTGTCACTGCTGATTCAGTAGCTGGAAAACTGTACAGCATCTCAAAAGAGTAAATGAACTGTTCATCATCAGTAATTAATTAATCTTCATTCATCCATCCGCTTCATTTCATGTCACTTATCCAGGACCAATAAATCCAATATTATAAGTAAGAACTGCTACTGTGCATGTTTTAATACATGCAAACCCTCTGACTGTCCTAAATTTGACTTTGTAAACCCCATAATTCTGCTTAGTACCAGCTTTCATCAAATATTATTATACACACACACACACACACACACACACACACACACACACACTCTTCACACCTTGTTTTAAACTGTTAAAGTTAAGTGAATTTATACTCCGAGACGCAGTCAGCCAGTGGAATAATATCATTTTATCAACCTCAAAGTTAGTTCAAGGGGCGAGAAAAGAATCAAATCATTTCCAGTTTGAATCTCATCAGCAACCGAATCCCTGATGTAATTGATGTCATGCATGTAATTTAATGGCCGCTGAATTAACAGCACTGGAATATTTCAAAATTAAAAACCATCTCTCTGAATTTATTTGGACTGAATTTCTCCCTCTGAAATTTTGAATAGTCCATTTCAAGTTGTGCAATTAGAATTTCAGGTGATGTGTAATATTTTAGGGAATGTATGTAATATTCATTTATCTGAATGCTTTGTGTCCTCAGCAAGAAGCCCAGGATGCTTCCTCCCCATCCGGTCGAGGTGGACGCCATCCAACAGAACAGCACAATGATCTTCCATAAAATCCATTTCCCAAATGACACGAGTGATGTAAGACACAACACTCTGCTCTTAACACTAAGAAAAGATGTCCATTAGTCTTCAGACTCTCACTGCTGTTTTATTTCCCTGACAATTGATGATGACACTGATATTAGCTGGCATCACTTCTCTATGCTCACTAATGGAAGGAGCCTGGAGCTGTTTCTCACTTTGCATTCAGTTTTTTTTTTCTTCTCATTTTCACATCCATTTCCGGTCAGTGTGTTGTTATTGGCATCCGTCTTTCACAAACATAAGAAAACCCTGTTTCCTCCATGTTATAGTTTTTAACCTGAGGATCCATTTTTCCATTTTCCAAATTAAAAGAACAATTGGCATCTTGTTTTTAGATGAGAAGCTGAACATCAATCCCAGATATGCTACACTACAATGTAAAATATGAACCTTTAGCCAGCAGCAGCTTATCTTAAATTAGTTTATCTAGCTTATCTTAGCTTGAAGACTGGAAACAGACAGCAAGCCTGCCTCTGAGTCCAGCTACATGTTCACCACACAGACATGGGAGTAGTGTCAGTCTTCTGCTGAACAAGACTGTGATTGTCCAAAATATCAAACTATTGGACCTTTAGACAATATATTTTGATTTCTTCCTTTCCTGTGTTGTGCAGATATTTGAGGTAACGTCGACCACCACAATGAAAGACCTGTGCGAGCATGTTGCCTCTCAGCTCCATCTGAGCTCATGTGAAGGGTACGGCCTGTACCTGAAAACAGCAACCAAGGTGGGACTGACTGCCAGAAACAATGCATGTGCAGCATTTTAAGCAACATTTTATAGTTTGGTTTCCACCAATAAAAGGAGTCATTTTCATGTGGAAACACACAGAAATAGGTCATGCATTTTGATCTCTCCTTCAAAAACTTTAAAATCTTTTTCACACACACTAATGGGAATTTCCAAGGCATAATGTTTCAGCATCATGATGATTATTTTTTCATTCTTAGATCACAAGCTTGGATGAGCAGAAATATTTCTTTGACAGTTTAAGGCAAACCCCAGAAGCCCCTAAGAGAGGAAAAAGAGTGAAAGAAGGTACCGCATCTTATCAACACATTCAGTTTTTATGTGTCAGTCCATTTTCAGATTCATAATTCAGGATTTATTTCCCAGCCAACCAGGCCAATGCTCCCTACCTGGTGATCTATAAGAGGAAGCTCTGGTTTAATGTTAGCCCGGGGAAGGACCAGGTGGCAGACCTCACCTTCCATTTTCCACAGGTACAGTGTCAAAAACACACTCTGCATCGTGCTGCTGGATTTTTACTCGTTTACATCAGACTCACTGTGATGCACGTCCTCTGCTCGGCTTCTGTGTAGGAGCTGCCCAAGTACCTGCGTGGATACCACCAGTGCACCAAAGAGGACATGATCAACCTGGGTGGGCTGCTGTTCAGATGCAATGTGGATTCCGATAGGACGCAGTTTGTCATGATCCCCAGAATGCTGAGTGACCTGGTTCCTGCGGACCAGATATCAATCATGTCCAAAGAAGAGTGGAAGAAGGTGAAGGAAGAAATGGTTTTGTATGATTTGTATAATAATGGAATGGGATGACAGCTGTCTTACATGTGACTAGTTTCACTGTGAGAGATGTTCACTGTGTCTTGTTCTCTCTCCTTCTTGCAGCACATCATCTCCGCCTACAACAAGCAAAGTGGCATCACAGTGCAGGAGGCCAAATTCAGCTTCCTGAGGTTCATTTCAAGTTGGCCGACCTTCGGCTGCTCCTTCTTTGAAGTTAAAGTGAGTAACCAGAATGAAGTGAAAGCAAAGTTGGCAGGAAATAAATTTGAGCAAACTGTTTTGTCATGTCATCCATGATTTCATTTGCAGCAAACATGTGAACCTGACTACCCCAACCAATGCGAATTGCCATCAGCAAGCAAGGTGTCAGTTTAATAGACCCAACAAACAAGGTATGTAAAATTATCTGCTTGAAGAATTCTATCCACTCACATTCACACACTTGACATGCATACTGGAGGAGCCTGGAATCAAACCACTGACTTTCGGGTTAGTGAACAACCGCTAACTCCTGAGCCACAGCAGCCCAGCACTGCTGTTATAGTCAAATTTCAGTAGCTTTTTTTTTATAGATAACAAATCATTGATGATTCTTAACCATAACGTCATATTATAGGACCTGCTGGTCATGCACCCATTCAGCCGCATCCTGGAGTACCACAGCAGAGGAAACTTCTTCCAGATGACCATCGGTACTCTGGTGAAGGGCTACAACTTCGTCTGTGAGACCCCGCAGGTGAGGGACAAGTGTTTCAAGTTCAGTTTTATATGTTGGTGAAATATTTCTCATAGAAGAAGCCAATATTTGTCATTCTGTAGATCAGTCTGCTCACAAGTGTTAATGACACCATTTGAGAGTAGTGGTTTTGAAATGATATGTTTTCTGACAGTGACAACCATTTCCTCCTGTTTCAGGCTGACACAATGGAGGATCTTCTCAGATCGTACGTCAGCATGTACGAGAGGCAGAAACAGGTGTTTCCACAGAGAAGGAACATGTTCTCCTGAGGCTTCAAGGACACAAGACGTAAAAACTGTACTGCTCTGATTTATTTGCACTTGATTGATTTCTTTACATTCTTTTATTTGTATGCTTTCAATGAGTAAATTGCCCCAATGCAGATTATTTGAGTTCTTTTTCTCGCTGAGATATTTATTGATAACTATTGCAGTCACAGAAACGTTTGAATGTGATAAATAACTATTTCACTTGCACTAATTCTTATACATTTTATTACACACAGCCATCCCCCATCGGCATGATGTACCTAAAAGATTTAGAATTTACATTGAACTTGAAATATATGTGAAGACATATTTAGTTATGATGTATAATAAAAATGTTCATCCAGTTTTAACTGCTTTGTCTGGACATTTGTGATGATACTGATAATCATTTATTTCCATTAACATATCATGAGAGTTTTGTAAACAATGGAAATATGTTCATACATATTTCTGAAAAGGACTTGTAGGCCCTGTGTTGTATGTATTTTGATCTGTATACACACAGTGTATCATTTAATAAAACACTATAATTCTAGGTAATGAGCAAAAACAACTATTGAAGTTTGATAAGTGATTGGGCAGTGGATAATTGACAGAGGCTGGTGCACAGTGTAACTGAGGTTTTCCTACAGGCCCAGTAACTGAATGCTGCTGTTCATAATATTGTGATGTGCAGTTTTACACAGTGGAGCTGTTGCCTTCGCACTGAAATGTTCAGGCAGCCACAGCAAACAAAGGAATGACTCCAGTGGAGTGAAAGTGATTTTCACAGCAGCCATTTGACATGTTATGCAGGAACCACACAGGTGTGATTAATAACATGAATTATGGCCACATTCCACTTAGCTGTGCCTCCTCCAGGTTTGTAGATACCGGCATGGCTTACTGGGACACCTGAATGGAGCTGTAATTACCGTGATCAGCTGTCTGCTGTGAGGAAGGCTGGTTACTCTTTCGATGATGGACATATGAAAAACAGAAAAATAGATACTTAGTATTAAAATAACATTCAGTAACATGCTGCTTCCAGAGAGTGAGAGTCTGATCTAGCAGACATATTGTTGCTGACGTGCCTGCCAACTTCTATCAGATCAGCAATGAGTCCTTGTGGTTAGCTTTTTGCAGTGAATCAGACACTTTTGACTCTGAATAGAGGATGGCTAATTGTGTGTTTTCTCACTTGCACTTGAATGTGCTTTCGTCTTGCACTTATTTATTTATTTTTTTTCAAAATCCATTCCAAACTGTCAGGTTTTTTTTAAGTAACTCTATACAGGCCCGTGCTCTCTACAGGAATCATATTAAGTGCCTCGTTCATCATTATTTGAATTTTTTCCAAATGTTCAGTTATATACTATTTCCACATATACTTTTTACATTTAACAAAATTAAATTTAATAGAATGATGTAGCTGATTTATTATGATTATATAATTGCATTATTATGATTACAATTACATAAGGGTAATATAAAACTACTTAGAGCATACATATAATTTGGTATTTGTAATCTCACACCACATCAAAGTGACTGGATTATTTTTTTGTATTTCACAATATACTATTGAGACTCTTTTTTATGTAAAATAGAGTTTCCACTTCTGTTTTCAACTTACAGAGTTAGAAAGCACTTACCTGCCAATATAACAGAAGAGGGAAAAAACAGTGCCAAATGCCATATCTTCTGCAATAGTACATCCACATTTTTACTGATTTTCTTGCAATTTATTTTCATACTTTTATTTTTGTTTTTCAAAAGTCCATTATTGTTGTAGCCCACAGTTGTGTGACTTATACACAAGCTGGAGGCAGTTTTCAAAATGTCAGCCAACACTCCTGGTTTTCCATCAGACATTCGATGCTCCTGGAATGTCCTGACTGCTGCTTGAATATCAGGCACCTGTCACCTCTTTCCTCATAACACAGCTCCAATTTCATACCTGAAATGACATCACAAACTGTGTGTGTGTGCGTGTGTGTAGTAGTGTAATGTAGTAGACTGCTTATACAGCCCTCCTCATTGCCTGTCAAGAAGACTATTGCTGTTACCATGGAAACCATGTGACAAAAAAATCAGGTTACCATGGGCAGGTGCATATGAGGTGCAGTATGACCGTTTGTTCCTCAGTCTGGTTCCTGATGCAATCTGACTGCAAGTGGAGCAGGGGTTTGAAAGACAAAGGACCCCTTTACACTGTGCTTTCTATTACTTTGAATGCTCATCTGAACAAATCTAATTACAGTAGAATTAACTTTTCAAATATTAGAGGTTAAACATATTTTCAGTCCAGGGAAATGTGCTCATGCTCAGTGCAGTCTCTGTATCAGTAAATGTATTCTAGTGCAAAATAAATTCATTACATTTGAAATAAATTGGCAAGGAATGGAAGAATAGGATGTAGGCCAAACCGTTGAATGTTTGGCCTACACTCTCTCTCTCTGTCTGTCTCTCTTGCTGTGTGTGTGTGTGTGTATGTGTGTTGTGTTTTGTGTATGCTGCCCTACAAGAAGGCAAAGGCATTTTGATGCACTGCACCAAATTTGGAACAAAAGACCCTATAGCCCAGACCACATAACTATCCTCCCACCTGCGCTCCCCTCCCTGCAACTTGTATTTCAAGACTGAAAAACAGCATATCAAGACCACAGCCCTACCTAACACACACTCTGTCACGTAAGCTCTCTCTGTCACACATACTGTACATGTACTGTACACTGTGCAGTAGTCTGATACAATATTACAATACTTACAACATACACATACGATCTATAAATACACACAATGCACGACTGCACACTATATAAATATATAATACCGGGAATAAATAAATAACATATTAATAATAAATGTGCAATGTGTAGGATATATATATATATATATATATATATATATATATATACACACACACACACACACATATATATATATATATATATATATATATATATATATATATATATATATATATGTATGTGTGACATACATATGATGTGTGTGTCTGTGTATGTATAAGTATATATGTACATGTACATACATACATATATATATATATATATACATATACACATATACACATATACACACATACACACATACACATACACACACCGGACACACACAAACATTGGTGTGTGCGTGTGTGTCTCTGTTTTCCTGCGTTCTCCTCAGACAGGAACTTTCGGCCATTTTTTCGGGGTGTTAGTTGTTTTCGCCAAAACAAGAGGCTGCTCTCAGGTCGAAGCGAGTTGCGCTTTCCAGTAAACCTAAGGCTAGTTTGGAGGAGGGTAAAATGATCCCAGATCAGTGTCTGTTTCGGTGTCATGCCATCCCCCATCGTACTGCTAGGTGCGCGCCAGCCTCGCGATAGCCTCGCCTACTAGAATCAAAGCTCCGCTCGCGAACTGGATGCTGACAGGCGCGCGGTGCGGTCATCATGCAAAGGTTACACTGGATCCGTCTCAGCGAGTCTCTAAAGAAGCCGCTTCTCCGCAGGACCCGTACGGGTCGCAACATGCGAGACGTCTAGCAACGCACACACGGACTAACTGTCGTTTCTGGCCTTGTTGGCGACAGCAGGTGTCGATGGACGCAAGTTTGGGATTTCCGCGAACGGCAGTGTGTACGCTGGCTCCTCTCGGTGGTAAAGTGGCTTCATGAGTGTCCAAAGTAACAGTGGAAGTGGTGGTGGAAGTTTGGAGGCGACGCCATCTTGGTCGCAGCTCTCCTCGTCCCCAACGATTTCTCAACAACATATAACGGCGACCGCAAAGAGCAAGGAAGGTATATCAGCTCACCAAGTGCTCGACCGACTCTATTCCTCCTTAAAGTGTGTTGTTTGCAGGAGAAGCGGATGGTTTCGGCCGTGTCGAGCTACCGTTCGTTGAAGTAAAAATGGATGTCAAGTTCACTGATGCCGTGAATTGGAAGCCAAACGTCAGCTGTCAGTTCAGTTGATGGCCAGTCTAAGTAGCAGCAAGCTATCATGTTTGCACAGCGGCAGCGTTAGCTTGTTGTTTTGTTTGTGAGCTCGTCAGTTACATGGTTTGTTGCTACTCGTCGACGCGTTACCAGTGTTTTTGTGGCAGTTTGTAACATTCGCCTCCTTCCAGCAGCATCAAGTTGTATATTAAACAACGTAGCAATGCATGTATCCATGAATGCATTGCAATGCATTTCCCTGCTGCTGAGAACTTGAGAATAGGCCCCGTTTTATTGCACTTTTTGGACAGTTTTGAGCCATCTATGCTTCCACATTGTTCCCTACGTGCTGTGGAGATGTTATTTACACCGACATGGCTCAGTTGCTGGTTATGATGTGACTAAACAGTGTTCATAAGTCGGAGTAATTGGTCCTAATGTTCCAGCTGAGTGTTGTAGTTTATGTAATAATATACGTATAACAACTCGTAGACAGCCACGGTGCAAACAAGTCGTTAAAATCGTCGTTATAATGACTGTGCGCAGGATATTGTTTATGAATTCATTTCTTAACTTCACATTCGTGACACGAGCGCCGTAAGAAACAGTAATAATGCTGTAATATAAAGCTGGACTATGTAGATTAATTAACCCAAATCACTCTCTGCCTTGTCCTTAGATAACCTCAGAGAGGCCTTGTTGTGTGCTCTCTGTTTCACTGCACAGGGGTTTCATAATGTCCATTATGCCTTTTAGGGCTTGCCCCTGTGCCAGAAGCTATGTAAAGATGACAGCCAGGAAATGTCCAATAAGGAAACAAACACTTGCAGCAGCAGCAGCCAGCAGGGAGCAGAGGACCTGTGCCTGTCTCTCCCTGGAAACTGGTTGTCATAGAACAGGGCAGTCAGTGTGTACGTTAGCCTGCTGCATGTACTAAGAGTCATTTCATATGTGTTGTTGTTGTGATATACAGTTGTTAAAGGTTTTCCATTCTGGCATCTGTGAATGTGGCTCCACTGAGAAAATTTAAATGTAGAATTAGGGTTTGTGAAGCCTAAATGGCCTGTAAAACTAAAAGCTGTGTCCTGTTTCAACAGTCTAAGGAGCATTGTTGAACATGTGTAGCATTTAAATTAGACACACGGCTACTGAAAAACCCTGGTCTGTTTTTCATTGACATTGCAGCATGTCAAAAGATTTTACTTCAGGACAAAACTCCCAGTGTCCTTATCTCAGATGTTATTGTGTTCTGTCTGCAAGGCCTCTGAGATACTGAGATCCCTAAATGTCAGAGACTAGTTTAGCTCAGTGCAAAGAGGCCATTGTGGCAGCCCTGCTAATGAGAACATAGAGGGGCCGGTTGAAGATTTCAGCTGTGACAAACTGGTGGACTTGCTACGCCCGGCCTTGACTCTTCTCCCTCCTGTCTCCCTGGTGGCAGAATGACCTTCCTGCTTTAGTTAGAAATGCAGTGTCACTCATCCGAAGTATCTTCCATCATCGGATGAAAGTGCATCTTTTAAAGAGCTACCTACTGCACCTACAGTTAAATCCATTTTCTATTTTTATCCTCTAATCATTCCAATTTTCTCTAATCCTCCCCCAGATACTGTCCTCCGCTCTTTCTCATCGAGCTCATTTTTATTCTTTTCTAGTAATTTTGTTACAGGGATGTTTTCTGCTCTGATTCCTTATGCTGCTATTTGCTACTGTTTGTTAGCAATGAAGATGATACAAATGTGTAACCTTACTCTACTTACCCCCCCTGCCTCATGCCAGGCCCCATGGAGGAGCTGCACAGTCTGGACCCCAGGAGACAGGAGCTGCTGGAGGCCAGGTTCACAGGAGCTGTCAGTGGCAACACAGGAGGCAGCACTGGGAGCACCAGCGGAGGTGCTAAGGTAACAGCAGCACAGAGAACCTGAAGCCTCATTTTTGAGATACGTCACACACCAACACAAACACACACTTGACCCAGCAACTTGAAACTCCACTACCACAATCTAATATGATAACAACAACCAGTTCTTCTGTGCTGGCAGTAGTAGAAACACTGTACACAAGTTGAGGCAGTCTCGAGGGTTGTGTTCATAAGTGACTAACTCCAGTGACTAACTCTTGTGTGATAGCTCATAGACGATTGGAGACTCAACTGTATCAAGGGCAGGGACTTTTTGGGCACAAGTGTTGAAAGCCAAACCCAAATTCCTTTGATGGAAAAGCAGGTAGAAGTCCCCATTTTCCTTAAAAGGACTTGTTACTTCCTGGAAATGTTCATGAGATGGAAAAAGGCCAAGTGACACACCTTCTGACTGAAGATCTGGATTCCTATCAGATGTGGCAGACTAGAGGCCTGCCCATAGGCTTTGTTTCACTGTCGCTTACATTTCATTAGGTCACCACATACCTGACTCTGTTCATGTTGTATGTGTTCAGGTATTTGATTTTATTCTCACTGCGTGCAGGGTCTGGCCAATGAGTCCTCTAACCACAGCTATGGCAGCCTGGGCTCATCGAGCGACAAGGAGTCAGAGGTAAAAACACACAGATGTAGTTTTGCTGCATTGTTGGTGACAATTGTTTCTGAAATTAAATTGGACACATTTTAATGCACACAGACACAGATACATGTTGTCAGTAGTCAGTTTTTCTGCCGGGCGCACTCGTCTCTCTGTCTCTCCCACTACCTCCACCTCTGCCTCTCCTTTCTTCCTAGAACTCTGATTTGAAAAGAGGGAGCTCCCCTGCCTACTCAGTATGTACTTCTCCTTCCTGCTGCTCTTTCCTGCTGAACATCACCACTGAATCCAGCTTTATTAGGTTAAACACAAGGGATTTATGCTTTTTTTTTCTCCCCTCCTTCCTCTGTTTCATATCGATTTACAGACCCCGGAGAAGAAGCACTCTGAAACGTCCAGAGGGAGGAAAAGGAAAGCTGACACCTATTCAGAAAGCAGTCAAGGTATGACTAATACCTGTTGAAAATCAGTGCAATGTATCATGTATTACTTCTGGGTTGCATAAAACCTTTATTCAAATTTCTGTGCAGGTAAAACCTCCACACGTGGGCCCAAGATCAGCGACTACTTTGATGTGAGTATTCCAACAACTAGTGCTGCTGCATATCCTATCATCTTGAACCAGTTTCTTACATCTGTCCATTTGTTTTCTTTGCACAGTTCCAGGGTGGAAATGGCTCCAGTCCAGTCAGAGGGCTCCCGTCAGCTCGCCGCTCTCCACAGAACTCACACTCTGCTCCTGGCTCAATCGTAAGTGATTGACATGCAGTAGAAAGGCTTTTTGGATGGGTTATATGCCAATGATGTGGATGTGAGTCTTACGTTCTGTGTGTGTCATCACAGGGTTTAACAAAACCTCTTTGTCTGTAGATTCGGCAGAATAGCTCTTCTCCTACAAGTCTGTGTTTTGGGGAACACAATCCCAAAGCCTCCTCCAGCAAGTTTGTCCAGGTAATATGATGCAAACAGAAGACACACTCATTTGACACAGTGTTTATACATACAGTGAACTGTTATTAACACACACCTGACTGGATCATCTCTGTCTGGCTTTCATAGACGGAGTTAACAGGGCTAAAACTGGCTGCTCTGGAGAGCAACAAAAGTCTGGACCTGGAAAAGAAAGAGGGGCGGATAGATGACCTGCTCAGGGTGCGTTCTATATTTTCATGATAAGTACATAGAAGGACGACTGGATTGGAGGATAGCATTTCATGTTATAGTAGTATTATATTTTGTCACACACAACCAGATTGAACACTACCTGTTGTCTGTCTTTACCAGGCTAACTGTGACCTGCGGAGACAGATCGACGAACAGCAAAAACTGCTGGAGAAATACAAGGAGAGGCTCAACAAGTGCATCACCATGAGCAAAAAACTGCTGATAGAAAAGGTTTGTTTATTTGTTCACACCAAAACACGGTCTGTTTAGCACTTGGAGCCAGAAAGAGAAATAAACAGGGACACAGCCGATATAAGATTATACCAGTTAAAATGTTCTTATGGCTAATGTGTTAACTCATTCCTCATAATGGGAGTAAAAAAGCAGCAGGTTTAGAATTGCAACTGAAATGGAGCAACACAGGCATCCTGATAACAAGTCCAATATCTTCTGGTGTTTTAGCTTCGCTTTTTTTCACGACTAATGAAGGGAAAAACTCTCTGGTGGTTTGTAGAGCTTTGAATCTCTTCCCTTGCCACCTGTTTCCTTTAACTTACCACCTTTGGAGCTGCACAGCACAGCACAGCAGCAGAGTGGTGGTGGGACTTAGTGTAAAATATTCCCTAATCTGTGATTTAATTTATCCAAGCATTCAGTTTTGTAATTAAAAAAATAAATATGCCTATTACATTTTATTCTGCATGGGGATCTACATTGATCTTCTGTGCCTTGGATTGTGCCCCATTCGTGTGAATGAATAAGTGTGATGTAAATGTAGCGTACAGGTGTAGGCCTGTGGTGGATGTAATTTGCAACTTTGACTCCTAAACTAAAATGGATTCCACCTCTATCTTCCTTCCTTCAGCACTAATCTCCATCATATCTGATTATGTGTGTGTGTCTGCCTCCATGGTTTTGTGCACAGAGCACCCAGGAGAAGCAGTCTTGTCGTGAGAAGAGCATGCAGGATCGCCTCCGTCTCGGTCACTTCACCACTGTCAGACACGGAGCGTCCTACACAGAGCAGTGGACTGACGGATATGCATTCCAGAACCTGATCAAGTGAGAGACGGCAATCATGCTCATTATTAAATCCTAGTTGTTTACATTTTGTATGGGATATTGAAGTAGAAACAGTGTTTTTCCCCTTGACCACCGAGAGAAAACCTGCAAGAAGCTGTTTTTATCTCCCATCTGACCCGTTCTCTTTCCTCCCTCTGTGTGTCCGGCTGTCCACAGGCAACAGGAGGGAATCAACCAGCAGAGGGAGGACATAGAGAGACAGAGGAAGCTGTTGGCCAAGAGGAAGCCTCCAAACCCTGCATCTCCCTCCCTCTCGGTGGCCTCCACCTCTGAACCCAAGCAGCGCAAAACCAAGGTGGTCAATGGCAACGACTCGGATCCCTTCCTCAAGCCCTCCTTGCCCCAGCTGTGAGTTTCCTGAAATAAATACATACTGTCAGTAAAGGATGTGAAGGATGTGACCCGTATTTATGTTGTTTTGAGCTCTGTTTTCTTTGTAGTTTAATGATCACTGCGCTCTAACACAAAGAATTGCATGCTACCTTTGTTCATTTTAATCTCTGTTAATATAGAAAGCAGAGACTTGTCATAAAGATGACCCAAATCACAGGTGTCAGATACACACACCTTAATAACATAGGTTTAAATACAACACTTCTTTGATCTGTCTCAAATTGTTGGACTTTCATTACAAGATGAAGAAGATTTGAACCTGTTGTGAGTGAGGGTTTCTAGTGCATCACATGGGCTCCTGCAGAACTTTGACTTTATCTATATTTTGGCAGCCTGACCCTCGCCGAGTACCACGAGCAGGAAGAGATCTTCAAGCTCCGCCTGGGACATCTGAAGAAGGTCAGCTGGAAAAATATAACAATTCAACCAATCTACCAATAAATCAATAAAAGCACAAAGGACATTTAATTTACTGGAAGCATGCAAAAGGACATCTTCAAGAAAAGACTTCTAAAATGTGATTGACAGTGTGCATCAAAGTGCTGGGTGTTTGTTACATAACACTCAGTTTACTGAAATGTACATCAAAACAGTGAAGGAGTAACTTCAGTGGTGCGGAGGCGCTCCCACATTCAGCTTTATTTGCTGTTTATTTGTTTTAAGTGTTTAATTGCATAAATGAGATTCCTTTACACGCATATTTTAACACCAACAGAACCGAAATGTAAAATTATGCATTTAATGATTGTGTGTCTGTGTAGGAGGAGGCTGAGATTCAAGCAGAGCTGGAGCGGCTGGAGCGGGTGAGGAACCTCCACATCAGAGAGCTGAAGAGGATAAACAACGAGGACAGCTCGGCGTAAGTCCACTCTGCACACAGCGAGCCCGATGCGTGGATGCGAAGTAATGAATGTAAATCCTCAAACATATGACGATGTTGAAGGCACTTCAAAACAAGAAACGTTTCATCAGCCAAGAACGTCTGTTTGATGTCATTTAAATTTGTCGATGTAATTACCCAGAAAAGCAGCACAATCATCCCTCTTTGCTAATCAGTTGTTTTTCGGCGGTAAATTTGTCAGATCGGTTCCACATCTAAACGCTGAGCATTTCGCCTTAATGTTACGTGATCATACGAAACATTTCTGTTCCTCCGCACACAGGTTTAAAGACCATCCCACTCTGAATGAGAGGTACCTGCTGCTGCACTTGCTGGGCAGGGGCGGCTTCAGTGAAGTCTATAAGGTAACGTCCGTAATGCTGCAATGGTTTCCTACTCTCACTCTCTCTCCCTGCGTCGAGTATTTAAAGGCAAATGTGTGTGTGTCTTCTTGTCACGCAGGCTTTTGACCTGTTTGAGCAGCGTTATGCAGCCGTTAAAATCCACCAACTCAACAAGAACTGGAGAGAGGAGAAGAAAGAGAACTACCACAAGTAGGTCTCATTCACACACACAGACACATGGCTTTAGACATACAAAGGCAAAGATTTTCTGCAGTAACACATATTACATTGACATTTATTTCCTTTCAGGCATGCATGCAGGGAGTACCGGATACACAAGCAGCTGGACCATCCCAGAATAGTCAAACTGTATGACTACTTCTCCCTGGACACTGACACGTGAGTCACCTCTGACCTCTGCCAGCTGCAGACCTGCTGGGTCCACATATCCTGAGGTTGTTAATCACAGAGCACAGGGTTAAAAAGCATTCTCTGCTGTAGTTTCAACCAGCATTTTGCGCCAAGTTAGAGTCCAGCCTCTTTAAGGGACCTTTTGGTGAATATTCAAAAAATGCACCAGCTGTAATCTGCCAGGAGGCTCTATGTTAGAGCTGCAAGTGAGAGCAAACATCACAGGGGTGTTATCAGATTGAGAAAGAGCAAATTTTAAAAGCAAGTGACAGAAAAATGCACGAATCAGCACCAACATGTTCTGACAATGGAAGCTGTTTTTAAAGCTGGTAGTTAAGGGCACGTCTCACTCACCCAATCAAAAGTTAAGATTTTTTTTTTTTTTTTTAACTTTGACTAAAGGGAATGGCAAGATACCAGTAACCTCATCTAACTTCTTATTGGGTGGGCAGCCCACAGCCCGCCTACTAAGTCACACACACCCCTTCTCATCTTGTTCAGGCACAAACGCACACAGAGCTCTAAATGATACCCGTCCACTGCACAGTGTGTGTGTCACCGAGGGCGGGTGTGGAACGCCAGAATTAGCCTGGTTTTAGCACCATAAGGCGTTACATAAGCACCATCAGGTGTTAAATAAAGCCTGCGAGGGGTATACTGTATAAGTGCATTTAATATTAGTGTATTTAATAAACATTGTTGGGATTTATATAACCACCTTAACTTTTAATTCTAAACTTGAGTAATGAGTGAAGGCAGTTACTGGTTCAAGACAGAAAAACTGAAAGATGAGATTGTCACTCAATTGATGGAATTATCTGAATTAATTATTTGAATAATTTTACTTCATATTTTCTTTTTTCTCTTTTCATGAAGCATGTGTGGTGTAGTTACTTCCACCCAAAAGGGGTGAAGACACTGGGTTACTAACCCAGAGGTGGCCCTATTAACTCTTCAGGGATCAATAAATGATCAGTAGTGTTCTAATCTTGTGTTGACACCAACTTGTTCGGTCCATCAGTGTTGTTCTCCTGTGTGTAAGCGTGTGTGTGTCTCTGTCTCCATCCTCCCAGGTTCTGTACAGTGCTGGAGTTCTGTGAAGGCAACGACCTGGACTTCTACCTGAAACAAAACAAGCTGATGTCAGAGAAGGAGGCCCGCTCCATCGTCATGCAGATAGTCAGCGCCCTGCGCTACCTCAACGAGATCAAACCTCCCATCATCCACTACGACCTCAAGCCCGGTGGGTCACATGTCCACACAGCAGTCTGAATGGGTTCTACCTGAATTATACTTAGATAAGAGTTCATTGTAGGACATTTCAAGTAAGATAGCCACCTCCTCAGTGCTCAGCTTGTTAACCGGGGGTCAAACGCTCTTGACTGAGTCTCGTGGTGTGTGTGGTGAACAGGTAACATCTTATTGGTGGATGGCACCGCCTGTGGCGAAATCAAAATCACAGACTTTGGCCTGTCGAAGATCATGGATGATGATAACTATGGTGTGGATGGGATGGACCTCACATCACAGGGGCCGGCACCTACTGGTAAGACATGCACACACACACACACACACACACACAAACTCCCTTCAGACTGACACAACAGAATCTCCTACGTTGTGCTACTCTCATAATCATTAGAGTGAACTGTGACTTTGTTATTTGGAAGAAACATCTGTTTGTTTGTGTGTTACATGGATGGACACAGACTCTGTTGCTTGTGTTCTCCAGGTATCTCCCTCCAGAGTGTTTTGTGGTGGGGAAGGAGCCGCCTAAGATTTCCAATAAGGTGGACGTCTGGTCTGTGGGGGTGATCTTCTTCCAGTGCCTCTACGGACGCAAGGTACAGCACTAAACCATCACATGAGGAATGTGTTTAACAGTGTGCACATCAGCAGAGAGTAAAGATGAACGCGTATACAGGTGGATTGTTTGTTTGGTTCATCTCTAGAGGTGTTGCTTTGAAATGTGGAAGAAACTGTTTGCAGACACCAGCTGTGTGTTTCATAGTTGTTTGTGGTGCATTCACTGACCTATAAAATGGCTGCAGGGCTTTAATGGTGGAAGTGATGGATTGTGGTCAGTTCACTGTCTTTTGTCTTCTCCAGCCGTTTGGTCACAACCAGTCTCAGCAAGACATTCTCCAGGAAAACACCATCCTCAAAGCCACAGAGGTCCAGTTTCCTGCAAAACCACAGGCCAGCACAGAGGCCAAGGTAACACACACACAATTTGACATTATGCTAAAAATGCTTTTAATCCTATGAAAACTGATGAAGTTCTGTGTTTAAAACCTTGTGAATTCCTCCACATGACCTTAAAGATAGTTGAAATGAATGTTGGACAATAAGGAAAGATGAAAACATTTAAGGGGGCTTTTTGGCTTCGGCACTGATCTGAGTGATTTATTGCGAATGTTAAAATGATTGCCTCCTCAGTCAGAACAACAAAGCCAAATGTCTGCTAGCTAATCCTCTCATGTTAAGATGTCATTATTTCTAGCAATGAGTTGAGACATGTGCTGTGAATTTAGCTGGTAAATTGAAACACCTGTACACATGCTGATTAAAGTATTATTGTTGGAGTGTGACAATTCACAGACATGTTGATGCAGGTTTAACCATCTGAGGCAGCTCTGATGTGTAACAGAAAAAAAAACAGTGTCAAGTGTGGTTTTTGCCACCAGACAGATGAAAAGCACAAGTAAACACACACACACACACACACACACATACACAATCACAGCCTGATGCTCATTTTCTAAAATGTCCTCCTCTGCTCTGCAGGCGTTTATCCGGCGCTGTCTGGCGTACCGCAAGGAGGACCGGTTCGACGTTCACCAGCTGTGCTCGGACACCTACCTCCTCCCTCACATGAGACGCTCAAACTCCTCCGGCTCCCTGCAGCCCTCCGCCTCATCTCTGCCCACCTACTGACTGGCTCTCTTCACATGACTGACAGCCTCCTCTGGCCAATCCTGAAGCAGGATTGTTGGAATTGAAGGAAAACGGACATGGATCTTGTTTTTTTTTTGTTTTTTTTTTTCTTTCTTTACCTGAGCTGTTCCCAAAATTGATAGATTAGCAACAGAAGAGAATGAAATGGAGAGATGGAAGTGAGAGAAGAGGAGGAGGTTGGATTGTCCCTCTGAATCTGTTGTACAGCGTTGTGTCCTTGAACTCGACTGTGTGAGACAGGAGGAGGGAAAAAAATGAGCCTGAAAAATAGAAGGGAAGTGGAAAGAGAGAGGCAGGGGAACAGCTCAACACTGTGTGCAGCAGGAAAAGAAAATGATGAAGCCAGTGCATCTGTTTATGGACTTTATTAAATCACCCTCTAAGGAGACATTTCAACAGCTACAGGAGCTCCTCCATGTCCTCCTGACCACTCCCACCTCTCTTAGCTCCACACACACATACATCACAGTATACCTTTCAGAGTGGCTGAGAATTGTAACATTAAGACACGGCTGCAGGCGACGGAGGGTGTGGTGGTGCAGGGGAGATTCAAAAGTCCGTGAATCAAATATGGACCCTCTGTTTATCCACCGTCTGTGGGCTCGAGGCACAAAACGATGGTTACATCTCATGGAGTTTCCCCTCCTAGCCCCACAACAGGAGCTCACTTCGGCATGATGATGTAACCTTGTTAGGACTTGACTTTAAGAAAAAAAATAGTCCCAGATTAAATATCCGGGCTTGATTTGCACTTCCGATCCAGATCATGGTCGTCTGGTCTCACAGATTTGGCATGAAGTACTTAGAGCGTAGGCTCGCCCTGGACTTCTCTGTGGTCAAATCCTCTGTTCGCATTCTTCACTGTGTTGCGAAGCAGTTCAGATCTACAAAAAGTGGATGTGTGAATGTGTCTTAATCCATTTTTTTAGGTTTTTTTTTTTTTTTTTTTTTCTTGCTGTTCAGGTAAAAGAGTCAAAATGTTTGAAAGGGCAGAGCATTACAGTACATGTTGTCATAGATGTCCCCATCGACCTGCCTGAAGAGAGCTGGACTGGACTGAGGGACTGGAGCAGCCGTTACTGTCTGGCAAAGACTCGGGCACAGTATTTAGTGTACATTTCATGTGCAGGCGACATTACTCACTAGCAAATATATAGTAATGAGGCTTCCCCTTGCTTCCCAGTGTCTCAATTTGCTCAGTTTATTTGTGTTTCCCTCTGAAAGCTGTCCTCAGTTTGCTGCTATAAATGTCGCTTTTAGTTTGTAACGTGTGAATGGTCCGCGCCTGGTGTCCGTGCGTACTTGAACTGTGTTTAGAGGAACACTCTCCAGAGCCTCTTGTTTTTTCTGAAACGGACACCCACTGTGCTGTTCCAGGGGGGGATGCGACACATTCTTCTGCCACCAAACATCAAATGTCCACATGGGTTCTTTCTTTTTTCTTTTCATTTGGTTTCCCTTCATGTGAGAGTCCAACAGACATTATATGGAGCAAAATCCCAGTATGCTGTGTAGTGAGGAACGGTCACACCTGTTCGTGTCAGTAGAGGTGGGCACGCTCCAGGTTGGCCCTGTGTTGCAGCATGTTTTTACTGCAGCTAGAAACCCAGTGGATATATCCAAATGTTGTCGTCCTGTAAATAAAACACTTACCTGTATGTTGTTGTGACATTTGAAGCTCCATCTCGAACGCAGGCGACCAGCACTCGGCCCAGAGCTCATCCTCAGAAAGAGAGCGGGGGATGTTCCTGGAAGATGTCAGATAAAAAGACAAGCAGGAGCAGTTAACAGCGAGCTGTGGGTGTCTCATCATCCCTCTGTGCTCTCGCCTCCTTTTAAATGAAGTCTTAACTGATTTTCTATATGAGCTGTTGGGTAAACAAAGAGGCCAAACACAGTTGTAGCTCCATGACATGACAGGTGAATTAAACTGCAGGAAGTACCTTGTGCTCCCAAATGAAAGCAAATGATGAAATGCAATGAAAGAGTATGTTTCCACTTGAATTCAGTTGTACTTTCATCCACTTTCTCACCTCTGCTGGACAAACTAAGAGTGGAGCCGGCTGCTTGTGAACACACACCCCGTGATTAATGAAGAACCATGTGTAGACAGATGCAAGCGCAGCCATTAGTGAGCTACATGCCAGATCACATTAGTGGTGTGGGGGTGCAACGCTACCATATGCAATAAAGATTGCCTTACAAGTCTTAATTCCTGCAGTGTGACCAATATTTCCTGTGGAGGGTTAAGCAACCTCAGCAGCTTCTGACACAAGATGGAGCAGAGGAAGGTGACGAGTCCTGTGTGAAGACACTGGAGTTAATGCAGAGAGAGATCTGCTGAAAAATGATTGGACCGCTGTGTGACACACGTGACAATCCTTAAACAGGCATTTACTAAAATCTCACTTTCCTGACATGCTGGACTGACAGCATCATGCATGGACAAAATGAAGAGACGACAGTCAGGATAGTCAGAGGCAGATGTCAACAACATGAATGGCTCTGATTAGTTTTTAACATGAAGATCCAGACACTTCCTGAGAAATTCACAAAAATGTTGAAAATACTGATTCTCACAGTGAGGTAGGAAATTCACAGTAAGTTCAACACCAGCCACATGTGAAAACATGACCTCCTGGGTTGAGGTAATAATTTGAATCTCTGCAGAAACTGAAAGCCTGATTCATTTAAATTGACAGTATTGAGACATTTCACTGTGGCAGCCAGCTGCCTGAGATGATGTGGTGAAACTTCACCTCAGCAAAGATCAAGTGGCTTCATTTCAAACTGTGGATTTCCTCTGAGTGTTTACAAGTCCATTTTGGAGGAGGCTGAACTGAGATGGAAATTTCAAACTCAGGAATCAGGAATATTCAGTTCTGTTTTGATCAGTTGATCTGACTGAAATTCAAGAGGAAGAACTCTTTATCCCAAATTTTGGTTTCTAGTGTAAAGATGAATTTAACTTATTGAACCTGGGCTACAAATATTTTAATACTTATACTGGACACTTTAATTGTTTCCTCTCAGTTTGAAAACACAGAACACACTTCAAACTGACCCAATCTACAGGATCCACACTGAAGCTTTACTTCCAGGTCAGTTTTGTGTATCAGACACAGTCCCATTTGAACTTGCAGATACGTCCTGTCCAGTCTTTCACTGGTGTTTTTCACAAACAGATATATATTTTCACATTTTCAGCTAAATTCTCTATATTTTTCACTTGATGGATTTTAATGTCATTTTTGACTTTTCCCTCCACATGTTTTTTTTCCCATTTCATAGCAGCATTTTTCAGGTGTTAAACTGTTTTTTGCCTTTTCACCCAAATGTTTTTGGAAGCTGTGTTTTATCCATGAGTGTTTTTGGTTCTTCCACCTGATGTTTTCCCTGTAAACTGATCCTGAAACCAACACCTGCCTCTTTCACCTGTGTGTGCTAAGAATGAACCCTTTCAGTTTCCACAGATGAGCTTTACTGTCTCATTACAGTTTCATCCTCTTGTTAGGTCGTTGATTTGTTTGCAGAGGGTGTGACTGTCAAAGAACAGCAACAAACACTGTATGAACACACACAGAGGCGTCATGTAAAATTTATTTGGCTTTATTGCTCGCGCTGTGCATACTGCAGATGTTTTCAGAAACCTCAGTTACAGCGACTCCTTGTGGCTGTTCTGCATCACTACAACTCTCACCAATGCACTTCGGCCATGCCAGGAGGAGACGTGCTGTGTATCTAATACAGCTACACCCATGTTTCACCGCACTAAATAATCACCCAACAGCAAACACACGCACTGCTCAGTAGCTCTTGTCACTGTAAACCTCTGGCATGGCTGTCAGGCTGTAACGTTCTCCGTGTGGTAGAGACGGCGTGTGCTGTAGAGCTCTGGGTTTACATGGAGACATACAAAAAGGGACAGACTAATAATTTCAAAACACAAATGTGGTGCAAAACAATGCAGATTCATTCATTGGGTGGAAACACTTGTACAGAAATTTCAACGAAAATTAATAAGTAAATCAAATTAATCTACTGGTCAGGGCGTCTATCAACTAATAATAAAAGATTATATGTTAGGGCTGGATGAGTAGAACCAAAATCTATGACATGATAAATTCATATTCTTCTAGTATTTATTTCAGCAGTGCATGATCATTCCCTGTGTTGCCCCACATCTGATATCTTTGTCCTGGTTTATTCCAGTACGACCAGTTAGATGACTGGTCACTGAGCTGATCGGTTTGCTGAACTTCCAGTGACAGGTCAGTGGTTGTTGTAGCTATTCTCGGTTTGTTTATTAAGGAGTAATGATGGTGGTTTGTCACTGAGTGAATCTGATGTATCATCCAGCCCCATTAACACACACTGTTTACAGAGAAAGTGTGAAACAGAGGATTGCCAGATCAGAAAGGGGGGAAATCCTAAGGTAGTTCTTTGTCTGGATGTAACTGCACAAGTGCAAACTACAAACGAAGAGTGGACCTCGTCCTCCTCATACAGTATTTCCGTGACAATGTTGGTAAGAGCAGTCTACATCTGTCCTCCAATCTTCATATCCATCCTTCCTTGATTGCTCCACACAAGCTTCCTCACTCATAATTGGAGCATGCTGACCTCTGACCTCTGCGTCTGAACTGGTGACTGCCTGTCCCACTTGGCCAAATAAATAGAAAAACACAGAGAAAGACAGACGGGGGGGAAAGAGAGAAACCGGGTGTGTGTTTTGGTTTGATGGCAAGTAGGGGTCTTGTTTCCCAGGTTACGACGACGTTAGTGTTGTTTCCGTGGGGGCCGGTGCTTCCGTGGAGGCTGCTTCCGTGGGCGCCGTGGAATCGGCAGCAGGGTCGCTAGCGGCGGCTGCCGTGACTGTGACCGAGGCGGAAGGGGCAGCGGTGGACGTGGGTAAGAGAGGGGCCACTCCCTGAGGCAGGAGGGGAGGCAGCTGGGAGGGAAGCACTGTGGGGAGAGGGGGGAACGGAGCCAGACCTGGCAGGTTGAGGGGTGGGAGAGTGGCCAAAGATGGGACTGAAAAGTAAGACACATGTTACAGTCACATGATGATGAAATCATTGACCAGGCTCCATACTTAAATACAGCAGAAAGCCTAAATTCACTCATTCATATATGTAAGATTAAATGACCATCTGAATTCATGGAGTATGAGACAATGTAAGCACCTTTCCAACCCACAGTGCATTGTGGGAGAAATTGTTTTGATCGCAATTACGTTCTAAACACTTTGTTTTTAACTTAATATGTTATCCATTCATTTTCAGCAGCACTTTGAACATGTTGTGTTATAATGCCTTAAAACAAATCAGTGTCCACTTGTGACCGGTCGTCATCCTGCAGCCTCTGGTCCACAGTGTGTAGTGAGTGTGACTGTTTGCTTACCTGTCGTCCCCGGTGCTGGTAAAGTGCCGGTGCCTGCTAGTTGCACCGCACTGAGGTCTGGGAGTGGCAGGTTGAGGTTGGGAAGGTTAGGGAGCGGAGGTAGGCCACCTGGGAGGGGCATCAGACCTACACACAAACACACAATGCCATGTAGGCGCAAACACTCATTAATCATTCACGTGTCTATTCAGCCAGTGTCACTTCATACATTTGAAATGTTGATGTCACCCTGTACATGAGGCCAAGCTACAGAACAATCAGCTCATTTGACAGTGCATGGATACAAAAGCGAAAGCCAGAGCGACAACAGAGGAGACGTGAGAGCTTGTTGGTGGCTGATGGGAAATTGCTGACCTGTGCTGCTGCTGAAGAATTTAATCCATTCGCTTTATTACTGATGGCAACTTGTCCTTAAGAAAACAACTGAGACTTACTTTGACTCTGACCTTTGTCTTTATTTTCCTACAGGGGTGTGAACACACCTGTATGAATTATACAGGGAGCTGTAAGACCTCTGCCAAGTGTGTGGTGCTGGAAGTTCACAGACTGAGCAAACTGATGATGTGGAGCTTTGACTGTCTGAGAAATCACCCACCTGGTAGCGTGGTGGCAGGGTTGAAGTTGGTGGTGGCGGGATTCAGCGGAGTGAGGGGGCTGAGGGAGGGGCTGGTGGAGGAGGGGAGCAGAGGGACTGTGGCAAACCTGGTGGGGGAGGAGGAGGACCGCAACACCGGATTAGACAAGAATATGAAGTGGGTGTGTAATGTTTATGAGAACGTGACACAGTTTTTCCAGTCACCAGTATCATTTCCATATAATGAGCATAACCAATCACCTGTCTGCAGCTCACTGGGCATGGTGGGTGGGGCTGTGCTGATTGACAGGCCTGAGAGTGAATTTTCTAGGCCTGTGGAGACAGCAGGAGCAGTGGGAGGAGGGGTCACTGCTGACAGCTGGACCTGAAGGAGTTAAGAGAGAGAGAAGATGAGGAGGAGAAAAAGATGCTGCTGTCAAACAGATAAGGTCAAATTCATCCAAATGTGCAATCATCTCTAATGAGCAACACTGTTCTCTGTCCCTCCTGCCTGCTGTGCTGCATACATAATGAGGAAACTTGCATTTTCTAAGTGTGAACACTTCAGAGGCCACATGACTCAAAAATTAAGTCTTTTCAATGTCATGCACAGTCTGCATACTGATGGGTAAAGTTTCAGCTTCTGTGATAAAACACAGGAAACGAGACTTTTCAGGGTCACAGTTTTAGGGAACTGCGCAAAATCTAACAACCTAAAGTGTGTGTATGTGTGTGTCTGTGTGCGTGCGTGTGTGTGGTCTGACCTCAGTGAATCCATCCTTCAGTGGACTGACGGGCTCACTGGGATTATTTCCAGGGAAGCTGATTTTCTTTCCCTCTTCAAAAGGTCGGGTGGGAATCCTGTGAAGGTATCCATAACCAATCCCACACCCAAGGCTGGAAGAGAGAGAGGAAGAAAGAGACAGACAGAGCAACGATAAACTTCAGTCTTCATTCAAATACATTTGAGATTAGCCTGGTCCCACACCTGTGATTTACCCCCCATGTCCACATTTGGCTAGCAGTTGAATATGTTTGATGTTGTGCTCATTTATAGCTGTTTCCCCAAGTCAGAGAAAAAAATTGGCAACCAGCCACAACAATGAAAGAGAGTCTGTAGTAGACACAACTGCACTTGTTATTCGAAGGTGACTTACAGAAATATTAGTGAATTGCATGATCATCGTGAAAAACCTCAACTGCTCTTAACAACTGCCACTGCAGGTTCAGCCACATCAGTGAGATGGATGTCAGACAGCTGACTAATGACTGATTTCTTCTGGAAGCACACCAACGCTCAAAAATGGACAAAGATCATTTCGTTACCTGCCCTCTCCTCCCCAGGCACTGTTGGGTGTGATGACCACCTCTCTGCAGTTATCAGTGTCTGTGTTGTACACGTAGAGCTTCAGGCCTTTCCCCTCGTGGCTCTCTATTAGAGAGAACAGGTCCTCTGACTGCAGGACCAAGTCACAGAGATGTCGGACAAAAGCAGGAGACAACCAGTCAAATATCATCATCATCAGATAGAGAGTGAAGAAGTAAAGGGGCAAGGATGTGAAATCTTGATAACCTACCTCATTCATAACGGTGTCAGCCCCAATAATGTAGTCCGTGTGCGGCCGCAAGCCAGCAAGTGCTGCTGGGGAATTGGGCTCCACTTCCTGGTAAATAAAGAGCGGGTGTTTACGTGAAATAAATACAGCTTTATCAAATAAAACAGTTGAACACAGATGAGACTGAGGTCTGCCTACCAACACATGCCAAACATTCTCATTGGCTCCTTCAAAACTGCAAAAACGGATAGAGACGCCAAGCAAGCCCTGGCCCCCCCACAGGTTGCTAGGGGTGACAGTGGACTCCCGCAGCTCCAGAGTCTTTGATGAGTAAACCAGCATCTTAACTGGTTTCTCTACACTGGCTTTCAGCAAGTCCTTCAATGTGTCATTGTCCTTGTTCTGAAAGAAAGAGGAGGGAAGAGAGAGCTATGAAATTCACTGACCTTTATGACTTATACTTGATCCAGTTAAATAATGAAATAGATGCTGGTCTTGACTTACCAGTCTGGTGTTATTGATGGACACAATGAAATCAAAGAAAGGCTCCAGTCCCGCTCGGTGTCCAGGTGAGTTCTCCTGAACCTGCACAAAAGAGAGAGACAATCTGAGCTGCTGCAGGACCGTGACAGCCACTTCCTGCATCCTACTGGTATCCTGGTGAACAAGGAGTATCTGACATACTCGGTGTAGAAAGCATGAACGGGTCAGGCCTGAGTAGATGACATAAACATAAAGAGATGTGGTGTGTATGAAAACTGCTTCCCCTGTAAATGTGCAGCCATTGGCTTAACCCACACCCAGTATTGACCCAAACCCCATCCAGTCATCTCTACTGTCTCCACTAAGCTCCAACCCAAACACCAAACATCAGAGCTTCTATTGTGCATGACAGGGTGAAAGAACTGGCGTCCACTGAAACCCGTCCGATAATGGATGCACTGACAAAACCAGCTTGGCAGCTGTCATTCAGCGCAGCTACGTAGCTTGAGCTAGCTTAGCTACAGGTAAACACATTTTACCGACGAGCGTAGCTAACTAACGAGCGTAAACACAGACAACACAACGAGACAGTACGTGACACCGAACCAGCTCCAAAGCAAAACAACAGTTTCCAGACGTGGTGTTGGTGTTGACCGGACCGAGGCCCCAGCGGACATCCCCGGCCTCTCGTCAACACACAGAGCAGAGAAGGCTCTACCTCAGCCCGGAAGCTAAGCTAACAGCTAACTGCTAACAACAGGATGTCGGGGCTAAAAACTCACCCGTAGGACGTGGTAGCCCTCGGAGCCTCCGCCCGGGATCTCCACACTCTGCGATCCTCCCATGCTTTCGCTCTTTTAAGGCTTTCGAGGTGTTTTATGGCAGCTTGTAGCCCAGCGGAGGTGAGATACCTGGAGATCCTTCCACACACCGGGTACACGTCGCCAAGTGACTAGCTCAGCGATGCGCATGCGCCGTTACGTGGCAGGAAACAACGCCTTTTTGAAATGAGTGAATTTCTGCCGGTTTCATTGTTTTTTAAATAAATTTAATGTAAAATTATTTTAAAACGACATGTCATCGTTACCAACATCTTTCATGAAAAGTGATTGTTTTTTATTTGTTTAAAATAAAAATCAAAAATGAAATATTTTATGTTGAAATTATTCACGTGGGCAGTTTCATACTCTCCCCACTTACTGTAATCAATTGTAAAAGAGAGAGAGGTACATTCAAAATAGATGAACAGCATGATTATTGAACATGTGCATCTTATTTAATGTAAAAGAAAATGATATTCTAAATCATAGCCACTGTATCGTTGAAAACTTTATTTTTGTGGTATGTTATTTATCTCTAATAGCCTTTCACCCCTGGAGGTAGTTTTCCTTTCTGCTCCATTTTAATCAACTGCAGTCTATCTAGGCTTTTCAGACAGGATTATTAGACAGAGGGCAAAGCTTTAACCCAACTGGTCTTTGTTTTGAAAGAAGAGTGGGTTTCATTATTCAACTCATATGACAGCATGTGATATGAGAGATAGTTGCCTTTCAAGGGAAGTGCTCAGATTCCCATGTGACATCTGTTACATTACATGTTTTGCTAGTGTGAGTCAGATCGGTTCTCAATAATACTTTCTCTTTTCATGAGTGGGTCTTGAGTGGGAACATCTGACACCAAAATGTTCCTGATGGCTAAAGAGCAGCAACAGTTTACAGGGCTTACAGACCATAATACTGAAGACTGAAGAACATAAAGACAGCAGGCTTAGATCTGATAGGCAAATGTTAGTTTCTTTAATGTGAAGCTCACTTAGATTTGTTTAGTTGTTGCCATGTGTCATGTTGTAGTGTTGTATCACTTATTGGTTTCTTATCATAAACAACTCAGAAAAGTCTTAATTTACACTTTGGTGTAAATTTTGCTATTTGGATTCATATTTATTATGATAGTAATGATGTGTGATGATGTTCACAAAGCCATATGTTGTATTGCTTTGGACGATTGTGCAGTCATAGATCCACCACCAGGGGGCAGTGGCAGCATTTCACTTCTTCACTTTCATCCACAAAGTAGAACTTAAGCTTCAGTCCACAACCTCTCCTCCCTCTGATATTTTTATTCCCTCCGTGTGAAGGTTATGAGACAGTGTAGCCAATGCCTTTGTGCCTCTGTGAAATGGTGGCTTGGTGAGGCTGAGTCAGAGAAATAAAAAAGCAAGTGCAGAGAGATGAGAGGAAATAAAAGACAAGAGCAAAATAAAGAAGGTGTAAATGTGAGGACAGAAAAGAATAGATGAGTGCAGAGATGGAGGTGGAGGAGATGAAGAGAGGAGAAAGGGAGAGGAAAAGGAGAAAATAAACAGGAGAAGGAGCTGATGTTAGAGGAGGGTTTCACGCTGGAGAACAGCCAATCTGACACACAGCTGGGGGGCAAACAAAGCCTCCTCGAGGATGATTAGGCAGGAGGCAAGAGTGTGTGTGTGTGTGTGTGTGTGTGTGTGTGTTTGTGTATGTATTTGTGTGGCTACAGTTAAAGGCGGTTCAGAAGCACAGGGGGATATTTTGGTGCATCGACTAAAATCCTCTTCATGAAAGTGCAGTCTGAGAAAGCATGCAGCAAAATAAATGAGCGAAAGAGTAATTTTATGTGTGTGTGTGTGTGTGTGTGTGTGTGTGTGTGTGTGTGTGTGTGTGTGCTTGTGCACGTGTATGTTTCAATAATTCAGACCTGTTTTCCCTTTAATAGACTTTATTAAAGATCTTTTTCCAGACGGTATGACTCTGTTAAAGTGCCTACTGAAAAGCTCCTGGGAAACGTTCCCTTACATGTGGGATTGGTCTTGTACAGGAGTCACTGGTCACATACAGTACACAGATTACCTTAAATATGATTTATGCAATTGTGCCATTCACATATGGTCCCTAGATACCATAAATACTTTGTTAACATAACTCTTTATATAATACTGCCATAGTACACATCCATTTACAATGGAAGAAAGAAAGGTGAACATTGTGCAAAGACACAAACAGGAACTCTTCATATAAGATATTCCACTGAGCTCCCATAACACTGAGAATACAGGTAATATGTATTACAATTAATATACTATATTACAGTAAATGCATTAGGATTCAGACAGATACAACAATCCTTTCTTCCCAGTCTCGAGAGGAGAGTACATTCTCACATCCTTGTGCTTCTCTCTAAAATAAAAGACCAGCACCGCTGCCTGAAGTTTATATAGACTTCATTCTTAATCTCACCAGAAGGCCAGTCAGTCATCTCAAAACATTCAGTCAAAAAGACTCACAATCACAGAAAGAAACACACCATAGAAATTGCATCGCAGTCAAGGGGCAATAGGTAACATTTTACAAACACCTAGGATCTATAAGAACTTATATATGAAGGACGATGGATTGCTCTGTTCCCGGTTCTCTCTCTTTGGCTGACAAAATCACTATAAATAAACTTTACTCAAGTTACCTGTGATTACATTTACAAATGTATTACAATGTAATACACATAGAGATACATTTACAAAAAAATACCTGAATCTGCAAACAGCGTAAATGCAATAAATATTTGTTCTTAAATAATCAAATATTCATATTTTAACAATGTCATAAACACATATGGGAATCACATGATTGCATGAAACAGACAACGAGCCAGCGTTTTACAGCTTAAACGTTGCCACAGATGTGGGATCTCTGTAGACATTTTAAATCTTAAACTTCTATGAGGGGAAAATATTGCAGACTGGATCTGTAGGTTAGATAAAACCTCTCAGGTTAACACACTTGGTATCTATGGTGTGCACATTAGCTTATTTTTAACACAGCTGCCTAAAGACTAAAATACATGACAGGATACACACAGTGTGCCACATGCTCACCTGCACACACACACTGCTTCAGGGGCCTGGACACTGGTTTAGGACAAGTAGGTTGGTGCACTACAGATTAAATATATATATGTACAGCTGAAAGCACCAATGATTCAATTATGTGTAGCAAATGTATGATACAGCAGAATAATCTATGATACTGTATAATATTTTGATCTGTGCTTATCTCCCTTTTGTTGTTTGATCACATTCGCACACACTCTGTCACACACACGCACACACAGAGATTAAAAGACACACCACGAGAGACGAGCACGCACAAACATACATGACAGGTTTTCCACAGCACACACACATACATTAGAGCATGTTTGTTGTACCTGGAGCTTTCAGATACTGGTTTACATATTTTGTCTACAGGAGGAACTATGTGGGACAGAGTTAGTAAGAAGCTCCAAGTCTTTCCCTCTCTCTCTCTCTCTCTCTCTCTCTGTTTCTCTCTCATTGCTAGTTTCTCTTCAGCTGGAGAAACAATCAAAATGCTTCAGGCAGAGACAGACCGGATAGAAAGAACCTATAACAAGTCCTGTCTTTACTCCGTCTGCAGCACTGTAAATGTTTCCCCTCATTGGAAATACAACAGATAGAAGACCTCCAGGCTGTAGTGATGACTGAGGCCTACAGGTCGTGACCCAGCCTCTCAATCTCATCAATGAGGAAGTCGATGTCAGACTGGGTGGCCGCGGGGTTGGAGACGACCATACGGAAGAAGTTGACTTTATTGCCCTGAGGCTGGTAGCCCACCATGGTGGTCCCGGACTCCATCATCATGGCCTTGATTTTTGGTGCCACCTGAGGGAGTGAAAAACAGACATGAGAACGTCATCCATCAGGTGTAAGATCAGAAAGGTGGGGTAAATGAATGAATGCTGATGAGCAGAAATGACAGGTGCTGTACCCTGTGGAGTTTTTCTCGCCGCTCATCACCATCTGGCATCCCTCTCAGGCTGGGCGGAATGTACCAGAAACAAACGTTGGTGTGCTGAGGCTACAGAGAGATATCAACACAATGATTACACACAGACACACACACAGGCTACTTTTTTCATTTACAGCAAACAAAAAGAAAATGAAGAAAAATGGAAGTAGATCAAGAAAGATACTGTGAGGCCCATATTGTAGAAAGTGAATTTCCATTTCCTCACTGGATCATAAAGCAGGACAAAAACTGTTTCTATATTATATTGAATTTTCGTAGGTGATTCATCTAACATAGAACAAAAAATTAGAGAAGCTCACCACTCCATCAAACACCATTTCATATCCCTCCCTGTTCTTGATCTTGTTGTACAGGTACTGAGACAGGTCCAGACACTTGTCAATGTGCTGCTCAAACCCAATGGTGCCCTGCAGGGGAATAAATGGTTATACAAAAATTACAACCAAAACACTGAATATAAACTTAAAGCGTCTATTATGATTAACACAATGACAGTTCTTTCTGCCTCAAGGACATTTCTATGTGTTGATTAATGAACAATTGACAGTTTAGCAGATGGAAATGTGTGTTTCTGTCTCACTTCATCTCACCTTGGCCTTCCACATGAGCCAGAACTTAAAGATGTCAACATGTCTACCGCACTGGATGGCTTTGTCTCCTGTGTCGTACGTGACGTCGTACTGTTTGTCTGGTTGGAACAGGTAGCCGGCGCACATGGAGTTACAGCCTGCCAGGATTCCCTACAGACAGAGACAATGGCCACGCAATGTTAACATTTTTCCACCCACCCCTCTGCTCACAACATGTCAACACCATGTAAAACCTGATGGACTGCTAGCACTTTGTGAGGAACAGTGTATGGGTCTTCACCATACCTTCTCTCTGACCAGGATGGCAGAGCACTGCAGAGGCACACCCATCATCTTGTGAGGGTTCCATGTGACAGAGTTGGCCCTGTAAAGTTTTATATATGTGTTAATGTACTGTTATAAACAGCAATACACAGCAATCAGTGTATCACTGTGTACTAACCTCTCAACTCCATTCAGCTTATGGCGATGCTTCCTGGACATAAGCAGTCCACCACCCCATGCTCCCTGAAGACACAAGAAGTTACTGTTACATGAGGATACACAGACTAGGACATAGTGTCCTCTGATAATTTGCTACTATGAAAACACTACAGCATCTGACCCAGGGTCAGCTACTTACATCAACATGGAGCCACAAGTTGTACTTCTCACAGATGTCAGCGATCTCATTGATGGGGTCAAATGCGCCGTACACAGTTGAACCAGCAGTGGCGTTGACAAACAATGGCACGTAACCCTGCAGAGTCACCACATACACACGACTTAGAGGGCAAACTCTTGGTAAGAAATAGGAAATCTGAGAAGAAGAAGAAGATGTAGGACAGATACCAACCTTCTGTTTAGCATCAATGATCTTGGCCTCCAGATCTGAAGGAATCACTCTCCCTCTGAAAGAGCGCAGAGAAGAGCATGTGTATCATGGCTGATGCTATTTTCACATTTCTGCAGTGATTGTGGTTTTAAATTTCTACAGTGAACCCTGTACCTCTCATCTGTGCTCAGCAGGATCACATTTTCAGTGCCAAAGCCCAGAGCAGCTCCTGCCTTCTTTATGGAGTAGTGGCTCTGAGGGGAACACACATAAAGACAATAAATAATTGGCCATAAAATAACAGCTACATTCATGCAGAGAGGAGATTTTTGTGAGCTAATTGCTACATGAGCTTTATCTGGCTAATATATTGTCAACTGTGCTGCTCTTTACAGACAAAATGGATGCGATAATAGCAAAATGAATCTATTGAAATTGCCATTGCACTGATTCAAATGGACCTACAAATTACAACAAGACTTCTTTATTTGCCTCAATGTACAGTCAGTAAAGACACATGAGTGAATTTAAAGGGCTTATACTGTATAGAGTGTTGTTTCCATGTCTTCTTTGATTACAAAGCACATCTAGGTTCTATATCAGTATCAAAACCTCAGTCCACAGAGAAACACGCACAGCCTGTGTTCAGAAACTCAGCCTTAAAAACCAGGACTTCTGTAACTTTGTGATGTCATAACAAAGCAGTCAACACTCTCAGTTATGCCTCAACCCCCGCCCATCGGAGCCCACCATCCAATACTGAAGAATTTGGCAATAACTTCAAATTAGCAAAAATTTCATTGCATCGCTCAGGAAACAATCAGCCAATCAGAGGAGAGGACCAGAGCCTCCTCTCCTTCAGAGAGAAGCCTGAGGTGTAAAACTACATTGAGATGGTTTTTGCTTATTAAAACCACAAAGATATGTTCTTATGGATCAACATTAAAATAAAACTAAATTTTATTCATTTAAATTAAATAAATAAATAAATAAAACAGTTGATACAATGAAAGTGTTTTAGTGTCTGTTCATGGTGACCTACGTGTTCAGATGTGAAGAGGACAAGCCGGGGAGCAGCAGACATGCCCTTGGTCTTGACCTCTGGGAAATACTTGTAACGTGCGATCATAACACTGTACATGTTGGAGATAGCGCCCCCTGTTGAGTAGAGATGGACATATCAGCACCATGGAGAGAAGAACACATAAACTGTAGTATTATTACCAAATCTGATAGGCCTCAGTGGATTTTATATTTATTGAAAAAGTAATTATATTATAATATATGGAAATGGATGATGGTACAATAGACCAACCTGGTGAAAAGAGTCCATCTCCCTCTCCGTCTGGCCAACCAATCATCTCTCTCATTTTCTTCAATGTCAGCTGCTCCATCAACACAAACACTGGAGCAATCTCATAGGTGAACCTGTCAACCATGTCACACAACTGATGAATATAGCATGTCATTCACCATCACTGCAACAGATGAGTCATCAACATCTTTTGCGAGCAAGAAGAATGAAAGAAAACTCTTGTGCACACACTCGCAGATTGAAAGACCAAATACTGTAATGCCCACACACTCACACACACACACTCAGCGGTTTTTCATTAGCTCTGTTACAATTCCATCCTCAGAGCACAAACTGGAGCTTGCACTGACTGGGCTAATTAAAAAGTGTCTGATAGGAGTTGGGCAGCAAACATTAATATTCAAATACCTCCTAAAATCACTCAGTAGTTTAATTAAAGCACACAAAGCTCTGATGGCTATCTGTCAATCCTGCCAATCTCAGTGGCAAGCCTGAATGGGGCTGATTTGATGGCTGAGAGGACGTGAATACACGTGTGTGTGTGTGTGTGTGTGTGTGTGTGTGTGTCGGTGTGTGTGAAAGAGAGACAGACAGACAGGAAGAGAGGGTGTTTTAAAGAGATAACAGCCTCTGCTGGCCCCGGAATACAGGAAGTGAGGAAGAGGCCATTATTATTAATGCTATTCTGTCATTACAAGAAAGGAAAAGATGAAAAGACAGAAAATAATCTTCTCAACACAAGGAGAAGAACGACAGAAAAAACAACTTCTATAAACCGGTAGATGTGCATCTAACCTCTTGACAAAAGATAAAATGACTGGTGGCTCCACAGACAACACAAGAACAAAACTCCTGGAGGAGATAAAGTAGGTTAAATGTGTCAGAGAGCCTGAGCTTTTGCTCTCTTTGCTAAGTGACAGGCCATCTCACCACCTCCCACATCCACCCTTAGGACTGATCCCTATTTACCCTGCTTCTAATGAGGCCAGTTACACAACACTCCCCCACTTCCATCAGCCACCACCATCTCCATCTAAAACAACAACAACATTATCTCCTCTCTCTCCTCTTCAGTTCCTCTCCATTTTTTTTTTTTTTTGTTACAAGTAGGTCTCCAAACGAGGACTGGAGCATTTTGTAGTGGTGGCGGTGGGGGGTTAAGCTGTAAGGAGGAGAGGAGGGGGGCTTTAGGGAAACAATGCACTGAAGGAAACTGACAACAAAAGAAGAGGAGGGAAGGATGTGGAAAGAGAGCGAGGAAAGCACAGAGAGGACATGACAGAGCGAAGAAACAGGAATGAGAGAAAAAGAAACAGGAGCGACAGCCGTGGTGAGGACAAAAGCAGAAATATAGAGATGAGGAAAAATGGATGACAGACACATTTTTCTTCTGTAATTATGCCTGGTGAGGACTAACCCACGGGATGGATTTGATTGGAACATTAGCTTCTAGTCAATACACCAGACGAGATTATGACTGCTGGGCTTTGACCATGACTGGCCACAACAGGGGATGAAACCACAAAGAAGACACAATGTCTCACTCCGCAGCCTCTCACTGGCCTAATTTCAGAAACATCGTGTTGTTTGATATACTGGAATTATGGCTCATATAAGGCACAGGACAAAATATTTAATGTCCTGGATGTTTCCCTTTCATTTTCTCTTAAAATTCACCCGAGACACATCAGAAAAGGAACAAAACCAGAGCACCTTTTAAAATTCTCCTTCTCTCCATGTCATTTCACGCTGTAATGACAATAATGGAGATCATTATCACAATCAGAGCCAATCATTGGTCTTTTCAGGGTGAAAATTACCCCTCAGTCACCTGCCTCTCTCCAGGGACAGCCCCTAAATGCCCTTATTATCGTCATCAAGGGCACTCAATGTGTACGAATTTGTGTTTGAATGCGTGTGTGTGTGTGTCTCTATGTGACTAACCCTTTGACCCCCAACCACGCTCTCCTCTCAGCCTCTAAAAGGACCACTGAGTCAGTCTGACTCCACAGGGACAATAGAGCCAGAATGAGCACTCCGCAGGGAGCTGCAGCAGTCAGTTTCTACAGTGTGACAGGGTTTTCTGTGCAGCCGGAGGACATTGTGTGTCAGTGTGGGGCCCAGCTGGCCTATCTGCTAAGACCAGCTCACAATGAGCCTGCAGTCAATGGACTGGAAACCTTAGCTGCTGTATCTGGGACAGCCAGAGCTGGTGTGTGTGTGTGTGTGTTTGTGAGAGAGAGAGTCATTATGGAAGTGTGCATGAGCAAGTGTGTGTGTGTGTGTGTGTGTGTGTGTGTGCAAGTCATTATGGAAGTGTGCATGAGCATGTGTGTGTGTGTGTGTGTGTGTGTGTGTGTGTGTGTGTGTGTGAGTGTGTGAATTCAATGGCCAGTTCCTCCAACCCATAGATGAGATGGGAAAGTTTTTCCTAAGAGGGGGTGGGTCCCTGAGCTAATGTTTTGAGAAATGGGATAAATTAAGTAGCCTATCTCAATTTTCCCTCGGCTTTTGGCTTATTATCCTTAGGAGAAATAGTTAGTTAGAGGCCACAATAGTTAGAGAATACTGAAAGCTCATTTTGTGTATATTGACTGGAGTCTATTGTCTTCTACCCATCGTTTTTTCTGTGCAGTGTGGAGGTCCTGCTGCATTTGCAGCGCCATGTCAGATTGAACCATGAAACTCTGTCAACACGTCTCTATGTCTGTGTCATCAAGGGAAACTCCTGCACATGTGTTGCACTGAGACTTTCATGACCTCTGTTATTTTTACTATCATGCTCTGATTTTAAATACAGAGATCAGAGGTAGTTGATCCATTATTTTTTAGTGCAAAAATGACACACGTTCACTTGTTTCAGCTTATACATTGTTGAGGTTGAACTGTTATATATTATCTATATTTATAGGTTTTGAATGAGGTCATGGATGGGGAGGTGTAAGGAAACTGAGGAAATAATTGGAAGATCCATAACAACAATTAATTGCAGCCTTGCATCAGAGTAAAGAAATTAATTTAAATGACAGATGTATTCATCCCTACATTGAGAAAGTAGTAGTTTTACCAACAGCAGAATTGTGTGTGTGTGTGTGTGTGTTCAGATATTGTACGCTGCAGCAGTGTTAATATGATGTTTCTCATTTTATTCTCGTGATCACAGACTTATAGCTTATTTACAGTGTGTGTGTGTGTGTGTGTGTGTCTGTGTTGCAGATGTGTGATGTCGATGTGGTTCGTGCCCTCTATCAGACTGGGCCACCATGTAACTGTGACCTGAGATCAATATGCAATCTAACCACCCCTGGGGCTGAGCTGCCTCCGATATACAGAACACAGTGGCAGCCCACCGTCTGTCAACACAGAGTCTCTACAGGACAAACCAAACACTTTATATAACTGCCCTCAGAGGATCTTGTAACCAATGGCAGAGTGAGCTGAGGGGAAACACCATAAGCATCTTCCATAATGACTTTATATGATGGTGACTGGGAGCTATTTCCAGTGTCCCACAAACAGGGATTCTCAGTTGTCCTGTCGTGACATATAGAGGTGTTTCCCCTGTACATATATATATATATAACTATGTCATGCACAAACACAAAACTAGGACAGCAGCATGCTATAGGACTTACATGTTAGTGTTTGCAGTGGAAGTGAGCCACTCTCCGGCCAGACCAATGATGTCCAGACCCGAAGACAACTGGTTGAAAAAGCGTGGATGACCTAAACATAAGAAAATCATACACATTCTGTATTAATGGGGTAAATGTGTTTTTTATAAGGAGGAAGCAATAAGAAAGAATGCATTACACAAAAATACTGCATTACAGCTTGAGTACCCTGCTGGGTTAATCCCCCACCAAATTCAAATTGTGATGATATTCTTAGGATAAAAACACGATAGAAACATCTATTTGTTTCAGTGTTCATAGTCATTTTGCTTTCATTTTGTATTCCCTTTGGTTAGCCATGAAACCTGAGGGATCTGACATAGCCTGTTCACTGTGTACCATAATTACAGTGGTAACAAGGCTGTGTGACAGCCACTTAGTCTCTGAGGTGCTTGCACACAATAGGCCTGCAGCCTAAATGCAGTCATGGATATATAAGCACCTTGTGTGTGTGTGTGCCTGTATATATATATATATATACACATATATATGCTTTTAGATGTAAATATTGAATAGAAAAAACTAAACTAATATCGTGGCTATTTCAAATACACTAGTGAGAAGGAGGAAAACTGAGCTCCTTCTTCCAGCACCACGGACAGCTCCTCCAGTCCAAAAACCGCACACACCACGTCTCCGCATGAGAAGTGGTGCTGAGTTGTGGACACAGTAGAAAGGGCCAGATATATAAAACCCAAGAGACAGTTTGAGCGCTGTCGTTTTTAACAGCTTGAAACAGCCCCTGTAGCCCCCCCCCCCCCGAGGCGACACTCGCTTTAATAAGTCGAGGGGAAAGAAAAGGACGATGTCAACTGAATTACCAGGGGGACAATAAATAAAGCAGTCATCGTAATAAGGTGTATACAGTCCGGAAAACACCTTCTTCCCTAATGGTTTAAATTGAATTCACCTCTGTACAATAATACTGTCGGTATTAACACCTACATGAAACTGATCAAATGAACACGCTTTTTTTTTGTTTACCTCTGTCATACTACATCTGACAGATTAGGAATATTATTGGAGATATGAATATCACAAAATTAGTAAAGTAATTTTCAGGTCTAATATTATATTTTATTTTGCATCATAATGTCTGGCTACATCTTGGTCCAAAGACAAAAACATGAAACATAAAAAAAAAACAAATTTCAACCGAGAGAGCCTTTTGCCTCCATACTCTCCTACAATAACACACGCCACATATGAATTATTCAAAGGGCCATAATTGTAGTAAGCTTTATTAAATCATATTCCCATGTCAGCTCTGTGCAGAAGGTCCCCTGACGTACCTGTCCGGACGCCATATTTGAGCGTGTCCCTGCAGTCCACCAGGATCTGCTCCAGGGACTCGGGCTGCTCGGACAGCTCCAGGTTGAAGCCCTCCATGCCCTCCAGCAGCTGGTGAGGGTGGTGGAAGTCCAGCACCTTGGTGGAGCGGTCGAAAGTCTTCTTGACGTAGTTAGTGAGGATGTCGACCACCTCCAACAAGAACTGTATGGTGGGCTCCTCTCCATTTTTGGCGGGCAGCAGGTCTGGGAGGTGAAGAAGGTGGACGTCATAACTCTGGGCCTAATGGAGGCCTCCGTCTTACAAGGTGAACCCTCAGCATGTTAACCCTCGGCATTTCGCTATTTGCACGTCATTTTTATGTTGGTGACTTGTGTGTTTTACATCCTTGGCTAATTATTCTTCTGTAGGCCTATAAGTGCATACTTAGCAGTTCACTATAGAAGATACTCCTCCTAGCCTAATCACGAGGCTAACTTATATGGCCATGAATTTTGGCTAATGTGGAGAGAGTACAAACTCATTAGGTAGCTACAGAGCAAGAACCCAAAACACAACAAATATTAGGCTCGGGTCTGAGTTTGTTCATTTTAAGGGGCCTCCGTTTGAAGCCACAGCAACAGACAGTCTCAGACTTCTGGTTATTTTTCTTTTAGCCTAATTTATGCCTTGCAGCTTTAGCACACGTGGCTAAATCTGGTGCAGTTTACATTATCAAGCAAGAGAGAGCAACTTTAACTCAAAATAAAGACAATTTTCTGGTTCTTTCGGAGGCCTTCAGCATCTTTACCCTGACAAAAATTACAAAAAACAACTCGATTAAATCAGTGAGCTCCAAATAAAGCACATTAAGTGGCCTGGTATGTTGTAGTATCTGCTGGTGTGTTTGGAGGAGCAGCTCGGCTGCAGCTCTCACCTCGGGCGAACAGGTTGGAGAAGTCGGTCTCCGTGTGGCGGAAGCGCGCGTCCCTGTCACTGTTGTCGCACGAGAGCAGGTTCTTCTGGCCCGCGAGCCTCCCCTTCTCCTCCAGACTGTTGTTCTTCTGCAGGAACCCTAGGGTGTTACACGGCGAGGGGCACGAGTTATCACCAAACACCTCCATCCCACACACAAAGAAAAAGACCAAATGATGAGAACAAAACTGATGAATCTAATAAAAAATAATAAATAAATAAAAGAAATGCTGTTTTAGGTCTAATGAAAATCCAAATATTTGCTGTAAGGCAGCCACTGAAAATTGTCTGTTGTCTACAGTCAGCTCCTAATGCACTCAGGTCTTCCTGATGAAGGCCAGACTTATATAGCCTGAGCCTCATGTGTTGACACACACGCTCAAAACACACAACTTTGGGTGACCACCCCACCCTGTGACATCACCACCACACCCCGGTCAGGAAGCACCCTCCTGCCCACACAGACTGACCGGCTCAGTGGGCAGCACAGCCCGCGGCGATTACCCATGCTGTCAATAAATACACACCCCATAAAGAGGGGTTAATGAAGGATGTACACAGCCCAGAGGAGGTCTGTCCCTGCACGGCCTGTGTTGTGTGTGTTGAACTACATGTTGTGTACACAGGCCCTCTGTATCTGCACGGAGGTGTTGGGGCCTAATTGTGCGCAAAACAAGTCACACCAAGAAATATTCTGTATTTTATCTTTATCACTGCGAACTCTATCACGTCTTCTTCATTAAATCCTAAATGGTGGGGTTCAAAATCAATATCTGCAAACCCCCTATAGAAATATTATAGAAATTTTTCCATTCCATTTCGTTTCCAGTCCATTAAAATGTCATTTCGACCAATCAAAACCTACTGGTCATTTTCTCATTATCGGAAATGGCAAAAACATAATTAATTGATTAAACAGGCCAATAATGTCCTCTGGATGTAAGAATGGATCATATCTGCACTGCATTAATCTCTATAGGGCCAAAATATTATCTATATGTTTACATGTTTAAGCCAGTGAAAGAAACAAATTCCTTCAAATGGAGAAATAAACACGCCCCCCCTCCTCGACGTCACATCCGCCGCTCTCAGTAAAATAGAGTGAGCCTGCACTGATTGGTATTTAGGTAAATGTCACTCAAGAAATGGGCCTGTGAGATGGGGGCTGAGAGCACTCCCCTACTGGTTAATAAAGGTGAGGGGCGGTCTGGGCTTTAAACGCCACATTTCCAGGTTTGTCTTGTGGATTTTCTTCCTTCTGATGAGATGGAAAAGGCAGGAGGGGGCTCAGGGGTGACGAGGGGGGGCTGATCCGGGGCTCTCATCAGCAGACTTACAGGCTAATGTCCGCTGACCTTTAGAAGATGGAAACGCGCAGTGACAGTAGTGGATGGCCCTGCTTTAAACAACTGCCTGCATCATGGCCTATTTCTGCAGGCCTCGATATGAGTGGAAAAAAAGAGAGAAAAAAAGAATAAGCGAGAATATGATGGAAATTTTAAAGCAAAAGAGGCAAAAATCACAGCCTCCATCAGGAGGATTCATATGGTGCCACAGTTCATTCAGGTGTCATTCATATTAAGAAGTGAAACAGTCTGTGGCCTGTAACTGGAAAAAAACATCAGGAGCCTCCGACAACAACTTACCACAGATCTTCATCCCCAGTTTCCGCGTGCATCCGTGCATCCACGCATATTCGTAGGCTAAAACAGAATGAACGTTTTGAGTTTGTCATGTTGCAGGCCGCGGACACAGCGTGGACAGAGGCGGTGATGGATGTAAAGCGGGTGGAGCACAGTGAGCACAGTGGAGGCGTGATGCGCACGGCTCTTGGCCAGGTGTGTGACAGTGAAGCCTCAGGTGAGGTTATATTTTAGCTCTCTTTTTCCTCAGTGGCTTGACTAAGGATGGTTGGTGTTTGCCTTTGTTGATCGAGAATTGACTTCTTTTTTATTTAGCTGTATACGACACTCTGATCATAAGTGGATGAGTCTTATAACATTTCCGATCTAGGTTTAATCAATAGGGACCGACAGTGGCCCGACCGGCAGATCCACGCCGGCTCACACACCCAGCCAAGGGGCGGACTGGAGTTAACACCCGTGAAATGAGCTCACGGAGGAGGGCAGGAATTAATTGAGTGAAACACAGTATGTGACTGGAGCGAGCTGGTAATGTCTGTGACTGGGAAGTCTATAGCAGGCTAGATGCAGAAACTAACATAGTGCGTCTCGTTCATACGTCATGCACGCACGCACACACTCATAGTAACATCCACACGCACGCACGCACGCACACGCGCGCGCGCTGAGCAGCCGCACACAGACCCGAGCGTGGACATGCGTGAGCAGAGATGGAGGAAATAAAATGCAGAGCGCGCGGCGGCGGAGGCGGAAGGAGTTCACCTGATGGAAAACTTTCAAAACAAAAACAAGTATTTAAATTTACTGAGGCAATTCCATTCCGAGATACAGCGGAGAACAGCTCGAGGTGCTGAGGCCAAGGCGTACACACACACACACACACACACACACACACACAGATACACGCACGTACAGACACAAGAAGCCGCCAGGCGTGAGATGGAGCGTGGCAGAGAGATAATGGCAACATCCAGCAGCAGTATACCAGCAAGTCAGACAAAACAAACATCTTCTTTTTAATGGGCTTTTTCTTGCCCAGTACAAATTCACATTTTAAAATAACCACAAGATGTTTTAAGATAAAAGGACATTTAGTGACTCCTGAGGGCCACAAATAAACAAGGGCTCCGAACATTTTTAATTTGATAAAGATTAAATATGAAATGAAACTGGCCCTCGGGATGTGTAGTCCATTTCCGTTAATATTTGTCTGAAGACAAAAACCTGTAATTATTTCCCGGCGTTGCACTGCAGATGGCTGCTCAAGTGCACTATAATGGAGTCCATGTAGTGACTGCGACAAAGGCAGCGAATGATTAATTAACCCATTGGTTCATGTAGCTTCACCTAAAGAGGTTCAGCCATAAAAAACATATATATATATATAAATGTGAGCAGGACAAAATCAGCTCCAACCTGCAGCCTGCAGGCCTTCAACATTCAGGAAAAGCAAGGTGAGTTATGATGAGAATAAATCACTTCAAACAGACAATCATTTGTCCAAATCGTTTTTAAAACCCAGAAAAACAGAGCGCGCGAGCAAGAAAACAGACCGAATTACTAAAATCAAAGTTTTTTTTTTTTTGTTTTGTTATCAAATGGATCTTTTCTCCAAAGTCATTATCATAACGCGCTCCTGGGTCAGTGTAAATATCGTTGCTCTAATGGCGCATTATTTCTGCGCCACGTCCAGGGCTCTGCGCGCGCCGCTGATCCTCCAGACAGCGACAGGCAGCTGTGATGGCTCTGTTTTTAACCGGAATGATTAACGACGGAGCCCACACAGCAAATGGCCCGGGAGAGAGCCGCTTTTATCAGACAGAGGAGGAGGAGGAGGAGGAGGAGCGGGGAGAGACGGGGAGAGTCAGACAGAGGCAGAGAAAGGTGTGAAGGGGTGAGCTGGGTGTGAGTCCTCGTGCTGCCAGTGGATCGCACTGCAGAAGTGTCTCTGAGCAAGGCACCGAGCCCCTGTCCGCTTCACTGGGCTGCTCTGTAAGCACAGCAGCGTGCAGAGCTCCGGGGAGGAACAGCCCTAACCAGAATCTAACCCGGGGATCAATACCGGACCACGGCGTTATTATTAACAGAGGCGGGAGTGTGAGGACCTACTTGAGGACGGAGGTCTTAAATTGGCGGAGTTGGGGTCCTGGTCCCCGCCGGTGGCTCTCGGTTCAGACGTGGCCATCAGTCCTCTCTTATCTGATCTCCAGCTGGGAAATAATTCAACTGCAAACAAAACGGTCCACGGTTAGAAATGGCCCCGTTCAGCTTATCCACTTCACAACTTCCACCAGCCTATAGCCTATATATTTGAATGATTGCAGTCAGTTTAATAGGCAGGCCCGGGTGTGAGCACTAACTGATGTGATCACGTCGCCAGGGACGATTTATTCCCGGAGGATATCTGAGTGGGCTGTGAATCAACCTGGAGAGCATTGCGCACGACGCACAAGCATTACGCACATCAGGATGAATACTTCTGGTGATAACATAACGGCCTTCGATATGTGTTGCATTAAATGTCCATTGTCTCTGATATTAAAGTCCAGAACACGGAGCCAGTGTTAGAGAACAATAAGTTTCAAGCTGAAGATAAAAGAAATATATTTCCTATTAAACTAAGTTGTTCTGACATTTTTCCTCTGATAGTCAAAGCAGCAGAGCTCTACAGTGTGACCTGTGATGAACAGCTGGTATTATGATAAAAAAAAAAAACATGACAGACACATTCATGTTGACACAGTGAAGAGTCTGCATTAGAATAATAAAACGAAATAGCGACAGAAAAGCCCGATCATCCCATAATAAATAAGATTGATTTATTAAACGAATATTGATAATATGTAACTATAACACCCACATACGTCATTCACGTATTGACTCAGTAATCGACATTTCAATTAAGGTGCGCTTTGGACAAGCTTTTCCCACACTGTCATCACTCAATGTCATCATGATATGAGAGACACACCGGACAACTAATGAATTCCTTCCGCCACTCATCTGGGACTAATTTCTCTCAAACGGCACAACGGATTGTAGCAGTTTTTTTTTTTCTCTAATTAACATGTTACAAAAACGGTCCAGAAATAACTCGGCCGTTATGATCAACAGTAACCCGTCTGTCTGCGCGTCTGTGTGGAAAGACAGGGCTGTGGAGGGCGCAGCTGAAAAGACAAGGAGGCATCTTACCGGCTCACGGGCGCACAGGTTGTCGAGTCCAGAGAAACTATAACTAGATGTTACAATTGCCACCCAAAGGCGCGACAAGGAGCAGTCCAGCGGCGGCGACGGCGGAATACCAACGAGGCGCGCTAATAAAATCCCATCCAGCAGCGCGCGAGTGACCCCCCCCTCTCTCCCAAGAATGTTTTTATTCGTTATTTATATGTGAGGCTCCGGCTGCCCATTGGTCTCTTCACGCAGGCATGAGTCACAGCCTTGCCTCCCTCTGACGACTAATGAAGCTTCCCTGAGTGCCACTGACAGCTACAAGCCACTTTAAGACGCCTAAAAAGCCAAACGAAAAAACACCAGTGACGTGTGCCCACCCCTCTCTCTGTGCCTGTGTGTGTGTGTGTGTGTGTGTGTGTGTGTGTCTCCAGGTGTGGGTGGGTGTCACAGGGAGGAGGATGGAGACCTGAATGTGAAATAGAAATTGACCTTGGGATGAAAAGCCCAGTTTGTTTATGGGGTTTTAGTAACAACAGAGTATCTAACAGGCTGCATCTCTTTATTTGATCCAGTTCAAATGGACCTGTGGAAGATGTGCGTTTCACGCTTATCTGTTATCTCACCCACAGAATAAAGACATTCTTATAACAGCACTAAAGGACGGCAAAGGCGGCACGCACCATCCACGAGCCATCCATCCACACTGTAGTATTCACCTTCATGAGATGACAACACTGCATGCATCATAATTTTTGACCTGCACCCTTTTTATAACCTTGACATGGACAATAACACCGAGACATCAAAGTGAATCCAGCCTGGCGGGCGTTGACTTAGTGTCCTCACTGTCATCCTCGTGCCTGTGTACCGGTCGGCTGAATGGGCAGAGACCAGCCATTATGCTCATTCAGCCAATGCGAATGATTATAAAGCCTTTATCAGATGGCGCTCAGACTTTCTCCTCTCACAAGTCACGCGTGGAGATGGCTCATAAAGAGAAGCCCTGCCATGTGATAATAAATGGAAATATCACACAGGCTGATAGCATTTCACCATGATGGATTATGTATGTGTGTGTGTACTGTATGTAACCTGTACAGTATGCACATGAAGTAGTTACGTCACAAAAAAGCTTGATTATGAGCTCAAAAATACGTCTTCTGGTGTTGTTCACTTTATCTCATGTGAAACTGAGATGTGAACTTGTTCATATTAAATAATTGCACATTTGTTCATTGAAGTCCCCCTGAGATTTCAACCATGTACGGTCTCCCATTAAAAACTTGGTAGGGATTGAAAAGTGTGATGCTGGTGCAGATTAAACTCCCAGATGGAGCTGGTTTGTTGTGATAAACAGCTGGTGGCTGTAATTTTCCAGTCAGGTGCCGTTACAACATCGTGGAGGGAGAAGAAGTGGATATGACACAACCCCCCCCCTTAAAAGAGTTGGTGACAATGTAAGAAAATGAGCTGAGCAGTTGATGCAACTCCATCCTCACAGCCGCTCAACCTTAATTTCACTCAGTTTACTCAAGTCAGACAAAGAGCAGATGCTGAAGTTATCAAAGCTGGATGAACTCATTTTACATAAGTTTTACTTCATCTTTTAGTTTTACTGTCTTTGTATATCATTGAAATCACCCATCTTAAAATCTGAAGACGTTCACCAGCTGTGTGTCAGCTCACATACCTATATATACTGACATGTCTTATATTATAACTAGAAGTGTGTGCACACTGACAACTACAGCAACCTGCAGTGCACTTCAAGTACTCAAAACTGAGTGTAAATCAATGGACACTGCTCACCCTCAGTGGCAGTCATCTCACTTCACTGCAGACGGGGAGGGGCCATCAAAATATTTTCAAACGACACGGTGTTGGTGCAGATGGCAGCATAATTTCCACATCTCACGACACAAGGGGAAAACATAGGAAAGTGAAACGTTCATTTTGAAGTCAAGCGAGCAAAGCAGGTGGCAGGTGGGCAATAATCACGGTCACATGTCGCAGTCGTCATTTCCTTTGCACAATAGCAGTGTTGGATGTAGGACAAGACTACAAAATTCATACACCACAGCACTGAGCATACCGAGGAGTGAATGTAGGCTACAACATGTGAGTGAATCCAATTTGAGACACAGCAAATTTTTTTTAAAGTGAAATCAAAGTAATTTTAATTAACTGTCTAAACAGAATCTGTTAATCAACTGATACAACAAGTTTGTCTGAGGATGATTCTCTTTGACAAAGGTATTAAAGCTACAGTCATTTATTTCAACGCACTTGTTCAAAGCAAACTGAACAGAAGAAGTGACACATTTGAAAGCAGTGTTCATGCAGTCTGCCGCCACAAACTAAGCAACAAGGTCCTCACATATATCCACAGTAAATATTTTATCTGCAGGTGAAATGTGAACAAATAGATAATTAGGAAGAAAGACTGCATTAAAACCTACAACACAATTTTCAGTAACAAGCCTGCAGGACAGATGTGTGTTGACACAACCTCCAACATCTGCACCACTGCTGGATCGGTTCAACAGATTCAGGGGGAAATGTGAGAGGGAGGACACGGCTTGTGTCTGTTCACTTGCCTTTCTTCTTTTTCACCATCATCATCTGATGGTGAGGAAGAGGAGCAAGATGAAGAGGAGCAGCTTGAGCTCTGAGAGGACTCCTCATCACTTCCACTGCTATTATCATCATCATCATCATCATCATCACTATCTTCTTCATCATCTTCTTCCTCGGTGCTCTGCTCTGCCTCTTGCTCTGAGGGGAATAGACACAGTAGATAGAATGTGGTAGAATGTGTTTCGGGCTCTGCAGTGTGTTTGTGTTCGTGTGAAGGAGACTCTCACCCTCCAGCAGCTTCTTCTTGATCAGTGGGAGGAACCCGGAGGCCTCAGGATTATCTGGTTCATGGATGAGAACTGGAGAGAGGAGAAAAGCGTCACCAGTGGCTGACTTTACTGATGGCTGATTTATTGACTGACGGACAAACAGTTAATGAATACAGCGTACATACTCATCTGACACAGCCTGTGGGCCAGCTCCAAGTCTTTGTCCATCACAGCTCTGAGGAACTGCAACCATAAAACATCCTCACCTGAGTTTCATTTTTCTTCATTTATCTATATTCAAAACTGAAATCAAACATTCAAACATTTCTGTGTTGTGAAATATACAAGAACCAAAAGCTACAGCTGAAGACATCCTGTCATTTAAGCTTGAAGTGTGGAATCAATGATGATCATCGGTCACTTTACCTCAATTTTCAGCTCCACTGGGCTATGAGGTCTTCATCCTCAGCCTCCTCTGCCTCTGTTTGTTCTTCCTCCTCATTTGGCTCATGCGAAGGGACAGGTTCAACTGGTGGAGGAGCATGTGTCCTTCCTCCTGGCAAACATTATCACTGTCATCAATTTTTCCTCTCGCTATACTTCTTACTTTGCATTTTGTTCTACAATAACTGACCCAATTCTGTCGAATTTGAAGGCCACTTGTTCATGGGGTCTTGCATCTTCAGCTCTTTGTCAGGCGCAGTAGTCAACTCTGCTGGTTCTTCAACCCTGAAATCATGTTTGAGATTTAGAACTGGACATGGGGGATGTTCCACTGGTCTCATTACCCACTGTATGATATGAACGCTGTGCACAGACCGTGGTGATATGTTGATGGCCTCCTTTGGAGCACACTCTAAAAGAGAAACACAAAAATTTGATTTGACTTGCATTGATTTTATGTTTTTTCTGGCATAGAAGATGACTTGTGATATATTGTAAGCAAAACATTCAAGCAGAGTATGTGGGAATTAAATCAAATGCTGACAAGATGAAAGGGTTATATTAACATAGAGATTTTATGACATAATGATGTTATTTGTTCCTGATGTACTCAGGCTGCCTCTTTTACATCTTGGTAGCAAACTTTTCACTTTTCAGACTTTTTCTCCAGATAAAGTATGACTCACAGCCTTATACATGTTTCAATAGTCACATTGCATTCTGGTCTTTCTTTCTCCCTAAATATTATATGAAATAGTATCAATGATATTAGTTTGTCCTCAGTCTCAGAGTTCAGAGGTATCAACTCATACCTGCCATATTTAGCGCACCCCCACATGAAGATCTGGCATTTTGAGGCTCCTTGCCAGAAACCTAAAGGATTAAAAAAAAGGTTGTGATGCTAAATGTGTTTGTCAGTTCAGCGTAATTGTAATCTCAGAGTACCCACCTGTGTAGTCCAAGTTGGTGTGCGAGCAGGAAGACTTCTGCTGGGTGGAAAAAAGCAAAACTAGTAGATGAGCATAGTGTGCTATGACAGAAAGTATACGCACAGTTTCCAACAGTGGGATTTTTCTTGTTTTCTTACCGAGATTTATCAGTGCCTGCGTTTTTCCCATTTGTGCCTAGGACGTGATAATCAAGAGTATGAGTTTGTCATGAAAGGCTAATGACCACCAGAAACACACAGTGAGGCTGAAATGAAATCCTCTGTGCCAGTTCAGGTTTAAAAATGTAAATGAATCTGGATCTGATGTTTCGTGCACTGATGTGCAGTCTGAATGACTCCTTACCACTGGGTTTGTGGTTCTCAGCACGAGCAGAGGGGACATCTACTGCCACCTACATCCAGGGAGGAGAAAAAAAAGATCATATTCAGTTTTTAATTGGATAAAAAATAAGGGTAACTCCACTCATAGCAGTGAGGAAAAGATTCATAAGAGAAATCAACATAATATAGATGACAGAGTGATATGTCTACAGTCATTACCTGTTTCTGTGAACCAGTGAAAGATTCCCCCAAACACTCAAACCTGGACATCAAGTTACAGCGGTGAAAGATTTAAATAATAAGAGGAGGAATTTGAAGACTTTATTCAGGCATAATCAGCAATATCACAGCATAGATATACTCTAATACAAATAAAGTCCTGCAACTCAAATCTCTACAAAAATGTATCTAAGTATTAGCATCCAAATATACTTTAAGTACCAGAAAAAAACACTCACAAGCAATTCTGACTTAGTATATTTAGTGATATGTACATCACTTGTGTTGCACCTGGTAAAAAGATATAAGTCATTTTAAACTAATCTCAGTCATGCAGGGTGGCTACATCTAATGTTATAGAAAATGAATGTAGTGAGTGCAGCAGTAAATACAATATTTACGTCCATGTAGCTCAATAACCTTGTGTAATGTGTAAGGGAACATTACTATAAAATACTAAAAGAAATACTCAAGTACAGATATCTGTATATGTAGTAACGTCCAGAGAAAATGTAATTACCGGTAGTTATCCCACCACTGGTCATCTATAGCACATGAATGTAATTAGCTTTTTCCTTTTATTGTATTCTCTGTATAGTTGCTCTCTGATTACAAAGCAGAGTCACATTACCTGTTAGCCTCCATTAGCTGTACCTTTGGTACTAACAGGAACTTCCGGTAATTAACTCCACATGGTTCACCTGAGGAAGGAGGAAAATATATCGTTGGCAGCTTCCGGTCCTTGTGTTTTAAATAACGAGTATTTCTCGCTGTGTTAGCTTAGGCAAGTGTAGCTAGCTAACTGATGTTAGTGCGACAGACGATGGTTACAACACAAGTGGGAAGTAAACATACGTTACCATAGCGACGGAGGCCGAGTCACTGCTGCCTTCACGGACTGTCGGGTTTTGGAATTAGAAATAGTGAGCAGGTCAGACACCGTCTTCATTTGGGTATTGGCTAACCCCTTTGTTCTTTAGCAGGTGTTGTTAAACGTTTTCTGAATACATGCAATGCCTTAATAGTTGATTAAACATCACAGCGTGCTCATATCAGTTTATAACTGCATTTGTGAAATAAAACAGCCACTAAAAATGCCTTTGAATACACAGAATGTTATGTTGATGGTGTTCAAACTAAAAGCTTTTCCAGGCCCTTCTGAGGCCTGGCTTTTTTCTGTCCACCCTGCATGTCAGCCATATTTCATCCAATAAGTAGCTGTTAATGCTACATTAGCTGCGCGTACAACGAAAGAGCTGCCCTCAGTGTTGAATTTGTGTGTGTGTATGTGTCAGAGGATGTGAGGTATCGTGTGTGTAGTTAATAGGCTCGTGTCTCCTCAGCTCTTGGCTGTATTGTTTCACGGTTGTCTTAAAATCTCAGGAAGACATAAATTGTCAGACTGACAGATTGAAGACTCGACTTCCCACAGAGCCTAAATTAAAACATGATTGACAGGCTCGTTCATTCCTGCCAGAGTTTGAGATTCTGTTTATGGAAAGGTGAAGTTAGTTTGGACTGGTAGGTGCCTCGCCCCCTGCTCTGTCTCTCTCACACAGGGAAGCACACATCAATTAGGCAGTGCAGTGAAGTTGCTCAGACTGAGTGCTCCCTTGAGATGCCTCCTCTCATGCACACCATCATGCCACTGAACCATGCACAGGAGTGTCGTCCTGTGAGTCAACTGTGTGTATTTTTAAGAGTGTAAAAAGGAGGCAGTCAGTAAAGAAAGTTTGTCTCTCCTCTCGACAAATGAAGAAACGCAAACATAATACAAGAACTTACTACAACAAGAATTTATAGTAATTTATTGAGAGTCAAATGGCCTTCATTAGGACTGTATGAGTGTTTTTCATTTGGTTGACAATGTTGGCATCATAGCCCAACCCAACAACTGTCATCACATCCTCATGGCAGCTGTTGCCAAGGTGTGATTGGTGCATGGAAATATGTGACATCACTGACACCCACACACTTCAAACCAGTGAGCAGAGCACAGACTAAACAAAAAGCACAGAAATATCTCACACCATATTGATAGAAATAAGAAGCTAATCAAGAAATTAGGTTCATTAATCTAAAAAAATGGAGTCACTGAGTAAATGAGTTCACTTCAGCAATTACCTGAGACATCTTCCTTGACCTCATCAGTCATTTAGGATGTGATTTTACAGCAGTTTAGCAAATGAGTCAGTCTCTTAGTGTCAAATGTCAAACAGCAAGGTGGAACTGGTGCTACAAAAGCTGCTTCGACACTCTCCCCCCACATTTAATGGAGCCCACCCTCCATTCTGCCAAACAACATACAGACGGAGAGAGTGCACACACACACACACACACACACACACACACACACACAGCAGTCCATCAGGCGCACAAAGCACACCTGCCATAGAAGGTTGATGGGAAAATATATTCCACATAGACGACATGATAACAGAATCATTTCACACTCCACTGATCCTCTGCACCTTTTCTTTGTGTGCACATATGAGCATGTGTGTTCAAGAGCACCAGTGACCAAGTCTTTTCAGGTGCTGGCAGGTTGGATGTGCTGTATTTGCCCTGAGAGATTCTTACAAATTTCCATATGATGAGGCCCGAGGCCATATCGACAGCGACAGACAACACAGACCAAGAGGAGGGACAGGGAGACACATCACAGTCCTTCAGGACATCACAACGTGAAGCATGTTCCTCTGTGATGCAACGCCACTGAACATACTGTTCCCACCGAAGCATCATTAACGGGGATCAGCATTAACAAAATGAAGCAACATCATGCTGTCATAACGACCCCATCCGCTGTGCATGTATGTGGGCTTGTATGTATATGTGGCTCATGTTACAGTGTCCTGGGGCACACGTGTTTATGAAGCATCTGTGCAGGTCTATCAGTGTGATGTGGTGTATGACGATCCATCCTCACGCCTCACAGCCTCTGGCAGGCTGAAGGCTAATAATAAATGCAAATTACAATCAGAAGAGCAGATCGGAGCTGGAGAGGATAATTGCTCCATTATGGCTGTGTGTGTGTCTTGTCTTGTTTTGAGAAGGAGAGATAGAGGGGGGTTACCAAATGCTAGGTGCTGACGTCACACACAGACTACATAAGGGGACAACTGAGGTGTTACGTGTATTGATTTATTTGTTGGACAAAAGTCCACTTTTCGATTCCGAGGGTCGTGTCGGGCTAATTAAAGTGTGCGTGATGTAACTGTGAGTCACAAATCAAAATAAAGAAACACCCAGATGACATTCAGCTCCTGAGTGCATCAGTCAGTGTTGAGTACAAATTGTGTAAACACTGTGAACTCCAAGGCACGTCATAATCCTTACATAATTTTCAATTTAATCAAATCGATTCTAAAGGATTCAGATCTTACATTATCAAAACAGAGGCCACTGTGTCTTTTGGGGTTCAGAATACAGTTCAGTACATTATGACATCATGATGTTTACAATGTTAAAAAAGTGAAAGAACACAAAAATGTCTATAAAAATGTAATATACAAATAAATATAACAAACATGTGGTTGCTCATGTCTAGACTCAAGTCTAAAACACACTGATGACGCTGGCATAGCGAAACCACAGCTTGTTATTGCTACACTTCTGTTTTTGTCCAGATGAAAGAAAGAAAGACGTAACATGACAGTCTCTGAGTTTTATAAGTGCTAGGATTTTGTTATCATTGGACAGAACCCGGTGAATTGTTTCCATTCGTTATGCTAAGCTAATTGCCAGCTATTTGAAACATGGTGTATAAAGCTAGGGGGAAAAAAGGGAATAAATAACAAAATTTGACTATTTGGCAAAAAAAAAAAAAAATGTAATACTGGGGTTTTTATCATTTGTGGTATGCTAACCTAACTGGCTGCTAACTGTGGCCTCATTTACCTGCTAAGGAAGAACTGAATCAATAACCTCATCTGACATTTGGCAAGAAAGTGGGAACCAAAATGTATTTCCTAAATGTTGAAAAACTTTTACACAGCCCTTAATCAAAGAAGGTCATTCAGAATTTAATTCCATTTACCTCCTTTATATTTGATCCTATTGGTCCAAACTGTCTAAACAGCATGTTGTTATTGCTGGCACCCTTTAGACCCAAATATTTATAACTAAGTAGAAACTGTGAGTCTGTCTTTTGGTAAAGAAAAACTTTTATGCAAATCTCCAACATTTGCCAGTGAGCGTGCGTCACTGGAGCAGATGACCAAAGGCTCCTCACTTTCCTCACACACTCTAATTTCATCCACATTATCAGTTCATTTCCTCAATTTAGACGTCCAGGAAACAGTCTTAACCTCTCTGTCATCTTTCCCTCTTTAATTTTACCTTTCAAAATTATTTTGTTGTGTCACACACAAGTGTAAAAACACATGCTGAAGTGACACATCGGTTTATTGCATTTGCTCTATTAAAGCTCTCTGTTGTTTGAGTCCTCGTAACATGAGCCGATGGGTTTTACTGCTAATATTTATATTATTACAAATGCTGTACTTTTAATGTGAAATCTATTTAAGAGGATGATTCCAGCCGCACTGAGCTTTATTACAGTGTGTGTGTGTGTGTGTGTGTGTGTGTGTGTGTCTGTGTCATAATTGCCATCACAATCATCATCACTTTGGCTTCATGGACTCTTTTACTTACTCCCTCCATTTTTCTGCCACAGCACTCTGCGATGGAGTCGGCCCATCTGTCTCTCATTCAGCCCATTCATCATTTCCTCACTCATCAGCTCTGTATTTCTTCATTTTCTTTCCTCACTCCATCTCTGTCTCTCTCTAACTCATCACCCATTTCAAGGGGTTTTTCATTCCATCTCTTCCTCCCGTTCCATCCATCTGCCTCTCACTTTTGCCAATCCGGTCTTTTCCTCACTTCATTTTCTGCCTGTGTCATTTCTGCTGGCCGTCCATCCATAGAGAAAGGTACTTCCATGAACAGGCTAGCACTGTGTGCATTAAAGGAAGCCTCAATCAGCTCATTTGATCAGAGGACTCAGGTCCAATGATCAGAAAAATGTTCAGTAAGTGCCTTGCACATTAAAAGCACAAAAAACAGAGAGCTGGTCCAAGCAACAATCTACTACTAGTTCAAAGAGACATACATATATATTCACCTTTTAAAAGTGTGAGGGAGCCACATGCATGTTTTTATCTTTATAGTTGTGTTAGGAAGGAACAGCAGAAGAGAGTGCAGGTTAAAAGTTTGACCTTCAGGGGGAAGTGTTTCATAAATCATGTTTGTGTGAATGTGAACATCTCTCCTCACCGGGGTCACTGAGAGCCTTCTGTCCTGCAGGAGTCGTGCGGTCTTGTGCACTTGTAGCCACACCCACTCTGATGTCACAGTGTGTGACAGAGCTGTGTCCTGGCTCATGTGTGGCTTCCTTCAGAGGACCTGGTCTACGTGGACATCGAAGCCATCACAGGCTGTGAAGACTGATCTGAAATGAGACGATCTGGTCTACAGAGGATTTACTGTACACTGCGTGTTACCAACAGAGTCTGATGTTTCCATTTTCATCGCAAAAGCTTTTCAGATGTCAAAGCTCATTAGTTATACCATTAGCTGTAGAACTGAGCTGAACAGTGGGTCCCTGTTGGTGTTGTTTGCTTTCATTGCAATGAATCTTGGGATTGGTTGGGTCACAGAGGGTTACCTGTTGGATGCTGGACATGTAGGTAGAGCTGGTTTTGCTGAAACCTCCGGCCTGCTGTGGCTGTTTGACTGCACTGATGAGAGTCATAGAGCCAAAACAGTGAGCTACAAGAGGCTAAAAGAGGCTGAACAGACTGAGCCGGGTGATCATTTCTTGACCTTGCTTGTTACACAAAGCCACATCACATTACTTTTATATAAACACATTGATGAGTGCAGCTTTAAGGAAAAGCCTTTATTATTCCAGACGACATGTTCAGGTGCTTTAACATGTTTACATTTGCCTTCAGCGTGTCATCACTCACCAGCCTCCACAGGCTGACAGGAGAGATGGCACAGTTTCACCTGAGGAGGAACACTTCCTACCTCCCCCCTCCCTCTCTCCTCCTCCTCCACTTCCTCCCCTAGATCCCGCTCTCCCTCTCCATCTGTGACGCAGTTGAGTGATGAGGGAGTGTGAGTGACAACTGAGGCAGCCATTTGAAACAGCGTGAGGCAGAGAGACCTGAGCCACAGCAGCCGATCAGCTGCATCTCCTGGTGGTGCATCATGGGGTTGGGGGGGGTTGGGGGTTCTAAAGATTTATTCCTCAGGTGCTCCAGTGGCACTGGCATGATTATGATACCATAACACAAGGTGCCATAAAGAAAATGCTGTCAGCTAAATGAGGAGCAGAGCGCTGAAATGTGCCAGGCATTATGTGATCAATCACACCTGTCAGGCACGTAGCCCCTGATCAAGAAAGCTGTCACCGTCAGCTGCTGCCCGTTTCTCCCCAGCCTCCATCTTTCTTTAATTTTTGCATGTTTTCTGCTCGTCTGTATGTGCGACTGTGTTTCTGGGTCATTTTACCTCTTTTTTCCCCAGGCGGCCACAAGTCTCCCACCACCCACAATACCTCATGTGAGCACTGATAAGAGGTGAGGAATTACCAAACATGTTGGCCACATGCTGGCGGAGATCACACACACACAGGGCCTCTTTCTAATATTTCACAGGGAAGGAAGAAAGGGATGCATACATCATCCTGACAGGGCCAGAATGGAGAGAGACATCCCTCTGTTATCTCCACACACACACGCACTGTCAGAGATTTATAGTACAAGGCTTTAATGGTGCCCTCACACACCTCTCTCTCTCTGTATACCTCTCTACTCTCTCGCACAGACACACAAACACACACCCATCCATCATTTACCTTCCTCTTCCTCTGTTTTCCTCATCTTCTCCATCTTTTCTCTATCTACTGTCCATCTCACATCTCCTTTTACTTCTCATTTCTCCCCTCCATTTTCCTCCTCTCTGTCTCCTCTACTCTCCCAGGACAGCTCCCATTTTCTCCTCCTTCACTCAGTTAATTGAAAGTACAGTAAAAAAATAAAATAAAATAAAGATGTCAAAGTCTGGTGTGGTTGCAGCTGCTGTCAGTTGAGAAGAAAGGAAAGCACACCTGACTCACACTGTATGTGTTTTTATGAATAGCTTAACGCTCTCAATAAACAGCCTGCTGACAGCAATACATGACTCTCTCTAATGGGCAGTGGTTAAACCCTAAACACAGACCATTTACCCATGTGATTTATAGAGCAACACTTCCAGCCACACAGTCCAAGGTTGATCTCCTGTGTTATCCCAGGTAAAATATCATATACTCATATCATGTAGACATTTACTGTCTCGGGTTTGTGGGTATACAACACTAACATCTTCATCAAATGTGTCATGATTTCATGAGTTTAAATTATTTTCAGTTTCAATTGGTTCAGTTGAAGAAAATCTGATTCAGGATTTAGGATGAAGATGATCTCGTCAATCTGATCTGAGTTTACAGTTTGCATCGCTCCTGTTACTTTCAGTCCAAGTCAAATCAGTGGATACTAACTTTGTGACTGGGAGTGTGTGACAGCAAAATTAGAGCGGTGATTGTCACCATGTTCAACCTGTGGTTAAAAGTTTTATATTGAGTTTACACAACACGGATACAAAGTAGATGACAGTACCTGAGCTCTCTTGAATCTGAAGCTGTGTGTTGTGGTGCATGTACTGCGCTCTACACATCTTTATGTGTCCTGTCTCAGTAACTCACTTAAGACACCTCACTGGTAAGTGAGAGGTTAAAAAGTTCTATGGTAAACATAAACATGTCAGTGTTTAAGCTCATGATGCAGCAGAGAGGTGGGGGAAGGGGTGGGGTGTGCAAGGATGGACAGGGAAGCCTCATTCACGATGAAAAGCAGTTTTCACTCTCTCACCTTTTGAATGTGTGAATGTGAACGGCACATTAACGTTTCACATCCTTGGGCATTTTGTAGGTGTTAGTGTTTCTGCAAATGAAAGAAATAACCAGGTTGTTGTAGTTTGAGCTGCACTGATCAATATGTCTATTTGAACAATGGATCACATGTGGAGTAGTGTGATAGGTCAGTGGCTGTGACCAGAGAGGGGAGCTGCTCCTGTGGTGAGCAGCCGCTTGTTCTTTTTCTTGTCTCTTGATCTCATGTGAGGATTTCATGTATCTATGTAGTAAATGCTGGTTAATTGTCTCATGTGTTTGTATGTTTATATTAAGGTCTGCAAACTAATCTCCCTGCAGGCACAATAAAGATATTTTTGAACCAACTCACATGGCATTAGGTCCACAGTTGCAGCTCTGTGGTGCGTCTCAGTATTTTTAAGCACCTGTTTTGATTTTCTGGCCCATAAATTGACTGTACTGCTTCACCACACAACTCTACTAAAACCAGGAAACAGATTTCATTATGCTACTTTTGATGCAAAACACTTTTAACTTCACAGAGATGATCGGTGTAGCTGTGCTGGGCCTTGCATCCCCAGTCTAAAAAATGATCCTGAAAAACTTCAAATCAAAGTTATGAGTGTTTTTTTATGCATATTAATATTGGATTACCCTGAAAAGGAATAAGACGGAAACTACAGTGAGATGAGATTTTAAAAGGAGTGAACTATAGTGAAAGTTTAATTAAAGTCGACTTTGTTTAAGTGGATCTGGGCCTCACAGTTTTAAAATGTCACACTTGACTTACACTGGTGAATGAATTACTTTCAAGTGTGGTTGAGCTTATCGAAAAAAAAAACAGAACAAAAAAACAATAATATCAACTGCACCTATTCACCTTCAGTGTGTGTGTATTGACAGATGTATCCTGGTGTGTTATGATTACATCTGAGTCCATCAGCCAGCGCTGCATAAAATCAGTAGAAGGGAACGATTGTTTCCTCTTGACCTTCTTTTACAGTGTTTATGTAAGACAGAGGAGGAGGGTGTTTGTAACGTCCCTGCAGGAGAAATGTATCAGCTCGACCCCTTTGTTCTCTCTCTTCCTACCTGAGCACCCTTCATCATTGATGAGGAGGTGACAGGAGGTTATTGTGAGGTCATTGGAGACTTCCTCTCTGTGTCATAAAACGTCAGCAGAGAGCTGCCCTCTGGGAGGACAGCATCTCCACACACTCTGAGTTTTAGACCATAATAACTGGTATTAATGATTCAGACTATGTGTGTCTTTGTGTCTTGTGTGTGTTAGTGTGTGTGCGTGTTGGCAGTAAGTGCCTTATCTGATATTGATCGGCTGAAAAAATAATAATCGATCATCCATTTCTCCTCTTCGTTTTCACCTGAGGTTTTGTATGCAGGAGAGGTTTGCACTCTCCTACAATCACACACACAGCAACACACACTTTACACTCTCACGTACACACACACACCCTCTCGCCCTTCAATACAACCCTATAATTTGCCAGATGCAGCGAATCGCTGGTTACTATGGCAACTACAGCGGGGAGAGTTTTTCGTTTTTCTCAATTTTGGCAATAGGGCTGCACACAGACACACGCAGTCGTCATGTGATCATGGCCAAGGTGCTGAGTGGAGGCATGAGTCACAAACCAGCTTGGAGCCTGCAGCCAATGGAGTACAACTTCAGATGTTGATGACAGCCATGATTGGTCACGTGAAATCATCCCATAATGAAGTGAAGGGTGTTCATTTTCACGTGCAGGTGGACTGAAATGATTTTGCCTGATGGAAAGACACACACACACACACACACACACACACACACACACACACACACACAGCCATGGAGGGTATCACAAATATGGATGAGAAGAGCAGATTCTCTGGTTAAAACAGAATGAGCTGAACTGACACTAATGTTTTTAGACAAGCCCAGCGAGACACTTTACTAACACACACACACACACACACACAAAATGCACATATTCACATTGATGCTTGTGGATACAAATACAATCTGATTAAGCTGAGTTAAGAGTTTATAATGAATTTTCTCGGTGTAATTACTGCTGCACCATTTAAAAGACACAACCTTTAAAATGCTAAATGAACCACTGCTATTTCTAAAATAAACCCCAAGTCATCAGCTCCACCAAAAATGGGTTAGTGCTGAGCCAATAAAAGCAATGCAGGGGATTATCGTCACACACACTTAGGCACACGCGCACACGCACACTGCTGCATCTGGTTGGGGCTGATAAGGGGAATTTTCCTCCCCACAGGGAATCAAGCAAAAGGAAAACACGACGGAAGGAGATGTGGAGTGAGGGGTCGGCAAGTGGGGGGAAGGGAGGGGTGGTGGGCGGGTGACAGTGAAGAGCTGACGTGTGAATGTGTATGGTTTCCCCGTCATTGCCTCCAGTAACACTAGGTCAGACACATTGTTTCAAAGCCACAACTCTGTGTGTGTGTGTGTGTGTGCATGTGAGATCCTTGCAACTTCAGGCCTTCTCTCAGGCTCTCTTTAGGGAAATGGCAGCTAATCAATAAACACCATGTAGACATACACACACAGTCACACACAGCTACATCCTATCATGTATTGAGGAGCTACGTTTACTGTGACCTGAGTCTAGAAAACACAAAGGTATGGCTTTTATTTTGAAAGTTTTGTGTTGCTTTAACTGAATGAAGGATGGTTGTTCTGTCGTTTTTGTGAAAACAAAAACAGCTTTGAGTTTTATTTCAACCCTTTTCAGACATTGGACAAATCTTTACATATTGATGTTTCATGTAGACAAAGAGAAGAGTTATCTCTGGCACTGTCTTTGATTTGCCCTTCAGAAATCCATAACAAGGCCTGAAAGCTTGTGCTTCCCATTTTTGTCTGAACTGTGCGTGGGTGTCTTACGTATGTCTGACGATTGCCACCCTACAACCGTCAGCTGACACAAAGCTGTTCCACTCTGCCTCCCCTTTCGCTTCCTGTCAAGCTATGCAAATATGGATTTAGGCTCCGAGCCTCCTTTGCAGGGGCGTAAAGCTGCGGCCAATCAGGAGCCAAACTCTGTGGCAGGAATTTACATAAATCTGCATGGCTAATGTACTGTGCAAATTGAAAGAGTGACACTGTGACTTCACCTTTTCTCAGTGATAATACAACAACTGACCTTAAACTAAAAATGTAATGGCCTGATAAATCCATTCATTTGCTGAGTGGAAAACAAACTGCATTTGTTTGTGTAATTGCCCATGAGCAGAGTGAGATGGAGGGAGAAGGAGACGGAGAGACAGTGGGAGTGTGTGTGTGTGTGTGTGAGAGAGAGAGGGAGAGAGAGAGAGAAAGAGAGAGCGAGAGGGAAACTCATGAATAAACAGAGGAGATGGATGAGTCTATTAAAGCGGTGGCTAATCCAGGCTATTAGGAAGCATAGTGAAGGAGTGTGGGAGAAGAGGATACATACGTTGGGTTAATGGCTCTAAATACAGACCTAAACGGGGCAAAGGACAGTTAGAGATTATTATTAATGTACCCAAGGGCGTTGCTAGGAATTATGGGTCCTCTGCATTGGAGATGACTAAGGACGTCCACCCGTGCTCCTCTTTGTCAGAGATTTCCTCATATGGAAAACACTTGGATCACACAGTCATTGATGAGCTACTGTCACACAAGGAGGATCAACTGTGTTTGGTTTTGTCTGTGAGGGTGCAGGTATCGTCCTCTTTGTTTTAAAGGGGTCAGTCTGTCCATAGTAATGTTGAGACCAAACCTACGCCCTTGTTACAGTGTGCAATACAGTACTTTTCAAACTACAAAAAGAGAGTGTCAGATTTGAACAACATGAATGAAAAAATAAGTCAGTGATATGATGAGGGTGTGAAGAAGAAGTTGTTTTCTACTTCTCTTTCATAATGTGTGAAGCCAAAAACCACTGTCCAAAATGAAACAACAGAGAGTTTTCCAGGACGGATAGTCTTTGTGTGTGACTGGTCAGGATAACAACACTGTTTGAAGTAGTCTCTAGCTTTTGTTAGGAAGAGTCCAGTCTTTTACAAGAAGCAGGTACAAAACAGGATTTTCCTCTAAGTGTGTTGACTGGATCATGTGAAGATGGAGAAGGTCAACTTTGCAGAGTGTGATGACACCTGAAGGAATGGCCTAAAAAAAACAACAGCTGATTGTCTGTGGCTCACAGGGACAGAAAACAATGTCTTTTTGCAACACGTGTCTCTGTTGCTCTAAAGAAATGCTGTGCTTGTGCTAAGTAAAGGACCAGGCTGAAAGTGCTTGCTATGAAAACCAGACACACGTTAAAGTAAAACAACATGTTGATGACTTTTCAGTCACTTCCTGAAGCTCTTTTTCTTTAAATCTTTGATCTGTTGCTATAGCTTTTGTCTAAATGTATAAATACTGATGATATAAGAAAACTATTTGGTTGTGAGCATCAAAACGTCCTCCTTGTTTTAGAGGGTTTTTGTGTCTTTACCAGTGTGAGACCAAACCTATGCCCTGGTTTGTCTGTGAAGGAAATCCACCTATGTGTTGCTGTATATTCACCCTAAGACAAAATGACTGCCTTTGATTTTTCAGTAAAATGAGGAGGATCAGTCTCTGCCTCTGTGGTCACATCTGATAGAAAACAAAAGGTTTAATTAAAAAGTCCACACAAAAAGAGATCTATAGATAAATCTATAATCAAATGCTCTTCATGTTAGGTTTATTATTCATGTGAGTTTCCTGTGTGTGACTGGTGTGCCAGGCTGAGTCAGCCCTTCTACCTGTCCTGTCCTTTAACGAGGTAATAGAACAAAAATAATTTCATCTGAATGCTGTAAAATATGAGCTGAGAGTCACGCAAGGTTGCTGAAGAGATTTCAGTGCTTTGTGATTTACTAATCCAGATTCATGTTTTATTAAATTGTAAAACGTGTGTTTTCTGAACTCACTTGTTCATTTGCATGTTTTGTTAAGTTGCAGTGTGCTGAGCTCTCAGGGCCTCGTCAGGATTACAGCTTTGAGGTGAGCACAAATTCAGCAGATAAATGGGGCAGCAGCATCTGAGTGAGAATGATTTTTTAAATATAAAAAAGTCTACTTGTGCTGCATTGTCCACCATATCACATAATATGTTTTCCAGTGAGAACTCTGCAAACAGTCAATTGCTTCATCATTTTGCCTAATTAATGGTAATTAAAAGGGAACTGGGGCTGGATCAAGAAATAAGACTCAATGATTGACGAGATGCTGCTGATAAAACTTTCATTTTCTTCTTTGTGGGACTTTTCAGTGGACTTTGTGTGGTGGTGGGTCGTTTGTTTATTGTAGCAGAGTCCATCACTACCGCGCTTGTCTTCTTCCCGTATCCAAGTCGAAAGTTGTCGAGAACGCACTTTCAGCGTCATCTGACTGCAGAACTGGGTGGGAAATTTGGACTCCAAATTGCAGTATATTATGCAGCACACAGTCTGTTCAAGGCAATGGAGAGGTGCGTGGGTGGGCTCATTCTTTTTGGTTTTGAACGCTTCATCACCCATTAGCATTAAAAAAAATTTCAAATGTATGTTTCATTTTGACAAATCCTGTCCCGTCCCTTTAAGTTGCAGGATATGTTTGTTTTTTCACAGTGTCTGTCTATATGTGCTGGTGTGAAAGAGCTTTGTAGTGACGTTTGCTGATATCAACCTCTCTGTGCAGTGTGTTTTCTCATAAGTGAAAAGTTGATACTCACACTTGATTAGTCATAGGAGCTGATCTGCGCCTCAGCAGATCTCACAGGAGGACAGGTAGTCCATTAACTTTCCATATTTCATATCCAGTCATCAGTCTCAAACTGCTCCAACCTGCTCCTCCTCAGAGCGTTCAGGCATTATCTGAGGGCTGAGGTCAAATCTAAAGGCCTTGGCAAAGTTAAGCTTTCATCAGAGTTTCTTACACTTTTTGCAATTTGACCATTTAGAGAGAATTTTCTATCAGTGAGTAACCTTACCCCTGAAGCTGTTTGGAGGCCTTGACAAAGGAGTCCTGCTGACAGGGCACTAACCCTGAGGAGGGAGGATGCTGAGTGGACAGCACCAAATCTCAGGCTTAGATAATCAGACAAAGCAGACCTCTGCAGGCGTTCAGGTGCTGCACCTTGGAGGGTTTAAATATTAATCCAAGTATTTTGACAGCAGGAAGTATTAACAGCTGGAGCGTCAGGGATTCACAGGGATTTGCGATGACGTCTGAGCTGAATTCCTTATATGGTGTAAAAATAAAAATTCAACTCAAGAAATGTGACGATAAAAAAATATAGGTCTGGAAAAACACTGTTATTTTTGCGTCACTGTGATGTGAGTATTTTGTGTAGCTGAGGCTCACCTCTCACATTCAGCCTGGATGCAGATTGGTGGAGCAGACAGGCCACAGCTCATCCCCACCCAATCACAGAGCAGCATGTCGCATTCATCATCGTAGCGATGAGACCATGTTCTCAGAGCTGGAGGGTGTGAGGAGCAGAGTGAGAGGGCCAGGGCGTGGTAAACAACTAGGACACACACACACAAAGACACAGAGACACACACACTAACCATTGTGGACAAGCCTTCACTTCCCATTAAGTTCAGTGCTGCCCTGAGGATGGGGTAAAAATACTTCACCACAAAGAGCGGACCAAAACACAGTGTGAGTGTGTGTGTGTGTGTGTGTGTGTGTGTGTGTGTGTGCGCGCATGCACCAGTATACCTTGTACTTTTTATCCTTGCAAATAATAAATTTAATTAAGGAAACATGATTATTATAATCTACATGGGTTTAATTTAATGCTGTATTGAAGCGATGTCATACTCAACATTAAAAATGTGTCATGAAACAGGCCAAATCTGTAACAATATTGATTAGTGGTGCTGGTTCAGTCATGTAATCTGATTACAGTAGATCAACAAAAACTGGGTGCAGTTAGGATTTCCAGCCCTCTGACTCATTTCATATGTCATTTCCAGAGGAAAAAGAGGAAGAGGAAGAAGAGCAATCTTGGTTTCCTCTATATAGGACATGTGTGGGTGTTAAATCCTTCAGCATGAAAAAGCAGCTTCTGCCTGATGGAGTATCACATACATCACAGTGTATTCCCATTTCATGAGCTCAAGGAAATAGTGTGATGTTTTGTTGAGGCAAAGAGGCTGGTATCTTAGCTCAGCATAAAAACTGGACAGAAGGAGAAACAGCTAGCTGGGCTCTGTCTGAATCTTATGAAGTAAAGTATAATATTTTATGTCTTTTGTTTAGTCTGTAAAGTAATAAAGTGTAAAAAAGAAAGACGTGTTGTGGTTAGGCCTATACCAATCTAAATCTAAGATAGGCTAAGCTAACTGTTACTCTTGACATAGGTTGAATCTTAGGATACAGACATGAGGGGTTTTTGTTTTAAATATTATAAACATTTTATAATATATTATATAAATAGATACACATTTCAGAGGCGCTGGATGAAGCAGGACTTCCTGTTTGTTCTTTTTTCCTGAGCCATGCAAGCTAACTGCAATCTGTCTTTACGTTATGACAGTGGCTCTCATCTAAGAAGACAAGAGAAGAAGACAAAGTCTTCAAAATGTCCAGAACATGACCTCGGTCATGTGTGTGTTGGCAGCAGTGGTTTTTCCACAATGTTACATAACTACACAGTTTCTTCACATACATCCTGAGTCACACATTTGTGACCACTAGTCACTTTAACTTATGTCAAATCTAACAGTACACACACACACACACACACACACACACACATGCAATACAGAGATTTGCTGTTGTAAAACACCAGTCAGTTGATGCTCAGTGACATTAGCACGATGTTCCTGCAGTCACTCATCGTGAGCACAAAACATGCGTTCCCTATTTAGCTGACACAATATCACGATGCACTTACTGCTGGAGGATGAGGCGATTAGTGCTGCATACCAAAGTGTGTGTGGGTGTTTTTATATGTGTGTGTATAATGCCATGTAAACATGAAATTCAAAGGTTGGGAAGCAGTATTGTAGATGTTTTCTTGGTGTACCTCTGACACACCTTCTCCACGTCTCCAGAGTCTCTGGAGCACATGTCCTTGTTTCCAGACCTATATCTCAACAGTGATTGTACACACACACGTCATGTGTGTATTCTCAAGTATTCTCCTCTCCTAAATAACACAACTGTATTCTTCTTGCTCACTGTGTATGCCACCAAACACAGATATATCTCCTCCTCTTCTCTCCCAGGTTTGTTCTCAGGGCCCTTTTGACAAATCACCACATTAAATGTGGCCATTTTTAGGCGCACCACACTTCCTCCTGCTTATTGGTTTCAGATAAAACTGCAATATTTCCATTCATCTATTTCCGTTCGTCGATGTCCTGTGTAGCATTTGTTCGTGCACATGCACACACACACACAGATGCATGCACAAAAGTGTGCACAGTAATGCACACACCCCCTCTTTCTCCTTGGTCGTTAATAATGTACTGATGGACACACTGAGGTTACTGACCCATAGCCAACCCATTAATCAAACAATACAACTAGCATATGATCATAATAAATATGATCAAGATGAATGTCTCACAGTCAGGAGAATAGACCCACTGCTCCACAGAACCTGAGAGCAGAAGGACAAAGTTGATAGAGAGCAGATAAGATGAAGATGAGGTATTTACAAAAGCAACAAATTCTTCCATTTCAATTCAGACAATCATGTTATTCACACAGACTCTATATAGACCAGACCACACTCATGTTGGCCACACTCTGTTGTCCATGTTCATCTGTCATTCAAACAAAGGCTATCTGTATTTCCTAATTAGTTTTATAGATAGATAAAGACTTCCTGCTGTCTGTGCCCACTCATTAAGCAGGCATTGATTGGTCTATATGTAACATATAAATGGTTGGGTCACCTCTCTCAGAGACCACTGGTTTGTGCAGTCAATATTTGTCCTGAAAATTATAATGATGTACTGACCTCTAGTGGCAGTGGGATAAAACTACAGTATAATCCAAATGTTTCCTCTGATCAAAATCACTGATTACTCAATTATGGATTAACCAGAATAACAGGTTTATTTCTCATTTAATTTCTATTTTAGATCTATTTGCACTTCAGACATATTTTAGATTAGAATTAGAGGTGAATAAGATACACTGGGTAAATTGTGGCTTTTACATGTCTTCAGTGGTGAGTCAAGCATTTTATCAACTCGTCTGTGAGTACTGTCAGATTTAATGAGCTGATTTTATTTTTTAATTGTCTGCCTACAAGGGGTTTACACAGCATTTGTAACAAGAAATGGTTGAGGAGTCGGTGAATAATCATTTATGCACTGAATATTTGTTGAAGATTTGAATGATCAACAAAGCTCTACTAGATTACATGAGTTAAACAGACTTAAATCTCTGCAGGCAGGACACTCAGATAAAGTGTAACCATACTTGTGATTTCTGTTTCATGCAGGGTATCTCTCTTTTATGTTTTTCTTTTCTACTTGTCTTGTTTCCGTGGATATTCACTTTGGTCGATTGGTAGATTGTTTGTAGCCAAGGGCCCAAACAATTAAGCACCAAAAAACTTGAATATGCCAAGTTTTGAGATATACACTTTTAAATATTATGTTTTGTGTAAATTGGGGCACCTGGTAAATAAAATCTGTATTGCTCATGGAGATACTTAAATATGACCGTTGTGTTGGTGTCTAACAGGACATATAGTAGCTGAGCACTGTTTTGGTGTTATGAATTCATGGTGGTGCATAAAGCAGGCAGGTAGTAAATAGTTCAGTGTCAAGGTCATGTCAGTATGTACTACAAAGGTGTTGCCCCTGTAAATATACCTGTACACTTCTACCTGTCTTCCATGACAGTGATTGGTCTAATATTGTTTTTGTACCCGGATCAACAAAGCCCCATATACTTTACTTTTATTATCTAACTGCTCTTTAATGTTTTTATTCACATGTTAATTTTGTTTGTGATTTGTATTTGTAGATTTTTTGTGTTTGTTTTCACATAAAGAACTTAGTTTTGCACTCATTTGGAAATCTTGCTATCCAGAGAGACAACTGGACACAACAAACTTTACACATGGAACAAAGTAGCAGTCTGTGTGCAGTCATCCAGTCATGACACAATGTCCCCAGTGTATGTTTGTTATTGTCACTGATACCCCTATAGCTGTGTGGTGCAAAGTCATATTGCTCTTATATTAAAAGTGATTGATGGTGTCCATGGAAACAGTATTTAACCATTCATTAAACTCATCTGTTACTAATATGTTCAGTCCCTCCCAGTAAAACAGCCTGGAGCCATGGCATGACCTATTTTGTCCCTCAGCACAAAACATCTTCAGATATGACAGCACGAAGCAGATGACAACAGGCCTGTCAACTATGCACAGACACATATAGTGTGCGGGGCTCAGTGTTTAGGGGACATGCTTGCTGTCCACATGCACCCGAGGCAGGTGCAGATAAAACAGAAACTTCTTCTGCATGATTGTGTTGAACATTTACAGCCCAAGACAATTGGTGTGAAGGGTGAGGGCCCTCCACCTCCACCCCCACACTCCTCTTGCATACTTACCTCTTGACAGTGACTGAAAGATGACTGCAGTTAGGTCATGCTGATAAAGACAACTTGCTGTTACCAAACTAACATAGCTGCCTTACAGCATTGCTGTAGACGTCTCAGTTATCAAGTGTATTTTGTGGAAGTATCAGACTTACACAACATAAATGTAGGATCAATACTGATTGCAAAAGTTGTATTAACATACATGGCCAAATGCCAAATATAATTCCCGTTTATCTATATATGACCTATATCTGTAGGCTAATCTCTGTCGTCCTCTAAATTTATGCTTGTGCCTATTTTAGAGAGCTAATGAGAATGTGAGACTAGGCACGCCTGAGGCTTAAGCTCTATTTAATGGAAAAACATGAAGCAAAGACAACATGAGCTCTCACTTTCTCCATGCTTCAGCACAGAGCTACTGAGCTACTGACAGCTAAACCACGGCTAAAGTGAGACGTCTGCAAGGCTTCTCATATACTGATAGCACCAGACTGTGAGTCTCAAAACAAGCACTGACAATAGTTTCAGATCATGAAAGCCCATCAAAATGTTTGTAGAATGCAAAAGTTTCTCAAAGACTTTTACATCAGTGTCTCGTCTATATTGTGCACCATGTCCGTTATATTTACTGTAAATATCAGTTCATTTTATCCCTCTGTGGCCTTGTGATGATTACATGGAAGCTATGTAGGAATTTGTATTGACATCAACAGTGGAGGGGGTTGGCACCAACAGCCCACTTTTAAACCTACCCGACCATGGGGATATGTTCGTGTGTTTTGCTTTAAACACATGGATAGCTACTTATGGCAATCGTGATGGATTCCTATGAACTCAGAAAAAGGTCAGGACAGGATGACCATTTATTTTAGTTAAACACCCATTAATGATCTGTGATGTGAGAGTCACATGAAATACAGGGGACATATTCTTTTGGATTATATTAGTATTTTCCCATCAATATTCTTCTCTTGTTAAGATGCAAATACATCAATGTCTATCACGTTTCCTTTAATAAGTGTTGAGATTGGATAGTTTCGGTTATTTATATATCAGGTTTTGCATTTCACTGTGTCAGACTCTTGCTCTATCTTTCTTCTGAATGCTGAAGGTCAGTCTTAGCCTACATGCAGTGCAGTTAAAGCTTTAATGAGGATATCAGCAGTCAAAGTAACACCGCTGTTCCTACTTGGTGTCTAGTTGGCTCCTCTCCGCTGTCTGGCTCGGTCGCTTAGCAACAGGCCGTGGGCGGGGTTAGTGATGACAGTGTCCAGTGGAGGCAGCGGAGGGGCGGGGGAGGGGCGGGGCTTTCTTTCAGACCGGAGGCAGGAGGAGGGACGCGGGACTGAACTGCCCAAACGCCGGCAGCGATTGAAACGTAGCTGCGGCTTTAGAGCATAAGCTGCAGACTCCATACCGGTGCCCTCTGCTTACAGGTTCGTCTGAAGGTTTCTGAGTGTTACTCGGTCGACGGCTGGAGAAAATGTCTAACGTCAACTGGAAGCCCTTTGTTTTCGGCGGGTTGGCCTCTGTGACGGCGGAATGCGGTGAGTGATGCGTGGAGCGGCGAGGAGGCCGAGCTGCGGGAGGTACTGATAATGATTTAAGCCCCCTGGTTGTAATTTACAGTCTTACGAGGTCGCATACTGTGCTTTGTGTTGCAGGCACCTTTCCTATCGACCTAGCCAAGACACGACTCCAAGTTCAGGGCCAAGTAGGCGACAGCAAATACCGAGAGATCCGCTACAGAGGCATGCTGCACGCTATAGCCCGGATAGGAAGAGAGGAGGGGCCCCGGGCACTGTATTCAGGGTCAGTATGGAGGATTTACATGCGTGTGTCTGTGTCTTGGGATGCCTCTGTCTTTGCCTTACACACTCTGAATTCACCACACAACTATAGGACTAACTGCAGTGGTGCAGCCTTACTGTACTTTGTTATTTTGTCTAATATTTACACTTCCTGTTTTTGTATACTTCCATTTTCATTACGCAGCCATTGTCGCCACCTCCGTCTGCCCCAACCGCTTTATCTCACTTCCCCATGAATCAAAAAGTGGTGCATCTCTCTTGTTGGCCTGCATTACAGTTTTGTTTATCCTCATGTGCTTGGACTTTTGTGGGGTTGTTTTTCTTCTGTTTGACCTGGACAGTGTCTTTAAACCCCACAGAGACACTGTGCCACTGATGTAATAAAAACAAATGTGACTTTTACAGAATCGCTCCAGCCATGCTGCGCCAGGCCTCCTATGGGACCATAAAAATTGGCACATATCAGAGTTTTAAGCGACTTCTGGTTGACAGGCCAGAGGGTGAGTCCCAGTTTTTCCTCTTTCTCTTTCTGTCACACTCACACAATTCACTGAACTAGTAGGCTGGTCCCGCCCACCCGTCAACACATGCACATTCCTCCTGAAGGTCACAGGGGAGGCACAGATGTGTGAGTGACCTATTTAAATGTATCCTCCTCGCACATTTTTCTCACTTGAAGCTCACTGCAAAATTGTGCAAAGACAAACTGTCTGTTTGTCGCATGGTATCAAATGGTGCTTGTTCACAGGTACAGTACAGTCTTGACTCCCACTCCTCTCCTCTTTCAGATGAGACGTTGCTGACTAATGTGGCATGTGGTGTTCTCTCCGGGGTCATCTCCTCCTCCATCGCCAACCCTACTGATGTGCTGAAGGTAGGTTTTTTTTTTTTTTTGCATACACGTGGGCTGATTCTGTTGTTGTGCTCAGTCTAAAGCTGCAGAACAGGTCTGTCGGTAATTTTTAACTGCAGCGGGGCCGTTAAAGACACTGCCTCTTAAAAACACAGCAGTCCTCTTTCAAGTTTGTACAGTTTTTGCAAACATACAGAACAATAGATTCCAAAGCCTTGATTAGGAGTGTGCATAGGTACTACAGGATTTTGATTTATTTTCTCACGGAGTATGTAACAGCCTCAGGTTATAGGTGTGATCTTTTGGTAGCATGCCTAGTGGGGTGAAGGGCATTAACGAGACCCTACTAGTAGATTATTTATAGACTGAAGCCTTGAATGTTTGACATAGTGTTCTGTAAATGATATGGCTGTTATTATAATGTGTTTGCCTGAGCCACACCCTTGCGTTATCCTCACGGTGTGTTCTAGTGCCACCCGCCAAGCCACCACAGAGCCAGACAGTGGGCGAGGGCTGATATCTAAACAGCAGCCATTATGAAGGGAAAACAAGTCAAGACCAGGCTGCAGAATTCCTGGAAGTTAGGAAAGAGGGATGCCGAGCCTGCCAAAAAAATCCTTCCCAGCTCCTAGCTAGTTTTTTGGCCTTTGCATTCCAGTGGGAGTTTGACTAATACACCCCACCCCGCACTTGGCTTTAGTGAACCAACAGCATTCCACACTGGTTCTGGATCTTTTTATTTTTTCTAGTTCAATGTTATGGATGTTGCCTCTGTTGTTTTCTCTCAGATCCGCATGCAGGCTCAGGGAAATGTGATCCAGGGCAGTATGATGGGCAACTTCATCAACATCTACCAACAGGAGGGCACACGGGGGCTGTGGAAGGTATGGAGGGCCTGGAAAATGCTGATTTTATATTGACCAATGACCTTCAGTGTGCATGGGTCTCATATAGCACAGACACCAAATGTTAATGTTACAATCTTCACCTTTGCAACAGGGCGTCTCTCTAACAGCTCAGCGGGCAGCCATCGTGGTTGGGGTGGAGCTACCTGTCTATGACATCACCAAAAGCATCTGATCCTGTCGGGTTACATGGGGGACACTGTGTACACACACTTCCTGTAAGTTTTCCATGTGTCCCGCAGATTGTCCTCACATGTCTCTTTAAGGGATGTTATCAACAGCAGGAAATAGCTTGTCAGAGCTGGCTCTTATTTTGGAGTGTCAGGGTGGATCCAGGCCAGATGAAGACAAAAAGCACACTCACGCTGTTCAAAAAGCCAACAACACATTTCAGATCACAAGATCAGAAATGGAAATTGGGTAAACAAACCAGGAATTTAGCCTTTATAGACCTGTCGTCATTCTCAGTTTGTCCAGGATGTAGATATTTTAACTTCTGTGCTGCCCACAGTCAGCATTAACAACCAGGTACTGTACTGTAACTGAGACGGTTCTCTGCGGTGGAAGCAGCAGCCATATCGAAATACACTGTATTTCTGGATATCTGAGGTGGTGCTGCTACATTTGTAGTCTAGCCAACAAAAGCTTACTTCAGTGTGTGTATTTATAGCAGCTCATGCAGGGCAGATATTTGGACATTCTCTCTTTACTCTAAGATATTTTCTGTTTGAAGGAATGGCATTTTCTTCATAACTTAAACTACAGATAAACATTTCTAATGTATAAAAACCATTCACTGAGGTGACAGGGTCAGCCATGCAGGAAACAATATGTTTTACATTTGTGGTTGTATCACACACATCATAATAATGACTGGTATTAAATAAGGGATAAAAAAAGAACCTGTGCTTTGTGGTCCTCAGATCCAGCTTTGCATGTGGTCTGGCCGGGGCTTTGGCCTCTAACCCAGTTGATGTAGTTCGAACGCGCATGATGAACCAGAGAGGAGGAGCTCTGTACCAGGGAACATTGGACTGTTTACTGCAGGTCAGTTGACGCTCCTGGCAGGAGAGGGGACAGAGTGTACTCACATCCTGCATCTGAATATAATATCTGTTAATCTTCAGTCTGTCAGTCTGATGTAATGTTACATAGAGAATCAGAGTCGAGTAAAATGTTACCACTTCATACAGATGGATGTATTGATGGTCTTTAATGTCCAAATTTGTTTTCACAGTCTGTCATTACATACACACACACACACACACACACACACACACACACACAATGAGAAACATCACCAGTCATTAAAAAAAGCTACGCATATGTAAGTTCAAACATAGGGAGGGAGGGCTGGATCCATACAAAGTTAAGTCAATAAGTGCAGCGATGGCAGAGGAGACAGCGTATTGTATGGAGACACACATTAATATCTGAAAATATCCTTCTATATTGTGATATTATTGACTTATCAAAACAGTATCTTTTCTCTGTCATGGTCTTAAACAGCATTACATTTAGAGCAAACATGCATTCGGTTTCTAGATGTAATAATCAGCAGTATATTGCCATGCATTGGTACCAGCGTGTCTATATTAGACCTTTTTCCTTTTGAGGATATTTGATATCATGTTGCAGATGTTAAATAGATCAGGTTTAATGTCACTGAGTTTGCAGCTCCAGCTCCCTGCTCACCCACAGGAGACTTGGTGTAATTATTGGGAGGCAATAAGATAAAGTGGGTTTTTAACATGTTTGTTTTTTGTTTTCAGACGTGGCGCTCTGAGGGCTTCATGGCGCTTTACAAGGGTTTCTTTCCCAACTGGCTGCGTCTGGGACCATGGAACATCATTGTATCCTTGAACCATCTCATTAGTGCACCAGTGTGTTTACATTTATCCAAGGTGATGCAATATCTTCTGAGGCAGAGAAATCAGCAGGGAAAAGTTGTAAGTTCTGTTATGTATTCAGTGACGTATAGCATTCCAGGCCTCGCTTCAGCAGAGGGAAGCTTAGCTTAATGCTAACTAACCCTGTTATGTAACATTGAGACAACTGCCTCAGTAGCCCACTGCCCCCGGTTAGAGAGGATGTAAGGGGCCCCTGGTGGGGGGTAAGAGGGAAGGGTGGGGAGAGGACAGTGGGGAAGAGAGTGATTTCTATCAAAGTCTTTTTTGCAAAGGCCAATGGCTGATTAAAGATGATTGAGTGGGGAAAACACACCCATCATGCTCCAAACAGCACTGAAAAATGTAATGAGATTATTGACTTGCTACAGCAGGGCACTCTGAGGTAACAGGGAGATGGTAACAAGGGAGGCTTTCAGCTCGACTACAGAAAGAGCCAAAATTTGTTAGTGGGCCTCACATTCTGCACAGCAACAGATTTCTTCTCCTTCTTGCTTCTTGTTTCTATCTTCCTTCACTCCATGCCCAGTTCTTTCTCACTTACGAGCAGCTGAAGAAGATCGATGTGTGATTGGCAGAACGTTGAGAACGGAGGTGAGACGAGTATGAGCGGATGCTCTGAGAAGAGCTGAGAGGACCAAAACCGGGAAAGGCTGGATGGGGATGGTTTCTGTATGGAACCGCTGACAGGAGGCTCATGTAGACCCACGTTAGGGGCTGGATGAGAATTACCTGATTCCTGTTTGGTATCTTAAAGCCTGTGGCAAGCGTTGAAGGGACTGTGATACAAACAAACACTCATCTGATGTTTTAAAGTCATATAAACGCTACTTTAGGCTTAACCGCTCATTTGAATCTGACATTGGCCCCTCAGATCCATGTTACCTGATTTACTGACCGAGAAATTGGAGAAAATGTTAGGATATGACCGCAGTCCCAAACACTTGTTTATTTCAGTCATAAGCCGTTTTAAAAATGGCTCCAATATCACGAGGAAAACACACGAGGGTATCAAGTCTTCTGCACTGAAAGTGGTCTCCAAATTGAGTGCCTTAGTTTGTGATACAGGCCGTTTAAGCCTGAGTTGCAAAAGGACTGAGAATGTCGGACAGCAGCTGACAATCACACTGATCATTCCCTTTTTGAAAAGAACAAAGTCTGTGTGTGCATGAGTTGACAAAGTTGGATGGAGATGTGGTGTTTTTAGTTTATTTCAGTGTTTCTAAATTGAGAAGTGTGTGTGTGTGTGTGTGTGGAAAGGTGAAATGATTTAATATTCCAACGAGCCTTCGTGGAGTATTTACAGAGTAAAGAAGCAAGGATACATCAGTGTATTGTACTGAATGGCAGTTACATAAACAGCCTGATGGCCGGTGCGGCTGTGTGGACAGGACACATATCACATGCCCTAATGTGGTGAGCTTAGTGGTCCCTCCTGCCAGACAGGGCAGCTAGTAAATATAACCTGGGGCAACTGGGGGTGACACCGCACTCACTGGGTTCCTATGTCATCATAGAACCACAGATATATTATGTACAACTAAGTATTATATATCACACCCCTCTAGGTTTAGATCACTGGGACAGGTTGGTAGTGCGCTGCCTGATGATGTTCATTGCTTGAAGGCACTAAAACCACTGCGCATGATCCACAGTTAACTCCTGGTATATTTTCCTATACTGTATTTGCACGCTGTAATGCTTATCTGTGAGCTTTCATTGTGAAGAATGCATTTGTTGGCTGGTTGTTATGTGTGAGCTACTATTGCTGCCAAAGTGTAAGCCAATATAATGTTGTCTTACTTTTGCTGTTGATGTAAATGCTGCTACAGCTCTGTATATTTGAAATAAAACTGAAAACCCTTTGTGTCTGTGTGGTTTTCTGTGTTTCTACCACAGGGTGGAGCTGTGGAGCTTCACACTCTCCCACCACAACAACCAATAGCTGTCTCTGAATCCTTTGAATTCCCAGCCCTCAACTTCAAGGCCACAGATCTAGCACAGTTGTGTTGTTTCTGAGGGATTGCCCGGTTTCTTTCAAACACACATGTTCATGCAGCATCCCACACAAACAACCACTTATGAATTATTCAGGAGGACCTAAGATGTGATTGTTCTTTTTTCTGTGGGTAAATTCCCAGTTTTCCTTCATCAGAGCTGTTTGGGGGAGGCGGTGGGAGCTCGGGGGAGTGTAGGGTGAACTTGTCTCCGTGCTCTCTGTGCCTTGTTCTCTTATTTAGGAAGCTTCATCATGGGACTTATTACTTGTTTGAGAACAGTTCTTGTTGTATCTGCTTCATCCAAGTCCATGAGATGCTCTGCCACGTTATTGTTGTGACAAACATGGCGGAACTGAAAACTTCACTTCCAGATGATGCCAGTGAGACAGAAGTCTGAAAGCTGGTTTGAGCATGTGTACAGTATATACAGTACATACAGACCTGAGGGGTGCTTTGCTTTTCAACACCAGCTGGCATCTATGTGGAATCGGGGCACAAACACATCCCACACTGTCCGTGAGGCGAGCTGGAAAAGGGGAATAAGAATAATGTGTAGCTTGTGCCAGGATTTGGCATCTAGAATTTGGCATTATGGGCTGCTGCCTGGCATCACAGCCCTGGCACAGTCCTCATACAAGCTGGACAAGTACAGCCACGGGGGATTCCAGCAGTCACAGACATGCTGCATTATGGGCATTATTTGCTGTCTGCCCCAAGGGTGCAAGGGGGGTAGCTCTATTGTATTTCAGGGATCAGAGTGAGCTTTTGTGTCAGCGGGATAAGGCTCTAGTCTGCTCCAAACACCCTGCCCTCTTTCTCTACTTCTTGTTTTGTTCTTTCAGTCATTTCTGAGATGAAAACGCTGCTGCTGGATAAATGGACGGGCGGATGGAAATGTAGACAAGGAGACAAATCTATCGAAGTCTGTTGATCCATTTGGAATGAGGACTGTGCGGCTTCTGGGCTGCGCTGTGCTGACAACAAAAAAAAATCACAAGCCCATTGCCATTTCTTTTTGCTTAGTATTGTAGTTGAGATATGGGCTGAGATATTATTCTTTCTCAGCTTTTGAAAGATGAGATGTGAGCTGCTTAGTTTGAGTAAAATGAATGATTTCCTCTTCTGAAAACACACATTGTTTACAGGCCACGCTTTCTGCACAACATCGAAATACTCTGCTTAGGAAGCTTTCTGAGACATCTTTCTCCTGGAGAGAGGAAGTGCAGTCCTCTCCGGTTTGAACCTGTGCCTGTAGTAAATATGTTGATAAATGAGGATGAAGTGAGGATTTCAAACAAGCGGAGGCAATCGATCCTGCAGAGATGGTAAATGATGTTGTAGGTAGGCCGCAAAACAACAAAGGCAATTTTTTTAGTAAATTTCAGTAGGAGGAAAATCACTGCAAGTCTCTGCAGGAATATTATAGAGGTGGCCAGAAGTGATTGAAAATACTTTTATAGAAGAATGGAGCCACTCACATATGGGCAGGAAGTGTGCAAGTAGAACCAGCACCCAGTTAGCTTAGCTTAGCATATATATTGCAAATTCCTGAACTGTAAAAATGACAATTGACTTTTTCTGATCAGGGAAATAACGGTCATAAATACTTCTCCACATAATTTGCTGTCATTTTTACTTTTAGACTGAAGGGTTTGTGTCCACAATGCAATGTGTTGAAGGGGAACAACGCAAGTCTGGTCGCTTCTCTGCTGTTTTGCTAACCCTCCTCCCGGCCATGTGCATTTGTTTTCAATGAAGCAGGCGAGAAAGCAATCCATGGATAGCGGTGGATTTTCATCATATATTATCATAGATGTGTGTATTTGTGTAGTCTTATCTATCATAAACAAGAGATTATGGGTTACTGTTCATGTTTGTGTTGCCTGAGCTGGGACACCGGGTCAGGGGCGCCGATCTTGCAAGGTCGGAAAAGATGCTAGGTGGAAGAGAGAGCCTCCATTCTCCCTGTAACAAGTTACAAGTCATTTATTTAACCATCACAATGACTCCATAGCTGTTTAATTAAGGTCAAAATGTGGCATAGTTAAGGTAAAAATCCTGCATAGTTCCTCTTTAACTTGGGAGCTTTAAAGGGAGGCCTTTAACCTGCTGCTAGTTTGACACATTTAGCTATTTTTTTCCTCATAACCACAGCTTTTGTGTTTTTTGTGCATATGTTAGAATACATGTGGTGAATGACAATGCTCTTAATGAGTCCCACTGTTGTGGTGGAGCATCTCCGTGCTGATCTTTTGTTAGCTGGCTGTCTATCATCACTAATAAGAGACAATTTGAGAAAGGTGCCTCCAGTTGTTGTCTGTTACACCAATATACATGCTCAAGTGCCTGAGTCGAAGATTCATCATGACTGAAAGTCCCCATCCAAACAAACAACAGGGCCACTAAATCACAGCACAGTCGACCTACATTTAGAAAACACTGGAAGGGGACTGGGACCCAAGGGAGACAGGATCACAAGGATGAGCCGCTGGTAATGCTGCTCTATTGTTCCATTAAGACGGGAACAGGCCAACAGAGTGAATGTTAAAGGAGATAAAGTGAGGAGAGATTTGTTCCACGTGTTGGATTCTTTGATTCAGAGACTCCAAGAGTCAGCAAAAGTTAAGTTGTGTCACTTGTCAACACACTGCCATGATCCACTGACATCTGTCTTTGACCTTTTGGTGTCTGTTGGTTCATTATTTTGGGACGATGCTCATTCTCTGCCTTGCATAGAGAGAGATATGAAGATTCATCCAAAGACTGTGTTAAATAAGCTCCAGACAGGAACAACAACACATACATGCTGAGGAGGTAGGCTACCCCACCTCCTCATTTAAAATGGACCATTATGACTTCTTTGTTTCATCTGCAAGTAATCATCTGCAAGTAAATATTGGAATGGCCAATGTTTGCCAAAAGGGAGTGTCCTACTTATCTCACCTCCAGAACACATCTCAGATACTGCCTTAAATTAACCCAGATCTGTGATCACCTTTAGCTCAGCATGTTGCATCATGCACCTCTCTTTCCTTTGTTTCTGCGGCTTTTTTATTGTGTCTTTTTTTGTGATTAATGGCCTTCAGGCCTTTCTGTGGGACTCAGATGTAACCAAGAGTAATGGGTTACAGTAGATAGGCTAGTACAAAGCAACTGAGGATCAATAAGCAATTCAAATCAAAGGCATCCAAAAATAAATACAAAATGTTTAAATGCAAATTTCACATTAAATGCAATAGAAAAAAAATAACTCCAACTAAAAGGTTGGGGTGAACCTGCTGATACTCAGATCTCTTTATAAAAAGTGGGTACAACAAAAACAGGTGTTTGCCTTTTCTCTTTGTGTCTTGTACATTTGTGTTTGTATAGTGTTTCCTGTAATGTTTTTTTTAATCTTACCTGCACAGGGGCTGTGGATGTAACTTAGCATTTTTGCTACAATCTGGCATGTTTACATCTTGTATTTCAGACCAATGTTCATTAACCTGCATTGTCCCTATAAACGAATAAAATAAAATCCCCAAACAGTCATATTTGTGAGGCTGCCAAAACTCTTATTTAAAGCTGCCAGAGAAAAAAAAAAAAAAAATCAGTCGACAGTGGATGAGCAGGGAAAACTGCCATCACAGCACCACCATGTCCATGATGTAATTCCAGGGGATAAACACTAGGCAGAGCTCATGTGCTTTTTTCCCACTACGATGTGAAAACAGAGGCATAAACACACCATCTGCCTGTCCCCAGCCACCATACTGTCTATCTCTCCATAACCCGCTCCGTCACAGCTCCCTCATTAATATCCCCACTTCTGATAAGGAGTAAATATTCAAATATTCAGCGGTATCAGTTTCCTTGGACGCCTGATTTAAAATTCTTTGCCCTCAGGCACAGCAGGCACTGGATGCCAGCGCAGCATGCACAATCCATACACACACACACAACAAGCAGGGGGCTCCGATGTGTGTTGGTGGCGTTAGTGGGATTGCTCACTGACACTGCGGCTCTTCCACATACACACTCACAGTACAGTCTGAAGCTGCTGCTCTCCACCCCTGTTTATCCGTCTGTTTTTTTTCTCTAAAGAGGAAGAAGGATGGAGGATGAAGTGGGGAGAGGTGAGAAAGAGAGGTCAAAGACTGAGGTGAAGAGCGGGGATAAAAATGAACTGATGGGATGATATGTTAGACGGAGTCAGTGGGGAGACGTGGAGAAAAACTTTGCTGGAGCTCAGCTGACGTGTAAACCGAGGGTGAGAGCCTGAAGAAAGGGAATAGAAGATGACAAGAAGAGAAAGCATCGGTAGGAGAGAGGAGAGGATGCAACACATGTCCTGATTCTCTGCTGTGCTCCAATTAGCATCCATATGAAGCCTCTAAGACAGTGGTTGTCAACCGCTGTGCCAAGGACTCCAGACACAAATGGGCTGTGAGACAAAGGGTTATTGGGCCTGACATTATTTGACTGGAGAACAGTGTGAGAACGAGGTAAACCTGGAAAGGATGTTTTCATGTGATGCTGGGTGTCAGAAAATATTAGTCAGTGCAATATTTACTCTCAGTCCACATACGCACAAACACATGAAAGCAACATTGATTATTCGTAGCTGGTTAGAAAAAGCAGCACCTGACTCTGAAGCCGTGACAGAGAAGATGTTTCCATATGGTCTCTATAAGCTCTACACTTATGACGTGTTATTATACAAGATGACAATAAAAAATAATCAATTTCACATCTGAAGGTCAGATTACCAGTCACGAGGACGACGGCTCAGTTTATGGCAGCAGATGAAAATGGTTCTGGAGGAACCAAGGATGAGAAAATATCCCAACTGATGTCATGACGATGGCGTCAGGGTTATGACATGGACTTTAGGAATACAAATATATCACAGAAACTGCATAACAAAGATAAGTTGTTGGCTGGTTGTCATAGGAAACGTAGGATTGAGTGTTTTTGGAGTTGGACTCAGTGTATTGGGAGAAAGTCAGGATGGTTCAGTCTGTGCTGCTGCAGCTCTAATCTGCTCTCGTCTCTGAGTCTCTCATCTCTGTCAGGACCCTGTCAAACATGAAAACCAATTATTGATTTTGGAAATAGTAACAAACAAACACAAAGGCCACTTTCTAGCTCTGTCCAGTGCCCTGTAGGGAAAACAGATCTGTTGTTGTGTGAGCTCAGTGGCTGTTGTGATCACTTACAGCACTTTTAAGATCATAAATTAAAGCAAAATGTGACCATGTGATAAGACTCAAAGCTCCAGAAATAAAGGCTAATAAGTGGACTTGGAGCTGTGATTGTGTTCTTCTGTCACTGTTGCCTCATAGTTTGGATGAATAGCTGCAGCCATGGTGACAAAGATGAAAACTTTTACCTTATCATTAGTATGGGATGCGAGACACATGCCAAAGAGGGCATGAGGGGTCACTGAGTGGTGGTCATTTATTACAGCCTGGATGGTTATTTGTTATGCAACGGTAATTCCGTGGTATTTTTCACAGAATCGTGGGCAAACACAGACACGTAGATTGATTTAATGGCCTGGAGCCAAAGCTAAACACTGAATCTGTGTGCTCAGTGCTTATACAGCCTTAATATCTGCAGTGTGAGGGAGCTTTCTCCTCTGTAGTCGATGTATTTAAATTTTCCGACTAAATCCCTCTGAGCCGCGTGTCGTCTGTGAGTTTGCTGTGGGGAATCACCACCTCTGTGCGGATAAGCAGCCACCTGCCTGCCACCAGTCGAGTGAGTGCGCCTCTCCAACGCTTTTAAATAATGTAGGAGTTGAGGAAGCAATTTATGCACAAGTCTCACTCTTAGTGTTTTTTTTTTTGTTGTTGTTTTTTTAAAGGAGCCTGTTGGAGCCACTTTCACAATTTTCTGGCAGTTGATAAGACATTTTCACAGTGTTGCTTCATAGGTTCAAGCAGGGGTTCACCTCACTGTAGTAAATTATCCTAGCAGGCCACACACTGTCGGGGGTCACAGAAAAATGATTACACAAACACACACACACACACAGGCATACATGCGAACACACAGCCAACACACAGAGGCAGAGGGATAGACACAGTGTAACTCTGTCCTGTGTCAACCAAATAAGAGTCACATGTTCTCAGAAGGCATGAGGTTTCATATCACAGTAATCTACAGAGGGAACAATGGCACCACTGTTGCTGTAAACTGTCAGAGGTGAGAGGCCTATCACGTCTCTTTGCTACACACACGCACACACACACACACTCTGCTCCACAGGTGCAGTCTGCCACAGTCTGTGGCAATATGGCAGGAGACATGCATTTCAAAGAACATGCCAAAGTGTGATCTCGGCAAACCGCTCTCTGATCACATCCCAAGATAACCTACTTATTCTAAACAGACTCTGTGTGGTATGTAGATGTCTCTGAGTCAGTGTCAGCAACTAAGAAAATTTACTGATCATGTCAGCATAGGAGAAAATATCAGACTATTTGTTTTGATCCGTGGGAAGCATTAAAAATTGATTTTTTTTCCTCTTGTTTTTGCCAAAAGTTCATTTTCTGACCAAAGAGCAGGAGCCGGCTCAGACAGAACTCCACTCATTCACACATACACAAACTCTGACAGCAATTGGATTTATTGAAACCTTTTCCAATAAGGTCACAACACCAATTAAAGTCACACAATTATGTCCTCAGCAGGCCCAGCTGTTTGACCTCTGCTCATACAGAGGGGCCAGTGTGCTCTTCCAAGAGGTCCAGTGCTCGCTGTTTCATGGTCGGGACACACACATCAAGATGAATCTGTCATGCACGCTATGTGTGATAAGTGGATATTTAAGTGGGCTGCCCGAGCCAGATTAAGGCTTATTTCAGTCGTTAGGTTACGGTTAGCAGGGACACCTCCACTTGTATTTTCAAGTCTGTGTGTGTGTGTGTGTGTGTGTGTGTGTGTGTGTGTGTTTGTGTGGCTTCCTACAAATTCTTGGTTCATAATTGTTTTTCTTCCTGTCCTGAAGTTGTATTGGTTTGATTTGCTGTAGAATTTCTTTATAAAATAATCATGTACTGACTTTGAACTAACTATAATTATTCCTAAAACTTACACTAACTGACTGTTTTGGCCACTCGAGGGCAGCAAAAACACAATGCAAGCACAACTTTTACACATCACTTTACGAAGTTGATATAATGAATGTGTTAGCAAACCTTTGCCCATAAACATCTGACAAACAGGAAGAATAGCAGTCATTTGGAGTCATGTTTCTGGCCACCTGATGGAAAATATCTGGCTTTTCTTTTTAGCTGAATGATTTTTTTTTGTTAGCAACATAAAGATGTGAGCAAACACATCCATGCTAGGTTGTTCATACTGGCTTTACACTTGTCCCCTGCAGTGCTGCTGGGAACAATGCTGGTGAGAGCCGTGACACTGAATCCAAACAACTAGGTTGCTGGGCAAATAAAAATAAAATAAAATTAAATAAAAAAAAAAAAAGAGCTCTTCACAGCTGAATGAAAGTACCCTGTCAGACAACCACGCCTGATTGTTTGTGGTTTTATATAAACCATAGACTGTACCCTCCATGATGTCACCCAACGGTTTTTGATGATCTGCTCTGAAGCTCAGCATGAGCTGCTCTGCTGCCGCCATCTTGACAGTGACTTTGCTAAACTGTCACTAATCCAAATATGGGTGAACAGGAGGAGTGTGTTTGGAGCTGAGACTTTACTAACAGCAGAGTTGTATCAGGCATCAGGCATACACTCAACCGCCCGTCAGTCAGAGAAGCCACAACCTCAATTATGCAAAACTTTAAGCCTTAATAAAATGGATGTGAGTGAGTTATACAAAACTTCACCCCACGTACAGTTGTTATACTTGGTACAGAGCAAATTAGCCTTAGAGCCAGAGGTGTTTTTTGTATCAGGCTGTAAATGTTTTTTAGTTCTGGAGACTGACTCACACTACTGGAGCCAGACTCAAGTGGCCTGTTGAAGGAGCAGGATTTGGCTCCTCATTTATTAGCCTTGTAGGTTCCCACTTGCATATAATTCAGTGTTACATGTAACATGCACACGCACATCTATATGTTTTAAATTTCCCTTCGCAGAATAAATAAGAGAGAAAACCTTCATGGGCTAATGGTCGATGAAATATACAGGAAAGGATAGAAACAAGATTCAGGAAGCAGAGGTCGGGCTGAGACTTTACTGAGCAGAAAAATGCTTTGAGGGCATGATACAGTGTGGCAGAGGTCAGCTTTTACCTTGTTTGTTTCCCCCGCCTGATTGATTTGCATTCAGCACACACTGATACACACATACACAGATCAGTAATGAATGTTCCTGCCCTGCACAGCTGCCTCTCTTTTTATTACCAGTCTCACAGATGTGCAGCAGCTCACATGTGTTTACACAATGTTTTCAACCATTGTCATTCTACTGTGACTTCATAGTAAACACACACACACAGACACACAAACACACACACACACAGGCACACACAGTCACTCCCATGGTGGATTTTTGTCCTCAAGGAGAGGAGCTGTAATGGGAGGCATGCATCACCAATCTTGGTATTAAGAGCCCATTCCAGTGTTAACCTACTTACAGTATGTCTCTGTCTGTCTCCATTACTCTGTCTTAGATTCAGCCTGTTGAGATCAGAATGACACAGAACCCACAGTCACGTCACGTCTCTCCTTCTCATTTCAAAAGTGATCATGTTAGAGGGATCGTGGGTGTGAAATCTTATTTTTTGGACTTGGACTTGGGTATGATCACATTACGGTTTTCTTTGACAGTTTGAAATATTACCTCTAATTTTCAGAGGAGTAAGTATGTGTTTTGTTACTCACTATGAGCAGTTGATGTAGCAATGATTAACCACCAGTTAGCTTCCAACAGCTCTGACACTGATTAAACACCCAGTCTCTGAGGAATCAATTTTCCCAGCCTCTGGAGCTAAATGCACAATGAGAGCACAGAGTGTCAGGGATCAACAGAGGAAGAAGTGGCCGGCTGAGCAGCAGAAGTGTCAAGGTCATGTACTGTAATATTTCCACTGAAGTGAAAGCTGTAGATGTGCTGACTGAGTTAAAACAAGGCGGAGCTAAATCCTGCCACTGGCATGCTAACATGCTGAGAATGACACGTTTTACATTTACATAGGCTACTGGTGTTTCATACCTCCAGCTTACCACATTCATCCTGCATGTTAGCATGCTAACATTCACTAATCAGCACTAAATGTAAAAAGGGTGACGGGAATGTTTTAGGTCTGCAGGTACATGGTGATACAACCAAGTATCCTCAGGGTTATTCACCTATAACCTGTCCTGGGGAGAGGATTAACACCTGTGTGGAATTTCACATCCAATGTTGTCAAGACGTCTAAGCCTTACATTCAAAAAGATCCCCAAAGCTTTTTGACAGTCCCAGCTGCCCTGTCACTGACACTGAACAAATCAGATTAGATCAAACAAGATAAAAGTTGCTCTCCAGTACTAATTCCTCTATTTAAATCTAGACCAATCCTGACAGAGAGGAAGAGGAGCAGACCGTCCAGATGAGGACTTTTAAACCGAGTAAGTGAGATGCAGCTGCTTTTGCACAAGCAAATCAATATCAGAAGGATGTTCCTGATACTTTATGCATTCAGCATGTTAAACTCTCCCAAAAGGAATGCAGACAGTCTACAAACATTTGGTTTGTATTTCTTTAGTCCCATAAGATAACCATCTGTGGGCCTGTCTCAGTCCATCACTGCCCTCTACCCAGGATTCAGTTCAAACCCAACAGTGTCAGGATAGTACCCACAGAGCCTATGTAGTATCACTGTGACAAAAACACAGAGTGGACACTGAACGCATCATCACTTGTTTGAGTGACTCCATGACTTTTCATCTAACGCCAGAGGCAAGTCAAATCCTTCAGTTATACAGTGAAACACGATTCAGTTTTTTTTTAGGTGTGTTTGATTTGACATGCAGCGCACTGACCTATAATGTGAAACATGTTGGACTTCAAACTGTGGATCCTGGATAGAAATCTTGTTTTCTAAGTTCTCTAAGGCAAACACGTCAGTCGTCCTCCTCTAGCTACACCAACTGGGAACCAACTCTGTGACGACAGAGCTTTGTTGTAACTGGCTGAAGGCTGCTCTGCTCTGTATGACGTACAATACGTTTTTAATCCTAGAACTTCAGATCCTTGTCTCTTGTGGTTATCTTCCCTCAGGCTGCTCATTTCTTACATAGGGAAAACAACAGTATGAAAACAGTTTAATTCAGGAATTTGTTAGTGTTAAAGAAAAAAAAGTAGTTTGTAGTGAGTCCCATTTTATCCTGTACATTTCTTCTTCTGGCAATGCAAAATATAAATACATTATTCTATGTGAAAGAGTTTGTTTTCATTATTAAGTTCTAAGGTGAATGAACAATCAATACAGGTTCAACTGTTTGAGTCCATAGACCCTTACAGTATCAGAGCTGGCCGTGGATCTGTGAACCACAGAACATAAGAGGAGGACGTTTTTATTATGTTATGAGATAAATAAAATGGTAAGGTTGGAATCCACTGGCCTGAAAGAAGTCATGAAGAACTGGGATTTCCGATTCTCCAAATAACTATGTTTTTGCAAATGTAATAAGAGAAATAAAAATAAAGAGGATTTTTATGTGCATCTATAATAAACTGTAAGGTTGTCTGATCCCCATACAACCTCCAAACAGCCTCTCGCCTACTGCAGCTTTGTCAGTTGGTTTATTTGGGGCGTAATGTCTGGTTATGTGTGGTACTTTGGATACAACAGTCTTGATCAGCTGCTCTGTACATTGGCCTCTAAATGGATCAAGAGAAACAGCAGCCAACCACCACATCATTTCTCGTTTTTCGTTAACTGACTGATTCTCTTGAGGGTCTCTTGACCTGGGATGAAGGGATTGTGGGATTTTCCTCTACTAATGGGTCCTCACACAAGTCATCAAAGTCTCATGAGGTCATTATATAACTTGTAAAATCTGTCATTACACTTCTGGTTTTCTTCTTTTATGACTTACAGAGTCTGGTTATAGATTCATCCTTTCACTGAGACATTGCTGCTGGACCATGGTTGACATTTTTATTGTAATGCATGACTGTACAACTTACAATAATAGAATGGCAAAATTGAATGACCCATAAGTTAATTTTGTCATTATACCTATTATGCACTAATCAGTAATTTTGTTATAAAATGTTACAGTATCCAGTACCAAGTGTTACCTACACAACATTCAGGAAAGACCATATGACAAGTACAAAAATGTGTAAACACTTTACACACACACTGTACACACATCAGCACAACATCCTCGTCGTATTAAATGAATACACCCCCAGCTGTCTGACTTCAATACTGGTTATAGTGAATGGCATTTAACCAAACTCCAGATAAAAGGCACATTGTATATCTAAGTTCGTCATCTCTTGTCAGCAGTGGTAGAAAACGAGAACAGTGGCGAAGAGAGGGCTCAACAGTCCAGGCGTATGATCAGTTTAGCCAGCAGGATGAAGGGGTAGTTCAGTTTTTCTGATGTGTGGTTATGTGGGGTAGTCATGCTCAGTCAGTGTGTTACCTGCAGTGGATTTGGATCTGCATGCTGCCAGTTACACAAGGTGGCCGGGAGCACTGGCAGACTTGCAGAGCGATGTGCTGCAGTGCACAGGCCCAGTAAACTAGTTCAGCCTTAGTGCCAAACAAAAGTACTGTTTTGTCAGGAAGATAAACCACTGGAAAAATTCTGCACATATTTGATTGTTTTGTTGCTGTTTCTTAAAAGTGTCAAAAGCAACAACTTCCTGAGGCCAACAGCTGATTAAGATTACATCCTGTTATCCTAAATCTAAATCCAACACCGGTCCAACACAATTCAAGATTTTAAGATTGAAAAACAGTCAGAGCTTTTCTACACAGTTCTTGGTAAAAGTTTCCCTGCAGTGAGCAAAACCACATGAAAACAGTAATATCAGCTACAGAGTTCGCCAAGCACATTGTTTACATCAACCAATACTGATCCAATACCCATGCATTGAAAAAAATAATAAATTCACAGCTGTGAGGAGAGAGACACCATCTGCTAATATGGGTCAAAAGCATGGGACAGAATCATTCCTATGTCATTACTGTTAAAATACTTTACTTATAATAAACGAGACCTTTGTGTCATATATAGCATATGAATTGTTATTATGTGTTTTGTGAGGTCACAGAGACCTTGGCTTTTGACCTTTACCAGTTCACCCCTGAGCGCCCCTCTCATCCCAGTGAGCATTTCTAATATAAACAATGTGAGGTTGCTGTGACCTTGAACTTTGACCTTCTTCAGTTCTGCTAAATTTGAAAGGATTCCCTTAAGGATTTTCTGTGACATTGGTTCTGAGATATGGTTTGAAAGGTCACCATGACCCTGACCTTTGACCTTTGAGGAGCACAATCTTATTGGCTCATCCCTAAGTCTATGTGAACGTTTTCAAGATGACTGCCTCCTTCTCACAGATAACAGACATTTAACCACCCACACATCTGCATATGTGTGTGTGTGTGTGTGTACGAGAGAGGGAGACTTAAGTGAGGTGTGTCTTTTTGTATCTGGAGTGAAGAGAGGCGAGAGCCAAGAGAGGGCAAAAGCAGGGAGTTTACACGTGTTCAGACGGGTAATTAAAGATGGAGGCAGAAGAGCTGGTTCAGAATAAATAAACAGGGCTAGTTTACTGTGAAGTGTGTTTTCCTGCTGATTGTTACACTTTTTGTTGCTTTGAGCTTTATATTTGTTTAAGGTCGAATTTAACTTTGTTGTGAATGATGATGAATATTGACAAATGTTTAAGAAACTGCTAGTTCAGTGTGATTTTATGTATCAAAGGGTTCAATCAGATTTCAGTACGGTGCATTAGAGGAGATGTGAAAATATGGAGATATACATTATTTATGGTTAAAAAGTCAAGCATGAATACGAAGCACTTCAGGTTCATCAGGAGCAGTGTTTTCTGTAGGAGAGAAGGACGCCCTGTGTTTCCTTGTCTCTGTAACTTAGCAGAGCTTCTTTAATGTAAGCAAACAAGTTCTGTAACACAGTAAGAGCAGAGTGTGGATTAAACAATAATAATCAGGGGGTTGACTTTTTCTCTAGGGCAAAAGGGCACCCAGTACAGCACAGGTGCCTGAGTCAGTGACCTCATGTGTTACAGTTCCTACAGCATCTGGCTGGTATCACTACAGCAGCCAAGCAACTAGAGCCTCTGAAATATAGAAGTGAATTATAAGGCAGCATAAAATGGAAATAGGCCTACTTCAAAATTGTGTGTAAGTATAGTCCTAAAAATAAATGTGCTTAATTACTTTCCACCACTGCAAGGACTTATTTTAATATTGTTCAATAACTGTACATCTTAATAAATGATAAATTCTTGAGTGAACTAAATTGAATCGTCTGTAATAAAATAAGTAACATCACAAAGTTAAAGACAAACTAAATCACCACAGATACTGTTGAAAAATGAAATAATAACCTAACATATAACAACTCACTGCTTATGGGATTATAGTATATGCAAGAATTAGATTGTTATATAAGACATTTTATAACAATGATAAAACTATGAGGCCATCTCTGGGAGAGAAAGGGTGTGCTATCAGCTAACTAACAACGATTAGTTAAACTGTAAGTTAAGGCAAAGTTAGAAACTAGTTAATATTATTGTTCATCTGCAGATGCTCGACTCAGTCTGAGCTCTGCTTTGTACTTTCTTGGGAGAGGGGTAATTTTATGCCTTTATTGTGATAGGACAGTAGAGAGAGAGAAAGACCGAGAGCGGATGCCATGCATGTGCTCTGTGCTCAGGTCAGTTTCATTGTCGTTGCAGTTGGGACAAAGCCTATGAGCTCGGTGTCCTACCAGGTCAGTGTACATTTACCTGTAATGTCTGTGCGACACACAGGAGACTTGAGGACAGAGCTGCTGATGACGGTGAGGCAGGGAGACAGACATTCAACTCACATCAAGGTTAAGGAATGGTACGCTCCACTTTATGGTCACTTGTCTGACAGAGTGATTATAAGGTGTGAATATGAGAAATACTGTAATGTTTGCCATTACAGGTGAGATAAAGTAACCAAGAGAGACCCCTGAAAATAAGCACTCCTACCTAGGTTCATGCTCAGTTTTGCTGTGGTTGGGTTTTATTTCAGAATAAAAACAAATAGAAGACTACATGTGTTTTTTTCTACCAGTTGCACAACAGCATGCACATCTAAAGAAAGAGGAAGGCTGTGAGATGGAGAGATTGTTGTGCTGCTTGTGTGAAAAACTCGGAAATATGTTGATTTTTTTTTCTGCAAACAAAAGTGATAGCCTGATAACTGACCATGCAGAATGTGTGAGAAACAGAACGACACAGTGTGAAACAGAGAAAGAGAGAGAGAGAGAGAGAGCCCTTGTGGCATATTACATGCACCAAGATGCTCTATCACTGCTGACACCATGTGAAAAGTATCATGCGTTAAGTTTCACTGCTCGGGGCATGAGTAGTGTAATAATTATTTTGAATCGGTTTAATATTCTGTGAGGGTTTTGCTAAAGAACAAGACACAGAGAGGGAAACTGGGGGAGAAATTGAATTAGGGAAATCACATTCCCGCATAGTGGATCCTTTATAATTCTCCTCTTCGCACAGTCTCAAGTCCAGAGCAGATGTTGACACTGGAGCAGCAACAATATCCCACTGCGCTCTCTCTCTCCCTCTGGATAAGACAACATTATTGTGTTTTGCAAAGATAAGCAAAGCTTCATTGGAGATCCTGACCTCATCCAAGTGCGTCTTAAATCAATTCAAACACTTAGTGGTGCTGTGTGTGTGTGAGGCCGCAGCAGCTTTCCAGGCAGAGGACAGTAAGGATGAATCTCTCCATTCAGAAAAGCAAGATGCTAGATGTAATACACACATATGGGAGGCAGCTGGTTTGATAGCTTTATGGTGACAGTGTGAGGGATGGTGAAAGAGACCGAAGAGTGTGAGGAGTTCAGCGGTCCATGTGTGAAGGGAAGGAAGTCAGAGCAGGGAAAGACATAGCACTGTGAAAAATAGATTCGCAGACAGTTCAAATCGCTGCAAACGTGTTCTGTCAAGGTGGTCACATGAACACAAGTGCATACAGTATATACACAAACACCCAGCATGCACCATGAGAAAACTCATAACAAGTTATAGCTTTTTAATACAGCCGACGTTCTGTCTTCATTCTGAGCCTGAACATGTGTTTTCCTGTTTGTGTGCAACATTTACACGTGCGTACGCTCATAACAGACGTGGATACCAAACATCGGCATCCTTTAATGTGCAATATGTGGAATAGTCCAGCTTGGTGCTATAATGTTTACTAGAAAAAACACATGCATACAGAAACAGCAGAATATTGGAAATGCATGTCGCATTCTTCAGAGGAAGTTCTTCCTCGTCTCGTATTCTCTGCTAGTGTTTGTGGAAAATCAGCAAGTTTTCTCTGTATTTACTCACTGTGCTCTGTGACTCTGCTCCTGGACAGTGGATGCACATAGGAGCCTATTATGCTGATGTCAAGAAGGCCATTATCACAGGAGGACAACCACACAGAGAGGAAGAGCAAGAAGAGGAAGGCCTGAGGGAGACTAAACACACACACACACACACACACACACAGACACACTATGCAGATACAATAACACTGCATGAACACAAGCACATGCAGGGCTGCAGGGCTGCAGTTTAATCATTTCACTGGTGCCTACTGTCACTGTCAGAGGCCACAACCTCTGTTTTTGTCTCTCAGCAGATGGGAGAAGCAAACCCTGAGGATGGAGTGAGAGGGGTAAAGGACACAGACGGGGTCCGAATGGAAGACCGGGGAGGAAAAGGGAGATGAGAGAGGTGGTGGTGGTGGTGGTGGTGGGGTTGGTTAGAGAAATGGGACACATGTTACAACAGGCTCTGTGGAGCCTTTGAAGTTAATCACTGGTAATTTAGTGAGTAATGGAGTGGCTCCAACTTTGTCCGTGACGTACGACAACAAATGGCGAATTAGCAGAGTACTAAAGGTGTCAACTGCAGCAGTGCTGGTCAAGTGATATAGAAATGTCTGTAAATCCTCTCCACAAGATATTTTCTGGACAATTTCTACAGCTTTTCTAAGCAGACAGGCAGGAGCGAGCTTTTCTCTCAGTCCCCCTTCTCTTTCCTTTTATTTTCAGCAGCCAAAAGCAAAAGAGTGAATGTCTTCTCTATCACTCCCCATAAGTATTGTACATCACTGTTTCATTCACTTAGCTCCATGTAATTATGCTACTACATTTTCAGTAGCTTGTTGTTCAGTTACATTCACATGTGCATAGTGATTCAATGGGGTTAAATTAATTTGTTGATATTTTTGTGTGATGAACTACAAAAACTACAAAGAATTTTGGGTCTTAAAAGAAAAGGAGGTTTTTTTTTTTTTTTTTTTTTTTAATTATATTACAATTCCTGCCCTCTTCACTGTGCAGACACACTGAGGCAACACATTCATCACACAGACACCTCCACACCTGACCTTTGTTAGTGCATGTGCAGAAGCCAAGGGTGGTGGTGCTGCTCAGTGCTCACGGCAGCAATGTCATCATGGATAAATGTCCAGAGGAAAAATCACCATGGTGACACTTGAGCTATTATTGATTACAAAACCAAAGCTCATGTTCTTTGCACTTTCCCATGAATATACTCTGTGAACAACTATGCACTTGTTGCAATAAACCTCCATGCATGGTGTGTATCACATGTACATTGTCCAATTTATTGTGTTTTTACAGAGCACTACTTTTTCTAGATAGCTTTAGCTAACCAAAATCTGTTTCTGCAGAGGGAACCTGTGCTGCATGGAGTTCAGCTACATCCAATGTGAAGTCTCAACAAAGCTAAGCTATCAAACAGGTTTTCCCCCCAATCTGAATAAAGAATAAAGCTCACTGGCTAAAAACAGGCTAATGGTCATTTAAATGGGATCACTGGTTTGGTTGCTAATGTTCATACAGTTCACAACCTGGTCATTTCTGCTGAGACACAAAGGATCAGGAGCCACAGACCAACTCGCTATGTGTCAACAGTCCAGGCTGCTGGTGGTGTAAGGGAGTGGGGATGATTTTCTTTGCACACATTTGGTCCCTTATACCACTTTGCTATTGTTCAAATGCCACAGTCTCAGTACTGTTGACCCTGTTCATCCCTCAGTGGCCACAGGTAACCATCTTCTAATGCAGGCATGTCCAAACTATTCCGCAAGGGGCTGTGTGGCTGCAGGTTTTTGTTCCAACCAAACAAGAGCACACAGTTTGACCAATCGACTGTCTGAAGACCGAGATCACTTGATTAAATGAGTCAAGTCTGGTGTGCTGCTGCTTGGTTGGAAAGAAAACCTGCAGCCATTCGGCCCTTTGTGGAATAGTTTGGACATGCCTGTTCTAATGGTTATTTCCAGTGGGACAACGCATCATGTCACAAAGCAAAAGTTGTCTCAACAAAGAAAGAGGGACCAAGCAAAGGAGCAGTCAAGGGTAAATGTTGGACTGCCTTTAACTTGTTGTCATCAGCTCAGAGGAAAAACAGGATACAACACCGATTCTAAACTCACCATCTTGTTTCATCTTGTTAGTACATAATATGCTTGCCAGTTATGAAGGCCTCATTTCCTTTGCCCATTATGTTAACTTCAGCTTGTCAACAAATGCATGTACTGCTGTCTGTGAGTGAAGCTCGATTCATGACTTGTATTTACGACAGTTCTGTAAAAGGGAATTATACTTCACAACTGTACGGGGATCCCAAGAGCAGAATACCTAATTCTTCTGCAGTAGATGTCATTTCACACCTTTTAAAAAATAAAACTTGAAAAGCCTGTTGGCATGCAACTGAGTGGCCACTAGGATCTCACCTCCCAAGTCTGTATGCAAATCAACATGTATGCATTGTGTTTTAGCCGTCCAACTACAGGTTAGAGACAGGTCTGTTGTCAGTGAGTGGCTGAGCGAATTATGGCACCATGCAACAGCTTTCCAATGGAATAGGATCTTATTTGAACCATGACGGGACAAATTAAACAGCTGCAGTGGACGTCAGTTGAGCAGACGGGCAATCAATGTGTCTCAGGTACATTCACACCTGTACTTGGAGTTGTCCACTGGGGATCAAATCGCCTGAGACAGAATGGTAATGTCAGGTGTGGACGAGTCCTTCAAAAGTGAAACAGTGAAGAAGGCAGAAAGCTGCCACTGGCCTTTTGGTGGGTTCAGTCTTTCAGCATGTCTCACCTCAGTGGAAACATGTGCTCGGTCCTTGACGCCAATGGGAAAACACACTGAAGACATTTACTGTAAAAAATGCTGTTTTGATTATTTGACAACAGGACTGTATATAAGACGTCCAAACTGGCAGCTCTCTGAGGTCTTTCATGTACATTTTTCTTTTTAGCCAGAATGACTAAACCACCCTTTGTATTGAAAAGATGAGGTAAATGGCAAATGAGGCCACCAGCTGATGCAAGAGTGATACAAGCTGTAAAACACACATAAGTTTTATTATGTCTAAAATTCTCCACAATTTACCCAGAAACCCTCTCTTCTGATGGAAACCTGGGTTCATTTTTGTATCCAAAACAAATTTAATATTTCTTGTTAGGAACAGAAGTTTCCTTTTAAGTGGAATCTAAATGTAATTATTATACTAAATATAATTTTGAGATGGATCCAGTGGAAATGAAAGGACAAAGGCACTTGAGAAACAAACAGAAAAAGGATTGAGTGAGTGAAGAAAGGACTCACCCAGGAGCTGCTTAGTTTATAGATGTAATAAATGCCAGCTAATTACTCTCCATTAACACACACTTAGTTCTCAAGGCTGCAGGGCAAGGCCCAGTCAGGCTGCTCTCAACCCGAAGGACAAATACACACACACACACACACACACACACACACACACACATAAAACACAGCAGAGGGTAATTTAGCATTAAAGTCAGTATGTCCAGCAGCAAACAGAGGAGGCTCAGAGAACGTGTTGTGTGTTAGGTGAGGTGCCCTCTTTGTTGACAGTGAATGAATCCCCACTTGTTCAAAACAAGTCAGCCCTTTGTTGGAGCTGCTGTAACGGAAGAAGATTTTATGCCAATTATGCCAGGATGGGGGGGGGTTCTCCACACATTATCTAGCACTGGATAATGATCCCATAAAAAACATAGACAATGGAATGAGGGAGCCTCTTTCTCTCCTACACAGGAGAAGTAAAAGTCTGTCACTAATATGAGATGATAAAACATTTCACCCTCTGGTGTCGGGGATTCTTTGAAGGTAAAGGCTGTGACCCACAGGGTCAAATAGGCCACGTCAGCATTAGTCTTCATGGTGGGAAAGTCACTTGAAAAATTTAATTAAATTATTTTACCAATAACTACAGCTAATGTAGTTTGTTTACTCAGCCTACAGTTCCATCAAAAGTGTCTTAAAAACAGCTTGTAAACAGCACACCCACATGTTATATGTTCAATATTCAAGTTGTGCAGAAAAGCAAAGTGTTTGCGGTTGAAGAAACAGTCAGCCTTTGGTTCTGAGCTACTCACTCACCGTCATCTGCTACAGCAACATTAGCCACACTGACTGCGTGAAGTCCTGTCCCTCACCCTCCAACTGTAAACTGAACCAGATGAGTCCTAAAATGTGGTTTATGTTAGAAAGCCTGAGGGCAATTAACTTGGAGGTGCATTTTGGTGTTGGCTAACAATAAGCACACACCTAGTCTTATAACGATCAGACCCGTTTCATAAATCCATTTGTAAGACAGCGAACAAGCCCAGCCACAGATTACACAACAATGACAAGTTATATGTGTAACACACTATGAAGAAATCCAACATGACCCAACAGAAGTTTGATGCCAGAAGATACACTGTGTGTCTAATGCTGGAGATATGACTGCTATCTGTGGGTATGATTGTGTTCTTAAAATGTCATTAAAACTACATTGTTTGTATTGTTTAACCAAGCCCTATGCTGTATACTTACAGAAGTATCCTTCTATTTGGAATTCAGTGCTTTAAAAAAAATGGCATGCAATGAAATCGTGTTAATGGAAAGTGAAGCCTTCTCTCTTCGGCACTGAACAGAGTTACTGAGTCATGTAGAGTTTCAGTGTGTGATGAATGTTGCCTCAGGGGTTTGAACATGAGCCAGAACAGTGTCTCCCCACTCACAAGGCTCAATCACTGCTCCTCACATCTCAGGCATGATACTGTGATAGCTTTGCCATCACATGGCATGGAGAGCATTTCACAGTTTCAAACATGAACACATGGAAAAGAAAGCAGATGTGTCAAAATGATGGCAGTGTTGTCGAAGTGCAAAAGGCCGTGAGGGAAACTCTGCGGTAAGCTATAGGATGTGGAATTTCTATGAATCCCAGAAAAACAGAGTAATAATTCAACTGACAAATATACATACACCTGAGAGTGATGCTGATCTGCATCCAGCTGATGGTATCTACACATCAAAGAGGCCACGCTGAGGAAAACTATTTTTTTCTTACATAACACAAAAAAGTCATAAGACTGTAAAATGTCACATAACAACTGTCAGTCAGGAGCTTGAAGTACCATCTTATGGATGAATGCCTCGGCCAATCAGTCAAGTTTACATCCATCTGTACAGTAATATATACAGTGATGATGTTTTAATGCAGCAGTGAAGAAGCTCTTTCTCATGGCCGCTCACATGTCCAGGAGTTTGAGACATACAGTAAGTTATCCTATTAGAGGTCTGTGTGAAATTTTGACGTAACTAGCTGGTTCTTGACTTATGGCCAAAAACATGTTTTGTGAGGTCACATTGACCTTGACCTTTGACCTTTGACCAGACAATTCAGATCAATCCATTTTTGAGTCCATGTGGATGTTTGTGCCAGATGTGATGAAATTCCTTCCTGCATTCACAATGATGGGATGGACAGATGAGTGGATGGCCAAATGGACAAAGAGAGAACCTGTAAAAACAGTCACCAGCACAACATAAGAAAAGGAGTGGTTATCTTAACGTTCAAGCATCCAAACTCATCCTTTAGTTTATACTTTTAAATATTATAGTTTGATATAGTTTAACATGTGATGAAGATAACTTAATTCTTTCTAAGAAATACTGAGCACTTTAAGGTTTTAGGAAGTCTACTCATTTCCACATCTTTATGATGTAGGTAAGATAGCTTTACTGAAAAACTCAAAAATGAAATGTATTATTAGTAGGTCTAGACATCGTGTATCTTGTCATGTTCTAATGGCTTCTATCCCCAAACAAATTTCCATACACTCCCTTAGTCAATGCCATAAACTGAAGTAGGAAAAAGGACAAAATATAATACCTGAGACATAAAAACAAAGTGGGTACTGGGTCATTCACGTGTCCACTCACAGATAATCTTCTTAGAAATGATAGTAAAGCACACAAGGTTGTTTTAGTTACTCAACCTTAACAATGATAAGAATCTCTTCTCATGAACACTGTGGCTCATGTGCACACACACTAGACAAAGTGTAGAGTATACTTGATACAAATTCTTAAGGCTCCACTGAGATGGCAATCTATCAAACAGAAAACACATCTGGTGCTGATGGTTGTCTGGCCTCAAACTCTTCTCAGAAAATATGAACCTCACAGGCAGGATCAGCTTCAGGTCAATACAGGTGTGGTCTGCCACATTCATTTCAACACAGCAGCCCAAATATCTTGAGAGAGTTTCAAAAGACTGCCAGCACTTCTGGTCATGGGCACTGTATTTCACATATAGTGTAAGTGGATCTGTATGTAACTGGGATATTGCTTTACAGTGAAGTGGGGAAGACAAAAGGAGCAGAGAAATCTCTCTCCCAGCATCTCTGTCAGTAAGTACACAGAGGGAAAACAAACAGTCATGGGGTGACACTGAGGTGAGGAGGGGGATGGAAAAAAGCAACATCTCATCCTCAGACATAATGTTACAAGCAGGCTGGACAGCACTGTAAGCACTGTCCTGTTTGGAAATGAAACCAAAGTACCAATGTGATATATCTGTTCAAGTTTCAGGGCTTTACTGGTATTTTTTAACCACTAAATCCACAAAATGAACAGTTGCACATTTCAGGAGATATCTTTTTGTTAAGGCACACATCTCTGGAGGGACAGTGTTGGCTGGTTGGTCAAACACTTTGCTACAGACTGGATCATTTTGAAAAATACTGGACGCAGAGTCACGGAATTTGATGAACAGAGTAGTAAAGAGCGGTGCTTCTCAGAGGACGTGTTTTAACCTTGTGTATTAAATGCAATGATGGCTGCAGCTCTTGGCAACCATCGCTACCACTCATAAAGTTTGCTTGTCCTCTGGCGCAAACAGGGTCAAAATTTCACTCTACACACTCTAGTACATGACCAAATGCAAATGTGCAGTAAAAGTAATTTCCTGTGAGCCTTTGTGTTTAGAGCTACTATGCAAATGTGACACTGCAAGATGATGGTCACAACAGCCATCCACTGTCAACACTGTCTATCTGTGCAGAGTGGCAGGACAGACCTATCACAGGACAAGACACACACTCTCACATTCACACCTTCATACTGTGGACGGTTTAGCCTTGCCAATACACCATTTATCCAAGTCTTTGGACTGTGGGGGGAAGCAGGAGAACCCAGAGAGAACCCACACAGACACAGGGAGAACATGCAAACTCCACCAAGATAGCTTCAGGACTTTCTTGCTGAGAAGCAGAAGTGCTAATCACCACACCACCATGCTGCCATGGCATCACACAGTACATACTGAATATCAGTATGTTAGCTGTGCACAGCTAACATTAACATACAGCTATAGCACTGCAAAGAGCTGCTAGTATTGCGGTTAGGGTTCATCAGTGGTCAGTGGTAAAAGTTTTGGGTTCAAAGGCTAATGTCAATGTGGATCTTCTGTCTTTACAAATTAAAATTTCAGTTCCTCTTGTAATTGTGATCTGTGGTGAAATATTCTTTGGTTTGTTAATTGTTATGTTGTGTGGCCTTCACTACAAAGAGCTTTACTTCCAGTCAGTACTTTTTACTTGAACCAAGTTTGGCTGCTGAAATTTCAGAATGCAGTCTGTTAGATGCAGAGGAGACTAATGTGTCTCCGGAGTGTTTTTTGATCTGAGTGAACATCAGCAAGACAAACATGGTGCAGTTCTCTACAAACTGACAGCACATTGACAGGCTGTTAAAGTCCAAGAATTGTTATCAATCTAGATGAAAGGAAATGCTTCAGTATCATCATCAGTAGAGTTTAGTTTGATTATTTACCAAAGAGTACAATGGAAGGTTAAAACTGAAATATTTCATAGAACTAATAAAACAGCAGTGATTGGTGACTGTAGAAACATTAATGGACGACGCCATCGGGGGAGTAAATATACCATAAATGTGAGGGTCTATAAACTCACCAACAATAACTCCTTATGAGCTGATTTATGTCTCCGCCCTGTTTCCTCCAATAAAATGAAGGCACTTTGATGGATGCTAAATAAGTTGTGAACTTCCTGCCTGCCTTCTTCTGTCTCCCTCCACCCCCCTCATCTACATAAAAAGAGGAGGGTTGGAAGACAGGGATCAACTCAGCAGACTCTTGAGACTCAGCAGCCAGTACTGCAGAGGACTTAACTTCCAGAGGAGCTGACTGGAGCTTCCGGATCTTGGATCTGGAGGGTTTTTACTTTAACACCAGTGACACAGAGGACTTCTGCTGTTGGAAATGACTGGACTGTCACTGCCAGAACAGGAACAGCATCCCTCCACTTTGGGAACTCTTCTCTGTCCTGAAAACTTGAGAGTTACTGGAGGACATTTGATTTAAGAAGCACAAACATTGGAGAATTTCTACCTCAGTCAGGAGTTAGGTAAGTAAGAACTTTTACTAGTGCTTGCATGGACTGTATGTAAATTATTTTGTTGGTGAGCCGGGGCTCATTTCAGCAAGGCCCTTCCAGAGTTATTCATTTTCCCTTGAACTCTCCTCTAAAAACTGCAACACTCTCCACAACATTTTGAAATAATGTAACAGAGTTAACACGTACACCTATTCAAACTTCAGCATGGAGTTTCTGATGTAGCTACACAATAAAGCGTGGTGAATACAGAAATGTGTGCCTTTTTAAACCTTGGAAAACCTACAGAAAGTTATCTTTCTAATTAATCTTTCAACTAAATTGCAAAGGAAGGCTGAAATAATGAAAAAAGGAATACATACAAAGAAAGACCCTCTCTTGCTCTTCTCCAAAAATCAGACTGCCCTACTTTCAGCCAAAAGATAACTTACAATACCCACCTCTTTTTGAAACCCTTTGTCCTCTAATCATTTTTCTTGAAGTGAAAATAATTATAATGTTAGTGGAGGGTCTGTAGATCTTAATTTTGAGGTTTTTAATGAATTTATACTGAGAAGACGTGACAGTCACACAACAGGTCCTGGAGCCTATTATCCCCACTGGACTGAGCCGCTGTTTGAGTTCATAAGATAAAACAATATTCCTGTTAACAGATTTTCTTGGACTTTGCGTTCCAGGTGCACACGGAGAGGATCAGCTGCAGTCCCGTTGAATAAAAGCCATATTCATAACAGACTCCAGGATGAAGACTCATCTCCTCTGTTTGGAGTTACTCCTCTTAGTGGGTCACATATCTGTGGCCAGTGGGCAGGTGGAGCCAAAGAAACAAGTGCCCCAGGACCCAACTGCTGTCACCCAGAGACCTGGGCTCGTAGAGAGGGATGTGCAGGGTCCAGTGAGGTCCAACATGACCATGCCCCGTCGCCGACTACCTCCCATGTGCACGGGACCCACAGAGATCCGTGACACCTTTAAGTACATTAACACGGTGGTGTCCTGCCTGGTGTTCGTTGTCGGTATTATTGGCAATTCTACTCTTCTGAGGATCATCTATAAGAATAAATGCATGCGGAACGGGCCAAACATCCTGATCGCCAGCTTGGCACTTGGAGATCTGCTACACATCATTATTGGCATACCCATTAATGTTTACAAGGTAAGCCAAAATCCAGAATTTGGTTGACTAAGAGAATATATACATAAGGTAATGAGTTTATACTGATTTTCTACTTAACATTATGTTTTTACTTTTGGTAAACTCAGAACTCCCATAGACTTCAAATTATTTTTGTTGCACTGTTATTGTGCAAAATGTCCCTCTGAAGTTTATGAAAATATAAATTTGAGGTCATATGCAAATATTTTCCTGCATATTGGACTTTAAACCCTTAACACACACGGATTGGAGAGCACACACACTCTTGAAGGAGGGCTTCCAAGTAGTTTTACATGTTATTACTTTACTGGAGTCTGAGCCCCTCTAGATCCCCTTGTGTCTCTGGCATGTTATTATCTGTTGGACTCACTTAAAGTATGTGTCTGTGTGCGAGAGAGAAAGAGAGCGAGGGAGAAAGAAAAGAGGACCGAAGCATCTGTATATTTGGGTAAGGGGGCAAGCATGTTAAAACAACTGGTCGTGGTTGCATACCAGAGCAGAGACAGGAGAGATGGGGTGGTATGGGAAATACAGGGCCACATGTGATTCCAAAAGATCTACGCTCACATTCCACACTCCCATCTACAGCACACATGAAAAGTCCCATATTGTACAGGTTTAGGGTTTGCTGTTCTCTGCACGCTGCCCTCCCTAAGCCTCCGTGAGTCTGTGGGATCCAGGTCAAACAGAGGCCTCACTGTGTTAGCAGGAAAAGACAAAAACATGAAACCTGAAAAAAAAAAAAAAATTGGACTGTTCACAGAAACCCTCAAGGTCAGCGTCACGCATATATGGCGGGGGCTGAGAAAAATAATGCGGAGCCAGGCGATTGGCTTCACTTTTTACCATGGTTCAATTCTGTCTGTCTCTGTGTCTCCGTCTGTCTCCAGCTCCTCGCAGAAGACTGGCCATTCGGGGTGACTCTGTGCAAGCTGGTGCCGTTTGTCCAAAAAGCCTCAGTGGGGATAACAGTGCTGAGCCTGTGTGCTTTGAGTATCGACAGGTAAAGCCATGGGGGCGTGGCTTAGATGGATGAGTGGTTGTCTAATAATTGGAAGGTTCCTATTCCTTTAATCCTATGGCTTCTCCAGAGAGCGTGTCGAACAGTCTAATCGATGCTGTGCCATCACAGCGTGAATGTGTCTGTGAATGCCACACACATCATAAACATGTACTTCAAGTGATTGATAGACTAGTAAAGCACATGTAATTGCAGTGTGTTTACAAGTGGTCAAGCCAAATTGACCCTCCTCTCATGCTGACCTCTTGTACATCTTCTAAACACCGCTGCAGTTAGGCGTTACAAACACACTGTCACACTCGACTTTTGGTCCCACTTTTGACCTCTTTGCTCCTGGTTGCTTTTAACTTTGATCTGTGTGATCTGTTAATTCACAATTATTCAACTGTCAAGTGTGAAAAATGAAGTTATTTTCGGACAAATTGTCCTCACATGTTGCTTCATATTGTGCTGTATACAGTATAAAGTAGGCCAATCGCAGAACTAAAATTAGTAAAGGGATATTGTGACGTATTAGAGAATGGGCCCATTGAGTTTGTCCTGTGAATACGCTGTTGTGCCTGTGTAATAAATTAAAAGTTGATGCCAGAAGGCAGCTAGTTTAGCTTATAGCACAATGACTCGAGGCAAAGGATAACAGTTCGCCTCACTCTGTCTAAAAGTTAAAAATCGACCAATCAGCACCTCTGAAGCTCTCACATTAACATGTTATATTTTTAAAACATTATAAAGCCAAACATTAAAAACAAGATGGTATTCTTACAGCTAAGCATAAGCTCACCAGCTGCTGGCTCTAGCTATTTATCAACCACCCAATTGCAAGCTGTCGCCAGCTGGCCCAAGTCTAAGCAGGACACTGAATAAAAAGCACTGGCCAAATATCAAACTATTGTTTTACTGAGTGTTTCTTGGTTTTTAATCGATTGCACTTGTGATGGATCTTTCAGGTATCGTGCCGTGGCCTCGTGGAGCCGTATCAAAGGGATTGGAGTTCCAAAGTGGATGGCTACTGAGATAGTGCTCATATGGATATTATCCATCATCTTAGCTGTGCCAGAGGCAATAGCCTTCGACATGATCACCATGGACTACAAAGGAGAGCAGCTGAGGATCTGCTTGCTGCACCCCATGCAGAAAACTGACTTTATGAGGGTGAGTTGAAACACACAGACCATGATTTTGCCTTTTTTTTTTTTTTTTTTTTTTTCATTATTTTGACACTCAGTCAAGCACTATGTTGTCACTGCATGCAGGTAAATAAGATTTTAAAAATGAAATATAGATTGGATGAGATACAAATAAATATTCATGTATAAAAATAAGCAATCATGTGTAAAACCAAAAGTGACAAGTGTATACAACAGAATTGCCCAGCTCCTGGTTTAATAGTCATGACTCACAGTGCAATTTTTAATGTGAGCAGCAGTTCAGTAAACAGTGTAGACGGGCATGTAAGCAAATATGCAATGTGGAATATTTATATAAATATGAGCCGAGAAGTCTCGTGGCCATTTGGTAATAACTGTCATTTCATGTATGAGGAAACACTGTGTATTGATACAGCTATATGTGATGCTAACCTACACATGCACATGTAATACGTGCTGACACAAACAGATACATACAGAGCATGCAGATGTGCATTTTGGTGCATATGGTGAGTCTTGACTTAATGTATGTGCATACCTAAAGCCAAAGTGCAAATGCATGCAGTCATACTGTGACAGCTTCCAGACCTGATCAGGGTTACAAAGAGTTTATGGTAAATGAAGGACTGGTGGAAAAAAAATATATGTCTCAAGAGTTATAGCTTTCTTGGCTGACACAATATACTGCTACATGTGTATGTCTGTGTGTCTGTGTGTATTCATGTGTCCCCCATTTGCCTTAAAATAATAACAATGAACAGTTTTAAATCCTCTGAGATACCTGTGATGAATGGATTTTAGAGTAAGTCAACAAGGCTGAATCTGAGACAGACCCTTGAGTCCCCTACACAGCTGTCAGACAGCATACACGCTACATTAAATTTATCTCTGACACGTTTAAACTTTAATCCAAGCTGTCAAGTTCAGATGTTTGTGCGTATTCCAATGCTGTTCTTCCATTTCCTCTCTGTAGTTTTATAAATCAGCAAAGGACTGGTGGCTGTTCAGCGCATATTTCTGTCTACCTTTGGCCTGCACTGCTATTTTCTACACCCTGATGACCTGTGAGATGCTGAGGAAGAAGAACGGAGTCCAGATCGCTCTTAGTGATCACCTCAAACAGGTTTGGTCATAGTACTCAATTAATTCGCCTGATCTGTTTTTATATTAAAAGGTCTGTAATTAGAGAATTAGCAGCAATTAACAAAACTATTCAAACATTCACAGGAAAGCGCATGTGATATAGTTATGCCTTTTTAGCCTGAACCTTATCTGCTCTCTCGCTGAGACATTTGGATCTTCTTTCAGCTTTCAATAAAGTGTTCCGTGATATATGACTGCTTTGCCTTTGCCAGAATTTCACCACAGCTACTCCAGTGCCAAAGTGTCTAAACACTCTGTTACTACACAGTGATTTATGAGTGTTTGTGTGTGTTCAGAGGAGGGAGGTGGCAAAGACAGTCTTCTGCCTGGTTCTGGTCTTTGCTCTGTGCTGGCTGCCGCTCCACCTCAGTCGAATCCTGAAGCTGACCATCTATGATGAGAAGGACCCAAACCGCTGTGAGCTGCTCAGGTATGGTAGAAGTGCATAAAAAATAGATAAGGGAAGGAGTGAACAATAATTTAAAAGACAAACTGAATAACCCTGTGATGTGTCTGTAATGTTTTTAGTTTCTTTTGGTGTTGGACTACATCGGCATCAACATGGCATCAGTCAACTCCTGTATCAACCCCATTGCCCTCTACATGGTCAGCAAGCGCTTCAAGAGCTGCTTCAGGGTGAGCAACTCAGCTACATACACAGTGATGATGTTAACAACATAGTTCGACATTTGGGGAAATATGTCTATTCTTCTTAGTGTTTAAAGATTAATACAGCTCACATTATTGTATGTAGTCAGTGCCAGCAGTTGGCTTGCTTAGGTTGTTTCACCTACCAGTGTCCTTCAAGTTTGCCAAATAACCCATATATTTCAACTGTGAACTCTCTAGAGACCGAACCTAGAGACAAGTTGTTCACATGAAGGGTTATCTGGCATTTCTTGGCCAGGCAATGTGACTTGTAAGTGTGAGCTGTAAGCTAAGGCTTCATCTTTAACAGATGGACATGAGAGTGGTGTTTTCATCCACTTAGCTACATTATCTTTTTATCTAACTCTTGACAAGTTAGTAAGTGCAAAAAAAGGGAACCACTAGTTTCTCATCTCTCTTCCACCAAGCTGTTAACACTGTCACACTCCTACTACCCTTATCTCTCAGCAGACTCCTTACGATCTTTCTCACCACTTTATTTCCTGCTCTAGTCCTGCCTGTGCTGCTGGTGTCTACCAGCTGAGATGTTGATGGATGAAAAGCAGTCGTGCATGAAGCTGAAAGTCACCGAACGACCCTCTGACCAGAGCAACTCCCGCATGACCAACAAATCTACCACTACAGCCTGAGGAGGGGCTGGAAGTAAGAAAAGAGGAGAGATCATGAACAAAAAAATATTGAAGTATGGCTGACTGAATGTGAATAAATGCCCATTCTTGCCTCATCTACAATATCATATGAAGTCTGCTTCATCTCCTAACAAAGGTCCCCTTGCCATTATGGGGAGCTGAACACTCTCCCTGTCCAAGAAGAAAAAAGTATCCATGCACTTCAAAAACTGTATTCTTGGATAACAAGTGTGAGATGTGTGAGGCAGGTAAACCGGGTAAACTGAGCTCGGGGCGAAGTTCAGCACAAGTTTTCGAAAATGTAAAATTAGTGAATTTGCGACAGCTCGTCTGGCTCACAGCCTGGATAGTGAATGATACTTTGATGCTATGAATCTTGCGATAAGTTCTGCATTGCATATTATATTGTAATATTGTATATATTATGACTATATTCCAGTGTGATCTCTGTTATGAATTGCTACCACACACTACAGCGGCTTGGAAAACATAAAAAGACAAATTTAATGCTCTTCTTTTCATTTTTTTGTATGTATTTCCTTTAAATATATGTATACTGAGCATTTGCATAATTTACCAGTTGTCACACTAGTGCCTTTATATGTACTGTCTGTGTGTCATTTTCCCACTAGTTACTGAACTACTGATGTTGTGTATTTTTAGGATGTGTGACTATTCAGCTATTGTATTATACTGTTTAATATCAGGCCTGTTCATGAGGCTTTATGTGTTTTGTGACTGTATTTGCTCAACATTATCTTAAGCCGACTTGTACCTCAGCTGGTATGTCAAGAGGTATTTCTTTTTGCAATAAATAAAATATTAAATATAACAAGTTAGAAACTAGTCACTTATTACTTAGTTAATTAGTTGGTACTTTTCTTTTAGGAAAAGCGTCAATTTTCCAGCCATTATCTGTTCAGACACACGGTCATGACTGTGAATCTTCACTTTGCCTGTTATTGCGGCCTGACTTTGTGTGCGCGTGGGAGTGTGCATGTGGTTGTGTGTGCATTAGCGTGTGTGTTTTTGTGTGACTTCAGGCACCATCATGTGATAACACAGAACATTACTGTGATCTCTTTTTTCTTTCTCCCCACTCCTTCACTCCAAATAAACCCACAAACAACCCACAAACACACACACCACACACACACACTCATACACACCCACGCCCACACACACACACACACAAGACCTGGGAATGTTCCTTGAGGCTAAACCAGTGTCATGCATGTCACATTAGCTGTGAAAGAAGCTCTCTGTCCTGTGATCTCTCACCACCCCTCCTTGACTTATCTCCTCATTTGCTTTCCCTGCTTTCACTCTCTTCTTTTTATGTCTGTTTTGCTTCTTTTTCTTAGAGATTTTCTCCGTTTTCTCTTTGCTTTACCCCTTTTTCCCAACCTATCTCTCTGCATTCCTGCCTCTATGCCACCCATAACCCCACTGCCTCTGTTCAAATGTTCCAGTATGGTTTCAAACAATTCAGTGTGGTTTGACATTAAATCAAACCCACCGGTGTTGTAAGCAGCCCTAACTGAAAGAAATCACATTCAGTACATTCCTCACTAAATTATCTCCTTTTCTACTCCCAACCAAGACTGAACTGATGTATCAGTTTGTGGATACTGGCACTGGCACTCTATTGATACAGTACATAAGGATCAGTGCAACTAAAAACACCAGTCACAGAAAGCTGCAAAGGAAGTGAATGTTGTTCTGTGAGTTAGGCTACTTAGGCTCAGTGTTGATTTAGTATCTTGTTAATTAAACTAAAAAACATCTTTGCCCTCACACATGTGGTTTACAGTTATTGAGGTGCTAACACTGAAATGACTCAGTGGGTTAACCTGGGTCACAGCAGCTACTGGTATGTTGTGGCTTCTCCCTGGGAGCAAGTGGTAGTGACTGTCGCTTGACATGAGCTTCAGCCATTGTTACATTTAAAGGAGAAGAGGATATAATTCACCATCTGACCAGTGCTACTTCGGCAGGGCAGTCAGAGGCTGCAGCGAGCCATAGTTGGAAAGTGGGGCCGGAACAAGCTAATTAGCGTGCTAACTTGATTAGAAGAGATGTGATGGAGGCGGGAGTTAACATTGTGTTACTTTCCACCTCTACATACAGCTCACAATGTATCCTCAATATAATAAAATACACAATGTAACAGTGATAATTAAACAGCTGTTTAAGAGTCGTTAGTAAGATTGTAAGTTTACCAGCATCAGTGTTACTTGCTAGCCTTGTCAAACACTTCATCAGTGCTATTAAAAGACTGGAGGTTATAATGAGGTCCTCTGAGCAGTGCTGCTTAAGGGTAGAATCAGAAAGTGAGGATCATCCGTCATGGCTAGCTGGTTAGCATGCTAACTTCACAAAACACAACCCTTACAAACAGGTCCCTAAATATAATGGTTTGACAGAAATATGTATATATGCTTGCTTTCTTGGTGAGAGATTAGCTGGTCAGCTTAGCATACAGCCTGAAACAGTAGGTTACCTGCAGACTTTCTGTGCTAAGCGATGCTAACTGGTGGTACCTTCATATTAATCTTATGGATATGAGGGTGGTATCAATGTCTTGACAAGTGTCATTCCCAAATAATTCCTTTTAGGGGCCATTAAAAAAATTAATGAATGATAACAATCTAAACAGACTGCAGGGTTTAGCTAACCTGGGTCTGTCCTAAGGTAAAATAAAGTTATTAGTCCGAGTATTAGTGAGTTTAGAGGTGATACAGATACAAGGAACTCTCAACTAGTTAATTCCCAAAATGTCAAACTTAACACTGTGTGTAAATATAGGCAAGATTTAGTTTCCAGTTATTTATCTGTTTCATCTTGTGCACAGAAGTTATTATCTGCACAACTAACACAATGCTGCAGTGGACTACTGAAGAGTTGATGTTGCTTTTTATTGCTATTAGGAGCCAGAAAATGAAGATAAAGCTCAAAGCAGATGGATGCCAAAAGGTTAATGAGAGACAGTGCTCCATTTAGTATTAAAAAGTACCCTAAACCTTTGATAGATTCATCATGTTAGCTTGGCTGAGAGGTTTTTTTTCACTCAACAAACACTGTCAACTCCTCTTTTATTAACTCCACTGAACTCTGGATGGAACTCTGAGGCTTTATGTCGTTCTTGTTACACACACACACTGTCTCATAATGCATGGAAAAACACACACATGCAGTGCATTTGGACGCCAAACATGCACCACAACAGACACAGACATACAGTATGAACACACGGTTCAACTTTTCCTCCTCACAGTTTTAGAAGCCAGCCGAAAGTGCTGGAGCATGGCTGGACTGACAGGATGATCATTTTGGGTTTGGGTCCACTGGGTTGGGGTGTGAACGGACCTGGTTTGGCTTTTCTTTGCTCTCTCCTTCTCCAAATATTCTTTCACATTTTTCTATCCTTCCCATGCGCCGTTTTGCATATTTACACAGCATGTTCAGAAGGGCTGTGCCAGCAAACTGCATTCAAAAACAACTTGGAGCATTTTTATGAGCATGATGTTTTGCTTAACTGTCAGTAGTTTCTGTTTTCTTTGAGCTTTCGGTGCACACTGAATTATCATGCATAGCATTTAAGATGACATATAGCTGTATCTGTTATCCCGTACCTTCTCCTATTTTCTTTGGCGTTCACTCTTCTCTTTGATCTCATCTGAATACACTGCATCTGAGAGAAATTCAATAATTAAAGACCATATGTGCAAGTCTTTGTGTATAAGACTCGCTGGCTTCCTTCTTCATTTTTGGAATATTTATTCTAGATTGATAGCACGAGGAGGGGATCATTCACATAGCATAGCACAGCTCCTACTAACATTGGGAAGGACAAAGAAAATATGCTTTCATAATGAGAGTGAAAGTGTGTCTGTGTTCTGTCTGTGTCATTCAGCCATGGAAATGCTTCAAGGGTAAGATGCTGAACTAAGCTCAAACTAAGACCTTTACACTGTACATGAGAGCACAAGACAAAGGTATGTGAGCCCCTGCATCAATATATGTGTGAGCATGTCCATTTGCATTTGAGTGTGCACACAAACTCCTCCCTGCATTTCTGTCTAATCCCATGTGCTGTTTTTGGTCACACATCATTGATTTTGCACTTAATGGAATGGTTGATAAATGACAGAAAAATGCGAGTCATCACTTGCTTTCACAGATGTACAAATATCACACACATAGACAACACACACACGCACACACACGCACACACACACACTCTGTCAAGCAGCAGAGGGAGCAGAAGGTAAGCAGATGAGTCCAGCAGAAGGAATTCATCAGACTGACGAACCACAGGCTCTGCAGCACTTCTTTCATCTATTTTCCCTCTAGTCCTACACGAGGGGGCATTCAAACTTGTCACAGTTTGACACTGTTAGTGTACCACCCTTTTATTGCTTGTCTGACAATTTGATGACAAATCTATACAGGCCATGGGTACAAGACAGACAGTGATTTAGCAGCCAAAACCACACATGTGGTGTGAAGCAGAGCCAAATACCTTTACACCAGGTGAATGTCCAGCTATGTGGAGTTTGTCTTTGAGGTGAAAATGTGCAAAAATAAAGCGATACTCATTCTATTTTCATTATCACTTAATCCGCCAATTGTTTTCTGAGATAATTATTCCCTCCACAATGTCAGAGAAGGTGAGAGAAGTCACCAGAGCCAAAGTTGATAATCTCAACTTCCCAGTTTTACCTGACCCAAAGATATTTAGCTAACTACAATAGACAGCTATGATAACAACCACATGTTTGTATTTCATAAGCTGAGACCCATGCTTAGGATTTTTCAGAGAACTGTTGTTGTTTGCATATGGGACCTTTATGAACCAAGGTGTAGGTATAAATATACAGCTATGGAATGATTATATTAAACTGACTTAAGGGCGAGAGTCAGAAAAAAAGACTGCAAGACATCTCTTCCCTCAGCCACAAGAAAATTTACAGTCCCCTCCCATTTTGTCTTCACGCTCTCCCCCTCTAAGAATTTATGGACAATCCCTTATCGTTTCGGCTTTACCCAGTATGCATGTGAATTACTTGCCTGACTGGTCCCTGGAGGAATTTACATTATGGTATTTTAATTTTAAAAAAAAAACTGACTTCTGTACCTGGTTTTAAACAATGAATAAAAATAAATTTCACAGCATTATGACTGGACAACTTTGTGGTTATCGCGTGAATCAAAACATATTTCATCTTAAATGAGATTACCCCTCAATAACAATTCCACTCATCTCCCTCCCAACACACACACACACACACACACATATTGTTACAATCAAACCTTGCCCTCTGCTACTTAATAAAAACATTGTGGGAGTTTACCTTATTTTTGAGCCAAACCAGCACATTCTTGAAGTCGTCTGCTATTTCAAAAGAGAGGGAAAAAAGAGAAACCAAGGGCCAAAGGCGAGTCTTGATTTATTTTGCCTTATCACTCCTACTCCACCTCCTGATGTGGAATGTATATGGTTCACATAAAAGGTAAAGTAATCTAATAAAAAAAAATACAGCTGCTCCTTGGACACGTTTCAAAGATGCATAGTCTTCCAAACCTAACTCATAAATTTGAATCTACAACATTTATGAATATAGCACTATTTCAAGATAGATGTGCCTATCTTGTAATATTAAACATGACCTTGTACCCACAGATCATCTCACATAGATCATCTCATAGTGAAAAAATACTGTGTACACACACACCACAAACACACATCTCTCTCTCTCTATCTATCTATCAGCTTATCTCCTATCTTATGTATTTGTTGAAATATGATGCTTGTGCATGATAAGCTAGTTCCTCTTCAGTGAAGACTACAGAAGTTGTAGTAATGCACTCACTGGTGCAGCAGCAGTATGCAGAGATCGGTGCTTTCAGGTAAGATCTCTGAGTGTCCCTGGACAATACTCCAGATGGACTGACATACCCTATTTAAAAAAGGGAGAACGGGAGGCCAATTAGAGCTTGGATCGGACTTGTTGTTAAGGGTGTTGGTGCAGAGTTTTGCCACTAGGGAGCATCAGGGACTGGATAAAGGACAAACTTTGTGTTTCTATCTGCCTGTGTACCTGTCTGAAAGCATATACTGTCTATTTATGTATATTTTGCTCTCAGCTTAGATCTATAGTCTTAAATGTTCACAATTACTGTAAGTGACAAACTTACAACTTATAATATGGAAAATCCCAGTGTAGTAGAAGCAGTCCTAATGATTTCTTAGTGAGATCATCAGACACATTCACTGGTTGTCCACCCTCATATAAACCACTGGGATGTTTGCAGATCGATTGTTTGCCTCTGTGCTGCTTTACATTGCAAATACACCCGTGTTTACATTTGCTCCACACTGACAATGGTCACTATGGGTTACCTTGACTCACAACACAGGTAACCAATCAGAACTCACAGGGGGGCAGTTCTCTGGAAAGGAGAAGAGGAAGCAAGAACTGACAAGGACTGAAGGCAACAAGAAAAAAATCAACACGATCCACGCTGATCTTAAGTCTGTGTGGCACTTCCCCTGGTGACTGGAAATCTGCGAAAGGAAACTGATCCCAGGTCAGGTCTGTAAACACATGAAGGTTTTGTGTTTGCCAGAAGGGATGAGAGCAATTTCCGTTCCTCTCTTGGATCCTCCAGGCAGTGGCTGCTTTGCCACATACAGACACATGCTATAAACACAAGGTAAGCCTAAAGCTTCGTATCCCCTTTAACAGACCCACTACTCGTTACGGGACAAAATTACTTGATAGAACAAAAGAAATAATGTTAGCTCCTCGTGGGGCTGTGTGTTACATGACATGTGCTGAAGGGAAAGTGAAAGTATTTTTTCAGAGAGTGTGTGTGAGTTTCTGAGCATGGCCGTTTGACACTTTTTACAGAAGCTGCTAGAAAATGTTGATTTAAAAAAATTACCCGTAGCTTTATGATTTACTATTAATAACAGTACACACACGTGTACACTAGCACTGTTGTATAAACAGAGGTGTGTTGTGACCTACTCCATTCCCCGATTCCCAATCTCCCGCTTTCCCCTACACACACACACACACACACACACACACCACATTTCACTGTGTTCATTTAACAAGGCCTGGTTACCCCAAGCAACAAGAAGGGCTTATCAGTGCCTCCCCCACTTGCCATACTGTTATCAGCCTGGCCTAGTTCACACACACATACACACTCTCTGCCCCTTTCTGTCAAATACACCCGCGCCCGTTCTATCTCAGTCGTTGAGTCGCTGTCTCTCTCACACACACATGCAAACTGGGGAATGAATGTTATGGGGGCTTATCAGTGTCCTTAGGGGTCTGGCAGACACTTCACAGACTCAAATCCCAGTGCCAAGGCCACAGAGACAAACATATGTGACCAGAGTGCTGATGAACGAAGCCTCTATACTATTAGAGAGTCTTCTATAGAAGCAGTGGGCTGCAGGGCAGCACTAACAACGAACGTATGAAGTTCGCAGTGGCTACGGGTCAAAGAAAGTAAAAGACCAAAAATGGCAACATGTGACATTAATGATCCTGATGATTTTACAAAATACAACCTGAGTACCGTACTTCATCATCAGCATCTTAGATCAACTGAGTTCAGCTCTGCTTTATCTATATAGCACCTACAGACAAGATGTGTGATAGTGGCTGTTATTCCAAATTAGCCTGATTAAGAAGATATGACTTGAGTTTCCTTTTAAACACCTATCCATCTTGCTGTTGTGATATACAGAGAGAGTGTGCTCCACAGTTCAGAGGCATAAAAACAGCAGCAGCCACTCTGGTGCTTTTATGGGACACATCTGGAACAATTTAAAAAAGGTGTGAAGGATCTTGGAGGGAAAGATCTCTGATGTAGAGAGGTCTAAGGTCAGTTAAGCTTTAACACGCAAATGAAAGACCTTTAAAATCAGACACAGGAAAGTGCTGGGTCAACAGAAGGGGGCTAATGTGATTTATTTTCATTAGTTAATTTTCTGACCACACATTTCTGGACTACTAAAGACTTTTTAGGTAATCCAATAAAAAGGGAATTACAACAGTCTAAAGTACTAGTAATTAAAGTTTATTGAAATAACCTGACTTTGTTAGAATGAGAATTAAAATTTAAATCTGAATCAAGACTCGCTCCCAAGTTTGTGGTGTGTGTGTTTCAGTCTGTTTGCTGAGACCAAACATTGCGTGCAGTTGCTCTGGCTCCTATTAGGAGACTCAGTTTTTTCTCATTTAGTTTCTGAGAGATTTTGCCCATCCACACATTGATGTCTGTGAGATGGGCAATAAGATAATGTAGTGCAACGGGGTCATTTGGTGAAACAGAACTGTGCCATTGTGTCTCATTAGCACGAAAATGGTAATTCTATTACGCTCACAGCCACTAAAATAAGCATGGCAGCTCGCCTTCCCGCTCATCCAGAGCCAGACTTTCAGGTTGGGAAGTGGGAACTAGCAAGGCTATTAGCTCATTATCCTGAACAAGCAACTTCACAAAGAAAACACAAACAAGTGAGTGTAGGTGTATGAAAAAAATCACTTCTTGATAGTTCATTTATTTTTTTAAATGTGATTTAGTGTCGATGAAAACCATCTCTGCTTGTTACATAACTACTGATCATTTTCTGAGAAAATAGTTTCAAATTGTGAAATACAGGCATCACATGTTCCAGAGCTCATGGTGATGTCTTCAAGTTGCTTCTTTGGCTCAAGCAACAGATCAAAACTCAACTTTCTATCGCAGAGAGCCAACTTGCAAACATTCACATCCTAGAGGCTGAAATCAGCCAGTGTTGCCTAACTTTTTAAGATGCTTTTGCACACAAATGTTTTAAATCTATTTGTCTAATCAATCATCTGAAGGTCCAGCTATGATTTCAACAAATCAGGTGCTGCATTTAACAGAGCATTACAGAAAAACTGGACCGACTTCTAAATCTTACAGTGTTTCAAAGAGTAAACTCCATTTCTCCCGTGTCCTACATAAATCATTGAGTGCCAAATGACTGCACACATCATAGGAAGTGGAAAATGAGAGGGCCATTGCTGGCAGACATGTTGGCAGTGGTTTGGCAGAGGAACTCAGGAAGCGGTGCCTCCTAACTGAGCTGTGCTTCCTGTGTGATAACTGACCCAAACATGTTGTGCCTCTATCACGCACACACACATAAAGACAAAGAAGCTCACTTGCACTCCCTCTCTGTTTGACAGCTGGGGTTTAGAATATGAAAAACTATACCGAGGCTTTTCAGCCAAACTGAGGATTAATGGGATTAAAATGTAGGAGCTCTGTGATTAGAATTAACTCCTCGGAAGCAATTTGTTCACACAGCAAGATTTGTTGCGCACAAACCCCAAATGCTGGTGTGGTCTTGAACTGAAAGGAGAAGAAGGTAAGTGCAGGTGTGCCGACAGTTTTAAATGTGACACTTGGGAGTGGGAGGCCGCGGTGCAACAGTAGAAGAAGAGCGTGAATTGACTTAGTTTGCTTTAACCTCACAATAACTAAAACATGAAGGGCAGGGGAGCAGAGATGGTTCGCAGTCTCAGGCAGCAAAATAACAGAGAGGACTGAGACTGATTAAATGGAATTAACAGTGATGAGACAGCCAGAGGACGAGAGAGGAGGGGAAGAAAAACAAGTGCGGAGGAGAGGCGGAGAGGGGGAGTAACGGAGACGAGTTTGTTTTGTAGCTTTGTTCTGAGGAGGCCACTTCACAGTCATGTTGTAAGGAATGTGCAGGCCAGGCCCGAAAACCTTGAACGTTGCGCAAAGACATGATGTTTCAAGCTCAACAACCAGATGCCTCCCCCGCTTGTACCACGCGCGCACACACACACACACACACACACACACACACACATAGCCCAAGCACACATTGCAGTGCAAACGCTTCCTTCCTGTTGCTGGTTTAGCCTCTTTTAGACACAAGATAAGAGAAAAAGAGTGAGATATATGAAAGAGGGAAGCACACAGTGCTGCTCTCTGCATACTCAGATCAGAGTGACCACAGTTCTTTATTTGGATGTCTATTTTTTTTTTTTTTTATAAAAAGTTTCTCCCTGGCTGCAGTTGTGCTACTCTCATTGGATGTTTTGCTCTCACCTCACACATTTGCTCTTGTTTCTCTTCTCTATGGCAGGTTCAGTCAGACCACAGGACAGTTCAGCAGCCCCCACTTCCTCATCGAGAGTCGAGGCAAAACGAGTGAACATGAGTTTCCTGTGACGCCTCTGTGTCTCTGGTCAATTAGTTTACTCACATCACTCTTCCACTGTCGAGTTGCCCTGCACAGAGAGACACTGGCCTCATCGCATTGAAGGGGGAGCTCATCTGGTAGATCCACGCCGGTGTCCATCAGGCAGAAACGGGGCCTGTTTTGGACACAAAAACACATTAGACCAGTTCAGATATTAAGTCTTCAGAGGAAAACTGTGATGCTGTTTTCACCCAGTTAGAGTTGTGTGTGTGTGTGACTGGGATATTCAGCCATGCTCCAGCAGTCAGAGCTCATCTTTGACTTCGCCAGTGACCATAACATCTCACAGGTGAGTGAATGTCTCTGTGTGTGCGCTCATTGTGCTCAACAACAAATTCCAAAGTAATTTGAGAATAAATGGCAATCTAATCTGAGTTCATCTGTGAAACCAGACAAATCATACTCTGATGCTATCTCTTCTAATTCCTTTGTGTGTGTTGCAGCTGGGGGGTCACTCAGATTACCCTGCGGTGATTGTAGAGCAGGTTCCTCATCCACACCTGCTCTCATATGCAGGTCTAGCGTGTGAACAGTCACACACAGAGGAGGATCACCAGCAGCTGCTCAAAGGTCAGTGCACACAATAAACACACACACAAACCTGTCACATTCAGATTTCATGATAGGAGCTCACCTGGCGTCCTCTAAGCTACTCCATACTTATGGTTTATTCAACAGTGTGACCTTTGCTCTGTTAAGTTCTTCTTCAAGTTTAACCAAATCAGCAGTCATAGTCGCAGTCAGGTCACACCAGGTAGTATAGTAAAGCGCGCCAGAGACTGCGCATGCGCACTTGTAACCCCACTCGCACATGGACCACCCTCCGCAAAAATTCAGGAAGTGAAACAAAACATTCCTGGCTCGTGCCTGGAAAAGGACAGTTAATTAATTAAATTAGGATGTAGACGTGGTCAGTGCGGGCTGCAGCACACATGCTATAGCTTGTTCATCACCAGTGCTGGGAATTCAAAGTAAGTCCTGTCGCTCTACCCGGTTGTTTTTTCCCCCGATATGACTGTGGTTGCTGGGAGCAGTTAAAGTTGGGCATGGCGGGGCTCGGTTAACGTAGCTAACTGTAGCAGGAGCAGCAGCAGAGCGGCTCTTACAGTCAGACGCGAACCATGTACTGTGTAGTTACTGCTTTTTCATGGCAGCAGCCCACCTGCCGTGCTTCGGCTATCACGGTTAGCCGGCCTGACAGGTCGGTGGCAGCTTTTTTCGGCCACCGGAGGAGTCAGAGTCCACGACAAACAGCTGCTAGCTAGGGGATGTTTGTAGCCTCTCAGCCCGACAGTCGACAGACACACACACACACACACACACACACACACACACTGAGAGAGATGCGCGCTCAGCAAATGCCTCATATCTGTCAACATTGTTTCCATTGAAGGTGAAAACTAAGTTGGGTGTAGGTGTTCTGTGTTTACCTGTGTACTGACACTCAGTGAGGAGGCGGAGGAGGAGCGGAGCAGCAGCAGCAGCAAACACCTTTGCTGTTTGGAGCCAAAATAAATAACTAATCGGATAGTTGCTTTGAGGGTCAGTGAAGGGTCAGTTTACCCTATAGAGACATTTTTCTTTTATCTACAGTGCAGCGAGCCTGCACTGCAGTTACCTGAAGTGCTTTGGGGATAATATACATTGTTATAGTCTATGTAGTCTATTATTTACAATAGACAGTTAACATGTCAGCTGCAAAGAGGATGAACGAACAGGGCACACATAAGTTTCCCACCAACTATCACAGTGACTGAAAAATCAAAATGGAAAAACAAAAGCAGTGGATAATAAATGTTGCTACTTCAGTTGCTGGTGGTACAATACAAACTTGACTGAATCTACTAGAAAAAAATGCATATGCTAAACACAATAACTGGGTCACTGTGTCTTGTTTAAATTCTTATGTGCAGCTACAGATCCAGCTCGGTCACTGCTGTCTCATTCAGTATCAAGTCAGTATTGAACAATTGCAGGAAAGCCCATCCCACTTACTGAGGGGGGCACAATGAATGGGCGCTTGAACCCATTTGATAAGGCTGTGGAGGTTTTAGTGTCACACATCAGAGTACTACTAACTACTGCTCTGGTGGTTGTAGATAGGTTGGTTATATGCTGGAGTTTTCAGACACCCACCACTCAAACGTCTGCCATCAGCAGTGGAACTGTAGAGAAACAAAGGTGACCTGAATGCTATTTGTGGTGTTTACATTCATATCATCATCTATAATGATACAAAATATGGTAACATGGTAGAAGATTAATTCAGACATTGTTGGTAGATGAGGTGACTAAACACAAGTTTCTGGGCCAATGCAAGACGGAAAAAAAAATACTTTCAAATGTTCAACAGCAACGATTCAACTGGTTTGCTCTGTACAAACCTACAAGAGGTGATCTGACATACAGCGAGGTGAGACCACTTCCCCACTACAGCAGAGTAGGTCAGAGGAGCACAGGTATTACTAATAACATTAATGAGCCGTCAGCTCTGTTCAAGTGACCCAGTAGTGATGACGGGATGCACAATACCAGGACCCTGAAACTACAGTTTCAGCCATAGAATCCAGTCGTTATTCATTTTGTTCTTTACGCCTGTGCTTTTCTGGCTGTGACTGTTCAAAATGTCAGCTGTGGAAATGGCTTATTCTCACACCATGCTGTACAGTTTTGTCAGGTGAACTCTTTCCGACAGAAGCAGTCGTCCATGATAAAACGCTTAGCACAGTAATCTGTTGATTATCCATAGTAGGACATAGTTTGTAAAAACATAAAATGCTGCAGAGTCATTTAAAATTAACTTTTTAGTACCTGTAGCCCCACAAATAAAATCTCTTTACTGTTTAGATGGCTGGTGAGATGCATATGTAAAAAGAAAACCACCACACGGCCACCTGCCACGAGAGGAGATTGTTGTTTTCATACTTTGGGTGAACTGACCTTGTAGTTTGTTTCTCATATTTAATAGTTTTCCGGTGCTTGCTGAGTGTTTTTGTGTGTGTGTTTGTCTCGTTTCTGCGGGCTGTAGTGGAGCAATGTGAAAGTGGAGAAGAGGAGACCATGGAGACGCTTGTTGCTGCTGACTCGCTTCTCAACATGGACTGTTCTGACACACTCTCCCTGGAACAACACTACTGTGAGTGCACACACACCTGAGTTAACATTGGTCATATGCACACTAACAGAGTGACGAGGCCCCAGTAAAACCCCCCCTCTGCTTTTTGATGTAGGACATGTTTGGCTGTGTGATGTTATTTTTAGACATGATGGTCACAGTGCTGTTCTCTTTCATTACATCTGTTTATGCCCCCTGCAGCCCAGACCTTCTTACCATCACTTGGTGATGTCATCACTGCTCCTGTTACCCAGGTGACTGTGTCAGCAGAAGGGATTGTGGGACCTGTTGACCAGTCACAGTGGCATTCGTTGCACACAGAGAAGCCTGCAGCACAGCTGCAGTCCAAAAAGAGAGGTCAGTCACATATGTGATTATTTCCTTATCTGAAAGTACATTACAGCTGGAATCTTTTTGACTGTTTTTATTCTTCATCTAATTCTGCAGGTAGAAAAGCTCGACATCGGAGGGCAGAGTCTCCCACACCTGAAATTACAGTGAAAAAGGACAAATACAACAAAGGTATTATCACATAAGAACATGGGTTAAGGCACTGTCACACATGTACCTCATTTCATAACCTGTGAAGCACAGACAAAATAAATCAAATTAAATGCACATCTTGCTCACATTCTGAAGAGTTGCTGTAATAATTATAATCTCATATGCATTTGACATATTAGGTGTACACTACCTGGCAAACGGTACGTACAAAAGATCATGGTCGAGTCAACAAAGTCAAATCAACTACTCAACTCACAGAAAATAATTTGGTAAATATGTCATTGATGAATCACTCCTGCAACTAAATGAAATACATGAATACATTTTTTACAATTTCCTGACATTTTATCGAGCAAATAATTAATTGATTCATCCAGAAAATTAACTGGTAATGAAAAAAATGCAGCAGACCTAATTGTGTGGATAGAAACAATGTTTTTATCCTCATGGTATGGGGACAGATGTTAAAACATATTCATGCAAAGTGAATGCATAGTTGATGAATATGTAGTAATATATGTATTATAGCTAATTATGTTAAATAATGAAGCTAATGAGAATGATTTTTTTCATATCTATCTGATCTGTTTTTTGTGTGTGTGTCGGGGGAGGGGCACTGCAGTATATCACAGCAGTTACTCTTTAGGGCATTGACACAAAACAAAGATTATATTTAATGGTTTTCATACTTAATTCACCATTTTTTTCATCAGTTACCATTTTGTGAAATATAGTTAGCGTCCAGTGTTATGTCTTAATGTACAGTGGATGACTTCCCCTCCAGCGTCTCTGATGTTTTACCTACATTTGATAGAATATCTTTCTGCCGGATCAAAGAATACTGCAGGAGTCACCTGGGAAGTGTTTTGTAAAGTACTGAAGCTCAGTGAACTTCCTGAGGTAATGGGAACCTCAGTGATATCTTATTTGTAAACATTTCCACAAATTATTCACAAGTTTATGATTCCACTGAAAATCCGAATCAGGCTGCCACTCTTTTGTATACCATTATTTTCCCAGTATGTATTTTTGGGTCATTCCGCAGTGAGGATGTGTATGCCTGGTTTATGACGAGCTTTATGCATCATAGCACACACACAGTTGAGTAAGACAGCATGGGATTTTGAGTTGTATTTTCCAGTCATTCTGATAAAATGGTAATTAGACAATAACGTGCAGCCAGCCCTTTTTCTGTGGTTGCCCACTTTAAGTCTGGATCAGCTCTAACCCAATGTTTAGTTAGTTTGATTATCTCGAAAGATTATACACCCTGACATCCGGTAATTCTCATCTTCCTTTGTTCCTGTCCATACCCATCCTCCTCACTTTGATTATGGGCTTCGTTTTGTCTCATAGAAAATCATTGATAATGTTATTGTCCTGCCAATAAATCAAATCAGAGATCTTCAGAGGAAGCAACAGAGAGAGATAATTAAATTGAGGTGTAACTACAATTTTGACTTAATTCATTTTGCCCAAAAGTGATCAGTGCTCCCCATGTTTTTAAAAATTTGTTTTAGTTAGTCTGTTGTGGGTCATGATTTAAAGTACTTCATGGAGATGCAGATGGAGTTTAACCCCTAGATACACGATGGCAGTCATTTAAAACTGAATTGAGACATTATACTTGAATCACAAGGTTTTGACAATGACACTAAAACCAATCTCATAATCCTCAGTGATGCAGTCTGGGAGAGAACAAAAAGCTTTTCACAACTCTCCGACTTCACCTTCACATGCACCAGGTGCCAAGTGTCACGTGGGCCTGTGGTTCTTTCTGTTAATATACTGCCATGTCTAAATAAAGCCATGAAGGACATGAATGTTAAAGTCACCAGTGTCCAAATGACAAAAGCCAACATTTGAACAGATAGATGAACACAGCAATGTTACAAATTCCATGTCTGAAAGGGGCTTTAGATGGCTCACATGGGATCAGACTCTGTTATGCAGCTTTTTCAAAAGTAATTTCCCACGTCGTGTCCTTGTCTTTCCTTCTGTATAATATTTCCTGTGTTTGTGCTTCAGGAGGAAACACCCTGTACCTGTGGCAGTTCCTCATGGAGTTGTTGCAGGACCGACAGGTCTGCCCCCGCTACATCAAATGGACTAATCCCCATGCAGGGATATTCAAGTTGGTCAACTCTAAAGCAGTGGCTAAACTCTGGGGCAAACACAAGAACAAGCCAGACATGAATTATGAGACAATGGGCAGAGCACTCAGGTATACAACACTCAAAAACAATTATTATGAAAATCATTACACATTTATAAGTTTCATGCTCTTATCCTTTGATGAAGGCAGATCTGGGCACTATTTCCCAAGAAGGACTGAGCATTTCTGTGAAGATTAAACAGTAAAGTGTTACATGTGTTCCTCAAAGCAGCTCTTCACAATTGGCACATGTGCATGTTGTTAAGAGACTTTTAATGCTGGATGTCTGTGGTGCTGAAGAGAATCTTGAACAACACTTTAATGTGATGTGGCACATTTAACTGCCTGTAATATAATGATGGATATTAAAAACACATCAGTAACAAATACTGTGAAAAGCACACCACACAGCCAGCTGCATTCATACATGTACTGTCTTTTATGAGAGACAAACTTATAAAGTGCTTTTAAATGAATAAATAAAATGAGAATATCTTTCATTATGACAGCGCTCAGTGTCAGTGCTGTAATTATTGCTGTTATATGCAAGAAATAGGTTGGCAGATATAAATGAGGAAAGTCAGTAGATACAGAATATATGGATAATTTGGCAGATGCATGTTTTTTTCTGTGTGAAGTAAAACCACGAAAAGGAGAAAAACAGCAAATGCAAGCCTTTATTGTTTTCCTCCTTTTCAAAAGCAAACATGTAGGTTTAAGTCCCTCCTGTGAGTTTGAAAGCTTCTTAAGATGCTCCTGACTCGCCTTCTCTACAGTTTTTTAAGCTTGAGAGGGCTTTGAAGGATTTTTAAATCATCTCAGGGAAACAGGGTTATGAGTAGGTGATGAGGTGTCTCAGGATTCTGACCAAATGTGATTCTTGGTTTGTGTTTGTTAATGTTGAACCTTTGTGCTCATGCAGGTACTACTACCAGAGAGGGATTCTGAATAAGGTTGAAGGCCAGCGGCTCGTCTACCAGTTCACCTCTCTGCCCAAAGACATGATTTATATCACAGACGGAGACGGCACCAAAGAAGAAGACGATGATGATCATGAGGACAATAGCTGCAATGAAGAAGGTGTGAGCGATGACTCCGATGACAGCACGATATCCTCTAGTGACCACTCGGTTGAGGATGAAGATGCCCGCCCACCACAAAAGAAGATTTCACCAAGTACCTCTGTCCGATCCCCAGCTACTCAGCGAACCAGGCCGGCTCCCAGGCCTCCAGGCCAGCGTGACACCGTCCTGCGGCCTGCCAGCACCAGCCTTATCCAGGAGCAGCACTTGCCAATTGTGTCTGCTGAGATGCTGCGGACCCTCCAGAACCTGGAGAAAGTCCAGTCCCTGCAGCCCACGGGTCACGCCTCAGTCTTTAAAACAGCTCAGCTGCTGGGCAGTCTGTATGAGCGACAGGCTGCTGCTGTGGAGGCTGTAGACAGTGAGGGTCCACCTGAGACACAAGATAAGAAGTCACATGGAGGGCAGAAAACTTCTCAAGTAGGGACTCCACAGCTGGTGCCTCTGACCAGCTCTGACCAATAGAGCAGACCAGTCCACCACCAAACACACACTTACACTCCACTGACTCAGGACCAGTTACAGAGCTGCACTTTGCTGCAGCGATGTCAACACACCAGGGCCTTTTATTTCTAAAGTGTGTAAGACTGGGATTATTGATCTAGGATTATTTTGTATTTTAGATTTTTTTTAAGTTGGTAACAAATGTAATTCTAGATCAGTCCTTCCTTACTGACATCAGAGTTGGGAGGAAATTGGCAGGAACCAAAATGAACAGCATTCAGCAGTTGATGTTCTAAGGAGACAGGCAGCCTATTAAAACTCATGTCCTTTATTTCAGCCCTCTGTTGTTTTCTGTATCTGTTTATTATACAAAACACCAAAGACAGACATGCACTGGAATCCACAGCCTCTCTGCACCTCCTGCAGACACACCTGCCGCTTGCACCTCAGATCCAGTGTCTTGGACCTTATTACCTGATGAGGACACTGTGCCCTCCTTCTCTGTCTTTACTTTTTCTCTGTCTTTTTAATGTCACTTGCTGAAACATTCCTCTGGCTCGATGCACTAATGCTTACCCCTGCTGTAAGTTTCTTCTCTTAAGTGCCTGGAGATCTTAGACCTATCCTGTCCCTGCTTCCACTGTCCCTGGTGATCATGAGGTTATTGAGGGAAAACATTCCACATTATTATTATTATTTTGTATTTTTTAAGATTACTGAGTTATTATGTTTGTATTGTGAAATGTTAAAAACAAGGGATCACTGTATTTCTAGAATAGGAATTTAGCACTGCTGCTGTTTATAGCTGAAGTATGTACACAGTGGACCTGCCTTTTGTTGACAATCACCAGTGAAATGGTCTCGTAGCCTTATACTTCAGCCTCCTTCAGAGTAAGCCTTTCTGCAATGCACATGTTCTGTTTAGTTACTACACATATATATCGTAAATGCTTATATGGACCTCTGAAGCATATCTTTGTGTATTGTGTGTTATATTCTGTATGTTTGTGAACATGCTTGACTTTGTGCCTTGTTGCCATTTCCTCCCTCAGGTTTGTAAACATTTATTTTGCTGCACAGATTATATACTCTATGCAAAAGAGTAAAACAGCTGGCCATTTTTAATGAAGTAATGTTAAGTTCTGTGTTTGCTCTTCAGTTGATCTCGGTTTAGCCTCACAAGGCCAGCTGACAAAGCTCACCTGACTCCAAGTGAAAGCTTAGCTGGTAAGATTCAGGCTGGGGATCTGTGAGGCTAAACTTGGTTATGAAATGTTTGTAACGGTGCCTTTGCTCCCCAGGAAACCCCTATGCAAAACTGTTTTCACTTTATAACTGTGTAAAACATTTATTTTGAAATCCCCTCACTTTGCTTTATCTGGAAGATGCTGTAAGTTTTACTGGTATGGATTTGTAAGCTTGTAGCAGAGGGAGAGATGGAGTTTCTGTTGCTTTTGTAATTGTGTTTGCTTTCATGCAGTACCGAAGCATTTAAAAGATTACGGTCAATAAAACAATGAACATAATTTGGTCATCATCTGTTTGGAATTCACCCCTGCTCACTTACCCACATTAGAGTGTATATCCACTACATTTATATGATATATTTTCTAGTTCATCTACTAATTGAGATTTTGCATGCGAGGCACATTCACATTATAACATACAGTGCATTGATTTTAGGTGGGCTGTGCTAATTACTTAGGATACTTGATATTGTTGATGATATTATTATCAACAACAACTATTATCATTTTAAATACAATTCAGACAGCAGTACTGTTACTCTTTACTTTAATTACTTGTACTTTCACAGTGAGGCTTGTTACCTAGAATCACCACGTTACTTCCGTGATAACGCTTACCATTACAGTGCCCCTCCAGGCCGATAGGGGGCGTGGTGGCCGGCGCGGCCGTGTGCCTTCGGATGTTGACAGGCCTGTTCCTGTGTGGCTGTTGCTGCTGCTATCACGTTTCCAGCCTGCACATCTAGAACTTTCCTGTCACTCCAGGAACAGTGTCCACGGTCGCAGCTAGCCCATGGCAACCGAACGGCAAGTTAAACCAAACACTTTACACACTTTTCATTTAAAACATTTCATGTGGTAGATTTTTGTCTGGTCCGATGCTTGTAACGGTCTGTGACTTTTGCTTTAGCAGCTTCTCCGATAGCTTCATTGACGAGGATCCACAGAAAGCTTTGGAGGTAAACACAACCGTTACCTAACTGTAAACCACTGACTTTAACGGTTTCACACATATCTGGTAGCTTATCGTTGTTACATTGAGTATCTGCGGTTAACTGGTGTCAGTGACAGGTCCCTGCTGTTTGTTATTAGCCAGCAAAGTTAGCTAACACATCCTGTTAGCATCACTATGCGAGAGACTAGGGCATCACTATCAATGTTCTGAAGTGCCTACAACGTTTTAAAGGTTGCACGTTATTTTGTTGCAACTTGTGAAATGCGTCATTTCTTAAAAAAAAAAAAAAAAACAGCAGGAGTTATTACTGCTGAATAGTGGTTATTTCAGTCTGAGAACAGAAGCTTGCAGTGTCATCAACAGATTTGAACAGGAAGTCAATAGTGCTTACTAGATATATTTAACAGAAAACAAATTTTCTTCACATTTAAAACACACCTTACTTTATGGTGACTGCTTTCTAAAAACTGTTACAGAAAGAATCACATGTAAATTAATGCTCCTGTTGTTGAGAGCCAGAATTGCAGAGGAGACAGCCATGTCAGTTTTAGTGGCAGCATGTTACTGTCCTACATTGTAACCACTAACAATATTCTGCAGAAATCAAAGCTGTGCAGTAAACTGTCCACTGAAATATCATCTTTTTTCCTGTAGGCACTGAACGAGGCCTTGCAGGGAGATGTCACCAATGCAGAGTGGTTTTGTCAGCGTGCTTATGCCCATATCCTCCTTAAAAACTACAGCTGTAAGCCTGCTCAGTACATTGTGTTGACAAACTTGTAAAGTAAATGGCCACTAAAAATGTTGTATCATTTGTATGATTATACTTTCTTGCAGAACATATACATATCTGTGAATTAAGTTTTTGATGTAGCCCATAGTATGATTATAGTCTTATGATTAGCTACTCAGACCTTTTAAAGCTGATGAGCTTGTGAGGTTCAGACTTTTAAGTGACATGTTGTTAATCTAACCTGTTGTTTATTGTTTTTAATGTGGCTGCCCCCATGGCCAAGTCTCCCTTGGAAAAGAGATCTTTGATCTTAGTGGGACTAACCTGGCTAAAAAAAGGCTAAATAAAAAAAAAATAATATATGTACAATATAAATGGTAAACTTGTTTTTTTCCTCAATAGGTGCTGCTGATGATGCCAAGACAGCACAACAGTTAAAACCAAGCCTCCCTCTTGCTTTCATGAGAACAGGGTATGAACTTTGATGTGATAAGGAAAATGAAGAGGAATTGTAAATGTTTTTGTGGCATATATAAGCTTAGCTGAGGCCATCATTGAATCACCCAATTTAACATTTGGCAAGAGCTGTGGTATACATTAGATCTTCAAAGATAAATAGTGAATTCCTTAAACGACATACTTATATATATTATATTATGTTAATAATGTGGCACATTGGCCTTTACAGTTATTTCAAGTATGAAAACAAACAACATTTCTATTTTTCAATTTCAATTTGTGTCTCTAAAGTTAATAGTTTGTTGACATCAGTGATTTTTTAAATACTGTTTAATTTCATCATGAAAATTCAAAGAGAAAAGGCTGAAGTGCCAAAACAAGACATGACCCAAATTTTACTTTGTCAGAAATAGCCACTTTTATTTTAACAAGATTATCCAGGCTAAGTGTGTGTGGTGTATTTCTCTCCCTAACTGCAGAATAGCAGAGTACTACCTGAACCAGTATGCATCAGCACATGCAGCCTTCACTCAGGGACACCAGCTGGATGGTGAGTACAGCCTATTATGGCCCCGAGACATAACAAACTCCCCATCATCCCACTTGTTACCAACCACTGTTTCCAGCAGTACCTGTCTGCTTCACTCTTCTCAATGAGTAAACATGTTTACAAGTTTGTATCCTCCAGCTTCCTTTTACATAATACCAGTGTCCATGAGAATGCAAAGCTGGCTCGTGTTCATGTGAATCAGAATAGCTTCAAATTAAATGACTCTAGAATCATTATAGATAGGATTATTCACATTTGTCTTATGTGTCCTAGGTTACAGCTTTTGACATTTATCTGTTTATATTATTATCAAAATGAAATGCCACAATGCAGAAAATTGCTCACACCATTTATTGAAATTGAAAAGTCAACAGTGGCTCCTGCATTGAGATAAAACATTTAATTAACTTAAAAGGTGACAAATTTGCATCCCTAATTTGCTTAAGGAACCTCGGCTCTTCTATGCTCACCATCCAGTCCTTTCCTGTCTAATAGACTCATCTGAACTATAATTATTGTGTGAGCAGGACAAATGTGAGTTTAGTCTCAGCTTGTACCTGACGATCAGTTGCTGGGCAAGAAGGTAACGTAGGAGTATCAGCACAGTCAAGTAGCTTGTCTCACTCTGTGGAGTTTAAAATATGAAGAGCGGATCTTAACATTGAACACACAGGCAGTAATGACTTCCTATAAGTGTAGCTAATTTAGCAACCAAAAATGAACTAAGCATTAGCCTCTCTGCAGGAGATGTTTGCTAGGGTCCTTCACTCTTCCTGCAGTTGGGGAAACAACATATGACTATTCTTGGACTTGAAAAGCAACATCGTTTATTACATGTTTAGACTGTACATTTACTGCCATATTTACAACTAATCTTTTCTTGTATACACCATATCAGTTTCTCTTTTCGGCTGTTCACTTGTTCCACACCATTCTCTTAAGGAGCTGCCCTACTCTAATGTTACCTTTGTGTTTAGATGTCCTTTGAAGATGAGGAGAGGGTCTTGGAACATGTTATGCACTAGTTGATGATTCAAAACACTTTGTTGCTGGGTGATCAGTAGCTGCTATTGATATTAGTGATTGTGCGAAACTTTAGTGGTTGTTGTGCTCATAATCTAACAGCGTCAATGTCCTGTTGTTGGTGCAGGGGAAACACTGGTATGATTTCATACCATATACAGATTGTATATATTCCTTACAGATAGTCCTTTCTGATTGTGTGGTAAACACCTTTTAAATGTATTGCTGGGTACTGAAAACATTCTGGTTGAACCAATATTAAATCAGTGCATAATATAGTGCATATAATGTGCAGGTAGAATGGTGGCAGCGTTTCTACCTCATTAACCATTAATTGACAAATTGAATAAAACTAATTGGATCAACCTGCTGCAAACAAACAGTGATCATTTCTCTGTTTGCTGTGGTAGGTGGCTGTACAAAGGCTTCCTAATGCACTGCACATTATTTGTTTGTTTTATGACTGCTCTTCATTATAATTTTTACATCAAGTGACCTTGTCGTATGTTATAGTCTTTATATTTGATGTTTTATTTTAGTTCTTAAAATTCTAAATGCATTTTTAAATATAGGACTATAGGAGAGTTGACATTGGCAAAAGTAAGTAGGAGGATGGAGGATGAACTCAGTAGGACTGCATGGTGTCATATTGCATGTTGACCACTTTATATTTCTGAGATATTTAAATTTACCATGACAGTGTTTGCAAATGTCAAGTTTTAAAATCCAATTTCCCTCCAGAGCTAAGGCAGGTCCATGTTAAACTGTCTTTATTAAGAGTCAGCACTGTTGGCACACTCCATTTGGACTGTGTGATCCCATTTATGTTGAAAGTGGCTGTATTGTTTCAGCCGTGCACTTTTAGTGATGGTGCATTGGTCAGTATGCTCTTCAATTGTCAGTGTGCTTCAGTTCAATTTCAGAGTCATTATAAGAATATAACAATGAGCCAGTTAAAGAATCTGAATCTGCCACAGTCATTTATCAGGCCAATCTCTTCTCTGTGCTCCTGCTTCCCTTGTTTTTATTCTTCTAGTGATTATTCCTTAACAGAGTTTTGCATAAGCACCCGCTGTTCTCTGGATATTTCACCATCACTTTTTAATAACCCCACAGCCTCATAACTCTCAACCTAAGGACTAAGATCTTCCTTCATTCAATAATCAGAAAATGAGCTGAGCACAGAGCCCCTCTCACAGCCCCACCTGACCAGCATTGTCCGCCCCAGAATGTTGGACAAAGACAGATTTTTATTGTGAAACTGCTTTATTGAGTGTTTTTACCAGATTTAATTACTGAGTGCGTTTGTTTTGGAGACAAGGATACCTCTGTGGATAATTGGGCTCCTGATCAAATCTCTTGAACAATGAACACTGAGAACACACACAAGAAATCTTAACCTTATAATACAGTTGCAAAGTGATTGGTTTAATAGTGAAGACAGCAGCATCCTGTGATCCTGTGCTAATTCATAACATCAAGTTCCGTCTTGTCATTGTCTTGATTGAAACTCACCAAGGGACAGAAAAAGGCATTAAACATTACATTGTAAATGTAATACAACTTGTTATGTCTTTATTTAGAATAATGACATAGTATGCACTGGTGGGACCCCGATCTTAAGTGTTTCCATTCTAAAATCTGATAAAACTGTAACACGCTCGCATACAGTGGCTTTCAGATGTTGGAGACAACAGATACAAATACAGTATAAGCTCACAAGAAAGGCAACAAGGAAAAATGGCAAATCAGCACATATCCTTCAAATACCCTGAGGCAGAGGTTGAGTACAGCCTTATTAAAATGAATATAAAAGGCTAATTTAGGCTTTTTGTAGCTGGAGCTGTTGCATCACATCCTTCCAGGGCTGAATAGGTTAATGACTTTGTTTCTAGTTTAGTAACGTCAGGTCACATGCTGACAGTGTTACAACAGAGCTATTGTACATTTTGGTTTTGTCTTGAGGGATTCATCCAAGAAGGTCTCACTTTGGGATGTAATGTCATTTAAAACCACTAACTATTAATGTTTGTGCTGTTCCAGATCACATGAGCCATTTAAACCATTTTAGTCCACGTTGTCAACCTAAACATTATTACCATTTTCATTACACATCCACTGTGACAAAATCTCAGTAAGTTCTGGATGTCACAGAGAGCCAACAACTCATGGATGCATAACAACATGTAGAAAGAGATGCAGAGCACGAGCAGGAAAATGCTGTAGTTATGGCAACAGCATCATTGTCATCATGGCGTGAATTGATTTTTAATGGAAGTATTTTTATTTATTTATTTCATTATAAAACAAGCTGTCATTGTGTTTTCTCTTTTCACTACAGGCTTTATTAGCATCACCAGGGCAAGTGGCCCACATATTCTCCCATAATTATTCAATGAATCTCTAGTCAGAACCAAATTGATAGGTTGGTGAAAACACCAGGAATGATTCACTCTCTTTTTTTTTTCTTCTTTCATCTCTTCTGCTGCTTATATAACCCCAACAATGTATGAAACTTCTTTTACTTATTTTTACTCTCCCCTGTTTGCCCATTTTCTTCCAAGTAATTTCAGCTTTGGAAACAAACCTATTAAAATAATGACTTCAGCCTTCTCCAGCACTTAGTCAAATCGCTGCAGACTTCATTAGCACTTCACTGAAGCTCTTAAATCTTTTCACTAAATTCTCTATTAATGCTGTATTTTTCCAAATCTATATTACTTTGTAAGAAAGCAAGACAGAACATTCTCGTTATTCTTTTTTTTTTGTGATTTCCACAGCTTCTGACAAATCATATGAGATCTGGATAAAGCGGTGTGAGGAAATGATGAGTGGTAAGTAGCAGAATTTAAATCATCTCTATCTGTATTAGTTGAATGTTCTTTTATTTAGCATTCATTAGGATGTCAAAGTCTTTTTATTTCACTTTAATTTGTGTAATTATTTTAATGTATTCCCAATCCCCAAAGGTTATTAAACATGTTACACAATATTCCCTCTGCCAGGTTCACTCTAAAAGTTTCAGACTTTCAGATCCATTACCAGTTCCACTCAAACATCTACATACTGTTTTCTGCTGTTATCAAACACCCAGCTAAACGGCACAGTCTGATCAAACAAACAAGCATGCACGCATCCATGAACCCACACTGGTGGAGTGTTTAGGCAGAGCTGCTTTAGTCCAATAAAAGATGCATGCCATGTCTGGGTGGTGTGTTTCTGTTTGCTGGTGATGCCTGGGCCCTCTGGATCATCTCAAGTAAACAAGAGCATGAGTTTTGACAAACACGCTTCACACCCGCGTGCACACGTACTCCCACAAGCGGTATGATTCATCAGAGTTAACTTTACTGATGTTTGAAAGCCCCCGATGAGACCCACCCCTTCACAAGCCTGCTCAAAGACAGCACACACACACACACACGCATAGACAAATGCACACTAGGGTGTACATCAACCCCCACCCCTAAAACTTGAAAGTACCCTCCTTGCTCTTGCTCATGCTCACACCAGGAGCAGTCATCCCTTTTTTTTTTTTTCTGGTGACAGTGTGTTTACCACCAACCAACACACTCACGACACCTGGTTACTCCACCACATGTGGCTCCCTGCTAGTGTCAAAACGACAAAGACGGAGAGACACACACATACATACACACACACACACACAGTCACATAGCCTTTTTCCCTTAACAGCCCTGCTCCTCACCATTCCAAATGCGACCTCATTAAGACAACATTAACACGCCTCCTATCATCTCATCTCTCTCTCTACCCTCTGTGTGCTCTCTCGCTGTGTAATGAAGTCAGTGAATAATGTATGATAGCATGCTGGTAAACGGTGATCAGGCTTGCTTGGGCTCACAGGGCTTATAATGGGCGTGGAAGGACCAGTAAACAAACTGGTGGCAAGGCATACAGAGAGAGAGAGAGAGAGAGAGTGTGTGTGTGTGTGTGTGTCTATGTGGAGGTGTATCTACGTGCTATCACTTATCTATAGACAAGAGTCTAGCTTTAGAGTAGTTGTTTAATGGGCTTTTAATCATTATATTGAAGCAAATAGAGTCTGGTTTAGGCAGTTAAGGACTGTAATAAATGTGTTCACCTGCCACAGACGATTTTTCCTCTCTCCCCCCAGATAATACACAGAACGGCAGCGTCAACAGGGTGAGTTTCTCTGCTCAGCCACCTGGGGGCAGTGTTGCTCTCAGCATCGACCAACAGAATCAATCTTGTGAACTCCTGCTTCAAAGAGGGAGCTTTACTGAGCTGTTTTTGTTGTTATGTTTTTACTCATTTATGTTCCCTTCTTTGTTTTGTCACTCTCGTCCTCCTCTCTAATTTTCGTCCTTGTCTCTGGTGCTGAACGACCCCAGCAGACACCAGCAGTGCCACACGTGAAGTAAGTGTGTAAATGTAGATATGCCTCATCTAGGTCAGTTTCATGTTTTTACTGTGTATTTATTATCCCAGTTTAATATTTAATGAAGCCTCAGTGCATCAACCTGCCCAATTCTCTGTGAGTAAATACAGTGTGTGTAGACAGTTGGTGCTAATGAGCCGCTTTTTATGTTTTTGTGGGTGCTTGAAGTCGTTCTGTTGAAAGATTTTGGGAGTTAGTGGTCAGAATAGTGCTCTCATACCAGTAATTCATGTGTTATTCAGCTGATGTTTTGCTCACTTGTGTGTGTATGTGTGTGTTCCTCACAGACACGACTGGTATCAAACGGAATCTCAAGTCATTGTCACAGTCATGGCGAAAAACGTACCCAAGGATGGTGTTTCCATCAAATTCATGGACAAAGAGGTACAAACTCACACTTAAGTGTAGAGAGAGGTGTGTGTATGTGTGTGTGTGTGTGTTGGAACAGAGATGGGTTAGCTCGTGGGTGTTTCCTCAGGGGGGCCCATTAGATGGGTCTCATACAGGCACACACATACACATACATTCTCACACACACAGACATTCACACATACACACACTCTCCCCACGGACCCAACTATGCCTCCAGTGGTGCCTTGTTAACATTGCCCCTAAAGTACAGATCTAAGAACAATTTACCCTCCCCAGCTTCTCCAACCTCCTAATTGTCTGTAGATAGAAGGCATAACTGATCTCGGATCAGCCACAGAGCCCTCCAGGGACAGCCCTCTTTCTTTCTCTTTTCTCTTTTCCTTTCTGTCTTTCCACTTCTCTCTCCCTCTCTCAGAGGGGTAACTGCAGGGCACCCCAGGGAACAGCTTTGTCTTTCCTAATAGAATAACAAACTGAGTTTACCCCATTTCAGAAGAAATAGTTCACTCGCTCTGAATCACACAGTCACTTGTTAAGCTGCCTCTGTGGTGTGGAGTACAGATAGTTCATATATTTTTTACTAGGTCAGTATATACAAAAGAAATTAAAGATGAAAGGCAGTGGTTTCAGTTATTTTCCCTGGCGACTGAGCGCGCAGCAGCTGTATACCTACAGACAGAGTAAGAATTCTACTGGAAATGAATATTAAGGCTTTGATAGCTTTGTGGAAATGCCCAAAAGCGACTTCAGCTAACTTTCGAAGCTTTTTATCCCCGATGAACTACTTTGTGAATTAATTCGGTCCAAAATCAGAAAAGTCCACTTTTGGTGAAGTAGTAGGTAGTAAATTTATTACAGAGTGAAATCAAGTATCAAAACTATGTACACAGGGTTCCAACATTTGGAGAGTGATGAGGGTGTAAGTGGTGTGAGGATTTGGGCCACAGCCAACACCCTGTCCCTCTAAACTAACAAGGCCTCCCGCCCACCCAGTCAGTGAGTGACAGGCTGTTAGGAGCTGTCTGACCCCCCCCCACCACTGGTCAGTGTGTGGCTGAAGGGGACAGGATGAGGATACTCCTGGCCGTCACACCAGCCACATCAGATGATTATTCTCATGGACATACTGACACCTTCATCCCCTCCTCTCTCCTCAACTTTCTGTTCTTAAGGCCGCGGTTAAACAAATTGAAAAGATTGGTGTCACAGTTGCAGCACAGCTGTCGTTACATTTTTATCTCATCTAACAACTTTTCATTTGACAACACCATGACAACACCTGTGGTAAACCTTCATTCACATATTTGTATGCTACACCTAATTGCTTACTACTGAATCTTACACTGAGGTGTAACAGCTAATATCTGGTGTCTGTGTGTCCTCAGATGGAAGCTGAGATACGGCTGGCATCAGGGGAGAACTACAACTTCCACCTCCACCTCCTGCATTCCATCGTCCCCCAACAGAGCAACTTCAAGGTCCTCACCACCAAGGTACCACACCCATCCCATTCAGTCATGCTCATGAGATCCTTTAGCGCCGAGTGCTCTCTAGATAGCAAGTTTAAATTCACAACATTTTGCAACGACATTAACAGCCATGAATATTTTACAGCGTGGCACACCTTTTCTTTAATCTGACATGTTTTTGACAGGCTTAAAAGACATTTTACTCAGGCAGATGACATGCTCATGAAGCAGGAACAAACAGTGTGTGTCAGACCTGCACGCTTTCAGAAAAATACCAGATGTGTTAAATGGTACATTGTGCACTAAGACACATCAAAGCATTGTGATGTGTGCTCTCTGATGTTGGAGCACACAGGACAAAAAATGCTGGCTTTTGTCCTAAGTGTCACAGTTGAAATGGATTTTTTTTTTTTTTTATCTTGCTTTGTCAAAATCTGATTTTTTTTTCTATCATCAGAGAGTTTAGTGAAATAATGTGTGATTCTAGCAAGGACAAAAGCCACAAGATAAAAACAACTTCAAAAGATGTTCATAAGGCATCAGTGTAAGGAGGAAACAAACTACATCCTTGAAGGTCAAGCCAGGTTATTACATGAAAATAACACTGGGCCTGTCATGAAATAATACGAATCGTTTATATATATATGTATGTGTGTGTGTGTGTGTGTGTGTGTGTGTATGAATAACCTGTCTCACACACACTCACATTAGATGTCAGCTTCCGATCTTTTTCTCTGCAGCAGCAGACTCAGCTGTAGTAGAAAATAAATCTGTTTATCACTTCGTCTTTTCTCAGCTGAACAACATAAACAAACAAGAAAGAAGAAACATCATTTTTAGGTCATGGAAACACTTGAGCTAAGTTTTTTGAAAGTCAATGAAAAGTCATTGAATCTTGCATGTAGCCTTGTCATCCTCGTAGTAGCTCTCAACAATAAAGAAGCCGACTATTAAACATGTCAGGGAAGGTTTTTTATGTCGCTATAAAGAAAATATGATGTAGTAACGTCACACACTGGAGAAACGGAGGCACTTCTCTACTTCTCTGAGCTGCAGACTCACTAGAGCATCAAATGACATGTTGCTCTTTGTGTGTATTCAGGCTTTTATCATTTTAATAGATGATTGATGATTTCTTTTTTTCTGTCTCTTGATTAGAAATGAAATTAATCCAATGTCAGATTGCATTTTAAAAGGCGAAGAAGAAAAGCATGCTGATGCAGGTTTAAGCTGCTCACTGTAATAGTGACTGATCATTACGGAGGTTACCACTCTGAGATTAACATCGTAATCTCTTCAATAATTTAAAGCAGTATAAAGTAGGCTGTCACCACCTATAATTCCTTAATGCTGGTAAAGCTTCCAGTAGCTGAAGTAGAAATGAGAAAATCCACTCTCACTGTATACAGTCCAGCTCCTGTGGAGACGTTAGCACAGTTCATCTGAGCAGCTAACAGGAAACTCGCACATGCACAAATCCTCACTCCTACACACACACCGTACACACACATTTATTAGGGCTGTAGTCTCTGAGAGTTCCTCAGCACTGTTTAAGGTGATTATGGGCCTAATGAGTAGGTAGGGCACTTTTTACTATTGACTAATTAGTGTGCATTATAGAGGATGTGGGCTAATGAGCACGCTGGCTAAGTGTGTGCTGATTCAGGCTTTAGACCACTGTCAGGTCTCAGCCTGCGGATCAAAAGGCAGGTTTTTGTGCGAGTTGTTTTGATTGTAGTGGAGGGGAGGGATTTGTTTTTCAGGGCATCGATCAGCCTGGCCTTGTCAATACAGTACTACATAAATCTCTGCTTTCTTCCCTGGCATCCTTTGAATCTTTAGAAACTATTATTCCCTTTTTTCCGAACCGAACATCTTCAGAAGCATCCCAAGAGATAACCCTTTTATGAAAAGCTCAACAAAAAATCCATTCATTAGATTGTAGGTTTAGTCTATAAAACCACTTTCTGTCTGCTTACACAGGTGGTAAACACTGGATTCTTGCTTAAATACAGGGCTGGGTATTGAACTGTGGCAATTATTGATATCAAGGTCTGTTGATTGTCAGGGCAGACTAACTGTTTGCTGTGCTTGTTTTGTGATCAGCACAATTATTGTTTCATTTAGGGCAGGGTTAGATTTGTTAAGAGCACGGCTTTTGTGCTGCAGGTCTCAGTGAGTTTACAGCCCGATATGTGTATTTATCTCCAAACAAAGCAGCGGCTTAATCAGCAGTCAGGTCCTGGACTGACCCTGGACCAGCCCCTCAGATATGAGATTTCAAGAAAACACTGTTGTGATCTTCATTTTCTTTCCTACTTTGACCAAAGTTAAACTCCACTGGAGGGAACAAGAAAGTTTATCACTCATGAAACTGTTATATTACAGTCTTCTCAGACTATTTATTTTACTTCTGAAAGGCACCAGGTGACCTTTATGGGAAATGAAAATGAGATGCGCAAAATGTAACAAGCCACCTACACAAGTGGAGAGGAGTGGAGCAGATGTGGTATCGATACAGCTGACGTCTTAGCAGAATACCTGGGTAAATGCAGTCACATGTATTATATAAATGCCTTGTGCATTATACAAATGTCATTTATAAAGACATGCCATTGCTGAGAGTCTGTTGGTTTTCCACAAGACAAATATCATGTTCTTATTCAAGTTATATGAGCACAAGCCTCCACACCGTGCCCCTGTTCATCTGGAACTAAATCATCCTAATACTCTTCAGTAATTATTGTTCTGTGTTTCTTTATGAGAGTCATGTCAGGTATTACTATATCCATATTTTGATTGGATTGTTTATTTTCAGATAATTAACTCCTGTCAGCTCTTGATGTTTTTATGGTGAAGCCGTTCATTGTCAGAAAGCCATTTTTTAGCCCAAAGATAAAGTAGTGTTTCTTTCCACACCACAATCTTCCTCATGGTTCTGATGGATCCCATTCGCATTACTCTCAGTTACACTGGAGAATTTTTCTGACATAAGTGACCGTGGAAAATGACGTGTCCTGAGAAAATGAACACGTGTCCTCTCATTAGCTGTTGTTGTCATCTTTCTTTAAATGCTGGTGTCGTGCTGTGAGAGACGCACCTTGTAAATGTTTGCTGAGACGACACAGACACACACAGATTCTCTCCAGCCAAAGGGTGCTACAACTTAAGTAAATCTGACACTTTGACTGATTAATTAAAAAGATTAAAAAGAAACAATCAACTCCCAGCTCTCAGCACTTACCATTACACATTAAATGAATTTCCCTTTGGGATCAGTAAAGTAATTTCTATTCTATTCTATTCTACATTGATCCATGTTTCAAGCTTCAGATGAAGCTTGCTTGACCAAAATGTAACTATTTGATGGGTTCAACATTAATGTTGACAGTGAGTGGGTTGATTTTTGCTGTTTGCTTGTTTGTTTGTTTTTGGCTATTGCTTTTTCTCCTACGCAGCCATAGATGTGCAAAGATAACGTCTTCTTTAGATTCATTAAAAAATATGGCAGATATTATATTGAAACTTAACCAACCAGTTAATATGATGTTAATATGTCAGAATGTTCACGTGTTGTTCCAGTTATCTAATGAAACCTGTGTGAGTTTTGACATTTGTGACTTTGTGTTACAAAAAAAAAAACAGCTTTGAATGGCAAAAAAAGTGCACAATGAAAGTAAGAAATGATTGAGCCTGTTCTGAATTGGATGTATTTCTCTCATTTGAGAACAAGTTGGGAAATTTGCTAACCTTGTGTCTGTATGTATAGTGTGCATTATGTCCACTGGCTACACTGTGCTGAAGAGAAGCTGACCTGCACAGAAACTGCCCCCTCTCAAAAACACTCTCTTACTTTCTCACTTTTCCATGGCAACAGCAGACACTGCATACCAGAGGTGCACGTGGGTTGCAGCTTAAACAAGGGCTCAGTCTTAGAGAGACCACAGCTGAGGATGGTCTTAGACTCCCTCTCATCTCTACAGCCACTGTTTTTTCCTCTTTCTTCCTCACTTACCTTCTTTGTATTTAGTTTGTCAGTCTCTCAGTGCCCCCTCACATACACACACCTTCTGTCTTTCTCCCTGTCTTGCACTCATAAAACACACACACATGCACACCTCTAGGATAACGAGAGAGAGTGTTCAACCCTCCTCCTCTCCCACAAAGCCCTGACTGTTCCCTGGTCCACTGGGCTCCTCGGGTACACATGGACCCCACACACACACACAGCACCAAGCTCATGAGTTCTTATCAGTAATTACAGCATTCAGTGGTTCAAAAAAAAATGCATAAAGGCTCCCAACTCTCAATAAACTACAGGTGATGTGCTCACACACACGTGCACAACAATGTGACTGATCCCAACAAAGTGAGCAGCTTTCTCGATGCGGGTCTCATTTAAATTTTTTGGAGCCGTTTCATTTTTCTGAAGCCAAGGAGCCACTGGGGGGAAAAAACATTCAAATGAACAACGGCATCAGCAAATCAAGTTCCTCCAGATTGGCATGCATCCCTAATGAACGCTTTAAAAAAATGCATTGCCCTCGGAGCTGTTGATTCCCAACCAATGTCGGTCTGTCTGTCTCTGTAATAGCCTGCCCTGCACTCTTCGCTCCACAATGTTTACGCTTCATCTCCTCGCTGTCTTTAAAGACAACTTAGCAGGGAAGGCTAAGCCGGGCATGAGCGTGCACACTCGTACGCGCACGCACACACACACACTCACTCACTCACACCCTCACAAACAAATACAGAGGCTGAACAGTAATCTTTCAACACACTTGTGCCATCTACACAACATATTTGCAGTGTGTGTGTTTGTGTGTGCGTGAGTGTCGTCTGTAGCACATTATCTTCAGTGCGACCTCCTCCTGTCCTCCACCACGACAGACATTCCAACCGCAGGGGTCACCGCGACAACAGGGAGCCAATTACACACCAGTGTGTTTGATCAGAACAGACGGCTGACACACACACACACACACACACACACTGAGGCGCGTGCAAGCTAACACACTAGACGCAATTTTCAATCCGCACTCGCTCGTTCATTCAGCTCCAAACTCATCTCTTTTCGGCAAATAGCTAAAGTGGCGTCTCCCCTCTTTAATTTGCATGCCTGTCAATGTCTAAGAATGTTTATATTTATTTCATTTATGCGTCTTTTTAGATGAGTTTGTTGTGAAATCCACGGGGATCTGGAAAAAAGAGGGAGAAGATGTGGGGTGAGGAGTCGTGGCAGGGAGAAGGGGGGTGATGGCTACAAACACATGTGACAAGCGACACAGGACCCCTGTGCCCCTCTGTAAATAGCATGTGCATGTGCCCACATTTGTGTGTGTGTTGTGTGTGTAGCGCGCTGTTGTGCGGTCCAGCCCCTGGGGTCCTGTGGGTGGTGGCCCCTGTATGTGGCTCTGCTGTCACATCCCTTTACGAGCCATCGCTTCGCCTGTCACACACATAGAAACGCACACAGAGAGACACACACACGGCGCCTGGCCTGCCATCTCCCTTAAAAGCCAGGAAACACAGATGTGGCAGCAGATTAATGTTGTATGGCCCAGGAGCACGCACAGAAGTGCGCACACACACTTTGACTCACACACAGAGCCCTGGCTCGAGCTCTGCTGCACTTCTCACCACAGAAACATTCAAGACAATAAATGGCACCTGCAGCACTGGCTGGAATATTAAGATGGTAACATTTCAATTGCCTGCCAGTGCAGTTGTCTGCACTGTTTGGTTCTCTCCTGTCCTCAGACCGTCTCTCAAACATTAACTTCCTATGATGGTGGACAAATCCAGTAAAACAGCATGATGTGTGGACCCCAGGACGACTAGCTCGTCTCACTTTGGAGACAGCTAATGGGGATCCTTTTCACAATAAACAATAAACAGGCCTGTGATTTGCTGCCTTGTTATGAGCCTCATTAAAACCTAAAACTTGAGCTAGTCCATTGGATGGATAACTGAACTAGGACTGTTTTCATGGGGAACCAAAACATCTAAAACATATATATAATGAAAAAGATTTTATATCTAACATAACTTCATAAGATTTCAGCCACTGCTGTAAGAGCATATTTGGCTGAACTTCAATTAGCATTATTTGCCAACCAGCAGACTCGTCTGGAAAATCAACATTTTGATACTGACTCAAGTTTTCAAAGTGCAGGACCCCTGACAGAGTTCAAAAGACCTGAGACCAGGTTTCAGGTGTATCTCTCAAAAAATAATCCAGCAGAGACCGTCTCACTAAGTGAAATCAGTTTATCAAACATGAACATGACCTGCTCAGACAAAGAGGAGCCACCCAGACAGCTGATCAGCAGGGTTTAGTGAGTCACCATAGAAACACTGTGTTGTGGATCGTTAAACAGTACCACATCTGCATGTTATGGCATCGGTGTTGATTTGTTTCTGAGAAGACTTGCTTTTTCATACATCAATCTGTGTTACCCATCAGCCTCAGCCCCTGTTGCCATGGAGAAGAAACCAATCAGATGTGCTTATCACAGCTGTAGCAAACTTCAAACACTAGGTTCAGTCCAGACTTGGGAGCAGACAGTGATATGTTTTGATATAATAAGTCTGCTGGACATCTGACCACAGTCAGTTGTCATCTGTTGTGCTTGTGATCATAACTGTGATATTACAGTGCCAAGGCACTAGCACTGCAACCATCCATTTATCTGTTTTCATTATCAGTTAATATGGCAATTTTACTGCATTTCCTGATGAGTCATTGTTTAGTTTGTGACTGTTCATTATCGAAAAGTCCAGATATTAGACATTATATTTATATTACTGACAAATAGTAAAAAAAACAAACAAAAAAACACAAGGATTATCAGTTTATTTTGACATAGAACTAAGAAAACCATGAATTCTCACACTGAGCAGATGAAACAGAGTCTGTTTAGAGTCTGACGTGTAGCTGACACCATCCATCAGTTACTAAACTAGTCGTCTGTTTTCTGTGGATCAGTTTGACTTTGCAGCTCTATATGCTGCATCAGTGTTGCACAGTAGTTGCCATGGTAATCTAGATTAGTAGACTGGGTTAATTAGTTTGTCTTTACTCTGCTGTAGTACTTGTAGTTTCCAAATTTATCATTAATTGACCCAAAATCCAAAGTGAACTGATTTGAGCTGTTTAATGTTTTATCAGTTTAATGCACAGAAATGCGACTGAACTGCAGTCGTAGTGAATTTCAGTTCTTTCGTTTTTGTCAACACAGACATTTAGCTTTTGCTTTTTATTCCAGAATCATATATTTAGTAGTTTTGCTCCTTTGTTCAGTTATTTTAAGCTGCCACCTTCAGGTGTAGCCCACACCTCACCAAGCTATGTGTTTCAGCATCTTCTACCAAAGTGTCTCTAATTTCAGGCTCAGAAACTTTCCTTGCTTTAAGCCATGTTTTGTAACGCACTCGCCCATTATTTGTATTGATGATTCAGCCACTTCAGCCCTTTTGAGGTGCTCTAGCAGTCTATCCAGAAGAGGGACTGGAGGTAAAGGTTACCTCCAGGATCCTGGTGACTCAACATCACTTGTTCCACTTCAGCTCTACAGCGGTTTACTCATATGACCAGCCTTTGTAGCAGTGCTGTCAGTAGCAGTTTAGTTGCTTCAAAACTAAACTCCTTTTCCATTACAGGTTTTTTTTTTTTATTATCAGTTTTGTAAGCGCCTGGTTTGTGCTTGAAAGAACTGGTTTGCACAAAAGAATCTCCGACCTCACTGAAAGGCAAAAGTGTTTAGAACTGTTCCAAACAGCCACGTTTGAAAGAAGGTTGAAATGCCAGCCGTCATAAAGAGACATAATTCGCTGTTTCAAAGTGCATATTTTCATGCAGTCTCTCCTGAAAGAGACTCAAAGATGTTTTGGTGGTTTTCACACAAAACTGACAGAAATAGTCGTGTGAAGAAAGGACGCGGCGAGCTCGAGATAGAAGTGCGCGTGAACGTCGGATATTAGGGAAGAGAACTTGTGGGATGCAGCCGCTCGGCGCTGACGTCAGAGAGGTTGGAGGAGTCTGTGAAGCCGTTCGAACATCTGATCAGCACTTCTGCCGAGGCACGCTGGCCCCTCGTGTATTCAAGTATGCGAGTTGAGCGGATGAAAGACACGGTGTACCGTTCCTGTTGCGCTTGTGCTAAGAGGTCTGTTGCGGCTCATGTCAAAACACGAGCTTCCCCTTCATAATTAAGCGAGCCAAATATTTAATTAACTCTCCTCCTGACTCTGTGCAGAAAGTGGATTTAGGAAAGTAAGTGTGTGTGTGTGTGTGTGTGTGTGTGGTTTGGGGGGGGGGGTAATGTGACGTCCCCGTTGTGGTCTGAAGGATGAATATGAATAATTCGGACGGTAACCTGTACTCTCAGCAGAGATCTTTTTTTAGCTCCTCAGCCTTTCGCAGGTGAGGCCAAAAAGTAAATTTCGGACACTGCACAGATGCTCGGCCGTGCGCGAGGGGCCCTTTGTGGGCCAGAAAGCGCTGACACACACCAAAGTGATCTATCAGTCCGCTGCCACTCGCACTAGCTCATCACCTCGCCGGGGAAAGGTAGCAGCGATCATACTGTCTTGTTCCCCTCAATCTGCTCCCCTCGCTGGCTCACGCTCCGCTCGCTGCCACTCAGGCTCCCTGCCGCCTCGTCTCTAACCTTGTCTACCTCCTGGTTTCCCTCTTCTTTTCTGGCACCCTCATAAATGAATCATCACATCGCCCAGCAGAGCAGAAATGTTCCTTAATTGCACCAACATTACCAGTGCTGTCTTTCATATCAAACCTACACGCACAGGCACACACCATTAATGGGTGGCAGAGGGTGGTGTGGGGGTTCACGTCGCGCTGCAGCTCACGTGTCTCTCTGGTATGACCCTGTCAGCGCGGCTCAGTGTTAAAAGTGTGTCCATGTCCTTCTTCCACTCGTTGTTTTGCTCCTCTCCCATGTTCTCCCAGTGTAATGATTTGGATCAGATGCTGCTGTGTGGAATTAGGACCCCTTTCTCTCTCTCCCTCCCTCCCTCCCTCTCTCCCTCTCCTCCTCCTCCTCCTCCCCCCCCCTCCGTCTCTCACACTGGCCCTCTGGCTGACAGGCATCTCGTTAGTGCAGTATGTCTGTCAGTGAGGGTTGAGATTGAGCTGTGCCCCCGCATATCCCTGATGTCTCTCTCTCCCTCTCTCACATACACACACGCGCGCAGAGATAAACACGCACACACATTCACAGGCTGAGTTGACGTCGCCTCTGAACAGACAGTCTCTCTGGCCTCAATAATAATGATCTGATGTATGTCCTGTACTTTTAAGATGTCACTCTAATGGAAGCGTTATTTTTGTCCCTCGCACCAAAAGAAGGCCATTTTGTTAAACGTTGTTTTCTCCCTTGTTCCCTCTCATTCTTTCCTCCCCTTCTCCTTCTGTCAGGTGGAGATCAAGATGATGAAGACAGATGCCATCAGATGGGAGAAGCTGGAGGGAGAAGGACAGGAGTCCAACATCAAACACTTCAATCCGAGTCAGTCCACAGCTCCGGCATTCATGTTCCTTCCCCCAACTGTCCTCCTGTCCGCGTTCTCATCACTCTATCTCTCCCTTCCTCCCTCATCTGCTACTTCTCTCTCTCTCTCTCTCTCTCTCTGGAAAGATCAATATGAGTGCCTGTGTTTGTCTTTTCAGCACTAAAATGAGAGTGGGCAGTCGAGCCCTGCTTGAGTCTTTCATTAGTCTGACGGCAAAAGTAGGCAGAGAGAGGGAAAGGTATGACAGCAAAAAATGAGTCAGTTTTTTAGCCCACACGTTCCTATTACTGACAGGATTAATTACTTATGTAAGCGTGTGTGTTTTTGAGTGCATGTCTGTGTGTGTGTGTAAGGAAGGTGGAGTAAAAGTTAAGAGGGAAGCCAGTCTAGCCTCGGTGCAGTCATCTCACTCTCTAGCCCCCACCCTGTGTAGAAGCGCCTCTCAGAACTGGGGCCAGTGCTACATGTTAACATGATGTTTGACGTGTGACTTTACTGGATCACATGGCTGTATGTCCACACTTGGCCTGAATATGTCGACTGTGTGTCTGGTGCTGTATTTATGTAAATCTGTGTCTGGATTACATTTCCCTGCTCTGCCTCTCCATCTCTGGTTGGGATTATGGTGGGCGTATTGCATCCAGAAAATATAGAAATCAAATCACAATGTGATCTGTCAGCATCTCAGCGATGGTAATGAATTCAGCCCCGCCAGTTAATAAATCCGCGCTGTGATTAGACGATCAAATTCGAAGGTATCTCTGAACACCTGCATTGTTTCTTAAAAGCGATGAGCTTGTTTTGAGGAACTCTGCTTGATGTCTTGCCAAGCAGCTCTCGCATCCCTCTGACAGCGTTTCCCTTTCCCCGTCAGATCAGTACCCGACGTCGTCCCACTACACCCGCAAGTGGGACAAGATGGTGGTGGACATCAGCGAGGAGGAGAAGAACGAGAAGCTGGAGGGAGACGCGGCGCTCAACAAGCTCTTCCAGCAGATCTACTCGGACGGCTCGGACGAGGTCAAGCGAGCCATGAACAAGTCCTTCGTAAGTTTCAGCTTTAATCAACATGCATCATTTTTCACCAGTATTCACACATGAACGCTGTTTCACACACGACGAGGCAGAGGAGGGATTTGACCGCTGCTGTTTTGATGTTCAGCATTACATCGTGCTGTCTATTTGCAGGTTTGGGTAACTTTGCTCTCGAAAGTGAATAAACTCAAATTTGAAGCAAACATACAAAACAGTCTTGAACGCAACAGTTACTGATGATTAAATGAGCGTTCAGACCAAAAGCAGAGCTCAGTTTTAGTCCGGATTTCCAGTGCTGACAGTTCCTCTCTGGTTTCCCTCGAAATCATGGAAAGTTTGTGAAATTGAAAGAAGAAATTCAAGCCCTGAGACATAAAGTGGCAAGGCTTATTAAACATGCTTGAATTCATATTTAGTGCAGAAATAGGAACTGAAGTTCATGTGAGATTTTTTTTTTTTTTTTACTTGATGTCAGTGAATGGGCTCCGTGCTGCCGTCTGCACGTCTCTCAGCTCTTTGACTCATAATTAAGTCTCAGTCTGTATTTGCTGTGCTGCGTCAGGGAGGGAGGAGGCCACGTAGTCCGCCGAGAGTAAACGCACAACCTGTTCCTCCTTCTCTATTTTTAATTGTTGTCTGAGCTCTTATGCAGCCTGCTAGTCCTCACTGCTACAGGAAATCTGCGTTTCAACAGTAATTAACCTTGATCCAGGTCTCAGACTGTGACACGTTGGGCCTTTGAGTTAGAGAGGTGAAAGGTCACTGAAAAGTCTTTAAATGTGACGTTTCAGACGTGGACGCAGAAACAGGCTCCGCTCTGTGCTGCAGAGTTTAGCGGAGACGTCCTCTGTTCGTCCATCCTCTGTCTGTCCTCCTCTGTTTGAATGAGCTCCTGGTCTGTTTACTCTGGTCTCTGCAAACCCACTGAGCTGAAATGACTGAACTGTAATTGTCTCCATAGTATTCCACAGAATAACCAGCTATTACATTTGAATGTCTTTACTAATCAATAATTCAAACCAACCCACAGACTTTGCGGCTGTTCCAGTATATTCAGTGTCTCCTCAGATTCTACAGCGGAGCAGCTGAATGTGAAGTTGGGTCAGAATAATCACACTTAATAAGGAAAATACTGCAGGAATCCTGAAATTAAAGAGCGTTTTTTTTTTTTTTTTTCTAGCTCGCATGATTTAATTGAAAGAAATGTGGAACATGCAGCCTGCAGTCACTGGCTGTCTACTTAATGAGCTTCCTTTAAGTGTGGATTTATTTGTGCGGAAGGATGCGTAAGGGTGTGTGATTGCAGCTAAATGTTGATTAATGATTGGAGTGAATCAGCATTCTGTGCTGTTAACCTCTGATTTCATGATGCTGAAGTGCAGCGGGACACTTGAAACAGCATTCCCAGTGAAAAGCTGAAGCCGCCACCGTTTTAACATTCATGTCAAGTCGTCATTTCTGCATTCGGTTTAAACAACCTAGAGCGGCAGACCTTTAGGAGAATAAAGGTCAGCTCATATGGAGATGAGCACTTTTAAATCTTTGACTTTTCAGCTCATTATGAGAAAAAGAAGAAAATTAAAAATTAAAAAAGAGAAAAACTTTTGTACGTCGATACTCGTGGAGAGTGGCTGCAGTGGACTTATCTAAGCCGAGGCGTGTTTAAGCAGGAAGGTGTTGCATAACAACCAACGTAATGACAGACCGCTCCACTGTTCCCCCTCTGTCTCTCTCCCTGTGCAGATGGAGTCAGGTGGTACGGTCCTCAGCACCAACTGGAAAGATGTGGGCAAGAGAACAGTGGAAATGAACCCACCGGACGATGTAGAGTTCAAGAAGTACTGAGCACTCCACCCCCACCCCCACCTCCCCCCTTTTTTTTGACATCATCTTTCTTCACGTTCGCCCACCTGAGCTCCAACGGGAGTTGCCATTGCTCCGCAGTCTCCGTGAATCGTCCACACCCTCTCCTCAGTTTTTGTTTTTTTTTGCTCTGGTGTTTTCACTGCGCCTTAGTGCAGGGAGCCTCAGTGTTCCCACCGTCACTTGACCAAACCACACATGGCCTACTCTCTGCAATAGCTTCCTACAATCTGTTGAATGGATTGATTTCCTTTATCTGACTTTTTTTAAAGGCTCATGGACTGAAAAGGGAACAAATGTCTGGATTAAAAACATGAAATGCTCAAATTCAACCATCAGATTTTATTTTTCTCTCCTTCGCCTCAGATTTTTTCTCAAATCGCCCTCAGCCTTTCTATTTGGGAGATTTATACAACACAACTCAATTATCAGCACTTGTATAAAAATGTAATAAAAGTCAAAAAGAACTAATTGAGATTTAAATAATTATGAATGCATTTCTTGGCTTCTACAGCTTTTGTTCTGTACATCAGAAAGTCAACAGCAATACCCTGACTAGTCTGGAAACTGTGTGACGTGTCAGCCAGTGGCTCAGCACCGCTCGCTCCCTCAGTGTGAATCCAGCTTCAGTGTAAATAAAAGATTTGTTGTTTGGCTCACAAACTTGTCACATGTTTTGTGGCTTGTTGTCTCTGGAAAATGTTTTGGACAGGTTGGAAAATCCGTCCATCAGACACAAAAACAGCAATACATTATGACAGGGAGCCATGTTCTGTGATTATGTGCTGGGAGGGATGAAATGTGGCGTTAGTGATATGAGAGCAGGCAGTTCAGATATGGCCGACAGCTCCAGGATATGGTTTATGAATCGCACTTAGATTGGTATCGAGTCAGAGAGCCCTGCGGTTGTGAGGCGCACAGGTGAAGATGCGGCCCCGAGGAGGATCTACAGTGGGAGATGCAGGAGAGCAGCCACCTCCCGTTCTCCAACCACATCCATGCAGCAGCTGTAGCTGTGAGGGGGCGTCCTGCCAAGGCGAGGGAGCATTAATATGGATCAGCCTCCTTAACCGCATCATCAAGCCTCTCACACTGAGTTAAGTGTTAAATTCATCACACATCGTTTCATCTCTCGTGACGATCAAACGCCCATTTGTGGCTCTGGATGGAACTCTCAGCTTCACAACACTGTCTATCTCTCACACACACACAACACACACTCCTCCACTATCCCTGACACACACAAAACACACCGCCCCCATCCTTACCCCCTACCCCCGCCTGAGGCGGCTCTGTGACATCAAAAGGAGCTAAGCGCTTTGCATCGTGGGTAAGATCTGGGAGCGTGACGGCTACAGAGTCTTTAGTCTCATTAAAGAGTTCTAGAGCTGCAACTCTCACATTAAAGAACTCTGAAACTTCTTTCTGCTCATCCCTTTGGAGCAGCTACCAGATGTGACACTTCTCAAAACTGAAAAGTGTCTTTGAGTCTGAATGGGGGGGGGGGGGTTGTTCCTAAATAAACCCACTGCTCTGTTATGAGCAATATGTATTTACAAATGGGACAGAAAGTAATTCGGTCAAAAGCATAAAAAATGGTGAGACTTAAAAGTTTACTTAAAAAAGTTTATTCAGTGATATTGCACTTTGAGATAGCTTCTTCAATGCAGATAAAAATACACTGGGATGAAAGGAAGCGTACAGTACGTTGTTTTAATGAGAGCTACTCGTGAAGACCAAAATAAGGAAAGAGTTAAAAACACAGGAGTCAAAAATATTTCTCACTACAGTGATGAAAAGTAAAACAAACAGCAGATGCTATTTAAGCCAGCTGACTGAAACCCTACGCACCCTATACATTTATTTACATCAGAAAGCAAAGGCTGGAAGGAAAGGCCGTCTCTATAAATACAATCTCACCTGCCCCTCCCACTGACAAGCCTGGGGTGTCACACACGACTCAAACCTGCTGTCAATGCAAGTGATTGGAAACAGGTTGTTTGGTATCATAACCCACTGTATGTATGTCTTCACAGGCGCGTGCTGTGGTTCAGTGGGACCTGAATGGAGAACAGGTATGTTTTTTTAATAAGAGAAGCTGTGCAGTGTGCAGAGACTGTGCACCTTTACATATGTATGTGTGTGTGTGTCCTACTTTCTGCACCATGCATTTATAATGTATGGACATGGTTACTGATGCTGTTCATCTTCTACAGCCCTCGTCAGACCAACAGGTATCTAAAGTAAATGAGAAGCTAAACTTTACCCCTCCCATGAACCTCCCCCCTCCCTCCCCGTACCTCCCTCCCTGCCTTGTGTCTTCAACGCTGGACTCCTCTGGACACTATCTCCCAGGTGAGCAGACGGTCATGTGGGGGGGGGGGGTGTCTACACCAGACCCAGGATGCGTGCCACCCACCATTTGCAGGGCATGATGACCCGGCAGGCCACCCTGCAGCCTCTGTAGTGGTAGGGCCATGGGTAGTAGCCTCCCAGCGGCTCGCAGATCCTCTGGCAGTGGGTGTAGCTGCGGCGGCACTCGGCGCAGCACACGCCCTGGTGGTCCAGCATGGGGTCGATGTTCATGTTCTCCTGCTCGCCCTCGAGACCTCTCTGGGAGGAGACAGCGGGAGGACAGGGGTCAGACTGCAGCGAGCAACAGTGTCTGTGTGTCTTAAGCGTCAGAGAAAGCTCATTTCAAACCAATTAAAAATGGATTTCCGACAGGCGGGGTGGGGAGGAGGGGATGTTGTCAGATGTGGGTTTTTGTTGTCAAATATTTTCTTTTTCAGAGCAGTGCTTGCTGTTTACCCCCCTCTGTGGTTGTCAGGAGAGTTGGGGGATGCTTAGAGTGTGAAGGGAGAGGGATTAGGAAAACTGGGGCCCAACACGAGGGGTGAGGACGGAGGGTGTATGTATGGGAGTCTGTGTCTGCTCGGCAGGGCAGAGGGGCCACGGGGGGGGGTGGGTGTTGTGGAATTATTCATACAGCCTCAATGCTGAAAGGAAAGCTTTGGACAGCCTCACACAGAAGAAGGCATGCTTGGAAATCACACCCACGCATACACTCAGATTTGCAGTGACAATCCGGGCCCCTGCGCCGTGACCCTGGCATCTGCTGCTGCTTGCACAGCTGTGAGAAACTCTCCCCGGTCAGAGCCTCCTCAGGTATCCCTCAGATCTGAACGGACAGTTGTGAGCGCTGTGCACAACAGAAGAAGAAGAAGAGTGTGAGTTTGTTTGTGTGACTCACCTGATAGGGGTTCTCCGGGTTGAACTCTGCCTCCACGTCCTCTTCTTCCTCCCCGGCCCCGGCTGCCTGGCGGCGCTGGCGGGGGGCGGCCCTCCTCTTCCTCTGTCCGCCTGCACACATCAGAGTCTCACTATATGACAGCAGACCAAATTTAGGAGCAGAGTGGCACTAATGTGGCTCAGCTCCTGATTGCACGGCAGTTTCTCTGGCAGCATTTTTTGAAGTCCTCAGATGAAGTAGAATAAAAATTGTGTTTTGAGAACTTTCGACCTCCCAGCACGCTAAAAAGTGTACACTCTGTGGCTCGGAAACTTCAAAAGGACTTTTCTTTTTAGCTTGTTTTTCCTTCTGAGGCTTTAACAACTGCTGTGTTAAATGGAAATACTTGAGACCGTTTGACCCACATCCTCTTTGTTCTGTGAAGAAAAAAAACCTCACACAGACATAAAACCTCCAGGTTTCAACTTCACTTTCCCATCAGACATGTGATCTGCTTACTGGTGGAGTAGGTGGGACGGAGCCAGAAGATTGGCAGGTCTCCACACAAGTCCTTGATCTTGTTGCTGAGGAAGGCGGAGTCTGAGAGGGGCGTGTCGGCTGCCACCCAGATGAGGTCGTCCTCAAACTTGGCCGGCATCACCTCGTCCTCCTTGAGAGGAGCAGAAAAAAAAACAGTGAGAGGAAATGAGCCGATAGCCAAACAAACATCTCAGCTGCTCTTGTTTATGCGTCTCGTCTTATTACCGGCCTTTCCCTTTAAATGTCCCTCATGCCCTGCATTCTGTCCGCATCTAATCTGCATTAATGTTGTGCTGTAAATGCTCCTTAACAACATGAAATTACGCAGTAAAAAGGAAGTCCTTGAGGCTGTAGCATACATTTTCCCTTTGCGCCCAACATTTAGCTGTATACACAATGTCAGGACTCATCAGCGTCTGAAGGGAAGAGGAGATTGGATGGCCTGAGTGTACAGGTTTCTGCAGATAGACTAATGAGGTTTCCAGAGGAGCGCCTGCGTAAACACACAGTACCTACTCTGTATCCACAGCCTGCAGGTAAAAGGGGAATTCTGTGGGGATGGTTTTGCCCAGAGGCGTTTTGTTCCTGAGGGCTGCTCTGCACTAGCCACAGACATGTTTAGGGAATGTTATCCTCCAACCTTTCAGAAATGCTGCTGCTGTTTTTTTTTTTTTTCCAGCTCAAATGATTTGCTGGAGGGACAAATAAAAGCGGGGGTCCTTCTCCACTGCTCCACTGATAAGAGTTTATCTGACCCACTCTGTCTGGATGGGACGTTTCTGTGTATGTGCGTGTTAAGTGTGTGTGTGTGCGTGTGTGTATGTGCTTATCTAACCCATATTTGCCATCACTCTAAATTATAGCAAATGACCAGCCTGCAGCAACCATTATAACAACATCTCCCTGTCTCCACACACACACACACACACACATGCACTTACACGCACACACACAAACATGAACCAGACGATCATTTATGAGGCAAAAAGAGGCAATAGCACAAACACACACAAAAGCACAGACGTGAAATAAATGATCGTTTATGAGGCAGAGAGAGGCAATAAGAGCAGCCCGGCGTGATAATTAAATGTGTGTGTGTGTGTGTGTGCGTGTCGGTGTTTGTGCGCATATGTGTTCATGAGGGCAATTCTGGTGATGTGGATTTATGTGGATGTGAGGCTTATGCAGAACTAAATGATTTTAATTATCAGACAGCCTCAATTGAACAATCACAGGCGGTGGTTTTTGTGAGTTGTGATAGCAATCCACACACACACATAGTACTGTATATTCAGTGCACTCCTCTGTTGTGTGTGTGTGTGTGTGCGTGTGTGTGTGTGTATCTTGTGCTTTTATTTTGTTATCTTAATGAAGTCCACCAAGCTGTTAACTGGTATGAAACCCACACGTGGAAATCACCTCAGTGTCACTGATGTATCGCTGGCTGGGGTGAATTATGCAAATTCCACAGCAAACATCAACCAAGCATCATATCAGAGGTGAGAGGAGACAAAGCAGTGATAGTGATACAACTTTTAGTATCAATAAGAAACAAGAATGAATTTTATAACTTGTAACTGCTGCCTTTAGTTATGGGCTGGTTAAACATTTAGAGCATTATTGCCTCATAAATCTGTGGTTTTTAAGCACGTCTGGGTTGCCAGGTTTGAAAAAATCCTTGATTTACAGGCTCCCTCCGCATAATTTGTATTGTCTTTTTGACTATGCCCTTTATAAATGACTTACTAACAGTCGTAGCTTCCCATTTAATGGTTTGTTAGAAAGTGAAAGTCATTAATAAAGGGATGATGAGTTTTTCAGGTTATACGCTGTCAGGTCTGCAGGTGTCAATTTGTGTAATAAGTCATTGTTAAAGGATTCTCTGGCTACAGTGATCCATCATATCTCCACAGCAGCTTTCCCGGAGGTAAGTGGTCACTGTCTAATCCACACCTAATTCATCTAAGAGACAAATAACTGCAATAACTTCCATATTCACCACCTCAGTTTGGTGGGTTAGCATGCATACATTTTGCAAATTAGTGTTAAATAAAAAATTGCTGGAGAATCAGTCATTAAATGTCATTAGAGATTATCATTAGTTTAGCCAATAATGTTAAGTCATAAAGCTTGACCTGATGAGGGCTCTGGATGAAATGTTTATCTGTTTATCTCATGGAGAACAATGTCTACATTGTATTTTGTGCCAATTGATTCCATAGATGATGATCATTTCACTGGAAAAGGAACGTTTGTGATCTTATGCTGATCCTTGGGGAAAAGGCCAGGAAATCATCAGAAGTAGGGGTTAACCACTGGGGATCCAGGTATTGACATACTTCAACCTGGACGAAGGTAGAGGACCGGCAGGAGGGACACTGCCATCTCTAGAGCCATGTTGCTAAAGACATAGCATGTTATGCAATGTTATTCAAAAGGTCTTCCTTGGAATAGCATGTTATTTATCTATAGAGGAGTAACTAGCTGTTTGTTTGCTCAGTTAATGTTGTTTCTTTTAAAAAAAAAAAGTACCAAATAAAAAACTAACACCCATATCCTTTCTCCACTGCAGGAACCCAACAAAAGAAATGAACCATCACTGGTTCCTCTTCACCAGCCAGTTTGAGGACAAGTTCCTGGACTCATATATGTATGAGGTAATGCTGCATCCTGATTCTTTTACCCTCTGGCAGAATGATTAATCATTCAGGACGACTACAACAGTGGAGCACATCAAAACTCTACCAGACCACTGGAAGAATATCTAACTAATCAAACTAATTTGTAAAATACAAAGAAAACAAAAAGAAGGACCTCTTTCCAAAGATACTGGTTGAGGGTTGTTGTGCTCCTGCAGCAAGAGAGGGCTGATGAATTCCCTGATAATCACATCATAGTATAGACAGTGTACTTTCTCAGGACATATCAGACAGACTGGACCAACCCACCAGATCAAATGTCATGGATTCCTTGTTGAGAGCCTCCACATCAGGCAGACGAGCCTTCACCTGGGTCTTGATGTAGCACTTCTCTCCTCCTGAGAAGCGGATCCCTGTGATGCCCTGCAGTGATCACAGTGCAACAAAAAGCTGGGATTTAACATTCACCACTTCTTCTGTTATCCTGCAAGTGTCTGGGACTACACATCTGCACATTAGATGTGACCTCACAGCTAACATCTGTCTGATCCAACATGGAGTGGAGGTCGTGTGGCCTATTTTTGCATTTGATTGAAGATTAAAAGCTGACACTCATGTGGACAGTATGAATAAAGGTCAAAATTTTAATTGTTAAAAGGCCAAAACTGCTGCTTCACTAGCCTGATTGGCCTGATTGGGCACTTTAATCAAAGGTCAAAATCCACCAGTCTGAATTTAATGAAAATTGCAGGGGCACAGCATCTTGACACTGATTGGCCTGAAGGGGGATAACATGTCTACTTGTTTTGAATTCTTCCTCGGCTGCACTGAGCCAATCTCCCCACAAGGGTCTTTAAAGTTTCAGCAAATCTGATCAGCTTCCTGTCCAGATTGCTCAGAGAGAGCCAATCTCCATGTTGATGAGTCTACTTTCCCGAGCCTCCCGGTATTGTTTGATTATTTTCACTCCAACTCACAATCTCAAAGTCGTGGACCTCCACGGCCTCGTCCGCCCCGCTGCCCGTGCTGAATCTCTCCATGTTGCTGGCTGTGTCGATTTCCATTGAACCCTCCTCCACTTTGCCATTGATGCTCATGCTGTAGTGGACATTGTAGACCTGCACACACACACAAAACACACACAAGGTTTCAGACTGGCATAAGGTATGAGAGCCCTGAGAATCACCCCCACCCCCAGCCCCTCCCTCCCTCCCTTCCTCTCCTTCCTTCTCCAGTCTTACCCATGACTTCTCCTCACACGTACACCCTCTCTTTTCTCCACTTTCTCTTTCACACACACACATTCATTCAACCCTGTTTAAAAGAATACAATCCACCTCTGGGTGATGATGACCCTCCTCCAGCTGTTTCATCATGTCTTAATGGCATTTTCAAACTCCATATTGGAAACATAAACACCAAGAAAACTGCATTTTCCCCTCTCATCTCCTGCACCTCTTGCCCCTGGAGCATCAGCCGGACCAGAGCCCCCCTCACCCCCCACCCCTCTCACCCTGCCACGAGCCTCCAACACACACCACATACACACAAGGAGTCCATTCACCAAGCTTTACCTACCATGAAAATGGAGTGTTTAATTTACATTTGACTGTTTGCTTACACAGCAAAAACCATCTTGAAGAACTGCTTTAGTGTATTGACTCATTGAACTCAAACACGTTAAAAAAAATACACCCTACTACTGGACGACATAATTTTACATGTTTCCACCTCAAAAGAGCTTGTTTCAACAATTTCTTCAATCAAGTGACACCATTTTTTATGGGGTTTGAGTATGAGAGCTGTTTTCTTCTCTGGTACTTCCGCTTATTTCTGAAAAGTTTTTTGAAAGTAGAGAAAAGTGCTTTGAGGAAAGAGGGAATTATCTAGCAGATCAGACTTTTGACTTTGATTTGATTTTCGATTGAATGCCTTAAGGGGCTGTGTGAAACTTTCTGGGGTGGTGACAGGGGCTGAATCTCGTGTTCACTGTAAAAAATAATAAAAAAAAAAAAGAGGGCAGCAGCTCTGCAGGGTTTTCACTGGTTTCTTAGAACTCACCGTTCAACATGAAAACTGCAACAGCCTCCCAGCGATATGTCGAAATAATATAACAGTGGTAAATTTGTACTGCTTGTTTAATCATGTGCTTTGATTTAAAGCTTCACGTCTCATTAGTGCTTCTAATGGGGATCACCAGTGTCCTACTGTAAGACCCTGGCACTCACACACACACAGCTGTTCCCTCTGCATGTGGCAGAGTGCACTCTTATGAACAGTGGTCCACAGTGCAAGAGTGAGGTATTTTATGTAACTTTTAGGTAAAGCAAAGGGAGGCAGAATAAAATTTGGAATAATAAAGCTAAAATGAGCCATGGATGGTTTCCAAAGCAACCTCCTCCTCCCTGGCCCATAACAATAAAAAAAAGAAAGAACAGAATACACTAATCATGTTCATACAGTCCCTTAGGCTATAAGAATAAACTTACAACATGCAGACACAAACATGAACTTAAAGAAAATGATAGTGGGAACAGAAAGTAAAGTATCTCGTTCTTACGTGTTTTTCATTGTTGTTCCAGAAGTAGAAAGCTCCAACCGCCCCCAGAAGAAGCAGCAAGGCTCCGGCGATGAGCACCGCGATCCCGGCCTTCAGGAGGCGGCCGGTGGCGGCGGGCTTCACCGCCACGGCGGAGTAGGCCTATAAGGTAAAACAAACACACCCCAAAATGACAAGATGGTCACAGACTACGTTGCATATCAACCATCAACCAGTGGAAAAGCTTAGAATGAGCACAGTATAGGAGAGGCGGTGACTGATGGAGGCCTATATGTAACTTTGCAAAGGTCATGGAAGTGTCAGTGTGAGGTGTTGCGGTGCTGCTGCTCCCTCAGAGGCGCTCGGAGCTCGGTGTCCCAGCAGCTGGAAAGAGACAGTTAATTTGCACCAGGCTGTACCAGCACTCACCGGAGGCATAAACTGCTGCAGGTCCTCTGGTCCCGCTGAGGCGATCGGTACTTTCTCTGAGCTCCCGGCCATGACTGGAGCCAAACACCTGAGGAAACCCCACTCCACTCACTGCGCTCTCTCTCTCTCTCCCTCTCTCTCTCTCTCTCTCTCTCTCTGAGGAGGAGGAGGATGGTCACTCCTGCTCAGCCTGCAGGTCGCCCCCCTTTTTTCCCTTTTGAAAATCCTCCCAAGTTTTTTCCACTTTTCGTGACTTTAATTCTTTTTAAAAGGTGTATATAACCTCCAGCTCATGATCGCCACATTATGAACAACCGCTAATTGAAGCCAAAGTTAGTTCTGCTTTCTTTCAGAAACGCATTCATCATTTTTTTCCCTTTGAAGATCACATAGCTGCTCATGTAACTTACATGAGTTTGATTCCTGCTATGATCCTTGGAATTTCATATCATTAAGCTTTATGACAACCTCTGTGGGTAGACTGAGATCTATTCAGCAATTAAGGAAATGATGAAGGAGGGTGAGGCTGTCTCCTCGAATCACCTTCGCACACCTCCCTCTCCCCCTCCCGGTGCCTCCGCAGACTGTCGCGGGTCAGAGGTGACTCCGACGGAATGTCGCGTGTTTCCTCCGCGCTGCACACCGTGAGGATGTATTTTACACGACAGGGTGCAAAGAGGCAACAGACCTCGATCTTATTCCATTAGCCCATATCCGCTGTATCTGAGTTCAGGACCATCATTAAAACGCCCTGGATCCGTGGTAATGGGGAGGGATTACGTAAGGGGCGCACCGTGCGCATTTGGCAGGTGGACAAAAAGCATCCCGACAGGATGGAGCAGGACGGTTTATACATAGGGACTTCAGACTGTTACAATGAGACCTCCTCTTGTGTGTGTTTTGTGTCTGTGTGTGTGTGTGTGCGTGTGTTTGTGTGTGTGTGTGGCTTCTTTCTTTTTGTTAAGAGACATAACCCCCCCCCCCCCCCCCCGTCTCTGTCTCTCTCTCAGGTGGAAATGATTCATGTGATTCGTGGGACCTGAGCACATCTTTAATTCTTTGTATTCACATGCAGGTCTCAGGCAGTAAAAATGCATCTAATATGGAGATGAAAAAGAATCACTGTGAAGGTTTTCGCTCTTGAGTGATTTGTTAGAAAACCTTGGCGCCTCACCAACAAAATCACATTCACAAAACAAAGAAAAAAACCAAACTGACCTTCTTCAGTGGACTGCAAGGACAGAGGCTCACTGCTGCAATAACAGCGACGCCTGTTGGCTTCCACTGCACTGACTGCTCTGACCGGCTGCCTCTCACCTCAGCCTCGTGCAGGACCTCTTTGGAGCAACACACGAGTCACGTGCTCAGAACAGTATTTCAAAGTTTATTTTCTCTCAGATTGTGATGATAAAAAATCTGTACAATTACTTATTATTGCATTCAAATAATTTCATACACTGTTATCAACTTGATACATTGTGGGTCACCTGCCCGCAAACTGAACAGTTCCTGGGGCCATTTTAAATAGTCAGCATGCTTAAAGATCAATACTTACAATTCATATTTACACATCTTTGCTTAATTATTACTCTTATAAAAAATAAAATCTCTGTATGTACAAAACTTGCATATGGTACACGTCATGTCCAACAAAATGAATGATTGAATGGACTTCAAATGCTGCTCGTACAGTCAAACAAAAACACACAAATATTAGGATATAAACTTATATGTGCACACTCTCCACGGCAACAAGTAGTTACATTAGTCTCCTGGGCAATTGGTCATAAATTAAGAATCTGAATACACTATACATTTCTTTGAGAGTGAGCTTAAGTGTCTGTGTGTGTGTGTGTGCAATAGTCTCTTTTAATGTCGTTGTTGGGGCAGTGTGTTGGGGTGGGGGTGTAAACTGGATGGTGATGTCACTAATCTCCTGGACCCTCACAGGCCTGGGTGGGGTGACCAGGACGTAGTCGTACTCTCTGTGCAGGACCTTCTCGTACACGCTCTGCAGCCCCACTGTTTTGGGGATGTGGGCCTGGTAGTAGTTGTCCCTGCGGTGGGGGTCCCGGGGCAAGGAGGCTGTCTTGGAGAGGCTGTTGAAGGAGGAGAGGGTCGGGGCTGGAGAGGGAGCTGCGTTGGCTCGTGCAGCTGAGGGGCTCCAGCAGCGGTCAGAGTGACCCAGGACTTTACACTCACTGGTGCACGCCCACAGACCTAAAGAAGGTGGAGAGAAGAGAGGGTGGGGTTAGACTCAGGGTCGGTCTGACACAGGTGTGTATATCCAGTGCTGTGTGTGTGCTGTGTTGGGTCTTTACCGTTTTGTCCGCCCATGGGAGGAACCACAGCTCCATCTTTCTTCAGGCCAGTGTCTCCACTGACGTCACTGTCGCTGTCATTGAAGTCACTGTCCCCCTTGCCACTGTCTTTGCCACTGAAGGCCGGGTCCCTGGCAGAGATGGTGGTGTAGGAGTTGCCCTTCCAGATGGTGATGGGCCTCACAGCCTCCTTTCCGTTCCCATAGCCAGGCAGAGTGGAGTAGCCCTGCAGGAGGAGAGAGCAGAAACAACACAGGTTAATGAGTGCTGGATGAACATATCACAGAGGGCTGACAGCTGCGTGCCACCCACACCTCCCCTCCCCACCCCGACAAAGCACTGTGTCCCAAAGGTGCGTCTCACCTCGTGTTTATTCCCTCGGGGCTTGCTGTTGCTGTCTGAGTCATACACGCAGGGCACCTCGCTGCCGTCCTCCGAGGCTGAGCACATGTCACTGCCCCGGGGTGAGCTGAGGTGAACCCACTGGGCTGGCTGCTGTAGGAGTGTCCGTCAAAGCCAGCTTCTCCCCCGTTGCGTGAAGAGGCAGCAGCGGATTGTCCGCCACGTGGTTCCTGCCCCGCTCCAGCGTGCCCTTCTCCCCGTACGAGTCACTGTCTTCTCCGCCTTTGTCCTGCTTGCGCCGGTTGCAGGTGGTGGCGATGAGGATGATGGCGAGCAGCAGGAGCGTGCAGCTCCCCGCGAGGACTACAATAATCACCACAGACAGGTCCCACTGCGCGTGCACCTCGTCCCCGCCGCTTGACTGGTACACTGTCCTGTCGCTCGGCGGGGAGCCTGCGATGATGAGGAAGTGGAGCGTGGCGGTGGAGGTGAGCGCGGGCCTCCCGTTGTCACTCACCGTGACGGTCACGCTGAGAGTCTCATCCACGTCGTGGCTGAGCACCTGGTTCAGGTAGATCTCCCCCGTGGCTTTGTTGACAGAGAACACGGAGGGTTCACCGGTGGCCAGTCCATAGGACAGCTCAGAGTTCACGCCCTCATCTGCGTCCCGCGCCTCCACACGGGTAATGACGTAGCCGCTCGGTGCGTCCCGGGGCAGGAGGACTTCGGCGGAGCCGTTGTTGAGGGCCGGCTGCGTGATGAGCGGCGCGTTGTCGTTCTGGTCCACTATCCTCACATAGACGTTAGCGCTGCCGGACAGAGGCGGAGAGCCGCCGTCACTGGCCGTGATGCGGAGCTCCAGCTGTTTCATCACCTCATAGTTGAAGCTGCGGAGCGCGTAAAGCGAACCACTGGCCGGGTCCAAGGACACGAAGGTGGAGATGGGAGAGCCCATGAAGTAGGTGTCCGCCAGTTTGTAGCTGACCTTCCCGTTTGACCCCATGTCCATGTCCCGCGCCACCACGGTGGTGATGTACGCACCAGGCGCGTTGTTCTCCCACCACCGACACCTCGTACACAGGTTTACTGAACACCGGAGCGTTGTCGTTCTCGTCAGTCAGTCTGATGGGTACTGAGTGATGGTCCTGAAGGGGGGAGAGCCCAAGTCCTCTGCCACCACTGTCAGGTTATACTCGGGGATCTTCTCCCGGTCTAACGGGCTGGTGCTGACTATCATGAAGCTGTCCTCGTAGGCCTGCTGCAGTCTGAAGTGGTCGTGTCCGTACAGGGTGCAGTGCACCTGCCCGTTAGCGCCAGAGTCTCTGTCCGAGGTGCTGACCAGAGCCACGAAACTCTCCCTGGCCGCCGCCTCGGTGATGTACGCTATCCCGGCTGTGATAGACGTCATAGGGGTGATTGAGATCTCCGGTGCGTTGTCGTTAACATCCTGCACCTGCACGACTATTTTGCAGATGGCCGGGCTCGGGTTCGGACCCAGGTCGGTGGCCTGGACGTCAAACTCGTACGTGTTCTTACTTTCAAAGTCAATCGGGCTCTCCAGGGTGAGCCGCCCGGTCTTCCTGTCCACTCTGAAGAGTTGTCGTATTTCTGGGGGCACCTGGTTACCGAACCCGTAGACCACCTCACCGTTCAGCCCCTCGTCCGGGTCCTCCGCGTTCAGGTCCAGCAGGAGCGAGCCCGCCGGTGCGTCCTCGGGCAGGTCCACGGAGAAGCTGTTCCTGTCAAACACCGGGCTGTTGTCGTTGTAGTCTTTCACCTTGACGTTTATGCGCGTTGTACCGGTGCGGGACGGGTTGCCGCCATCCATGGCCACGAGCTCCAGCGCGTAAGAAGCCTGCGTCTCCCGGTCCAGCTCCTTCATGAGCACCAGCTCCGCATATTTAACCCCGTCGGCCCTGCTGAGCACGTCGATGGAAAAGTGGCTGTTGACGGAGATCTGGTAGCTTTGGATGTAGTTCACCCCAACATCCTCGTCCACGGCAAAGTCCAGCGGGATCCGCGTGCCCACCGCTGTGTTCTCGGAGATCTCGAGACTCGACTCTTTCCGGGGAAACTCGGGGGAGTTGTCGTTGATGTCCTTGACCTCCACCTCGACGTGGATGAGTTTAAACTGCTCTTTGGAGAAACTGACCACGTCGAAAGCGATGAGGCAGTGCAGGGTGTGTTTGCAGACGCGCTCTCTGTCTATCCTCTCTCCTATGGTCAGCTGCCCGTCGCTCTCCCTCAGACGGATGAAAGAGGAGTTGAACTGTTTCATCATCCTGAAATTGGTCCTGGAGCCTCCCGAGGAGGACATGTCCTTGGCCAAGTTTCCAATCACTGTCCCCGGTGCGTCTTCCTCAAACGTCTGATATTTCACCGTCTTTCCTTGTGTGACAGCAGAAAGGCTCAGCACAGAGACGCACACGAGCACCAACAGCCCGTTCCACCCTGTTTCTCCCATCTTGACACCTTCACTCCAAAATAAACCTGAAATTCAGCGAAGTGTCCGAAATGAGTCCAGTTTAAAGTTTGAGCAAAACACACCTGGAAAAAAACAAGTTCTTCCCGGCTCCTGTCGACTCTCGGGGCTGCTATTATTATTTTTCAGTATAAAGCCTGTAATAAATATTCCATATGTCTTTCAATGCGCGCTCTGGATGCGCTCCGCTCTCTCTCTACTGGAGGTGTGCCGCTCTCAGCGCAAGAGGGCTGCAGTGTCTGCAGGAGGGTTTATACGGCGAGGCATGCAAATGAGCCGCACTGTGACCAATCCGGGCTTTGAGAGGGAAAAAAAGGGGGACTTCTGAAAGACCTCTAAACCCTGTTTAGAGATTCCTGGACTGTGCGGAGAAACTTGGCACTCAATATGTGGGCTAAACGCGGGGCTTGATTTAATACTGCTATAGTTTCCGTTGCTTGTTTATGTTCCTCGGGCAGTTAAATGAGTCTGCGCACCGACACACGGGGGGAAGCACAGAGATGCGCAGTGTCCCTGAGATAGAGGACAAAGCATTTGAATAGGAGTGTCTGTTCAGGATGCTTTACCCTATAGGCGTAGGCGCATAGTGTTTAGAGATTTATGCTTAAACACGGGCTGCTTGGATCCCCACGCGCGTGTCCTGTGTAACCCACCCGAGTAAAAGTAGTCACGGGCGGGCTCAGCTGTCAGTGACCTCTCTCCCCCCTCTGTTAGGAGAATATGGTTGATGCAAGATGAGGTGTTTTGTCCTGATCCACTCAGACAGACAGACAGACAGACAGACAGATAACATTTCATGTAATGCACTCTGATAGAGCCATAATGCTGAGGCAGCTCAACATGCTGAATAATTGCAGTGCCATGAGATTGAACAAAAAAAAAAAAAGTGGTGTAACTGGTGGTAATATCATCACATTGGTTCTCGTTTTATTCTCATTAATAAATTCCATAAATTTGCTCTGTCTTCTATTATTCATCCCCCCAGTGTGTTGTATTCCAGTAATTGTTTGCCTATCAGATCATATCTGAGGCAAGAAAAGGGACTAGACCCACTTAAACATTGATTTTATTCTAATTCGGTCTCGGCTCAGATCGGCTCACGAGATGTCTTGTGCACGAGAGAGGGGATTTTTTAATTAAAGCCGGTGTAACGGCCCGGTTTAACATGCGACTCTCCTTGGCCTCGGCTGACAGAACAGAGAGGCGCAGCAGGTGAAGACGATACACGCATACACACTCATCTACACGCACACACACACACAGGCGGTCACGCACGCACTCACACAGCCTTCTACGAACCCGTTACAAATGGGATTTGGCTGTAAACGCAGGGGGGATTTATCGGGATTTCAATAGTGAGATTATATCAAAGGCGTATGAAGCCCTCGTTAGTAGCTGCGGGATAATGGCATGGCAGGGTCTCCCTTTACAGCCGTCCATGCCGGTATTGTGGCCTCTGAGCCGGTCTGTGGGGACCCTAACCCCCGTTGGCTCCATGCAGCCCTCTGCCTAACTACAGCATAATGAGCCAGAGCCACATGCAGCCTTTGTATCACCCCCCACCCCCCTCACCCCTCCGCCCTCACCCCTTCCACAGACCTGCCCCGGTCCCGGCCACGACTCCTTTCATTACAGGGAGATGGGAGATGAATTGCCCTGGACATCAGGGTCCCTCCTATTAAAATACATTTAGAGAACGAGCGGGGCCCCGTCACGGCTCTTTAAGAGATTTTCTTCTCTCTCATTGGACTCTCTCTCCCTCTCTCTCTCTTTTTCTTTGCCTCTCCTCCTTCCTCACCCCCCACCCTCCACCCACCCACCCTCTCCTCACACGCACACAAGCAGCTTTTTTTTCAGGGGCAACACTTGCCTTGCAGTAGAAGCTAATATCAGTTGGCATGTTCTATAAAGAACCCATCTGCCACAGAAAGTCAAATAGGAGACACCTGAATGGACAACATCCAGTCAAGCAGCTTGCATAGTTAGACACAGTCAGGCCTGTCCTAAAGCATAAGGAGACATCACTCTCTGATTAAGACCGTTTAAACTGCACCAACAGCTTTCATAGAAACATTGGTGCCACTTTCCAATCATCTTTCTATAGAGTATATAAACTGTAAGTAATAGGCTTATAAATGGTTAATAACTAATTGGCTAATAGGCTACTTATAGATCAATGAGCTGCAGCTTAATACATTAATGAGAAGAAATTCTGGGTTGCCAGGTTGTGGAAAATCCCTGTTAACTGACCGATCACTACTACATCATAGGATATGCTGGAGAGGAAGAGAGGCTCCTCAGATTCATACAGCCATTATACTTTACATATTTATTTGCATTTGACTGCAGCCTTCCTTGGAAACAAAGCTAATACTGACATCAAACTTTCACTTGCCATATGGTTCCTGGTGGTGCACTGTGCCACATGCAGAGAATTACAATCCTGCGTCTGTATCAGGGAGTTATTAATGTGCACAGCACTAGGAGGTCCGTCAAGATATTAAGGTTTAAACTCAGGTACATCACTAAGAGGAGTGTTACAAGAAAACACTTAATGTACTGGTGCTTTTCAAAATCAAAGAAGTGGAGGTAATTGAGCTGAAATATGGGTTTACCAGCCCAGTAACTTCCATACAGTCTATTAACAACTTACTGAGCCTGTAATAATCAGCCCAACATTCAGATAGAAAGGTCAGTGTCAAACAGCCACAATAATATAAGATGCAGTAACTGACTGACGTGTTGCAGTTACAACTGTCTGATCCTAAAGATGCTTCATTCACCCTATAGTGGCTGAGTGGGTGTGTGTGTGTATCCACATGTGTTCACTGTGGGGCCGTTTTTATTCCGCCGTGAGAGAAGGATCCTGCTCTGTCTCGTCTCTTTGTGTGTTCAGAGTACACAGGACTGCGCTCAGCATTCTCTCACACACAGAAAGACAAGAGCAATCAAAAGCAAATTACACTGTGCTGAGTCTCGCCTCGCGGATTAAAATCTCTGCACGTGCGTGTGCGCGTGCATTGGAAAGATATAGAAAGGCAGGGGGACTTTTTCTTTTCTTGCAATGTTGGACAGACTTTTGCATCCTTACACCCCCCCCCCCCCCCCCCAAAAGAAAAAGAAAAACCGTCACTTGAAGGACACACACACCTCACAATATAATTCTCTCACGTGACCACCGTGTCAATCTCGGCCGTCTGCACGCGAGTTCAACAATAGCAGAATTAGAGTGAGTCTCCAAAATCCCTTCTATTCTTCACGGGACATATTAGCATTTTCTTTAACATATATAAATATATCTTTAGAGGAGTGCCTCTCCTCGCCCCCCCTCCCCTCCCTCCTGTCCTTTCTTCTGCATTGTGCTCCCATTTGCTCTAGTGATCGCCGGGTATTCGGGGTCTGAAGCTGGTCGCCTGATCCCTGCCTCTTGTTGGGGCTTAACTCATTGAGATGGAAATAGGCGATTTGGTCTCTTTTGTCCAGCAGATAAGCGGTGGAGGGAGAAAGTGGGGAGAGAGAGCAGGAGGGTGAGAAAGGAGAGATGTGTAGTCTTATGTGTGTAAGGGGAGAGGGGAGAGGGAAGGGGGGGTCTCTTAGATAATCGATCAGAGCGCTGAACCCCCACTTCGCCCCCTCCCCTTCCCCTCTCAGCTAACCTTTGCTTAACTCGCGTGCCATCACAAGCACAGAGTCCTAATTGGTTCCCAGCACTAATTATCCAATTATCGCCTCTCCACCAGAGAAGCTCACTCCAGGGCTCGTCTGGGTAATGGCCTCATCCTCTACACTATTGATGAAAATGATTAGGAGTGAATGCGCCCATCAGCGCCAGAGTGCAACACTTGAGAAAGTTGTGTCACGGCCTCTGTGTAGCGCTCTTAAAGACAAGGTGGCTCTTTACTGACACATGCGCTCATTCAGCTCCTATTATCCCGAAACTCTCATTGATTGAATTGGATTGAATACATGATAAAGTGGTGCGCTCTCTAATTAAGGCTCTTTTGTATGTGTGGCCCTAACATGAAGAAAAAAAATATATATATAGGCTACACACACACACACACACACACACACACACACACACACAAACACATATAAAGGCATCAGATTGAAGCTCCAAGTCTGGCATTCTCAGGTCAGAGCAGTTCACTGTGAAATATCTACTTTCTACATTAGAAGATGTAATAAGTGACATAATTAAAGCTCATCAAACACGGCACTGAACGACACAGTAAATATGCTCTGAGGAAAATAGCAGTGCTGGATTCAGTGGGCGCGTCAGCACGCTGCTTTGCATTCTGATTGTGCCAACAGGCGACCAGTAGTCTGCAGCGCTGCAACAGGCGGTGAGGAGCATGTGAGCCATGGCTGTGAACAGAGCAGCAGGCACGGACTGGCACCAGAATGCGGCCAGATTGATAACGTCCAGTTACATTAAACATTTATTCTCCTGTCTCCATCTCTTTTTCTCTTAGTTAACTTCTGCTCCGACCCATCACCTTCCAGCCCATCTGTCGCTGATAGCTGCAACACTTTGAATAAATTCCTCCCGACAAACAAAACGGTTAACATCTCATGAATACAGCTTTTTACACCCCACACACTGATTGTGGGGGAACTTTAGGGCCAGTGGAGTAACTAGTGCAAAGAAATCTGTCCGGGGACACTCCCTCTTTGCTTCCACTTCATTACCAGTATTGTGCTCGGGAGCGCGCAATCTGTGCGGCCGTCTCCGCCAAGCCCGGCCAGCTTTCTAATGAGTTTCCAATGATGATTTAAAGGCTCGCACGGACCTTTCCTCCCTCAAAAAAACTCCGCCCACCTCCCATCTCATTCTTCCTTTCACCGCTTTTGAATCTCAACTGCTTTTGTCTCGAGCTGCTTCCATCACTGCTCTCTGGAGCGGGATTCAGAGGAGGTCAGTGAGAGCGCACATAAAGATTCACACATCAGGCCTGAATAAAGGAACCATATATAAGGGAGTTACATGGGACCAAGTTTGGCCCCTCGCTCTGGTGTGGCAGTGGGAGAATGTGGGGGAAAGAATTAGACTCTTGTGTCTGGTCTGGAGGATGTTTAGTGAATGTAAGTGTCTCCAAATGCCTCGTCTTCTGGTTTTGAAGATACACAGCAACTTAAAGTTAGCAGTGAGTTAATGAAAGGCTTGAGGGCTGTGTGCATTTGTGTGTGTGTGTGTGTGTGTGAGTGAGCACACCTGATGGTTGCACTCTGGCAGATTGTGTGTGCTTTGGATGAACAGATGGGGGTGGATGAGTTAAGAGAAGCATGGAGGGAGGGAATGGCAGACGTCTGGATATCACTCATGTGAAGTTATGTCTTCCCTTCTTCTCTCCCCGTGCATGGTCCTCCGTGTGCATTCAAAAGTAGGCTTCAGCATGTTGATGAGCTGCATTTGATATGCAGAGTTGATGTAGCCAAATGCAGGTTGGTAGCCATAAGTCTCTCTGATAATCCATCAATCAATGGGACATTGTCTGAGGTTTGTATGGATCTATAGGGAGGGGTTTAACTGGCCAAATGGTTCACTTAACATCTTGGTGATGAGAAATTAGTAAACATGTAAACACAGCAGTAGCAGATGCAAAGCGCAGCATTACTTCACAGGAAGAGATGGATACACAGCTAAACTGTGAGCATTAGGCCTGTGTTTATGTAAGAGCATTAAAGTAACAGTGTAACTTCTGAACAGCTGCTCCAGAAACAGATCTGCTCTATCACACACACACACACACACACACACACACACACACACACACACACACACAGTTATTTGAGCTGACAAGTGTGAGACAGTCACTGGAAAATCAACACTGGATAAGCTGCATTCACACAGTTGTTTTTTTTTATAGCTGCGTGGCTCTGTGGCAATGTCAGTGTGTTGATTCACCGTTTTGGTCCAGACTGAAATAAATTGGAGCAGACCACCATGATATGTAGAGATGGCAGACCTCCAGAGCTGCTGTGTTGCCCAGAGGATGAATCCTAATGAATGTGGTTATTTCCAGATTTCCTTCCAGCACTACCAGTAGGTTAAAGTCATCAATTACCCACTGAAACATCTACTACATGGAGCAGCCTAAAGTTTTCAGTTACATTCACAGTCCAAAGAGGAAGTGACTTTTTCATTAGGACCATCATGAGGTTGTTTAGTATAAATCAGCTCATATACACACATTCATGTCTCCCAGCAAAGCCAAAGTGCAGATGAACACAGTAACATACTAAATGTGGTTTGCATTGGCACTGTGAGCATGTTAGCAATGCTCTACAGATGCTCTTATGGGCCTATCATCATTACCTCAGTATTAAAGTCTGTGTGAGTTCATTCTTGACCAGTGTCGACACCACATGTGACAGTGTGATACTGTGAGATCAGCATCAAGCTTCATTCTTTTCTCCAGAGGTGGAAATCATCACCAGTGTTAAGTTTTCATGTCTTTTCTTCTACTTAAGTGAACACCCATCACATCATGTTTCCATAGCGACTGACTTGTCCTTCAGTCTAACCTGAGGACCACTTCTCAGAGGACGTATTGTAACCTCTAGGATTGTAAAGACAACAATGGCTGGGGCTCTTGTCAAACAACAGTCACTACCACTCACTCTTTAAAGGTTTTCCTTATTTCTGAGCTTTCAACCACATCTCTCATTGTCTTCGTTAAACAATGGTGTGTGGAGCCCCCGGTCACATGACACATTGTGTTTCATATCATCTGGGTTCACTCTGTGTTGAATCACTTCACAGCTCATGTGTCAGCTCTCCATCATGACAGAGTGAGTGACCTGCCACATGTGTCTCTGCTGCGCTCCACTCTCTTCTTTATGCTGATATCAGTCATGAAATGTTCAAATTATCAGTTCCTCTCTGTGAGATCAAAGCATTTCATCTGCAGTCAAACAACAGTGTGGGCTTATATCATTTTATTTTTAATGATACATTTCATTATCGCAGATAAACTTCGCATCAGACATGAGTTCAAGTTCATGAATAAAAACATTTTGAGGCTTATTAGCTCTTTAACTTTAAGCAATAACCCACTAACCTACTTTATAGACTCTATGAGTCACACAAGACAATCACCGAGTGCATTAGCAGCCAAGGTGGAAATGCTTCTTAAACTTGCCTATTTGAGAGGCAACAGAACTCCCACTCTCACTTACTTTGTAATTCCTCTCTCTTATCTACTCTCCCACTCCTCTTCCATCTTACCTGTTCCTATACCTCTCTTTAGTTCTCCACTTCTTCTCGCTGCTTCAAGTCCCTGCAGTGCTATTTAGAGCATGGCACCGAGCTACATTAATGTGACTAAAGAGGATTGTGCAGGTAACACAGGTCCAGCTGGTTAAAAACTCAGCAGCGCAGTTGCTCTCTCACTGAGCATTAAAGCTCCCCCCTGTTTATGGAGTCACCCTCCATAAACAATACTATATAATTCTCTTTGAACATTACAGCACATGCCTCATATAACACAAAGCAAAATATGAGGACACACACACACACACACACACAAGAAGGCAGGCTGTAGTGCACGTGCACAGTACATTATGTGATCAGTGTGTCCTCTCTGCATGTGGCAGCAAGACTTTGAAAGGAAGGCATTGTTGTCCCCTGGGAGTAAACAACCACTGAAGGCAACTAACTATATTCAACAAATAGTCCATATGCACCAAAACGCCCCGCACCCAAAAAAAAAAAAAGAAGAAGAAGAAGCTATATCTCACACTCACTATAGAGCTAATCAATATTTCAGCAGCCCATCCTTGATTGTTCATGCAGGCCATGAGAGGGCTAATGAGGCGAAGCTGCAAAGACAATGTGCTCACCAAAGTAGGCTCTCTACTAAAGGACAAAATTATCTTTCAGATCTCCTGGATCAGTCACGCTCGGCCCAGGATGAGATGTTACAGAGGGAACCACTGGAGACCTTCCGTTGCATGACAGCTTATGAGTAGGCATATCTGTCTGCGATGTGGTTCCCTCTGATCTGCTGTGTCAAAGTCCTCACGCCTCATATGCTGTTTGTTGTCAGCGCACTTTGAGTTGTACTTAATGTGGGAAACGTGATGTGCAATTAAATGATACTTGATAGGCTGACCCTGGAGTTATGAGGGTTTTTTTTTTTTTTTCAGGAGCCATCAGAGTTTGAGTTCGTGGCTGGATTACTGAACGTTTCCACCAGGCAGAGGGCCCAGGTGTCCGAGCAGCAAGCAACTGTTCACATCCGTTGTTCGATCAAACGGGATACAAAATGGGCACAAAGAGATGCACACAAAAGAGACACAAAGAGGCTACAACTACAGCTACAAAGACATTCACATAGTCATTTTGTGTTTCTTTCAGTTTGGTTCTTGCCCTTTTGCCAAAGAAGAAGACCATAGTCATCCTTAGTTTGATTTCACAAATTTGCACAGTTTTGTCAAGGGACTGCACCAAAATGATTAGGTTACCAGAAAAGACCAGACTTGTCATCTTTTATCAAACAAAGACAGTCTGACTTGTTTTAGAAGACTAGGGAGGGGCTTCACTTTATTTCTGCCTTGGATGGTTCATGCCTTCACTTTTCTATTGTTTCATTTGCTTGCCTACAGTGGACCAGTAAAGTGCATTAGTTACATATGTTTGCTCCCTACAGCGACCACAAGGTGACCACACTGTGGTTATTGGCTGATTAGGATTAACCATGAAAATAACTTAAGGTATGGGGGACAAAGTGGTTTGGGTTAAATGATATTTAATTGGGAGCCTTTGTTGTCATGGTTACAATAATAACTGCAGCTTAGTTACAAACAGCTTTGTCTTTGTACAACATTATATAACTGTGTGTACTAGCGGCTCACAGTACAAGTTCAGTGAGAATATGAAGTTTAAAGAGGGAAACACTCGTAAATAAACTGAACTAATGTAATGCAGTTATTTTATTTAATTTTTTCTCTTTCGTTAAAAAAGGTTATGCTGCCCTCACCGCCAGAATCATTTTTGTGCAGTCCCTTCAACATGGGAGATTTTTGATCCGAGAGCTGCACTCCACACAGGGAGAGCCTTCAGACTGCACACTCGTGTTATGAAATGCTGTAATAGAAAAGGTTATGGCTGCAGGACGAAGTGATAAAGTTATGAAAGGCTGTTAGCGTGGTACATTTTGGTTCTCCAGTGCCATCAAAGAGAAAAAACAAGCTATGTAAACAGAGATCCTTGCAGGCACACAAACACACTCAGCAGGCAACACCTAATTATCTTCGCTCACAATAAATGAGAAATAGTCAAATGAGTGTAAGGTCTAGGAAGCATCTTCGTAGATTGGAATATAAAAAGCAGAGGAAAACATCTTCACTCACAATTCCTCACAGACCCTCGACACAAAGCCAAATGTAGGCTATTTCATAAAACTACAACCCCGTGTCATCAAAGCTTTCCCTGCGGAGGCGTTATTCTTGATCGCTCCTCCTGTCTAAGCGCCCTATTTCTCCACATAGTCATCTTTGTTTGCAACACTTGTCTCGCGTCACTGAGAGGAAAAAGCCCGCGTTCGATTCATCTTAACAGTTTGTGTGTCACTGGAAAAAAAATGAGTGAAACTTAAAAAATTCAGGCTTTGTTGCCAGAGAACAGAAGGCTGACAAAGTTTTATAGAGGCAGCCATGAAGTTCTGCCTCATTAGATAGAATAGCTGTTCTATATTCAGGGTCTCTGTGGGGCTAACAAACGCAATGAGTGGGCCAAACCCGGTTTGTTCCGCCAGAGAGAGGGCCTTTTTGTCTGTGTTTGGTGGGTGGGGCTGGCTGGGGTACAGGGGCCAAGCGGGGCCCTGCAAAAACCTGGATTTCACCACAGCTGACTATACTGGGCGGAGACTGTATGTAGTGGACTACATAAGAAACCCTGTGGGATTTTCAGTTCCACAGCTTGTCCTTATATGATCTAATCCAGTTACTAACATCACTGCAGACCTAGATTGATATCTACATGAAGTAGATGAGGAACCACAGGTGGACATGTCACATCATTTTCCCACACTGATATAGTTGTTAAGTTTGTGGCTTTTTTTTTGTAGCTTTAGTCATCATGTCTCTTGCCTGTAATTATATTATATGCACCAAGTTGAGATCTGGGAACCTGGGCTGTCACTTTATATTTGAACATAGTCATCCAACATGGATTGTATACACATCACTTTGGAAAGTATTCAGATTCAGTATTCATTTTGTTATGTTGCACTCACGCTGAAATAATTTGAATTCATTTCCCTCGACAATCTAAACCCACTACCCCTGTTACGACGAAGCAAAAAGGGAATTTTAGAGTTTTTTCAAATGTATTAAGCAAGAAAAATGAAATATCACATCGACATAAGTATTCAGATGCGTTGCTTTGAGCTCGGGTTCATCCTGTCCCTCTTGATCAGTTGGTTTGGTTGATTTGGAAACACACAGCTGTCTGTATAAGGTCTCAGAGGTGACAACACATTATGGAGAAGAAACCATAAGGCAGGAGGAAGTGTCTGCAGAGCTCAGAGACAGGATTGTGTCAAGACACAGATCTGGAGAAGGGTACAAAACAATTTTGCACCTTGATGCACCAAGATTTCCAATCACCTGTCTACCAAGAACCTGATGGCCACTGAGCTGCAGAGGTCTTGTGTGGAGATGGAGAAAACCTCCAGAAGGACGACCATCACTGCAGCGCTCCACTGATCTGGGTTTTATGGCGGTGAGGCCAGATGGAGGCTTCTCCTCAGTCAAAGACACATGAAAGCCTCTTGGAGTAATAAAGCACAGTCAGGACTCTCAGCCTCTGAGAAACAACCAGGACTGAGCTAATTGGCCTAAAGTCTTAACATCATGTCTGGACTGGATGAAACCAGTAGTGTTGGTCTGTCTGCACTGTACAGTACAGATGTGTTTGAATTAGGGCAAATAATGACGTGTCAGCTCAGATTATTCAAACTTGACTTTTTGAAGAAGTGACAGGCCAACAATCATCAGAGCATAATGTAACTCCTACAGCCAAGCACAAGCAGACAAAAGGAAGTAAACAAGAGTTAGCCAGGTTAATGAAATCACCTAATTAAAGGGTAAAACCAGAGATGAGTTGGTAATAATCCCTCACTGCACAGGCAAACTGTGCCTGAGACTAGAGTAAGTACATTAGCCTATGTCTCAATGTGTCAATCTGAACTGGGATGTTTACAACATGTCTAAATGTCTGATGGTGGGTCCACTTTCTGTCTGCGCTCCAAGACCTGATCAAATCAAACACAATCAAAGCTGCTGTAATCAGTATTAACAATAGATGATGATGATTACTGCAGTGCTAAAGGAGTCATTGTCATAAAGTGGTTTCCTGCTTTATCTCACATTTTGATGTCTCTCAACTTTCATAGCCCACAACTTTACTGTTTGAAATCATACTTGTTGTGCCCAGCAGACTATTCACTACGGTGGCCCACAGGGTTCAACACACTGTAACTGAAAATGTATTTACATACACAAATCAGAAGCAACTTCAGTGTCATACTGTATGTTGTGAAATGGATGATAACGTTCCTGAATTTTCTTGCATTTGGTTTACACCTGAAAAGCTCTGATAAGCTACATTTACCTATAGCACCAAATAGAAGTGAGACAAAGCTGCTGAAGATAGTGAAGCTGCTCAAGAGCCAGATACTTCCTTCAGGAACTCAGCAGAGATAAATACAGAGAGGAATCTGGACTCATATGCATTCATCAGCTGGACACATAAGCTAAACCAAATCAATGATAGTGTTGCTCCACAGCTGCTGGATGTGGAAATGAGCAGCACTGTCAACTTCATAAGCTGATAACAGGTTTTAAAAGTTATTTTTGTTGCCAAATGACAGGAAATATCAGAAGTGCTGGTTACAGCTCTCCTCCAATGTAATGTCACATTTGATGGTGAGATATGTGATGTTTGATTATGATGAATCTTTTTACTATGTGTCTGTCGCTCTATCACCATCTTAATTTGAAAACATGTTAATTAGAGCTGGTTTTTCATTTGCATGTTCTTCTGATAAAACAGCCTGAATAACTTTGATCAGTTTAAAACCACACTCTCACTCAGACCAACCTCTGGGAGCTCTCACAATATGATTTGTGTTGGCTTTGGGAAGATAGACCAGTGTGGAGTCATTTACATGCAATGTTTATTTTTCACATGGACTTATATTTTTAAAAGCGGCTCTAAATCCAGAAGGCAGTGGCACTGAATATTAAAAAAAATCCACTGACTGAGTTTAAGGACACATCTCAGAGTTGTCCTCCTAAAAAAGATTAGAGGATTAGGAAGCCATCGAAGTTGCTGTTGCATGTCTGTGTCCTAGATTCAGCTTGATATGCTTTGATTGCACAAAGAGAGTCAGGCAGGCTGAGCTGCTCTGGGCCAAGATAATGGGAGAAATTTGCACTGTGTCAATATTTTCATCTTTACTCTGTAGCAATCATCTATTCCAGACGCCATTTCATTGATGAATTAAAAAGCTTGGTCTGTATTCACGTCGGCTCGCTCATTAGGGGCTAATAATGCAAATGTTATACAGGCTATTAGAGGTGTTTAGCAGGCCTGTGTCTGAAGACGTGGGTATTTGTTGGGCAGATGGACGCAGCTCCGGGGCTGCCCTCACCCCTGACCCCCCGCAGATGTCCCAAACCCAGCCAGAGCTCCGTCACGGAGCAGCGGAAAATCAGTAATACACCGGAACCGACTTGTCAATACGCAGGACAATTAGGCGCGTTTGAGCGCCAGGTCTGGCTGCGCAGCGGCGCTCGCTGCCGCGTCAAACACGCACTGATTACAGCGAGATGAAAGAGGCAGAGAGGCCATGCGGTGCCTTTCTCTGAAGGCCTGTTTGACCGATGGCTCTCGGCTGAATAGGGCTCTGGTGGTCATACATAAATTAAGAGGTTAAGTGAGCCATCAGGAACAAATGTTTGCATTTATTAACTGAGCATAATGGCTCCCAGCAGTGAACCCGCGGCCTGGCCTCTCTCTTCGGGTCGGCTTCCTCAGCCTATATGAAATTACCCCCACTTTGGTACATTAAGTACATAGAGGCGTCTATATCTCCATCATTCAGCTCTAAATAAAGACTGACTCTTACCATCTTACAATAGACACGGACACACTGCGGATCAGTCAGTCAGAAAGCAGAAGTTCCCTCCAAGTCTGATAAACACACACGTGGGACTCTTCCAGCCTGTTATAGCACTATTAAAGCGCACATGATGGACAACCACGAGCCGCCCCTATAGTCTATATGCATATATATATTCATAAATGTATAAAAAGCTGCGACCGCATTAAGACATCAGAGAGAAAACATCTTGCTCACACAGAGCAAACATTCCCACTCACATGTGTGGAGGGATCCCGCAGGAATGCATGAGGCAGGTGTAAATTTAAACTGTTAATGAGGCGCATCAAAAGCATCAAAGACGCCTCGTGCTGAGTCTTTCTACCATCGGTCCGCACGAGACAAAAGCCATCAGAGAGTTTTCCTCGCTAAACGGTGCAGAATGGGTCCGAGCAGCGGGAGTCATATTGTGGCCGCAGACTCCCGCGGGCTGCACCGGGCTAACCAGCCAACTCTCATGAGTTTGACTCTAACGAGACAGATGAAACGTCGACTATTGGCCGGAGAGCGGTATATGGTGTGTCTCTAATGGGCAGACATGGCTGTGGGCATGGAGATCCAGAGAGGGAGTGGGAGAAATGAGCGGCTTCCCATGACAGGGTTAGACAAGAAATAAATGTCCCTCACAGTTGTTAACAGCTTATAGATCACATGAACCATTACATACCGAGTCATAAATAATAGGAAAACTGTTCATAATGACGATTACAAAGAAAAAGTATAGATGTCCAGTAAAGATGAGGTAACATGCACCAACTGTACCAGGTTATTATACTCAACAGTAAAAGTCTTTTATCCAGACTGGCCCTCTAATCCAGAGTGACCTTTGTATTCTGTGAGACTGACATATGTTTACATGTGTGTGTGTGTGTGTGAGTGTGTAAAACCTTGAGCTAAGAGGCTGATGACTATATCTGCACTATGTCCGTGTGAATGAAGTGGAGCATAAAAATATTCAAGTGCAAGTAGCTGTACTGCACATAAGTCCAGAGAGTGCATTCACCCTATAGAGGCTTATGTTATACAGGTTATTGTGTTTGCAGATGATTACTGGAGATGCATTGATGTGTGATTAGCAGGTTGGTGTTGGTAAAGGTATAGAGCTACTTTTACTTGGTGAGAAATAGACTGAGCGTCTCATCCAGAGTGAGATGAGAGGATTTATATTGTCTCATGTTTGTAGGTAAATATGGAGCGGCAGCAGCTGGTCAGCTGAGCTCAGCACGAAGACAGGAAACAGGCTGGCTCCATCCAGAGGTAACAAAACTCACCTATCAGCAACTTTGAGCTCACTAATTAACTCACCGTGTTTAATCCGTACACAAGATGAGGTGCAAAAATGAACAATATGTTGTTGTTTTTTTTACAGAGGGGAGTGAGCCAGACTATTGCTCGGCCAGAACCTGCGTCAGAGGCAAAAAAAAAAAAAGAAAAAAAAAAACTGGAAGCAGTAAATCCCTAATGTTTCTGTTTCCAGCAAAGAAACAGTCCAGTATATCACCAGTAATGATAGTTTTGTTCAGAAACTAGATCTAAAATGTTCATTAGTGGACTTTGTGGATTTTTTTTTAACTTTTACCAACCGTGTTTGCGCTAAGCTAAGCTACGCTAGTTGCTGACAGCTTCACACTCCACCATTTAAAATCCACCTCAAACAGGAACACTTCACCTTGATCCCTGATTCACTTTGGCCTTCAGCACCAATCAATATTAAATGTGACCAGCTCTGTCAGAAAGTACAGAAACTGTTCTCCTGGTTTATAATAATAGACCGGTACACCACCTGAAGCCACTCCTTTGATGAAGTGCAAGAGAAACTAACTTGCTGGAATAATGGAATATCTTTTCATCTGAATGAAATTTACATCATCTATCACTTCTGAAGCAGAAAATACACTGTTATCTGCAGAAAACGTCCCTTTCATATTGCCAGAGTGACCTTTTCCACTTTATTTTCCTGCATCAGTGTGAATTCACAGATGCATGGGAGCGGAAAAACTTTTCTATCTTGTTTCTGGCAATGGAAACCAGTCGTGAATGTTCTCTAATACACGGCAAATTGTCCTGAGGCGCAGGAATAACATATTTGAATGATGAAATCCAGCACGGCTCCCTTTGGCAAGCAAATTCCCTTAAATCCTTGCATCTCAGCAGGCACGTTGGGGCTGGGTTTTGGGAAATTAGGTGTACGTGCGTGCGTGTCTGTGTGCATATCTCCCCGAGGGCTGATGGAAGGCTTGCATGTGTATTTGCGAGTCTGCTGTAGGTGGATACATGTGTGCGTGTCGTTTAAATAAAAGCCAGCTTATGCAAATGAACTCGTGTGACCAACTCGAGGGACGACGACGACGACGGTGCCTCACGCAGAGTTTCCCCGCGCAGCTGTACCAGTGTTTTACCCGAGACTAACGAGGCACAATGCGCCATCAGCGCTAAGCAACAGTGATCACAGCCATTAGACAAGTCAATGGGCCTTATGAGAGGTGACACAGAGGGCCCCGGATGAGGTGCAGGGGGAAGAATTAGCAGCAGTCAAGTCGGTGGCCCACTTCTGGCCTTTGGAGACGTGATAGGTGACAAGCAGAGTGTGTGACACGTTGGTGTGGCAGGCTGCTGTTTGTGTGGATTGTGAAGGGGATAACAAACGGGGGGGGGCATCTCCTTCTCCTCTCCTCTCTCCTGTCCTCTCTTCTCCTCGCCTCTCCCGGCTTGTCAGTCATTTTTCATCCGTAGGACTGTGAAGGTGGCGCGCCTCCAAAGCGTGGCCTACTTTCTCGCTCTCACACAGAATGGAAATGAGCTCAACTTATTTCTTTGCGAACGTCTGTCTGATTTTAATTAACATCACAGCCGTTGTGATACAACAGCACTCTGTCTATATCTTACAGCAACGAGATCCCACATCCGCCTTCTGTGTGTGTGTGTGTGTGTGTGTGAGGGAGTGACAGAGACAGTGAGCTGAAATCCATAATTTAACTCAATGCCCACGAGCTGCACACAGCAACACTGATTTCAACACGCTCCTCTCAGGTCTCACATGAACAAGTGTTGCTGTGGGTGTGCTCTAACACACACAGAGTCACACGCACACGTAAAACACACACACACACACACTCAACCTACTCCTGTATTTTTAATTGTTGTTCATGTTCTCTCCTCCCCCAAACATATAGAGCCATAGAGTTCAGTGTTTTGCAGTGTGGCACTCTCCCTTTCTTTCACTCTGTTTGTCGTACGGTACACACACACACACACACACAGAGTGTATTTATAGCATATTCTGTCAGACAATGTAGTGCATTTGTGTGTATTCATTTGGAAATAATAACATTGACAACTGCTCGAGAGATGGAGGGGTTGAGAGAGGGAGAGGGACTCATTTTGAGCATGTAACCACTAACGAGCTGTATTGTGCTCCAGGCAATGTGTATGATAGCTTGAAGCCGCTGCGTGTGTGTAAGTGTGTGTCAGTGTGTGTGTGTGCGCATGCCTCCTTATTGGCAGCTGAGGGATCTTAACAGTCTCTCATTTTTTCTAATTTTTATGTTCTCCTCTGTCATTTCCTCGCCTTGTCTCTCCTCCTCTCTCCTCTCCTTCGTCCCCCTCTCCTCCTCTTCTCTTCCTCCTTTCTCTCCGCTCTCCTTCCCTCCACCATTTTTCACACTCACAAGTAGGTTTTGTTCTATCATGGCCCAAACTCCCTCTTCCATGTCATTGTTTAGAGTGTAATGCATTATCCATCTCCATTCCACTTTGTTCACTCCACTTCACTTCAAGTAGCTGCAGCTTATGAGCAACACACACTTGCACATGCACACACACAAAGGCACACACGTATGTGCCACGATCCCATTAGCTTTAATATTTTAGCAGCGTCATAGCATTCGCCACTGGCCTTGTCACCGCCTGCTCCCCAGGGACACAGATCCTAGATCAGCCAGGCTTGTCCTCACCCTCCAACATCACCACCAGGACAGGGAAAGCACTCAGCTGACCTCGGAGATGATCTTGCGCAGTGCCCAACATTCCCAGGAGCCCCCCCCCCCCCCCCACACACAACTCCACTCCTCCTTCACCCTCCCGCCACTGCTGCCACCACCGCCGCCCGCCACTGCCATCTCAAGGGACGCGCAAGGAAGAGGAGAAGGGGAGGAAAAAAAGAGGTTGTGGAAGGAGGGGGAGGAAGAACGCAGAGGCGAGTTCGTGGGAGGGGGAGAGGGAATGAAAATAAGATGAGCAGAGGAGGGAGATACAGAGAGAGGTTGTGTGGGTGGGCTATGGGGTGCTGATTAGGCCCTTGGTTTGAAGTGCTCAGCAGCTTGCCCTTATGGATGTGCACGCGCGCACACACTCACACACATTGTTTCACACTGTCTTTATAACTCATTCAGCGTTACAAAGGCTTCAGGAATATACAGTGAGGACAGTGCAGGGCGTTTAGGCATTCTGTCAGAAACCCTCTGCTCTTTGAGGTGGAACATTTCCTTTTTGTTCTGAAATTCATGCCTGTGATCAATTGGATGGAGAGGTCCGCTGCATAATGTAGCTGCCTGTGTGTATGCACTCCTCTACAGTATGTATGTTGTAGCTGTCTATCCATCTGTGTGCAAAGAACGGAGCTGAATGCAAAGAGTCGAGCTCAACTCTGTGAAAGGCCGGGCAGAAATTTGTCTTTGTGTTCACCTGAGGCTTTAAAAACACCTCATCACAGTGCGGAGGGCTCTCTGCACTGTACAACTACACAACGCTCTCTAACTCTGCTCCGTTCATTTCGCCAAGGTCTCACCACTCGGCGGCTATATGGAGGCTGTGAAAGTGTGAGGACACAAATCCGGTGTCGCACACACCCAAACAGCATCAGCTATGTCCTGGGAGTTATAACTCATGCATGATCACTAAATGGAAACATTTGTTATCTGCACAACAATACAGCCAGAGGAACTGAATCTTTTATGGCTCCCTTGCCCCCTCCAGCACCCCCTCCCTTGAAGCCCACACACACTCACGCTCACACACACACAGAAATGCCTGCCACACGTTGGAGCTCACAGGTCATCCTCTTGTGAATAAATCCGAAGAGGATGCATTGAGGCATAAACAACCACACAACACCTCCCTCCTCAAACCTCAAACCTTCATCAAACATTCAAACTGGGGTGGGTGCGCACACGCCCACGTGCATGCGCGCACACTAACACACGTGGGAGCCCTCACGCCTTGATAGTCGTGCGCTTATGAAACATTAACACAAATATATCCCCACTGCCTTGCCATGAAACATTTAGGCTCTTGTTCAGACTGATACACGGTGCTCTTCTTCTTTAAACAATCATTTTATGGCAGAAGTCTTCCTCCTCTGTCTCCACAAATGTCTTGTGGACTTCCTGACTCGTCTCATCTGCCGTTTGGTTCAAAACCCTTGATGCTCTGACCTACTTAGACACGTCCACTGCCAGTTCATCAGTCCCAGTAAACCACCGTTCCAGTGGTTCTGCATGTTTTATTCTGTCGACTTAAGACAGTATTAAGTTGGTACTTAGTTGGTAATAAAACCACCACTAAGTGAAGTTGAATCTTTCCAGGCTGATTTCTTACCTTCCAGGCAGCCACCGGCTCCCAGTCACTTCACTCCAGTATGAAAATCATCCTAGAAGGACTGCCCTGAGGTACAGGCCGCTGATACATTCAAGAAGGAAAACCTGAAAAGTGAGGGGGGAAACAGCGATGGCCCCATCCAGAGGATATGAAAATGAAGTGAACCACACGCTGTGGCCTTCAGAGCCACCACATCTCAACCCCACTGAACATCTGTGGGAGATTTCTGGCTGATGTGTTTGACGGAGCTCTGCACCACCATCATCAAAACACTGAGACCCCTTAACTCCACCATGTGTTTAATATACAGGTTGCAAACCAACTAAAAATGGCGCTTGGCTCCTTTTACACTGCCAGCTAAGTTTGTCTTTCTGCTCAGAGAGGAGACACACACGACTCAGGGAGCAATGTCATCACATGCAGTTTCAGAGCATACACACACACACACATACACAGACACACACGTGCGCAGGGGACAGTGAGCTGCAGACTGGTAAAATGGCTCAGTTGTGTCTCAAACGTGGGTTGGTGCTCCTCTAAGTGCCAGAGCGTCTGTGGCTCCGTCAATGACTGTGTGTTTTTGAAACTTATTTCGGGGCTGCGATCACTCCTACAGGCCCAAGGACAGTGTGCTGTGGCGTCTCTGGGCAGGTGATAGGCGTGTTTATTGTGTCTGTGCCCGTCAGAGGGTTAGCATTTTCACACAGATGTTGTGTTTACATCAATGCCAGTCAGAGCTGATACACACCTGTGACCGCTGTAGAGGGATTGTTCCCCTTTCCACTGCTGACAAAAGCTCGATGTCAGTGGGTCGGGTGGAAACGAGCTGAAGCGTCTGCCGTCATGCTAGCAGCTGTACTCCCTGCTTTGATCTACAGGCTAATGTCAGCTCGCTTTTTTCAAAAAGACAAATTGCCTTTATTTTTTGGATAGAACAGTGAAGAGAGAGAGGAAAGTCGGGGTGGATTCAAACCCATGGCCGCTGCAGTTAGGACTAAGCTCACATGCTCACAGTCTGTTGGCATGTTGTTGATGATTGTTTTGCAGTTAACAGTCATAACACTAAGAACCCGAAAAACTGAAATTTTAACCTCATGGTGTCAGAGAAAGAAAGATTGGCTGAAAACCAACCTTGAAAACCTCCGACCCGGTGTCCCAGCTCTTGTCTCGGCTGCACCACGACACAAAATTTATGATGGATAAGAATACACAAATATACATGCAGTAATATCGTATATGATAATTGACGTTATCCACCGCTCCATGGATTTCTATGGACCAGACTTGCATAGTTCCCCTTTAATACTCATCACTTGTAAACTATGTCTGTCTGTTTACCTGCCAATAGTCAGAAGGATTCATCCTCTGAAGACATGACAAGAAATGTCTGTGTAAAGACTGATTGTCTGTATCCAGTACATGTTGAAATATTTCAGATATTCAGTCTGGCGCACCAACAGACAGACATTATCAGCCACAAGGCTAAATAACTTTCACTGTTGCTGTATTCACCTCTTAATTCAAGACTGGGTCAGGTTCACTTCACTGCATTTTTCAATGTCCAAGGCTGCTCATTGTATGTCCCAAGTTGATGTTCCATGAACATGAATGTGAATTATTTATTTTTTCTTTTGTCAGCCTACACTTACATTTTAGGATGGTTTGGTCTGACCTTGAAGTATTCAGAAATGATCCTGGAAAAAATAAGGGGAACAAAACTCTCTCTGTGAAACCTTACCAACTGCAGCTGGTAAATCACTGCAAGATGAGCCCTGTCTGAAATGAATGGAAAACAAAAACCACTGTGAGGGAGGTGGTCAAATGAGTCCATAATAGATAGATAGATAGACAGACAGACAGACAGATAGATAGATCGATAGATCGATAGATCGATAGATAGATAGATAGATAGTTGCTAAGACATACTATGCTACAGTTGTGTTGGTGTTAGACTGAAAAGTGACACACACTAAGAAAAGAGGCACAAAGCAGCATCGTGAAGAATAGGTTGGTGAAGAATGAGAGAGGTTGAGCGAGCCCTTGGTCACACTCACACACACACACACACACACACACACACACGACATGCACACACATACAACCTAAATCATCATTGGAAAATCATTAGAAATCTGGCGAAGTAGAGGGGCACAGATTGAGGGACAAACCCCCCATTCAAGAGCACACAAAGAAGAGCCCTGCACACACACACTAACGCACTCACACAGAGGCAGCCGGGTGGAAGGGAAGTGGGGCGGTTCCAACGATACACTGCTGCACACACACACACACACACAGAGTTTAAGCCTCACAAACAACCCTCCCTACTTCCCAGCCCGCCCACCTCCATCGACATTTATTGCTCCTTCTGTGTGAATATCTTTGAGTTTCATTCACATGTCAGCCAGTGTGACTGTGTGTCTGTGTGGTGGGGGGGTTGTCACTGTGAGTGAGTGCTCCATTAGTGATTCATTTGTGTGTAGTTACCATTGTGGAGAGAAGGCAACATTTTATTTGTCTGAACCCAACCCTGACCATATGGCAACACCTTCCCCTGCTCACTCCTCTTCCTCCCCTCCACTTTCCTCTCCTCCTTCTCTCACTCTCCCTCTGGACTTCACACTCCTTCCTCTCCCTCTTATTTCCTCCCTACTCTCTCCCTCACCCACAGCTCATCTGTTCACCCTCGTCTTGTTTGCACTTTCTGCCGTAAAGTTGCCTCCCCCCTGTCTTCCTTCAGCTGACTTCTGGAAAGCTATCATGCAGCCTGTGTGCACATCTGTGCGTGTGTGTGTATTTATATATATATATATATATATATGTTGTGTGTGTGTGTTCTAGGTCGATGGGGACAGGCCTCTTTGGCTGTCAGCTACAATCAGCCCTCACGTGTGCCAGTAATGTTGTGTATTGTCCGAACACATCACCAGAGGAGCATCTGAGACGTCCATTAAAGTTCAAAGCAATTTATCACAATCTCCCCCCCTTCCCCTCCCTCCCCCTCCCCACATCTCCCATCATCTCTCACTCCCTCCACCTTCTCCCCACACTGTCACTGTCTCCTCCTTCTCCTCTCCTCCTTCCACTCCTCTGTCTCCATCCATCACATCCACCCGCCCTCCCTCTTTTTGCTTGAATTAAAATTCAAATGAGATTAATCTGTGGCTGTAATTTATTGGCTGAAGCAGGTTGTGCGAGGTGTAAAAATGTAAATATGATTCAGAAATAAGAAAGAAATATTGTGAGGACTCTCTCTCTCTCTCTCTTTCTCTCTCTGTCTCCTACTCTGTTTTGTATGTGTCTGTCTCTCTGCCTCTGTCTGTCACACTTGCTAATGCACGATGCCCTTGACATCTTGAGTGTGATTTGTGACAAGCTGAAGCTCCTGAAGGCTTTGAGCGCGTTCGTCCGAGTGTGTGTGTGTGTGTGTGTAGGCTATATATGTGTGTTTGTGTGTGTGTGTGTGTGTCCTATGCTGTGACAGGAGCCACCCTGGGGTATGATAACTTTGGATGGCGAGTTTAAATATTAAACTGGCCTTAACAACTGACAGCTCTCTAACACCCGTTCAACAGCCGTTCAACATGCATGCGTGAGCTCTGTTTCACAAACACTCGCCCACACGTGTTCCAGCCTTGACAGTAAGTAGCTTTCCTCAGCATACATGGCTGCTGTGTGGATGTGTGTGAATGCAAATTGTATATGTGCCACTGTGTGTCTACAGTGTGTTGAATTGTGTGTGAGTGTGTGTGTTTTTGTGCGTATGCGACACAAGGTTGGATTTGGACTTGTTTTTAATCAGTGGGATTTTGCAAATGGCCTCGGGCTTCTCCCAGGGACTAATTAGTGATGTGACTTCGGCATAATAAATAAACACACACACACACGCGCACACACGCACTCCAACACAGCATCAAAACACAAAAAGCGAACACAGAGCAGAGAGTTAGAGTCAGGATTTACAGATCGGATGAAAAAAGCGTACATTTACAAGGGAAGTAAACAAATGGCTGATGCTGCCTGATCCACTCTGTTGCTCTCTGTCACTAATTTCCTTCTTTTCTCACTCTTTTCTCCTTTACGTTGTGTTTTTGTCGAGTTTTCACTTTCTATTTCTCTCCCTCTGTCACACACAAACATAGATTCCGCTATTTAATGTGTTGACAGCCTGCGCCCCAGTGAGAGCAGAAGGTTGACGGCCTAAGAGAATTCCTCAGGCTTTTCCACACAGCACCTTAATGCATACACACACTCACACACACATACACACACACATTCTGGCTGTGTAAACCAGAGAGATTAGCAGCTCATTACCATACCACAGGGGGCCTACACACAGGGGACTGTGTGTTTCTCTGTGTGTATGTGTGTTTGTGTTGTGTGTGTGTGTGTGTGTGTGTGTGTGTGTGTGTGTGTGCGCGCATGCATGTGTGCCAGCACACCTCAGAGCATTGTCTTCTGGTCATAACAACAACTGTTCCATTATTTGTGTGTGTGTGCCAGAATGAAAGTGTCTTTAATCAGGAGGACAGAAAAACAGCGGCCGCAGAGAATTACTGAATATGTTTTCATCGCCGCGACAATTATCAGATTAAACAAATTCACCTCGTTAAGCAGCTAATCCATCTGTCCAATCAGCAGGCAGGGCAGAGGCGGCAGCACCTGCTCCCCGGCGGTGACCCTCAGACAGATGTGGAGATGTGGAGATGATCCACTTTCAGAGGCGCTGCTCGGATTCGAGGGAGGATTGTTTCATCCTTTTGAAGTCTGGCATTTGGCATGAAAAGGGGAATGCAACCCAGTTTACAAAAGTCTACTTTTATTTGGAAAGTTGATTGAGCTCTGTGCACTTTCCTAACAAAGTGCTGTGTGTCTTTCAAACTCCACATTCTCTTCCCAGTGCTGTGATGCAGACACCGTTAGAGCGACTTCCAAAAACAAAGAGTTTTCATTTAAGTTTGTCTGCTCAGTGCAGGGAATTTAACTGGCAACCCTTTAGTTGCATGGCATCTCTGTGGTACAGATTACATCCACACTACTACCTTTAAGTTTTTAAAAACCATCTCTTTTGTTGTTTACGTCTGCCATCCACACGACTCTGGAGATTTAGAGCACTCCAGGGTTGTGTTGTCGTCTGGACGGACAGACACAGAGACCCTTGGAAACGATGATAAATGCTCACAGTTGCTCTCAGATTGGGTCTTATCAGCCTCGGCTACCAGTGGTGAAAACAACATGGATAATGAAATACAAGTGTTGCTGACCGTGTTGTCTTTGCTAGCAGCTGTTGTGCAGTGACATTCTGCCTTTTAACACCACAGCTGCCTTCGCTGTTCCTCATTCGTAGTATTCTTTGCAGCTAACCAACTGCAGAGTCGACAATCTGCCTCCTGTTTACAATGGTCCACATGTGCCCAGTGAATGTGAGTGGTCGTGTGATATTCATTTTTAGGTGTGATCATGTACGGCAGAGATCGTTTATGACACTGAGATCATTCTGTGTCAAAATGAAAGTGTACTACTGTAGGCCCCAGCCTTACTCCTATTTCTTTGTCTTCAAAGGTCTAGGTGGATGCTTCTAATCTAAAACTAACAGCATTGATGTGGACGTAGCCAAGAAGCAGCAATGTCGGTTTATACTGGACTAATGACGCCACATTTCCTCGCTCTTCATTCTGGGTAAGGATCGTTAACAATGGAGCAGATGATGTGGACGAAATCACATGATAAAATTTTAAATGTACAATACCATTGACTGTGGTTAGCACTGTTACCTCTCTGTAAGATGGTTCTGGGTTCAATTCGCGGGCCTTTCCTGGTTGGACTTTTCATGCTCTCCTGATGTGTGGTTCTCCTGCTTCCTCCCACAGTCCAAAGACATGCACATCAGGTCAGCTGGAGATGTTGTTCGTCTCTATATGTCTGCCCTGTGATAGACTGGTTACCTGTCCAGGGGAACCCCGCTCTCAACCCATGTCAGCTGGGATTGGCTCCAGTCCCCCGTGACCCTGCATCAACAAAGGTACAACAATTACTGTAATGTAATGTAGTTGTGTGGCAGAGCAAATCAAGGAGTCTCCATACAAAACTGAAACCATTTTGCCCAGTGGTTTCTGGATTGGCAGGCAGCATTTCACAAACTGTGTAAAGTTATTAGGAGTTTGAATATTTTGAGTTAAACTTGCTGTAAATGTGAACTCATGCAGGTTCATTTGTCTACAGCACCCGTCACTCTGCTTATACCATTTGACAACTGCATTGTGATTTGAGTGAAAGTCCAAAAAAAACCCAGTCATCAGTCACACCAGTCAAATCCAGCACAGTCTGTCAGACTCAATGGTGAAACATTCAGCTGCTCAGTTAGAAACTCTGTTCCTTGTGAATTATTTAGGATTTAAATAAAACAGCTTAAAAATCAGTGGACTCAACTTTGTTAGGCAGAAGCAAAGGTGATTTTACATAACCACACCAGGGCTTGTATAAGACAACAGTTCACAAATCTGTTAGCTATTATCTCACAGAAAGTTCAGTCCATGTATCTATGAGTCTTTGAACGGACAGAGATTCGGAGCTGTCACTGAACGCATCTTCAGTGGAGCGACTGAGCGCACTGATGTCGGTTTAGCTGTGATTCACAGGAAGTTACTTTCTTGTTAAAAGCTCATTAAAACAGTGACAGCCACAGAAACAATTATAATCTTATTACTCTGTCATAAATAAGCAGCTGCAGAGCTAATAGCCCTGTGTGCTGTGCTTGTACGGGCTCGGGTGGACGAAAGTCTGAACACATTACTGAACTGAAGATCATGGACCATGATGTGTTCACTTACTGAAGCGCATTTCAATTGTGTTGCAAACACCACGCTCAGGAAAACAATTGAACAAACTACACATTCACTGACAACAAATCTCTGAACTGTATAAAATAATTTTTATCAACAAAATGATTTATGATTTCAGCCCAAGCAGCAACCTGCAGGGCTGAAAATAAAGCCAACACAGAAGTGCCAAAAACTGTTCTTCTTCGAAAAGGCCGCTTGAGTCTGGCTTCAAAATCGACTCAATCCCCATAGATTCCCATGTAAAAATGCCCAACTTTACAACATGTTTACAAAATTTAGTTTTGGTCTCTAAATATATTTTTCCCCCTTTCATGACGACTGTACAGGAGAATGAATTTTTGTAACTCTTTAAATTTTATTGAGGCTTAAATTGCTGTATAATTGAGGACATGACCGTTGAGCAAACAGATGTTTGTCACAAACCAACATGCAGCAAAGTCTCAGCTCCATACACACAACATCTTGTTGTCCATATTCAGATTAGCTGGGAGTTAGGGGTAGAGATGCCAAGATGGCAACAGAGGAGCAGCTCGCTCTGAGCCTCAAAACCCCTAACCTACATCTCCATGATGTCATGGAGACTACATCCACATTCATATATAGTCTGTGTTTCAGCCTCTAATATGATATCATACATATCAAGTCCAAATTAGTTCATATTAACAACATGTCGTGGACCAGATATTTCAGTTCTTTTGTCACTTACATGTCTTCAACTGTAAAAACACCTTCTGTGCTTTGAAACTCAGCCACAGAGTCTTACCTATCCAGCATGTTTGTTGTCACTGAAGCATGGGCACAGAGCAACAGGATATGGACTCTGAGCTGAACAGGCCAATTCTCCCCCAAACAGCAGGGAATCATAGACTCATGCTGGTGGACTATGTGTTTATAGCCAGAAGGAAAGGTCCATAAGCACTGCAGCTGTGTCTTTAAGGCTGTTTGCTGCTTGCATGTGTACTCTATGTTGCTCTGAGGTCCACAAGGAACAACATCAAGCATATGTATGGACATGAAACTTAACTTGGACCTGAATCAGCCTCCCTGCTGAAGGCAGAACATGATGAGCCAGCCACAGTCCAGCACAGATAACTAACTACAAGCATCATCTCAGCATGCTCTCATGCTACTTCATGTTGCCAGATCTCACAATGTTAAAGAACGACTCTCCTCCAATACTCTCATGCTGACATGAAGCCTACTTCAGATGCTTCATTGGCACAAAATGACACGCTGACTTTGTGCACACACGTGTATTAAATTCAGTCCAACAAGCTTTACCTTCGATTTATGTTCTTACTTAGAACAACAAGAAACATCCAGGATCCTGCCAGACGCTTTCCACAATTATTGCCTGGTTTTCTATTTTCCCATGCATCAGTGAGACATCACAGGCAAAGGACAAAGAGACTCTCGCCTCATGTTTCTGGCTGCAGGAGACAGCAGGTAGCGTTCACAACAACAGATACTTCCTGGGGCAAATCTATTTTAAAGCTGACAGTCGGCAACTTTCTCCTTTAAGAAAAAGGAAGTGCAACCTGACGCCTTGATCAGGACAAAGGCCGAGATTTATTTAACATGTGTGTATGACTGAGTGAGCAAGTGACGCATGCACACACACACATACACATACACACACCTCTTCACAATCAGAAATCAGCGCCTGGCTGCAGAGAGAAAAGAGAATTCATTAAACTCAGCCACCCACGCTGGGCCACAGAGTAGACGGGGGTAGCGAGGGATGGAAGGCAGGGAGGATGATGATGAGAGAGAGGGGAGAGAGAGAGAGGGTGGGCGAGCAAAGACAGTGAGCAAAGTGGGAGTAAGAGTGAGGAAGATGAGGCAGAGGGAGAAGAGAGAGGGGATGGAGTCCTCTTAGCAGGGGCCCATCAAATGAAGTGGATAGGAGGTCAGTTGAACAGAAAAGCTCTTTAGGAGCAAAGGGATGAGAGAGGGAGGAGTGAAGAGAAAACAGAACACCAGAGGAGAGAGGAGAGCATGACTATGTGTGAGAGAGGTGTTAGATAGGCTCTGCAGCCGAGGAGACAGAGAAGCACTACAAACTATTTAGCCTTGTATCATCATGTATCACTGGAGCATCTTGCCTCCAGCCACCAGCTCTCTGTTGGCCCTGCTCCACGGCCAATAAGCTGCCCGGACACCTTCACCCAAACCTGACTGACCGCCAGTCAGATAACTGGCTCCTGGTCACTGTGGATGTGACGCGTCATAACCTCGGCTGCTCTGTCCTCATCCTGGGCCCTAATCCACACGCCGCTAATCTGGTTAACTAGAGCTGTTTCTGAAATGAACAAAAGCCTAATCTAATTCCCACTTAGCACTAATTAAGAGATTATTGACCTCACATCCTATTATCATAATCATCACGCTTTGGCAAACGGTCAAACAGAAACAAAACGAAGTCAATCAAACGGCAGGAGCAGTCAAGAGTCAGACTGTGCTGCTGTACTGTTGGGGATTGTGAGTGTGACAACAGCGCTCACTCAGATAAGATGCAGAGATACACTGGAGAAAGAACTGTAAGGTTCCTCTATCTGCCTTTGAGACGCACACACACTCCACCTTAAGCCTTTTACTGTCCAGAATGTCAGCAGCCATCTCCAGCACCACGGCCTGTCACACAGAGTGAGAGAGAGAAAGAGCGATTGTGTGTGAAGTCGGTGTGTGTATCTGTGAAGATGTGTGTGTGTGTGTGTGTGTGTGTGTGTGTGAGTGAGAGAGAGAGAGAGAGAGAGAGAGAGAGAGACAGACAGACAGACAGAGAGACAGAGAAAGAAGCTGAGGGACGGAGACATGCAGGAGGGAGGGGTGTCCTTGAAAGAGGACAGAGGTGTTCTGCTGGATCTAATGTGACGGAGGAAACAACCGGAGCACATACACACTCTCTCTCGCCCCCTCTCACGCACACACGCACACACGCACACACGCACACACGTGCACGCACACACACACACACACACACACACACACACACACACCACTGTTGCATCAATAACACTCCTTTCCAGGAAAAAAAAAAAAACATTTGTTGGGATAAATTCACATGAATCCACAATCTGTCCAACTAAATCCATTTGTCCCATCCAGTCCTCCACAGACCAGCCTTTTATACCACCAGTATAGGAATGGGAGTGAGAGCAGGGCCGAGCCCCAGTCTGGCTCTCTGCATTGGGCCTCAGCATCATTATCATCAGCAGCGGGCCCTCTCAGATGCGCCAGCACAAGATCAAAGGAAAGCCTCTCAATCTTCTCCCCTCACTGAGGCAGCACAGAGCTGCTCTATAACTGGCATCTTGGTCCTGCGATAATCCTCCCATTGATCTACTTCACAGAGTTCAGTCTGCGCCGAGGCTTCTGGGTTCAGGGTTAAAGATGCCAAGGAATGACTGTCAGAGTTTGCAGCGCTGGGTGCCAGATCTTATTAAGCCATACGCTGACCGAGCTGTACTTTACACTGTCCTCTTTTATTGAAGCAACTTGTTTTCAAGGTGCTTTGCTTATGAGGTAATGTTAATGTTTTATGAGGAGGGCTTCTAGCATTTGCATAGATTCTACCCAGATCATCATTTAGGCTTTTATAATGGATACAAAAATAGGTTATGTATTTAGCACAAGCAATTAAAAAGCATATCCGCTGCAACATGTAGGCATGAGATAGAGGGGCAAATTAATTCACCTTATTTTCTAGTTCCTTCCTCTCCTTTGAAGTCCATGTGGGGGAGTTTAGACTGGAAGGCAGAAGCAGAGGGTGGAGGGTGGGGATGAATACAGGGGAACAATAGACCAGAGAGCCATTACCTCAGCTCTGCCACTGGGCCTCCCTCTACTCAACGTCTCCATCTACTGCAGGCTTGACGAACTGACGGCTCGTCCCGCTCTGTTCTGCTGACTGGCACTGCTGAGTTGACAACAAGGAAGTCTGTTGATATAATGTCTAGACATCAAAATGAAAAAGGTTAAGTATGCCACACCGCTGCATTTCGAGACCTGTCAAAGATTCAGTCTATGTAAACACATTTCAGCGGAGCAGGTATTGATGAATGGCAGGTCTGTGGTTGTTGTTAGTGAGCGCAGAGACGTGAGAGTGAGATCTATCTTCTCATCAAACTCTGGGGAGGAAAGCAAACAAGCATTATGTCTCATAATATCAGGCGCCTGTGGCTCAGGAGAAAAAAGCTGGTCATCCACTTACTGGGCCGTCGGTGGTTCAGTTCCCAGCTTGTCCTGTATGCAGCACCTCAGACAAGATATTGAACTGCATTGAAAAAAGTGCTGAGTGTGTGCATGTATATATGAAATTTAACAAAATATCAGTTTCTTAGAGCCAGCAGATGGTTAGCATAGCTTGGCATTAACACTCACAGTAAAGCAGGGAGCTACACAACACCAAGCTAAGAGCTAGCCCAGCACATAAACACCTGCATATCAAACAAGGTGACACTTACTGATGGTTTCTGGCAAAATGTAATATGGACAGAGTCAGAGGTTTCACCAATTATCAGTCTGATGGACATCTGAAATTCCTCTCAGGGATAAATAATGTCTGTCTGTCTGTAGCTATAAGCTAAGCTAACCAGCTGCAGCCTGTAAGTCCATATTTAGCCCACAGATAAGAGAGTGGTGTCAATTGTCTTATCTAACTCAAGAAGGCAAGTGTGTGAATTTCCTATATGTCAAATTACCCCATTAATCTTTTCAGTTATTCATGATGAGAATAATAATATCAAATTTAAAAGGCTTATGTACTCGCTCTTCATAACACAGTGTGTGTGTGCGTGTGTGTGTGTGTGAGAGAGAGAGAGAGAGAGACAGAAAGAAACACAAAGAAATACAACAACAGAGCAGCAGCGTGGCGTGATGTTTGGCCAGTGTTGTTGTGACTTTTTGTTATTCGTGTGTGTGTGTGTGTGTGTGTGTGTGTGTGTGTGATGGATGAGACTTATCGCATGTGTTTTTTGCTTCATAAATACTGTACTCATAGGCCAGCTCACACAACGCACCTACACACACACCTCCACCTTAACCACATGATTTTTCCAAGCTTGGCAAAATACATTGATAAGCAAGTGCACGTACCCACACCACACACACACACACACACACACATACACTGCAGTGTGAAATTGGGTCAGCAGTGGAGAGTGGGCTTTAATGCTGAGCACATACGCTCTCTAAAACTGATCTGCATATTCATGTGGGTGGCTATCAAAATGACACACACACACACACACACACACACAAGTCGACATGCACAGATACATGCACATGCACATAAATAAGTATATGCATGCACACATTGGCCTAAACTTATCCATCCCACACACATGCCCACATGCACACATACATACAAATACATGGGTGTACACACACACACACACACACACACTGACAACAAAGCACAAAGAAATCCCTGAATCTCATGGATATTGCAGCTGTCAGGAAGCTACAACATTTATGTTCTACTCATTCTAATTCTGTGGCTAAAAATGAGCTTCTTCCTCTCCCAGCTCCACCATGTCAATCATTTTCCTCCCTTTCCTTTCGCTCTCTCTTCCTCTGTTCGCCTCTTTCTCCCACCGGCAAAAGCAGTGACCACCTTTCAGAGCAAAGTGAAGTCCAGCCGATGCAGGCTGACTAGCAGAACAGCTCTCATTACTTCCAAACTTAGGAGCGAGTCGTAGCTTTGTCAGAAGTCTTAGAAGTGTTCACACTTCTCTGTTAGAGATATTCACACACCGAAACCTGGACAAAAAGGAAATTAAGATCGCTCGGAATCATTTCACTGCTGAGCTCAGAGGGGAGCTGGCGAAAGAGAGGCAGAGTGAAAGAGAGGTGTGAAAGATGGAGAGGGGGCAAAGCAAGAAGGGAGAAAGATGGAGCGAGGCAGGGAGAACGAGAGGTCTCTCCCTAAGGATATACTTGTCAAAAACCCCTACTTTGCGTTTCTGACTTTTTCAGCAATGAACAACAGTTTCCTCTGACAAAGCATTTTCCTGCTTATTTGCAGACGGAGGGAGGAGACGGGGCTCAAGTTGGAACGTGAGAAACTGAAAGGATGTAACAAAGGATTCAGAGCCAGTAAGCAGATAGCTCTGAAGGCCGCTAGGGGCCGAGTAGGGGAGGAGGAAGGGTGGAGGGAAGGGGTGGTGGTGGTGGTGAAGGAGGTGCGGGCTGGTGGTGTCTTTTGAAGAGAGAGAGATGGTAGGGGAAAGAGAAAGGAGGAGACGGAGAGAATGAGACAGAGAGTGTGTGTCTCCTGTGTATGTGTTTGGGGACCCACACAGTGAGGCCTGAGCATGTGATTTATTTCAGAATACTAATGTCTCTTTGATCTCCTCTGCTTAAAAAAAACACCCTGCTGGGACTGCGGGCACACACGCATACACACACACACACACACACACACACACACACACACACACAAATACATATGTATTTATGTACACGCTTGCACACTTCTGTACATACCTATGAGCACACACACCCACATTAATTTTGCTGTGTCCCCACGACTGACTGCTGAACGGGGCTCATTTATGCGCACACACTCGCACATTCAGTCTCACACACACACACACACACACACTCCAGGGTGTCTAATCTACTTTAACTATCGTCAAATCCATAGAGATCCAATTACAAAGATAGAGGAATATTTGTTTTTCTCTGTGCATCCTAAAAGACTAATTAAATTTTCATGTAAAGATGAAATTATGTGATACAACACAAATGTCTTTTCATTTTCATAATTGTAAAGTAATATGTTTTAATTGGGGATCCTGTGACTGCTTCAGCTGCACTTTCACGCCTGTACACAACAGTTAAAACAGACACATAAAAAACACAGAGCAGACTTGTGATGCACTCTGCTTACCTTTCCTTCTTTCATCATTCTGTCATTATTCCACGTTGGGGTCATGGGAGCTAGAACATATCCCAGCATGCACTGGGCGGAAGGCAGTCAATCAAAGAGCTATCAAAAGAAAAGAAAGAAAGAAAAACAAATACAGTGACTCAAAACAGTAAATCCTCAGTTCTCCAGAGTTGTTTGTCTTGCAGTCTGCCCTCCCCTGAAAACAAAGAGGTGGTCGTCACATTGTCGTTGCTAGCGTTACAATAATACAACTTGATCACAAGGTGAATGTGTAGAGAATAACACATACACACAATCCTCCACTGAAAGTCCCTTTGACGTAGCAGTCCACAGTCATGCTAGTAGCTCTGTGAAGCTGTGCTATGAGCTAAATGCTAATACCAGCATGCTAACACAGTCACATAGTGACATATGGTAAGCTAATGTTACCCCCATTCACCATCTTAGTTCAGCCTACTAGCATGGTAACATTTGATAATTATTGTTGTGCAGGAAACAAGCTGCGTCTGAGGCTGGTTACTTTTGCAGCAGACAAAATCTCAGGGGGTCATCTAAAGTCACAATACTGTCTGCTGAGACATTTCACTTTGGTCCAAAGTTGTGCAATGACAGTCAAACTGGATGGCCTCTCCATCTCTGAGGTTATGCTGTGTGAATGGTGAAAAACTTGGGGGGGAATATATATATATATATATATGTGTGTGTGTGTGTGTGTGTGTGTGTGTGTAATCCACTCTGCCTTTTTTTTTTCTTCAACATCCAAGGCTTCTTGTTATTTGCCCCAGCTTTGATAACGGCTGTGCAGAGCTTTTTGTCAGCCAAGAAGTTGCATTTTGGATATCGTCAGAACCTTGAAATAGCCGACCAAAGAAAGCTTCTAAAAGGACCTGAAAAATACAGGTGATAACTATTTCAAAGTTTCATGGCAATCTGTGTCGTGGTTGAGATAGTTCTTTTCTTGACAAAAGTGCTAGAGTGACAGGGAAATCATGTAATCCATAAGAAACTGTCTTCCTCACCTTGTAGGCCTTCTATTGCCCAGCCAACTACTCTGACATTTCTTCAGCCGCAGTTCTTCGAGTGTATCACACGTTTTCAAAGCAGCATGTTCGCAGTGGTCTCGTTTCATACAGTCTTCCCATAGATCATTTTCACTTAATGATTTCCCACAGTGAGCTTGGATAAACCCCAGCTGTTAATTGTGAGATATGTACAGTGTAAGTTTACAGAAAACACCACTTGGTGCCAGATTTTTGGACCCCTCTGAATATTTATATTCAGTTGGCTGATGAACTGATATCTTGGTCTCCTCTGTAATTAATTCATGTATGATTAGAATTCAGAATAAATTGGCAGCTCTGGAAAGAAGCTGTCTTTTACTGACATTTACTGTTGATGTGGCAGAAGTTGTAAATAGCCGAGAGATTACCGTGCTGTGAAACTGTGGCCATGCTGAAAATATCTTGATGTTGTCTAAGTGTGGACAGATATCTGCAGCAATGAGAAAAATGCACCACGAAACACGGCAGACCCAGAAATGGATGGTGCAGTGTCAATGGCTGTTGAAGTGTTTTCAGGTGTGTTTCCCTTCAGCATGTCTGTCCGTGCTGCTCGGGCTTGAAATAGTGAGGGGTTAGCTCCTCTCCTCCTGCCAGCCCCTCCAGTCTCAGTTGATACATGGTATCTGTCAGAAACTCCAGCTCCTCCCAGATGAACACCTTCAGCAGCAGCAGCAGCAGCAGCAGCAGCAGCCTCGGGGAAGTCAGTGTATGCAGCTGCTGGCCAGGCTCTTTAAGGTTTTCCAACCCTCCTCTTCACAGCAAACAGCAGATGTAGCAGCTTGGTGGTGCCACCTTCCATAAGGGGCTGCTGCAGGCTGGCACAGGGCTCTGTCTCCAGGTGATGGAGTCAGATGTGGTCATACATTCAACAAAGGTATACATGATCATATTTACATCACATGCATAAATCTCAGCACCTGGGAAACTTCAAAAAGATTGTTATCATTCTAATTTTTTCATCAAAAATTCATCAAATGGCTATGTGTGATGTAAGGGAGACTTCACATGGTGGCAAACCAACATATAGTTATGACCAGATGTTGCTGCTCCTCTCAGCTCTGGAGCCTTGTCTTGGTTTATTCTTTAGGCTCAGTCTCGTGGCTCTCACCAGTGCTGTTTCCAGATGTGACAGCTGGTTTCATCCAATTCATGGATAAAAACATCAACAAAGCAAAATGGGTTAATACTGGACTTAGATCAATGAGGTGGTCTCAAATAAATGCCAATGCTACTCCATGTCTGCGTAAAGAGGCAACTAATGTTAGCAACATCAGTCATTGTGATGATGTCTTTTTTGTTGTTGTTTTGTTTCTCAAGCCTGCCCCCAAGTGGACAAAAAAAAAAAAATCCATTATGGGAGCGTTTCTCCACTCAAACTGATGACCACAGCCCTGCGCACAGCTTTCAGTGGAAACACCTTGGAATGAAATCTGTTCATTGTGTTGCTGTGGGTTTTTTTGATTTCTTTGAATGGAGCATCAGAAATAACATCTGGGATCATTTAGTCAAGCTTTTAACCACATCTCACCTGGGTTCATGCTAGTATTGTAAATGCAACCTGAGACAAGCCCATACAGCTCCAAATGTGGAAAATCTGTGATCAAAAAAAGAAAGAAAAAGAAAATTACATGTTAGTATGGACTCTGTCCTGCGGCATCAGCTGCAGTGCTCATGAGCCAGCTTTAGTCCTTGCAGGTGTATCAGTAGCCGGATTCCACCCTCACACACACAGGAGCCTCACACACATGTCTTGTCAGTACAGAGGTAGCTGAACACACTGATCATCACACAGCATTTGGGCCTGTGACCCTGCACTGTGGGTCAAATACACCCTGACACCACCACCTCCGCCTGAGGCCTCCTGAGCATCTCCGTAGGAAACCTCTGATGTTAGGGCCAGCAAGCACAGCTTTAGTTTTAGAAGACAGATGTTAAAGTGAACAACAAACTGGGACAGAACAATAACTCTGTAACACCTCTATCCTGAAGTGAGCTCATCAGTGAGATGTGTCACCCTCTGCACTTCTCCTCCCTCTTCAGACCAGGAGCAGCAACATTAGCTCATTACACAGTCGATGGCGCCATCTCGTGGTGTCTGTGGTATTTACACAGAGTGGGTGGAGCTAAGGTGGACTATGTGCGGACGTGTTTTGGTTTCTTTGTTGTTGCATCAGGAAGAAGCCACAGCAGAGCAGCAGAGATGGTCCGTGCGGAGCTGGCGCTTCGTCTCAACGACAGAGAGTACACCAACTGGCTGAAGGCAGGACGGTGTCTGCTCATACTGAGGAGCGCTCTCCACCCGTTCATCAACCGGCACATGACAAGTTTCCACGCAGATCTGCTCAATCAAAACACTGTGCTGAGGAAACCGTGTGTGTCCTCATGTAGACCGAGAGGGAATCAGGTCAGAGCAGTTCACACAGTCCAAAGTCTGTTTAAAGTCAGGCCAGCTTTGCTATTTAAGTCTCTTTTCATTAAACGCGCGCGCGCGCGCGTGTGTGTGTGTGTGTAGCTCACCGGGGCATGCACACTGTGTGCTGAGTGGCAGAGAGTGATCATGAGACACCACAGACAACATGATGCCACCGTGAACTGGGACAACTGCTCTCCTCCATCCTGGAGAACAGACCACTGGGAAGTGGCAAAGGTAAGACACAGCAACACAGAAGAACAACAGCTGGGGAAAAACAAACAGCTGTATAATGTGCAGTGTGATGATCTTGTGTATTTATGAAGCAAAAGCTGCTTCAACCAAAATGAACGATGACAGCTTTGAGGTTGATCTGCAGTTTTCTGCAACAAATTCTTACTCACTGCAGGTGCCCAGTCTCTCATGTCATCAACTAATGATTTTACCCATGAGATCTCTGGAAATAGTGAAAAATGCTTGTTAATATCACACAGAGCCAATTGTGGAATAAAATATTCTGCTACATGTAAAAGTCCTGCAAGTACTTCAATTATCACAGCATCAAAATATACCTAACAAAATAAAAGTGAGATCACCCCAATACCGATTATTGATTACTGAAAATGCTCTTAAATACTGCTGCTGAGTGCCATATATTAATTATAGTTAGCTAATTACATTTAGCATCATTAATCTAAATGAATGTAAATGTAGTGGAGTGAAGTACAAAGTTGCAGAAATACTATGTAAGTAACTCAAAACTGGACTTTAGGAAATGACTTGCTTGTCAGATACGACAAAACCCTGACATTTGAAAACTAATAAAAAAAACAAACATTTGGTCTGTTTTCTTGTGAAGCGATTAAAGCTGTTAATTCACTGTCAGTATTGCTGATTATTATTCTTTCAAGCAGTTAATTGTCGCTGACTCGCTGCTCCATTATCATCAGTTACCAAAAGCACCAGGCACCAGCTGTGACAGGCTGTGACTGAGGTTGGTGGGAAGTGTTTGTGGTGATGACTACGTTAGACAGGTGGAGAACCACAGTCACACTTTGAATGTTCCTGAAAATATGTAACCTCTATGTCTCATCTGTCTCTCTCTCTCTCTCTGTCCCTCGTTCTCTCTTTCTCTCTCCAGGCCTACATGCCTCGAGGTCAGGGGAAGGTGAAGGGGGCCGATCAGTTTGATGCGTCTGCTCTGCTCAACCTCATCAACTACTGTGACTGTTTCCAGTCTGTCAATCCAAAACAAGTGAGAGAGGTAAACACTCAGCTGTGCTACATTCAGACATTGTCTAGTTGTTGAGTCAGGAAATGATCACATGACCACCCATCCATCAGATTGGCTGGAGCCAATTGCAGACGTAGTATGAAGGTGGGTACAGGTCCGACAACACTCACATAGAACCTGGGGAGAACCGAGGCGGGCCCAGGAAGAACATGCAGACTCTACAACGGTGCTAACCATTGTACCACTATACCACATGTCTTACATCTAAGGCACACTTAGTAAGCTTGACTCACCTCTTTATCTTTTTTGTGATTCAGTATTTTACCCTTCTGTAAGTAAATGCATTTCAAATCCCCAAGTCAGAGTTTAACTCACAGTGACTGGGCCAGAGCCAGTGATGAAGCAGAGGAGTGCACATACAAAACAGGGAGATTTGTGTTTTTGAAATGTTGCTGGAGATTGAGCTGCTCTTGTGTGTATGTTTGTGTGTCTGTGTATGTGTGTGTGTGTGTGATTCCAGGTGATCCGATACAGGAATGAGTTAATGCATTCTTGTGAGATGCAGGTGACCAGTGAGTGGATGAGACATTATCAGAGCACTCTGAGACACTTTGTACAGCAGCTCCGCCAAGTGCCGGAGATGGCAAGAGCTGAAAAAGAGATAAAGGAGGTGAGTGTGTGTGTGTGTGTGTGTATGTGTGTGTTTCTGTGTAACAATGCCATTTTTGTTACTTTGATCACAGTTTGTTTTGTGTGTCCATGTCTTGATGTCTTGTCCAGATGCTGTCTGCTGAATTGACAGTATGTGTCTCTGGGTCAGACCGACTGGACTCTGCTGTCTTTGAAGGACTTGAGTGTGATTCTGACAACCAGTCGGAGACCAATGCAGACTTAATCAGCCAATGGGAAACTGAGTTGCTACAGGAGAAGCTGCAGGAGTTGCTGTATTCTGCTGATGACGACGCAGCGACACAGGTGTGAAAAACAAACACACACATCCATATGCACTTACACCATTAACATATGATGACCATAAAGACAGATGTCACATGAGCTCAGCTGACGCTCTGTCTCTTCATCAGGACTCTGAGCAGCTGAGGAGCTTGGCTGGTTTCCTGCAGGTCAACAGAGACTTGAGTGAGAAGTTTTCTGCAGAGCTGCAGGTCATCAGGTCACTGGAGGACAGACAATGAAGAGAAGGGAAGAACAGAGGAGGACAATACAGAACATTATGCAATTTGGAGTAAATACCTTAGTAACTCCAGATTTTATTTTTATGCACTACTTTTTTTACATGAATGCACTAGATTTCAAATGTGAGAGTACAGATGTTTAGCACCATGTCAAAAATGTCTTACTTCACACATTTCCATTAACTCACATGATTTTGACTCTGTTATTATCATCATCATTGTTATTATTATGGTTGATTTAACTGTTTTAATGACCTCCACCTCGTGGGACATGACTGTTAGTTCATTTATCAGAAGAATAACTGAACTGATTTGTTCCAAAGTGATGAGACTGTCTGTTGTAGTCTGACAGAAGCCCTCAGGTTCCCGAGGCCTTTGTGACTCCTCAGTGTGGGACAGAGAAAACTGTGAGAACAACAACAGCAGCAGATAATTCACATTCACACTGCCTCTTAAGCAGGGATAGACACTGCCTCCAGAGTGTAAAGTGAACAGTTAAACATCTGACTGGTGCTGCAGGTCCAGGTGAGTGGGTAACAAAGGGTTGTGTCATGTACCATATTGTGCCATTAAAATGTAAATAATGCTTGAAGTCTGGTTGTGGGTTTTGATTGGTCAAAGAAACTGGCATTTCCAGACTTCCTCTTTAAATTTTATGCTCACCACACATGCAGCAGCATCATGCCAGTGTCTGTTTAGGTGGAGCCTCGTAGATAACTTCTCCACATGGACCAATAGAGGAGCAACAGACTGGATGTCTAGGTCATCATGCATCGGATGAAGAGTGAACTTTGCCAGGGACCAGGTCATCTAACAGGTGAGGTGTAACACCTGAGAGCACTAACACATGAATACCTCAAGATCCCAATTATCGCAGGAGCTGGTGCCATGCCTGCCACAGTCTTACTGACTCCACTGACTTTGCCTGGTGGATGTTAAAAGCTAAGCTGTGCGGCTCGTCTTTGTGGGGCTGTTTCTCTTGAGATATGTGGTGTGATTAGTGTCGGAGGGTACGGCCTTATGGAGTCCTGTGGGAGGGGTTGACTTTTACAGTCACAGTCATGGTTTTACTGGTGGACTGCTCACATCCTCTTCTCCTGCAGAATCAGAGACTCCTCTGCCCTTTGTGGTTGGTACCATCCTGGATGTTGCTGGTTCACGGTGCCATCAGATGAAAAAACACTTCAGAGACACAGTATTTATGAAGCATTTTAAAGGTATTTTACATTTTTATGCACCTAAGGCTGTGAGATGATCTTTCGAAATGGTAAAAAAAAAATATATATATATATATATATATATATATATATATATATATATGTATATATATATGTGTGTGTGTTAAAAATATATTCAGTGATTTAAAGTAACATTCTATAGTTTCTCAACCTTAAAATAATGTTTCTGAACTCATTTAAGTGGTAGAAAAATGGATAATAGGATGAGTGGTGCCACTTCTGCAGCCTGAGCAGGGTCGTGCCGGCTGCAGCTGCACTCTGTAACTTTCCTGTTCGGGTCGGGACACAGCACCATGTGGTTCTGGTCCACCACAGCTCCGCTAAGCTCTTCCAGTCTCCCTGCTCCTCTCATCCACACACGAGCGCCCTGTGCTGGGCCACACAGTCAACCAGCCTCCCCTCCAGAGCTCTGGCAACATACAAAACCCTTTTTGCTCGGCTCTGACACCGGCATTGGCAACAGCAATGGCACCAGCACTGCCTACAAACGTGACCCCACTCAGGGTGAGTGGCAGCACAATTCATCTTATTAACCATTTTTCTACCACTTGAAAGAGTTCAGAAACATTTTAAGGCCGAGAAACTACATGGTGTTGCTTTAAATATTGAGCACAAATTGAAGGTATTCACAGTTCTTCTGGGCAACTCATTCCACACAGGGCCGTGTGGCTGCAGGTTTGTGTTCCAACCAAGCAGCAGCACACCAGACCTGACTCATTTAATCAACTGAGACAGACAGCTGATTGGTCAAACTGCGTGCTCTTGATTGGTTGGAACAAAAACCTGCCACACCGGCCCTTTGTGGAATAGTTGGGACATGCCTGTGTTAGACAGTTAGCATAGTTTGGATATGGGCAATAAGGACATGTCCCTACCAGTCAGAGTTTTGGGTGGACAGAATTGTCCCTAGCAATATTTGAGTGAACCTGATCTCAGTTTCGAGCAGAGTCATGTCAGATATTGTTAGATGACTCAGAGGGCGGAGCCTATCTGTATCATGTAGAACCACTGTGTCAGAGCTGAGGAGAGAGCAGATCAGTGTGAGTCCAGAGGTAGTTGTTGTAGGCAGTGGACCAACCAGCCAGCAGCCACTGTGATTTCAAATGACCTCACAAAGGATTTGTGTCTGATTTATCACAGCTGACTGACTGTTTCACCAGAGAGCTCAGTGTATCTTCTAGTCTGAGCGGCTCCACTGCAGTTTCAACAGCTGAAACATTCATGTTTCCTGAATAGGCTTTATGGTGAATGAACTGTACATGGGAGTGATGTGTGTTATAGTGTGCGTTTGATTAGCATAAGACGAGTTGCATCAGACAGTGCAATAACAGGAAGATGTGAGCACTGGTGAAACTTTCTAACGGGAAGCTTGGGAGTCCCCAGCTTGTATTTTGGGAAGTACACTGGAAACCTATATGGATGCTGAAGTGTTATTTCTGGGTTTTCAATGTCTTTGCCAATGAACTCATTTGAATCCATCAGCTGCAGTTTCATTCTCTTCTGTTAGACAGCCTCTGACATCCAGCACTTATGTGGCATCAGAAATAAACTAGAAGGAAGACACCGACACCACCAAAGGTAGGAGGCCTTGGATACTCTCTTATGTGTGTGCAGTGTTGTTGAGGCTCAAGTATCCTATATTAAATTTGTTTTGTCTCTGCTCTGATGAAAGTGGCTGGAGTGATGATAATGCTGAACTTTAGTCTGAACCGGTTGTACTTGTTCCACTGCAGCGCCTGCTCACACTTCAGCCACACAAACACAAAGTGAGCTGATGTTCTTCTTGTCACCACATTCTCTCAAAGCTGAGGTGGTGAATGAAAATCCCACTCATCTTCTATAAATGTCTAGGAAAGATTTTATTTGTAGGCTAATTTCTTATAACTCATACATTAAAAAAAAAAAAAAAAAATATATATATATATATACATATATATATATATATATATATATATATATATATAGAGAGAGAGAGAGAGAGAGAGATTTCCTATACATGAACAAATAAAAAAAATATGTATAAAAGTATATACAAAACCCAGAAATTGGAGCAATTACTTGTGTATATCTCAACTCACCTCAAAGCAGAGATGGGAATTGTGGCTTCAACAAGTCATCTCCCTGCCATGTATCTGTTCAGCTCAGTCACTGAACCAGCTGATTCCAATCTGCACAGCTCCACAGCCAGGAAGATGAGCTAATTAGTAAATGCACCTGGTTCAGTGACTGAGCAGAACAGATACATGGCATGGAGATGACTTGTTGAAGCCACAATTCTCATCTCTGCCTCAAAGTCTGTTAATAAATGTTGATCTCATGAAAAAATAGCATCTGAAAAACACTTTCCCAAAATGTGAAGAGCAACATGCTTAAAATGAATAAGAAGAGCATAAATAAAGATACAGGTTTTAAAACGACATCTAAAAAATATTTATGTTTTATAAATCGTTTTTAATGATCTTGCAATGGAAATATCTTTAAATTAGTATCATTAAAATATACTGCAACATGTGATGGCTGTTTAATTTAAACTCTCTCTCTCTCTCTCTCTCTCTCTCTCTCTCCCTAACATCACTCTTGATACAAGGATATAGGTGTCATTACATCTTTGTATGGGAAATCATCTCCTCCTATTACAGTGTTTCTCCACCGGTTTGGCTCATTTCTTGAAACAGAAATGACATTCTCAAAACTCAAAAGATCATTTGGCAAAACAGCCTCACAGCTCGGCACAACACCGTGGCTCACTTCCAAAAGCTCATATCTCTCTCAAAACACTTCACTCGTGTGTCAAAACTACATTTCTTTCTCATATAAATAGTCAGTGCCCCCAAATTGCATCGTCCCTTTGGCATTGTGTAAGCACTGCAAGTCAAAATGTTTAGATGTTTTGTCACAATGGCAGAGGACCATTGAAATATCCCTCATGTCCACCTCTCAGTCATAGCTCAGCCCTTCACTGACATTGGTTACTGTACTAGTTTCTTGTCTAGCTAACAGAATATATAGTGTATAAAACTAAACCTGTAGTGTATAAAACTGGAACAAAAAAAAAAGGATTTTACAGTAAGAGTAGCCTCCAAGGTTTGACATCACACATTTCACTCATACTGCCAAGGAAACTGAAACCATTTTTATTCACACACATAAAGTAACTTCCATACATCAGAGTAAAAAGAAAATATATACAGCATAACATACTGTAATATAAACACAGAAACACCTGTCAACAAACTAAACATACTGTGTGATTGGTCCTCCCAGATGTGTGAAACTCCTCCTTCATTAGTCAAGTTCTAGTTTCACCTGACTGTCAATCAACCAGTTTATCAAATGTTCCAACAGATTCACGGTATTATGTTCTCGACTCATTTTGACAGTTGATCAGACTATTGTGCACATGATGACTTATACAATGACGTGATGCTGACATGTTCTGGAGAGAACAACCATTAGACTGAGAATCAACAATCAGTTTAGATCAACAACATCTATTGGAAATCATGCTAAATGAGGGCTACCTGTACTTAATCATTTGCAAAGGTGTACGAAGACATTTGCAATCTGATGAAATAAATGAGAAATGAAATTCTGTTGTGAGCGATGGCCGAGTGGTTTAGAGGTTTGTCCATGTTATTTTGAGAACGTAATTCCTGTTTCAAGAAACGAGCCAAACCAATGGAGAAAAACTGTAACACGCAGTGACAGTGACTGTATTGTTCTTGAGTGGTGTTCAATAGCGCCACCTTCTGGATACAATGGATAGGATACAATAGAGACAATTATGTGATGTTCTTACAGCTTTTACTGTAGAAACATCTATCAGTAATTGTAATGTTCCTCTCAAACATCAGGAAGAGTTTACAACAGTTTTCACCCGTGTTGCTTCTGCATGATTGTTTATTACATGAGACATTTCCCTCTCTGCTGTGCAGGTCAGTCATCCTGTACTCAGGACATACTTCCACTGTATGTGAGCTTGAAAACAAAAACAGCTGAATGTTAAGACCTTTGATGTAGCAGCAGGGTCGACTGGAGCCACTTCCCTGTGCACCCATAGTGTGTGTGAATTTGATTTCTCACAAACCACTTGTCAGACTGTCAGGACCACATCCTAATGTGGTATTAACATCACCAATGTTACAGTGCTTATGTCAAAATCTACAGGAAGAGTTCCAGTTGTTTTCTAAAATGCAGAATAAGAAAAACAACAACAGATATTTAAGCATGCACACAGTTTATCAGAAGCAGAAGCAGGTTGTGAGAAATCAGATGATTTTGAGTTTCTGTTTTATGTGAAGCACACACTGAAGGACGACAGCACAGCAAAACCAAAACTCTACTTTCATTTTCCTCTCAGAAACGTCATTATTGGGTTAAAACAAGCACAAGACGTGAGCTGCAGCTGCAACACAAAAAAAAGTGTGAAAACCAGAGCAGCTTTTCCTGCCTCTCCCTCGTACAGAGCTGCTACAACCTGCTGCACACCCAACCTCCACTCACTCAGACAGCCTGCCTGCGAGGCAGCATGGAGCGGGAGGGGATGCTGGTCCGGTCTTTTTACTATGGGAGGATTGGGAGCGAGGCCACAGAGAGGCTGATGGAGAGGTTTGGACATGATGGCAGTTTTCTCCTGAGAGACAGCGAGACCATGCAGGGAGCCTACTGTCTGTGTGTGAGGTGAGCTGTGGGTATGGTGCTACACTTGATCCTTCTTCTGTGTTCATCTGTGACCACAATGAACACATGTCATTTATAGTAACATAACTTCATTTAAATATCATACACAGCCACGCTGAAAAAACCAATAGAAAGTGCAGGTGTGAGGTTTTCAAAGCCACATCATGTCTCATGTTTTCACCTTAAAGCAGCACAGACATGTTGTTTTTGTTCTTCTTGTTTTTACTTTTGTGTTACAATAAAAATGAGACAAAGTTACAGGCGCTGACATCATTTTCTTATATTTTGGATTTGGCAGCTGTTTATACTGTTAAATTGAAAGAATGAATAAACCAATGATTCTTTTTTACGTTCTTTTTTTTTTTTTCAAAAAATAGTTTAAATCTAAAAAAAACAAAAAACAAAAAAGGATATAAAAAAAGTTATTGTTTTTTTTAAAATAAATTGTAACTAGACTCCATGATGTCAAATCAATAAGCAACACTGAAAGACTTATCTGCTTTTATTTGAATTACATGATGTGTAACCATGAGTTAAGTGACTCACATGTAATGATACTAGATTAATAGTATTTCACAAACAGTTTTTCAGTTTTCTGCAGCTGTTGTACCTCGTTATAAATACAGTTAGTTAGGTATAATAAAGATAAAGACTTTAGTTTTGCCTCTGAGAAAATGTGCAGTGTCTCAGTGAAATGTCCACAGCCATGATTTATTTTTAGTAATGACCCTTGTAAAAAGAGAATGATGAATATTATTGATTATTCCATTAAAGACTTCATTGTTAGAAAGGTGCAAAGAGCTTTTTAAAAGGGGACTGATGTCCGGCGCTTGAGTCAAAGGTCGTTTAAAAATTCTTCAAAAGTTAAACTCATCTGAGCATAAACAAAAAGCAAGTGGCCCACTCAAGTAAAATGTGATGATGCTGAGATAACTGGAGGTCTGAAGGACTTGATTGTTACCCAAGTTTATGTAAAGTTCCTATTGGAAAATGTATATATGTATCCCTGTAGAGTCATTAACACTGCACCGACCTGCTGCCGGAATTAAATAATACACACTTTTCTGTAGACAAACACTAAGCTGTCATTTAGTGGGGAACACATTTCATTTTTACTTTATTGTATAGAACTTGTACTTGACATTAAATATTCTCATATTGTGATATTTCTTCTTCAAAAATACCTTCCAGATTTTGAACGTAAAAACATTAATCTGACATACACAGATAAACACAATTACAGCTTGAAGTGTGAGAAATAGAAGTTAATAAAAAAAAAAAAAATGAAAGTATTTATTTGATTCTAAATGACAGCATATTGTACTAATCAGCTACATCAGATAAACTGATTCAGTTTGACTGTGCTCTACAGAGATTTCTATGTAAATGAGAAGTTGTTTCACCTTCGGTGTCAAACATAAAATTGGAATCATTAGTCATCTGCTCTCTCAGTTTGAATCATTCGCCTGGTACACGTCTGCACAGTGCACAGTCTTCACATCATTTCACAGCATATCTCTCAAACTTCTCTAAATTGTGTCTTACAGGAAAGCACCGTTCGTGCACACGTTCAGGCTCACACACTCCACTGAGGGCTGGTCTCTTCAGGTGGGTGAACAATGAACGTTTCCACGCAGATCACACACTCCGCACACATAGTCAGGGTGGTTAAGATGTCAACCACAAGACTTATTTATTGATGCTCCACTTGATCATGGGAAATTCACTTGCTACAGTAGCAGAGAGGGATATGACAAGCAAAAGCAAAGAGTAAAAAGTATAAAGACACTCTATATGTACAAATGTATGGACTGTTCAATAATTATTGAAATAGAAAAACAATATTTACAAGTTGCTTGTTCAGAGATGTTGCACGGTGTGGGTGGGCATGAGTACGAAGAAATGAACAGTTCGTATATAGATAAAGCTCAGATACACAAAAGAAATAAACCAGGGGACGTAGTGGAGTGAAATGAAAAGTGTCTTGTGCAGTGGTAGCAATGGTGGAATTAGTTATTAGTGATTTCTTTGTGTGTTTGATCAGATCCCAGGAGTCAGACAGCAGAGGTTCAGGACGGTGGAGACGCTGATAGAGTGCTACAGGAGGGGCTTGACCCCTGATGTCCAAATGCCCCCCCTCACAGAGCCACTGGACAAAACACAGCTGCAGTACATCAGCTTTGGAGAAGGTACGACACACACCTGCACACAAACACGCACATTTAATGCTACAATATAGACCACAAGGACAAGCAGTGACTAATAACCTCAGTGACGGACGTCAATGCTATTTTCATCCAGTGCCATAATCTTCACAAAAAGCTGATGTCATGATCACATAACCTCCAAATCGCCACCATCAAAAAACTAAAACCTTTCCTCTCACGAAGAAGAGCTAGAGTGTTATCACTTTTTGTGTTTGTCTGCAACTTCCTCTGTCTCTCATTTAGCCACTTGTGACTATCAGGCTTTTTTAGGATGTGTAAAAGGTTAAAGAAACACAATGGTGCAGTTTATCTCATAACACAGAACATGAAAACATCTCCAACATGTTAACAACATGGCATCTGAGCAAAAACCCTTCAACTTTAAATTGAAAAACCCCAAAATGCTAACATGGGGTTTTAGGACTAATAATGCAGCACTGTAAATAAATCTAAACTCCATAAAGGATCTGATATTTCTTGTTATTTTCTTCTTGTAATTTCATGCTCCGTGTCCCATTGACAAAGGCTTTGATTGGTGCTAGCTACAGACACTTATGCTCGTCAAGTGGCCATCGTCTTTTAGCTTCCTCTGCTCTGAGATCAGTTATGACATGTTTCCTTCCTAAGTGCCAGTAAATTAACACATTTCTCGGACTCTTCACCTCAGTTCTGTTGTTGTTCTCTAAATTACCTCCAAGCTGCAGTGATCACTGTAAAAGGCCTGCAGGAAGTTGGAGCAGGTTGAGGCGGCACGCTGCTGCTTTGACGTGTTTATTGTCACGTCAAAGCGAACAACTCTGATGGCTCTCCAGGAAGGAGAGCAGCAAGGTGCAGGAGCAACGCTGTCAGGACAGGAAAGACAAGCAGCACAAAACTGTGAAACAGGACAGGCCTGAATTTAAGAGAAACACATTTAGATGTATGCTTTTGTGGGTGGAAAAGTGTACGGGGGGGCAGGTGGAGGGGAGCGGTAGGGTTCTTCAGCTCTGCTTGCCCATCTGTAACTGACCACAAACCACTGATATTTTCAAACTGCAAAAACATCCTGATCCTCTATAGCTGCTGAATGAAGTTACACACACACGCACACACACACAAGAGATCAAACTCACGCAAAAAACAGATCTCCTTGTCTTGTATGTGCACCCCTGTGTTTCATCACTGCTTCTGGGCCCAGTCACTGTGATTTAAACACTGAGTTGGGGATTTGAAATGAATTTACTAACAGAAGGGTAAAAGACTAAATCACAAAAAAGATAAAGGGGTAAGTCAAGTGTGTTTGCCGTAGATGTAGGACTAGTAGCATGGTGGTGCACTGTTATGTTACTGTGATTCAAAAACTGAGTTGTGCATTTAAAATGTATGTACTAATCTCTGTGTAAGACATTGAATCACAAAAAAGAAAAGGAAGTAAATTTGCATCCTTACTGTTTGAAGTTTAAGTTTAAGTCTACTTGAAACCTCATATGTAAGACCTGCAGTATGGTGGTACAGTGTTACAGTGTACAGTGAGTTTGTACGTTCTCTCTGTGCCTGCATGGTTCTCCTCAGGATCTCCAGCCTCCTTAACACAGTCCAGAGTTAACTGGTGTGAATGTGAGCTCCACTCTATATATTGGCCCTTTGATGGACCGGTGACCTGTGTCTGCTGGGACTGGCTCCAGCCGCCTGCACAGATCCAAAAGCATAGCACAGCAGAATATGAGTGTTTACCTCTCTCTGTGCGGTGTGTTCAGGGTGTGATTTATATGTTTGTTGTACATGAAAGAGTGAGACTTTTTTCAGAGAGGAAATGTGACACAATTCATGACCTACTCAGTCACCTCTAACATAGTTCCAGCTGTGTCCTCCACAGAGTTTGTCTACATGGAGATGAGCAGCAGCAGCCGCAGCTCTCTCCGCTGACACGTGTCTGTGCACCAGAGGACCAACGCCACATTAATCAGGAGGACAAACTGAAGACGAGAGGAGTCTGTAGTGAGTGGCACATTAACCATCTGTGCAAGAGCCCTTTGAGAGTCATTGACATATTTTTGATTCGGTGAGAAAACACTGTTTTGTCACTGTAGCTTCCTTTTAACAGAGCTGTGTCCTTCCTGTGTGGTGGGTCTATTTGTGTGCATGTGCCTGTGAGCATACATTTTTATAAAGAAGACTGTGGCTACTCTAAAGGCCTCAGTCTTCTGTGTATTGTGATGTATGTTTTGTTTTTCTGTTTTGATTGTTCTTTTTTTTTCATGCTAAGATATTTGTCATAGTTGTGGTCATGTACTGTAATTTTGTGTCCTGCACAGACACTGAGCTTTCTATGGTCTTGTTGAAGACACAGTTGTGTACAGTATCGATTTTCTCTGTGTGGTTATCTGCATATTTTATTTCTTATTTATACACATATATAAAAGATATAAAATACAGATAGATAGATAGATAGATAGATAGATAGATAGATAGATAGATAGATAGATAGATAGATAGATAGATAGATAGATCGATAGATGAAGCAACTACAACTGAGCTGCAACTAAACTAAACTAACAGAGTTCAGCAGGAGGGAGTTCATCTTCCTTTCTTTCTCCTCTGTTGTAAATTGCAGTACTTTATGTTTATTCTTGCTGTCAAGTTTGATTTTCATTGTTAATATGTTCAAACATGGCTCACTTTCTTAGGCTCATTCAAGTCAGGTACTTTTTACACTTTTTATGAAGCATCACACAGGTGATATCCTCAGGGGTGGGGCTTCCAGGGTGGCATGGGGGACACCTGCCCCCCCTGCAATCTGACTGGTCACCCTGTCTGCACCCCCCCAAAGGTCATTGACTCGTGGTAATGTAAATCATTGTGTAAAGCTGTTTACCACTGCTGTGTTCACTGTACAGAGCTATAAGCTATAATAATTATTAGGGGCCAGGCAGCGTAAGCTGCCAGGAACCTATTGTTATTGCCAGTATTCTTCTTCATCTTCTTCTTCCTAGGAAATTCTACTTCCCATACATGAAAAATCATCAAACTTTGCACAAAGGTCAAAGGGGGCGCACAATAAGCATCTAAATTTTAAAACTTTGAAAATTCCTAACAAACCGACTGTAGGCTTACGTGCTACAGTTTTGCAACTTTCACCAAAAGGTAGCCCCATTACTGCAGAAACCTTTGTACATTCAAACTAAGTGCAAATGATGAAGTCCATCACTCTGTTTTTTGTTTTTTTTTCAAAAACTGTAAAACTTATTAAACCTTTCTTGTCCCACAAATTTTGCTCAACTGACACCAAATTTATGAAAACCTGTTGAATTCTGTTGTCATGGGAACGACTGCAGTCGATGTAAGAACAGTGTTTTTAAACATCAGATTTTCTCTTATGAAGCAAAACACTTATCGTTAAAAACAAATCACCAACATTTCCATGCTGTCAAGATACAATTTATGTTTTATCAGATTTTTGTCTTGATAACAGAATTTTTGACATTTTGACCATTTTTAAAATCTGCCTTGACAACTGCTGCCTGGCTGGTGACTGCCTGAGTCCACTTGTGAAGCCACGCACCATGTCTCACTTACAGCCAATTAGCTCAATGAGTTAGAGGCTGGTTCTTGGTGTCAGAGGTTGTGAGTGCAAGCCTCAGCTAAAGCAGAATGGACATTGTAATGCTGATATTCTTGTTGTCTCTATTTCTCCCCATTTTGTCTCATTACTCAAAATTGCCTACATTTATCCAAAACTGCGTGGCCTCAACCACGCTGACAGTAGAAAATGAAAGGGTCATAGGTCATAGGTAAGGGTCTTCCTTACAAAGTGAAAGATTTGATTGATTTGATTTGAGAGCAAGTGATCAGTGGCAGCCCCCAGATTCACTGTTGCTACCCCCCCACCAGAAAATACTCTTTCTACTTGCATGCAGTGCATAAAACTGCAGTAGTAATATAGTTTTAGTTCATCCATTGTTATATTAGACAGGTCAGCAGGATGAATTTGACGTGTGTGTGATCTTCTTGTCACTTTGAATCCAGGGGAAACAGATCTCACACCACATTTCCACTTGTCAGAATGTGTTCCACCCTGTTGTGTGAAAAACACTTCACAACACTTAACTCCCTATTAATCTTTTTCTCTCACACTCAGTTAGTCAACAAGTATTTAAGGCTATAGTCTGACTCATAGCAAACAGTTGTGTTGGTGGTGAGCAGCAACATTTAACCTTTAAATCATCTCTGAGATTAAAATGAGGAAGTGGCGTGAGAACTTGTGCAACAGTGACAGCTGGCCCTTAATATCGGGAAGAGAGATTAATTTCTTAGTATGTACTTGATAAAAGCACTTCTAAGAAAGCAGCCTAGTTACACATGGATGACAAAAAAGCACACAAGACCAACATAAAAGGTGTCAGTACAATGTCCATGATGATTTTTCAACAGGACATGAACACTTTTATTCTAAAACATAATCCCTCAGGTGGTGGTTTGATGGTGGTGGTGGAGTGTGTGTCTATGGTCCACAGTGTGTTCAGCTGTGTTGAGGTCTGCTAACTCTAAAGGCCACAGCATTTGATTTACATTCATACATGAAACCCTGAGTGACTCTTCATACACTGTGAACAGAGACATTGTCAAAGTTTCTCCACTCATTCCTGTTTTTTTGGCGCCTGTCTGTATTTAACCTCTCCTCTGTAAACAAACTCTGCTTTTCTAGATAGCAGGTGTAGTTAATTCTGGATGTTTTTTCAGTGGTTAGCTCTACATTCACTGTGAGACATTAGCTTAGCATGAGGACTGGATACTTTCCATATTTTAAAACTAAGTTGCATTTCATCTTCAAAGACCGGGTGACAGTTTCCTCAGCTTGATTTTACACACAATACGGCTGCACACATTTTATAGAAGCACAAAATTTACATTTCAGGACCAGCTAACCAGCTACAGTAGTTCAGCATGATGTGTCACTGTTATGTGACTCTCTGGGCCTGACTGGTTTACTAACTGTTACAAAAAACATGAAACTTAGCACAGTTTCCACATAAATACACACCCTCACATATTCATGCATTCAAGACATTTATGCCAGCTAAAAGAATTTTTATAATTCTATACTGTTTTACTGCGTGTCCTCCACCTTTGTGATCTCCTCCTCAGCCTTAGGTGACATTGTGGGATGGGAGAACTGCAAAAAGCAACACATTGGCTCATCAGTGGGTGGCTGAGAGAGCTTGTGATGTGAGTTCATGTGTGCAGAGTATGCATGGGTACTTACACTGAACATGTCAGTTTTTTCCAGGAAATATTTATATTTTGGTGGGGGCCTCGGAATCGGAGGAAACAGAAGTTCTGACACCCTGAAACACACACACATACACACACAGCTGTCAGTTTGGTGCGTGTGTTTTGTTGTGGGTTAACACTGCCTGTAGAGCCCTGTCACTTCCCCTTTCTGATTTTTGTTTTCTCATTTAATTTCCCCTCTTCTGCCGACCTGGGGATCGAAACTTTCTGACACATTCAGTGGAGAAGACAGAGTGTCAGCCCAGCTCATTGAGGCAGTTAAATAGTGTGTGCAGACAGACAGTGTGTGTGTACGAACATGTGCATGTGAGTGAGTCAGAGATCAGTTAACAGGTTAGTAAAGCACTACCTCTGTTGGCGCACCAGCAGCAGCACAGCCAGGAGGATCATGGGTATTCCAAGGGAGATCAAGATGATCAACAGAGTGTTGAATTCGTAAAATGATCGCTCCACCGCTGCAAACAGACGAGGATGTTGGATTCATGTATCATTAAACAGTGTAGTCAACTAACCAACCACTGGGTAAAGACGAGGACAACCAGGCTGAATATGTACTGGACATGGTTTTAACCACAGCACTCACTGACAGTGGGACTCCATTCACTCCACTGGGCAGATCCAATACAACTATCAGACGCTATCCTGGTCCTGACCTTCACTCTGTAGGTGTGACTGGGATCGGCATTCGGCTCTGTATAGGATACCAGGCTGCTGAAGTGTTTGAGTGATTCCTGTTATGAAAAGATTAAAATCTTACTTTTAATTCATACTGCACCAGAAAATAATGTATGATATGACAAATGTCTGTTTTAATGAACATCCATAGTACAGATATAGACATACTGCACCTGGTCACCCAGGTCCAGCTCATATTCAAAGCATGTGGGTCTGAGAGGTGGACTCCATGTCACCAACAGTTTGCCATCTTTGACTTTAGCAGAGACATTAGAGGGTGGGGGCTGGACCTCTGTAGACCACACAAAAAGCCAGTAAAATAACTGATGATTCATTCTGAGGGTCTGCTGTGGACTCTTCTAGTAAAACCTATGTCTAACCCAACCATCAGCTAACTGAAATCATTTATGTACTTAAGATAAAAACTGCAAATTTAGACAAACAGCTGCCCTCCGCTACTGTAAGTCTGCAGCCCAATGATTATATAATACAATATGAAAGCAACATAACCAAAAGCATTTCAAGGATGGACTTCTCCTCTACTGCCACCATGAGGATGACATTTGTGCTTTCAAGTGAAGTTTCTCACCAACGACTGATGTGCTGCCACGGACATTATTCTCTCCTTCTGGATGATTCAAGATAACCTCATCCAAACTTCACTGTACCTAATATATTGATTTGCATCAGTGAAATAACCAGCAAATATGAACAATTTATTCAACTTATTCAAAGTGCCTGCTGTGACTGGCTGACATGTGAAAAGTACAAATCTTCACTTCTTGCCTCCAAATACACAATCTACAGTTTACTAATCTGAACAGGCTGATTGCTGATAACTAGTTTCCAAACAAATAAGCAATGCCCCAAAGGCCTCCCAAACAATCATGATTTGACTATCTGACATAACGTATAGAGAGCGCATTGACCGTCTGAGTCAAGTGGGCAGATTAATATGAAGTACCAGCTATAGGTAGTGCATCATTCAAGCAGCAGGTGCCCCTGAAAGCCATTATCATTTTCAACAGTTTGTCTTGGAGTCCCAGGCTGTGACCTACCTAGTTGCTCCAGTTCATATATGTGGGTTTTGACCTCCGACTTGCCATGTAGGGACATGTCAAACTGGAGTATTACCAAGAGCGTCTCATTCCGCTGCACAGTCAAAGACCTTGATCCAACTCTTTCATTGGACGACTGGCTCAGAGAGGGAATCAATGTTTCACCATGACAAACACTGGATAAACAGACAGAGAAAGAGACACACATTCAAAGCACCTCATACACTTTGAGTAAGACATAAACGTGTTTATTTGATATGTCCTCAAGATAAAAAATAATTGGTTTGGTACCTGATGTAGGCAGAAAAATTATCATCTTTGTGTAAATTGTAGAATGACCAGGAGCAGTTGAGTACATTTGTGGGGTAAAGGAGGCATCTAAAGTTCTCGTGTTCACGAATCACAGGATAACGCTGCAACATTTTCACACAAACACAAAGAACAGGATGTGGAGGTCAAAAATAGGAACCTATATTAAAGCAGCACTCTTTCATTGTATGTGACAACATTTAGAGTCTCACATCTTCTCGGTCCTGACAGACATCCTGATTGTTGCCCTCCGTCACTGTGAAAAGAGAATGTATAGTTCATACAGACTCTGTATAGTATGAGCGACACAAGTCAGTCAGTCAGAACAAAGTGAGCCTCACTGCTGGTGTGTCAAAGTTAAAGCACGTTGCTCAGCTGGTTTTTAACTCATATGCTTAATTCTACACTATGTTTAGTCATGATGGGATCATCAGGGTGGTGGAGGAACACAACAGCAATAGCAACAACACAACAACAACAACAACACACAACAACAACAACAACAACAACAACAACAACAACAGTATAGCTACCTTGTAAGGTCCATAAAACCAGGAAACTGGGCCAAAATACTGGATGAACAAGACACAGCTTCATTACCGACACAGGGCTTTTAGGCACAGAGAGAGGGAGAGAGAGAAAGACATGAATACACACTTATAAGAATCAGTGTCCACATACAGTAAGTATGCAAGCTGTTGTATTACTTTGTCCACATCAAGTGATTTCCTGGCTTATACTTCCCCTTTTTGGGGAACTGACATGTCGAAGCTGACTGTCAGGAAACCTCAACTACAAATTACTAAAAAAAATTCCACAAATGACCGTCGACTGCTTTCTCAGTTACATTTGACTTTAACACAACCTACAAAAGCTTTTCTATTTTTCTCAATAAAAAGAAAAATAAGTAAAAAGTTGCCAAATCTTTATTTTGTTTATCTCCTCAGCTATACTCTCTCTCCCCCTCAGAAATGACTGATGGACATACACATGAACTACTGTCTCCTCTGTGTAAACTTTCTCATGAGTAAAAGTTAGCACAAAAACAAAAAACACTGTCCTGTATATATCATAATAGTATCATTCTAATGTAAGGAACATGAACAAGGAGCCATTACCCTCTGCTGTCCTGTCGCTGACTGAAGTTCTTCGAGTGCTTTCACTCAGACAGAGGACACGCTTCTGTGGAAAGAAGACGCATGACATCACATACTGTACACAGCTCCAGGAAATTAAGGCTTTCGTTTTGTTTCTCAGTTCTTAGTCTTATGAATAAACGGCATGGAGACTAGGCAGTAAACTGTGAGTGTAATAATTATGTTATATGAATTAACAACTTTACCTTAAACCACAGTGACTGTGACCAATATATAACAAAGTTACAGCAAAGCTACAGTGTTAGAAATTGCAGTACTGCACTTTGTCATTCAAACAACTCAGATCTGTAGTTTCAAATATTAATCATAACATCCTATTTTTTATTTTTTATTTTTTGGCCCGGTCTAAGCTCTGGTGTTAACAGCTGCATACAGATGTTATGTTTTAGAGGAGGCTGTTCTACAGTCACCTAAACAGCTTCACTGGAGGTGCATCATTGGTAATGAAGAAAGATGGCAGCAAAGCTCACAGCTATAGAGGAACAAAGACAGATGCCGGAAGGAACAGGCTGCTTTATGGTTTCAACAAGAAATGAAACATTTTCAGTGTTTTCAGAGAGGAGAGGTGGGGCAACTCTACACAGATACCACCTCGGGCTGAATTCAAGCCAAAGTGTCCAAAGTTATTGGATCAATGTAAAAAATTAAAGCAAACATTTAGAGTTATTGATCATGATACATGGCTGATTCTGACTTTACATAACTGACACAAAGTCATGTGTCGGTCATGTCGGAGTGATGTTCAGTGCAACTGGTGATAATGTTCACAGTTATGACACTTTTTGTGCTTCAAACACTTTTGTTCATAAACGTAGGTTATCATTTACCTGTGTGTGTGGTTCGTGGTGGGTTATTGAAGATGTCGCTGGGATAAAACTAGATATCTATAGTTTATATTTAATCTATATCCATCCTAGCTTGCATTTACTTTAAAGGGACTTGGGGCAGGATTTGTGACAAATTAAACATGCATTGTAAGTTTTTTTTAATGCTAATGGGTGATGAAGTGTTAAAAACCAAAAAGAATGAGCCCACCCACGTACCTCTCCATTGCCTTGAACAGGCTGTGCGCTGCATAATGTACTGCAATTTGGAGTCCGAACGGCCGTCGGCCGTCGTGTCAGGACTGAGTCTTATTTCTTGATCCTGCCCCAAGTCCCTTTGACTGTTTTTCAGTCACTGACCTTTTACATGATATAAGTGACCTTTCCAAAATGTAGATTCATAACATATTTGATATATTTGACAAGAGTAAAACAAAATAAAAAAAAACAACCACACTGATTTTTTAAAATGTGATCCCTTTTAGATTAACAATAATACATCTTTCAATTTTGTACCACCTGAATTTTACCCTTCACCTTGTTTCAGGAAACAGAATTTACCTTTCAACATGCTGAAATATAAATAATTAACCTTTTTTTTTTTTTTTTTTTTTTAATGAATGAGGGGTATTCATTTTCTGGTATGTTCATGCTTGGCTACTACCTCTGTCTTTACATCTGTTTACCTGTCCATTCAATCATTCAATCAATCATTTTAATGTGTCATATCTTCAACTGAGATCATATTTTGGCAAACTGTAAATTACATAATTTTACATGCTATTTCACTCACTTTAGAAACAGGACTAATAACTGATCAAAAAAAAAAAACAGCCAAAAAAATCCCTCACCAACTGGACACTCCTTTTTGATGAGAGGTGAAACGTCCTCAAGAACTGAAAAGAAGTCCAGTCAACTTCAAGTTTAGTACTCAGTGTCCTGGATGACTGAGAGCTTGAGATGATGACTTACTTCGTCACAGTGGCAATTCATAGACTGAGTACTTAGCACATTGGAACACACTCGTCACGCGTCAACAACAGAAATGTCCTTGCCATGACAATAAGAGTGCTTTTAATCTCCAAAAAGGTGTTCCCTGACCGGGAATCGAACCCGGGCCGCGGCGGTGAGAGCGCCGAATCCTAACCACTAGACCACCAGGGAGTGGTGACAAAGGAATTTTTTAATTCATTTTTCAATATGGTCATCATCTCAGTCTGTTACCGGTGAGCTCTCTTCGCTTCACTTTGTTTGCGGTAGAGTGCCTTACTCTGTCAAGCTACTCCAGCCTCCTGCGGCTAATGGTGTTGACGGCAAAACCACACTGGTAAGACGAAGCCGCTACTGGGTAATTGTGCAGCTACTCTTCCACAAGGTGGCGATGGTGGCCACACATTACAATCACTACATCCCTACAGTCACCGAGCTCTACCATTCATTTCAGTCCACATGAGTCTGGTGTCTGGAGGGAAAGCGGAGACTTCCTGATTGTAAGTTAATAAACGCTGTGTGTAATCACCGCTTTGTGCTAGTTAGGAAGTGCAGTAGTTGACTTATAATGCTTGTTCGTAACGATAGTCTTGGTTAAATTGGGTTGTGTCCACAGTCTATAGGACGTGATGTATGTAGACAGAAAATAACGAATAAACTGTAGCTGCCAGTAACTGGAAACACTTGACATACACACACAAACTGTAAGAATATAAAGTACCAGTCCAAAGCTTCTATTCGCGATTAAAATCTTACTATAGATGTGTGCTTTGCTACGAGCCGGTTGAAAAAAGTTTTTTTCTTGGTTAATAGTCGTGTTGTTTTCTCTGCTGTGCTTTCAGATTCAACATGTCAGCCAAGGACACACTGAGGCGCAATAAAACCGACATTCAGGCATGTTTGTGTGGAGACCACAGACAAATCCTCAACAAAGTTTACGAGAAAGGTCTGATAACACCACGGGAGTACAACAACCTTAAAAGCATCAACAAGGAGGACGTAGAGGGGCACGTCGTTGAGCTCGTGGATAAGATCATGAATAAAGGAGACAAGTCCTGCCAGGATTTCCTGAACCTCCTGCAAACCGACGAGGACATCAAAACAACATACCCTGAGCTGAAGAACATACAACTGAATGACGCCTGGCTGTTACCTAAGCCCACCCAAGCATGTTCATCTGACAGCAATGGTACTGTAACATTCATATTTTGCTACAGAGGTTACTGGGTCAAGTATTCAACCCAACTTTCACTTTCACTCTGATTTCCTCAGATGCTTCTCCGGAGAGCAAGAGGCAAAAGAGGGTGAGTGTTCTGTATAATGTTCAAATAGCACACTACATGTGACTATTGTTAATGTCAGGTATTGTTTCATTAGACAGACACAAGAAAGGTTCAAATACCTTTACCCTGGACATAGTTTTATCTCAAAGACGGCACACACATGCTCATTAGCGTGTGTTAACATACAGAATATTTACTTTGTAATGATGTAATAAGATAGCAAAGAGATTTGCAATACCTATTCAAATAAAGTCTCTGAGTATTTGAGTGAAATGGTTTCCAACGCTTGCAGGAGGAGCAGTACCAGTTGAAAAGCCAGCCTGTCGGCCTGTGTGTGATCATAAACAACGAGAACTTCATGGGTGGCAAAACAAGGAGTGGAACCAACAAAGATGCTGGTATGCTGTAGGAAAGGCAGCTTCACTGTCTGACATCCATTGTCCTGTTTGTTGGTGTTGGTGAAGCATAACAGTTTTTTTTTAAATTACATTGCTTGCAGAAAGTTTGGCTGGGGTGTTCAGCTGGCTGGGCTTCACAGTGCTGATGTGCAAAGACCAAACAAAGGACCAGATGGATCGAACACTGAAGTGCTTTGCTTCTCTGAGCGACCCCTCTCAGCTGCAGGAGTTCAATGTTAAGGAGTGGCTTGGCACTCAGTTCACAAATCTTCAGCGGGTCCCTAAACACGGAGATGCCTTCATCTGCTGTATTCTGAGCCATGGAGAACAGAGTGCAGTCTTAGGGACTGATATGAAGCCCCTCCCCATTAAACAAATAACTAGAACATTCAAAGCCACTGACCAGTCGGCCCTCACCAGCAAGCCTAAACTATTCTTCATCCAGGCCTGCCAGGGTGGTGGGGTGCAGCATGGAGTGTTATTTAAAGATATGGAGAGTGATAATACTCAATCAGTCATCCCCGAGGATGCTGATGTTCTGGTTGCTATTGCCACTGTTGAAGATCATGTATCATTTAGACACAAGACAGAAGGGAGCTGGTTCATCCAGTCTGTGTGTCAGCAGCTTCAGGAGGGCTGTCCCAGGTGAGTATACACTAAAAAGTAACGTTGGGTGGTTGTTCAGATTATTTTGTGGATGTGATGGTGTAATATTTACTCTGCTGTATACTGTACACTTTAGGAGAGCATAACGGTTCTGTGCCCTTTATTTGTTTTAGGCATGAAGACATCATCACTATCCTCCACCGTGTGAACAATGATGTAAGCCAGAAAGAGGCCAGCAGCAAACCTGGTGAAGCAAAGCAGATGCCTGAAATTAAGTCGACCCTGAGGAAGAAGCTTGTGCTTGGGTCAGGTCTGGTGACTCCATAGGTCACCTGAGCTGTGGTGACTCTGGGGAAGTTTTCTATTTTTGTGTTTTTATATCTCTGAATCTTTTATTTTTTTAATGACCTTTGTATTTTATATGATTATATTCTTTAATCAGAGAGTAAAGTTTACATGAAAATCACTTGTGGTTTGATGTTTTAATGAGTTATATAAGCTATATTTATTGTCAAACACTTCAAGAGCATTTTACAAACAGAAGCTGGAATTCTGGTGTCATTTAAAGGTCCAACAAATAAGTTATTGCTATAATTATTGTCATTTATATTTAATTACACAAAAAACTAAGTCTAAAACCTGAGTATAAAAACCATCAAAAACATTACTATGGCTCTAACACAGTGCATGTGAAATTATTATTCAGAAAAAAAAATACAGCTTCAGACGTAGAACAGAGACAATGATGCCATGATGGCCTAATGTGTATTTGATCTTTACTGCATTTTTCAATATTTTATTATTTTGTTCTGTACCACAGGGCGCTCTGTATCTCATCTTTAAAGATGTATCATTGATTAAGACTATATAACTAAAACTTTTTTTTAATCATATTGCACTTTTTTATCTCACGGCAATAAGTTTTTACTATCATTATTCTGACTTAGTGAATTGTGTCACTGGCCATATACATATACACTTTTGTTTTAACCAGCCTTTGCTAATGAAAATTTACTTGCTCGTTTACTTCGTTGGAAGGAAATACGGTAGCTTGCTTGCTTCCCGATTCGGTCGCGCGCATACAGCTGTCTTTACGGTACTGTAGCGTCGTTTCCATGACAACTCGGTTTAGTCGTCTTCTTTTCCGTATTTATACAGGCTGCACAGAGAAGTCCTTCAAAATAAACAGCGTAGCATAAAAATGACAAACACAACCTGTCTGTCATAGCAAAAGTCCGACTTCTGAAGCTGTTGCAACGAGGTGGAGACTTATCTTCCCCCTACAGTATCTGCCTTAGATTAAGACCGCGCAAACGATGGAGGACCACCTGGAAGATGAGGCTCCTGTCGGTGCTTTAGCGGGGACTGGAGCACCCAGACACGGAGAGGAGCCGAAAGCCTCGAACGAAGCTATCGCATTCATGTCCAGCACTGGTGAGTAAGTTGTCAGTGCACGTCCTGGACAGTCTGTGGTATCGACAGGAGACAGAACTTGTGTAACCCTGAGAGTTCGCACCACCTGGTTTTGACACGTCTTTAGTTGCAATAGCCACATTGAATCTCTTCTCTCTCTCTCTCTCTCTCTCTCTCTCTCTCTTTTTTTTTTTAAATAACACACCTATTGTTTACATCCTTCCACTTTTCCTAGAGCCTGCAGAGCTGCTGAAGTGTGTGTTTCCAGACTCTCTGGCGACCGTGTCAGAGGGCGGCAGAGACCTGGGGAAGTTCACTGTGACGGTGGAGTTTGCCCGTAGAGTCCAGCAGACCTGCATGCTGCTGCATGCCCAGAGCCAAGGGGCCATTGACGGCTCTCCCTGTGGAACCACTGTGACAGGTGACAGGAGCCAGGGGCCGTCTTGTACTTTCGTTTTTCTGCAGATGTGTCAGAGTGTTTATATTCTTTGCTTTGTCCTCATTTACAATTTAAGCTTACCTGACTACTGATCTGGAGGTGCTGGAGGAGGATTATCATGAGTATGTCAAGGTGGGGGACTGCAAGCAAAGTGTACACACAGAAGCTGCGGTGCTCATATCAGCCTTTCATTGCTATGCTACATCTTTGTTTTTATTTTACCTTCAAATACATTTCTCCAGCTTGAAGGCCACAGTCTGGACAAAAGGTGTTACATGGTGCAGCGTGACGGACAGATGGTGATTGATAAAGTTATCACTGTAGGAGAGGTGAGTCGAGAAACAGAGAGTCAGCTGCCTGAAATCCTTATAAAGCCCTTATAAACTGTTATTTATGAAATAAATGCTAATATGTTATTTTTTCATGGTTAAAAACTTCAAATCTGAGATGGCATCTTCAATTTAGATATTTGACATTATATTATTTTATATTACAATTTGACTCTCATCTTGCTTGGTGTTAAGAAACATTCTTGTTTAATGAAGTCAACAAACAAGGTGTGATAATCTTTTTTGTACGTTGAATGTGTGTGTACAGGAGGTGACGAAGGAGACAGTCTCTTACCCCATGTCTGTCCTAAGAGGGCTGGTAACAGAGGGTTCAATCCTGCTGCTGATGCGCCTGATCGCTCTGAGGAAGAAGATGCCAGAACACATGACCTTCATCTCATTTGACCAGGGATTACACATCACCCACACCACCTTTGTGAGTGTTCACGTATGTGTTAGCCTTCATGGTCAGTCAGTGATTTTACTTGAAGAGGGGACTCTGATTATTTGTCTGTGTATATTTAGACTGAGGTGGGTCCAAAGCAGTTGGAGGTTGGAGGTGAGACTGTGGAGGTATATGGGGTGGAGAGGATTGCTCACTCTGTGGAGGACAGCCCCACCACCTGGCAGTGCTACTTCCTGGACGATGGGTGAGGTCCATGACTATTGCCTTTGTTTTGAATCTGCTTGGGTTTAGGAGGAGTTAAAGAGTTCATGCAGGTGTGAAGACTTGTATTAAGACTAGTATATTATTACCGTACCACAAAGGAAGATTAATCAGACAGATTGTCAATGGCAGATTGCAGGTGAATGTGGTGCTATGTGGTATATCTCAGAAGATATAAATAAATAAGAAAGTATTTCATTTACCTCATAACCGTAACTATATGCAGTGAGAAATGAAAGTAAGTTTGAGTCGAGTAAATAATTTAAATAGCTGAGAAAAAAATCTTACATATTTAATATTGAATAAAAACCCACATCATTGAAATCAGACAATTTCATTTACAAATGAACACACCATGATGCTGTGAACAAACCTGCAGCAACAAATGCATGTCTTTATAACATTGCTCTAAAAACAAAACTGTTCCTATCAACAGAATAATGACCCATTATGTTCTCTGATCAGGCATTTGGTTAGCAGAGTGCAGGTGGGATCACCAGTCGCCATGAGGCTTCTGCAGCTGCCATCACAGCTGGAAAAGGGTAAACCTGCCTCATAAAAACTGATTTTCTAATGAAATAGAGTCAGTGATGTTGTTTTCATGCATGTCTCTGTGTATGTGTTAGATTTTGAGAAGATCCCTCTGGTTTGGGAAGAGGACATGCAGATGCACTCCAAGTTCCTGGACAGAAAGGTGGGGATGGTCTAATATTTGAGACTGGCTCTATTCAGACTGGTTGTATCTGAGTAATCTTGTCTCCTCTCATACTATGATATATATATATATATATATATATATATATATGTGTGTGTGTGTGTGTGTGTGTGTGTCTCCCCATGGCAGGAGGAGTTGAAGGCAGATCATGCTTCATACCTGAGGCAGCATCCAGAGATCCGTACCCTCATATCTGACTTCCTGCAGTTCCTGTTGTTGAGGAAACCAGATGATGTCTTCCAGTTTGCCAGAGATTACTTCCTCCCATTTGCCTCCCGCTGTCCTCCAGAATCAAATCTGAAAGCCTCATCATTATGAAAACACATAAAAGGGCTTATAAGATTAAAACTGTCCAAACTGTCTCACAACCTGCAGTTTGTTTATCAGTTAAATTTATTCTTAAGTTTAGAGTCTGACTTTATCTTTTATTCTTAGAGAGCTGTCTGATCTTGCAAAACAACTGTAGCGACCTAAATTAAGTTTGTATTATCTGGTTCATGGTTTGTGCCTTGTGACACTTGCCTGGGCAAAGCACGTCTCATCAGAGCATTACATGTGATGCAACTCACTTGTTAAACTGGGTGTAGAGAGAGTTCCTTTGTATTTAAAAATAAAAGCACAAAATGCAAATGATATGTTTTATTACAAGAATGAAATGCGTGAAAACCTTCTTCAAACTGGCTGCATGACACTCGCTGATACAATTCTCGGGGCCCTTAACGTAGCAAAAGCCACACTATGACTGACTCAGCACAAATAATGTGTTAAAAATGTACCTGCGTCACTGGGTCTGTCTCGATGCTTTTATTTTGAAAGGTAGTCGCGGAGCTTTCGGCTCGTGTTCCTGCTGAAAGTGAAACCATTTCAAATGCGCGAGAGGTCAGTGACTGAAGAAACAGCTGAAGTGGAGTTTCATTTATGACTTTTTGCCTCTGAAGGAAGAGCTGAAGTCTTACCCTACAGTCTGTGAGTGTTACCGGCGACGGGAGGTAAACGTTGGACGTGTTAGTTGACGGTGACCGGCGAAACAACAGCGGTGAGTTTCAACGTCGTGACGTCGCCTGTAGCAGACTATCAGATAACTTCAGTCATTACTTCAGTAGTTATTCAAAAGCTATACTGTTTACTGTAGTGTCTTGTTAACTCTGAGCTGAGTTTACCACAGTAGTGTTGTTGTGCTACACGTTATCTGTGACTACATTTCATTTAGAGATAGAAAGCTTTAATTAAAACAAGAAAATTGGAAAATCCCCTCACAAAACGAACATACACCGTCATATACATTTAAATACACGCTCAGCACACCCAACTTCACCATACTGTTACTGCCCTCAACCAAGTTAAGGGAACAGTCGTTAGTTTCCTGATGAAGGCTGATGAAGAAGAAGAGCAGACATTAAGGACCAGGCCATGAAGTGTCCGAACAAGTCAGTCAGCAGTCACATTCCTGTCAAAGTCATTTGAGACTTTTAGTTTAGGCTCTCAAAGACATAAACACATCATTCTGTTATTATGTGTAACTTGTTGCCTGCCTCCCTGCCTCCCTGCCTCCTGCTTGTGTGATAGCCCTGAGCTGAGGAATTCTTAGCGCCGAGCACCAGGCCTGAGCTGGTGGGGGAGGCTCTGACATGGATGTGTTGAAGCTGTCCCGCATTGATGAGGAGCTGGATTCCTCCGAAGCAGCAGCCCTGTGCTTCTTGTGTCTTGATATTGTCAAGAGGAAACGACTGGAGGGGGTGAGAACCACATGCAGACAAATTACAGCAAAACCAAATGTAACTTGTAAGGTGATGGGACACCACGTGCTGCCAGAGCAGATGCACTGCTCCTTGGCTCTGATTCTGCACACTTATGGAGGATGGAGCGATAAACACCACCCTTCTAAGTTAGTTTCCTCATTTCCCTTTTCCCCGTGTTCTGCTGAGTTGAGATATGTTCACCATGTCAAAACATATGAGTCACATCATTTTCACACTCCTCAAACATACAGTAACTCCCTCTTCCGTGTAGATGGGGTTTGTCACCGCTATCTCATCTTTTCTCCTAAACCTCACTTTTAAGGGGAGAAAATTCTCATTGATCATTAAATTCGGGCTCTTTAAGTTTTCTGTGACTCTCTAAAAAAATCTTTCTGACACTCTACCTGATCACATTCATTAAATAATAATATTTTTCCCCATTTTCTCCCAACGTCTAAACTGTTACTGTTATTGAAGTCATAGTTGAGGCCATTAGTCACCTGCAGTCGATTTCTGTAGGAGGGGCAAGTATATTTTAAATATTTCCCTCGTTTTGTCTAGCTGTCAGTTTGTGATCTCTTTAATAACCTGAACTACAACCTCAATAATTATTTGTATGAAGTTTTTCAAAACCCAAGGACCACTGTCCATGGATGTGCTTTTTCTCATACAGGTCAAGGATGCAAAAGGATTGTTCTTGAGACTACAAGAATACAATCTGCTGGATGACGGTGTCTTCCTCTCTGAGCTGCTTCACACGATCAATCGTGCAGATCTCCTCAGCCTCCTGGAGACAGACAGCAGGCGAATAGAGGGAACAGAAGAGAGGCCCACTCTGTCAGCATACAGGTACAAGCAGTTAGAAATGTACAGAAACCAAAGGAGATGATGATACAATGTTTATTATATGATTCATTACTTTTCTGTTCTATTTTTCTCTGTGCCTGCTGTCTTGTCTGCCCCTTTCCTTGTCTTCTTTTTCACTCCTCTGCTCTCTCTGTCAGGAAAATGCTCTACCAAATATATGATGACATGACTCTGGAGAATTTGGAGAAGATGAAGTTTCTTTTGAACAGCAAATTGGGCAGAAGACAAATAGAGGCCTGCACTGTGAGTACACCCCCACCCCCAATCACTGCTGCACCCACTCACAGAGGAAATGATGATATGTTGACTTCACTTTGCTCTTGAGTGACAAATCTTACAACATTGGAACTTAAGTTACAGTCACTTTATCTTCTCATTGTTGTTGCGGCCAAGTGCTTGTATTTTTTTCTGGAGTGACTTTTGAACTTACCTGCTGTTTAAGTTGTGTTTTTTTATCGCCAATCAAAACTAAGAGTTCAGTGCACGCAGTATATTTAGTCGTGAGCTCTCATTTATGTTAAGTTGTGATTAGAATGAAAGGTGTTGTCATAAACATGAAGATCTGAAGCCAGTGCAGAAGGATACACACAGTACAACCCCAGCCATATGAAGTTCTAATTAAACAATGATGTTTCATTTGCTTTTGTAAGGATTGTGTAATGTTTAGTTAGGTGAACATGTGTTATTACTGTACTGAGCCTGCATCTGCTTTGTCACAACACATTTTGGAACTTCATCAAAACTCCATTGATTATGTATGTAGAGACAATTTTAGGTTCCCCAAGAGACACGCACACTGCTCCAGTGATGATTTATATGTTTGTCATGTCATGGCAAAGCCCCTGTAAACACAATCACAACCAAATCTTCTCTGTTCATTGCAGACTGCACTGGATTTGTTCGCTGAAATGGAAAAGGCAGATATACTGTCAAAGAACAAGCTCCATGAGCTGCACGCCGTACTGAAGGAGTTTGATCAGCAACTGGCACAGACTGTGCAGCGCTTTATGGATGGTATGAGAGATCAACGCATTCACACATGCAGAAGCACACGTGCATCTTTACATCGTATTACCATGAAATTCATAATGCAATTGTATTTTTTTTTTAGGCACAGCCCAACAGGATCAAAGACCAGCACGTCCTCCTGTCAGTATGGATTCCCAGGTACATTTTATGCACACACAGACATATAGACATATAGATGGATAGATAGATAGATAGATAGATAGATAGACAGATAGACAGACAGACAGACAGACAGACAGACAGATAGACAGATAGATATAGCTATATAAGGTTGTAATGTGACTCTGCTTCTTTCCACCAAGCCAACACCATCTCTGCCAGCACCACCAATTTTCTCAATGTCTGAGACTCGGCCCAGTAGTAAGTGTCTTTTTTGTTGTTTATAATTAAATCTTCCCTTTATTCACACCTCCAGCCATTAACAATGAAAAAATATGACTCTTAATGACCACCTCTTCTTCACTGCTTTAGACATTCACTTTCAGGCTGTCTCCTTAGTCTCAGGAATGTAACTTTCACTGTTTTTAATCTTCAGTTGGAGAAGAGATGGTTTACTCGGATGCACAACCAATCATTCAGCCGGCCCCTGTTCATGATGAGGTAAACATTCACACAAACTCAAATACCTTTCATTCATGTGTGCATCCATCTAGCAGAACATGAATGTGAGTAATTAATTTGTTCTTCTGTCCTGTAGATGGATTTCTACACTCTGAATCATAACCCTCGTGGTTTGTGTGTGGTCATCAACAATGAGCAATTTTTGGGATCACAGCTGAGAGATCGAAAAGGAACTAGGGAGGATGCGAGTATGTATTAACCATTTGAATATTTCTGTGGTCTGGTTTATGTATGTAGGCCTACTGTTTGTCTGTTAGCTCCAAAGTTCAGCACCAGTAAGAGCTGACGATGCACAGCAGCAACACTAAACAGATATGATGTGCAATAAAACCCAAACCTGCTGATGTTCTTCAGTTTGTCTCTCTTATATGTGATACAGGAGCTCTGGAGTCAGTGTTCAGCCGCCTCGGCTTTACAGTGATGATTCGTGATAACCTGCATGCTGCCAATTTACAGCATGAACTAGGAGAGCTGGGCAAGAGGAATTTTCTGGAGCATGATGCCTTGGTGAGTGATAGCACATGTTAGACCAGCAGCATCAGTGACTGCTGTATATACATGTTCATGCTGTAAGGTAATAGTTTGATATTTTGGAAATAGACCTTTTGGTTTATAGCTGTGAGTGAGATCAAGGAGATAAACATTTTTCATACTGCATCACAATATGGGCTCTGCGGTCAGACCCCTCACTCACCAGCACCAGGCAGCCTGTGTGGTGGCGTCACTGTTACTAAAAAGATCAAATCTGCTTAGTTTTGGCTGATTTTTTTTAGTTTTGCTCCCTTAAATCATCTTAGAAAAGTATCAGCAGCCTCTTCCACATATACCCAAAGGTAAAGCAGTAACAGAGTACCTACGAGCAAGGTGAATGACAACAGTAAAATGCCACATCATCAACTTTCTAATTAACTCCAATTAACTGTAGATGTTAATTTCTATACACCCAAGGTGGAGTGCTGCTATTTCTTTCTGATTATATTCTTTTGTCAGTTGTTATTGTTGTGGGATTTTATTATAATTATTTTATTTGACAAGAGCTGAAAATGAGCTGTAGCTATAACCCCCCTGTGAAATGCAACATTTTAATGTTTTGTATTGGACCTATGTTAAATTGCATCATCCCTATTAAATAAACTGTGAAGCTACAGGCAGTAGTCTGAAATAGTTATTTTAAAACTTTGATTCATGATAGATCTGAAATCAAAGTAGTAATTCCAGCTAATTAAGAATCAGCTTCTGACGTGTCACTGGGAAATACATCAAAAATCCATGTTAAACTGAGCTGCACTGGGAATTTAAGAACCATGTTTCCCTCTGATTGTAGGTGGTGTGTGTGCTCTCCCATGGAGAACAGGGGTGCATCTTTGGGACCGATGAGAAAAAGGTGACCCTGCGAGAACTCACGCTGCCCTTCACAAGCGGGAATGCCCCCACCTTGGCCGGGAAGCCCAAACTGTTCTTCATCCAGGCGTGCCAGGGGGGTAGCTACCAGGAGGGATCTGTGCCGTGTCCCCCAAGGCCACAAGATGAGGCCATGGACAGACAGATACGTCTGGAGGAAGACGCAGGTCCTGTCCGAGGCGAGACGGTGGCATCCGATGCCGACTTCCTGGTGGGCATGGCCACAGTTCCAGAGTGCAAGTCGTTTCGAAACACTTCCACAGGCTCCATCTACATCCAGGAGCTGTGCAGACAGCTGATCAGATCAGCAGAAAGGTGAGAGACACCATCATACCAAACACAAGATGAAAGGTTCAAGGCTCACATCATCACAAACCTGTCACAATTTACACAGAAGACAAACAGTGGTAGCAGGGACAATTTAGTTTTTCAGTCTTTAATTCTTCCATCAAGACATAATGCTGTACAGACTCACTATGACATCCAACCTGTTTCTGACCCAATCCAGCTGACGGATTGAAACGTTACACTTGATAAAATATTTTCATAAAAGATGCATCAACTTGTAAACCTTCTGTAGAGGTATATACACTTGTAGACCTCTGAATCAGCAGCATCAGTGTTTAGGTCAGATGTTAGTTTGTCGTAAATCACTGAGAGATACTCATTCTGTTGGACGTTTTCTAACAGCCTGGCAATGAATGAAAGGGAGGAACAGGAGGCCGCCTCTCTGTTTGTCTTTATAACCAAGCTAGAGCCTTATTTACCTACTGTCTGTCAGAACTTGTCAGAACTTGCAGCTCGGTCTTAATCAATTAATTCGCCTTGTGTGCCCTTCATGAACTTTATAAACAATGTGCACAGAAAAAGGTGCACATTGTCTGCAGTTTGTGCCTCTATTTGACTTCCTCCAATATACTTTATAAGGATAACATGTTTGGGTTGTCATTTAACAAATAGAGGCTTTTGGTTTTGAGCTGATGGCGTGATAAGTCTCAGCTCCTGTAAGTTTATCATTAGTAATGAGTTTGTGATGTTTTCTGTGCAGCTCGGAGCTCGATGACATCCTCACCGTTCTGACGCGTGTCAACAGGGAGGTTGGCAAAGGAGAGTATCTGACACACAAGCAGATGCCTCAGCCCCACTACACGCTGACCAAGAAGCTTGTCCTCAAATTTGTATGAGCCGACTGGGACTAAGTGCAAATGATGTGCCATATTTTCTAGTGTGTGTATGACTGTGGCTGAGTAAGTGTGTGTGTTTAATGTCTTTTTATGGTGCAGATGGTAGATGAATTTGAATGACTGTGTAGAATTTTCCTGGAAAGCTGTTGTGGGTTATTCTGGAGAAACAAAAGGAAAAAAAATGTGTCTTTTATGAAAAATAAAAAAAAAAAAAGTTTTGATATTCTATTTGCATTTGTGGTTATATGCAGTCAGAAAGCATTTCTTTATATCACAGTTGCAAACTATTTCTACATAAAAGCCTTACAAGGATCAAAATGTTGTATTGTCCCGTACCCACAGAACACAGTGACTGAAACAACGTACTGACTGTAGAGTATGGCAGATAAAAAAAGACCGTGGACATGGACATAAAAACAACCAAGTCAACAAAAGGAGTCACTTTTCATCGTTTTTTTTTTTTTTTTTTAATTATCATCCTAACCATTGAAACAGACCTCAGATCAGACCATGGTCTCTGGTAGAGAATCTCCTACCTTGTCTTTATCTACTGTGGCATCATCAAGTACAGATAAGGAGGGAAAATATAGTAAAATGCAGTAAATGTACTTTGTTACTCTCCCTGACAAGATGTCAAACTGCTTTTAAAAAGTTGGCACAATGAGAGCTTTTCTACAAAGTAATGGGAAACAGAATATTTTCCTACAGAAAAAGTATTTTATTTGTATTGGACCTGTGATTCTTGATTTTTATCAGGTCAATTTTTCACATTGAGTTACACTAATACAAATCAATAAAAGCGAAATTTCCTATTTAAAAAACAAGCAAACAAACATTTCTGAAGAGTTAGACTTGAAAGTGAGGAAAACACAGACATGGAGGTATTTAAGGTGGTGGGGATGATGGACTGAGGGTGACTGATGCAGCTGGGCCGAGTAGTATTCATACTGCAGGGGGAGACCTAAATGCACTAAGACCAGTGACTGTAATGTTTACTTGATGTAAATTGTCTTTTTATATTAAAATAGCTGTCGAGCATTACAGTTACATAAGTAGGATGACTTGTTCTTCTAGAAATGTACTCTCTCATACTCTATTGGCCTGGATACTTAAAGTTGAATGTAAGATCCCTCCTGAATACCTCACTGCTGGTGTGTCTGACTGAATGGGAAGACTTAGGCCCAGTGCTGGAGTTAATGTATTTAGTTTGTAGATGTAATGCACCTTTATTCAGTGACATGAAGCGAGCCTGTTGTAAATGAGTCAGCTCAGTCTGGCGAGTCCGATGCGCACACAAACACACCCTTGTGCGTGCGTGTTTGAGACAGGGCTGGGCTCCACCCTGCTTCTAACAGTTCCAGGAAATGTTCTCCAGCGCTGTTTCATACCTGACGGCTGCTGCTGAGCACACACCGCCGGGACAGGCCTGAGAGCAGACGGACAACAACCTCAGATTAACCCGTCAGATCAATCTCTCCGGTGCTTGGGATATTTTTTATTTTTACGCACAAAGGGTGTGTCTTTTTTCTTTATTGCCTTATCTCATCTTTGGAAACTAACAGGACCGGACTGTTTCTTCTTTCTTGGTAAGTGAAACTAACTGAAACCGACCACCGACCTGTGTCGTGTTTTAGTGACTGCTGCATAGAATGTGTATAAAAAGGTGCTGAGCTATTCATAGCAGGACGTCCTGTTGGCCGTGCAGCGGCCTGCCCCACCTGAAAAGGCTTTTTGTGGAGTTGGAGAGCAGGGTGGACTGGGTGTAGTGTGTCCTCTGGACGTGTCAGAAACTGCTCGGCATCAGTGTGTAGCCCATAAACTGCGCTCCTATGTCAGTGTCAACATGGTGACTGCGCACTTAAAGCCTGCCTCCTGTTTCCTGCCGCGCTACGGCTCACCTCTTCACGCGTGCTGTCGGTTAGGTCAGAAAACCCACAGGTGATATCAATAACAGTAATCATGGCCTCGCTCCGTTCACGCGCTGTCACTGAGCCCGCGTGCGTCCTATCAGCACTGACTGAAGCGCATACAGCGGGATGCAGCCCACTGCTGATGATTTAATAGCACACTACACCTGTTTTCCACAGGTGGATAGATCTGCTGTAGGCTACTGTGATGGGGAAAGGCCTTTTGGTTCAGGCAGTAGTAATAAACATAGGATCCGTGTCACAGTAAATAGTTAAAATGACAGTCCTTCACTAAGGCACTGTATACAACACTCATTATGGTGACGATGAGGACTCATCCTTTGGTTTCTGTTTGTGAGAGCTGCCCATTAGATGTCTGCTGGTATTTATGCAAATGAATCTGCTTAGTAATAGTTTGTTTGTCCTTTGTCAAAGGATGTCTTCAAATTGTTTTGCCCAACCAAATATCCAAAAGTCAAAGATAATACACTCTACACCTCTGTGACTGTCTCATGTTTAAGGAATTGGAATCTTTGATTCTTTACTTGCAAAATGACTAAACTGATCAACCAGTTATCAAAATATTTAAACACTTAAGATGCTATAACTCTCTTTCTATTAGCTATGTTGCAAAACTGACATGAGATACAGATTTAGGATGAAGAGATACAACTCTGTCCTCACCATCTCCTGACGCTGGCCTCTCAAAATAATTTACACACAGACACTATCTTCACTGTGGAGTAACAGAAACATGGGCCGAGCTGGAATTAAAGTCCAAGACATCAATTTCTTTACTATTTTTAAACTCATGTATTTTAAGACCAGAGCTGTGAGTACTTCAGAATTACATGAAGGAGAAGTCTGAGAAGTCAGGATGACTAAACACCCAGGTTGTGGTTGTGACAGTCACCACTGACACTGAATGTGTTAAAGGACATGTGACCATCTGAGCTCTTACAGGCCAAAATAAAATCGGAAGGTTGACATTATTGGCCTTGTCAAACCGGTTCCTCTCTTGTGAAGTATTGCTATTATTTTCACCCATGTGACAGACCTCACATGAGGAGCCAGGCGGTTTTCTCAGACACAGGTTGAACGCTCCACTCTTGTCACTGAAATGTAAAGAGATACAGTTTGTTTGTGGTACATGGAGGTAAACTGACTCATTTGTGATTCCCGGGCACTGTGGCCTAGAACCATGTGATATTTGGGTGGTGGTGGGGGTGGTGAGGAGGAAGAAAAATCAGATGAGGAAAATCAACGTCATCTAATCTGTGAAATGTGATTGTATTAACTTTCCTAGAACAGCAGCAGCAGCTACACCCTCCTGTTTAAACACACAACTGCCATAATCCTTGTCATTTACCAACTCTGTGACCGGAGAGAGATCAGATCTGTGTCTCCCTCTGTCAGTTCGACTGCAGATACTCTGAAGCGCTTTTTCCATTCAGTGTTTTCTGTCCTGTTGCTTGGTGCTTGGGGTGTGATGTAATGGCAGCACAAGGTGGAGCCAGCACTTGAATTCCTTCACTGTGTGTATTCCCTAAAGGTCCCAGTGAAAATGGAGCACAGGGAAGATTTGGCTTTTTTTATATATATAAATAAATAATGATGTGGCTCAGTTGTGAAAACAAACAAAGGACTAAAGTCATGAGACCATGTGCAATCTGTAACTCTGAGAAGATTTCAAAGGCTAAAAGTAAATTTGGTTTAGATTCTTGGTAACATACTTCCTGTTAGAGCGCCACAATTCATTATATCCTTATTACAGAAACGCATGATAGTTTGGACTTAAGTGACTGCACTGTAAGTGTGTGTGAGTGTGTGTGTGTGGGGGTGGGTGGTTTATTATTAGAAATATCCCCTCAGAGATCCATGTGGTGATTCCTGAGCCTGTGGTGGTTTTTGTGAACCACATTGCTAAGCAGAACCATATGTTCCTTAACCTGATACAACCTCAGATAAAGGCAGCTGAATTGTGATTGTTCCCCAGCATGTGCACACACACACACGCACACACTGCACTGCCATCGCTGAAGCCAGGACTGTGCATTTTTTAAATGTCACAGATGTTTCTACAGTGAGCAGCATGGAGAGGCATCCTCTGTGTGCTGTCGGGTCTTTGGTTGTGTTATTGCTTGTCGTTTATTTAAAGATCAGTGAGCGGTGCCATTTTATTTTATGTGACTTGGCCTCCCATGTTTTTATTTCAGGAAATATGCAATAGCGATGTCACAATATGAAATGACCAATAACCATGGCGCATTTAATTCATATCGCTCATATCTATTAGATCAGAGCCCGAGTGATACTTGACTTTTGAAGCCTACAACAGTGAGAGATTACACTTTTCTAGCACTCATTATATCACATAAGCACTCAACATAAGAACTCAGATGAAGATCTTTGAAATGTCATTACTACACATTTTGTGATCTCTGATGGATAACGTGCTGTGTAGCTGTGTAGCGCTATAGATACTGTCCATTTCCAAACCACAATGTGTTGCCAATTAAACCTCAGTGTGTATGGCTCACATGGTAGCATTTAGCTGTCCCCCCCCACACACACACACACACACACACAGCAGACCCTTCAGAGTCTTGTTACAGGCCAAATATGGGTCAAAAGTTTAGCCCTTTTTTAGTGTCTACTGACTCCTGAGGGAATATGTGATGTTTCAGCTGCCTGATGCTCTGCACTGCTCCGCACCATGTTCACCAGCTGGTCTCTCAAGTGGACAATCTGTGAAAACAAAACGAGCTGAGACATGCTGGAGTACTCTGAAGAGCTCAGGGGAACAGTCAGGGGATACTCACCTGTGTGTCTGACATCACTCCCCCCTCACACATTCATGTAGTTATTTCAATCATTCTTAATGCGACAATGAAAAATACAGCAGCATTGGAGGCTACGTATCTGAAAAGCTAAAATCTCTGGGTTATATTGAACATGGCAGTTTATTGCTTGTCTCTCTGCTCTCGGCTTCTGTTCATTGAAATGTGAAACGTGAACTTTTTTGTCTCCTGCTTCCCTCAGGCATCATGTCCAGGTCAGACTACCCTCCAGGGTACAATGACTCTCATGGCCTGCTCAACCAACCACAGGGCGGCAATTACCCACAACCTCCTGCCTATGGCTTCCCCTCCTACGGTGGTCCCCAGCCAGGTCAGCCGTCTGCTCCCTACCCCACTGCTCCGAATGCCCCAATGTTCCCAGGACAGCCAGGGGGCTACGCTCCTGGCCCGTACCCAGGACAGCCTCACTCGGGTGGGCCTCCAGGAGCAGGATACCCCAGTCATCCTCCCATGCCCCCAATAGTCCCACCTACCATACCATCAGATGTCCTGGGCTCTGGTAAGTCAGGGGCCACCAAGAATACCAGTGTGATATCTAAAGGGAATAGGCTTCCTTTTTTGAAACAAATGTGAGAAATATGTGTGTGTTACTGTGTGTGTGTGTGTGTGTGTGTGTGTCACTTAAAGTATTTCCAGTGTACATGCTAAGCTGAGCTCATCCTCTCCAGGCCGTAGCTTTCTATCAAGTAAATGAGTGTTATCACCCTTCTCATATAACTCAGCAGAAAATTCATTTCATTTGGAGCCAATACTGTAAAACTTTGCCTTTAAATGGAAGTTGGACTGCAGCTTCATGCTCTGTCTCTGGAGAGGGGGGACATTTCTCTTGTAGCATCTCTGTGGTCATTCCTCATATGTCTGTCCTGCTGGTGACACAGGTGATGAGTTTGCGGCGAGCGGCGGCGGCTTTGACAGTCTGAGCATTCGGCACGCCTTCATCAGAAAGGTAAAGAACGCTCACGACACGCCGTGCTGGGTCAGCACCAGTTTGTGTTTTACCATTATCTTATCTGAATCTTCAAACCATCTGGATCAGACAGGTTAATGTTGGCAGCCCGACAGAAACATTTTAACCTGTTTACCAAGGTGTAGCTACTCTAACCAGAGACTGCTTCCTGTGGCTTTTATATTTATCTGTGTTATGTAATATTTGTCATACATATGTTTTGATGACTGAGCTGCTCAGATAAAGGACTACAGGGTGTAATGGCTTCTGTTTGCATGTGTTTTTCAGGTGTATTTGATTTTGGCATCTCAGCTCCTCGTCACCACAGGCCTTGTGGCTGTGTTCACTTTTGTGTGAGTATACTGAGTGTTTCTCGTGTGTGTATGTGTCTGTGTGTATCAGTGTGTAACTGTGCCTCTGTTTCCCACAGTGAACCTGTCAGATATTTTGTGAGGAAAAACCCAGCCGTCTATTGGGCATCATAGTAGGTCTCCCTCTGTGCTAACATCAACACATTTTAAGTTAATAAGAGTTAAGTGTAAGGTTTTTTTTTAAATGTTCATATTATCACGTGTTGATTTTGTGCTTGTAGTGGTGTGTATATTGTCACCCACCTGGTGCTGGTCTGCTGTAAGGGCCCCCGGTGAGTGCAACTGCTGTGTCTCACAAGATCTCACAGAAAACATTTAGTATGTACATTTAACAAACAGGCATGTGCCTCATTTTGCAATCTCTCTCTCTGTCTGTGCAGGAGGAAGTTCCCATGGAACGTCATTCTGCTGTCCATCTTTGTAAGTTGGCCGACGTGTGAATCAGCAAATAGAGACACAAAATTACAACTTGATTATTAGGTTTAATACAGTAACTTAATGACCTTTTCCATCAGCCACTGCTTGTGTTGTCTCAGTATTTAAAGTTTGACTTTGATATCAGGGCTATGCAGTGAGTCACCACACTTGACTCATGCTGTTTGCATAATGCTTTTAAAATGTGTTCGGTAGCTGCGTTTTATAAACGCAGAGCAGAATGGCTCCATGTATTCATTCAGTTTTGTCAGCAGGTATTCAGCTCTCACACTGCTGACTAATTTGTATATGTTATGATTTGCAGGATTATTACAGCTGTTTTCAGCCCACACTACAGGCTGGGGTTTTAAGTTATGCACAAGAATACATTATTTGTTGACATTATTTATTTGTAAGGGATTATCCCTTTTTATGCAACTAGCCTTACAAAAGCTTTGATCACAGGCGTTAAAGTTTGTTTTGTTCATTATTAAATACACTCTAGATGTATTTCTGTTTATACAATTAAAGTATTAGTAATATATAGTGCTTTGCTGTTTAACCTTCAACTGTATTATCTGTCATTTACAGACTCTGGCTTTGTCCTACATGACTGGATCCATCTCCAGGTAAAGAACAACAGACAGTCCTTGTGGTCTGAAAACTTGAGGACAGAGTTTCCTGCTGTAATAAATACGTTGTACTTTTTATTTTTAGTTACTATGACACAAAAGCAGTGTTTCTCGCTCTGGTTATCACTGCTGTTGTCTGCATCGCCGTCACCGTCTTCTGCTTCCAAACAAAGGTAGGGTGTGTATGTGTGTGTGTGTGTGTGTGTGTGTGGTCCAGGTATTACTCAGACCCATATCTGTTTACACAGTCAAATTAGGGACACTTTTCTTCCTTATGGCAACATAATGCCATTCATAAAATTTTAAGGTGGAGACAACATTAAAGGTTTGGTTTGTGTTCGTATCAGAGTCTCCAGGAAAAAAGTTCATGTAAAATCACAGAAACACAACTGTGTGCGTGTGTGCAAATGCGTATGTGTGTATGTGCTCATCAGCTTCAAACAACTGCAGTGCATTCTTTTTTCATGCAGTTATATGGATTAACATGACTGTCGGCGGTTTCTTGTTCTCAAAGGTCGACTTCACCAAGTGCCAGGGTCTCTTCTGTGTGCTGGGCATCGTAATATTTGTGACTGGCATCATAACGACCATTGTGCTGTCCTTCAAATATGTGAGTTAGAGCTGATGTGAACAGCAGGTTACTCATCCTTATCTTCTTCCTCACACTAACTTTGTTTCCTGTTGCAGATTCTGTGGCTTCACATGCTCTATGCAGCTTTGGGGGCCATAGTCTTCACTATGGTGAGTATTTAACATCAATGCTCCATAAAAAAGTGCTTTTTGTACGTCACACTTACTTAAAACCCCCTTTTTTTTTTTACCTTCTTACAAAATGTTTTCTGCAGCGTTCTGAACTAGTTTCTCTGTGTTTGCAGTTCCTTGCGTACCACACACAGTTGCTGATAGGGAACAGGAAGCACTCCATCAGTCCAGAGGAGTATGTGTTCGCCGCACTCTCCCTTTACGTCGACATCATCCAGATCTTCCTTTTCCTGCTGCAGATTATTGGCGCCTCCACCAAATAAGTCTACAACAGTACAGCTTGTTTTAACAGGCCACAGTCAGGTGCCCGGCTGCAGAATCATTCCGTGCTTGTTAAAACCTTTTGCTTGATTTCAGTCAGAATCAGATTAGATTTATAAACTCATGGTGCACTTTAGGGAACATATCAAAGTGCTGAAGCTAAAATTTTGTCATTGTGTAGGAAGATTAAACCTATGCACAAAAAATGCACTTTTTCTGAAATATGTATTCCTCTGCTCTATAAGCAACATATCAGTGGTTAGCAAAGCATATTAATACAATATTCATAAATATCTATGGACGTTGGAAATCCAGCTGCAACATTTATTCACTCTTGCTGGGCTTCAGTTGAGATACAAAGTGTTTTTCTCTGCATGTACATACAAATACTACGACTGCTACACTTTAACTGTTGAAAATGGGGAAAATATATATATTCCAATGTTCAAAATCCAATTTGCCAACACAACATCTCTCTTGTTGCCTTTGACCTACAGTAGGGGAGGATATTATCCAAAAAAAATGGTTCCTGATAACACATAGCCTAGGGTTATGATAGGCATAGTGTTACTGATTTTTTCATATTTATTTTGTATTATTGAAAGCAGCTGTTCTTCCATGCAGTGCGTAGAAATTTATGACACAAATTAATCCATAATATTTGATTACCACCGAATGGTTTGGCAAATATTAGGTATTTAGTTTTAGTATTCCCTGTGAATGACTGAAAGGGAGATTTGGGGGAAAAACTATGGTGGCACTGCAACATAGGAAATAGGAAAATACATGCAAATAGACAAAACACAAGCAAAAAAAAGTGAACATCCTCATTATGCAACATGTGATCTGAAAACACTCACAATGCAACCAAACACGCAAACCACAGGTACCACAGATGACAACAGAAGTATTTCCAGGGGACACAAAAAAGTGATGAACTAGACTGGATGCACCTCTATATTCAGTGGTTTATGACTTTTGAAGTTGTGAACCCAACACCGTTGCTGTCTGTGCTACCTTCAGCACATTCCTCTGTTTGGTTATTCTCTCTAATAGATGAAGTTATTTTCTGAATTTGCTTGTGCTTAGTCTATTTGCATGTGATTTCTTTAGTTGAGCTGTGAGCCGTCTCTGCTTCCTTTGTGTGATGTTACTTTTATATATCTAATATAAATATATATATCTAAAATGGATGAAGTTTTGCATAAAGACTAGAAAGAGGGAAATAGATAGCCTGACTCTGTATAAAGACAAAAAATAGTTTGCCAATCAACGTTTCCTGTTAACACACTACTTCTGCTGTTTGTTTATTCTGTGAAATAAACAAACTGTTGGTATGAGGTATTACATGCTGGACATCGTCGTGACCACTAACAATAAAGTCCTTTTTACACTTTTTTTTCTTTTACAGATTAAACCAACAAAACATATTATGTTCACCAGTGGCTTGTAAGTAGGTTTATGACCTTTGAAGAGAGCAGGGCTCACTGTGTCCACTCCTCCAGTCAGTGTGCTACACTAAGCTAACTATGACCACCAGCTCACTGTGGCTACATATTGTACAGACATGTAGAAACAACTGTCTCATCTAGCTCTCAGAAGAAGTGTGAAATCTTAGAACCAACACACAATAGCAGCTGAAGACGAGAGGAGCGTTTATGTACCCAAGTGTGATGTTACATGATGCAACATCTTGTATTGATCCCAATGACACTTGTATGGATAAAACAACTTAAATAGTATCAGTGCTTGGGAGGTGGAAGTGCCCTGCACTGACAGCCTCAGATCTGCTGTCAGCTCATGTCAGCAAGACTTCAAGCGATGGATTTCAATATATGTTGTTCTCCTTGTCATTATGTACATACATCACTATAGTGCCTTCACAATGACGATGTTTTGAGATTACATTTTTTACTTTAATAAGTACAGGGTTGTACTCAGTGACCTTTTATAGTATTGTTAAATACAGAGTGTGTCTGTTTATATGTTCCTCTATTACAGTCAGATCTGGGTCAGACACTGAGAGTACCAGCCGGGTGGGTTTTTCCATGAAGGATAGCACCAGCGTTTGGCACCATGGTGATTACTCATTGGAAACCTTCTTAAAGCCTAAACTGGCACAGTGTCAAAAATCATGCTCAAACCCCACCCAGCTGGTCCTCCATACCACTCCTCATAATATATAAAGACCCAGGCCAAAGTTACATGTAACTTTTGACTCAAAAAAAATATGGCCAACATGTGTGTGGCTTACATAGTGAGTTGGTATGGGTTTGTAAATATACATAACAGTGCTGAAGAGAATCTGTTTGCCTTTTCATATCAAATAAAAGATTTTTATTTGATGTTTTCATGTCATTCATTTGCAGCTGTATCATTTACAATTCACATTTATACAAGAAGTCATTTATAAATATACTTTTTTTTAATTTTTCTATTTTTTTTTTTTTATGGATCATCGGTATAACAGCCCATACATACATGTTCATTCTCCTACTTTTTCTTCCTTTTCATGTTAATGAGTAAGAAAAAAAACTGTCCCAGTGGAGGGTTTTGTCTCAGACAGATCCCTTCCTGAATTTCCTTAATCCAGTAGAAGAAGCAGTTGCCTTGTGCTGAATGTCTCTCAGAGCATCTGGGTGTTTTACAGCTCAAAGTCCACATCTCTTCAGCAGTAGTTCAGGAATCACTGTCTCACTCTGACATTCAGGATATGGTGCAAATCACTACAGCCATCCACAACCATTACTGGTCCACGCTGACCCCCTCTTTGTGACGGCGGTAGCGGCTGCCCTCATAGTCGCCCTCGTTTGAATTTTTCATCCTCTGTCGGACCTTGAGCTGCTTCAGTCGGTTTTTGTCCACCTCCCTCTTGGCCAGGATGAAGGTGATGATTCCTGTGGGAAGGCCAATCATCCTGGACAGAGACAAGAGATGGACAGTGACAGTGATCCATGATTGTACAGAAACTGAGGGGGAGATTGTAATACTGTGGTGACTGTACTATCTGCCTAGATCATCTCATTCAACACTGTATGTCCAACATGAAGGCCTGCCTTGGTTCACAGTCAGCTAGGTACATCAGAAGCTTATTTTAAGTTGTGTTCACCTCATGTGTGTCTAAAATGTTCAGCTGGGATTTTTTTAAGCTTGACACAATTGATAACAGGAAGGACCACTAAAAAACTACTGATGCTACTGATAAAAGAGGAGACTCACCAGGCGTAGCCGATCTTCATCATGGGGTTCTTGGCCTTCCTCTTGGGGATGTACTCCACGTCTTCAGCCTCCTCCTCCTCCTCCTCCCTGGCTCTCCTGTCGTCGGTGCTGCTGCCCCTCTGTGGCTCTGTCCTGGAGCTGCTCAGGGAGGCGGCGGAGGAGACATGTAGCGGCCGACAACACCGACTCACTGCCGGTGTGAAGCTGCTCTGCGTGGGGAGCCAGCGGCTGGGAAAAGTGAGTGGACCTAGCGGGGAGGAAGAGCACTTTAATGCCCCGGTGATATGACCTGTGCCTCCTCTGTGGCCAGGTTAGCGTTTCACAGTAACATTCACCTGTGCTGCTCAAAGTCATTACCGAGTAAGGAAAGGTGGTGTTATTGGTACAAAGTCTGCCACGGCCTCGGCTAAAGGTGATTTAAGTGTTTAATTTAATAAACCAAACATTTACGGCACGTCAAACATCAGTCGGTTAGTGTGTTACCTCTCAGTGCCGTCCTGACAGCTCTCAAGTAGCTCGCCGCCATCTTTGTTGAATAACTTGAGTTGCACATGCGCAGTGACATCTCATTCAAGCTGCTGCCACCTAGTGGTCAAAGTCAGCACGGCACTTCAGTGAACCGCAGCAAATGACAAAAAAAAAAGAAACTGTCCAAACTAATGTGTTTATTTCAAAATTTTATTTATTCAACCAACATTTTTTCAACATCTCTCATTTTACAAAAACATATAACTTGAGTCCATGGAGGCAAGCTGCAGTGTGTGCCTCTTATATATAGTTACAATAACAAATAGCAAGTACACAGTCGGGGCAGTTCCCTCAGTCAAACAATAAAGCCAGTAAAGAACTGGAAGAAAGAGCAGCATATTTACAAAAGTCAGTTTGACAAAAGAAAACACCTTTTTTTCCTTTAAAGAGCCCCAGAATCTAATTTTTACAGTAGAGATGATAAACTCTAAAAACAAGTCTAACAGCATCTCCAACGCTACTTTTATGTATGCATTACATATGAGCATTCATATTCAACACCTGGAACATCAACTTTATTGCTGAGGTTTAATATTATGGAAGCTGTGAGCATGCAGAGGGAAAGGCTTAATCTTCCAGGATGTAGTTGGGGTTGACGACCAGAACAGCTCCCTCTGTGCTCTCAGACTCTGAACCCTTCAGCCCGGCCTGAGACAGCTCGATGAGGATGTGATCCTGGGGAGAGATGCACGTCGTCAGTCATGTCCACCACACTGAATACTGAATGAATGAACTTCATTATCTCTACAGAAGGTGGACTCACATAGTGCACCAGCCTGTGGATGACCTTCTCTATCAGACCCTTCTTATTGATCAGCTCCTCCTCGGAGTCGATCTCTGACTCGATCTCCTTCAGGTACCAGTTCACCACGGCACTTTTCTTCAGCTCCTCCTCTTCCTCAGCTGCAGATGACAGTTAAAAGGTCAGATTAAAAAAAAACTGGAGTAGTAAAGCAGATTACGAAGCCGACAGCAGGAAGGAGGACGCCTCTTACCCTCCTCTGCCTTGCGCAGGTGAAGGACGAGCAGGTTGGAGATGCGTTTGTACTCGGGGAAGGACAGGCGGAGAGATGGCTTCTGGGTGCCGGGCTCAGCGTGGCCGTTCACACCATTGACGTGGCCATTGATTCCATTAACGTGGCCATTAATGCCATTAACACCATCTGCGTGGCCGTTTACACCATTCACTCCGTTGGGGATGTTGTTTCCTGCAAAAACGAGTTCACATTAGATCACTTGTTTTGTCGTTACAAATACCAATCACTGTTCTAGTGTAGCTGTCTCTGTGACAGTACCCTCCTCCTGCTGCTCCTCCTCCTCCAGTTCATCCTCCTGCTCCAGGTTGATGTCGGGCGTCTCCACCCTGATGATGGACTTGTTCAGAAGACGGAAGGCCTCCTTCACATGTTTGGGCTGAACCTGGAGACACAGAGAAATGTCACTGTCATGAGAGGTACACCAGAGTAGTTGCAAATACAACTTTCTTTTTAAAGCCTGAAATGTGCTTGTTAGATTATATGATTATGCAAATCCTTACTGCTGATGTCACTCTACACCAGTTCTAAGGTTCCTTAGTTTTAAGACTCACAGTAGTTTATTCAATGGTATGTTACATTTTGTCCTGTATCCAGTGTGTGAAACTCCATGTCTGACACAATACCAGTTAGAATCCCTTCATGTCTTCTGTGCTCCAGAGGGTTCTTGTTGCACTCACCTCATCACAGCAGTGCATGCGTGCCATGCCCTCAGACAGGCGGATCATGCTCTCCAGCTGTCGCACCGTTATCCTCCAGGCAGACTTGGACACGCTGCCAGCGCCATCGCGCTGACGGAGACGCTTGTACTGCTCAACGATGAACTCCTCAGATTCACTTGAGATCTACAGACAGACAGTGTGCAGTGGTTACTGGAGAGTAAAGCCTGGATTAATAATGCATGTGCAGGTTGAAGCTCAACACGCACACAACACACACACACACACACACACCTTAGGCTTGAACTGCCTGGCAAAGAGCAGGTATCTGCGGATCTCATCCAGAGAGTACAGCCTGTCCACAGACTCCTCCACACGGGAGTGCAGGTCCACAATGCGTCTGGCGATGGCATAGTCTGTTACCTAGGAGACATCCACAGATTGACATATGTTATTAGACCAATAAGAAATTAGATTTACAGGACTACACAAAAGGACCAAAGAAATGGAGGACATAGCAGATGGAAAAAAAAAAAAAACTTAACGCAGCTGGACATAGAAGAAAAACAAAGCTGCAGTTAAAAAACCACTGCACAGACTCCATCCTGTACCTCGTTACAGTCGTCCACCAGGATGAAGAAGAGGTCGAAGCGGCTCATGATGGGAGCGGTCAGGTTGACGTTCTGTTTCAGACTCTTGCTGCGGTCGTAGCGTCCACCCACAGGGTTGGCAGCGGCCAGGATGGATGTGCGAGCGTTCAGGGTGGCCTGGAGGAGGCGGAGACAAAGTCGGGTTAATCTACTGCAGAGGTGGCTGCAAGGCCTCATGGGTAATGGTGTGATTTCTTAATCACACAAATTAAAGCTTGCTCTTCAGTTGTTTATAGTATTCATGACATGTCTACTCTTTCATAGACATTAAGGGCATCAAGCCATCCAAGGCTGATCTGACCCGTTACCTTGACTCCGGCCTTGGTGATGCTGATGGTCTGCTGCTCCATGGCTTCATGGATGGCCACCTGGTCCTTGAGGTCCATCTTGTCAAACTCATCAATGCAACACACACCCTATAAGCAAAAAACAACTATTAATACCAGTGAACAGACTTTCCTCATATCCTTCTCTCTTCTTTGAAACTTGTAACACTCACGTTGTCAGCCAGCATCAGAGCTCCAGCCTCGATCACAAACTCATGGGACTCCTCATCTCGGACCACGGCGGCCGTCAGACCTGCAGCACTGCTGGCTTTCCCACTGGTGTACACTGCTCTGGGACTGAACTCCTCCACATGCCTGTACACACATACACACACACACATTTAGATTTCATTGTCACAGAATGTAAACACATCCAGATCTACATTTTGTAGTCATCAACAATATTGGAGCCGGGGACGGGACATTAACAGAACACCTCTGATAATAAATCATGGCATTTGTACTCATCATACTAACTGATGACACTCAATATAAAAATGAACTGCAGTGTGTTAACGTGTGTGTAATCTCTTAAACATACTTGAGGAACTGGCTCTTGGCAGTACTCGGGTCTCCGACGATGCAGACGTTGATGTCTCCTCTCAGAGAGGTTCCCTCCATGGTCGTCTTGGGAACGCCTCCGAACAGCATCAGCAGGATGCCGCGCTTCACCTCATCGTTGCCTGAACGCAATGCAAATCATCGTCAACATTTAAATGAGCCTCCACAGTTTTAAAGACCTTTGGGACAAGCACCAGACACTGACCATGGATGGTGGGGAAGAGGCTGGTGCACAGGTTGTGGTACAGGTTCTTGTCCTGACTCATCTCAAACACCTTCTCCCACTCCTTCTCTGTCATCTGGCTCTTGATGCTCTCTGCAGTCTGCTCCTCCTCCCGCAGCTCCTTTCCACCAAACTATAATACAGAAAACATTTCAGGTGAACATTAGACATTTGCTCCTGGGGTTAATCATGTGGACAGGATGGGACAATGATGTGCGGCTGACTTCTCATAAAGGTTTTGCATCGTTTCATGGAAATATACAAATTTATCTGTGTGTGTGTGTGTGTGTGTGTGTGTGTCTTACCCGTGGGTTAGTTGGGGCCACATTGCAGGCCAGGAAGGCCAGTCTGTAGGACAGCTCTCTGACTCCCAAAGCTTTCAGTCCTCTCAGACCCTCAGACTCAAAGCCCTGTGGTCCTCCAGCTACACGGGTACTGGTCTCTGCTCGCACACCTGCAGCAGGAACAAGAACACCAATACAAGTCATGAGCCATCCAAAAAAATTCTATTAATGTTGTCATTTGGAGGCTCTAAAGGTGTGATCAAACTCATACCAGGAGTGCTGAGCTGAGAGACATCTGGCACGACAATGAGGGTCCCGGTGAAGTCACAGCGGTCTCCGGCCTGAGCCGTCTCCACAGCTTCCGCCCTCAGGACGATCTCCAGGGAGCGTGGGATTGAACCACGGGGCAGCTCCGCCTGTGTCTCCTGGATACGCACCTGAATGCAGCACACAGGGTTAACACAGAGGTACACTTAATCAGAGTCTGCACGCCTTCTTCATCTTCATGCACAGACACACACACACGGGGTCCTGAGAGTTACCTTCTGGAAGTCGATGAACTTGGATTTGTGTGTGTCCAGGTGGAAGCGGGAGCGGTTGTTGCAGACGGGGTTCCTGCAGATGGTCGGAGGAGAGTATTTGAACTGCTGAGGGACGTCTTTGATCACGGCCTGGCAGTCCATGCACAGGAAGGTGCCGCTCACCTGAAACATCAGACAAGTCACGACAATGACCAACACACACCAGCTCAATACTAATGTGCTCATACATCAGTGTAGATTCTTTCACATCACTTTTTCTTCATGTGCAACCTGCAGAGTATCTCACCAGCTCAGGGTGCACTGGGTGCGTCCTCACCACCTGACCACTGATCCTCACCAGGGTGCCGATACGTGCGGAGGACAGCTCACGGATTCTAGGTTACACAAAGGAAATTTAACATATTAATTATCCAACTTCTACTGGTGCATCTACAGCAAAGTGAAAACTGTGTGTAATGACTGGGTGTAAAATCCAGCAGGGGCCTTCAGCTTGTTATGAGAGTCTTACTTGTGCCTGGTGGGAAGATCCTCGATGGCCACGTAGAACTCCTTGTTGAGAGGAACATTCCCATGATCCCGAGCAAAGTTACGCACAGCCCGGCACAGGAAGGGATACACTCTGAGGACAGACACCTTCATGTTAATCCACAGGTCAAACCTCTGCAGCGCTTCATGCACATGTACTAATTCCCCAGCACAGTTCATATGTAATGTGAATGCACTCAAATCAGAGCAGCAGCTTTAACACCTGAAACTAAGTGACAGTGACTTGAGCCCAGCTGTGAGGTGAGCTCACCTGTAGTACTCCTCCTGGATGGTGGTGGCCAGCTCCTGGTTGAAGCCCTCCAGGTCTGTGAAGCTCACCAGCAGCGTGTTCCTCTCAGGCCTGATCAGCTCCTCGGCCTCACGGACATACTTCACCTCCCCGTCCCCGCTCTGAAACCTGCACAGGACAGATGACGACATATAACACACGTCGACCAAGAACACAAAGGTGGATCCTCACACTTATCTATAAGCGATATTAAAAGGAGCTATGAGGTCTAACACGATCAGCTCGTGCGCACTGACGACAACACAAAGGAAGCTGCAGCTGAGGGACTTACTCCTCCAAGAAAGCCTGGAACAACTTCTGGCATTTCTCAGCCAACTCGTCCTTCACCATCTCCCCGACATTCTCCGCGGTTGCTGTGGCAACATCCATACTGAAATACTGTAAACTGCGATCTAAGATTCAGAAATACTTGTGATCCGCGCCGCTCCTCTCCGGACACACACACACAGTCAGCACGCTCAAGTCCTCACAACAGAGAAACACTTTCGCGCGAAAAGACAGACCACGTGACGTTTGGCGCGCCACTCTCGACCAATCGGTGACGCTAAGCAAATGTTCTGAAGCTTGTAGCCAATCGAAAAGGCGGAAATGTGGACTGACGCAGTGTCCCTCTCCGTTTTCCCGCGGTACGCTTCCGGCTCGAAACGTCAATAAAGTTTAAAGAAAAAAATGCTGAAGACGAGTTCAGATCAAATCAGCCTTTTATAAGTCAGTTCATCAGCGCGGGCTGACGTAACGACGTTAACAGCATGTCCATGTATCCATGTAATGCATCATACTGTTACTTTTAATACATGGATCACCAATAATGAGTTGTAGTTTCAGTATAGGTTCTGACAGTGTACCTGATGCCGTGTTGTAGCTCCTCACTGTGACCACTGGGGGGCAGTGAACACTCATGATCCTCTGTGTTCAGCACAACCGTCAACTCCAGCAGCTTCAGGACCATAGACTCTGGACCGAGGGCAAACACGAGGAGGACAGCAGTGTGAGAGAGCCTGCTGATGGTTCAGATATTCACGCTTATTTGTCAACCTGAACCTGAACCAAAGGTACACTGACAAACACTGTGAACTTTTACACATTTACATTATCATATACTTTTATATTTATTGTTAATTTTCAGTTTAAGTTTCCTGACAGTTCAGTATTTTATATTTTTAATCATTCACCTTTAATTCCCACCACCACTCTGGTGGGAAGCCAGTGGGGGATCATATCCGTGTTGCAGTGAGCCACTCTTACTGCCTCCCTCTGTAACACCATTGTGATGGTTGTAAAGCCAGTCATCCATTAGTTCTTGTCAAATAGCTCCTACATTTTCACCACATATCACAAACCGTACTGTATATATTAGAAGCAGAGTTTTTACATGTTGAAGTGGACTGTAGTGTAGGAAACATGTGAGACACAGAATCCAACTGACCAGACACTGTTTTATGAGTGATGAGTCTACTTATTTGTAGCCACAGTTTGAAGTTCAGAAGCAAACATTTGGGTTGCATACAGCTCTTATCAGGATCAGGTGTTGAAAGAAGATTACAGTCACACATGTTAGATCATTTGTCAGCCCTGTGGCTTATCACACAGTGAGTTTGAGATGGAAGCAGAACTCTGCTGAACATGGAGCGTAGTGACTGTGAACAACCAGTGGGGGAGTAACACTAGCACCATTGTGGTCAAAAAGGCTTCAGTCCCAGGGGGCTGTTTGCACATCACTATAGTCACATGAGTTGTGTCAATGAGAAAATCAGTTGTGACACATCAATAGATAATAATGAAACTGTAATGTAGTTTATAACAGATGCCAAGGTATTTTTTTGCTTTTTGTTTAAATTCAGAGAACTGGTAACCACAATATGACATGATAGTTGTGAATGTATTAATATGGTTCATGTGGTTGTAATGTCTGTGATATTAATTCTACTTTTTATTTATACATAAACTATTTATTTATCAATATTTTTCTTTCCCAGTTACAACTAAGAAAATCTGATCTACTGCTGAAGGGCATGAGGTAAAGCAGGAGAAATCAAGTGTTTGTTTGTTTGTTTGTTTGTTTGTTTGTTTGTTTGTTTGTTTGTTTGTTTGTTAATCTGACATTTCCAATGAAACCTGGAGAAACATATCTACATGAACTGTGTGTGAAAGAAATCCTGTATAAAGGCAATTGGCATCCGTAGTACTAATTATGAGACCGTGAGATTTATATGATGTATGTCTATAGGAGAAATCTGGAGCACCCAAAGGACAGCCATACAGAATAAGGAAGGGGTGTCCCAACAGAAACAGTCACAGGACCATCTGCAAGGCTCAACACACACTTCTATTTTCCATTAACTCCTATTTCTGTTCCCACATCATTCTCACGTCTCCACCTGCAGAGGTCAATACAAACACTCCCGGCAGGCTATTGGTTTCACCTGTCACATTGTATGAATCCACCAGGAACAAAGCAGGAAGTTATTGCAGGCCATTTGGATGCTGCCCAGTGTTTCTCTGCCTTTTTATTTCTCCTTTTGTCTTGACCTCTGGTTTTCCCACGATTGTTCAGCAGCAGGAAGCTCAGCCTGTCTGAGAGTGACGAGGGAACCTGACCATCTGTAGGTAAATACACACACTGACACACACACATGCACCACCAGGGCATCAGTGTAATGACTGGTGAGGAGGGATTTTTATGTAATAATTGCCTGGAGAATAAAAGTACAGTATGTTCCACCACTGTTATCATTACAAGTCCTGCTACTTCTAGTTGTAATATAGCCATCCAGACCCACACACACTAAGCTAGTTGGATCAATAGTCTGCAGCCATGCATCTGGAACTGAACAGCCTCATGCAGAAACATGAAAACTTTGATTGTGTCCAGTTTGTGGTAACAGGTGAAAAACAAGACGGCGGGAACTAACAGGTGTAGGAGCAGCAGGATGTCAATAGAGAAAAGGGCAGGGATGGTTTAAAAAGAGCCGTTTCCTGGTTTATTTGTATTCAGACGGTGACACATGTTCATTGTTTATGTGGTTCACTCCTGCACGCTGGACCTGAAGCCAAACTGTGACTGAGAGTGAAGTGCTGAGCTTCAAGTTCATGGGTGTTCACATCCATAATGAATGAATGAACACAGCAGGACACCAGTGCTTTTTACTCACAGAACCCCAATTTTAGGACAAGCAGCCCTCAGCCCAGCTGAGCAGGTGCTAAACTTACTTAATAACAGACTGAAGGCAAAACAAACAAACCAACAAACACAGAAACAAATAAGAGGTGGAGACTAGTACCTACAGTAGACCTTTGTCAATGACAAAGTGTCGTTGATGTCTGTAGGCCGATACGACACAGTCTAGAGTGCCAATTAACAAACTCTAATAGACTGATGAATATGGAGCCTCTGGAAAAAGAGAAAAAATGTGATAATAATATGGGTGTTTAAATAAATTAGCACTTAAAACTGACTTTATATAACATTTGTTCTCATGTAACATTTGTTGAAAGAAGAAGAAGAGGAAAATGTCATGGTAAATTGTTATTTCCTGAGCTAAATGCTAAAAACAGCATGCTAACATGCTAATTATGAACATGCTAACATGAGATTTGACGTGTGTCATGTTGATCATCTTAACACTTAAGCACACAAGATACACAGAATACATTGTCATTAGAGTTAGACGTGTATACACCCAAAATCAAATTCAAATTTTGGCCTGAACAAATCAATCATGTGACCCAGTTGTGGGCTGGATTCATTTTGCTGTTTGGGTAAGAGACACTAATTACTTGGGGAAAGATGGTTGTCTGCATCCATACTAAACTTCACGACAATCAATAAGTTATTGAGACATTTCACTAAAACCAAAAAGTGATCATCGGTGGCTCTGTGAATCAACAAAGTCATTAGGATTCAGTCTTCTGGGACCTTGCATCAATATTTGTGCCAGTCCATCAAATACATGGCACATGTCAACATGAATGACTGACCAATCAACAGTTGTAATGTTTTGTATACCAAGAATTAAACAAAGTATGTAGGATTTTTACTGAGACTCAGGACATAGTCATGATTTTTGTTATCTACGTCATTCACAAAAGCTGATACCACCCCTGTTCTTAATGCTGGAGCGATCTATTGTGATGTTTGCACTGTGCCATTGTACCTGGTTTATTGATGAAGCTGGATAAATGCTGTGAGTGGCCTTCAGTGTCTCCTTAATGTTGTCAAACTGATTTACTCTGTGGCAGCTCTCTGTGGTGGAGAGCACAGAGCTGCTCGGGTGTTTGATTGTTTTAGCTGCTTGTTTTTCCTAAAATGAGCTGCAGGAAGTATTTCCTGTTTTGAATACACTATGAATAGAAGAGGATTGTGTGTGTGTGTGAGTGTGTGAAGGAGAGAGAGACAGAGAGAGAGAGCGAAATATATGGACAGGTAACAGGTGAGTGTTTATTCTACATGTGTAGCTGTTTACATGCACAAAAGCAGATGAAGGAATGAAGTGACACACTGTGAGACTCACAATGAGACACACAGAAACAGAGTCGACCTCCTATTGTGGCCCTAAATGACTGTATTCTTCCATTTCGTCTCTCTCTCACAACTCTCCTCTTCATCCTCCTCTCTGCGCCAGGAAACGGGACACAGTAAACTTCCAGCTTCTGTTTCTCTCACTTCCAAGTGGAAGTAGGTTTGTGGGAAGCACTTTGTGTCTGTGTGTGTCTGTGTGTGTCTGTGTGTGTCTGTGTGTGTGGGTGCATGAAAGTGCTGGAAAAATGGACCTCCTGACCCCCTCATGCTCCCTTCTCTCTCACGTAGAAGGAGTGAACTGTTTATATCATCAGCATAAATCTGACCTGCACCCTCAAAACACTGACACATCCACACACACCCTCCCTCACACACACACACACACACACACACACACACACACACACATTGACATGCATGATGGTTATCGCACCTCTAGTTTTTAAAAAAGCAGTTTCATTTTTCGGATGGACTCAAACCTGTTCCTGCTGCGGACCAGTGGATGCAGATGGCAGACGGCTGAGTGGCTATGAATCAATACAAAAGGAGACCAACTGCTGGTAGTGGAGACTTGACACAAACACCACACATCTGACCGGTTTCAACACCTCTCCCCTAAAATCTGTGAATTAGCAGCTCTGCCCACAGACACATCAAACATCAAACTGTTGGCAACTGTTAGCAGGCAAATAAACAAGACCAAATCCATTTGATCCTGGCTTGTTGTTCTTCCAGTTCCACATTTCCTGTCTACATTTTAATGTGATTTCTGTGATAAAGCTGAAATACCACCCATTAGTTTAGTTGATTAAAGACTAAACTACAAATGTAAGTTGGGTTTTATTGATATCAATCTAAGGAGCTGGAAGTGATGCTGCCAGGAGAGCCAGGAAATAACAGGGTTTCAATTAGGAAGTAAGAAACATAATTCTTAAGAAAAAAAAAAAACAAAAAAACACTTTCACAAATATGGGTTATTTTCACATTTTATTACCAACGTACAAAATGCTACAAGCACTGAAACCACTTTACAGCATTATTTACAAGAGCAAAGGAAAGACCAGTCATGGACCAGCAGACCGCTCCTTACTCTCTCATACTAGATGTAAACATCCTTACAAACAAATACAATATATACAATATGTACAGTATACACACACATACACACATATACACACACACAACCAACAGCACAGGCCAACACTAGCTGGAATGTAAACTGGAGGACTCGGACTCTGTGGTGGTGGAGGCCCCAGTTCGTCTTCGTGGTAGAATCTTCAAACTGGATGCCCGGCTCAGAGTGAGAGCTCTGCGGGCCGAACTCTTGAAGCCAGCCCCCAGGAAGGCGTACAGCAGCGGGTTCAGGCAGCAGTGTGCAAACGCCATGGGCTCAGCCACCGCCAGCCACAAACCTAGTACAGCCTCCAGCTTGCAGCTGCGGGGCAGGACCTCCAGGCGCAGCAGAGCGTCCACAGAGATGCCCGCTCCATATGGCAGCCAGCACAAGAAGAAGCAGAGCACCAAAGTGATGGTGGTCCTGACCGCTCGTCGCTTCTGCCTCTGGCCCCCCAGTGGGCCCCGGGTCAGCCTGGTGACGATGACGCAGTAACACACCAGCAGGACCAAGCCTGGGATCACCAGACCCACCAGGACCAGCTGGAGGTGGAAGACTGCAACCCAGAGAGGAGCATTCTCTGCTGGGTAGAATCGCTGGCACAGGGTGGCCCCCTCTCCTCTCTCCTGGGTCCTGGCAAATATCAAGTCCGGCACTGCCAGCAGGCCAGCAGGCAGCCACGCACCTGAGGGAGGAAGAGACACAACATGTGAGGGAGTGTGGGAGAGAGAAGAGAAGAGAAGAGAAGAGAAGAGAAGAGAAGAGAAGAGAAGAGAAAGAAGAGAAGAGAAGAGTGAGATAAGGTGCATTAATAGTTCGACACTCACCTACATACACCAGTCTGTGTGCCAGCAGCTGCCTCAGCCCACCAGTGTTGGTATCTGTGGCTCTGACCACTGCCAGGTACCGGTCCAGGCTGATGAATGCCAGGATGAGCACGCTGCCGTACAGGTTGACTGTGTAAATAACATGCACACCGACGCAGGTGGCTGCTCCAAAGCGCCAGTCAGACAGAGCCGAGTCCACAGCCCAGAACGGCAGCGCCAGAACAAAGAGGAGGTCAGCAGCCGAGAGGTGGAGGCGGTACCGGTCTGTGAGGCTGCACTTTGACCTGTACACAAACACATGAGCACAAACCCACTCAGTTTCTTCCCAATCCAAGACCACAAATGGCAAGAAATGACCTGAAGTCCCAGCTCCCCCACCACCAACCCTCCACCTGTCCACTCACCTGCGCTGGCAGCCCAGCACGATGACCACCAAGCCGTTTCCAGTGATGCCCAGGATGAAGATGAGAGCGTAGACCACCGGCAAGAAGACCCGCTGAAGCTCAGTGGTCATCACATGCTCCACCTCACAGGGCTCCTGCAGATCCACCCCAATCTCACCAGAGCCAGAACCAGAACCTGAACCCGTGTCATTTAAGTCGTCGTACACGTAGATGTGCTGGAGACAAAGGATAAATAATGAAGGTGATTAAGGAAGGAGTGAAGGAACATCCTACAATATGTGAGCTCGCACGCTCCACCAGACTGAGCTTACCTCAAAGTACGACATGATGGAGACACTTCCTCTCCTCTCTCAGCCAACTGACTTTGAGGCGTCCGTCCAGAGGGGCTATATAACTGTGTTCATGCTCCTCCCCTAAACACTCCAACACATCTGTGTTCCTGCTGAAACGTTTTTCCTGTTTTCGAGGTGTCAGGTGCTGATAGTGGTTCTATCACAGGATACTCTGTTGTGTGTGCGTTTTGCTTGAATTGTTTTGCCCTATGCTTTGTGATAATCAGGACCTACTGGTTATAGAAATGCACAGAAGAGAATCAAACAATATGCAAAGTGTAATAAGTGTGCGTGTGTTTGTGTTTGCGTGTGTGGGGTGGGGGTCACAGTATCTCTGTGAACCACATGCTCTGATAGATCAGGATAAGCAGCGGAGAGTTTGAGCTCTCAGCAGACTGTGAACAAACTTGTTCTGCCTGCGTCAGTGTCTTATATGATTCATGCGAGTTGTGCATTGGAGGGCGACTCGGAGACGAGGGGAGAGGAGATGGTTATCAGCCTCCTCTGGTCTGTAGCAGCTGCATGACGCCGTCTGATCACACTGCCAATGAACCATGAGTGTGTGTGTTAGTGAGCGCATTTACTTCATCACCTGCCTGTCTTGTTTCAGCACTGATGGGATCATGAAGACAACAACCCTGTGCTCTCACACTGTGGAGCCTGTGGTGTGCCACTGGAACAATAAGACTTCCACAGTGTTGATCACTCAATAAACTGACCATCAAAGAAGTATTTATGAAGTATTTATGAATCACCTTATTATAATTGAATTTTAAATGATGCATTATGAATCAAATGATTTAAATTGCTAATTACATTTGCAGGTTAGTAATTATATTTCCATACTAACAAAACTATAAATTAAGTTTGAAACTTCTATTGACAGTGTCATAAAACAGACTGAACTGAACTGCAAGACGCACTATGACAAACATATTTAAATGACCAGAGTTAATTGTGAAAGTCAATTACTATTTTATCAGTTCGTTTCAAGTCAATAATTGAATTTAAAGTTTCATTATAATCAATGTGTGGAGTGATGATAGTAATACATCCATGTGTGCAGTGCTGAGTCAGTCACCAGACACATTTCCTGGTTTTGGTAGCAGCAGCCCAGACTGTAAATCCCCATCCATCCTCTCCCAATACACTAATCCCATAAGTAAACAGCTACACATATCCACCCCCCTGAAAACACTGTCAACCCTTCAAAACCTCAGTCCCTTATCTCCTTCTTCTCTCTTCCCCCACCCTTCCTCCACATTCACTGGTATCAGCACAGAAATCTCAGAAATAACACCCAAACACTTCTGTGTAAAAAAAACTCCTCGAATCTGCAACAGTGACTGATGGGAAAGAAGAAGACCTGGTTTAACCTCAGTAAAATGATCCAAATAAGTGTAAACTTGTGTCTCAGAACAGGCGTCTGCATTGATTTCTGTCTTTGCTGACTGATGTTTCACAACAGGAAACTCACAGATTTACATAAAGGCATTAATCATATTGTTGGGTTGTAGATCCACAGTGGGTCACTGCAAAACCAAACCCTTAATGTTCCTGTCACACCTCTGTTTTTCCAGCTGCCAGGTAAATAATGTGTGGTAATAATGAGGAGCACAGGTCTGACCGTGTCACTGTATGACTCAGAATGAATCGGTATTTTGTGTATGTGCTGAAACTCTGTGTGTTTTGTTCAAAGCACAATAACGACTAATGAAAACCAAAACCAACTTGCCCGGTCACTGTAACAGACTTGATAAAAAAAAAAAAAAAAATGAATGTTATTATGAAATAAGTGGCGCCACCATGTGGAGGGTCTGACAACACTGCAACAAGTTCACCCATTCATCAGCTCCACTGTTCATCTGTCCCAGGGATCAAACCCAGACCTTCCCCTCTGTGAGGTCACAGTGCTAGCAACTGCACCACCATGACACCCACCACCAGCACAGAGTAATATAAATGTAATATTATCTTTACTGCATGTGTCCCCTGCAGGTATTCATTCACTGAATGGACCTGGTGGTGTTTATACAGATGCTCATGTAGACAGCAGGGACGACATAAGGATCTGTATAATACACTGTCATTGTGTTCCTTTGTATTCATGAAATAAACTTACTTTACTAACAGGAAATGAAACAGCACTGAGCACAACCACTGCTGCCATGTCGCACGTTAGTTACTTAACCACTGTGAAGTATTTCATCTCAGTGAAATCAATGCTCTCTTGCACATGCGCTGACAAAGAAATTAAATAACTTCACTAATATCTGTACAATTGTAAAAATGCTAAAATGCTAAAAGATTTTCCTCGATCATTTTCACTATAATCTATGTACTGATATATCAAGTTATGTATTTTATTCCCGTTGTTAATAATTCCTCTATTACCACATTGCACTGTGGGAAACTGGAGGTCCATCAACTCAAACCAACTAAAAATCTTGGTGGGACTTAGTGGCTTCAGTCGTTTCTCCAATGTGAAGACACGACAGACAGAACTGATGGTGAAAAGTGCAGCCTAGTGCAAAGAAAAACAAAACAAGACTTAAAAACTGTAACCATTTACACATGTGACTTGAGAATATCCCTTCCAATTAAACTACAAAATACAAACAGAATTATTTTCCATATTTATTTTTTTAATTTGTTATTTCCTTGGTTTTATTTGTTCACTGTATTGTGAGACAACAGAACATTAAAATATCCAGGCGATCTGACTTTTTTATGCTTCACTTCTCTAGTGCGATGACACAAACCTGCTCATGAAGAGAATGCAGTGTGGCGTTTGGAGCACAGCTACAATCTCATTCATATGATCTACTGATAGAAACGTTGAAACAGACATTTCATAGGAACAGAAAAATCCATGTGCATTTATTCACTGACATCCAGTTGTATGGAACTTTAAATAAATGTTACGTTGCAATTAAAAATAAAACTAAAAATAAATAATATGCAAATGTGTGGAACTGCAACAGCACTTTGTCACTAAACTCCAGGCGTGTGACTCCAGGTAAATACAAACAATTATTTACAGACTGATATTCAAAAGAGATTAAGGCCAGGCTAGACAACACTGACAACCTGCTCAGTAACAATAAGTAAAAGCTACATCAGCTTAAAGAAAGTTGGAGTCACCTTGCTATCGTGTTTCTCTGATGATGCTGCTGTTGCCACGCAGCAAGACAAGCAAGTCTCTCAAACCTGGCTTCTTCTTCTTTGGTGTCTGCACAGGGGGCAGCTCTCTGGGGTTGGTGGTCTCCACACTGACTGTGCCAGGAATTACATCAACAGTCTGATCTGTGTCTGCCTGTATCTGCGTGTCTTGATCGCTGCAACTCTCATAACCAAGGCTGCTGCTGTGACTGCTGCCTGGGTGACTGTGGGTACAGGTGTTGTCGATGTGTTGTTGGTGGTGGGTGTTGCTGAGGAGACGCTGCTGCTTAGCGACACGATATCTGTGAGAATCATCGCTTGTCCTCTTCCTCCTCTTGGTCTTTCTCTCCTTTTGCAATGGTTCTTTGATGCATCGTCTCAGGTTCCTGAAACAAAAAGCACAACATATGAAAATCGGGTCTGATGACTTCTTTGCCACTGTAGAAAAGTTGTGTCATGTGTACAGAAGCATTACCTCTGTAGGAAAGTGTGTGGTCTTGAGCAGGCTGCTGGTTCTCCCTCTCTCACGGGTTGCTCTCTTCGCTTTGCACCTTTTTTGAGCTGTCTTTTCTGAAGCACCTTAACATGGATTAAACGCTTCCTGACAAAACAGAGGCAACACAGTGAATTAGATGGCTACTGGTGTTCAACCATAAAAACATCCATCATGCACATACAGACAACCTTACCCTGTTGCATAAGGCAGCCTTCTGGGTCTCCACTTTTTATTCAGAACCCACTGGTCACATGTCAGGGACTTGGGATCTGAAGAATAAACCAGAAATAGAGGTTGAATGTTGAGCATCTCTGTTCTGTGTGCAAAATATGTTTTTTTTTTTGTGTGTGTGTGTGTGTGTCTCTCTCTCTATATATATAAATGATTGCTCTCACCATTGTCTAAGAGTTTGTTTTTGATTGGTGCTTTCATCCTCTTTGCCCTCTGGAAGAGCTTCTGACAGACTGAGCACAAGTTCTGCAGAGGTTTCCCTTCATTGGATGTGGTGTGGTGAAAAATGGAGGGACCAGAAGCGACGCTGCTGGTGACGGAGGCACAGTCTTCATCTGACTCGTCCAGTCCTTTATCAGCTATCTCTACAGTCTTTAATACATCCTCTTCATACACAGGTTTTTCATCTTGTCTGTCATTGATGACATCGATGATATCACGTTTGCTCCCTTTGCCTGTATTAACTTCAGTTGCTTGAGTCCTCCTCTGTCTCTTACTCCTCACCTTGCGCTGGACAAAGTCTTCATCAGGGCTGGGACTTTTGTGGAGGCTCTTCTTTGCAGCCCTTGATAGTCTTGAGGAGTTTCTGGTATGCATGGGTCTTTCCCACTTTACACTATACTCAACTGACCTGTGACAGAGAGCAACACAGACAATTTGTCATATAGCGCCTTTAGAGCACAGTAAAGATAACATAAAATCTTAATTCACAAGCTGAACGTTTCTTAGAAAGTGTCTGTTTATTTGGGTCATACCTGTAATACTCTACTTGTATAGAGACTGAGCAAATGCACAACTCCAAGCCATCTGCCTCAGACCCAATGTCAGTTGCAGACCTGTACATTTTAAGATCACAAACCACTTCAATAACAGTCAAAAGTACAGCACAGTATTAGAAAATATGATCTTGATACTGACTCTGTGTTCAGTGTCACTTGTGGGGAGACAATTGATTAAAACGTCTGACATCTGGCTAAACTGCAGCAGCTGTTCTTAACACAAATATAACACTAAGCAGACAGGGAACCACCGAGCCCATGAAGCCAAACAGTTCTAGGCTTGAAGACTACATGCCCAGCAGGTTAGCTCTGAGTCGGTCTGGGGGTAAGCACGTCGTGGTACCAGCATACCACCAACTGATAATACAAAAAACACGGGGCTAACTTCCCCAACGATGCCCTCACGCACATGCCACAGTTTTCCTGAGCACCAGTCGCTGATCGAAAACGACACTTTTCCGTAAAACACTAGTCTTTTAGCTCAAGCTAGCTAGCTAGCTACGTAAAATCAACAGCAGCATCAACAAAGACTAAGTGACCAGCTGCTGGTCGTCACTCCGCTCTGGACACACTTCACAACTTACTCCGTCTCATCTCTCTCACGCCGTTCTTCACTCAGCATGTTTCATAACCGTTTTCACCACTCTCACTCATCTAAACGGATGAAATGGCGAGTCTTACTCGGTAACATACCGGCTACAACTCCTAGAGGCTCGTGGACCTCAGGCTGTGTGTTGTTGAGCTCGCGGACATGTCCAAAAGGTGCGCGCGCGGCGGAACAACGCTCTTCTTTTACTGTGGCGACAAAAATAAAATGGCCGTTACCGCCCTCAGCTGGACGAACTGCCTTCTCACAGCGGCAAAACGGCTATCATGAAAAATGCGACTGGTTGTGGTGAAAAACTCAAGAAAATAAAAATCCCCGCAGTGAGAAATATGAGATAAAACTCATAATTATAAAGTTGGCAGTGCCTGCCTACTGAAGAATATGTTTTGCTGTTGCTATGTGTTTTAACCTTCCTATGCTATCCTTGAAGTAATCATCTTAATTATCGTAACGATGAAATGGCCTCTCACACTGGTATCGATGATCCATTCATTGATGTGTTTGATAGGTGGTTTGGAAAATGGCGCAACCTGGTGGTCTCCGTTGTCTCCTCACTGACTGCTGTTGCTGGTATGTTGGTATTATGTGGATGTTGTTGTGTCCTCTGTATCTGCTCTCTCTGTGTTAGGCTTATCACCACCACCATTGAGGGCAAAGCCCAGTCACCACCCCCATACCAAATGCCACTCCTGGGAAAGACTGAGGATGACCTGCTGATGATCAAAAGGGGGACTGAAGAATATGTTTTGCTGTTGCTATGTGTTTTAACCTTCCTATGCTATCCTTGAAGTAATCATCTTTGACGCATAATTATTCTCGACATTTTGCTATAACTGTTTTTTTTTTTTTTGATTAGACAAAGAGTGTTGTGCAGGGCATAGGGCGAGGACATGATGTACAGGGACAGTGAGTGTAGCAAAGACAGGTCACCGCAACCTGCATTTGTAGAGAAGTAGATTGGGGAATGGATCTCTAGGTCAGGGGGTGGGGTGGCACTCTGTATGGGGAAGATGCACACTTTGCTCAGAGAGAGGCGGTGGAAGCACTGTGGTCCAGAGCTCTGTAAGCAACCTCAAACTTTGATTCTCTGCTGTATTCATTTAATAAATTAGATGTGAATTTAACTTTAACTTTGTGCCTGCATACTTCATCAAAGGAACACGCGAGTCCTGGGTTTATAAGTTGAAGGACTCAACAATTTGGTGACCCCGACGTGATGAAGGCAGGAAAGTAATCTTTATCTGTGTTTACTGTTAAAGACTTTGTTACAGGACATATAGACAAGTGGGACGCGGCAGACAACCAGAGGCCTCTAAAACGGAGCGGTAAGCAGAAGCCTGTTTCATCAAAAGTCTTCACATTGAAAATGAATAAAGTAACATTGTACTAACTGTCCCTATTGTCTATCATACAGTTCAGAGCACAAGGATTGAGATTGTTTGACGCGATCGGAGGAAGGTGTGGTGCCGCCGAGGGAGATCGATACATCAACCGTTCAGGATCTACGATCTGATGAGAAGGGGATCTCCTTAGTGAGTGCAAAGCCTGTTCTTCATAAAAGAACAGTAGACTTAGTGATTGTTTGTACATATATCCAAATTAAAAGGGGCAGGTTCGGAATAATTGTTGGTTACAACCAGCTTCGATTGCGCAAGGACAATAAGTCTATCAGAGAGGCGTTGTGTTTATAAGTCGTTTATAAGGACCAGGGGAGCGAGTGTGTTGAGTGTAATTCAGGATAATTTACTGCTGGAGTGTTTCATTTCTGTTTTTTCCCGCTGGGGACGATCAGCTTGTGATTCCCAAACTGTGATCAAAAATTCCATATTGGAGGGACCCCACAGTGTCTGAGAGACTGTGTGATTATTTTGGGGGAATATTGTAACAAAATTGGCAAAGCAAAATAAACGGGCCAACAACACAAGAGGGTGGTAGATACAACGGTGTCTCTGTGGTAGTCTGTTCAGGTGTCTGAGCTGTAAAACGTGTGGGGGTAACCTAACGGTGATAACAAACCACACGCCACACACTGAAGAAGGTGTGTGCAGCTCATTGGGTCAGTGACTCGGGTGTACTCCATACACACTGACCGGCCTGGCAGACTAACAACAGTTCGGTCAGTTGCTCGGGCGTTATGCCATACAAACTGACTGGCCGTTGGGGAGGTCATTAACTAATTTTTCTCCTTAGGAACGAGAGGAACGTGAGTAGTTCAACAATAAAAGAGTAAGTATACAAACACCACACAAACATGGAGGGTGAATTTGATGGAGAATGTCAAGGGGAGGCTGTGGGCCTGGGATGTTGTTAATAGTGTCACAACAACAGCAGGAACAGTGGAGTCAGGTGAAGGAACAGGTGCTTAGTGGTGAAGCAGCTGAAGACAGACCGAAAGTGAGCAAGGAGTGTGATGCATTGTGGGCAGAGGCCCAAGAGAGGTTGAAAGGTGAAAAGAAGGGAGGAGGCCTACTCTGTCTTTTCTCCAGGTTAGAGATAGAGGCGAGGAAAGAATTAGAAAGTCATGAGAAACATAGCCCTTCTCTCTCACAGAGGAATGCATGGGCCAAGGACAGGCAGAGAAAAGATAGGAGAAGAGCATTGTTGCACAAGGTTGCTCTAGCTTGCACCACGTTGTTCCCAGAAGATAAACACACACTCGCCCCCATACACACAGCCAAGAAGGTCAGAGCCCCAGGGTCAGTGTATCCAGTGTTGAGCATGGAACCGGAGCCAACAGCTCCTCCTCCGTCTCATCATCCTCAGATGCCTGTGATGTCAGTGTCAGGAGTACTGGAGGTGAAAGAAGGAGAAGCAGCTCAGGAATACCCACCAGCCACACTGCATCACCCCAGGTCAACCACTAGCACTCCACCGAACATCAGCATGCCACAGAACAGGTCACACACAATATCCTGTTCAGGAGCTCCGTTTGGTTCCAGAGCACTGGGAGAAAACACCCCCACACCAGCACTATCGGAACAGTCACCACATCTGTCATCTCCACATGCTCAAACATTCACACCTTTGAATAGGAAAACAGTTCAGGTAGCCTCGCCACCAGATGATGAACTCAGTGATAGTGAGTATGAGGGGGGCACTGAGGGACAAGATGATCGCGTGGAGGTCATTCGCTTAACCGGTGAATTTCATAAGATGAATCGTGAATATAGTCCCCACCCACGAACACGATCGGCCACAGCAACAGCCGCAGGCGCGGATAATTATCAGATGCCGTTAATAGCTAATCCCACAGGAGGTGCAGTATTTCAACCATCCTCATTCACAGACATGAATTGTTTGTTAGAAAAGATGCCCCCTCCCACTTTGGGAGGAGGACCATGGATGAGGCAGTTTTGTCAACTTACTATGGGGTGCACGGTGACCATGGGTGATTGGAGAGCATGGTTGGGTAGACAGGTAGGTGAGATGGAAGTGTATCAGGTTGAATTGCTCGCTCACACTGGTCAGTTGCCTCCAGAGGCCCCATTTGCTAGATATGCTACTGATATAGGGACTGCCATGAGAACAAAATACCCTGTACCACAGGGGGCAGTACATTCTTTGGTGTTTAAAATAAAAGATGATGAAGATGTTCTCTCCTTTTTGAATAGATGCAGAGGACGGTGGATAGATCTGGTGGGTGTTCATCCCAGTCAGGACCCGTTGCAGACCACATTGTTCAGAAAAGCGGTGTTAGAAGGCGTGCCCAAAGCTGTCAAAACAGCTCTTGAAATGAACCCTGACATCCCAGGCTGTGACTGTGAGAAATGGGAGAGGCACTTAGCTCACCACCTCAAAGAACACATGATCAAAACAGAGGCTGAAAGGGCTGAAGTATCTAAGAATCAGTCTCAGCTGCTTAAAATGCAGCTAGACACAGCCTGTAAACAACTTAACACTGAAAAGAAACAGCCCAAACAGATGGTACAGCAGCCGGCGGGACCAGTTAGTGGCTCTCCCGATCTGTACCCGATGCCTGATTGGATGCCTCAACCACGTCATCATAATTATCAGATGCTGATGGGGAGTGGATTTGGTGGGGGACGGGGTTCCCGGGGTCGTGGTAGGGGTTTCCGCGGTGGCTTTGGGAGAAATCAGTGGTCAAGACAACCTAGTCCTCAGGATAGGTGCTGGAATTGTGGACAAACTGGACACTGGTCCAGGGACTGTATGAGCAGATCTCAGAGAGACGGCATGCAGCAAGGCAGAGGTGGAATGCACCAGGCACTTAATGAAGCTCTGACTAAGCCTCTCACTGTTCGTGCCGCTGGTCAATCATTCCATCATCAGTTTGAGAACTCTGTGTCTTGTCCGGTGAATCTCATGGGACGAGATATGTTGGTGAGATGCGGCGCCTCTGTGTGGTGTAGCCCAGATGGACTAGCGGTCACGTTTCCGAATGGAACATCCACGAACTGTTCTCTGCCCTCTCTATCCACCACTTCGCATGTGATGCTCGCGGCTGACGTCACACCTCAGGCTGCAATGTGGGCAGACATCTACTGGGGACTGTTGCTGCCGGAAACACCTCATACCACTGGTATTCTCTCTCTGTTCACTCAGTGGCGTCCCTGGCTGCAGGCACTGGGTCCCTACTCTCCGCCTATCGACCCCTATCATGTCACTCTGTATTATGATCGTCACTGTGATGAGGTATATCAACAAGCATTCTATTCTCAGGTTGAAGGTCATAATTGGCACATCACCTCACCTGACATCCTCATTGGACCAGAAGGTGTAGCCGCCCTGGTCACTCTCGCACCTGATCAAGTGCAATGGTATGAAATGGGGGCTGAGGCCCGACCACACATCACTCTGATGGTGCATGCTGATCACCAGGCTAAGGATCTTGGTCCTATGTGTAAACGCCTGGCTGCTATCACCGATTGGCAACCTTCACACATACCTACACTATTTTACAGCCCATCATCTAAATCTTTCAAAATTGTGCATAACACCACTGACATTGTTGAGTTGGAACACAGACAAATTGAGCGTTTCCATGGAAGAGAAAAGACTGATCATGAGTCAGCAAATGCAATGCTGGGCTCTCTCCCACCTTCTCTGTGGTCATCAGGTCCTACAGATGTTGGGTTCTGTAAACATGCCTCACCTGTTGTTTTCCTACATAGTGCAGTTCAGCCCATCTGGCAACCTCAGTACAGACACAAACCTGAAGCAGAGGAAGGCATATCAGACACGATAGAAGGTTTGCTTAAGGCGGGAGTACTTGAACCATCACAGTCGTCATGGAACACACCCATTTTACCTGTAGAAAAGAAAGGGACAGGTAAATATCGCCTGGCACATGATCTAAGGAAAATTAACTCTATCACTACCACTCCCACTGCACCTGTACCAAACCCATACACTGCTATGTCCTCCATCACTCCTCAGCACCAGTGGTTCACGTGTATCAACCTGGCCAATGCATTCTTCTCCCTCCCATTAGCCACACACCTCAGGGATATGTTTTCATTCACATACAAAGGTAACAAACTGCGCTACACTAGATTACCTCAGGGTTTTGTTCTCTCTCCTGGCATCTTTAATCAGGTGCTCAGGCAACAGTTAGGTGATCTTGCACTTCCACCTGGTGTAATACTCATACAGTATGTTGATGATTTACTCTTGGCTGCACCTACGTCTGACCTCTGCCTAGAGGGCACACAACTGGTGCTTGAACACCTGCACCTCAGGGGGTTCAAAGTTGCTCGCAACAAGCTTCAATGCTGTCGCCAGTCTGTCACGTTTCTAGGTCGTGTTGTTTCTGCCTCTGGCACGTCTATTTCAGGCATGCATCGTTCCAAAATTTTACAACATCCTAAACCCCTCACTGTCAAAGACATGCTCTCGTTTTTAGGGCTAGCAGGTTTTAGCAGACATTTTGTGCCTCAGTTCTGTGAACTCACGTCATCATTGCGTGCTATGGTCAATGCTCAGGGCATGCGTAATCTCACTGCCCTGTTGACATGGACTACGGATTCTGAAAGAGCGTTCATGGAACTCAAACGTGCACTGTCTCAGGCCGCCGACCTCGCGGTTCCAGACTACTCTCTGCCATTCTTCCTGGATGTTTCTGTAAAAGCACACACAGCGGACGGGGTGCTTTTCCAGAAAAAAGGGGGAGGTAGACAAGTGTTAATGTATGCTAGTGCAGTCTTGGACCCCACAGAAGTCAGACATCCACCATGCACAAGACATGCAGCTGGAGTGGCTAAGCTACTGCAGAAAACAGCACACATAGTCATGGGACATGCACTGACAGTACTGACAACACATAGCATAGTAGCATACGTAAATTCCACATCATTCACAATGTCATCACTGAGGCAGATAAGACTAGAAAAGATTCTAGGAGCAGCACACATCACATACACACATGAAGGAATCAACATGGCCGACAGCATCAGAGAGGGTGAGCCACATCAGTGTGCGGAAAAGGTGGAGACCATGGAGAAGAGGTAGAGGTGTGTCCTAAAAGACAGTATACAAGTCTAAAAGGTAAAGTGCCCAAAGATTCATGCTTGAACGAGTATGGAGGTATTGAACTAAATTACACTATGGGCAGTAGTACAGGGTGGGTATTCGATTTGTGCCAAATAATTGATTGTAAGGGGAGGGATTTGTATTGGAGAGGTTATGACCTTTACCTTTATGACCTTTTTTATGGCCGCAGTACGTTCGGATCAGTGACCTGCAGAAAAGAATGGAGCTCACCCAACTATCCGGGTCAGCAGGGTTAGGGTTTAACCCTGTGTTGTTGTTAATGAAAAATATTACAACTAACCCTTATGAACGAAGCAGGAGAAGAGGCTACTGTAACCTGCATGACACCCACTCAGTTTACTTCATTTTAGGAGTAGATCAGCCAGGATCAGATACCCTGGGACTAATTAAGGTTAATATGATCACACCTAACACCACAGCCGCACCCACCACTCCACCTCCATCCGATGAACCTACACCTACTCCTGTCACAGATGAAATGAAGTGCTAAAAATTGATTTAACATCTATCACAGATGAAGACATGGTGAGATTAGCTACTGGATATTCGGATAAAACCTGTGACTGGATTGGATGGCAGCCACAGCCAAAACCTCAGCCATCACTGATTGTTTAGTTTGTTCATCTGTCAGACCGGTCCTGAAACTAACACCTGCACCATTACTTATCAGTCAAGGCAGACAGGGTTTTGATGGCATGATAGCATTGCACATGTCACCTAGTCCTGCTAACTGTAGCATGCTGTCTGACCAGTTCCCTGTTGTTAAGAAAACCACCATCCCTCCAGTCTTTTCTCCTAAATCAGGTAATTACACCTGTCTCAGTAGACTGCTGATGGCTCTGTAGCCAAAGCTCTCTACGCCCTTATGGCTCTTAATGATGAAATGGCCTCTCACACTGGTATTGATCATCCATTCATTGATGTGTTTGATAGTTGGTTTGGAAAATGGCGCAACCTGGCGGTCTCCGTTGTCTCCTCACTGATTGCTGTTGCTGGTATGTTGGTATTATGTGGATGTTGTTGTGTCCTCTGTATCTGCTCTCTCTGTATTAGGCTTATCACCACCACCATTGAGGGCAAAGCCCAGCCACCACCCCCATACCAAATGCCACTCCTGGGAAAGACTGAGGATGACCTGCTGATGATCAAAAGGGGGACTGAAGAATATGTTTTGCTGTTGCTATGTGTTTTAACCTTCCTATGCTATCCTTGAAGTAATCATCTTTGACGCATAATTATTCTCGACATTTTGCTATAACTGTTTTTTTTTATGATTAGACAAAGAGTGTTGTGCAGGGCATAGGGCGAGGACATGATGTACAGGGACAGTGAGTGTAGCAAAGACAGGTCACCGCAACCTGCATTTGTAGAGAAGTAGATTGGGGAAGGGATCTCTAGGTCAGGGGGTGGGGTGGCACTCTGTACGGGGAAGATGCACACTTTGCTTAGAGAGAGGCGGTGGAAGCATTGTGGTCCAGAGCTCTGTAAGCAACCTCAAACTTTGATTCTCTGCTGTATTCATTTAATAAATTAGATGTGAATTTAACTTTAACTTTGTGTCCTGCATACTTCATCAAACAAACACGCGAGTCCTGGGTTTATAAGTTGAAGGACTCAACACTACATAGAGGGTACATCGATGTCTTTGTCAAGCCGCCCTGTCAAGCTGATAACAGCGACATGATGCTAATTGTTTTTTCATTAGTGTCAGAAACGTCCATTTTTTTCTCACTGGAAAATCTTTAAAATTACCAGATACACACACAAAGAGCACAAATAGACAGAAAGTGGACTAGCTATTATTTATTTAAAATATTAAACTCAAAAATGTCAAAACGAGAAGTAATTAAGACCACTTTGTAGCTAGGACCAAATTTTCCTGTGTTAACTTGTATGCCTCTGTTTAACAGAACGGTATAATGTTGAGGAATAAACACATTTACTTTACCTGTGTTTATCAGTTTTACATAGGTTTAGGGTAACACTGCAGTGATATGTGCACAATGGGAGACAATTAAGAAAGCAGGGAGAGGAGGGAAAGAGAGAATGGAGAAGAGGGAGGAGGAAAGACGTTAATATAGAAGTTTAAGGAATGTCATAATGTCTCAGGATAAAAATAATGGTCTGTCAATTTTTAGAGGTGAGGCTCAGTATGTGGGGAGGTCATGATAATTAAGTCCAGGTAAAGGGGCGGGGCTCAGTTCATTTGTGACATCACAGAGTATCACGTTGGGAACCACCTCTGAACAAATAATAATAATAATAATAATACATTTTATTTATGAAGTGCTTTTCAGGACACTCAAAGTTGCTTTACAGGAATAAAACAACAAATAGAAACAAGTAATAGCGGAATTGAAAAAACACATAAACACACAAATTAATGTCTAGAAGTAACTGAAACTGGACCACTGGGACTACTGTCAGCTGATCACCACAGGCTTTCCACAGAGATGTCACTTTGAATTTAGATGTATTTTCCTGATCAGGGCCCACTGCCAAAAGTGGGAAATATTAGCATTGGGTCACTACAGTCTCAAAACACACTTTCCTCCATTGTGTGTGTGTGTACTTTACTTGTGGTAGATAATTAAAGTCAAACAGTAACTAAACTACAAACAGTCCCATATCTGTGAATACAAGCAGCTCAGGGCCATGATTGTCAGTCTTTTCAAAGTGAGGACTTTGAACACACACAACGCTGCTAATTCACAGAGGAATTCCAACAAGCCAGAGAGAGCAGCCTGAGTTTACATTCCAAACACAGAGTAGGCGTTATTTTTCTTAATCCATTTTATCCCTCCTTTTTCTCTGTGTTGGGTTTAGTGGGGCATTGACACCAAGGAAAGTAGAAGAATGTGGAAAGCAGCAGTGATTGTGTTCCTGCTGCTTAATGTGGGCATGGCGGTGAATGGTGCTGCAGATAACCCACGGCAGTCTGCTACAGAAAAGTCCAGGCCAGAGGAGAAGACACAGAGAGAGGAGACTGGAGTCACCAGTCCTGCAAATGACAACTCTTCTTCTTTCTTGGGTAACTTGCTGGTGGTACCCATGGATGGGAGTCACTGGGTGGGTATTAAAGCCATTGCCCAAGAAATGGGTCGCCGTGGACACCGAGTCACTGTGGTGATTCCGGAGGTCAACATGCGGATGGGTCCTGGAAAATACTACGACACTGTGACCTTTCCTGTTCCTTATGACAAGAATCATATTGACTCTATGATGTCCACGCACAAAGTCTTGATGCAAAAATCTTCACAGTCATTCTTGGTGAGGATTCAGAAAAGATTCTCACAAATTATGAAGATTACAGAGTTTATCCACACCACTGCAGAGAGTCTACTCTTCAACGACAGTCTCATCTCACATCTGGGACAGCAGGTAAGTGCAAACACAGTGGCTGAACACGACACCCTGATCAGCTTTGAAAATGCAAACAGCCTTGTACTTTGTTCTGAATTGTGTGACATTTATTGGGTCTATATCCAGTATGACATATGATTACTCAGCTGCACCTGGAAATCTTGCATTCAAAATCATGCTTGTGTGAATGTTTGATCTGCAGGAAAACACTCTTTTAAGTGACATTCTGCACCAAGGTGCAACTTTCACCACCTTTTCTACAGTTAGGTAAATTACTCCAGTGGTGGGGTCACAAGATAAATCTCCAGGACGATTTACAAGCCTCAGTCGTCCTCAAAATAATGTGACCTGGAATAAGTCAAACTACAATTACTGCTGCTTAGGCTGAAACATATAAACAAAAAAGAATCAGTTCATCATTAAGTCTCATATTTGTGCCACGCATGTCAGATACATACAGTTGAGAATAAAGATCAGTATTTTTGCATTTTTTGTAGTGGAGCTGAGCTGTAGGAAACAGCAACAGTTGAAAGAACTCAAAAAAGCACTTCAGTACATTACATAACTAAATATACTTGTTATTCTTAACTGATGACTTGTGCTGGAAAAATGTGCGTGGTAGAAACAGATGGTGTGAGCTGATGTACCTCCCTTCTTCTGTATGAGCTAAAGATGAGTATATGAGGGAAAGAAACACTGAATATTATTTATTACCACTGAGAAACTGAGACCCCTCTATTTTCCTTCACTTGTTCTCTCTCTTTCACTCTGCAGGGCTTTGATGCCATGTTGACAGATCCCATGATTCCCACAGGCCCATTATTAGCTCGGAAATTAGGTGAGTTCTGAAACACCACAATGTTCTTCATGCTTGCGCATCTGTGCACTGCCTCTCACCTCTCTCTGTTAAATCACCTTCAGGTATCCCTACTGTCAATTTGTTGAGAGGTATTCCATTTTCCTTGGACTTCAGATCAGTAGGCTGTCCCTCCCCTCCCTCCTATGTGCCTCGCTTTTTCACTGGATACACAGATAAAATGAGCTTCAAGCAAAGAGTTGTCAACACTTTGGTGAGCATAACGAAAGATGGATGTGTTGTTACTGTATCAGCTGATGTGCACAATATCAGGTACAGCACGATTCTGAGTTGGTAGTAGTAGTAGTCCCTCTTATTTTCTTATTCCCAAGAAGTAATCAGGTATTTCTGATGCATGGCACTGATGCACATTGCCTAACTTAACACAGCACTAAAAACCTGACCTGAGCCATTCAGTTTGGCCGGCATAACAGAGGCCCTTGTCTGTGTCCCTGCTTTACTGCATGTTCAGTCAACAATGGTCCAGTTAAATTTAGACAAAATGTCATGAGGACCACAGTGTAAGCATGGTTAACCTTTAACACATACTGTAAATCTAAAATAAAGCTTTAATGTTTAACAATTTGTTAATTGTCCTATGATACCTCTGACCCACAGGTAGCATTACTAGAGCCGCTGCTCTCCACACTGTTGTACTGGCGCTTTGATCAAATAGCCTATCAGTTCCTGGGAGAGGAGGTGGGCGTAGCTGAGGTGCTGTCTGACTCTGATATCTGGCTGCTGAGGTAACATGAGGTTATACAGTATATTGATATTCGGGAGAGAAGCACACAATAGAACTGACACACACACACACACACACGAGATTTCATTATATCCCTGAAACATTTAAAAAAAAAAAAAAAAGTCTCTTTTCTCATATTCAAAGAAATCTTGTGATACTGTGTTTCAATAGAACTGACTTGACGCTAGAACATCCACGCCCTCTGATGCCTAACATGGTTCAAGTTGGTGGCATCAACTGCAATGTGAGAAATCCTCTTCCTGAGGTAACAGCTCCAACTGTTGAAACTGAAAATCTATCAACAGTTTGGTTTTCTTTCACCTCTTAATCACTTTAGTGAAGGAAGAAATTAATAGGGAAAGACTGATATCTCCCTCTACATCAGGTTTGTGTTTTGTTTTGTTTTTTCCAGGATTTGGAGTCCTGGGTGTCAGGAGAGCATGGGTTTGTGGTCTTCACTCTGGGCTCGATGGTGTCAGATATGCCAGAGGAGACAACTGTCATCTTCCTTGAGGCCTTCAGACAGATTCCACAGAAGGTAAGGGAGCCTATAAACATAAATATTAATAATAGTCATAAAGTTATATGGCTATGTCATAATACACTTTGAAAAGCCCTAAATGACTTTCTTTGATAGGTGATATGGAGATACACTGGGCAGGCTCCTGACAATGTTCCAGATAATGTGAAGATGATGAAGTGGGTGCCACAGAACGACCTGCTAGGTCTGTGTGTCTACTTCATGTATCATGTCACAGCTGACATTTAGCAGGGATTGACAACCTAACTAACTTTGTGCATACTTGTATATTAGCACATTCTCGAGCTCGGGCTTTCATCACTCATGCTGGCTCACACGGTCTCTATGAGGGACTGTGTCACGCTGTTCCCATGGTGATGGTGCCGCTGGGGGGGGAGCAGTACGATAATGCAGAGAGGTTGGTGAATAAAGGAGCAGGAGTGTTGTTGGACATTGTTTCCATCACAACAGAAAGTCTCCTTCAAGGACTGAATGAGGTCCTACATGACATCAGGTGAGGAGTCAGAGGGTCATTCCCAATGTGGTTGTCAGCTTTAGATCTTCTTTCATATGTCAGTGTTGTATTCATGAACTCACCTGGTCGTCTGTGTGTCCAGGTATAAAGAGAATGTGCAGAAGCTGTCGACTCTCCATAGAGACCGGCCAGTTGAGCCGCTCGACCTGTCAGTGTACTGGACAGAATATGTGATGCGCCACAAAGGAGCAAAACATCTTAAATCTGCTGGTGCCAACCTCAACTGGATCCAGTATTCATGTTTGGATATAATAGCTCTGTTGGCTGTGGTGCTTCTGGTTGTTTTTATTCTGACAGTGAAATGCATGAAACTATGTTTGTGGAAACTGAGCAAGAAGAGAAAACAGGACTAGCCTAGCATGGTGCTACATCTGCACCTTCATCTCAGTAAGACTGATGTGAAAACAACTGAGTTTTAAATCTTGCTTCACAGTTTAAGTCAAGAGTTTGTCGACCCCTTGACACCGACTGGCCTGTGGGTTGTGTTGCTTCTGATTCCTGCTGAGCCCTGGATGGGCCAGTGGGTGTTAAGGAGTTAACAATGTTTGTTAGAATAGAAAAAAAAAAAACTCAACACTGTCTTTCAAATACAAACACAGAGTCAAAAGCACTGGTGATGATTTAAAGGGAGGGTGTAAAAAGAATAAGTGATGCCATCTAGAGATCAAAAGGACATTTAATAAACAGAAAATACACAATATAATCATACTCCATTGTGGTCTTGTGGGACAATGATGATTATTAGTGGCCGCCCTTCTTTGGTGGGAACATGACGTACTCTACAGCCAGGGCAACAGTAAAGGCAGCAAAGCCCCACTTGAACCCTTTCAGCAGAACATTTGACAGAGTCACAGCGCGAGCGAAGCCGCCTGAGTATCTCCATGCCTCGTTACTGCAGAGTGACAGAAGAGAACAGTGTCAGGAGCCAAATACTTATGTAAAATGAAGTCAGCAAACTCCTATCATCTAATTACTGACCGTGCCCATGGGTCTTTGAGGCCCCTGGCTGCCAGCCTTTGCTGTGTGAACTCCAGTGGTGTTCCCTCTGTCTTCCACTGCCGCCAGTCTGGCATGGACAGCTTGCTGTGGCCGTGGTCACCTCCCATACTGAAAATAGTTACACACAAACATGTTTCATGTTGCCAGCGTGTTGTATTGTTAATTACCCTTTAGCATAGAAGTGGCTACTTCATTTTGTGCCTTTCATGTTTATTTTTTTAATTTGAGATACGCAGATGCGATTAGAGTCAGAGATAATTTACAATGTTTGTCAGAGTTCAACCAAAGAGAAAATACAGGAGACAGTGGAAAAAAACATGTGTGGCTTTTGGAGTGATCTGCATTCACGTTGATTATTGGTCTGTATTGATTTTATTCAGATACTCACAGTGTATAAACCTGGTGCTGATAACATCAGCATAAAAGATTAATGGAGTAAGGAGATTTCAGCTCAGTCTATGAATGAATGAAAAGGGCACTGCATGCTAACACAGAAAACATCATCATCATCATTATTCAAACAACTTTAAGTGGGTCTTACAGTTTGACACCATCAATGGGAAAACAAATTCCCACATTTATCAAAGAGACAATCAGGATTATATCAGGGTGGATGTCCACCTGCTGTCACTCAGAAGAAGCCAAGTGATGCAGCAAGACAAGGTCCATAAACACCAGTAAATCAATCTACGAACGGCCTCACTGGCCCAGTCAGAACCCAGTGACAGACCAAAGTTTAACGCAGCAGAAAAGCTGTGAATGTGAATGATTAATAAATATGTCTGAAATGATGTCTGGAATAATAAGTTCAGTCTTTGTCAGGTGTGGTCCGTTTGGTTCAAAATTCCTTCTGAACATTGTGCACCACTGATCCACAGCTACTTGCCACCATTTGTGTGTTATCTGTTCATCTACTTCTGTAACTTACATGAATGTCAGATCAGATTTTAGGACCGACTAATTCGGAAAACCGAATGATTATAAATGGTCCTAATACATTTTTATTTTTTACATTTCAACCTAAAGTGTTTTTTTAAGTGAAGAATTTTTACCTGTTTCAACGTCTACATCATTTTCTGAACCTTAATAAAGATCACACCAGCACAGGACTGACTTATCTTTCATTTGGACCATCCCATGTTTCTGGTAAATAAATAAACGCAAAACATCTCAACTATTCACTGGCTGTCTAAAACGATCACTGATTATTGAACTACATTGTCGACCTACAACAGGGGATATGATTATCAGAGTGATATTTGTGCAAACACACTCCTGTGTTGCGAGGCAGGCAGCGTTTCCTCGGCTAGCATTACGCTAACTGCTTATTGAAAACAGTTGTAGTTTTTTCTCAGCGACACATTATGGACTTATCTTCGTATGTGTAAACGTACTGTTTCGACCCAGTGGCACGAAGCGACAAGATATGTCATGAATATGTATGTTTCTAAGAAGAAGACACCTCGTACCTGAGCGGTTTGTTGTGACCTCTGTTGCTGGACTGAGATTTGCGACAGATCGAAATGATTTCTGGCAAAACTACGGCAGCGCATTCGGGCCAAAATTCTTAAGAGTTCGTTCTGCCGTTTTTCTCTTGCGCACAAATTTAAAAAACGGAACAACACTTCATATATGCGTTTTTTTGTAAAAAGTATGATAATATCTTCTATTTATTATAAGGATAGCAAAACATTATAGCAAAAATCTGTTTTAACATAAACTATATTTTCACCGTCAAACCTTCCGACTGTTTGAAATAACTTTTCATTCTCATGCTTAAATTTTAATAACAAAAATATTTTATTCATTTTATTATCCAAAGTTTGACTCCATTATAATAACAAAGACATTCATTGATGTGATTCATTTAGCATTACATCCCTACAAACATCAAGTTATACAAATATGTGTTTCTTAACATGTCACACCAAGATATCAAAGTAACATTTGTTACATAACAGACACTCAATGTCAAAGGATCTGTTCTTATTGCTGAATCTTCATTATGAATCATCCAGGCACCAAATCTTGAATTTTCAAAGAATTACACGATGAGAGAAATGAGAGAAAAAAGATTCAACTAAAAACAATCCTTCCTGTGGTCTAATTTTTTTTTTTTTTTTAAATAAGAATTTACTTGAATATTAACAGTGAATTCATGGCACTCTGTAGCATTTGTGTTAGATTTACCAAGTGAAAAAGGCAATGGAGAAAAAAGGAAAAAAAAATACTCTTCACATGTGTCAACAGTTTATGTCATACATTAATGTCCAGGAAACTAATCATACAGTCATGTCACTATTAATTACATAAAATTATATACATGATTGGAATAATAAATCCAACCGTCTGATGACCAGGCCACCATGGTGATCTGTCAATATGACTTGTTGTGGTTTGTACGGCTCAACATCCATGATGCTTATTAGCTTGTGTTTTGTTGTTATTATAATAATACTAATAATAATAATTATTACTATCATTATTATTATTATTATTATTATTAGGCTCATACTGCATCAGAGTTTGCTTTGTGGTTTGAGCAGATCCTTGAGAGCATCCAGGTTCTCCCCCTCTGGAGCCTCAGGCCATGCACTGTGGTCTGGAGACAAACACACAATAAGTTAGAACATCAAACACTGCAAAGAGCAAAGTGTGAATACATCAGGAAAGTCAACATACTGGGTATCTCCCACACGGAGTGGTACAAACTCTGCCCTGCATCTACCCTCAGTGTGGCTCCAGAGATGTAGGAGGTGGCAGGAGAGAGCAGGAAACACACAGCTGATGAGATCTGAGAGTAGATATAATAAAATAGAGAAAGTCACTTGTTCCTATCATACTACAGGCACACCACACACCAGTTATTAGCAGTGTGATGTTATATATGAAGAAATCAATCAAGTTGCCTTTAACCACCAAAATCTGATCAGTTTTTCTTAAGGTCAAATAAATAATTGTGCCAAATTTGAAGAGATCACAGAGATCCAGAGTTCACAAGAATTAGCCATATTCACAGCGTTGACATCTTTTCTTACGTCATCACTCCGGGTGGGAAGACATTAACAATCCATGCCTTCCTTAAAGCGTTGTCAACCAGGAAGCAATGAAAAGAAAGCAGTTTCTCAGATTCCCAAAGTTTGTAAGACTTACAGCCACGGACACAGCAGCAGGACATCTTGCAAAGTTTGTTTTTCCCACCCCAAGTGATGACGTAAGGAAGATGGCGACGCTGTCAATATGGCTAATGAGACAGAGGCCACCTGAAAACATACTGCCTCCAGCCCAGGCTGTCACCAGTGTGAAGGTATAATAAAGCTCAAGTTCACATTGTGAGTGTTACTAAATAGTCGCACACCTCTTCAGGTACTCCTAGCCTCTTTGCAGGGCTAAATGGAACAGACATCTTGAGAGTTTTGGTCCAAACTCCTTGTAGTTCTCCATCGCTGTTTTGGAAAAGATCGTACCCTGCAGCAGGACAGACACATCAGCTTTAAATGACCTGATGACACACACAAGAACTGGCTGTGCACTAAATCAAGACTTGTATGTACCGGTGCCACAGCGTTGACTCTGACTCCTGAGTGTGCCCACTCAATGGCCAGACTCTTTGTTAAGTTATCCACCGCTGCCCTTGCTGCTCCTGTGTGGCTGTCAGTGAGAGCAGACAGCGCTTCAGCATCAGGGAAAAGAGTGAGTTTGGAAATTTGTGTGTGAATATGCGAAGAGGTGGTGCTTACGCCATGCCTGGGAAGCCCTTCCACATGTCAGCGATGATGTTGACGATCACGCCTCCATGCTGTTTCATCCACGCAGTGTAGACTGTGTGGGAGAGGACCAGAGGACACAGTCACACAGAGAACTTAAAGCATCATTCACCAGTGTTAGCTGTCTGCAGCTCACCCTCCTTGCAGCAGTGAAAGGTCCCGGTCAGGTTGGTGTCTATCACAGCCTTCCAGCCTTTGGAGGACATATGCTCTGCTGGGCTGCTGAACTGACCTCCTCCGTTGTTCACCAGGAAGTCTATCCGGCCGTACTGCTTCAGCACTGTGGACACTAGATTCTTCACCTGCAGCACAGGGAGATAACACAATATAATGAATGGTTATGCACCGGCAATGTCAATATGAAGCTGCTTCAGAGACTATATGTGTGTGTGTAAGCCCACCTCATCCTCACTGCGGATGTTGCATGTTAGAGGAGTGACACATGCAGGGCTGGAGGGAGGGATTTTCTGTCTCATCTCCTGAGCTGCTGCCTCCAGCCTCTCTGGCTTTCTACTGGCAATCACCACACTGCAGCCTGAAGAGACGTCACTCAGTCAGTTCACCATCACATGCAGCAGCTTCTGATTAATGAGTTTTTATACAGTTATATGGTGATTACTAGGAATAAACTCTCCATATTTACGCAGATGTGGAGTAAATGTGTGAAACTTGAGAACTGAACAAGATTCAGTGAACAGATTAAGATTTTTCTTACTCCTATATTGCCACATATAGATGAATGATATGCAGAAATAATATTTCAATCATTTAGTCAGATATTCATATTTTCACTTTCTCTGAAAAAATATAAAAATTGTTTATAATTTTTTTTTTATAAAAACCAAATAACACCATCTGGTGTGTGATCTGTACCATCCATGTCTCCTTATTCCAGGACAATATGATATGAAACGCTTTATTTATAATGTATATTTTAACTTTTACCAAAAATTGCAGCTCCTCTGACTTTGATATTGCACTTGGCCTGGTGTCTGTTACACTTCATATTGTTCATGTTAGTGTGCGCCTCCACTTGAATAAACAGTGTAAAGTGTGTAGCTCATGACTGGTCAGACGCTTCGGTCTCTCTGTGTGGCAAAGTTCATCAGACTGCAGAGGTCCCTCAGTCAGCTCTGTGGATAGTAACACACCGTTGAGTCTGAACAGCACCACTCACCCAGCTCCAGCAGCTCTGCAGAGATGGCTTTACCGATACCGGTGCCTCCTCCCGTCACAACTGCAACTTTGTGGTTGAACAGACCCGGTCTGAAAACACTAGAAGTCGCCATACTTTCTTCTTGATCCTGATATGGGGATTTACGACACTATCCCATCTGCTAGGAGGTTTACGGCAGATGACGTCGGTGGTGTCGTACTGCTGCCACCTTCAGGATCAACTGGTTCCTACAAGCGTCAGTGTCAATACAAACTCTGAGCAGCACAGCACTTTCATTGCACTCAACATTGTTTGTTTTTTTAAAAAAGCAAATTATGATTTTCTCTCGGAACTACGGTTACACGGTTTCAAACACTTGCCTCTACCTCCTGACCGTTTTGTGATTTGACCTTGTACAACACACCTGCACTTTGTCTCCAAATTCTTTCCTTTACATCTCACCCTAATTTTCTATTTTTTCACACACTTATTTGTAAGTCTGTTAATTATGGTACATCGAGAGATTTTTTGGCCACAGAAAAAACCCTAGTCATTTTACACTGATATAAGCTCAGTGACAGAGTTGCAGTTTTTTGCCAATTTTGCTCTGGTCTCCAAAGGTCATGTCTATCATAACAATGAGTATTCAAAACTAACTGTAAATGTATACTGACCCTGTTATTTTAGTTATACAGCTTTTCATAAGAGATGTTCTGAAATCTGTAAGCGTAAACAGTAACATTACCGATGCCTCAGACGTTTCATGTTATTAAATCACAGACATGTACTATACCATAGCTCATGGACTGTAGTCATTACTAATTCTGTTACATCTGTGACTACCCAGTCAACAACTGCTGTCCAAAAAGGTCTGTATTCCACATTTAAGATCAATATGTGTTCAGATGTTTCACAATTTCAATTGACAGGTATATGTTGCCATGTTGACTGTTTTAGAGAAACATATTCACCTTCTGCTCCTGTCAACAGTGCCTTATCTGCTGGGGATTCAAGTCACTAAAGAGCTGAGGTTACATGTGATGTTGAACCGAAATGGTTCAGTTTCAATGTCCAAAAGACAAAGACAGCACATAAACCTGTGAGTTAATTTTCTACATTAAAGCAGTTTGTGTTCACTGCCTAAAGCACAGGAGAACCTCTTTCCTCTGGTCACCCCTACATGCAAATGTACTGCTATAGTTGTACTGCCTGTGACAGGTCAACTTTATTGGCAGCCTGAACCCCAGTGAAACTTCTCACCTATGCAAGGTTAATGAGGTTTCTTGTTGATACAGCACCAGAGTTTTAATTTTACTGCTACATTATAGACCAGATGCACAAAGACACAAACAAAGGATTCCGCTCCAGACCGCTTTATTTTTGGACGTTGTTGTAGCCATGTCCAGGTCGGTTAAGTTATAGAAAATAAAGTCCCAAATCCACCAGCGATTATCGCATTGGTTTACTGGTCCTTCAACTCCTTCAGTCTCCTGATCGCGGACTTGACTGTGACAGCAGAAGTTGTGCTGGAAAAGAAATAACACATGAGTTATAAACTATAAACGATGCAATTCACACAACAAAAGCCAACTAGAACAATCCATGTGAGAAAATCTGTGTGTGGTCGTTTTAAATTTGTTTCATTGTCACGGTCGTTTGAGTGCAAAGTTAGCATTAAATAGGTAATGTTTCAACTTAAAGACTGCACACCCTTAAGGAGGATTCAGTATTAAAGAAAAAGCTTTAACACAGCAGTTCATTTCAGTACACTGGCAATTATGTATCTGATTAAAGAAATGCTTGATGTGACAGCACTGAAAAGTTACTTTGTGGTTCACTCAGACCTTTAATGGAATAATATTGACATTTACACAAAATCCAATCTTAATTTTCCATACTGTGGTCTGGTGTGGACATTAGTTACATCATTTATATTAGGCTTTTCTCTAGTTGATTTAACTTCTCTCCATTGACACAGCCATATAAATGACTGCTACATCTGCCTGGATGAATGCACTGCTTCCTAGGTTGTCATCACAGATTCCTTCCAATTATCAAAGAAAAGTGAGTCTTCTGTCCAGGAAAAAACTGAGCCTTTCCAAATCCAGTAAAAATAAGTTTCCACATAATCTAAGCTTGCACAGATTCTGATCCAGAGAGTTGAGAACAAGGCTCATTACAGTCAGGTCACTTTTTAGTTCAAAAATGCAACAAACCCAACACGCTCCATGGAGCAGGCACAGTCATATTTTAATTCAGCTTGATGGCAAAATAATTGTTTATGAGACAGTCCACTGGTTCGCTCAAAGACACTTGAAGCCAAATTTGCTTTTTATGGATCACGCACAGTAACAATCTCATTAACATGCTGCTGGATGAAGCAGCACGTCCATTTTACACAGAAAGAAACCTACTTGTAAGTCCAGGCACCTCCAGCCACTGTCTTCTTGCAGGACCCACAGTGCCAGATACCAACAGCCCTCCTCTTCATTTTGGTCTGTTAACACAAATTAAATACATTTAAACCAGATATGAAAGGGTATGTTGACGTTTATCCAGATGCAACATCTAAACCTCCATGATAACTGTGTACCCCAATGTAAAATCTCTGCCTTCTACTGGAACCATGCAATTTATACATTGCTTTTTGCATGACATCATGATTCAGTCACAGAGCAGTCTTTGAATGGTGCTAAATCTGTACTTACCTTTCCACAGAAAGAGCAGGTGTACTTAGCGTGCTGGGAGATTTCAATTTTCTTGACCATCTTCCTCAGCGACGCGCCATAACGCGTGCCGTATTTACCAACGATCCCCACCTTCTTGGTGCGTTTGGCCTGTGAACAACATGAAAACAGAGGGACACAAACATCAGTACAGGTGAACCAGCAATAAGCACTGGCGACACTTTATGAGCTTATGCTACAGAGGTAAACGGTGGTAGATAAAGTCATTCCTGAATATCCACATATTTAAATAACCCGATTCAACAGGCCGTTTAAGTGATAATAAGTATGTCACTCCTCATAGGCTCGAAACATATATGACACTTATATCAGCAAAACCTCCAGAATCAGGCAGAACACTGGTCTCGTCACTGGTTGTCTGCTAGCATCCTGCACAAATTAGCCACCTAGCTAACATTAATTCAACAAGCCCGGGGCATATTTAGGCGACGGACTCCACTTGAACACAAAACAAGCGATTTCGTTTTACTTCATATTGTTCGGGTCTCTTGACCAAGCACGGCATGTACGAATAAAAGACTAACAGCGAGCAAATACGACCAGCCCACCCGGTACTTGGACTCAAGTGAGTTTGGCAATGGTGGCAGCCATTACTGTCTCAACAGGACATGAAAACATCGTTTTTACTGTTTATAAAATCACTAATCCAATACCAATATGACTCGGGTTAGACAGAGTAGACCATCTTAAACCTCGGAATATGTGATTATATCATTTATAGCCCAGAAAAGGTTAGATTGACTCGGATTGGGAAGGGGACATTCTCGCTCACCATCGTTTCAGTGGAGACGTAGGTCCAAAGAGGGATTGGTTAGGGCGCAGGCGCGATTTACTCAGTCGCACCGCGCTGCATTGTGGGACTTGGAGTTTTCGTACATAGACCCAACCAATACATATAAATAAATCTCCACTGAAGAGAAACAGGCCAGTATCGAGTCTGGTGTGTTCATAGCAGTTTTAAATGTTAACACAAAAGAACAAAACTCTTCAGAATATAATGATTAAAAAAAACGATAAAGGAAATGGAAACCTGTTACTAAGGACGCCTCAGTAGTTACGCGCATGCGTATTAATGCGGTGGACGACAACATCCTTGCTGCTGAGTTGAAATGTTAGTCCACTTGGACTGTCATAATGCGGCCTTTGTTGTTTGCGCAGATATAGTGCGTTAAAAATATTTTTTCTTATCGACTAAGTTTGGTGATGAGCTATGAAGCTAACACGGAAACTGGTTCTCGCTAAGGCCAAGGCCTCCGACTTGGAAAGCGTAAAGAAACTGAACTGCTGGTAAGTGATTGATTTTAGCAGACCACCAGTTAAGTTGGCGTTTACTTTGCATGCTGATGGTTTAAGTTTGACACGTTCTGCTTTGTTATTTTCCGTCTCCTGTTTGTAACGATACACCTGACGTTGTTTTTTTTACACAGGGGATGCAACCTAACTGATGTGAGTAGACAACAGTGCTGTCGCATTTGTTTGGACAGTGAAACCACTACTGATACTGTACTCGACTTTCTTCTTCTTTACATTGTTTCATTGCTTGTATATGTGTGTTATAATAATTATACTCTGTCCTCAGATCTCTATCTTCTCTCAAATGCCCAACATTAAGGTGCTGACACTGAGGTGGGTCTGACACACAGGCAGCCCTGTTACTGTCCACACTGACACACTGAATTGTTTTGACTCCTGGCTGTGATCCTTTCTCCACAGTGTCAACCGCATCTCGTCTCTGGCTCCTCTGGCCGGCTGTCTGTCTCTGTGTGAGCTCTACCTGAGGAGGAATCTGATTCCCTCGCTCTCTGAGCTCTCTCACCTGCGATCACTGACAAACCTGAAGGTGCTCTGGTTGGCTGAGAACCCCTGTTGCGAAGCAGAGTCCAGTCAGTATCGGCTTACCGTCCTGCGCTGCCTGCCTCGGCTCCAGAGGCTGGACAACCTGCGTGAGTGTGCAGTGTCTGCTCAGCACCCTCCACTTAGAGCAGAGTACTCCAATGACTGTGCTGTTTTTAAGATGGTTTAGATAAAAAATCACTTATTGATGAGACTAGAAATTAATCACAACTGCTTCCTAGAGCCTCACAGCAGATAGTTTGCCCAGCTGTCACATAGGCATCATATTTAACATATTTGAACACTTAGAACTTATGTGTGTGTGTATTATGTTTTGTGTGTGCAGCAGTGACCGAAGATGAGCTTTCACTAGCTATCATGGAAGGGGACGTGGTGACCACCCCACCAGCCAGTGTCCAGAACCAGCTTTCCTCAAATGGGCTTCCAGAAACAGAGACAGAGAACGACCCCCTGAACTACAACATGGAGGAGACCAAGTGAGCCTCACAGCTAGTCATAAACATTCACAGAAATGAAACTTTCCCTAACAGAACAAAATCGTCAAATGAATGTAGACACAGTAAAATAAAATATCCCCATATTTCCTCTTTTGTTTTACAGTAAAATCAGGGAAGAGTTGGGGATGAAGCCCCTCTCCAGAGACAAGTTCCCTTCTCTTTCCCCTCCATCGACCAGAGAAAACACATCCCCAATGAAAAAGGTAGCCTCTTCTCTTTGAACAGTGCTCCTCTAAAACTCAGAGCGACTTTGATTGATCGATCCCTTTGATTGTGTTTTCAGACGCACACACTCGATGCAGTTCTGCTGTTGCTGAAAGATTTGGACGAAGAGGAGCTTCGCATTGTACACACAGCCACGCAGAACAGACTCCAGACCTACACACTGGACCGAGAGACACTAAAAGATTCACTGCAGACACACGAAATTACCGACATCATTCAGTGAGACATGGTACGGCATGCACTCAGGGCCAAACCTCACGCTTCCCTCACCGTGTCCAAACCAAAATCTCATCCTTAGAGAGTAGAAACAGGGTCCTAACCACCCCCACCCCTCTCTCCAGTTGCCTCCTGACCCCATTAAGCATGGCATGTGATGCACTTTCACTTACACCTTCTATTTGTGGTCCAGTTTTCACTCGTGGCAGAGTACTGAATCATTTCCTTTGCTTTGTTGTTTTTTAATGCAGCATGCCTTCCTGCCTTGTAAGAACAAAAGAATGTATGTTTTGCTAACTGTAAATCTATTTCTGATAATTAGAAAAATAAATTGCAATACAATAACTATCAGTGTTGAATTTAATGACAGATGAACATGTACACATTCAGACTCAGAGTTCTACAAAGGGGCATTTGGGGCAAATCATAGGATATGCCATCAGTCATTTGATTTAAACTGAGCAGAGCCTGAGAGCTGGATACATGTCTCACATCAGATGCAGCTGGGCCTTGATATCAGAGGCTGATCATTCTGCCGGGAAAGTCAGTTCATGAAGTGATATATAACAGAAGACATATAAAGCCCCTCTTCTCAGTCACCCTCCTCGTTTTCCAGGAAATCCATCAAGGTGCTCGCGTCCACAGCAACAATCAGGTACTCCACACCGTCTGCACCCTGGACAATCATGGGGATAAATGTGAGTGACGGTCACCTACAGTCGATTCTACAAAGTAATGGCACTGAGTTCAAGTCCACAGGTCTAAAATTAATCATAGCTCCACCTTGCGTGTCCGTATCAGCTTGTGGTCTCTGAACTCAGTCAGCTGAGTTCTCAGCGTGAGGTCAGAGTTGACCAAGAACGCCTCTCGACAGCGCTGGTAGAAATCCTGGAATGACAGTCCTGCACACAGTGACAGAAAAATATTACAATCAAACACTTTTTTGGGAAAAACCTGTTCATGGTTTCAAAGTTTTGAATGTTAGCGTGCACCTGTGTAGGAGGGATCGTCTTTGTTTTCCAGCTGAAACTTCACCAGCAGTTTGAAAATTCCTCTGTAAAAAACAGAAAAGACAAAATCATGAAGAGCTCGAACAAAGCTCGAACCTTTAACAGCTTATTACATCAACATGAGTGCGGTACCTTGCGTTGGGCGTCAAGCTGCGGAGCACGTGTGTGAGGGAGGACAGAGCGAGCGCGCCAGTCTGCTGCACCAGCAGTGAGTTCTCATACGACGTCTCCTCTGTGTAGTGCTGGAACGTCACGCACTCCCACCACAGCCAGTTAAACTGACTCTGCTTAAACTGGTCCCACACTGGGAGCACACGAGAGAGACTCAGCTGCAAGGATACGTCTCAACACCATTAACTCTGCAGCAGCAGTACACACGCTTACAAACACCCACCTAATGGAGCGTTGATGTGGTCCAGTGAAGCCACTAGATGCAGGTTGGGGATGGACGCTAGCTGCCCCAGTGCACTCTGGGTCTTCTCTCCGCGCAGCATGGGCCCATCGATATTGTGGATGATCAGGTACACATGGAGATCTGGGCCTGTGTGGACACGCTTAATGGTTAAAACACACAAAATTTCAACACAAGCTAGATAACAGTGCAGATTTCTGCCCTTTTTCTCATGAGGTGAAAAAATGGAGTCTTGTCAGCAATAACTTCAATCCACTGTATTAGTCCATTCATTCTCTGTATATAGGTATATCTTTTTGATATTTACTGAATTTTAATTGCATGTGTGCGTGTGTGTGTGTGTGTGTGTGTGTTTGTGTTCATCCTGTTGTTTCTGCCTGCCCAGGGACTGCAGGAGGAAACTAGCTTTTAGCTAAAGCATCTCTTCTCTGGATGTGATTTATGTATTTTGTACATGGTCCCCGAAAGAAAGAAATAGGTCTATATACATATATATTTTTTTAACAGAGACACACTCACTGTCTTTAAGGGTCTGAGTGATGAACTGGATCTGGTCTGAGGGTGTTCGGAAACTTCCCTGGTGCTCCAGAACCTCACATGTAAGAGCATTTAATATCTGCAAAGAAAGCACATGTAAAGAAAATGGATGAGTGTCGTTTCAGTTTGAGTTCCACCGCTGCTCTGGTTTTACTTCAACTTTTATTTGAGACACTGACTGATTTAAGTGTGATAGAAGGGAAGAATCCGTTGACCACGAGGTGGATATCTTGAGCCAGGTGAGACATGCGGAAGTCCTCCAGCAGAGCTTTTTTACTGCCCAGACCGTAGACCAGCACACTGAAGCCCAACCTACACACAAACACACCCTTTTTGTTTTAGTCTTTGTAAAAGCCACAAAAAGGCATTTAGTACAAAAAAGACAAACCAGACTCACTGTAACTGTAACATCCATTTGCTAAAGTGCTTTGGTGTTTGCTGTGGAGCTGCTGGATCTCTTTGTAGTAGCAGGATGGCTTTCCCTCTAAAAGTTGGAGCAAGGTCTCCTGCAAACACACAAAGTAAATATGAGCTTCATCTAAAGAACTTGAAGAGCAGCAGATTTAATCAGTAGAACTGGCTTTCATATACTGACCCTGTCCAGTTTAGGGGTGTGTAAACGCTCCAGGGTGCGGTCTGATGTCAGGACTTTTGAGCTGCCGTGGGCCTCAAAGTACTCCTCAACCATACTGGGCTGGTTCAGGGGCTCAGGAGTGATCTTGCTCTTCTTGGCAGGAGTCTTGTACAGAGCTGCAGATAAACCTTTACTAGGTGTCCTTGGAGTCTTCACGTTCTCCTTATCCTCTTTCTTTATTTTCTGCTCATCCTCAATCCCATCTTCATCCTCGTCCTCCTCAGAGCCCGAGGGCGACAGCTCACTGTCGCTGTCTGACCGAAGGCTCGGGGCTGAAATTGACAAACAGCTTTAGTTAGCAGCTTGAGTCTCTGTGCCTGACTGTAACAGGAAGAGGAGCTACTTCACTGAACTATGATAAACTCACTTGTCATTCTCTTCCTCAGCCTGTGTGGTGTTGTGGAGACAAACTGGACCTTCTTGCTCTGTCGTAGAAAAAGAAAAGTTTACACCGAGAAAACACCAGCAGAGAAAAAACTAGAAGAAAATGACGACAAAATGCCTTCTAGTCTCACCCTCTGTGGAGTCCGACTTTCACCTCTGTGGTCTTGATAGAGGGGAGAGAGAAAGATCGAGCTTAGTTGTGTGTAAATGGACACCAGCTGAGATGCAGACAAACATAAGGCAGGATGTACTGGACTCACTACGGCCTGTTCTGGTGGGAGTGGAGGGTTCAATGTTTGGAGTCTTGCTGAAGGTCACACTTTTCCCGGGAGTCCGTGCCAGCTCACTTGCTATTAATGTGTGATAAAACCTAAGTCAATGATGATACATCTAGGTGTATTTCCATGATATAACGAGGTCTATGACGAAGAGAGTGTGAGCAGTGGAGGCTCTCACCAGTCTGAGCCATGCTGTGTCCTCGTTTCGCTTTCTGAAAAGTGAAAATAGAAGATCCAGCCACTCTGGATAAACCCTCCTCATCCTCTGTGAAAACAAGAACATGAACTTATCACCACTTATGTCAGCTAGTTTTATATCAGCGCTCAGTATCACAAAGAACTGATTCCACTACTGATGTGTTCATATAGTGTACATACAGATAGTCTGTTCTCACTGATTTAAATAAGGACACAAAACATTAGAACACAAACCAACAACATCAAAGCCCACAACCTACAAGACAATTCAACATCTCTCTAAAACATTGCAAATGATGAAAATATTATTTACATTACAACATCAATGAAGGTGGGACTCATTTACTGCAAGACTGTATTATCTTTAGCAAAGTGTAATTCATAAAATAACGTGTGTGTGTGTGTGTGTGTGTGAGGGATGAAGAAACCAGGAAGTAGTTGGTTGTGAGCTCAGTCAAAAAAAGACAGTTGTCTCACTCACCTTCTGTGTTGTCTGCTCCCAAAGCTTGGATGTAGTTCTGCTCATCACATGCTCCATTTTCATCCCCATCTCCCCCCTCCTCATCCTCCCTGGGCCACCGTGCAGCCGGCTTCTTAAACGTGACCATCTTCTGGACGGTGGCTCCGCTGCTCTGCAGCCCTGACAGCACAGACACAGAGAGGTCAGCCAGCTCCTCCTCAACAACATGTCAACTGAACTAAAGCGACTCTGTCGTCCATACCCTCCTGTTTGTCCACGATGTGCTCCAGCACGTCTCCATCACCGATGAACTTCACCTCCAACACACTCATGACTGAGGGGAACATACAATGTAAGTCAGTGTAATCGCTATATGCCAGCGCAGACAGTTAATTCACTACGGCCCCGTCACTCATTGTCCTAGTCATTAGATGTTAGCTGTCGGTGTAACGTCAGTTTGTGCTTAGGTGGAGAAGCGCAGTGGCCGCTCAGCAGCAACGGACCGTGAACGCCTCACAGAGGAGCGGAGCAGGAAGAAAGAAAACTTACTCGATGAAATGTCAGAGTCAGCCGAGGGAAATGTAAACAAGTCCTTCACAACATGAGAGCTCCACGGAGAGACGGTGTGACAACTTTCCGCGCCATCCTCCTGAAGTTTTTAAACCACGTGACAAGTGAAAGGTCACAGCGTGGCCAATCAGAGCGTTGGCCTCAGTGAAAACACTATTTCCCACAATGCTCCTCGCGCTACAACAACCAGCCCATTGCTTTCTTAATAACTAAAGGATGACTTTTTATTGTTTGAATGCAGCAACAACAACAGTAATACTAATACCGCCTGCATTATGATTTAGAAATATGAATGTGGACACACTAAGTGGAAATCAAAGTAACTTCATTAAGCCTGAAATAATAAACCCGACTTTATGATTGAACGATTGAACTCAAGATAGAAGGAACAACCTGTCACTCACTTCATCTTTTATTTCATTGTCTGTATGTTCATCTTGCATTTATCAGCACGTTTCACTGTCAATTTATACACAGTGCTGCTATTGGCATGTTGTTTCTGTCCATCCCACAGCACAATGACTTTTATTTAAATCCACATACGGACACATTTCAAATCACTGCAAGGTGACACTGATGAAATGAGGAGACAACATAGAACTAAAGCTTTGATTTATTTAGACACTGACATGTTTACAAATGTGCATTTCTCTACATTTTTGTCACGTTATTTGGGGAACAGGCCGACAAAATTGCTACAAGTGATTCAATCAGAGTTTAGGAAAACGTCTACAGTTCTAGTTTTGAGCTTAATTCTACTACTTGTAGATATCTGTAGGAGAACAGAGGAGAGAAGAGGTGATTAATCATGGGAAACAGAAATCCACTAATTATTTCAACCATGGGTGTCAGGAGTTGCTCAAAGTCCTTCTTTCTGTGTTAATGTAGATATCCTAACAGAGATATGCATTCTTGAACAGTCTGAAGGCTGTTCACCATCCACGAATGGGTGTCCACCTCCCAGCAGACGGCCCTCAGAGTGCACATGGTACACAGGATGCATCACTGCTGTTGCACAAGACTACAGGAATCAACAGAGATGGTCAGAAAAACAGCAACAAAATAAAACTAATAAAGCAATCAGGTTGATTCAGCACTGAAGGACTTACATGGTAGGGGATCAGTGTGAGCAGACTGCCGAGGGGGTATTTGCTGTAGTCCAGTGGTCCTGAGATGGGCTCCACTCTACCATGTTCCTGAGTCATAGACAACAACCTAGAGGGAAAAGTCTCTCATAAATTGACTTCAGTCGCACTCCACAAGTTAAATACTGAGATTAAAAGAGAGTAACAGCATTACTTGAGTTCTGGATGACCTTCGATCACAGCAAATCCAGTGGGAAGTTTTCCAGCTCCATCAAGACTGGGAGTGATGAAAAAATACATCATGACTTTAGTAAAAACCTTAGCTACATTGACATGAATGTACGTTTTGTCAGCCAACAATGTTGAGCAGTGTACCTGTCCAACTTATAAATACACACAGGATAAACAACACTAATGAGGGCACCTGATTCCACTCCATCCACAGTCAATCAGGAGCTGGTTCCTGTGAGGACAGTGTCCAATCACCCTTGTCAAAACCCTCACAGCCACGTCCTCCAGACTGCATGAGCCGATCACAGACTGCTGTGCATCTAAAACCCATTGGAAATGACATTGCTGTTTGGTAACTGTACAGGACTTATTCATTATGTTGAATTCAGCTGTAACCCTGATGCAACTGCATCACATCCTTCCACACACCATAGAAAACGTAGTTCCCAGGATGCACCTCACTGAGCTGTGCCATGTCTTTGATGGGGTGACTACAGGAAGGGGTGGAGCCAATGCTGGATTTACAGGTGATGCCAACAGCCTTCAGTCTGCCAGAAACAAACCCAGAGAGGAAATTAATAATCATATAAAAGACACATTTCATCAGACACTGATCTAAAAGCTTATATATTACACTTGAAATAATTATGTTCTAAGGACATTAACTCATCACATTGTCATAACTATTAATAAGGTCAAATAACTTAGGAAGGTCTCCTGGAGGCATCCTTACCAGATGCCCGAACCACCTCAACTGGCTCCTGTCCATGTAAAGGAGCAGCGTTTATCTTTGTATTTATGAATCTTCAGAGCTTCTTGACTCTGCCTGCTGTTTGTTATTGGCGAGGTCAAAATGTCCTCAAACATTAAAGCAGAATGTAGAAAATGTGGACAGTGTAAATAAGCAAGATTTAAGTAGCGTTAATATCCCATTCTCCATGTTCTCCAGGATGTCAGATTGTTTTAAAGTGCTCTCTTATTAACTCAACGTCAATCTCCTTTCTTCTTCAATCCCCCCCATAAACTGACAAGGCTTGTGCAAAGAAAGGAAACAAATACTGCAACAAAAAACGTACTAAGCACATGAGTACACATCAGTGACTTACTTTTCCATGAACTGCAGAGTCAGGGTGGTGGTTTCCTGAGCGACAGCCTGTATTTGCTCCGCTCCTCTGCAGTTGTAGGTGTTCCCACAGTGAGCGTACACTCCTGTCAGCTGCACACCCTCCGTCTCAGCGATGGCCTGAGCCAGAGCGAGCGCCCCCAGCCCTGAGTGCAGGACACCAGCTGTGACAAAGAGCAAACACACAATCAGAAGATGCACATTTGCTAAAAGCCAGCTGTGTTGTGGTTTCCCAGCCTGTTTACCTCTCCCATTGCCACAGTCCAGTTTTAGCCAGACGTGCCACTGCCGACCATCCCTGAGTGGTCTCTTTTGAGCTGCTCCAGAGCATCAGGATGATCCAACAAAACTTGGAAGAGATCCAGTCTCTCTGACAGGGCTGCACAACGCTCCACCTACAACCACATACACATTCAGACATAAAATAACATTCAGGATATTTTGATTATTGTGGCTACAACATAAAGAGTGTCGTAATCATACGAATTTCTGTCAGATTAATGTTACTTTCATTGAGCTGCATGTTGATAATAATCATTCATTAGTTTGTTGGGAAAATGTGAATCAATCACTGTTTTGGAAACTGTGTTCCAGGTAGATTCCAGACTTTTAAAATATAGTACACTAATGTTAGATGTACTGTATATTTTGTCATAAAGTATAGACTGTGTGTAAAAGATCAGGCACAATGTGAGTTGAGAGAACCTTGTCAAAGGGAATAGAGTATGCATAGAGGATGTCATCAAATCCATGGTCAGCATAGAAACAGGCTTCTGCAAGCGTGGAGACCACGATGCACCTGCGTGATCCACCTGTCATTATGTCAGCACACTCACTAGACATGAACACAAACACATAGTAAGATCTTAACATCTCATGGTTATACAGGTTAAACCAGGGGTGGGAAACTATTCCACAAAGGGCCGGTGTGGCTGCAGCTTTTTGTTTCAACCAAGCAGCAGCACACCAGACCTGACTCATTTCATCAACTGATCTCAGTCTTCAGACAGTTGATTGGTCAAACTGTGTGTTCTTGTTAGGTTGGAACAAAAACCTGTATGTATGTAACCTGGGTGTATTCGTACAGAGTTTTGTGTGTCTTCATGTGTGGCCGCAGCTGGACTCCCAGCTTCTGATAGCGTTCGATCATCCTCTGGGCATTTCTCTTCACTTTGTCCACATCCACCACCATGGCAGGGGTGCACAGGGCTGAGATGGGCTCCCCCTCCATACTGGCTGCACTAGAACACACACACACACAAAACCATAACTCTGATGCAATTAAATACTTGTGCATGACTGGCTTCATCAACTCACACTAGTCGACTGGAGACACTATTCTTATGACAACAAAATGCATTGATAAACTGATATGTGCAGCAAATGAACCCGTTTTTCCCTCCTGGTTGAGTAATGCTGTGACCTTTGAACTGTAAATATCAGACACCAGAGGCTACCTCAGTTTACCACTCAATCCTACCTTTAAATGACATAAAGAAAACAAAACATAGGCTAAGTTGTAAAAGTGTCAACGAGCAGACCTGACTTGTTTTTAACTGCTTTAGATTTTCTTTAATGGTTTCTTTGGTTTCTCACTAAATAATGATACTTTGACTTATGTCAACATGTATAACAGCAGACTGAGACACTTACCAATGAACATGACTTACCACTCTGCAGTGATTAGAGATTTTCACCGATATGCGGGATGTTTTGGTGTTGGCACAAAATGAACGAGTGTTTTCACTCGTTCAACAGACAGCTGCTTGCAGGAAATAGCCGTAGCCTGTATCCTACAGAAACCCTCGCCAAACCAACTGCCAGGTCCAGACTGGCTGCCCTGGATCCTCTTTACACACGTCCAGCGCCTCCAGCGATTTTATACGTGATCGGTTTTGTTGTTTATTACATTGGGGGACACTGAAGCATGCAGCCACACGAACTGCTGCGGCTTTACGTTGTGAGACTACTCGGCTACTGTAGTGGACACTCTGCAGAGTCGCACCGACACGAATGTCACTCGAACATCCCACTACATATGGTCACGTTAGGGTTACGCTACGGTGTCTTTGAGTGGACAAACCTGTTCAATAGACATGGTCAATAACTAATGTAAAGAAACACTTTTATTAAGGAAAACTTGCAGTCTACAGGTGACGTTTCTTTCAAGTAAAGGTAAATAAGCAGTAAAACGAGCAGCCTGCTTTGGATATAACTGATCCAGGATTAGTGACGTATCCTCAAGGTTTCCTCAGTTGCTGCTGGTGACGAAACTAAACTATGAACGGAAATCTTTTCTGATCATCCCCATCATATGTTCCCTGCAAAGTTTTTAATTCATTGACGTAACTGTGACCTCACTTTCAGGTTTTTAGTCAAGAGATCCATTTATATATGAAAACAATATCATCTTTAAAAACAAACAAACAAACAAACAGAAAACTCTTAAAGCTATTACACTGTGTGCATTCATTTTCTGTCAGTGTATCCTTACTCTGGTATCTGTTCTGATTTTTGTTTATTTTTTCTTATGCTTTACTTTGTTTTACATTTAACTATTGTAACAACGATATTATTTTATTATTTGTCAATCTTTGTTCTTATGTGCTTTATATTAAGCAGTTTTATTCTAATTCAATTTGTTTCTGGTGAATTTCTGACATAAACAATTAAACAGGCATGACTCCATCTACTGGTGCCTTGTCTGTCTCCATCCAGCAGAGGGAGCAAGAGGCACAAACACCCATTTGTACGGGCCAACTATATCAGAATTAAATCAGAGTTCAGGTTGGTTTTATTATGTGCCAGGGGTAAACATTACATTCCAATGATGGTAAATGTGCATGTTTGCATTGTGTGTGTTTACTATATTTCCTTTCTTTACTCCAGTTAGTATCAGAGCCAATTCATTTGCAGTGATTTAATGATGGATGCACATGGATCCAAACACATAGTAAATATCTTACCAACACAAAACACAGTACTGGGGTGACCATAGTAGGCTTTATTTTGACTCCATGTTTACAGGTTTGTTTCTCTTATGATTTCCTGTCAATTTGCTATGGTATACAGCTTGTGTAGGTGTCTATGTGTGACTCCCGTGTGTTGAATGTGGGGCACTTATGTGTGATCTTGGTTCCTTGGAGATGAACATGTCTTTTTTTTTTAATCCCCTGAACAAACTACAGAAATTACAGCATAACATGATGTAAAAAAGTTTTCAGAACCAGTCAGATGGCTTTGTCCTCTTTTTTCTTTTTAGCACCTTTAATGTAAATAATGTGACTTTGTGAGGAGAGACTGAGCATGTGCATGTGTAGAGAGAGAGAGAGAGAGAGAGAGAGAGAGAGAGAGAGAGAGAGAGAGAGATTCTTTTCTGAAAACTTAAAATCAATACAAAATTTAAAAAAAAAACAACATAAAGCATACAGTTTGTTTCGTACACATTCAATAATCATACACCTTTTCTCTGGGACTCTTATAGTGTCTTTGGTTGGAAGTGCTGACCATGGATTTAAGAACAAGTACAACAACCAAATTTCAAATGATGTTACGACCCTATGTTTTTGTGTGTGCTGCTCCTACGTGGAGTCTTCTGGCTTTTGTAAATTAATCTTCACCAATAAAAACAGGATATGTAACCATCTCAGTGCCTTACATCCACCATTCATCATAATGAATGATGTCTTTAAACGTGTACACTGAAGCAAGTGTTTTCTTTCTTTCTACAGACTCTAATTCTATGATGTAGAGCATTACAGTTCCTCACTAGCATATCCAGCGGACAAAGCGCTCAAAGAATGAGGATTTGTTCAACATGTTATAGTCAGCTCCTCTAAAGATGGCTGACATGTCCCCTAGTGACACCTTCCGCAGGACCTCTTCATCTGTGTCGGTTCCCATGGCGATCACCGTGGGAACGCCTTCCGATCTTCTCATGGCACTTATACCCTCATCCAGCTGGTCGCCAGCTGTGATACCATCAGTGATGAACACGAAGGCCACTTCAGCGTTGCGACGGGCCTGACGTGCTCTCTATAAACATAACATTCAAGATTTTGTGTTAGTCTGGAGGTTAAGATAGGACAAAGATAGATTGGAAAATGATTTTTCTCTGTGTACAGATGAAACAAAGGTAAGCAGCTTTCCCTTCCAACATCTACGTAAACTCAGCACAAAACTGTTGTATGATTTAAAGAAACATATGTAAGCTAGTTTGCAATCACTACCTGACTGTGTTGGTATGATTTGTGTGTTTGCCATAGGCCTACCTGGAAAAACACTACGTTGTTGACAGCGTGGATGATGGCGTTGCCCAGAGCAGAAGAGGAGTCCATGTAGCTCATACCTGCCAGTGAATCAGAGACCACTGTGAGGTTGTGTGTGAGCGGGAACTCCACCCTCTGTTCTGTAGGGCTGCCGTACTGGACCAGAGCCACACGGGCATTCCTCTCGTCTGATGGGCCATTGGCCAGGGTGAGGCGGCTAGCCACATTCTCAATGAACTCCTTGGCCCTGCGATGGTTCTCCAGTCCCATCCTCTCAGATCCATCCAGCATGAACACCACATCCACTGGCCGCTGGACACAGCTAGCCACAGCAGGCTCTGGAACAGACACACATACATGAGGTTTTAAATCAAACATGGTGTTTGATGAGCTCCAGCTGGAGCACAGATGCTCAGTGGCCAAAGTCAGCAAAAAAAAAAAAAAAATCTAACATGCTATATTTCCATACATGCTAGCTGCAGTCCAGCTGTCTGAGTTACTGTAAACCCTCACAGACCACTGGTGGCCTCTTCAAGAAAGCACTTTTAAGTTTGCTCTACCATTTTATTCTTGCGAGAACATTGCAAAAAACAAGAATACATTCCATTTTATACAAAACACAGTTCACATCAACAAGTTGCAGTCATGGAGCTAATAGTACCATAACATGTGGGTAAAGCAGCTCTGTGGTCATTTTCCTCTAGTCATCCTACTGTACAAGCCAAGCCACATGCAAAAAAAAAAAAAAAAAAAAAACATGCACCAGTCAAGGGCATAACATACAATAGTTCCTTCATTGTCAGTGTCCAGTCAATTGACAAAACATTCACATACACCAACTTCTGACTCAAGTACTGTATATTGTGATATGTATAACACCAGATATTTTCCACATGTAATGGCTTTTCCATCGACATGAGTCATTCACAGACAAAAGTAACGACCGTAACCATGGATATGTGCAAAACAGCAAAAAAAAAAAAAAAGAAAAGTCATCAGAGTGATTCAGCGAGCTCATGATTCACAGTGGAAACGAGGCTTCATGAAAGAGCCACTGTACACTATACAGGAGCAACGTGAATGGCTCTACAGAGGAATCTGTCCCCAACAAATGGATGACACCTGCTTTCCATTGAAAAAAAATTTCCTCCATTAAGATGGAAGAAATGATATGTATCATATTTCTGACTGACGTACTTTTCTGAGAGACAGCGCTAATTTGTACATTAACTCAGAAATAGTCCATGAGCTGAGGGAAGATCATGAATCCGCATTTTGACCTTTGGCCCGTCATGTACAGTAACCATACATTAGGCTGTTATGACAGGGCCAACTTCATGTCATGCAATTATTTTGCATCAGCTCAGGTGTATATTGCACCCAAAGAGTGAAAATAAATGCCCACACTTTTGATTAAATCTATTCTATATCCAGCAGTAAGCTTATTAGTGATTGGCAGCCATATTGGTGAGGTAGCATGGTTAGAATATGAGCATTAGCAAAGTCCTATGGCTTTCTCAGGATCTCCCATAATGTCTCCATAGACATATTTGAAGGAGTCGATGAACAGCTGGGTCCACTGTTGTCTGTCCGCTCCCTGGGCGAGTTTGGCTCTCTGGGCTGTGTACGCCATGGTTGCCACGCCAACACCGTACTGCTGCTCGCTCAGGCCATTCAGCAGGTTGGCCACACCCTCCAAAGAGGTGGGGACCAGTGTGGGGCTGCCTTCCTCGGCCAGTGGCTTCCAGGGGGGAGGGGCTTGCCCCACAGTGATGCCCCCTCCTGCAACAAGTGGGCGGAATAACATTGTGGGCGGGGTCCCACAAACACGGCGCATCAATACAGCCAACTAAGATGCCGGACGTACGCCAAGTTGCACAAAAACTCAAGTTTGGTTTTGTCTGTTGGTTTTTATTGCCACATAAATGAATTGTTCACAACAGACACATTGACCTCAGCTGCAGCCACAGTGCACCTAATGCAATAGATTCAAGGCGTCAGTATGCTTCAAACATGTGGACACATATAAAGGGAAAATATATTTATACCTGCCATCAAAGAGACAAAGGAGACACAACGAGCCATACAAAAGGGAATAACAGCGCATACCTTCAGTCTTTCCTCATTCATTGTGTTACACTTGCTGGTGTGCATGAAAAAGTGAGGCAACCTTTCCACTTTCTCACCTCCACATACCTGGCCACATGCCATGTTATGTGAGTTTGTTCATGCTAATTGACAGTCCAACAAGTACTTGGTTTAAAAGATACTGACACCTTCATCAACTTTGAAAAGGAAACAAAGCAAAGCCAAAGCTTATTTGATTTATAGTCTTACCTGATTTACACGGGAGGTCAGGGCATACAATGACAGGATCTGCAACCAAAGACAGAGGATAGGGTCAAAAACCAAGACATATTCGAACTGTATATCTGACTGTTATGTGTGTTTCTGTAAAAGAGTGTACCTGGGCAGAGCACGGTCTCAATCTTGTCAATGAACTCTTCAGCCACGAGGTCTGCGAAGCGCCTCATGCCCATCACTCTGCCGTCCCTCTGGCAGGCAATGCTCTTCAAACTCTCATTCTCCTCAAGCTGGTCGAACATGTCTCCAATACCGATGGCACTCACATCAACGCTGGGATCACTGCTCACCAGCAGTGCACACAAATACAAACAACAATGTAAAACTTTTACCTTCTCCACAAACACTGCCTCTTAAAAGCCAAATGGTATGATAGGCACCTGCAAAGGTAGGTGAGCAGTGAGTCGTCATCTCTAGGGTCGAAGCGTCCGTCAGTGATGACGACAACGGTGACATTGGCTTTGGCTCTGCGGGTGTTTCTGATCAGGTTGTCGTAGGCGTACTTCAGAGCAGATGGGGTCCATGTTCCTCCAGCAATCCACTCCAAACGCTTCACTTCCTCCTGAATAGTGGATAGAGCAGCAAGAGAGGGATGTTCATGTGTAGTTGTTGGGATCAATCAAGGTACAGATGCATTTGGATCTGCATGAAATACAACGTTAACAGAAAGTAATTGCCTGAATTTAATTAGATTAGTTAAAACAAATATATGAACTATGTTAAAGGGTGAACTAAAGGTAGTTTGCACTATAACATCTGTGTAAACTAACCTGAGGGATAAGTGTGATGTCTTTCCTGTATTTTTATTATTGTCAACAAATCCCATAAAAAGACCAAAGCGTACCATGTGTTTGTTGGTCTCTCAGTCCTTATATACACACCACCACCTGATCTGTCTGTGCTACTCAGCTACAAGCCTGTTGCTTCCCACTGAAGATATAAATATTTTACAGGTTACAATTAATGAGTTTAATTTCACAAAAACAGTCACTTTAAATATTTGGAAAGAGCAGTTTTGGTGATTTAGAAAGTATTTGCAATGTATGCAGGATTGACTGTAGATAAACTACAGTTCCCATTCAGGCTTTGACAGTAATTATTAGCAGAACCAAATCACTGTTTTTATTGACAGGAAAAAAAAAAAAAAAAAAAGCCACAGCTGTCCTGTCCTACTGGATCTACCATGTCAGATCATATGTTTCCATAAATGTCAGAAATAAGACAAGTACACATATGCATCTGTGATGACTTCCATCTGCCTTATGTGCTCAGACAGCAGAAGATCTGTTCAGATGAGATAATTTATAAAACATGTGGACTTCAGAGATGAAAGGACAGACCGTGATAGAGACCAAAAGCTAACTTCAAAGCGGTTTGTGTTTGTTTGTGTCTGACTGAGTGTGAGACCTTAAAAGCAGACAGTGAGTCAATCTTGGGGTCATTGAGCGCGATGGCCTGGAATGTTCCACTGTGACTGTACTGAACGACTCCCACTCTTGTGCCTGGGGACACAGACGGCCATGTTTACACATACACAAGATGGCAGCCATTTTGAAATAACTCTGATTGGACCGATCACAGATGCTATGAAATAAACCCTCACCTGTCTCTGACTCAGGGTCTTTGGCGAGGGATCCCAGTCTGTTGATGGTGTTGATGACAAAGTTCTTCTCCAGGGTGAAGTTGGTGAGACCCACTGACTCTGAGCTGTCAATCACAAAGACAATGTCCAGGGCCCCGCACCGTTTCTCACAGTCTGCAGACAAAAACACCGACTGTTATGACCTAACAGCCAATCAGCTTGTACTGATCACAAATGACAAACCAGTCCTGCCTAAACTCACCACAGCAGCCACATGTCTCCCTGATGTAGTTCATGACGTCACATTCCTGCAGAAACGAACAAACACATCATCATATCTAGTGTATCCTCTGTGTGTTTTGGTTGATGTGACAGTGATAGAACAGTGGTTCGATGACATGTTCTTACAGTGAGACCGGGATCTCCCTCAGGACCTGGATCTCCCTGCAGATGAGGAGAACACACAAAATCACTGTCTGTCAGCTCCTGTTTGGTTTGGGATTGCTTGCAGCTACTGATGACAGGTAGCCATGCAACCACATCAGCTTAGACTGGCTTTTGGTGGCTTTTGATGTATGTGCAGTTTATGTCTACTTACATCACGTCCGGACTCTCCTCTTGCTCCTCTGAGGCCCGGTTCACCCGGAGGCCCTGGCTCACCCTGTGAGCAAAGACATGATACATATGTAATTATCCTCACAAACATGCCTGCAAGTGACAGCATCTCTCCAACAACAGAAGTTACTTACTGGACCTCCTGGAGGTCCTTTAACCCCAGGCTCGCCTTTTTGACCACAGTCTCCCCTGCTGCCACGAGGTCCACGGTTGCCCTTCTCTCCTCTGTCACCCTGCAGAAAAATGGAGGAGGAGTTTTGTAAGTCAAGTGTGCCACTATTAGCACAAATCTAAGGGGTCTGAGTGCATGTATACATTACCGATGGTCCTCTTGGTCCAGGATAGCTAAAGCCGGGTCTTCCAGAGTCTCCCTAAATGGAGTCAAAGCCATTAAAACAATGAACTGCTGCTATACAGGTAAAAACAGTTCAGGGAAGATGATACTGCGCATATAGACAAATTCTGACCTTGGGTCCAGGCTGTCCAGGCTCTCCTCTTGGCCCAGCATCACCTGGGTCACCTCTGGTACCCTACATTAAAAACAGTGTTAAAGCAAGCTAGATAAGGCCTTTGGTACTATGTCCAAAGGTTAGTTTCACCTACATTTCTCCCAGCCTCTCCTGGTGCTCCTGGAGGTCCTCTGGGGCCAGGCAGACCATTGTCTCCCTGTTCAGAGAGAGAGTGTTGACAGCAGATGGAGTGGATGAGAGTGAAACTCAAGAGTGTATGATGCCAATATGAATATATGCAGGTAATAGAGACAATAATGCAGTTATTCTTACTTTTGTTCCTTTGTTTCCTGATTCACCTGGAAGTCCTCTTGTGCCCTCTGGCCCCATTTCACCCTGAAATACATAACACCATCAGCAATGAGCCCTCTAGTGGAGGAAGTAGAATCACACGTCTCATTGAAACACATTTTAAGATACTGATAATGTTTTACACTTCTATGATTGTGTGCATGAAATCATACCTTTTCTCCCTTAGGTCCATCAGGTCCTTGTGCACCCTTTGTCCCATAGTCCCCTCTTCTCCCCTGGAACACCATAAACCAGAAAACCATCAGCATCAACACAAAGACAGAGACAGACAGAGGAAATGGTCGTGGGTGAATCCGCCATTCTTACCGGCTCTCCTCTTTTCCTGGAAGTCCAGGAGTTCCCTAGGAAATACAAGACACAGGTGAGTCACTTGACACATGTGATTGAGTCTGTGTTTGAGTGTATTTTTGTCTGTGATGTTGAACAGAGTCTTACTTGGTTTCCTTTCAGTCCAGGGAGGCCAGGTGATCCAGGACCTCCTCTCTCTCCCTGCAGAAGAAATACCAGACCAGATTAGCCTCACTCTGTGTTTAACATGACCCCTGGCCTTCAGACTCAAGAGAGGGAGTGGTTTACCTTGGGTCCAGGCACTCCAGGCTCTCCAATGAGACCAGATCTACCAGGGCGTCCGGAATCTCCCTGAAGACATCACACAAACATGGACAATTAAACAAAGTGTCGATGGATTAGGGTTTGTGTGTGAAGCTGAGAGAAGACCCTTTACCTTCTCTCCATCCTCTCCAGGAGGTCCACGCTCACCGACATCTCCGGGGTGTCCATCAGGGCCCTGCAAACCACCAAACATGCCATAAAGAAGCCATAACATAGCCAATATGAGGGTACCAACAAACTAGAATTTTGTTCAATGTCATACTCTGTCGCCTGGGTCTCCTTTGCAGCCGGGAGCGCCAATCCGTCCAATTTTACCCTAAAACAAAATAATGATGAAAAAAAATCACAAAAGTGAAAATTAAACTTATTTCCAAATCAGACACGCTCTAATTGAAGTTTTCAGAATATAATCAAGTTTCTACATTTGACATGACAAAACCGAGACCTTGGAGGTCAGTCTTTCACAGTTCTTACCTTCTGTCCATCAGTCCCGTTGCGTCCTGGGATGCCAGCCACACCCTAACAACAAAGAGACAGTTAGAGGAGAAAGACCAATCACATTCCAGTACTAACTGACTGATTGGGTTTAATAGGAAACGAGAAACAGAAGAAACATCCTACCTTCCCCTGAGCTCCAAACTCTCCCTGTGGGCAGAAGATCAACATTCATCTCATGTACATCAAGAGATTTGTGTCATCACAATATGATGTTGAAATTAATAAGAAAAACAGTAATTTATTCAAAATCTGAGTTTCAAAGACAGTTGTTGATGTTGATACACATGAATGCAAACTGATGCCTCACCTTGTCGCCTTTAAGACCTGGTTCTCCCTACAGGTGGAAAAAGGACAAGATGCATTTTATGTATCAATGTATATTCAGACACAAATTTATATTTTGTGTGCTGCACTGAAGGGTCGAGGAGGCGAAAGTATGCCATCTTACTTTGACACCGGGCTGACCAATTGGACCTTCAATACCAGGGTCTCCTGGACGACCTCTCTCTCCCTTTGGACCTGGATCGCCATTGTCACCTTTAGCTCCCTGCAATCAAAGAGTTATAGGGATAAAATGTCTGTGAGGAGAAAGTGACTGGTGTCAAATACTCCAAGTGTGTATATGTGTGTGTGTGTGTGTGAACCTCACTTTTTGTCCTCTGTGGCCTTTTGGACCGAGGTCCTGGTGTCTCCAGACAGGATACCTTGTAACACTGCGTTGAAATGAAGAGAAACAGTCAGTGATGACAAAGTCTGAAATTGAAATATTCACATCTCTGATCATTTGTCTTGTCAGCCATCTTACCTCCACGTATGCTAAATGTTGCTGTGAAGACAAAAGAGACAAGGTGTGAACATAAAAGGCACTGATAAACACTGATAATTGATTATATTCCTCTGTGTGCCCCGGTGTGTGTGTCTGTTTGTTACCATTGTCTTAATGATACGGTCAATGGTCTCTGTGTGTAAGGTGGCTCTGCCCTGGCTCAGATCCACAGCCATGAAGTCCCTCCTGTAGACTGTTGCTGGAGAGTTGGCGATCTCCCTCAGACCTGTCTCCTCAATGTTATTTGATGCTGCTACGACAAATATCCGGATGCCCTCATCACGAGCCCTCTCTGCTGCCACCTTGATACCGCCACATGGGTTCCCAGTCACATGACCGTCGGTGATGACCACAGCAAATCGGAGGGCTGAAGGGTATTGGGGTGAACGTAACATTTCCTGGGTCATGTTGGTAAGGGCACAGTCAATGTATGTGCCTTTACCCAGGTACCGGATTCCTCTGACACCCTGGAAACAAGTGAAAATAAGTGTGAGTTGTCATCAAGGCTCAATAATCAATTGGGTAAGTTATTACATGTGGACATGTACGAAGAACCTGTTTTATGGATGAGAGAGGACTTGAGAGGTAATTTAGTTAGGTAGTTAGCACAAAGACTGAAGACAGCTGACCTGGCTGTGTTTAGCACCTCTAAAGATCTCTAATATTTCATCTGTACACAAATCTCAAGTGTAAAAACAACAATTTGCATGTTTATATGGATTACTTTGCTCCACTATTTCTCAGCTGGGAGCAGTTAGATGTGAGGTGATCCCTGCCAAAGTCTGGTACAAAATCACCTGTAAAAAACAAAGAGCTGTTGTTGACTTTGTTTTTGGTACACATTAAACAAATGAGATATAACATGTTAATTACTGACAGCACCAAGCCAGCTGTGTCTCCCTGTCCCCAGTCTTTGTGCTAAGCTAAGCTAACTGGCTTCTGGCTTCAGCCTTACCATAAATTAATGTGGCATGGAATGGGCAAATTATTTTGTTGGAGGTTAAGTGTTTAGTCACTATGATATTGATTGATTATTAGTTTTATGTTAATTTGACAGTACAGTAAGTAAAACACCAGTGAAGACAAGAGAACCAAAACAGCAAACCTATCCTATTGTGAACTCTTGAGAGATGAATCTATCTATACATCTCGTCATTACCTACCATTTCTGCTCTGCAGTGCACACTGTGCAAAAAGCCTCTTCATTTCCTTCACTAGCTGTCATTTTCTGTGTTGTGGGGACCTACAACTGATTTTAACCCCACGCCCCCAAATCACTTGTGCTCACCCCTGGGTGGCACTACTGTTAATGGCTAACAAACAACAGATGACCCATATTGTTAATCTACAGGAGCAGCGGCGTTGACCACAGGCAGCAATTTGCTACATACTGGTTTTATGACTCCATATCAAATGTTGGGCGTGGCCACATGTCAGACACGCCCCTACATATTAACTGTGTTCAGAGCACATGTTGCAATCTATTGCAACAAATTATATATCCAGACTTCTGTACTACAGTGAGGCATGTATGAGAAATGAAGACTGAAGAAAACAAACAAACTACTTAACCCGTTCAGTCATTACCATCATATCAAAATTTAGAATGTATATATTAATTATTATTGTAAAAAAAGTGTATGTTGTGTTTGATGATGAGTGAATACAAAACTACTACAAAAACTATATGTGAAGTGTGTGTGAGGATGATGTGTGCCTTACAGTGATGAACTCGCTCTTGGATGCCAAGCGACTGAACACCTCCTGTCTCTGGGAGAAGTGCAGTCCACCAATGTTCCAGTTGATCCGCACAGCACCTCTGAACTCAACATCTTCTAAACGCTGTGCAAACTCCTCAGTGAATCTCTACAACAACAATAAACAGCACATTACACAACATGGCACATACAGACAATGGGCTATTTTGTGTTGAGGTCAAAGTAATAAAAGAGATCAGCAATAAAGAGGGAACCTTGATGCTGTCCACCAGGGACCCAGGGGGTGGCTCCTGCAGGGCGATGGTTTCAGATGTGTCAATGGTGAAGTACACGTCTATGGGACATTCGTTCTTCTCTGGAGGGAACACACACACAAACACAAGAATATGAAAAACTCCATAGAAAATGGGAATGCATTCAACAAGAAATGTTCTCTGTTAAGTGACTTAAGTTGTGTTCACACATTAAGATGACATGTTACCGAGGCTGTGAACAAGCTACAGTTCAGTCTAATGGCACTTACTGGCACACTCTGTTTGCTGGCCGTGAGTCAGGGCTCCAAAAAGGAGACAGAGTGCGATGACCTCTAACCCCAACATCTTCCTCCTCCCCTGTCTGACACATGAAGGAACAAGACACATGAACCAACAACCAGTTTCAAGAATTGTGAAAACCAAGAAAATCTTTTGGCTATTGAAATAACCAACATTGAAACAGCCTTTTAAAATAATACAGGTTAATGTGTACAGCAATAAGATCATTGCTGATTGCCAAAGTCACTCCCAAAATAACACATTTCTGCATGTTGATTCTGCACCTGGTAACAGTTATGGGATATACCGGTGATACAAACACATGTCCACTGAATGTTACCATGGGAACAAAATGGCTGCCACAGTTAGGTAACCGGTTTGAAGCTATCACAGAGAAACCAGGACTGCCAGGAGTGCTCATAACACTGCTGAGCTACATGAACAACCAGTCAGATAGACTGCACATACACAGGCCTGGGTGTTTGATGGACGTCCTGTGCACGGATAAAGGAATGGAGCGAATTACCTTATCATAATATATCACCCCATCATTTCAAGCCATGGGAATTATTATACAGTCATTTGGCTCCTTCAGGTGATGACATGAAATGAACAGTCTGGTTGTATTTGGCAGCAGAGAGGAGGTAGCTGACTTTATATAGTTAGCCTCATGTTTCAGATTTGAACCACAAGATTTCTTAAGGCCTCAGCCTGCAGCCCTCCAGAGGATTTCCCCCTCTCTCACAGTTAGCCCAGGTTCACATGCTGTCATGGCTGCATGAACCTATTAGGGTTGACCCATCTTTGCCAATTGGTTTAACACAAGTTTATGTAGGAATATGTTCCAAGTACATTTTGACCGGTCAGGAAATCCTGCATGAACTGTTAGACCAATAATCACTTGACTTCTGAATGTCCTGAGAAAGGGGAGGCTAAATAAAATGACATATGACCATCAACCATCTGACACACGTTATGTGGCCTCTCGCCCCTCTGATGATCTGGGTCTTTGAGGGCCTCTGGGGAACAGCTAACTGACCAGATCACACCCTCTCCGAGATTACAAGCAACCTGTCAGTCAATCCTCTTCTTCGGTGTCTATGCACAGCCCTGCATCTACTCCTCAGATCTAAAGTCAGCGAGTGCCCATCAGTGGACCATATACCCACTAAAGGTCAGTACAGCAAGACTCTGTCCGCTGTGGCCCCCTCTAGCGGACAGAGCGCTTTGATCTGCGGAGGAGTCGCTCCTGCAGATGTTCCCACTCCGCTCCCACTGTCTGAGCCACAAGATTGAGTGGGAATCTCTTTAGCTTTTCATCGCTGCACCAGTAGTCGAAATGGCATGCAAAAGTATGCAAAGATAAAAACACAAGTGAAAGCCACCCCAGTTTTTCCTCATAAGCAAGTAGTTAGTGGGTTTCCAAAGATTTACGCACCCAAAGTTTTTTTTGGCGCAGCAGTTTGGTTTGATTGAGAAAACACCATCATTTCACTGAGCGAGAGTTTTAGGACAAGATAAGAGACTAAGAGACAGAGGGACAGACAGGCAGAGAGAGACAAGGAGGCAGGGAGAGAACAGAGTGGCACATCGCTGTGCGTAAAAGTGCTACATACCTCAACTCTTTCCAATAACTTCAAAACTTCGTGGGCAGCTGCTCCTCTGTTGATTATCTCATCTCAGCAGACGGGAAAGCCGAGAAAGAAAGGGATTGTGGGATGAGAATGGGGAATAAAGCCTTGGATGCGCGGTTACTTCACGCAGAAGAGCCGTCCGTTCGCTCTCCTGTCCCGGTCCAGCCCCAGCAACAACCTCTGATCCCTCCTCCTGCATGCGCAAAGCGCACCCCAGTGTCCGCTGCTGTCCGCTTGGAGGCGCCGTGGCTCCGCTGGAACACGTGTGTGCGCGTGCGCGTGTGCCCATGGCATATTGTACCAGCGACACTCCTATATGCTAGTAGAAAATGATGCCAGAGCACAGCTGGGGTTTTGAACTGATCCCCCCTGAAGACGCTCTAAACGCCAATGTCCGTTTAGCATCAGGAGATATCACGGTTGTATGGATGTGGCCCTCAGCTCAACACATGGCACGACCCTGGGGCCACTCTGAGCTTTCATGTTCCTGAGATAGAGCATTTGAGAGGTTTTACAGTTATTCTCACACATGTGGCCAGTCAGGGTGAAATAGAACAGGATAAAGAGCAGACTTAACCCCTTTACTCATAAATACACTCACACAAAAGGCCCTGGCTTGTGTCTGGTAGTCTGGTTGCAATTAGTAAGCCTAGTGAGAGGAGTTTATACTCTGCATAAACACTGACAGACTGTCCATGAGTCTGCTCAGCATGTTTATATGCATGTAGGTGCTTCAGCTGCCTGTTTGCCTATTTGTATGTCTTAAAGTCTTTGCCGACATGGTGGGAGGTCTGCCTTATATGGGATTTAGCATGTATGTGCACATCTGCACTTGTGTTTACATTTAGAATGTAAAGCATACTTCATGCCATTGTTGGTGATGGTGTACCAGCTGCAATAAACCTGGTTAAACATAACCAGATTCTGATCAGGTAAAGCTCTCTGGTGTTGCCTGCAGAGCTGCCAGTGCATTAACCAGTAACACTGCCACTAATGTGTTGAGCAGCCCAAAGCACAGGAGGCCATGTCAGGAGCAGGAGGTTTCATCCAAGTCCACATCTGTTGCATGACGGGCCACCAGACTGGAGAGGATGAAGAGGTCATTTGTATTAAATAAAAGAAATTTGAAAAGTGCTGATGTGAATAACCAGGAAATGATGAGAGGTCTACTTGGCAGGCATGACTTCTGAGAATATCACATCCAAGGTGTATTTGGATGAAAGTTTCCCTCTGAAACTAGATGAGGGGAGCTGACCTTTACAAGTAACAGACACTGTTTTGACATTTACGGATATTCAATTCACTCGTACAAGCAAGTTTTATACATTTAACTCCCCCAGCTTTTCAGTCTAACTTTTACTGACAGTGTAGTGGGTTACAAGTAGCCTAGAGGTGGCTGGAGGAGCTACAGCAGTCAGCGTTTTGCCAAGAGAACTGAATAGGAGAAGGGATGAGATAGACAAGAGGAGGACTAGGCCAGCTGCTGACCAGAGTTAGAACTGTGAAGTTCCTCTCTATGTCTTGGCCAGTGAAGAGTTTTTCCTTAAAAAGAGACGAAGAGAGGAGTGGAGCAATACGTCTGTATGTGTGTGTGTGTGTGTGTGTGTGTGATGGAGAAATGTGGAGGTGGGCGGGGGCGGAGGTGGAGGCGGGGGGGGGGGGCGCTCTGGTCTCTCTTGAAACTGTGACTCATACAATAGGAATGACCTCCCTCCCAAATAAGAGTAAACCAGCCTCTGCCTCACTCTTTCTCTCACACACTCTCTCACTCTTCATTTTTTTCTCTCTTTATTTCTTTCACATGGACCAAAAGAGAGTCTCACTCTGGGGGATTTCTGCATAATCAGTACCAGAATCATAAACAGCTCAACTCTGCCAACATCGCTGCGACTTCACTCGGTCTTCAACAGAAGACGCATAAAGAACGATTCAGTTCGCTTATGTGCACACTGAGATGCAGACTGGGTGTCAGTAGAAACGCGAAAGCATGAAACATACATATACAAATGGAAGTAGACACCACATCATTGTCAAACAGCAGATGCATGTTCCTGCAGCCTGCACTGATGCATACAGCTCTGAAGGTTATTTATGAGGGTGTCCTGACCTCCATGACTGTCTGTCTATGAATGCAAGTGATACACTTCTTCCAGATGTTCTCCAGTGCAGCTCCTGAATTCCAAATTCTATATTCAAGAACAAATAAACAGGATATTACAATAAACTTACGATAAGCTAACATCTACTCCCCTTTTCTCCTTTGCTTCTTCATGCAATCTTTTTCCCTCCTTTTTCCAGATGTGCTCTCTGTTCAGACAAGGCAGCTGGGAGTCGTTACCCTCGCGCATTACCAACACGCACACAAACACACACACTTGCACAGGGGGTTGTGCACAAAAAAGTGCACGGTCAAGTCCATGTGTGAAACTTATGTCACTACCAGTGAAATTCAGTGGAAATGTTTTGCTGAGGTCTGAGGACAATATGGCAGTGAGAAGTCCAATAGCTGTGGTTTCAAAAGAAACGGGAGGAAGAAGGAAATTGAATTTCAGAAAAATGTCACAGGAGCCAAGACAAATTTCTGAGGAACAGCCGACGTTATACACATACACACACAATCACACAGCCACATATGCACAAATGTTGCGTGTACACTAATGCTGAATATCATGCACAGAATATGCATCATCATGCAAGTGGACACACCCATGCATACATTACATACACAAACTAACAGACACATGCATGAGCTCTGGGGAGTGATCTAGTGATCTAATAAGGGTAAAGCCCTGATGTTTTTTTTTAGACTTTACAGGAAGGGATGTATCAAAGAGAGCAGACACATACAGTGCATGAACACGCACACACATACACACAGAAAGGTGCAGAGCCATGATCAAAACAGTAACTCAAACTGAGACAGTTCCACTGAAATTCTGCTGCAGTCAGTATGAATACCATTTAATATAAAACATCTGTCTCTCATTGAGCCATGGGGAGGAAGAGAATTTAACATTTGCATGTCCATGATCTGTAAATACTGTGTATTTTAGCACATCAATGGATGTGTAAAAAGATGTTAGTACTGATACACAGTTGACCACTGAGGGAGGAGTTCTGTCTTCTCTTGTTCATCCTCAACAGGGAGGTCAGAGGTCACAGCCAGTGGCAACACAGCAGCTCTGGAGCTGATTGAGTGCGTTGCTCAAGGCCACCTCAGCAGGCAGGCACTATCTTACACAGTAGGTTAGATTTAGGATTAGGGAGGGCGTGTCTCTACTAAACTGTCCCCACTGCACCCAAGGTTCTCATAGAGTTGGTGTTTAGTGAAAGTGAAATCATGCGTTTCTTTTCATCGTACCTTCAGTGAGTATAAACTTAAGACAGGAACTGTGCAACAGTTGAAAACAAATGTTCACTTTAGCATGTAATCAGAAGCATGTAGGACAAACTGAAAGTAAGGATACCTTATAATCAACAGTTTCAATCATGACAATGATCAATCATGACTGGGGGGTGGGGGGGGCCCTTGTGAACATTAGTGTTATAGTCTCTACATCAGTGTTTTTCAAAGTAGGGGCCAGGGCCCCCTGGGGGGCCACCATGCTAAGGGGTCCTCAGCAAATTGAAGGAAAGATGAGAAGAAATGCAAATCACATCGCTCCTGACATCAAGACTTGAACTCGGTGGGTTTGCAAAGGCCCCTGCTGCCCCTGCCCCGCTACCACAGGGCAATATTAAATTATCACCAAGCCCTTGCTTAATGATTCCTTTGTTCTGGTGTTTGGCACCAAGGCCAGACTGACTTCACTCTAAGTCCACAGAAAATCCTTCTGACAACAACAATGACTGATACAGAAAACTGCACCATGGGTGATGTCTGCTCCAAAGACTTGGCCACTTTTGTGAAAGGAAGCAAAGTTGGCCCACATGTGAGAATTAAGGTTCTGTAGTCCTGATTCTTCAGAGAACCAGAGACTACACTTGAAGAAGAGGAGACTGGAGGCAGGTGACTGCGCTGTAAACTGGGTCAAGAGCCTGGCAGAAAAGGTGGCTGGCTTGTTACCATCTCCTGCACTGATAGGTCTTGGATCGCTGGCCATCGCCATCTTCATTGACATCATTTCCCTCAGTCCACCTGAGGAAAGCACAAGGGCCACGCTGTGGCATGTGTTTGCTGAGGAGAAGGCCTCTGAGGTCTGGGATCAGATTGACCTGTGCTTGACTAGGTACATGATGCACATTCACAACAAAGAGCTGAGGAGCAACTTGAAACAGATTGAACAGAAGCTGGGCAAAGCTTTCATCAAGCTAAAGAACTCCATGGTGAGGGACAAGCAGATGTCGTGTGACACCCTGAGGGCCTGGGCCAATGGGGCAGCCTTCCACATCGAAATGCTGATCCAACTGGTGAGACTCAGAGATACTCAAACCTTTGATCGTGTGGAGAGACTCCACTCAATTTACTAGAACGACGTGGGCACACTGTTGGGAAAGCACAAGGAAATGGTAGAAAACAAGTGCTACTCTCATGAGTGGTTTGTCCTGACCATGTGTCATTATCTGATAGATGAGGATCAGAATAGGCATTTAATTGACTTAGACAATAACAGCTATAAGGATTTTTTGAGGCTTATTACAATCGCAGGTACAGCAGGCAGATGCATGGCATCCAGCAGCACTTCAATGATGCAAGAAGGAACCTGAAGAGTCGGGTTAATCAGAGAGGGTTCTTGTTGTTGATGTTGTTAAGTCGACAGAGATATATGATATATGGCCAAAAGACTGTAGACAGCGCTAATCACAAATGTTCTGCTCACTCTGTTATTGTTTGCAAAATGGAAAGAAAGAATTAGAGCTGACTGCAGGATGGTACCAGATGAAAAGTAAGGGGATTGCCAAATTACATAATGATTCCTTTCAAGTAAGAATGATACAACATACCAAGCAGATCAATTTTACAGGATCAGTGGAGTTATAAACACATAAATATGCACCATCATTAACTGGCTTATAACATTTCCAATGGCTCTGGCTGTCTGTGTGTGTGTGTGCTTGTGAGTTGATAACAATGAGCTGAGACAGTCTGGTGTAGCAACCTTTATTGAAGGAGCTCTTACAACAGTCCTGAGGTTGTGTGTCCTCAGGTAAAAATATCTTCTTGAACGACATGGCTAGAGGCTGATACACTGAGACTAATAGCACCACAGATAATAACAACAGTACAGCGGCTCTGGGCCACTGATAACAACAAAACTGAACGTCTGGAATTTACAGTTGGGGGGATCTTAAAGGTGTGTGTGTGTGGGTGTGAGGGGCTTGCAGCATTAAATTTCCTTTCTAGCCTTCAACTGTGACAGATGTTTTCCTACCGCACTGATGAAGTACAAAGGTGTGTGTGTGTGTGAGTGAGATGGAGGCCTCTGTGCTGCACAGACACTTGATCCAGTGACCCCTGTACAACTGTTTATGAAATGCTCAAGGCTACATGTAAAAAATTACCTCACCACCACACATATACATGTAAGCCATCTGCACACAGGGGAACCCCCCGTCCGCCCCTACACACTCACAAATACACACACCCAGGCAGATGCACACACTCAGTCAGACTCACACATGTTGAGTCCAGCTGTTGTGTCCTCATTAGTACCAGGTTGAAGTGCTGATGGGTTTTGTTCAAGAGTCCGTCTGATGTCACATCCTGTCTCCCCTGTTGATTTGGTGACTTCGTAAAGTTTTCAAGTGATGTCGGGTGTAAGTTTTCACCAAGAGGGGAGAATGTTATGACTTTTCCAATTCATTTTTTTCCAACGGCTTCATGAGGCAAAACTTGCAATAAAGCTGGCTAGCCAATCATGAGCCTCTATGTTAACAGTCACTTAGGTACAGCTGGCACTCGCCAAAAATTTGTATCAGTAAGTTTTCGGTTCACAGCTCTGGATGGTTGACTTGTGTGCTACTTGCGTAAAACTGTGATTCTGCACACCGGCACCACTTGAAAGAGTGGTAAGAGCTACAAAAATAACTCCACATTAGACCCTAAACACAATCCCTCAGAGGGAGCTCCAGTCCTGGAGGGACAAGAGCGTAACCTCAATGAGCCATTTTAAACATTAGTTCTTTGGGATAAGTTCAATGCTGATAGTGAAACAGGAACGCAGAATCCCTGAGTAGAAATCTGCCCAGTGATAGTGAGATACATTTACATGTGGTCATTTTTGATGGCTCTCCAGGACTGAAGTGACCTCTTTTGAAAAGGGACATTTTCACCCTGAGCTTTGCCTCCCAGGAATTTCTTCCAATTGTTTACTGTTGCTACTACCTCTAATGCTCTACAGTGGTGCTATCATGTCGGTTGATGACTAATGATCCAGACACAAAGGGTGAAATTGTACACAGCCTGAGATAATCTACCTAGGAGGCTCAACTCAAGATAAAAATGTCCCATGAAATGTTTCATTCAATTTCATTTCTTTTGAAAGAAGAATTTCATGAAATTAAGGATTTCATAAAATCACTCTTAATGGTTTACCTGGTAAAATAAGGGTAAAAAAAAAAAAAGACGACATTTCCATTTCTCTGCGACACAATCATTTGTCGTTTCTTTTTTGTTTTCTACAAAAGTACTTGAACACAGTGTACGGTAAATGAGTGAGACTGAATATTCATAATGGGACTAAAATCTAAAGCGTGTGTTGGTCCTGTTGTTTGAGGCCCTGCATTTAGCGCATGGACACCCTGCGGGAGACGGTCTGGGCGAAGACCCCGCGGAGGAGAGAGGGGTAGTCTGCGACACGGAACAGGTGGCGCTGGGCATAGGTGATGTCGTCAGGCCGCCCTTTGCTCACTAGCGTGCGGAGGTTGACCTCATTAACCTGGCTGCCGACTGCAATGACAAAGAGCTCCACCCCAGCGTCCGCCACCTCGCGAACGCGTTTCTCCAGCACGGCCTCGGTGACTGCCTGAGACCTGCCATCGGAGAACAGCACCAGCTTCTTGTTGCCTCCTGAAGAATCTCCACGGCCACGTAAATTCCTAATGCCGAATTCCATGGCCTGTAGCACGTCGGTGCCGTCATTTTGGAAGGCCGCCTCTTCAACGCGATTAGACAGCAGGGTGTAGTTGGTGGTGAGTGGCTGCTCCATGCGGGCACTTCGGCTGTACTGGGCCACGCCCACTCTGACAGTAGCACGCCCACTCTTTGCAGTCAGGAAACGTTTGGCCAAGTGATCGACGAAGGTCTTGCTTGTCTCAAAGTTCTTCTGGCCGACGCTGGCTGAGCTATCCATCATGATCAAAATATCGGCAGCTTCAGTGAAAGTGACTGCAAAACACACAAACACACATGGACACAGTATATTGGATAAGTAGCTGTTCCCTGTGGTCCTGTAAAAGATCAGATGACAGCCTTGACAAAATAACATTTATACTTTTTTAATTCCATTCACTTGTAAAACAGACTTACTGGGACACTTGTAGTCTGGGCATTTCTTATCTATATGAAAAAATAAAAGAGGTTCAGTCAGTTTGTTTGATGATGGTACAGAACATTTAGTTGGTGCAAATGACCATGGATGTGTGTTTGTGTGCAGGTTGTCTGTGGGTGTGTTGACCTTGACAGATCCTAGATGTGAGGTTCTGCAGGAAAGTGTCCTCAAGCAGCTCAGCATAGTTGTCCCGGACAAATGAAAAGCCTGGTTTGTTGGGGTCGCTCTTACACACCACATCTTCAAGCTGCTCCTGGTTGGGCTGACGGCCTGAATAGTCCTTCACTCCCAAACCACCCACCTGGAGATGAGGGAACAGGTTTTTATCTTAGCTGCTACCCCACTGTTTTAGTTAAAGGACACATTCAGCACCTGTTATACTCACTGTGACATCTTTACCACAGAGCACATTGAGGGGAACCTTGTCCCTGATGATGTCAGAGCGACCATCGGTGAGAACAAGAACAACCTTGTTCTCATGTGTCATCAGCCTGATTGTGTTGCTCAAGGCATATTCAAGGGCCTCGCCTGTGTATGTAGCCTCAGCCAGCCAGTGCAAGTCTTTCACTCTCCTGCACACAGACACAGAGAGAACTGATGAAACAAAACACTGATTGCTTTAACTTCATAACATTCAAAAATGGTTTTACTTTGTCAAAAATGAAATAAGAAGCATTTTAGTTTTAGTGTGTTTTTTCTGTAGGAGTTTAGAAAGTAGTAACAAAATACTTTCAAATTGTTTTGGTCTACTATGAAGAGAGCTGCCTCTGCTTCCAGATGTTGTGCTAAACTAAGATAACCTAAGATAAGCTAAGCTAAGCTAAACTAAGCTAAAATAAGCTAAGATAAGCTAAGCTAAGCTAAGCTAAGCTATACCTACGCTATTTACCTTCTAGCTGCATTCAGTCATTTTGGCGAGAAAGCCAGTGAGTTTTTCCCAAATTATGAGACTTTTATCATCATAAATTAAATTCTTTACTAATAAAACAGTAATTAAATAAATGTCTCATTAACGGTCCAGTGTGTAAAATGGGGGGAAAACCGTGACATCTAGTGATCAGATTCTATATCGCTGTGCTAACTCGCCTGCGCTCACCCCTCCTGTGAGCAAAGTGGGGGTGGCCTCCGAGGACAAAAAAACTTGTGTGAAAATGGCGTCTTCCATGACTGGGATGACTGGATCTAACATTCATGCTGGGATGACTAAGAGTATTTCAGGAGCATCTATTGACTCCTTCTACCTCCTCCTCCTCCTTCCTCTTTCCTCCTGAATTTTTCTTTGTTGGCTTATTTACATGCGCAGAACTTGTGAAACACGCTCTCTGGCTGGGTGGATTTTCTGTTCGGGCTGCTGTACAAACATGGCGGTGCAAGACGGTGACATTCTTTAAAGCAAGACCCTATATGTATAAAAGAATAATTATAAGGCGGGAGCTTGTTGTGCTACTCCTTCCAAATACTGACTTTTAGCCTAAGAAGTTGATGCTAAACGTCAGAAGTCCCAACTGAAAGGCTGAAATCAAACCCCAGCAGCAGTGGTGAATCATTATAAATCACCATTACACTGCACAATTAAATAAACTCACTCTTTAAATTCGGTGAGGGTCTGGACGTTCACACCCAGTTGGACACTTTCTTGGGCCTTCGATCCACTGTACTGGACAACACTTACTCTGGACTCATTACCTGCAAACTGGAAAGAAAAACACTGTATAGTGACTTGTGTGTTTTAGTCTGTGTGTGTTATGTCTACAGCCATGTGTTTTCTTCTGTCAACATTTCTGCGTCCCACCCATCCTGACTAATTATATCCAAAGTGGAAGAGGAGAGTCACTGGAGAGACATGAGAGCAAGTTACAAAATCAGGAATAATATGTTTCATTCACACTTTCTATTTCAAGGTTTGTTCTCAAAGCAGGCGGTTCCTAACATCTATGAAAAACCGTTCTCTAACTAAACAAAGAAGGACGTTACCTTGACTTGTTGGTCTTTGACCAGTCTGTCGATGACTGTAATGATGAAGTCTTTTGCAAGACCAAAGTTTGTGGCACCGATACTCTCTGAGCTGTCCACAATGAACGCCAGGTCCAGAGAGCCACACTTACACTCTGAGGACGCAGACAAAACATATCAACTAAATCTCTCAGAAAAACACTCTCCATGGAATGTGGGCCATTACATTGATAATGACTGTGTAGATTGCATACAGACTTACCACAACAGGCTGCCAAGTCATTAGAAAAGGATGGGAAAAAACAAAAAGAAACACAAATCAAAGTTAATTGACCGGCCAGAAAACGATGTAACACAACATGACCTTCATGACCTTCACATACTTTAGGTTTTGATTGCATGTTTGGCTAATCAGGCAGTGAGTTGAAAAGTGCAGAAGTGTTTAATGTGTAGTTTCATTTCTGTCTGTGTGTGTAACTGTGAGCGTATAACTTACAGCAGAGCTTCATGATGATATCCAGAATTTCACATTCCTGCAGGGAGAGGTGGAGTAACATGTTACAGTGCTGCAATACGCTGTTAAATCACATTACATAACTTTCTAAACACAAAGTCCCAAGCCGTTTCAAGCTGCTTCAAAAGAAAAAGAAAACATGACAATGGTCACATTTTACTTAGAGGGCTGTTTCAATTAAAGACTATGGGTTTTTGTATTCTGTGTTGAGGAAATTGGATGTGTGGCTTCAGACTGAACACACAGTATCGGTTTCAGGTTGAGAACGAGTGCAGCTCAAAGAGGGAATTAAGCCAGTGGTGCTTAGCTGTTCTGTCCCTGAGGTTAAAATGAGGCCAAGGGTTCAGATTAAAGAGACTAATTCAATTTTTTTTATACTCACATCAGTTCCTGGTGGTCCAGGAGGCCCAGGAGGTCCCTGGATGGAAAGAGAGAATGAATGTGAGCAAAGAAGATAGGGAGACAGAGTGATTCATCCTGATAGATGTGTGTTTATCTCTTTAAAAAACTGGACAGATAAAGGTTTATCTGGTCTGACTTCAAGATTACAGAGGCTCCTGGAAGAGTCTTTTTATTTTAACTGGAATAAAAAAATGGTGACTCTTCGGAAAACCATTACTCCCTTCACTGAAAACCAGAATCCCTCAGTCACAGAAGCCACATCCACACCCACACATTTCTGTGCGCAGCTATCTTCCTGCAACAACATGCAAATCTTCCAAAAAGTTCATTGCCACAGCACTTTGTTTTTTTGCTCAGCTGCGGGAAAAACCATCTGTTTTGTTTTAACAGACATTAAACTCAGTTTAAGAGCATTCTTTTCTGTGACAAAGACGCCAGCAAGAGAGAGACCGGGAGAGTGAGAGAGGCAGACGTTAATTGTAGACGAGAGAAACTGTCCTGAGAATCACATGACATAGACGGTTCATGAAGAAATACGCAACACAGACACAAGACAGTGGGGGGGGGTGGGGGGGGGGGGTGATAGAGAGTAGAGAGGAGAAAGAAAGATGGGAAAGTTTGTGAGGGCAGAGTTTGAGAACTGATACTTTGCCCCAGAGAACATGGCTTTTATATTTAGATTCGATCTTTGTTCATTTTTTCACACGGTCCAGTACCACTAGCTTCTTCCTGCCAATTGGTGAGAGAGGTGGGGAATTACACTTATTACCCACATCTTTCCTACACTCACTGAGCCAAGCTAAAAAACTAAACGATGCCGATTTTTTTTATGGATGAATATGTGGTCTGGTGTCATGTTGAGCAATGAGTTAACAAAGCTCACTTACTGGACATCTGTGGGATGGGCAGCAACCGCCACAGCTCACAGGTGGCAAAACAGATCATGATGAAGGTTTGTTTTACTTGTAATATCAGTGTAGTAAAATTATCAATTCATTAATGATTTCCTTCATATTTCTTATTGTCAATAAATCAATAAATTGATCTTATTAATAAGGAGTGCTTATGTGGCTTCCTCTTGACTTAGCTCTCACTTTTTGTCCAAACTCCATTAAAAACACATCAGTGAGTCACAGCATGAATAACATGTTCCTCCGTTACCATGCTCACAGGATACTGTTGTTTATTCTACGTACTGTTCTGGTGCACTAAATGACTCCATGAATGCATCTTAATCCGCATCTGAAAATAGTTCCCAACAATCAGACCATTTTCCCTTGTCTAAGTAATAGTAAATAACAGCCACAGAGCTCAGGTATTTTAGGAAATTACTGACTGATTTTTGAAAATAGAAATTTATACTTGTGACCTGTTTTCATGTATTTACAACTTCAGCAGTAACACATGAGCTTGTGGCTGAGTACCACAGACAGGGTGAAGAAACTGAAAGTTTTTCTGTCAGATTAGCAAAACAAACAAACAAACAAAAAACAACAGATATGTGGGTTATTGTCAAATAATTTCAATGAACACAAATGCAAAACAACTACAACATTTTGGGGAATTCCTGTCTCTTCTGCTGTGGCAGTGTCGTCTGATGTCATCACATTCAGTTTGTGCTCTGCTAAATTCATTCAGCATAACAGATTTAGCATTAACTCAGAACACACCCACTTCCCACTGCAGGGATTTACAGAAAGTTAAAATGACCCCAAAGCTATGTTTGAAAGTGAAAGTTTGAGCATGTGGACAGCAGCCCCTCTGGTGTCTCAACTTGCATACATCTGGAGGAAAACCCTACACAACACAAGCACGCATTTGCACACACGCATACATGCACACACTTAATGGTATTCTTACCGGTTTGCCCTCAGGTCCTCTGTGACCTTTGGCCCCTTTCAGTCCATTTTCTCCTGGATTGTTGTTCTGTGAAAGAGAGAAAATGACATGGAGATTAAAAGAAAGGTCCAATCCTCTGTAAGCAAATGCACTTTTGCAACTACAGGATGTATATATACAGTCTCTATGCTGAACATGCGCTGCTATAAACATCAGTCACAGTCTGTAATATTTTCATGACAAGTTGACAATTTGTGCCCTGTAGGTGTATTGTACTAACTAGCATTTATATGACTGCACTGACCGCTGTTTAACTAAAATCTTTCCAGACATTACATGCAGTGATCTCAAATTTTTGCTATGGATGCAACTTTTGGGATTGGGTATGCCTGATGGTAGAGATCTAACAAATTGTTTCCTCATTCTTTGTTGGATCAACAACATTTTTTCTGTCTGAATATTAATTCAATAGTGATTGAAGTTCCTCTAAACTAAGCTGTGCTAATCTACAAAGTTTAATGTGTATTAAGCAGCAATAATTACACAGGAGCAATCAGAATCAAAAACTTAATTTGTGTTGTGTGTTCAAATATTCAGTTTAGGCACAGATTAAAATTTTATTGCTACACTTTGGAAGGACTGAGAATGAAACATCACTGTGGCCTCGCCTGGGTGATAAATACTGAAATGAAAATATGTCTTACATAAAATTTAAATATGTACATCAAATTGACACACCAATAGCACCAATAGCATCTATGGTTAGAAAAGTAATACTCCTACTGTAATATGGAGGCTTGAGATAAAGGTTTTACAAATGAAGCACCTGGTCTATGGTACATGCATTAAGTGCATGCAGGGTGTGTCCTTCAAGTCCACTCTTAATAATTTAACAACAGGAAAAAAAGGTTGCAGGTTCAAAAGGCTTGTAACCGTGGTGGGTGTATTTTTGGTGCCATCTTCCTTTCTTTTTACAAGACATGTGTGTCTGCACCATAAGGACAGATAACAGCAGGTAGTAAGACAGAATATTTCAGAGCAAATACAGCACTACTGACTTCAGATCAGGTTTCCGCTGCCTCAGGTCACAACACACCAACAATGCACCTGATCACAGCTCATTTTAAGTCCAACACATCAACACAACAAATTTTCCAGTATGTCGTCCCACTTAAAACAAATTCACAGCAGTATATTATTTGCGAAGGGGGAATCATCTCAGATCACTGCCAACATTTACAGTCATTCTGAGGAAAGCCTCTAAATCCATGTCAAATCTCAGCTGTGAGCTGATCTGGTCATCTATCAGGATATCTACAACACCAGCACAGCTGCAGGAGGAGGGAGCAGCCAAAGCCCCTGCAGCTGCTCCACTGTGACACTGTAGAATAAACAGCTTAACATGAGTCAATAAGTCAATTCTGGAAAATTAGCTCATCATTAACTTGCACGTTCCCACAGATACTGTTACACACTTTAAAGAAATTGGGAAATTAGGGAACTTTGGTTTTAAGAGGAAAAATTGAGGGAAACTGAAAGCAGATATTATGCTGAACTGTGTTATGTTTTAGAAAACAGCCTCCCAACTGGCTTGTAAACACATGAGGATTCAAAAGCAGTGTATTTACTCATGTACAATATTGAACCCATTAAATGGGCTTATTTTTAGATGGAGCTGCGTGTATTCTCTTCAGTAAAAAGGGATAAACTAATCAGAAATGTGACTCATTGCCCTCAAGTCTTAAAGATCATTATTAGACTAACTTCAACCTTTAATTCTCGGCTTCAGACACATTCTGATTGGTTGTCACATAAATACTTATTTACAGCTCAGCGTGCCAGACAGAACTAAGATGTAGTGGGGGGAAGGGGGCAGACTGGCACCGTAAAATCACAAATCATCATGATAAATCTTTTTCTGCTCTTTGATGAGAGTCAGACGCCAACTCAAAGGAGCAGATCTGGAGCTCTGCTGAACAGCCCTGTGCCTCCAGTGGACAGATATGACTTAGAACCAGAGAGAGAGAGAGAGAGAGCAGGAGGAACGGTGATGCTGGCACCTGGCTTTTAACACACACACATACATAGTTGCTGTCAGCCTTAAATAAGAACACACACGTTTCCAATTACGGCACATTCTCAACTTTAAACACTCTGATGGTAAGACCATGGTTCATATCATCTGCAAACACAAACATATGTCGTGCCAAGAGTTTATGGCGTCATATTTGATGAAACAAAGCCAGATGTGACTGTCTGTTGTACCTTGTCGTCGAGCATGTGTATGTCATCATTTCAAAGCCTGTTAGTTAAAAAGTTAAACTGGTGTTAAAAGTCAAAAGTCTCCGCCTTCATCGTCTCTGACACACCCGAGCACATCCTCGCTTGTCCCCTCTGGCTAGAGAAAGGCCAAGCAACAAAGTACGTGTCCGTACAGTGTGAAATATTTAAACAATTCAGAAACCCAGTTGGTCAAAAATTACAATGAACCCAGTGGCATCAGGTCCGCTGAAATGTTGTTATTCAGTTTGAAGCTTCATGTGCAGGCCAAACAGATTCCACTATCCCTTCCAAAAAAACAGCACTGGGCTGAGAGTAAGACTTGTGGAGAGACAAACAAGTGATTGTTCAGAGGAAAAAAGACACAACAAGAAGCACAGAGACGGAGGAATGCCACGGGGAATAAGTGGAATGTAATGGATTCATTTTTTCCATTGAGATATATTAAATATGGCATATTGTTATGTATTTGTGTAAAGGCTTGGTCACAGACTGATAGAACAAGCAGACTAAAGAAGAAATGCAGCCAAGAGAAAATTGATAGCAGACTCTTATCTGCTTGTTAAACATCAGGCTATAGCCAGCAGCAGGTTAGCTTAGCATTGCGTTGGCTCTGTCTTTGTCTATTACAATATGGTTTACTTGAAATGTTTTGGTCAATTTACTTTACAAACTGCTGTTTGTGGGCTAGGGGTAACAAACAAGTAGCTTTTTGGGATGCAGTTTGAAATTGATAAAAATGTTGTGATGATTCCAAAGCTGCATCTTGTAAACTGACTCAACATGTTTGGAGCCGGTGATGTGGCACTTTCTTATCAGCTCATGCATCATTGCAGCTGTAGAATCAGTTATAGGGCTTATGAGATGCTTCCTGTCTGCAGCTGCCACGAAAAGTGGAAAGAGTAAACACTGGGTGATTTATACCTCTACATCTAATCCCGCACTGCTTTAGTGCCACTGAGTCTTGAGAAGTAGTAAACTGATCTGAAGCTTACAAAGTGTGACTCCTCTTGAAGAAATGAGGTCACGGTGCACTGATGCACGGAGCAGAGCAACGTTCAGGCGTGTGCAAAAAAGCTCATGTCATGAAACATGAACCTTGGAAATGCAGTAATTTCAGTATAAACACGACCAGGTTGAACCGGGGGTTAGAGTGTTAAACTGGCATGCTATGAAGATGTGGATGATCACACACATGTACAGATGCAACACACACACACACCAGAAGAGTAATGCAGTCCATCGTTTCCGCTCATTTCCTGGTATCCTTAGCAACGACATATACACAGCTGCATCAGATCACAGCCATCTTCCCTAGCGACACACACACACACACAGAAAAATGAGTGCAGACCCACTTAAGAAAGCATTCCCAGCTGCAGAACAGGAGAGTGTGAGAGGAAGAATGACAGAAAGACAGAATAAAAAGAGATAGAAGAGAAGTATAAAAGGGACTGAGACCGACAAACAAGATGAGAGACTGAAATTAAAAGAAGAATCGTCTGATTGTATATTACTAAAAGTGTTGAACCAATAAAAAAGAAATATATCAACATGGTGATAAAACGAGACATGTGATTCACATCCTGTCAGCACTCTTTGCCAAGGGGGGATTAAAGAACAATAAAAAGAGATCAAGAGCGAAGAGCTCAAAAAAAGTCAAAGGCAGACTCACATCAAGTCCTGGATCTCCAGGATCTCCATCATCTCCTTTGGGTCCAGGGGTTCCCTTGCCGCCCTGAAGGTCACACAGTAAATGTTAGGGGTCGCGAGGGAACATGAGCATGATGACTGAGGTCAGTGAACTTCAAACAGTGTTGGTTTCATAAAGCACTTCTGCTAAAATGCATGTAAAAGGCAAGTATGACCATATAAATGATTTCTGATAAAAGGCCTGAGTCAGAAAGTTAAAGGACATGTGAAAAATGACCTACCGGCTCACCAGGGTCTCCCCGGGGCCCAGGATAACCCTAAAAGACACGCAAATGTTCAGATTCTACACGTTTTAATGTAGCATAGTGTGTTATACATGACATCATACAAATGTGACCACATACCTGGAAACCATGACAACCTTCAGTACCATTTCCTGGGGCACCATCCTCTCCCTGTAATGGGAAAGAGACACTTTAGGATCCAACCAGTTGCACACACACACACACACAAATGCAAACCTCATGGCAGGGCTTATGATGGATGGTGCACATCTGTCTCCCTCCCCTTGTTCCCCTTTCTGTCTCTCCCATACTCACCCTCTCCCCCATCTGGCCTCTGTCTCCTGGTGCTCCTTTGATTCCTCTTGGTCCTTTGGGTCCCTGTGAGACGAAAGGAATGATTACATTAGTAACATATGAACTATAACATTCAACTGGAGCCAAACACATTACATGTGTTTTACTTGAATGTTGTTCAGGCACTGTGTGTGAGCGCGTGTGTGTCTGTGTGTGTGTGTGTCGTGTGTGTGTGTGTGTGTGTGTGTGTGTGTGTAAGAATGTAAATAAAAACACAGAGTTACAGTGTGCAGAGTGATTTTAACTGCTTGCAACGATCAGTAACAGTAATCTGTTACAGGATCTGGGTGATTACTGAGGTGAGAGTCCAGACAAATGTCTTCTAGTAATGATTGTTAATAGTTGTAACACACATGGTTGTGATAATAGCGTTGTAGCTGATGCAATGAGCTGCACATTTATATGGTTTACAATCAGTTCTTTACATGCCAAGTTGGAGCTCTTATGTCATAGACTGAAAACACACTTTCAAATCTTTACTATTTCTCCATAACATTAAATATTTAAAGCTAAATATGTACCAGTTACAGGAAAAAGTATTACATGATTCACATTTAGTTATTTTTGTGCTTTATCACACAAAAATGATTTGATTTTTGAAAAGTCTTAACTTATTATGTCTATAGAATTTAACACTGAAAAAATATGGCTAATGCTCTTCATCATGGTTGATGGTCTGATTAGCTTCTAATTTAAGTACTAAGTGAATAAATGTCAGACAGACAAATAGAAAGACTTCTCAAGTAAAATGATCTAAAACTGCTCTGACTCTGGCTGTTAACTGTGTTCTCATAGGATCTTATCACAACTGTACTGAGTAAAAATGTGTTCAGTAATATTTGGCTCAGCAATGTGTGTGTGTGTGTGTGTGTGTGTGTGTGTGTGTGTATGTGTGTGTGTGTGTGTGTGTGTGTGTGTGTACGTGTGTGGGGGTGTGTGTACGTGTGTGTGTGTGTGTACCCTGTTGGACTCACCTCTGGTCCAGGTGCGCCTTCATCTCCTCTGTACCCAGCAGATCCGGCCCTTCCAGGCTCACCCTGGAAAGACAACACCAGTGTTAATCAGATATGTTTGGCTCATTTTATAAGGCTTCTTCATGGTGTCTTTCGCCTCATAAAGAAATCACAATATTTCATCATTTTGTCAGACTTCAATAAGACCAGAAGACAACCTAAAACTTTTTAGCCATTTTAAAGATTTACTTTATACATGACTGAAATCAGATTCACTCTGGTTGTAGCAGCAGGGATGTCACTTTGTACTGACATGCTCTGGAGTAGCACACTTCTATTACACTACAGCAAGGTGAGAGGTTTAACCTCTGGAGGTCAGCAGAAATGCTTTATTATAACAATTTTCCATGTCGTTGTCCTTTATTCTTTTACTTTCATGCCAACCAAAGTCACTGCTGTGACATGCAAGTCATTAAGCTCTGTCTCTTAGGTTATTTTTGTTTTTATTTATTTTTTTCAACATGTGTTATCCTTACTTGACTTGACTTCACTTGCTCTCATTTAAGATTCACTTCCTGCCACTGATTGTCTCCGCTCTCCTGGGGAATTTAATCTGTGTTCTCCCTTCCTCTTGGTCCTGATGGTCTTTGCTCCTTTTTAAGTCTATTTTTGCTCAGTTTTGACATAGTCTCAGTCGTCTCTGCTTGTACCTCTCTGCTTTGTGCTTTGTGTTTTGTTCTCCTGTACAATGACTGTGGTTTTTGGTAACCCAAACCTGTCTTTTCATTGTGATGTTCAGTTCATGATAGGATCATAGACTCTATATAAAAGTTGACGTAGCCTTCATAACGTCATCCATGGGTTTCTGTGAGCGAGCTGCTCTGTCACCATGTTGGCAGTGCCTGACTAGACCTGAGTGCCAGCTAACCCAAAAATGGGCAAAGAGGTGGGATGCAGCGTGTCCTCATTCATGCAAAACTTCACACCTAAATAAAATTCAAATATCTGAAATAAATGAAAATCCACTCCCTGTACACGTGCCATGAAGGAGGATGTATTGCTAATGTAGTTATATGTGTCTACAAGGACTGAGTCACTTTTAGAGCCAGACTCAAGTGGTCATTAGGGGAACTGCAGTTTTCAGCACACGTTATCTTTTCTCAGCTCTGCCTGGTTAGCAATCTGAAATGCTACATATTGCAATTAAAAATTATCAGTATGTACTGTATGTATAAGAGTTGCTCAGCTTAAGTGTGGCATGATGATTAGTTAAAAAAAATCTGAATGAAGAAAATCCTATAATGTCAGTATGTGATGAGTTCAATACATTAAATGTCCTGAACAACATCTCCAGCACCACCAATAGCATCAGGTCACACACTTATGTGTTAACACGACACCCCAACATTGCAGACAAATCCACAATCCAGCAATAGTGAGAGAAAAAATGTTCTAAACCTCCCAAGGTGTTTCACTTACACATTGCACCTTGTAAATTTTAACAGATAATTTATCGTAATGGAAAACACAATGCTCTCGTCGACAGAGGGACTTAGTGTTTGACTAGTCGCCGTCTTCCCCTAACAGCTGGGCCCAACTGCTGCATGCAGCACTTTAGCCATGTGTCGTGTTCTGCACACGGCTGAAACTAAACAGAACTGTTGAATGTATTGATGGATGTTTACACAGGAACATTAGGTAGTTCTTGGAAGGGCACATTTTTCATTTTTTTTAGGCCTATTTGTTCTGTTTCTTGCCTCTGAGCACAGCCAGGCTAAATCACACCAGGTCGACCTAACTGTCCTGGATGAACAGAGCTGAGCCCAGCACTGCTCTTCTCTTCTCATCCTGGTAAAGGCTTAAAATAGGATGTATCCTAAACTGCCACAGTACGAACATTTGCACATTACTATGGTATTACATTTAAGTGTGAGGGGTCAGCCCAACATGTCAGTTATTCCATGTTTCCTGTACCATCCAGTCCCTCACTAATCATCAGCCAACAGCACAAAAGAGCCATTGAAACTTCTGACTTCACGGAGGTTACCACAACTAACGCTTGTAACGTATTATTATTATTACACTGCCTGATGCCTTATTAAGAAAAACCATACTGAGGCTTTGGCTCAAGCAGACGAAGAGAAGAACTGAGTCAGAGGGGAAAGAGTGAGTGTCGATGTTCCCAGGAGGAGTAAAAACTGAGAATGAGAGAGGGGAGACGGAGCATGCAGAGGTGGGCAGCACTCTGGGGCAGCAGCCAAATTCGCCTCTGTTTAAACGTCTCTCAATGTACTCCCCCTCAACATGAAATATGGATGGAGTGCTCACATGTGCATGCACACCAGGAAGCATGCGCACACACTCCCTCTCACCCTCTGGAAAAAAAAGGACGCTGCCAGAGAGAAAAAGTGGGTGGTTCATTTTTAGCTGCTCCCTAAAACAACAGGCTAACAATCAGAGTACGTAGCTTCTGTATGTGCTGTGTTACGGTGGGTCCTTATATTTGAGTGTGTGTGTGTGTCTTACGGGATCTCCATTGGGTCCAGCTGAGCCCTCTCTCCCCTGCTCTCCACGGGGTCCTGGCTCCCCCTGACAAGAAAAAGAAGAAATGTTTAAGGCAAGCTAATGGAGACAGAGCCCAGTTTGAGACAAAGTCAGATCAGTGGGACCGGCACTGTAATAATAAGTATGGCTTCCATTAAGGTCAATGCGGTTACAGTTGCCTCAGTACAAGTGCCAAACTGAATTTCCCATGGTTTTCTATGAGATGCTGAAATGAGAAGGCCCCTGAGGGACCGGGGATCTGTTCTTCATTTCTCCACATCGTCATCCTTATCATCACTTACCGGTTCGCCTCTGGGCCCTCTGTTTCCACGGGAACCTTGCTCGCCCTTCTCTCCAACTGTTCCCTACAAGAGATTTGACAGAATTTAATACTGTGACAGCTGACACTCACAAAACACACATTTTGAGCTAATTAATAATATATATTTATTTACTCTCTCGCCGCGACCTCCATCTTGTCCAGGTGGGCCCTGAAATACACAAACACACACACACACACATCAGGACATTAAAAATTGCTGTTAAAAAGTGTTGTCATTGGCATTGTCCAGGAGAATTGTTCCTTACATCGTCACCACGCTCTCCTTTGTCCCCATCAGCTCCACGCGGGCCTGGATCACCCTGTCATGATACACACATCTATATGAGACATGTTTCTTGCTCTGTCCATCATCATCCTCCTTGTTTACCTGTGTGTTGATTTACCTGAGGTCCCAGAGGTCCATAGTTTCCAGCCCTTCCTGGTTCACCAGCACTTCCAGGATCACCCTGTAATAAGTACAAAATGTCTTATCACCCACCACAAGAAGATCATCTGACAATTTCTGACCACGTAAGTATTTCCAAAATCTTACTTTTGCTCCTTTCACTCCATAAGGACCAGGGTCTCCCTTTGGTCCAGAATGTCCCTGCAGCCCCTAGAAACATAAAGCACAGAGACACTCTCAGCACATGATCATGAGCAGCTGAAGCCACAACTCTCAATCTAGGAGGCCCTGCTGTGCTCGTATGCTCATGTGCGCATGTGTGTTTGTTCATTTAAACAATCTGACAGCAGAGAATGTAAACTGAGTGGTGATTAAAGAGCTAATGGCCTCAGTCTGCATGCCTCGAGGGCTCCAGACACAGGGTGTGATACTGGTCAGGGCCACGCCGACAGCCACATTCCCAAACATGCAAATAGCTGATCTGTAAACAATGAGCTGAACCTCGGGCAGATACGGAAGTGGCTTGTCTCAGTGTGTTACTGTATCCAAGACAGAAATCAAGAGAGGAAAATCAAAAAATGTGTGTGTCCTAAGACCTCCTATTCTGATTGGCTGCATATTTGCAGTCCTTCAACCTCATGTCGGTATCAGAGTGTGAGCTGAATGTTAGTAATGACCGATCTCCACCTGGTTGTGATTCATGCTGTCTGAAGACCATAACAGTAGGATCATTCAGAAACTGAGATATAAAACTCACATCTGATCCTGGAGATCCTTTACAGCCGGGAAGGCCGGGGTAACCAGCTTCACCCTAATGAGGAAAACCACAGAAACACATACGACAATAAACTCAGTGAAAAGGAAAACAGACAGACAGCCACAGCTCCTCTGATTGGATGTTGAGGTCAGTAACTCACCTTGCGTCCATCAGTTCCATCATTTCCTCTTTGACCTTTGTCTCCCTGAGGAGGAAAATCAAACACAGAGATGAAATCAATGAGAATAAAAGTGATGAAATATTTAAATATTAGATTTCTGAGTAAACATAGATCATCATCAACATCAGGAAGAGCTCACCTTGTAGCCTTTGGCTCCTCTGTCACCCTGCATGATAACACACACATCATCAGTCAGTCATGATTTACACAGATCAAAGAGTCAAATCAAACAGAGCACACATGGTGTATTTGTGTGATCGGTTCGTACCTTTTCTCCTCTGCCACCGCGGTCTCCCTGGAAACAGAAACACACACATCATTATTATCATCAAGATAAACAGAAATACACTGAGAGGGACGAGATAGCATCCTCATGGAGCATAAATCAGTTTGACTCTGTTTCTAGATCAAAAATGTGTGAACCAAAAATGGGGGAAAAGTGCTCACACTCTATTTTTCAAATTTGTGGCACAAAATGATCCCGATTTTAAATATTTTAGCGGCTGAAAAGAAAGCAGTCATATGAAAATAGTTGCAGGTAAACACACAATTGCTACTTTTGGTGAAACAGCATGAGGTCAGAAGAGTGTGACCTTTACCTTGACACTGAAAACAGACCAAGACACAAAGTGCTGGGAAAAAATCTAGATAAATGTCTGTAACTCATTGCACATGTCACTGATAGACATCTTATTGCCAACAGATTAAGGTCTTGACTTTACTGAGATAATGCATATCATGAATTGGTGTTGAACTGAACTGAACATTACTCTCAGCTTTTGTGTGTATCATTGCTGCTACTGCTAAATATCTATTACATCCAGTGATTGAAAACCAGATGTTCTGTCTCATTCATTTCAGTCTATTCTCTAGATTGAAGCTCATTAACACTATTAATGCTTTGTTAGTGGTACATGTGCACTCTACCTTCATTCCACTGTAACCAACAGGACCAGGATCTCCAATGTGACCCTGTAACACAGCAAAAAAATGAATTATCATTTGATGTACTCCAAACACGAATGCTGTTGGTCCTTTTGCATTTGTGTGTGTGTATATTGAGGAAATCACCTACCATTGCACCAACATCTCCTTTCTCTCCAGGCATTCCTGGTCTACCTGTTTCTCCCTGTAAACAGGAAAACAAACAGAAGTTCATTAGTTCATTAGTTTGAGTTAATCAATTTTCCAAGTGCAGCCGAGTGCACCGGCTGCAGTAGGTTTCTGAAATGAGATGTCCTTGTAAATCATCACACCTTAGAGCCAATGTCGCCATCTGGTCCTTTGGGGCCTCCAGGAGCCTGCATCCAAAACAATAAAACATAACCAATGAAACAATTGTTGAAAACAAACGTAAACCAAAAAGCAGTTAAATTGGCAGGAATGTAATAAACAGCATACTTACATTACAGTCAAAGGAACAGCACTAGAAAAGAGAGAGAGAGAAAAGAATAATGATGAACATCTTAAAGTAGGAAAAATATTTAGATATCAATGTATGGCTGGCTTGATTATTGAAAGTTATTGAATATTTTTGTTGAAATCGATGTAAACAGGATGTGACCCTATGATCTGGTCTGATCTTAGATACTAATTGAGTCTTCTGAAGTTAACAGTGTCATGTCTAACACCAGAGCTGGACCAAATGGCTATAATTTAACATATAACTGCAGTCATTTTATTGGAGATACCAAAGTCACCAGGATCCTGAATATCTCAGCAATCTTAATTTGCTCATTTCAGCTTCCTGTGTGACTCCACCAATGTTTCCTGTGTTTGAGAGAGTTTAGAGGCCTGCCAGTAATAAGACTGAGCCAGCAACTGGACAGGAGTGAGATGAACAGCTCTGGTGGTTGTAAACAGAAATCTGGCAAGAAAACATAAGAGAGAATAAAACATAACACTTTGTTTGAATTGACCCTCCATCACAGTTCTGCTGTGACATGTTTCAGCTGAAGGAAAAAATGATCCATTACTAATCCATCAGTCAAAACAAATCAGGAAGAATCATAACTATCACAATAAAAACTGCCAAAAAGCTTATTGATGACATTTTTAGTCACATTGTTAAGTTTGAAATGTGAGGAAATTCACTGATGTACACACAATAAGTGTTATCTGTCTACTCTAAAAAGATTTCTTCAAAAATCTGGAAAAAAAAAACCTAAAACATACCACATCCTTTGTCTCGTTTGTCTGAAAAAGAAGAAAAGGAAACACAGGTTAATTAAATGCGATAAAGAGAATCAATTTGCTTTAGTGGGCTTCACACACTGACAAGAAACATCAATTCCAAACATTACAAATAAACAGATAAAACCAGACCAACAAAAGGAGCAAAATATGAAACAATATGGTGCCTGTGGCAGAATTAGCAGCAATCCATATATAAAGTGCATAGTGCATGTTAAAGTGCACAATAGTAATATAATACTACATACAATCATATTAATGATGGTTCGAATGGTTCCCATCTTGGTGTTGATGGATCTGGAGTCGTCTGCAGCGGTGAAGTTCTGTCTGTAGTTCTGATCTGTGGCAATGAGTGACAGTCTGGTGTCCTGGACAGAGACACAACACAAACACCATGACCTCCAGGCCTGAGAGCAGCGCCTACAGCAGCAAGGGACTGATTGGTGGAACTGATCTTTGACTAGTTGACTGTTTGGTTTGTATCTTCAGTTGATGTTCCTTTAAAGTCCATCATCCAGGGCTGGATTTATTCATTCTGTTTACATCTTTCTGAAATTTAGGTCACTATTATTTTTTCTTTTGTCTGACTCCAGGCATCAAGCCACAGAGCTGACACAGTGTGAACAATGAATCTTAGCACTTAACATAAACACCTGACAATGGATGTTTTAAAATACTCTATGGCCTGCAGAATGCAGTCTGGGAGTACAGACTGTATAAACTGTATAACTGTTTATTGTCTGTGCTCAACTGTCCATGCACATCAAGAGTTAAGGGGACTGTCTGTGTATCTGTGTGTGTTTGTATACACACTCACAGGAGTACAGTTGCAAATGCAATGCAAATGAGAATATTTGGCTCAAATTGACCTTAGTTTCCTTCACTTCGCTTCACTTAACGGCACCACTTCATTTTACTTCACTTCACCTTGCATCATTTTACTGTACTGTACTTCACTTTACTGTACCTAACCCTAACCTCACCTCACTTCACCTAGCGGGAGTTTACTTCAACTTTCTCACATTACTTCATTGTACAGTACATCACATCACTCTCCTTCACCTCACCTTTATTCATTCATTTAACTGAGGCGTACTGAGGAGTATTTCATTTATATTTATATTAATATTTATATTCAAAGGATATAGTCTATTTGTGAAGCTTGAAATGCATTTCTGGACAGGACTTTCCCTTTACACTCAACCTCAGCCTGGACTGTGTCCTCCAGCTTTTACATTTGTCTTGCACTTAGACAGACGTCTTCACAGCCAGGATGGACAGAGACCAATAGCTTTGTCCGTGTAGAGATGGATGTGATTAAATTAAATTAAATTAAATTAAATTAAAGAATCTTTAAATCCTTAAAAAATTTCATCACATGTATAAATTAGCCAATGATATATTTATTGTAAAACCATCTGTAGATACTATTTGGCAACTTCATCAGGACTGTGTGTAGGTGTGGTTTGACCAAAAAGCCTGTTAACTATTAATATATATGTATCTTTACTAAAGTGAACATGAATGGAGGAATCTGTCTGGAAAACAATCACAAACTTAAAGTATGGCAGCAAATTGAGTGTTCATACTCTAGGACCTGATTACTCATATTACAAAACTGATTGGTTTCCAGGACCTTTGATATCTTCGATTGTGAAGTAGTGTGTTGTGTCAGTTAAGGTGAGGTTAGGAGCTGGGGTACTAAGGTACCTCTTGGTCAGGTGAGATGGCGACAGCAAAGACTTTGACTCCATGTTGCTTGGCTTCATTAGCAGCCTCCTGTACTCCGCCACATGGCTCTTTGTAACCAGTAAGAGGATGTCCATCGGTTACAACCACAATGTACTTGTTCTCATGGTAGTGGGAGCCCCTGCAAACACAGAGACACACAAACACACACTTGGAAATAACATCACAGCTTTCAGTCTTGCATCACTGCTTAAGTGTATACTAGATGTATGTGTGTGTGTTATTATTACCCAATAAGCAGCTCAGCCAGGCCGCTCTTGATGGCGCAGTCAGTGTATGTCCCCTTGCCAATGTATTTGATTTTATCAATGTCGCTCTTCAGGGCCTCGCGCTGAGTGTTCATGTCACTCAGCTCTCGCACAATGATGACGTCGTCACTGTAGTGCAGCGCTCCTGAGTTCCAGGTCAGGACACGGTCACATTGGTGGCGCCTGGATACAGAGTAAGAGGTGCAACAGTCACTCAACATCAACTCAGCATGGCTACATAACATGGTGCAGAGAAGTAATTTTTGGGGGGCTTCTCGGGCCTTCAATGGATAGGACAGTAGCGAGACAGGAAATGCGGGGGGCAGAGGGAGAATGATATGCAGGACTATAGCCCCTGTATATGGGGTGGCTGTTCTACCTGCCCCAGCAGAGAAGTACTTTTACTCAAATAGGGTATACTTCAATACAGTTTTGAGGTGGTGGTTGGTATTTCAGATTACAGCCAGCATCAGTAGGCTAATGGGTGTGGTTAGGTTTTGTCAGAACTGTGCTGTATTGCACCTTTAGCCACGCCCAAGAGTGATGTCACAATGTCACAGGGGTCACCTGGACGTCACTGCAGGACAGGGAGAAGCTGTAGGACTGGAGATGTTAATATTTAAGTAACAACTGGAATTCATAGACTCCATTAGAGGTACTAGTGGTAAAGATTCGATTGCTTTCTAAAACTTTTTCCACCACTGTAGGTATACCTTTGTGTGTGTGTGTGTGTGTGTGCGCATGTGTGTGTCTTACATGTCCTCCAGTTGATCTATGAAGCGCTTGGTGAAATCTTTGATCTGGTCAATATAAAAGTCGGTAGGTGTCTTTCTGAGGGCGACACTCTCAGACGTATCCAGTACGAAGTAAAGATCAACAGGACACTCTGCTCACACAGGAAACAAACAAACATGGCTGTCAGCAAATGTATCACCCACATCCTCAAAAACCAGAAAAAATCCAAAATGCTCTTCCATCCATTCATCCATCAGCTGTAGTGACATCAGTGCAGTGCTTGGAGGCCTCCAGGACAGCCTGATGCTGCTTGGAGCACTCTGCATCCCACTGAGTGACATGACATGCTCCATCTGATCTATCCGTACACAGGTAAACCTCTAACAGGTGCAGGACTTTCTCTGTCTGGGCCCACTGACCATCTGCATATAAACTGCACTTACTACTACTACTAAAACTCTTCCTCAGCAGGCAGGCATATCTTCAACACATCACCTGCTTTGGAACAGCACTAGCAGATCTTCCTTTGCATTACACTCAGAGTCCATACTACCCAGGCCCACTATAGCATGGGACCAAACAAGGGCCTACTGGACTACCCTCATCCTCTGCTCCTACTTTCAGCTGCGGCTGATCGGTAAGGCGAGTCCAACTTCAGAAGTATGCAACCCAAAGACAATGAACATCTGGACTAGCTCTTGCAACAGACATCACTTCAACACAGTCGAGCACAGAAAGACCACGTTACACGCAGCGTTTCCCCATAAACACCAGATCACAGAACATTTTTAAAGAGCAGGACATATTCCTGCGAACTTACCCGCAAACCTGTTTCTTTGGACCTGCGTTTGCGCTCCGGCCAGGAAAACGCACAGCAACGCCAGGAGACCTCTGAAAGTCTCCATGATTAAGCTGCAAAAAAACTAAAAACTCCAAAATACAACACCCCAGACCCCAGAAAACAAGACACCGAACCTCTCCGGCCCCCAAGCCCGGTACCTCTAAACCGATTCGGCGAACTTTTGGTGATCCAGCGCTCCACCGCGATTTGTCCGAGGCGAAACCCAGAGCGCGCAGAGGAGGACCAGAGCGCACGGCCAGGGAGGAGGAGGAGGAGAAGGAGGAGGGGGAGGAGGAGGAAGAAGCAGGGGAGAGAGTTCACGCGCTTTTTCTCTGAGGATGGGAATCCACCGGAACGCGCACTGACTAAACGTTTACACAAAATGCGAGATATGTCTGCTTCCTTAAAAGGGTCCACAGGGACACGGACACACAGGGATATAAACAAACAGCCTGCTGACTGTGCAGGAGGATCCAACCAACACAGAGCCCACCAAGTTTTCTTAAAAAACAACAAAGAGTGTGCACGTGGAAACTGACTGTGACTGTGTTTGAATGCTTTCTGGACGTGTGCAATCAGAAATCAGCTCAGGCCTCTTATGTTTCCTGCCCAGTCACCCCTCCTCACATACGGACAATCAAGAAAAAGTAGATGCACACTGGAGTGATTTGGTCGAGCCTAATGAGAAGCAGCTGACGGACAGATTGGAAGCATCTAGTCCTTCTCTTTGTGTAAAAGTCTCTGCTTTCTCTGGAAGACGGGGGTGGGCGGAATTTTGGTGCATCTGGTTCACTGTGGCATCCAGACCTGACCTGAACATAAAAGCAAGATGAGGTTGAGGGGTGTGGTGGGGTGTAGGGGGAGATGGAGGAGGGGTGGGGGGATTTCACTTGACTTGAGAAACAGGAAGAGACACAGTGCCCCCTACTGTCCGTTTGTGCACAGATGTTGGAGAGGAGTCTGGAAACAGTTTTGTGGGGGTTTTTTTGGTTTTGGGGTTTTTTGTGGGGGGGGGGCAGTGAGGTACTTCCATGGAAGGAAGCAGGGAGGTGTAGGCATGGAGCGTTCATTTGGCAAAGTGTTGATGGGGGTGGATGTTCCAAGGTTGCTGTGGACATGCATATGTGTGTGGGACCAAAGGGAAGGGAAAGGCCTGGACTCACATTTTCCACTGAGATCACTGTTGCATGGAGAGAAAAAGTTGTGGATAAGGGGAGGAAAGGAGAAGAAGGGAAAGAAGGGGGGAAAGGAGGGATGAGAGAAAGAGAGAGGGGGGCAGACATCTGGTAATGATCTGTGTTTATTAGCAAGCTCTCATAGTAAATCTGTTGGATCACTGGCAGCTGTGTGAGTGTGTAAAGTCGTGCTGCATGTATGCTGAGATGTCTCAATACCAGCCCTCTTCAGAAATACATTACTCCATAAAAGTCCTCAAGGAATTCATTAGCACAGCATTTGGGAGTGTTTTCAATTTCCACAGTAACGATTGTGGAAACAATTTTGTGCAAAAGAAAGAATCTGTTGTAGTCGGTGCTGAAGCTGGCAGGTGGGGGTTAGATCACTGGGAGGTCATTATTGTCTAAGCGGAGGAGACAGTGAGGGCATGTCCTAAACAAGCTGAGATAGAGCTCGGTTACAAGCAGATAAATGCAGTAACATACTTCCTACAGCAGAGAGGTTCTGTGTAATGTTCTGGGCTCGGCCTGTTGGCAGACAGGATGCAGCACGAGTTTCCGCAGGACTCAGATGCTCACTGGAGAAGATTAGTTGCACTTCTGAGTCACACAGAAACACAGAATACTGCTGAGCACAGCCAGTGTCTCCAGGCTGAAGATCATTACAACCTGGGTTTTTTGTTTTGTATCTTGCAACATTTAACGGGGCACCGCATCCATCTCTGAAGCTGTACTTTGGGGATGTGAAAGGCAAAGATGTGGGTTTGTCTCAGAGAATGTGATTCAAATGTTGTTTTTCATAAAAGACCACAGATGAGATGAAACACAAGCATGAAACAAGGGAGAAACGAAGTTTGAAAAAAAAAATCAGCCTCTCTTTTCCAGGGAAAACATTCAAGCGAGCTCGGCACAGATGGAAGACATTAAACCAACGTGCCTGTTACCATTCGACTCAAAGCTGCATTTGCCTGAGGTCCAAGTGAACATAAAAACTACTGTGAAAAGTGGTGGTCCAGATCAAACTGTAAACTGGGCACTGTGCACAGTGGCCCCACGCAAAGTGATTCCAAAAAAAGAAGAAGAAGTGAGGAAGGCGCCAGTCAAAACACGAGGAAATTGCAGCCTAATCAAGATTCCAAAACACACCAAATAAAGTTAATGACAGGAAGTAAACCAGATTAACGTCCTCCTCCCTCATCAATCTCTAGTGTCCTCAAAAGTCCGCTTTAATGTGTTCTTTTCCTCTATTATGCTCTGGTCTGCAGCACATAACACCAAATTACTTCCTTCAAAAACTGGAAAACAAACAAACAAACAATTCAGCTTGTGATGCGTGAAGTAAAGGATCCTATTATTAATTTCAGCTCAGTCACAAAAGCCTGATAACACATGGAGATCAAGGGAAACATAGCTGATGGTCGCTTACTGCCATCTAGTGAGACTTTCTGTTCTGATCCTTCATCCTACAACCTCCAAGTCTGTCCACGCTTCTCCCCAGGAGAGTGTTTTCTTAATTAAATAAAGTCAATTAAGATGCACAAGGTGTATCAAGGTAATTTAATCTGAAATTCTCAAACCTTGCAAACCACAGTGGGGATATAAAAAGGCCTTAAGGAATAGGTTCATGTCATCATTTTTAACTTTGCACTAAATGTAATTTTCTTTCAGCTTATTCAACAGTCAACATGTTCACTTGTGTTGCTTCTGGGGCCTTTCCAAAAATATAATTTCACCAGTATTACAGTGTCTGTTCTGAACATCCATCAAATAATATCTAACATCCGTGTGTATCCATGCATAACAAACTGAAGTAAGAAAAAAAGAACACTCAAGGAACAGCCTGGTGTGAATAAGGGAGAAGAGACATTTCTTTGTGCTTGGTTGTCATAGACATCAACAACTGGATGTTATGATTACATTTATTTTACACTAAAGAGTAAATCGGCTTTTCACCTCATTTTCAGCAGTGAGCATACAGCATCTTTCCACATTCCTTCATGTATTGCTTGTTTTAGTTAGTACATTGCAGTTTTAGTAGTAGCCACTCTCTGTCAAAGGCAGTGTTTCAGTACATGTGTAAGATTTCTATGAGATTCTGCTCCAGCTTGTGTTTATGTGTGACTCAGTTCAAGTTTGAGTGGCTTTTCAGGTGCCTCCTCAGGTGGTTCAGGCAGGTGTAGGTCTTGGGACAGATCTGGCAGTGGTATGGTCTCACTCCTGAGTGGTTCAACATGTGCTGCTTGAGCACGCTTCCATCTGAGAAGGCTTTCCCGCACTGAGAGCACACGTACGGCCGCTCTCCGGTATGAACACGCATGTGTACCGTCACCTTGTGCGCCATCGTAAAACCTTTGCCACACACCGTGCACTTGAACGGCCTCTCACCCGTGTGGGTGAGCCTGTGGGTGCGCATCGCGCCCATCTGGGAGAAAGCTTTCCCACAGTCGGGGCAAACGTGTGGCTTCTCGCCCGTGTGCACCCTGGTGTGACTCCTCAGTCCTCCTGCTGTGGAGAAACACTGTGAGCAGTGGGTGCACTGGTAAGGCCGCTCTCCCGTGTGTGTGCGCATGTGCTGCTTCAGGTCGTAGCGGTTTCTGAAGCCGCGGCCACACACCAGGCAGCTCTCTGGTCTGTCGTCGTTGTGGCGCAACTCGTGATTGGCTAGGCATTTTTCAGACAGGAAACACTTGCCACACTCCTGACACTGATAAGGTTTCTCGTGGTCAACTCTCTGATGGTACTTCAGCTCACTGATCCCCGGGAACGTCTCGTCGCAGTACCTGCACCTGAAGCGATGGTTGGGGCTGTAGGGAAGCTGATGCTCACTCATCTGATGGTTTCGGAGCAGGTGGGCCATCTTGAAAGTCTTCCCACAATGGGAGCATTCGTATTTAGTCAGCAGCTGCACACACTGGTGTCTGACTCGCTCATGTACGGACCTGAACTGACACCCACACTTGGTGCAAATGTGGGCGGCGTTTTTACACTTTCTCTTCCTGTGGCCCGACAGGTGAGCCTCCGTGCGGAAGGCTTTGCCACACTGAGAGCATTTGTAGGGTTTCACTGCAGTGTGGAACCTCTGGTGTTCGAGAAACTCAAAGCGATATTTAAAGCTCCTTCCACACAGCGGGCAGTTGTGGGTGATTCGTCCACGAGCGTAGACGGCTTTAACCGAAGTCTTCCTGGACGACAGAGATGCTGAAACTGTGCGGTGAACGGAGCCACTTTTCCTGTGTTTACCTCCACTCATTAACTTGTTCGCCTCCATTTCGCCAACCTCTTGATGTCGTTGTTGATGCTTGGTCAGACACTTGGAGGAAATAAAGCTCTTTCCACACTGCTTACACTGGTATGGCTTATCATGATCTACCTGCTGATGATACTTCAGGTCACCAATGCCTGAAAAACCCACCCCACAGTGGCTGCATTTGAAAAGGCGGCTTTGAACATGAGTCAGCAGGTGTTCCTTCAAGCTGCTAGACTTCTGAAAAGTCTTTCCACAGTGCCCACAGTCATGATTACGGCCACGTTTTGGGCAGTGGTGTCTGAATTTGTCCAGTGAGGTTGGAAAACTGTTCCCACATTTAATACACAGATACGCAGCATTTTTGCATTTCCGCAGCCTGTGCCCAGCCAGCAGGGTGGCTGTCCTGAAAGCTCTCCCACACTCTGAGCAGTTGTAAGGCTGAAGCCCGGTGTGAACTCTCTGGTGTTCGATGAGGACAGAGTGATGCTTGAAGACTTTGTCACACTCGGGGCATTTATGCATTCCTGACTGCTGTCTCCTGCGTGGAGAGGATGAGATGTCAGTCCTTTTTGGTGATTCAGGAAAGTCAGTTGAGGTGGAGGGATTTGTAGACAGCTCTTCATCGAACATAACAATCTGAGGAACGTCGTTATTTTCATCATCACAACCACTCGGGTGGGAAGCGATGGCCACTTCCAGCGAGGGAGGGAGAGACAAAGAAGGTATGAGGAGATCGTCTGACTGGAATGGAGCTGTGTGGAAAACATGAGAAAATTATCCATATACCACAATTACGTCATCATCTGACACAACATGTATAAACTGTGCACTTACCAACGTTACTCTTTGCCAGTTTCCCATGGCACTGTTTGCTTTGGAGAAGAAATTTAAGGTCGTCTCCGTTTGAGACACACTGCATGTATTCCTCTAGGACAGAGGGGGCAGCACTGATCCAAGATGCAGTCTATACAAGAGACAAAACAAAGCTGAATTTCAAGCCCAAAGTGCTCTGACTATTTGAGATTGTCCTTTTTAAGTAATCATGTCTTTACCTGTTTGAAGTCTGGTATTGGCAGCAGCTCCTCAAGTCTTGTAAAGAATTCACAAACTAAAGTCTCCAGTGCTGTGTCGAAGTCAGGACCGTACTCCACGGGAAACACGTTCTGTCCGATGAAAGAAAAGACAGGCAGGTCACCTTCAGGACACAACAGTGTCCTTATCAACAGTAGCAAATAACATTTTTCCCATTTTTGAAACAATATTAGTGTTAATATACTGATGACAAGATGTGAAACTTAGCAAACTGCATGTTTTGCTACACCACACACGGCACAGTGGTGTGGTGGTTAGTACCATTGCCTCTCAGCAAAGTTCAATTCCATGGCACCTTGGCCTTTCTGGGTGGCGTTTGCATGCTCTCTCTGTGTCTGTGTGTGAGTGTGTGTTTGTGTGTCAACCTAACGTGCAAAAGCATGCACATTAGGTTGAGTGGTGACTCTAAATTGCCAGTAGTGTGTGAATGTAAGCGTGAGTGTGTATGTCAGCTCTGCAATTAATCGACTGGCAACCTAGTCAATGAACGGATGGAAATAAATTTTGACATAAATCTGACCTTAAGGAAATGTTCTCTGCCGTCAGTGTCCTCAATAAGGCCTTGTACCAGCTTCATAAAGTTTGCCTCTGGTGCTTCAATTACAGGATCATTAGTCTGGAAAACAAGAGACCAGAGAGATGACTTCAGGACAGTAAAAGAGTTAGGGCTGCATGACTGTTTTCTTGTTAAGGCAGTTTAAACAGTGTCTAACAATTTCCCCGATCCCACGCTGATGTCTTCAAGCTGTTTTGTACTATAAACAGTCACATTATCAAAATTCAACTTCACATCACAGCATAGAAAATTCTGAAGTATGATTATTTTGAACGTGTTATTTTATTGACATTTCTGATTAAAATGTATTCAAATAATTACCTCCTCAATGCAAGAAGTTCGGATTCGGTTCAGGTGAGTCTCAACAGCCTTCAGATCCTCAGGGTGTTCAGAACGCAACAGTTCCAGAGTCGTCTGTAGGAATTTTAATTTGTGTTTTTAGAAAAAGTGTTTCAGTGACGATCTTTTCTAACACTGAATGTTTTCAGTCTCGACATACAAACACATGTCTGATCTCTTACCCTGGCTCTCAGTCCCAGTGAGAGCAGCCTCCCCTCTCTTTTACTCATCAGTTCAGGAACGGCATCTGTTACCATGGACACAAACTCCTCGAGCTTCCCATAGTGCTTTATGTTCCGCTGGCGTACCACTTCCCACATCACTGCCGACATCAGCCGTAGTGGTGGGACCAGGAGTGCCAGCGAGGACAGGGGGACACTGAATTCTTCAAACAGAGATTAGATTAAGTCAAACAAACTTAAAGGCATCCTGAGAGCAGAGCGCACTGTAGCTGCTGCTGTTCAGACTCGGGGTTTACTTCAAACGCATTTTCAGGGGGGCGGTATCGGCTCCAGAGCTGATGGCGAGCAGAGCTGCATTTCCTCATCAAAACACCATCTGTCTGTACAGTCAGCCTCAGCACTATCTATTCGCTGTACTCTGATCCATCCCTGTGATACATTAGATAAGGTGTGAAACACAGCAGTGTATTTTCAGTCATCTGACGCACCGGGCTGTCCACTACATACAACGCTACATGCAGCCACTCGCTTCGTAGGCTCTGGGTGCCGGTGCTGCCCTTAACTGGCTAAAACGAACATATTTAGTGTTTTTAAATTGGTATCTGATACTGCGGTGCGTTAGTGACCCAGGCAGTGCGCAGCCAGTTTACAGAGACGGACGTTCCCAAACAGCTAGCTGTTAGCATAGCGTTAGTCACTTAACTTCATTTAACCTGCTCCCGGCTCAGAAGAAGACATGACCACCATGTTGCATTTAGTGTAAAGAAGCAATTCTAAAGTTATCATTCACTGTTTGTGCAAAACATTCATGTTAAGAGACAAGCCACAAGGCCGGAGGTGTTGCCTAGTTAAACCGGCGTATTACTGGGCAAAACAATTCTTGTTCCAGGGATTAGTCGAGGCCTGGTGAGCTTCGGCTAATCCTTCTCTTAGCTATTCGGCTAGCCGCATAAGAAACTATATTCTGTTTTGCGAGCTTCATGAGCTGTTACTTACCCATTTCGTTCATTCTGGAAATCTTCACCGACGATGGTGTAAAAAGCCTTTACACAGCCATATCTCTCATAGTTTCGGTTAGCGTACTAGCTAACAGCATAGGGGGCTTCAGGCGCCAACTTCTTCCTGAAACACGTTGTTCATTATGGGGAGCATTGGCCCAGTCGGTGGCTGTTTGGAACAGGGACGTTCGTTTTGGTGTACGGGGCAACCCGGATTAAAGCATTACTACTCACTGTCAAGAACAAAATGAACCACCACCGAAAACAGGAATCAAGGAATTAAAGAAACATTTTAACTTGACAAACTTTTTTTTTTTTTTTTTTAACGTCCCCATGTAATATAAAAGAAAATAAAAAGGTGAAAATATTGAATAACTAAGTAAAGAAAGAACTGCCATTAATATTCACTGAATTTTCACAACCTATCCATTTTCCCCAATATTCTGGGTTTATGTGGAGTTTATTTCTTTTAGCTAATTTACTATTAATTAATTAATTCTTTCTTTCTTTTTTTTTTTTTTTTTGAAAGTGCCAAAAATACTGTTCCTGTAAAAGACAGTTGCAGGACGTTTGATGTCGAGTAAAAATAGAAATTCTGCTGCAAATAGGCTGCTTTAGACAACACTGATATTAATAAATGTTTTCTTAGAAATCCTTTTAATATATGCATTAGGAAATCACCCAGCAAAAGTGACATGCTTACTCGGTTTACCATCACAACAGATCTGACAAAGCAGGATATGGGATTAACCAGTATTAAGTGCATTTCTGCAATGCAGTCCTTACAATGAGGCTGAGGATGAAACCTTAAGACAGTCCAACATGTCAACACCAGAGTCAGTATATGCAATGTATAAAGACACTGGTTGAAAAAAAGCTTTTTGGTAAGTAAACAGAGTCAGACAGACTGGGACTGGGCCACACTGTGAGTTTTTAAGTGTCTCTTCAGGTGATTGAGGCATGTGTAAGTCTTTGCACACATCTGACAAGCGAAAGGTCGGACCCCTGTATGGTTCATGGTGTGTTTTTTCAGTTCGCTTCCACGTGAAAAACCTTTCCCACATTCTGGGCAGATATAAGGCCGTTCCCCGGTGTGAACACGCATATGCAGTGTCACTTTACTCGCCATGGTGAATCCTCTCCCACATACAGTGCATTTGTATGGCTTCTCCCCTGTGTGGGTGCGTCTGTGTATCTGCAGCTCACCGGCCGAGACAAACGCCTTGCCACAGTCAGAGCACAGATATGGTTTCTCTCCGGTGTGAGTTCTAATATGTATGTTCAGATTTCCTGACACAGAGAAGCGTTTCCCACAGTACGTGCACTGAAAAGGCCTCTCGCCCGTGTGGCTGCGCATGTGAAGATTCAGGTCATGTTTGTTTTTGAATGCTTTGCCACAATGCACACAAATCTGCGTCCTCTGCTGTCTGTGGCGCAGCTCATGGGCCGTCAAACATGCAACAGAGCTGAAAAACTTCCCACACTGCATGCACTGATTGGACAGCTCAGGAGGATGAACCTTCTGATGGGATCTCAGCTCACTCATGCTAGGGTACACCTCCTTGCACTGCCTGCATGTAAAAATACGATTCTGGGTGTGAGTCAGCTCATGTTTACCCAGCAAATACATTTTCTTGAAGCTTTTGCCACACTGGGAACAGTCAAACTTCTGGACACTGTGCACACACTGGTGTCTGAATTTTTCCTGCATGGACTGAAAGCTATTTCCACATTTGATGCAGATATAAGCTGCTTTTGTGCACTGTGTTCTTCTGTGAGTGGACAAGTCAGACGTCCTCCTGAAGGCCTTTCCACACTGAGAGCACTTGTAAGGGTTTTCTCCTGTGTGCAATCTTTGATGCTCCAAGAGCTCGTAACGATAAATAAAGCACTTTCCACACTGACTGCATTTGTGTGCCACTCTCTGCCGAGGGGGGGTGATCATGGGGCTGGACAACACAGAACTCTCAGCAGATGTAGAGGGAGCTCTGTCATTGCACTCCTCCACAATGTGAACATCAGGAACACTGTCACTGCATGTCTTTCCTGTTGTTTCTTCTGTATCACTGCAGTTTAGATGTTGTCGGGGCTCATCGTCACCCGGTCGTGTCTGATCCTCTGTCCCCATATCTCCCTCCCCCTGAGGAAACATCACCTTAGACTGTCTTTGGTTTTCAGATTTTTGTGCATTGGTTTCCACATCTTTGCTGTTGGCTGCTCTCAGTGATGGAAGGAGAGATAATGATGAGAAGAGCTGCTGCTCTGAGGGAGAGGGCACTTTTTGAGAGAAGAAATTAAAAAAGAGAAGATGATCAGTTTCTGTTATGTCCAGTTATTGGCTGTAATATATCTGCACAAGGGCTGAAAAGAAGTTATTATCGTCTTAACTATTGGAATGTCTATAAATTTCAAGCAACTTGTTTGCTAAAATTTTAAGTCACTCTGTAATTCATTAACTCATCATTTCATCAAGTGACTGTTTCAGCACTGATACACACATGCTATCCCCAGGCTGCTATCCCAGCCAAAAACACTCACCACTGGAATCCAACTTGGCCATTTTCTCATGTTGCACTTTGCTTCTGAGCAATACTCTGAAGTCTTCTGCTGCGGTTATACACTGTGTGTACTCTTCTAGCACAGAGGATGTGTCACTGATCCACACAGCAGTCTTTATCACACAAACAAAAACACGATTATTTTGATGGATCAGGAAATTAAAGTAAACTGCATTTTTTACAGCAGGAATCATGGTCTCTGCACCTGTTTGAAGTCTGGTATAAGCACCAGCTCTTCCAGTCGGGTGAAGAACTCAAAAATCAGAGTCTCCAGTGCTGTGTCGAAGCTGGGGCCATACTCCACAGGAAACACATTCTGGGAGAAAACAAAATCAAACAGATGCATGGATTTGGCGAACAAGTAAACAAACTGTCTCATTTTGTGTTAAAACTAACAATGAGGCAAAAACAGAATCATACCTTGAGGAAGTGCTGTCTCCCCTCTGGGTCCTCCAGAAGTCTCTGAACAAGCTGGACAAAGTTGTCTTCAAGAACTTCATTATCTGGCTGAAGCTGTCAAGTAAAAATGTACATGTAATATAAGCAGAACAATTCTCAAAACAGGTCATTGGTTCTCAGTTCATGATTGTAAAAGTCACACCTGTTTTGAGATAGATGGCAGGAGGTTGTTGACGTGAGTTCCCACACCTCTGAGATCCTCTGACTCTTCAGAACATAACATCTGTAAAGTCATCTGGAAAAGAGATGGAGAAATTAACAATTAAGAAGAGAAACAAAACCCTCTTTCTAACGGGAACAATCCCAAATAATGAACAAACAGAAACTATTGTCCAGCTATTTTCTGACCATCCAACTTTACGCATACACTTAAATATAGGGTATGCATTACAATCAAAGAACACATTCATAATATGTATCCTATATTTTCTTAAATTGCAATAACATAACTCAAATGAATAAATAATACTGGATTACTGGAAGTATCATCTAATACCAACTATATTGATTCTCAGTATGTAAGGTGCATCACTATCTGTTACCTTTGCTCTTAAGCCCAGAGTGAGAAGTCTCATCTGTCTATTTGTCAAGATGTCAGGGACGGCTTCAGTCACCAAGGACACAAACTCCTCCACTTTCCCATAATGCTTTATGTTCCTCTGATGAACCACCTTCCACATCACAGCCAGCACCACTCGCAGAGGTGGAGCCAGGAGCCTCAGTGAGGACGTGGGGAGGGAGCCCTCTAACAGCGGAGGGAGAGATGTTGTGTTTCAACAAAACGTACGGTCATCACGTGAGACACATAAAGCTGTGCCATGGCAACAACTGATGAAACCTTGAGCTCCTTTCAGTGGATGTGGATTACCCTTCAGATACAGAGACAAACTGCAAAGACTCAGAGTTCTGTGTCCTGTTTGTATTTTTGCTGGAGTCACGTCCCAAATAAAACATGAAGTGAAAAAGACTACTGCATGTATCCATTAGCTTCTTTTGTTGTGTGAACATTGTTTATGCTGTTTTGGAGGTTTAGCCTCTTGATGATTACTGTGTTTAACACTCATTAACTGATTAACTTACATTAAAAAAGGGAAATGTCAAAATGAAAGACTAAAAATCCTTAGATGTCCAAAAGTATTTTTCGGGTTAGCTGTAACTGTATCTCACATGTGTGATGCTGCTTGTGAAGATATAACCTACTGGGCTGAGCTGGGGATAGAAACGCACAACATTAGTCATATTTGCCCCAGTAAAGATAAAAATCTGTCTCTTCGTGTGATAATTAAAATAAATAACTACAAAAACCCGCAGGAATTACTACAATTTTCTGATAAAATAATACAATGAAGTTAGCTTTAGCGGACATGCTAACATCAAAACAAACCGATGAAGACAGCAGTAAAACACCAAACATTACCCATTTTATTCCCCTGAAGAGCTGTGCTAGTTGCCTGGGAACAGAGGAGTGTATCTGAGTTAAAACATTTTGCTCGTGCAGTGAACAGCAGTGAAAAAAGCTTTTTATTCCCACTCCACGACACTTTCTTCTTGTTGACATTAGGAGCTGAACACCACTTCCGGCCGCCTCTTCTTCTTCTAATGAATTCCTGCCCGGCTGTACCGTGTATGTCTGTTATGCTGCCCTCCACAGGCAAGGCCTTGTGAATTATCATGTTTCTATGTAGCCCAAGCTTGTCAGTGAGTTAGACATTCATACAAGGTGTAAAAACAATCTTGAAAGAGAAACTCTGACAACTCTGTGGCTGACTGCTGGCTCTAACCTCTGACTTTGTTACGTAAGAATACAACATGTTTGGTTGTTTCCAGAAGTCCACACTGACAGACAGAGACCATCTGGATGCCTGTGATTTTCAAATTGCTTGTTGGACCACAAAGCCCCAGTCTCAGCCTCATTAGATCATCATCACCATCATCCTCTCTCCCAGAGTTTATCATCAGCTTCATTGTTTGAGCAGAAATAATACCTTCCTCTGCACGATTCCCTCCACTCTGGGCCACTGAGGTCCAGTTCATCCATGTGAATGCTAAAACGTTCATACAGAGGCTTCAGAGCAGCAGTTTCCCTTAGCAGAGATTCCTTCATAAAAGCCTAGAAGTGCTCAGATGTAACAGTGGAAATCTCCATGAACCTTTTCTAAATTTGATTTGCACATTTTTTGTAAGCATGACTTCTGAGGATACAAGGCCAAGGAACATGGCTTTGTGAGTCTAACAGTTTGTCAGAAAGGAAATGGCTTCATAACACTGTAATCTGTTGTTTTTAAAACAACCAAACAAACCACATTTGTTTCGGAAAGAAGAGAAAGAGGTCATTCATATCACATACGTTCCATTTCACATAAAATGTACATGTTGTTGGGTTTCGCCTGATCTCTCTCCTGATCTAGTCACTGTCATCTGTTACCTACAGACCACACTGATCTGTAGATGCATGGTTCCCCTGTTGGTGGCAGTGAAGGATCTCTAACAGCAGCGGCCCACTAAGTATTTATCAGAACTAAAGGACCCATGGGTGAAGTAATTAGATAGTGCCGAATCAGACCATCTGGGCAGCGTTAGCCACCATGACTAAGTAAATCCCTGCGCTGCATGGTGAGTGACTGAGGCACCTCATGAAACTAAAAAAAGGCTATTTCATATTCTCTTAGTGAGGCCAACCATTATTTTCATTTTGTCATGAGCAACAGCAAACCAGCTGCCCCGGGCTAAAGACAACCACATCAGACTGCACCTTTGTTTTGAATTTTAAAACCCTCTGTGGCTGGTAAACAACTGGAGGACATTCATACAAACCTGACTTTGTTCTTATGAATAGGTTTTAACTGCACTGTGGGAGCTTCATAATGAGCAGATCCCAGAATGTGATTTGCAGCTAAATTTGAGCTGAACCATATTGTAACGTCCACTGACAATAGCAAGATCTTAGGTTTTAGTGTATGCTACAGAAATACTAAATCAGAAATGTTACAGAGGCTACATCAGCATCTTATGAAGACAAGCTTGACATCCTGAGAATAAAAAACAAATATTCTGGTCACTACAATCTGTATCTTATGATGACAACAGATCAAATGTAGTCTACTTGCTGCTACTTGTACTGTACTGACCCGACTCTACAGTTCAGCTCCTACAGCTTCATAACATCTTTCAGCTCACTGATCCTGTCCTGCACATACAGCTTCAACTTCTTGCCCTCACTAACCAGTCATTGTGGCTGCAGTAGGCAGCAATTTTCAGCACAATAGCTCTAAAATACACATATTACATACTCAGCATCAAATTACAGGCAGACAAAGGTATCAGTGAGCTGACTGGACACAGTGCAGCGTTTAGCAGCTACATTACAACGTGAAGATGTTGTGGAGACCAAAACAGAGTTCAGAGTGAATGTTGCCTTGGATTCATCAGGTGGATGGATGCATGACTCTAATCTGAATATTTCCCTGTGACTACACACAGCCAGTTTCCACACTTTGCTGAACTTACTGAATTTTGAATGACATAGTGACAATTACAGTATGAGGCAGTAAATTATAAAGTGACTGTTTTCCAGTGAAAGATGAGATCTAGATTTGTTAAAGTCTATTTTGTACACTGTCTTATATTTCCCCAGGGTTATTGAGAGAAGTGAAATGATAATATTTAATTGTGAAAGTCTTGTAATGCAGCCTCCTCATCCACTTTGTCTGTATGTAAGTGATGGTGTATGTGACAGGATGTAAACCAGTGATGTGAACTGACAGTTAATGTAGCCAGATGAAATCTGTGCTTGTGTCTTTGCTCTCCCCAAGACACAAAGGTAGATTCACTCCAAAGGCTTTTAACACTTTTTTTTTTTCCCCTTTTCCACCTTCTTCATGTTATTTTCTCCACAGGAAGGAGCTTCTGCTCTCAAAGGTCAGATTTAAAAACACAGACACATCATGTTGAAAAAGAATTAGATTCACACTGACCTCTTTAACCGATCTGACTCTGTTTGACTCATGACTTTCGTTTAACTAAATGTTATTTGTATAAATGACATGTATAGAAACATGTCATTTATCAAATATCATTTTTATATTAGACAGTTTGTAATGAATTGCGTTGACATTGCTTTGTGTGTTTTACTGTGTGCTGGTGCATTTTGCAATTAGACATATTGCCTTTTTAATCTTTTTAAAAATGTTTTCTCTCTCTGATGAAGCTTTAATCTCCACCACATGTCCAAACGCTTAAAAATCAGATCAATTACCAAGTCACATTCAGTCAAGTCACATTTTTCTGGCAATTTACCCACAAACTAAATTAAATTCAAAGTAAGCATCTGTCTATTATGACGATGGATGGCCAAAGTATAGTGTGCATTGGTGTTGTGCTTGTGTTAATGCATGTACTGTGTGTATGTGTGTGTAAGAGAAAGAGAGAGAGAGAAAGGGGAAATAGAGAGAGAGAGAGAGAGAGAGGGAGAGAGAGAGAGAGTGCGTGCATTTGTGTGTCTGTGAGTGTGTAATTAAAACAAGTGATTTTTTTTTACACACAGATTATCCCTCTATCCCAGCTGGTCAGAGTTGGATTTGACCACCCCGACAACCAGAGAGAGGAAATCTCTTTGGGGCTAAGTCCAAATTGGCACCCTTGATGATTTTTTTCCAAACTGCAAATGTAGGAGTGCTCAACTGTTAACTTGAATCAGCACTAACATCTACACAGAACAACACATTTTTTGTGACAAACTCACTGATGTCTGGAAAAAGTGAGAGTCACATTCTGAGGAGGGAGAATGAACAGAAGTGGCAAAAAGAAAAATGTCTTTTTTTTAATCATATTTTTATGGCTGGTCACTAGAGTCTCTGATGATAATGCACATAGCAGCATCACTGTGATATGCTCTCTCTCTCTCTCTCTCTCTCTCTCTCTCTCTCTCTCTCTGTCCGTGTGTGTCCCTGCTCTGTAAACTACTGCAATGACTAGATCATCATTCATTCATTAATGGCACAGATCATTTAGACTATGTTGTGGAGGGGGTTTATGTGATTGTACTGCAATTGTAAACAAATTCAAGCTTTAAAGGGCAATACACTCACAAGGACAGAGAGCCATGGAGATGCAGAGGTTTGTGCACATCTGTCCTGTTTGTTTTTTTGTTTTTTATACACATGGACTCAGGGAGATTTAACAGCGCCCCGCCTTGTAATGAGGTCAAATCAGCTAACTGGTTGCTCATGTGAAAATGGAGACACAGTTGAACAGTTGCGACTTTTCCCTTAAAGACCATGTAGTATGTTCTGAACAATATCTATGAATATAAAACAGACAAATGAACAGTATGAATACATTACAGATGATCTATCTAGGTCTATTTTTCTGACTACTCCAAACGTGAACCTGTGATCTGAACTGTGCTGAGAGTTGGGAAACCCACAAATATGGAAACAAGTTTTATTACCGTTTAATAAAGTAAATTAATATTATTTGATCATATTGAGTTATGGCCATCATGAGAGTCACCGGAGTGATCTTTCAATATAAATACATTACAAAAAACAGATAAAAATGATCTTTACATACATACATTACACAGCCTCAAAGCTCTTTACACAGTTAATTACAAAATGAGCTTCCAGTGCATTCATTCATTTCCAATCCACATCCATCAGATCAAATTAAATGGTCTAAAGAGATTCAGAGAAGTGTGCGGATAACAATCAAAATCAGGCACATATTTCAGGGATTATTAGTACACACAACCCGTCTTTGTGATCAACACACAAGTTGAAACACAGCAAAAAAAACTTGTGCAGTGTTTGACTAAAAATAATAATAATGATCATAAATTTGACTTTGATTAAAAAACTGCGTATGTTCTGCATATAAAGACATGTAAATTGATGTTAAGATATCCGTAACAAACCTGGAAATTGTGCTTTTTCATGTGGGTGTGATGAATTCATTTACTTTTAATGGCCACATTTACCATTACATACAGTGTATATCACTTTCATTCAATCAAAGTGCATATTTAATGGGATAAGTTGAATAATTTCATTGTCCACACAAGTCATAAATGAAAAGAAAGCACACTAGAAATGTGTTAAAATGTATATATTGTATATGTATTGATATAAATTTTGGTTAAAATCGTATTAATAACTCCTGAATAAGAACTTTATAGCAGCTACAGTCACAAATGCAAATTTCTCATTTCTCAGGTCAGCAGCTACAGTGTAGAAGTTCACTGGGAACTATTTGGTATATATTGCATACTGCTCAATATTCTCAATCTGCTTTTAGCCCTGTCAATGTGTTGGTCCATGAGCTGCGAGGCTACAGTGTGTTGGTGAAGCAGGCATCCACACATCTGAAACCTCTGAGCCCTTGTAGAGTGGGATCTTTATCATTATCAAAACATCTGGACATGTACACATGAGAATTTGTATTTGTATCAAATGTGGAAAAACCTACAGAAAATATTTTCACAAAAATAAATGTATGAATAGATATATATCTTTTGTTTCAGGTTTTACAAATACGTATCTCTGTCACATGGCTTAGTAATTCCCACTGCTTAATCTGTCCAAATGCAGTCTTAGAAATGTAGCTAATGTTGAGCTGCGTTTGCTGAGCCTTTGCTAGATGTGTTTGTTTGTTCCTTTTACATAATAGGAGCCTCTTTAATTACTTTCTGTTTGACTTTTCTTTTTTATTCGATCACTGAGGTTATATTTGTCTCTTTAGTACCAGGTAAAACGTTTTGACCTAGATGCAGATCTTATTGTTGAACCAATTGTATGATCAGAATAATTTAACATTCACAAAAGTTTCCTATGGCAGAGCTTATGTAGGTTATCGCGTGGTGTTATGACTGAACATTGGTAAAACGTACAAGCCCATGTGCTATTCATGTTTTTTCAATAGAGTGCATCAGTTTCTTTTTTCTTTCTGTTCCTGACAAAGATTGAGGACGGGTGAGGACAAGTTACTTCAGAGCTCTCCTCCACTGACGGATGTTGTGACTGTGTAACAAAACTGGTTCTTCAGTCTCAACAGAGGCTGTGAGCTACTGAAAAATATTGCATATTTCCTCTGGATGTGGTAATATATATATAAAAAAGTTCTTCTCTTTGACCATGAGTTATTTTGAGCTATATTCTCTGCTGTAAACAAAACAGACAAAAACCGCACAGTCACTCTCCACACAACTGCATCTTAAAGAAAACTCTCCTCATAATGTTCACCAGGCTCCCCGACTTCAGAGTCTCTGGATATTGATCGGACAACCTCAGAGGGGTCACCGACTGCCCTGGTCACACTGTCATAAGACGGTGGTGAGGACATCAATGTGTCGTCTGTGGTCTGTACAATCTCCACCCCCACAGGCCCATAGTGCTGTATCATGGAGGCTATCAGCCCTTCTCTCTCTGGAGCATTCTCCACATCCACCACCGTCTCGTAGTTTATTTGTCTGTAGAGGTAGGACGCCTGTTTCATCTGCCGGCGCACCAGATGCCTCCTGTAACACCTCTGGATGATGATCGCCGACACCTCCTCCAACTTGCGGCGTAGTGTGGAGGTGATGGGCTCGTGGGAAACCTTTGAGGGGTTTGTCATCATGAACTTCTCCTCCATTTGCTGCTTGAGGGCGTCCATGTCACCTGATTCTCCGAGGACACGCTTCGTGAAGGCAAACAGTATGTCCAGGCAGTGGATCCTATCCCCACTGACCATGGGAAGGTCCATGGCGATCAGCTTGATCATGTTGGGCTTGGCGATGCGTAGCGGCTCAGACAAAGTGTCAGCAAAGTTTGACAGCATGGAAAACTCAATGAACTGTGTGGCCTCGGAGTCAAACTTCTCCCAAACCTCATAAAACATCTCAAAGTCGTCTTCACTCAGTGGCTCTGTGCTTTCCTCTGTGGCAACACTGAAGTTCTCCAGAATGATAGCTATATACATATTTACCACAATGAGGAAGGAAATGATAATGTAACTGACAAAGAAAGCTATGCCCACCGATGGACTGCCACAGTTTCCCCGGGTGTTGGTGCCAGTGTTGACGAAGTTAGCGTCACACTCATCAGGGGAGCTGGACATTATCGGACTCAGGAGGTTGTCCCAGCCTGCAGAGGTGCTGATCTGAAAAAGGCAGATCATACTATTTCCAAAGGTCTCAAAGTTAAACATGTCATCAATCCCATCTTGTTTCTTCACGTAGGCAAAGTTCGCCATTCCAAAGATAGCATAGATGAACATGACAAGGAAAAGCAGGAGACCGATGTTGAACAGTGCTGGCATGGACATCATTAAGGCAAACAGTAAAGTTCTTATTCCTTTGGCTGCACGTATGAGTCGAAGTACACGTCCTATCCTCGCCAGTCTGATGACTCGAAACAGGGTCGGAGATACAAAGTACTTCTCAATGATGTCTGCGAGAACGATCCCTGAAAAGAGAGAACAAGACAAGAATTAGTCTGTCTCATTTCATTATGAAGCTATTAGAATAAACTTAAAGCTGGATGGAGAGCTCAAAGGAGAGTGAATATGTTCCTGCCTACATTCATCATGTGGACACAAACACAACAAAAGATTAATGTTGAGGCATGTAAATAGTTCACCATAATGACTTCATATGATGAAATGGCAATTGTCGTGTTTCCATGAACCTGCCTGATGAGCAACTTGAAACTGAGAAATGTAAATGAAATGCAAGAGAAATGGAAACACTTTCTCGTGACGTCCAAAACAGCATCCTGATTCAGCTGAAAGTTTCGTACACGTTGTAATTTTTTTACAACACATTTATCTTTATCTTTGAGACATGACGTGAATAATAGGAAATGTTCAGACGTTTTGTGAAATGCACAAGTCCATGAGAAGTTAGCACAAATTAAAAAAAAATGAAAATGACATCCTGCTCACCATCAACAGATTAACTGATTACTGAAAACTAACAAACTAACTAAATTCATTTTTTTTGCAGTGTGTCTCGACCTACCCACAATCGAGAGAACTATCACAACAAAATCAAAGATGTTCCATGCAACTGTGAAGAAATAACAACGGAGGGCGAAGAGCTTGATCAGGCATTCGGTGGTGAAGATCACTATGAAGACCATGTTGATCTTGTTGAGGACGGACTCCATGCGCTCCGACTGCTCATCAGTTTCCACCATCATGGTCACCATGTTGACGATGATTAGCATCATGATCATGATGTCAAAGGCTTGCTTGGACACAAGATCGAAGAAGAAGGCTTGGAGGATGTTCTAAGATAGACACAGTTAGTGAGACAGTGAGATTTCAGTCATCAACAGGTAATACACAGTTCAACATAAAATATGAAAAAAAAAAGGATTATATAATTTACCGAAGGTCTTGGTATGGGTTTTTGTGGCTTTTTAGATCCTAACTTCTTCATTGCATTATAGTACTTCTTCTGTTCTTCTGTCATGAAGATATCCTGTCCACCTAAGTATAAGCCAAAACACTTACCATTATTTTTTACGGAAAGAAAATTGTATAATTTTATAACAAGTTGTTCCAGCCAGGTCAGGGTCTCCATTTTTGCAGTGCAAGTTACAAAATGTCAAGATTTACATTAAAATGATCCTGGCCTGACATGTGCGTAGTTAATACTCATCTTTCTTTTCTGCTGATTGAAATTGTCAATAATGACACCGATGAAGAGATTGAGGGTGAAGAAGGAGCCGAATATGATGAAGACAACAAATATAGGTACATGTAGAGGTTGATTTCTCTGATGGGCTGTTCCTCCACCTGAAAACAAACAGTTTTGTGAGATCTCACAGTAACATGTTGACGGTGTAGTGTAAGGCATGTAGGAGACACTTACACCTCTGGAATCAACAGCTGCATGCATTATCTCCATCCATCCTTTAAATGTAGCCTGTAATACGACACAACATTTCACAACATTACTGTCTGCACATCAACCACTGGCTTTATCGTTTCTAAAAACAATAATTACAAACTCAACCCACCACTTGCAGAAGAGAAAGGTAGCCGAGTCCAACATTGTCGAAGTTGACCTTCACTTTTGTCCAGTAGAACTGGGTGTCGTCATTCATGGCGAGGCAGTCAGACTTGTTGTTGACCACAGTGACACTGTGGATGAAGCCCGTTCTGTTCACACACTTTCCGAACTTGCCGGCGAACAGATTGACTCCCATGATGCTGAAGATGAGCCAGAAGATGAGACACACGAGCAGCACGTTCATGATGGAGGGGATTGCTCCTATAAGAGCGTTCACAACCACCTGATGGATGACAAACAAGAAACAGATGAGTTTAGCATGTTACAATGCTAGTATTGGCTAATTAGTGCTAAATCTGAAATGTACAAATGGAGAAACCAAGGTCTTGGACAAAAATACACTTGATGAAAGGTAAGCACCAAAGAAAGAATTCACCCTGACAGGGAGCAGAAAGAAATGTCTGAATAAATATCCATCCAGTTGTCGAGACATTTCCCACAAGGAAACAAACGCCAATCCACGTCAGAAAAGAAAAGTTACAGAAGTAAAAATGTAATTTCTCACCCGCATGCCCTCAAATCTGGACAGAGCTCTGAGAGGTCTCAAAGCCCGGAGGGTCCTCAGGGACTTGATGGCAGCAAAGTCTGAATATCCCAGTGAGTTTGCCACCAGACTTATCAAGGACACCTGGAAGGATAACAGAGAGGCAGTTGACTGTGGGCATCATAAAACACATTAAATGTCTATGTTACTTAATGTTCATGTTTAAACCTTCGGAAGGAAAGTAGGTAATATGAAAGTACTGAGTCTGCCAAAGTACTGAATAAAGCATTACATACATAGTCTTTTCAACACATTAGTCATGGAAGTGCTTATACATTTTCTAAGAAAGTACATAACATTTAAAGAAAAGACTTGACTTGTATAATATCTAATGAGCCATATTTTATTGTTTTAGTGTATTCTGGGACATTCCACAGTTAGGAACACAATTACTTCATTTTTGAGGTTTAGGTTTGTTTTTGTTGTTGTATCACCTTTTAGCAAATTTGGATTTCCACTCTATTCTACATCCAAAACAGACAAAACAAAATGGTATTCCGCTGTCGAATGACCCTTGGATGAATGAAAATGGCGTGATATAAATGAAAGAAACAAGAGATCCATGTCATGATTGATGATGACAAAACACAGACAAGTATGCACATATGGACGAATAGTGTCCATACATGCATACTCAGCTATATATGCATATAAAATATGTATATATATCAAATAGAGTGAGTTTTATAAAGAATTTATATCTGTCTTTGCCAAATTTGTTTCCCAATTTGCATCAAATTGATCCAAGTTCATTAAAAACAATTTGGGCTAATAAGGTCCCAATGGTCTTCTTTATAAAAGTCTATTTACAGATGTGTTTGTCCAATATATCTAAAGAAGATACTCAAAATTAATTATAAGGACTAGAGAAGTCTTTGGCTCCACAAAAGTAAAGAAAGAAAAATACAAAAACACAGTAAAAGAAAGTAAAGTGGTACTTTTCATAAAGAGAAAAAAAGGTGCTAGAGTTGCAATGATCAACAAGATTGGTAATTTCTTTAAAAACAGGCACAACAAATAACACTCAGTGCATGAATTGACACAACAGTTAAAACATGAGTTCAACCACTGCATTTCTAAATTGCAAATGAAACTGTTATGTTTTATTGGTTAAATATCAACTACACAGATCTTCTGTAGATAAACCTCAGAGTACATGGCACTGCATTTGTTTTTGATATAAAAGCCAAGGTCCTGAAGTAACTGATTCAAATAAAAAAAATGAGTAAAATTTCTTTTATGGAATTTCATCATAAAATGTATTTGTTTGGAGACAGGACGGTGGCTTTTGATATCGCAACAGAAAGCACTTACGAGTGAAGAAACACAGACGCATTTGTGATGCAGATGCAGAAGTTTCCAAATCCCATTCCAGCCCATACTCACCTGGGACCTGCTAACTACAACTTACCCTAACAATAGAGCGGTCTGTGGATATCTGTGCAACAGCAGGTGAAATCAGAGGAGAAGTCAGGCCTCGGGCTGCATGTCTTGGGCACTTTGGATGACTACACACTACACTGCCACATCCATTTTACCCAGACATGGTGACATGCTCACAAAGTGTGACATGACTCACTGGAGCTCTCTTCTAATTTGTCTTATTTGTCTTAGCAATCTGTATGTGGAGTTTATTTCAGATAGGAGGAAGAGATGGTCGTTTTTGTACAAAATTCATCCAGAAAGTGTCCAGGTGTTGAAGAGTATAAATGTCTGACTGTCAAGTGCTTTCCTGTAAGTTATATGACACTTACCCCGCTGTAAGTCCCACAAACATGAAAGCCTACATTCAGCTACAATGGGAGGCGTTACAGTTCAACCTGAATTACCAACATGTGACTTTTTTTCTTTCATGTTGCACAATAAAGACAAAAAAAGATACAGAACAGTTCACTTACATCCACGATAAGAAAGTCGAGCCAGCACCAGTAGTTGGTGAAATACTTTTTGAAGCCGTATGCGATCCACTTAAGGAACATCTCAAGCACAAAGATGTAGGAGAAGACTTTGTCTGCATACTCCAACACCACCTTTACCACTTTTCTCTTCTCAATGTAGATATCTTCGAATGCCTGCAGTGGTACAGGAACAGCAGTGTGAGAAACACAACTTCATCACATCACCACCACCGAACAAAATAACACATTAGTCTGGGAAGTTCAATGTTTTTTGCTGTTAAAGAGTCAATCAGTTACCTTTGCATTACAACATCTCACAATGAGAAACCTTACTGCTGGCAACCACTGCATGAATATTGTTATTACCCTTCAGCCATTAAGACTGTACTGTACTGTACTGTGGAGGTAATATTACGATCAGGAACTTAACTGAACTGGGATCAGACATTGGAGTAAAGAAAGTATTCGGCCCCAAACTCTCTGAAGTAAATTTGAGTTGATTTGTTCATGTGTGAATGCTATTATGCTGTTTGTATTATTATGTAATATAAGTTATGTCAGCCACACCCTCCCACAGCTGTGTAGGCATGTCAAGTTACTTCTGATGTACAGAGTGAAATCAGATGCGATTGCTCAGAGCATCATGGAAAACAGCTGATGAGGTGATTTTGTGATTACACTGTAAACACATACACCAGTTACTCTTCCTGGTAAAACAGCTGGTCAGTGACTCGTTGCTGCCTACATAACTCTAGGACTTGGTGTAAACCTCCACCTCCTGCTAACACCTGGAACCACCTGAGACTGTGAGTTTAAATGTATTCAAAATTATGACAGTTTTATTTTTCTAGTGGCACCTTGTAGCCTTACCAGAGCTCCACTGCTGAGCAGGATCATGAAGATGATGAAGGTTTCAAACCAGCTATGTTCCACGATCTGGTAGCAGGTCTTCCTGAGCCTCCACCAGGCCTGACCCAGACCACGGCTGGTGTTGATGTCACAGCACTGACAGTACCTCATGCACACTGAGTGACAATGTGAAAGCAAATCAGCACACGTTATATCACATGAAAGAACAATCTAAGACCATTTTTAAAATAAAATAAAATATGTATATACTCACAGTCTGGAAAACACTCGTCTGGCTCCATGCTCTCATCATCCAGCTCTGAAAAGTCGTCAACCTCATCTCCGGGCCTCCTCAGGTCCACTGTGCTGCCCTCTGAAAGGCTGATCTCCTCCTGAGAAACGACAAGTCTCACTGTCATAAGCCAGTTTGATTCATTATCTACGAAGGTGTTTGGGCCTCTCTCCTGAGCGTGGGATCAGTGAATGAACACATACCTCACAAAGTACCAAACAGCTGCTAAACACCTGCTGTGACATCACTGACTTGGATGAGGCCATAAATCTGCTTGAAACGCTGTTCAAGCTTCAACTAGAACAGAGCAGTGGAGCAGCATCTCTGTCCCCTGTATTCACTGAGGACTCATCCCATCAAAGCCAGCTCACCTAGACGCACTGCCTTGCTTTTCAATCTCTGAGATTTAATACAATTTTGATGAGATTTTCGTGTGTTGTAACAGCAACATATTTAACATGATTTATGGGACAGAGGTGCAGTTTCAATCCTATAAAATGGTAAATCTAATCCAGCATTAAAGAGCATCCACAGGACCTGGAGACAGGAGATTACCAGTGTAACCATCTTACTGTTTAAAGAGAGAGAATGTGCGCCGACTGAATGTGATGAGTTAAGATTACATACAATGGCAAGATCAACACTGAGCTGTTTGCTCTTAGTCCTGTGAAGGTTACAATCTTGCCATTTTTCTAGTGTTTAAAGCTCTAGACATGTAAAACGTAGCCTGATGTCCCGTTAAGCTGATGGAGGGCTGGAGGAGAGTTTTTTTTTTTTTTTCATTTCCATTTTCCCTGATGCCTAATTCTGGTGTGGTGTGTGGAGTGGAGCATCGCATGGAGAGAGGAGGAGAGAGCGCCAGACTGCAGCCCGCTCAGCTCAGCCTGGCCCTGCCTGGCTCTGCTCAGCTGTGTCAGTTTAATCTGCTCTGCAGGGCCTGGCTCCACATCTGGCCTGCTGCTGTCGGCCTGCCAGAGAGGACAGGAGCAACACACCCTCCACCTCAACGAACCCCCAACCCACAGGACGTTCAACGATGTAGGAATATAGGAGGAACAGAGAGGGAGGAGGAGAGTGAAGAAAGTAAAAAAGAAGGAGACTAATGGGAAACTGAGGGAGATATTTGCTCAATTGATCCACATGTCAGAGTGGGAGTGTACAGTGGTTATGCAATCTAATGGGTCAAAGGCAACATGAGCATCTTAATACATACTAATAATCTATCACGGTTTGATTATAATAATGAATAACTCACTGAGTCACATTGCTTTTCTCATATTTAAACAGTGGTGCCAATGGTCTGAATAAAATATCAAAGGAATAGCATTTGCTTGTTTGCTGAGAATATGAGATAATTTAGACCACTTTCATGTGTGTACCATAAAACCGTGGATAACACGTGCAGGTAGCTAAGCACGAAGACAGATTAATCCAGCTATCTTACTAATTACTACAATATAACTCTACATTCATTAAAAAACCTTAAAAAGTCGAACTTTGTTGACGGCTAGCAATACAGTAGAGCATAAACCCCACTGTAAAACCAGTACCTGTTATTTCTATTAGTCTGTTTTTGTACAGATTAAAGAAACAGGATATAATGTGTTAATTAGTGAGCTTCAAAGCCACTGGGAGAAGGATTATGTTTCCTGTTGACAGAGCCAGCGTGGCTGTTGTTGATTCCACTTTTTTCACTCTTTGTGAAATACTGCTTAGCTGTGTTGTCAGATGAAACACTGTTTTTCCAGCATGGTGATCCCAGCCTCTTAGAGCTCTTACACATCCATGCTCCAACCACACAGGTGTTTTCAGCTAACCTGTTAATTGTGCTGTCATCATAACAGGGCCACCATTACTTGAGTGACGTCTCCTGTCAGGGCAGTATTAATTACACCTTTGAGACAGTAGTGTAGGGATTTGAGTAGAGCTCTGCCCAGCAGAGGCCTAATCAACTGGAATAATAAACAGCGATGTGGGGGGTCCAGGGTCTTAGAGTCTCTATTATCTTTAAAATTATAAAATTATCCTTTGTGGTGAAAGCAAACAGATAGCCAGAGGTTTACATTTTCAGTGTAAGGGTTGGTTTTCAGCTCAGTTCAACACCTAACAGTAAAACTGTTAAAACTGTTCGAGCCCAAGGCCTTAAAACCCAGAGTCTCTATCTCAAATAGGAGCTGTGCTTTGCAACACAACAAGTGCTGCACAAGGAAAATCTTCAATAGACCAGACCATCTCATTTGAGTTCAGCCTTCAGTCAGCAGCATCTACAAAGGGCCACACATTCATGGACCACGTCAGGGACGGACTGGGACTAAAAAGCAGCCCTGGACTTTGACTTGGCTTGGCCCAGTGAGATTCTGTTGCTGGGAGGATTGGGTGGGGACGTGGGGGAGGGCCCCAATCCCTCTCTTTCACTCACTCACTCACTCAGTCACTCAGTCACTCACTCACTCACTCACTCACTCACTCACTCACTCACTCACTCACACACACCTGCTTCTTTCCTGCTCCCCTCCTCTGCTCTCAAGGAGGGCTGCTTGCCTGCTCTTTTGAGCTTCCAGATGTGCATGGATCTTTATGGGCTTACATTTGAGCTCTCTGTGGGCCGGACCGGTCCAACCAACCCAACTGGACGTGCGGGTTCTGGCTGAGAATTAATGCTAGTGAGCTGGGCTGCATCGGATCCAGGCTTCAGCACCCATATGTTGGGCCGTGTCTGGTTTTAATCAATACGGAGATAAACATTGCACAAGAGCTCAACCATAGCTCTCTGCAAGCATAACTAAACGATCATGAGTGGCTTTTCTAAGGGTCAACAGGTAGATCACAGCGAAACTCGGCTGTCGGGTATTAAAAAATGGTGACTCCGTGGCGGCCACCCGTCGTCCTGGACTACTGGCCATTCTGTGATTCTCCAGAACACACTGATGGCCAGTCTGCCCCTGGACCACGTCCTCCAAAGGTCACAGACGCTGAGGTGGGACACAACTTTGGTCAGAACAGGTGTTACTATATTAACATGCACAATGGGTCTATTCTGTGCAATGTGACCTTGAATCAGAATGCATGAAGCAGGAAATGGAAGAAAGCCATCATTAGTTTTATTACTAAGACCTGTTCTGTCTTCTCTGGCCTTGGCCTTTAAAGAGAGCTTCAAACTGAGTCAAGTCCAAAATTATGAACCTTTGATCTGCACACTGTCATAGTGAGACAATGGGCTGAATTAGTTAAGAAACTCTTGATTGTGTCTAATGTCATCAACACAAAGGTGATATATAACAATGTCAATGCATGAGGGACAATGCATAAATTGTCCCTGTGTCATATTCTCCTTTGACTTATAAATATGCTCTTTACTAACTGTCCAGTTTACATGAGTGTTAATACATCATCCTTTTTATGAATATCCTCTTGTCACACAACTCAGCTTTCTGAGAAACTTTGCCAGATGTTCATTGCGTGATTTTATATTAACTATTAATAACTCAAACAGGAATAAAACATCTGGATCCACAAAGTTATATTTGTCGCCACCCACCAGGGCCCTCGTCTCCATCAGAGTTCACCTTGTCTGCTTGACAGATTAACAGCTTACGTGTCCGGAAAGCCTCCACATCCGCATCCACTTCACAGCCCACACCCACCCACCTAACTACAACCTACGTGTCCCTCCCCCAGTATTTGAACTCTTCACCTCTTCATACCTACAAACCAGAGAGCAGTGCGTCAAAATCGATCAAGACAAATCATCCCTCTTAAGTAAAATAAAGGGTGTTGACCAAGGTTTGATTTTGGGTCTCTTGCTCTTTAGCCTGTTGATAAATATTCTGCCTATAAGATGGCTGAAGGCTGATTGTCAGCTTTATGCAGATGACATAGTCATATACACATCAGGTAAATTACCTTGCAAGGCAGCCATGATCCTAACTGCTCACTTGAATGATGCCAGTCAGTAGCTGCAACATCATCATGTTTTGAATTTGAATGGTTGCATTTGTTTCTCCCTAAGAAAACAGGGCTCACCTGAAAATCAAACTACACAATGAAGAAATAGTTTATAGAGAAATGTAAGATCCCTAACTCTCTGACAGACATGTTAAGATCTCAAAAACTGTAAACACCACCCACCACCCTTGCTTCAGATTAATTCAGACACACTGCATACACACTGTCACCTATCCACCTGTAATCTGTCTATGATTTTTTCAGTTTTTATATTGTATCACACTATAGGCTCAAGCATGACCATCACCAGTCAGACCCCACACTCACATCCTTGTACCATCAGCTGCTGTATGTAATGGACAGAAAGCCTGTCTTATGTCTATATACAGTAAATCCAAAGGCAAGACAATAACAGGGTAACTGCAAGGACAGTGATGACAAAATTGCTAAATATCTCATTATTCAGCTTTCTTCATAAAAACTGTGAAATCTGGAGCACATCACCAACTGTAAACAAATTAAATCAACACACAGATTCCTTTAATGCAAAGTGCTGCTGAAATTTAAACAGAATATCTACTGTCATGGTCAATGTTTGGCTATTTGTCTTCTTGTTGGCCTCAGGCTTAAGTCGTTGGATATATCCAATGTTGTTTTTTAATATACTCTGTTTTGTATATATCACATCACCACACTGGCTTTTATCTATGACTGCATTTCACCAAATAACAAGGGACATTATTTTGCTGAGTGTTATATATACAATAGTTGATTCAATTGTGAGACTCCAGTGTATGGAAACCGACATACACACAAAGATAATGTTTAAATCTGTGTCTCTATTAAAGTTACAGCATGTGGTTTTCATCACTAATCAAAGTTAGGATGTCAGTGAAGAGCAACATGCAGGAACCTGTTTCTAAATCTGACAAAACTCACCGGCTTGTTGTCTTCATCCTCTGATGACTCTGAAATCTCCTCCTCTTCAAGAAACTCCACATCAGATTCTCCGGGTGCGATGGGAACAATGACAGTCAGGTTTGGGTTGGTCATGTAGCTGTCCTCCTCTGGGATGACGTATTTCTCTCCGTAGCGTCCGAAAACTCCTCCATTGCTTTCAACATGATTCGTAACCAGCTTGATGGCCTGACTGGCTTCTTTGTCTTTGTGTTTTTGGCGCTTAACATTGCGGTTGTAGAAGTCTGTGATGTGCGTGCTGAGCCAGGCACCACCAGAATGGATACGGGCTATGGCGATCTGAATGTTATTTAAATCACCATCTTCATCTGGAGCAGAGAGGTTGTCAGAGCTGAAGGAGCTGAGCAACAGGGCCAGAAAGAGATTCAGCACCTATTACCAAGGAAAAGGAAATTATCAGATCATTGTTGCCATTTGATGCCTTTTAATCTGAAACTTGCATAAAATGCTCTGTTTACTATGCATGCCAACATTTATATTTCTTTAAAAATCAGAACATGGAATAAGTTCACATAATCCACAACACAATAGCCCACATATTTTGTAAACACTCGCAAATTCTGCATTTTAAATTCAAGAGGATGTTTTACCCAGATGTGCTCAGACACATATGGCTTTGGGTACTTTCAGCTACACTGAACTCAAGGTTCCCAGCATCCAACTCCTGTCTCCAACTGTCTCCTCAGTTAGAGAGCAGCGGCATCATGCACATCTCTGTACTGTATGTGTGTGTGTGTGTGTGTGTGTGTGTGTGTGCGCATGCGTGATGTGCGCAGTTGGTAAGGATCATCTTTTGCCACTGAACCAGTCAGAGATGGGGAGCATGAGCAGATGATTAGTGATGAATGCCCTCCGACCTTCTCGCCCCTAAGCATCCTGGATAATCCCTTGGATAAACAGCTTTCCCACGATTCATGTGCAGAAGAGGTTTCTGTCCATTAAACTCCATAAGGAACACTGTTGTGATCTGATCTTTGCCCTAACAAGGCAATAGAGTGACCAAAGGTGTCTGTACCCCAGTGGTCACTGATGTTGAAAGGGCAGAGGTGAATCCTTTAAGGGAGTATTTAAAGTGTATTTAGAGGATCATACAGTAGAAACCTACATGTGATGCATTGGAGCTGCAGGTAGACTGACCATTCATTGGACCCTATTCTGTAAATTACTGTTGTTTCTACTGTCAGGCTTTGTGCTCTGCTGTGGCACAGCTTTCAAAAATACCTGTGTCATTTTATTTTTTGGAACGATGGGTCTTTACATGGAAGTAAATAAAAACAAATAATTCATTTCCAGCCAGTGAACACAGATTTTGTGGGCTGAGTGTCGTGTTGTGCTGGAGCTAGCTGTAGCTAGCAACTGTAAGCCAATGCTAAACATAAAAGTCTTCCATTGGTTAAAAACTTTCTTTCTATATTCAGTTTTTTTTTTTTTTTTTTTTTTTGTTGAATTGTTTTTACAACATAAAACCAATAAAGAGACAGCGTCACAGCTGTCCTGAAAGCTTGAAGCTGTATGGTCTTCACCTGAGTAAGCAGTTAAGCTAGGTGTGCATGCTAACATTTGCATCTTAGAAGAGATAAATATAGGCCTATGTTATCTTTAATCTCTCTCTCTCTCTCTCTCTCTCTATCTCTATATATATATATATATATATATATATATATATATATATATATGAGATAAGAAAACACCTCTTTTGTTCATTTGGTCCTATTTTTCAACTAGTCCAAGAATGATGTGATTATGACTTACAGTCTGAGAAAATGTTTTGAATATTTTGCAGTTCAGTCATCACCAAGGCAAAGAAGATAAAAACAAATTAAGTTAACCAAAGAGGTTTTAAAACATTTCTGACTGATAAAGGATATAGGATTAGGAACAAACTAGCATTTAATGGCAGAGGGGACAGAAGGCATGCCGACAACAGGTGTTTGAAAAATATCCAACAGTAACTACATGCTCAAAGCCTCGTCGCTCCATTTTATAAAAAGCCTGCCAGGATTTTACAAAAGAAGTGAATGGACTGCAGTGTAAACAATGCTCTTATTCCAGTGTGTGATACTGTTCTAATATGCTTCTCCTGTTTAGACTGGATAATAGTCTCCAAATCTCCAGATTCAGAATCAAGGATCTAAACTTAGCTGATCTGAAGGAGAATAACGGGAAAAAAAGAAAAACAAATACATCATAATGAGCATGAAAATCATTTTTATATATACCTTTCACTCACTAAGGGTGAAATGGTAAACATACTCTCAAAATGTGATTAAAATTGCAATTGACAAGAAGTAAATGCTGACTCATCTGGGACTTTTTCTTTTTTATGTTCTCATGAACTTTTGCTCACACAGCACAGCTGGTCAACAAATCAGCATATGTTTGGACCAACAATACGTATCCTTGCAACGGAACTTAGTGACTGCAGTTGTGTACAAACACAGCTGTCAGACAGATTAATCATTTTTTATAGAAACAGCTACATGTAATGCCATGCAGGCTGTGTTTGATCCTGTGTGTGACTCAATACCTGGAACAAAACTGGAACAACAGTGGCCCCGGCTGATCCTTTGTACAGTACTTAGGTCACAGTTTCACCCATAAGGCTTAGTTCATTAGCAGTGGATAAAATATTCAGGCCTGTTGGACATGGGGCTGCAGTAAAGCTGCTTCTAGCATAGAGTGTTTCTGTTGTGGCTAGAATTTGCATGACAGTATGTGCAGATAATACATACATGACTTCGGTGGGACAACAGATGGTTTATATGTCGTCCAGACTTGATCTGTTTTGAAGTCCGCTAATGCTAATCTGCAAGACAGTCAGCATGATGCTGTGACATAACCGCTTCCTCAGTGCGCGCTGAGGAAAAATGCACAAACCACTGTGGCCACATAAATATGTGAGTTTGCATAATTTGAGGCTTTTCTAGTAGGCCTCATCTTCATAATATAAAATCACGTCCTCATTAGTGCAAAATAATCCCTGCTTACTTGTGACATCATCATTTGGATTTGATTACTGTTGGTCGCTTTAGTAGGCAACTGGATTTCTTTCTACACCAGATTCCTCTTATCATATAGCTACTGTTAAAGAATCAGGCTGGTAATACTCAATAAAAACTAATATTTCTTGTCCAATGTCCAAAACCAATGACAAGTCCAAAAAGATTGTCTGTACAGCAGCAGACTCTCTACACTGTATGTGGTGATTATTCAATTTATCCAAATTTGCTGTACACATCTACAGCTATTTATTGCATATGTGAGTTTGACAGGGGCAATATCAGTGCATATCAAAATGGTTAGACGATGTAAGATCAGACAGACTCAGGGGTTTTTCAGGAGTTTGCTGTGACCAAAATCTGCAAGTAAAAGATGTGTCATAATGGTTGTGCTGTTGTTTATGTTGTTTGTCAGCTTGAAACTGGCAGTGGCTCACAAGTGTTAGAGGCTACGTTAATGCAAAGTCTTGTCCTGAGGTTTCAGTGACCAGTGAAAGAGCAGTGTATAGCCAGATGGTTGGCATTAGGTGTTGGCAACACCGGAGAGACTCAGCCACATGTTCAAGTCTCAGACAGACTCAGACTCAGATGAGGAGTCTGTTGTGACCAAAATCGGAGACTGGCTGACTGATCTCATCTGTGTACTTAGTAAGATGCACTCATTGTTACTTTTGATCTTCTCCTAGAATTCACTGATAATAATTAAAGTATATCACCAGACCGATTTGTTGATAAATTAATACTCACCACCAAGTTCCCTATGACCATGACCAACATGAACACCAGGATGCAGAGGGGCTGCCCGGCCACTTCCATACAATCCCACATTGTCTCGATCCACTCGCCACACAGTACCCGGAACACAATTAGGAAAGAGTGGAAGAAGTCCTTCATGTGCCAGCGAGGCAGCTGACAGTCTATGGAGATCTTACACACACAGTCCTGATAGTTCTTTCCAAACAGCTGCATGCCCACCACAGCAAAGATAAAAACAATGATGGCCAGCACCAGTGTCAGGTTCCCCAGGGCTCCCACTGAGTTGCCGATGATCTTGATGAGAGTGTTGAGAGTTGGCCAGGACTTCGCCAGTTTGAAGACTCGTAACTGATGACCAGAACAGAGTGAGAAAGACAAATGATCTTTACATCATCTTGACAATGCTAGATGTTCATGATGGAAAATGATATTGTCAGATGAATGTTATCAATGAGATGAGAGTGATAACTTTCCAATTGTTAGGATGGATTGAATTATTGAGCATCCATCCATCCATCATCCATCCATCCATCCATCCATCCATCCATCCAACTGGCTCTGTTGAGAGTAAAAGCTTGTTTTACCAGTCTAAAAGATCGTAGGACAGACAGCCCCTCTACATTGGAAAGACCCAACTCCATCAGACTGAGGCAAACGATGATGCCATCAAAGATGTTCCAGCCCTGTTGGAAGTAGTAGTAAGGGTCCATGGCAATCAGCTTCAGCACCATCTCAGCTGTAAAGATCCCTGTAAACACCTGAAAAAAAAACAGTGACAGAAAGAATTTTCACTTGTTTGATTATAATTACAATAATAGGCCATAATTTTGCCACAATAAAATCACCTAAACTGTAATAATGCAGCAGCTCTTGGTAAACAGTTTCACCAGTCCAAAGCAGTAACAGTAGCATCTGCTTTCAAAATGTATTTTGTATGTGTTTCATTTCACCATCTCTGTTTCTGATTGTGTCTTTGCTGATAATACATTCATTATTTCCTTACACAGGAGAGTGAAGAGAAAGAGTGACACTCTGTACCTCTGTGTGTGTGAGGGGCAGCTGTGCTGGAGCACGATGCAACACAGACACACATGATTGCCCTTGCTGACCATTGCAAAGGGAACTAAATGTTCAAAGTGTGAGTATTTATCATGTGACAACATGAGCAAAACATCAAGGATGTTCGTAACTACATACATACTGACAGAAATGTTCAGTTTTCCACCACAGAGCTTGTTCTGGGTTCACACTTAAATCACACTGCTGATCAGAAACTCAGTTCCAGTCTTGTTATTTGGTCAAGATGATGCTTTTGAAGTTTGTTACTTAATTTATGGCAATTTATGCAATGTTAATTCTTTTTTACTTAGGGGTCAGAATGAACCAAATGATATGCCAGAGGGCTGACATGCTGTTTACTTTTGTTCATATCGCTGCTTGTGTTGCACATAAAATCAAATCAACAATTTGGCTTGATTCCTAAAGGTAGACCTCTATTTTCTTTTCTGTTTAATGATTTTCCTACTTTCTCAAAGTTGTGAAAATGTGGTAGCCTGTTGTGTCAAATGCATTAAATGAGAACTCAGGGAAATGTCCAGTTGCTGAGTCCTTAGATAACACCACATAAGGAAATGTGACCCCTGAACAATATACCTGAGTACTCTTGCTTTAGATCACTCAAGTAAATGTTTTATAACAAAGCAGTTCATGAAAACAAATCCAAGATGAGACAATGAGACAAACAGAGCACCAGAGTCTGGAGGTAATGCAACGACAACATTTGCCAACTGCCAAATAAAATCAGAGAAGTGTTTTACGGTGGCACCCAGACATGTATACAACATGGCTAGTGCTGGCAACTCAAACAATGGATGATGTGCAACGCTGTGAAGGAAGCAGGCAAGCAGAGGCGATTGGGTACCGCGTCTGGCTATGAATGTGTACCCTGCTCTTCACAGATCTTCTTCTTTGTTATGTCGCATTTGTGTGGGCCCCCAGAGGCCCTCAGGATCCTCATGACCCTACAAGTCCAGCCAGCATCACTGGCTATAAAAGTGCAGCTGTCTGATACAGAAATACATTATCTGAATAACTGTTCATTGTTCATCTACCACCTAACAACACTTAGGTGACAGTGTGTTAAATGCTGCATATCTGCTGTCTGTTATCTTTAACCCCACCCCCCACTTACCAGATTGCCCACTGAGAGCATGGTGTTGAACTCATCAGTCATGGGGTAGTGCTCCAAGGCCATGAAGAGGGTGTTCAGCACAATGCATATGGTGATCCCTAGATCCAGGAAAGGATCCATAACCATTAACTTCACCCATTCCTTCATCTTCAGCCACCAGGGGCAGCAGTCCCATATCAGGTACTTCTTGGCAAATGTATACCAGCAGGGATGACACTTTTGCCTCGACTCCTCCAGCTCTGCAAAGAGACACCATTATTAGCCATTCATCCTCAGACTTTTTGTTAAATTTCCACTTGAAAAGTTTGTTTTCACTTTCTTTTCAAAAAGCAGTGGCCATACTCTGAGGCCTGAGCATGTGAGCATTCCTTAAAGGAAGAGAGTTGGATGAGATGAGCATGTAGGTCAGATTCATGTCTTTTTAAACTTCAATTACTATTTTTGATTCTTAAGCTTTAGAGAGGCTGGAGGGATTGTATTACCAACACAACAGACAGAGCCATTTTACCCATTTCCATGTTTTTGCTGGTTGGCTCTTCAGTATAGATGTGAGAATGGTGGTGATCTTCTCATCTAGATTTCGGCAAAGGTACTTACATACATCAATCTATTTAATAACTAAAAGCACTTACCCTCCATGGCATCACTGAGGAAGCTGACAGAGCTCAGCCCTCTTTTTCTTTGTACTGGAGGAGGATCTGTCACTGTTGGCGAAGGCTGGAGGAGAAGCCTGGGGGATGGGTCCTCCACAGTGGCCTTCTGGTAGGAAACAAAGATGAATTATATAAAAGGCCTTCTACTCACTTACTTTTAGTTTTTCATTTTACTTATGGAGGATGATAAAATTACACCCAGGCTTTTATCACTCACCGTGTCTTCTCTAACCCTCTCCATGCTGTAACCAAGCATGGAGGTGGGAGTGTGCAAACCCACAGTCGTGACTCCATTCTGGTCGAGGGAAACATTGAGCCGACCGTTGACGGTGAGGCTTGGGGTGAAGACTTGGGAGCAGTGACTCCTCACGCTGCCCGTCCTCCTCTTCCAGGGTGTTGCTGTTGAACTGGCGCGACTCCTAAATGCGTCCCCATGAACACTGTACTCGTCATCCCCAAAATCGGCCTCTGAGTTGTTGCGTGCCCGGAAAGAGCTGAAGATGCTGATCTGGCTTCCTCTCCTGGTGCTGAGGGGGTGAGATGAGAGCGTGGCCAGCAGGGGGTGGGCTGGTAGGGGAGACAGAGGAGGCTGCAGAGACACAGAGGATATGTTAGCTCTGATGACCTAGAACATCAGAGGCTATCAAGTCCAGTTGTCAAGAGATCTACCATTGGCTCGTCCAGTGGGTCAAACTTCTCCTCGGCAGCTTCTTCTTCTGTTTCCTCTGATAGCGTCCTATGAGATCTTCTTCTTCTGCAGCTGCTACGTCGTATACTTCCTGTCTTCTGACAGAATGGAGACAGCTCTGGCGATAACATTGAGTCTGTCTCCTGGGCTTGTCTCTTTGCTGCCAACTATGCACAGAAAATAAACAACATTACAGGATATTTTGTTTGCCATGAGATGAAAGCATACTTGAACATGATCGCTGAGCGGCTGCGATGCACCTACTCTTTGCTCTCGACGAAGGTGCTCCATGGCCAGCTGAAACTCTCTCTCTTTCTGCCAGGCTTCAGCAATTGTCGCTTGATTCTGCTCCTCATAGGCCATGGCCACAACAGCCAGGATCAAGTTGACAAGGTAGAAGGAGCCCAGGAAGATGACCAGCACAAAGAAAACCATGTAGGTCTTCCCCGCTGAGCGCAGAGTCTGAAGGAGCAGACAGGATGTCAGTAAGGCCATTTGCATTTTTACACTTTTGACATAATGCACATGATGACATAATGTAATGGTTTTAATGGCAAACATTTTAATCAATAATTTCATTGCTGAGGTAATGGGAGTTTTTGTTTGACTTTGTGTTGCTCTCCCCTGATTAAAGCCTGTCTGGCCTATATTTGTAATTATATTGAGATACTTCATCACTTATTTATTATGCGAGAATGGAAATGATATAATCAGAAATTGCACCTGATGGAAAAGTTTTTCCCAGTAGTCTTGTGTCATGAGTCGGAAAAGAGCGAGAAAAGCCCAGCCGAAAGTATCAAAACTGGTGTAGCCATAGTTTGGATTTCTTCCTACTTTTAGGCAGTCAAATCCATCTGGACACTTCCTGTAATGCACAAACAGTTTAAAGGCAGAGGACATATGATTATAGGACAGGACTGATAAACAAATGCAGCACACAACTGAATGGAAAGCAGCTGGGACAGATATAGCTGTGGTAGCGTGCAGGCTGCTTTACCAGAGTTAAAAACATCTCCAGTATCTACATGTAGCCCTGTGGCCTTTGACTCCACAGGGGAGAGAAGCGGATGAGTCAGTAAGTACATACACTGCTATCATCACCATTATTTCAACTGAAGAGGGCACTTGAAATTCATTCCAGGCAGGAGCACTAAAATGCACTGGAGCAAAAGGGATTACACTGAGCCAGATGGATATCAAATTGCAGTTCAAAAATTTTTCAGCTCGATGCCTCCATCTCTGATCTTCATTGTCAGCATAGTGGCATTACAGCAAATATTTAAGTCCAGCAGCTGAGAACAAGCTGGACTGCCATGTCAAGCTGAGTGCAGAATAATTTCGTAATGGCTGGGAAACAGCTGGGCGGGAGAGCGCTGCTGTGAGAACAGCTGTAGATCTCACCAACAGGCCAGCTAAGCAGGAATGCTCACTAATATCCGGCAGTGAGGACAGAGGAGGCTGCGTGAGGCCAGCGACATCTTCCTGTCAGGCTGTTCCTTCCCTCTGTGGCTCTGCTCAATCTGCCATCAATCTGCTGCCCTCTAATTCATACAGTAGGACCAAACATACAAACCTGAAGATACCATCTCCATGGATTTAAAAGAACTATGCTTCTTATTCATGGAGATACTGTTGAAGAAATTATTTTTATTCACTTTTCTTCTTCTTCTTCACTGTTCATGTATTTTTGCATTTTTACCGCTGAGTCAGTTGATTCATCAGTTGATCATCACAATACTGATCAATATTGTTATTTGTTAATCAATATCTTATATGTTCTCTTTACTGACAGTAAGTGCGTGGGTCTGTGTGTGTGTGTGTGTACGTACGTGCGTGTGTTTGTGTGTGTGAGTGCTATATAAATAAATAATTACATTAAATCAAATGGAATAATAGTAAATGTACCATAGTTAAAGCTCCTCAGTTGTTATGATTTACTGCTTTTCTTTATCTTACAGTTAACAGAAAAGCCTGAGATTTATATCTGTCATTATAATCTGTGCTTTAGGAATCTGTGATAGTAAACTATTAATGAATCAATCATTTAAAGATGTGAGGTGCAGCCCCTTATTTCAATATTATAATCTAATGGAGACGATGTCTGCGTAGATAGTTTAAATTACAATAGAAAAGGGAGTTTAAGTCCAAATATGAACGCTTCTCATCTATTTATTCATGGTACCATGTTTTCAGTTAAATTTTCAATAATTTCTAATCGTCGTTGCCTAAACATGCAAAACACTGCCTACGTCTAATGTTGTGGTTGCTAATATTATTATCACACCGTTGGCTGTTGCTGTCACTTAAGCATCTATGTGAATGTGAAACTTCCCTTGTAATTAGATGCTGCTGTAATGTCCCACAGGTTTCTATGGTAACTGCCCTGGAGACTGAGGAAGCGCTCCTGAAGGAGAGCTGCTGCGACACATGTACCCACTGTGGGATCTGCTGTGCGTCCACATTGATAATATGCACAGTCAGAGTGAGGCACAAACAGCTGGATACAGGGAAGACCACAAGTCATACTGGTGTTTTCTCTGCGCATCCTATTGTGTATTACACTGTCCTCATTAGTATTACACAACGGACAGTGATAATTACAATCCATGACTCAATATTAATATTACTTTAAAATGATAGTTATTATTATTTCTCTTTTAGAGTGTCTTTTCAGGGAATTAATTTGAAACTCGAGATAAGTAACCTTCACCATATGGACATCTTTGCATCACGTCACTTTCTGCAGCTGCACATTCAAGCTGCCAATCTCCTGTTCTACCACATCCCACAGGTTTCAGCTGGATTCAGATGACTGGGAAACACTGCACTTTTCTGCTCAGCACAGTTGTAAAGATTGGTTATTTGAATTATGGTAAAAAAAAAAAAAAAAAAAATTTAATAAAAAGTTCAGCTCCAACTAGTCTGACCATTCTTTTCTGAGCTCACGTCAAAGTGTTAAAATCTGTGTATCTGCAGCTCACTGAATGTTTTGGGCCCATTTTGAGCAATCCACCATCTTACATCATCAAGGAAACACAGTCATTGGTGTGTGTCAGAGCTCTATGAAAGGTCTTCACTAACATGTATGCATGTTTCATAGATATCATATTCTATTCAGCACCTGGGAGCTCAATGCAAAGTAACTTAAAAGGACACATGCACACAAATACAATGCAAATTAAGAGAATCATCATAACACATGTGCTGCAAAAAAAAAAACCCTGCACAAAAAATACACAAGCATCCTGCAGCCATTTCCTGTTGTTTGTGTAACAGCAGAGGAACATCTGTCAGTCTCACCAAAGTGTTTTCCCTCTATTCTGGGCGGGACTCAGGCAGTGGGTGCTCATGCCCACATCAGTCCAGTCAAGGGCAAAAGTTGAAGCTGTCTATACAATCAGTCATAATCCTTGATGCACAGTGGCTTTAAGATGTGAAGGGATAAGCATTTGCCTCGACTCTACAGTAGCCATGATGAGAAACAGCCAGGACCTTTGAGCAAATCATTTATCACAAACTTGTTAACCGTCAAGGCTGAAAATATCATTTCAATATGTGTGTGTGTGCATGTGTGTCCACTTGTGTCTGGGGTGTTTGTGTGCATGTGTGTGAGTGTGTGTCATCATAACGTATCCAAAGCTTTAATTTGGAAATCTACTCAGGGATTACTTGTTGGAATACACTCAAAAGATTAAGCATCCTCTATGTTTTACGTCCTCCATCCTGACCTGCTTAATATCTTGCCCGTCTCCACAGTCAGCATCAGAAAGTTCCATCTAAAATGTCACAGAAGTTAAAAGGCTGTCTCATTTCACAAACCAAAACATAAGCTACCCTATGGTTACTTTGACTCATAACCTGGTAACCATGTCATGAGGCTGCATCACACTGTTCTTCATATCACACCCATCTAACGCCAAAAAAAAAAGAAGCAATAAATGCCATACATACCATATTCATGAACATGGCAGAACAGTGTTTAAATCAAATGGACAAGAGGACTAATCCTTGTTATCCATAGAGCCATTAACACACCCATTAGATGAAGAGGAAGTCATTACCACTGTCACTGAATGTGGATCACAGTGCTGTTTGTCACAGCTCCACAAATGGTAGAAACACAAACAATAACAAGCCGCAGACCTAAAAAAAAACTTAAAAAAAAAAAGTCCAATTGCAGTGACTTGTAGGTAAACTCTGGGACAGCTGCATAGGTCACATCAGTACTAGTCTGATCTTACTGACCCACTATTTAAGGGAGTTTAATGACGTCATTTCCCTGAATGCCCTAAAATGTATCCTCTTTTCGCCCTGACTTGAACACAAATTACTGAATCAGATTTTGCTTCTTGGGAGATTAAGTTCCTGTGTTTTTGGAGGAGAGGTTACAGAGTGAGATTAAAAACCAAAGGGGTGGCTGCACTGATGCCAATAACCACCTCCACTGTGTATACACTTTCTCTGTTAACTCATTAAAATATCGTATTACTACCAGCATTAGCCTAATCCCTTGCAAAATAATTAAAAAAAGACAGAAAAGACTGTTGTTCACACTTGAAAATTGTGATTAAAAAAACAAAAATCAAGGACGTCCAGGTTTCTGATCCAAATGAAAGAAGATTTAATTTTATATTATTTTCTTGGACTTTCTGCCCAGGGGAGAGGAGAGCTGACAGCTGCTAGCCTAATGTTGCATGGCCAAACAAAGCTGGTGGCTGTCTTTATACAAACCTCTCTGTTGCAACCTAACCTTCTTTGTTACTGCAGTGTTAACACGTCAGTTATGTTATGTTTTATCTTTCACGCCTATAGTTAGCCGAGTAATTGACCTTTTACTTGGACTTCAACTATCTCTGTGTCTTTATTATTAATAGTAACATTTTAACATGAGATACATATGCTGACATATGACCTTTGTAAATTCATGCTAAATCGCTGGTAAGGCTAACTCTTAGCTAGCCAATTAGTTGACGTTTTACATAGCAACCATTAATGCTAATAATAAATTTGGCCTCTCCTCTGTGTGTCATCAAAACGTGGTCCTGGAGACGCCTCCTGTGGCAGGTACCACTGGTTATGTGTGCTTCAGCAGGTGTTTATATTTGTGTGGACAGACTGCATCAACACAATGTCACAACCATGACAGACACAGCTGTGACCGCTGTGGCTGTAGGGCTTGATCTCTTTTCATGTAACAGTGTTAAAAATACAGTCACAGCATTTTAACCACACTTTTGTTGAGAGAAAAGCCAGAGTTCCTGTATTGTTCAAATAAGTTTACATATGCATCAGTTCACCTAACAACAGTAAAATTAGTCTTTTCAATTTTTTTTTTTATTATTATTTTTCATTTCAAATGTTTTTGGAAAGTCTACAGGAGCCAATCAATCGTACATCATCAAATTTTTCAGTAATTGCAAATATTACAAAACAAACATCAGTTTTTTTTTTTTAATATAATAGTTCAGTGTGATTAATGCAATGTAATTCATAAACCATGTAAAATGGGTCTCCGATGCATTGTTAGTGTCTTCTGTATCATTTATCTACCATGATATAGACATGAATGGTATAGAATGATTTTTCAACCAAAAAAAAAAAAAAAAAAAAAAAAAAAAAAATCCCTGCAAAAGCTTAATATCGTCATCATTTTATGTTATTTGCTATCAGCCATCATCTTGTATCATTAACAAGAGCACCTAATGGAGGCCATTTGTTGAAGCTGCAGGATTTCAAATTCACACAGATGGGTATTTAGTTCACTATAACCCTTGAACTGGGCCTGGCATGAGCAGAGTCATCCTGTTGTGCTTGTTTCAAAAGCATTTGGATTTACAGGATTATTCAGTGCGTAGGCTGAGTAGCAATATTTGGATGGTTTCACACTGTGCCTTTGATTGGGAACAAAATCTGTCACTTTACAGTTAGAATATCATCAATGTATGTCTACACTTACAGTCATCCGAGTAAGCTACAGCTGCCATAACTTGCTGTTTAACTTTCAATCAAGCATTTTTTTTTTTATAAGAAGCAGTTTTACAAGACATCACTACAGTATCCCCTCTCAACAATGACAGGGTATCAGTCTGAAGTGATCCGGTCTGCTCCGGTTGACCTAATCATGTCATAGAGCTTTTGAGATGATGAAATCTCCAAAGACCACCCTCTCTCCAGCTGGCAACTCCATGTTTCTCAGTAAAGGGTTCCAGTGGAGCCAGGGTGATTATCCACACCACATGTCGTCTTGTGTACAGCCTCTCACACGCTACACCCTTCCCTCTGTCAGGATCATGCCTCTATACATTAAAAGTGACAGATTGAAAATATGAAGCCTACAGTTTACATTATATTGTTTATCTATCTGTTTTTTCTTGTTCTGCAAAAACTATCTGTACCAAGCCTAGTGCTCAAGCTCCTATATCCAATTATACACATGGCATGCATGGGATCAAAAGCCATCAGATACTAAACATTTTATTATGTAATAGCCTGCAGATGATTAATGACAAGCAGTAAGCAGGTCAACTCACTTACCCTGCATCATTTCCATATCCACATATTAAGGCATCCTTTGCTCCTTCAACTTTGTAAAAATTATCTAAGGAACAGAACAGAGAAAGTTAACATATTTTTTCTGTTAACATCAGCTGATAATACTGAATTGAATACATGCAGTATTTGGAGGTTTATACATGAAATATAAGCATGTAGTTTTTGGCTTACCTTCGCTGCTGAGGAAGTCTGCCCTGGAGCTCCATGTCCTGTTGTTACAGATGAAGGATGCATTGGGGCTGTAGGAGGAGTTGATACAGTGTGCCAGGCTGCGGACGCACTTTTGTCGCAATAGCCCCATGAAAAGTTGCAGGCCGATAAGGGCGAACACACTGAGACAGAAGACAGTTAGGATCATCACATCCGCTAGCTTCTTCACAGACTGGATCAGGGCCCCGACAATGGTTTTCAAACCTTGATGAAAGAGACAAGACAATATTTTTGAATGTTTATTTTCCCAGTGTTTTTGCAGAGATAACTGGAAATAAGAGGATAGAACTGGTGCTGGAAAGTTTGAGCTGATGAGCATCTTACCTGGGATAACTGAGATGGTTTTCAGGGCTCGTAGTACTCTGAAGGTTCTTAATGCAGAGACGTTTCCAAGATCTACAAATTCTGTCACATATCTGCAATTTAAAATGCAGAGTAAGAAGAGATTAAACAAAGAAGATCTTCTGCGTGTCAGGATCTTTTTTTTTTTTTTTTTTAATAGATTTACTCTAAAGTAAATGAAAACTGTGTCTCGTGTCTGGCATATACTCCACCAGGTGAAGGAACAAGCTTCACCCACTTCCTGTTCTGTGTACATCAGTATGTTCAAATGGCTACGGGCAGTGCACCATAAGCAGCCAGATGATGCTCTCAAAATAATAAAATAATCTAGTCTAAAATATTCAACACATTTGCCATCTTGGCTTATTCATCATATTGTTAAACTTAAAACTTCCAACTAAGTTCCATGTTTAATGACACAGGGGGCACATACAGGGAGAGAGGTAAAACATTAATTTTCATGTCAAGTAAGCAAAGCAGCCAGCAGGCAGGTCACATGTTGGGATCATCATTTCCAGCAGCGTTTAATTCGGGACAACACTCCCCTATGGGAATTCATGCCAGTACACACAGTACTACATGAGTGTACCGTCTAAAATAACCAATGTGAGAAACGGCAGCTGCAAACACAACACTGACATACAATGTAAGATGATATATCTAATCTATATCAACTGCCTGTTCAGCCTATACATCCAGTAGACATAAAGCCACATTATAATTCATCTGCAGTCATGTTTCTGTCCACCTGGCAAATGTTCTGGGCAAATTCCCATGTCCACTCTTCTTTTAGCTTTGTTTTTTGGTGTCTGTATCTTCTGGCCTTTAACCTTAGTTGCTCCACTTTGTTCACTAGTTCTTGACTTTGCCAGTTTTCAGTTTGGTATAAAGGACATCACATAGGTTACAGGGATTTTTCTAAACCACTTTAGCTGAAAAACAGATGCTGCCACAAACAATGCTGTAAGGATGGTAAGTAGTCTGTGGTGCAGAAAACCCATAAGCCAAAAAGATGATAAAACGCTCTTTAAACTGAAGGGAGCAGCTGACTGAACTGATCAATAATTCCCTTGATTCCTCAGTACATGCAACTCTTTCAAAACATCTATTATACTCTCCATAAGAGTTTAACCAACAGAGGAGCATGTATGTGGTAACATGATGAGAAATGATAGATGAATTAGCTGACTGACCCATTATTAATCAAATTAATCGCTGCAGGTAATGACAGCTTTCAGAGAGGGTAAACCCAGTACATGTGATTTTGTCTCGCTGTTTCCAAACAAATAAATGACCTATCAGGATGATTGGTCTCAGACAATGCAGCAGCATTGAGAGGTCACCTGTCTAATCTGCTACCTGCATCATGGGCAGTGAGTCATGGCACACATATCTCTGACCTCCACAATAGGCTTATCTTTCATGGTGTTTCAAATCAGGATGACTGACTAACTACGGTCACTTTGACATGACAGACAAATACAGAGAGAAGGGATAAGCTTTTCTTCTATGTATTATTGCAGTGCATAAAAACTGTCCCAAGACAGAACCTGAACACATGGCACACTTCTTAATGAGGCATTTGGTAGTTTAGATGACGAGAATCTGTGTGATGGTATTGTAACTTACGCCATGACAATGACACTGAAGTCCAGCCAGTTCCACGGGTCTCTCAGGAAGGTGAATGGCAATAGACAGAATCCTCTTGCTAATATCTTTATCACTGACTCGAAAGTGTAAATGGCTGTGAAAGTATACCTAGAAAGCAGTCACGGAGGAGGAAGACAAAGCAGTATTAGGAATTAGTACAAAACAGAACACATTTGAGTAACTGGCATCAGACTTTATTATAAAAGCCATGATAAAACATCAATGTGTGAAACTCTTGGCCAAAAATTAATTTAATGAAAAAAATAATTTGCCATTACAATTATTGAACTGATGTTACAGTGATGTTACAGTTTAAAATAACATAATGACCACACTGAAGTTTACACTGAATTAAAAAAAAACAAGATGTGGTGAAGACATTCCAGTGATTTATTCATGTACTAAAAATAAAGTCACAGTTATTTCATTCTTTGTCACAGTCTTCTGGTTTGCCAAAGTCAAAGTCTATAAAGCTTATTAGCTAATTTTAGCATAGACTGCAAACAGCTAGCCTGGCTATGCCCCGACTCTGACTTCTAAACCTGCTAAAGCTGAAGCTAATAAACAGTTTACAAATACAACAAACATAAACATCTTGTTTAATCTGTACCATTTTAAGTTTAATGTGGGGGATATGTGCTGAAGGTTGTAGCTCAGAGCAGTGGTACTTCCTGGAGTCTCTAGTTACTTAGCAACCTCACAGTCTCAGCCTTTAAGCTAAGCTATACTAGGCTAAGCTAAACTGGCTGAACATTTAGCATACAGGAAGTAGAGGATATCTATCTTACCATTTCAGTTACATCAGTAAAGGCCCCTTATTTTCTTTTCACATTAATCAGAGTTTATTTTAAAAGTTACAAAAGTAAATGGAAACATTAACCTTTTTTTGAATGTGAATATCATGCTGCATGCTAATGCCTCTGACCACTGATAATGATAAGCACATTTTTCACATCATGCGCGGGACAATATTTCTAAAGATGTTTACGTGATGACTGTCATTCCACACCATGACATGTATATGTGGCGTTCTGAAATACTACATGCATCATATTACTTACTTGCGAACTGACTCTTCAGTCATCACCGGTAAAGCAACAAACCCCAGCAAAGCTCCACATTAGAAAACATGTCGTAGCCACAGTTTCTGTCCCAGACAGAGTATTTAGGATAAGACAACAACAGCTTACTGTACAGCATGTACTTACTCCAGGTACTTGGTCCATGGTGCCGGATCAGACATGGCCATGAAGAAACAGTTGGTCAGTATAGTGAACATTATGAACAGGCTAAACAATGTAGAGGGGGGGTTAAGGAATATCAACTGTGACACGGTAATTCACAAGAAATTATTGGCTTATGACAAAAACTGTAACTGACACAGAGACAGTAACGCAGTCACAATGTTTCTCATAATCCTATATCCATGTTTCTCATAATCCTATATCCATCAGTGTGTGCGTGCCAATGGCATTATAGCAATAGAATATGCAGATTAAATGTAAGTAAATTCCATTTAACATTATGCCATGGGAGTGATATCATTCTCCTATGGATGGATGAAGCCACAACAAAGCGTCTGTACTGTAAACTGCCAAACAGTCTAAAATTTGGGATTGGATTAGAAAAATGCATTGAGCATCCAACAGTTTTCTTCAGTAATCTAAACCATGTTATATAAATGTTATTGCAAAATGGTATTATGACTACATGAAGTGTGTACTCCATGGTATATTATTGTCAGTTACAATAACATTTGAAATCAATAACATCTGATGGACAAACTGATAATTGGATTAACAGTTGCTTTCTAATCTATAACATAGCAGAGGAATCCAGAGGAAAGATTCCCTCCTACATGTAAAGTACAAATCAGCTGTCTGAGAACTAATAGGCAGCCGTCACATGATGTGAAATCTCCTTGCTCTTATTTCATTTCAGAGATTAAAAGAGGGATATGAGGGGATTTGTTTTGCGATGCCAGAGAGGGCCATTACAAAGCTGTTTCAAAAATGGGACAATGGAAAAATCCAATAGAAACCTACGGGGGGAAATCGGTAAATATTAGAAATTGGCTTATCAGCCAGTATGAAATACAAGTAGCTGTTTCTAGACCTTTTCTGACATAGAATTAATATTCTGGTCACAATGCTAGAGAGTTACCTGATTATTACTGTTTACACATCATTTGTTTTTTTTCTTGTGTCTTCGTCTATATTTCTGACATTTCCAACCATCTAAACTGACATTTATCAACAAAGAAATACACGACTGAGATCATTTTACTTGTGAGTGGCTGAAATAGACACATGCTCTGGGTAATCAAAAAGGATATGAATGGACTAAAACTTTTATGGCGATTGTTCTGATGAAGTGAAATGGACTAAATATGTAAAGTGCAGATGTGGCACTGAATCTGAAGATGGCCTTCCCTTTGTTTAGTACTATAAAAGTCTGCAAAAATAAGAGAGAAAAAACAGGCATTAGTCATGAGAAACATCACATCTTTCAAATACAAGCACTCATTTCCTATAAATAAAATAACTGTAATGTACCATCTTCTTGTAAATACATTTCCAAAACCAATTTTCCATGCACAGACACACGTCATTGTTAGTTCTGCAGAGAACTCGGCAGTATCTCTGAACAGCAGTTCAGCCATTTCCTCCGTGCAGCAGGGATGATATTCTAGCTGCTGTGTTGAGTCTACCAGTGTGTCTAGCATATGTGTCAACTTCCACAATAAACATTACTGCCTCCAAGAAAGCAGAGTCCCCATGCACGCAGCTAGCAAGGCCAGCTGAGATAATGGAGGCAACTCCAAAGCAGGCTGAACCTTTCCCCAACAGATGTGGCATTTATTTAAATATTTTTAGTCTTTGGATAATCCTCCCATCCAGCAGCGCATCACATGCCAAAACAAAGAGACCCTGAGAATGACTGCCACGTCCTTTTTCATCTCTCCATAAGCGGCCCATTAATGGGTAGCAGCCTGATCTACCGACTCTGCAAATCAAAACTTGCTAATCCTATTTCTGTGTCCACAAGAGATCTAAAAAGAGGCAGCCATTGCTGTGCCTCGGCTGCTCTAAAACACCACTTGGTGAATTCAATGAAAACATCAGCTGATCTGGAGGATCACTACCATATCATGCTCACAAGCCCAGATGAGACATGCATTGTTAATTGCAGCCAGAGGTAAAATAGAAGTCATGGGTAGATCAAATCTGAGGTAAGTACAATACAGTGCATCACTGCTACTAGGCTGAATGACAGCAATTTAACATCAGTTGCCAGTTTAGATAAAATACATTTTCTAATTTCTGAGTTTTGTAAATTATTAAAGATACATTATCAACAGGTTATTCACAGAATGACTAAAGTAACTTTTCTTTAACTTGTGGATGTTGTGACTGAAACAGTTACATGCATTACTCTTTTGAAAATATTGAATCTAAAGTCATTGATGTCACAGGTAATTATTTCTGTCTGGGACCAATTCATTTATATCACAGACAGGTTAGGTGCAAACTGAGGCCAAACCACTCCTTGGCATGAATGTGAATGTTGAAAAGGTCAGTGAGACCTCCCCTCAACACGTCATAGTTGTTATTTGTCATATCAGGGACAGAATTTATAGCTTCAGCAAAAAAAAACAAAAAAACAAAACAAATAAGAACAACAAACAAACTGATCCTACCGACATATATTATATGTGCACTATAATTCCTGATGCATCTTCTTCTTCTGGGTCAAAAACTATTAACAACAAAGTGATGAGACACTTCTCTGTTCAGCCTGATGTGCTTCTTGACTACTATCAATCCCAGATGTTTTGCTGCTGTAAATTCTCAACAAAGCACCAAATGTGTAGTAATCCACAGGTGGAAATAACTTCCTTCTACTAGAAGTAAATGATCATACACACTGCCAATTTGTGAGTGCTTTAAATATTTACATCTTCAGACTGAACAAATAAGCTTGGGTCTGGCTGTAATAATAGACAGGCTAATGTACACCTTGAGATTGAAAGCTGAATGTTCAGTTTTTTCACTTCTGAAGCCCTGTGAGTCTGAACGGATTGTGAACTATTTTTTCTTGGTTTATCCAACTCTAGTTCCATCACTGCCTTTGAAATGTTAAAGTTAATATACCAAACAGAAGTATGGATGATCTTAATTCTTAACCTTTTGTTCCAGAGAGGAAATGGTATCTCAGACATCAGACATCATCTACTGTTTGGACTCATTCAGCCAAAAAGTGGTCTGACATGTTTGGAGTTTTTCCTAACTTGATTTCATGAAACAACCTAGAGTGGAGTAGACTCACACGCCTGACCTCTGAGCATGTGCAAATAAAGTTTCACCTCGACTTATATATGTTAAGGCAGATACATGCACACACATAAAGAGCTGCCACTTGTCCACCATCTCACTCAGATACAGAGACAGAAACTCTCACCCTCTGGTTCTTGTAGTAAAACGGATCAATGTCCTCCAGTGGCACCCCGATAAGTTCTGTAGGGATGTCACCAAAGATGCGTGGCAGCTGCTTGCCTGCCTCCAGGTCGATCCTGGGTTTGGGTGGCTCTGCATTCCTGTAAGCCTCCTGGCAACCCTTGGCGTTCTTGGCCTGCTCCTCCGCAATCCGCTGCTCCATGGCAGCCAAGGATTCGCGAGTGAACCGCCGCAAGCCATCAGGACCCGTTGGTAACAGCATGGCTGCCATCTTTTCATCCTGATTCTTCTGTACTAGAATTTACTTACAGCTATGGGAGACAAGACATGGGGAAAAGAAAAGATGGCAGGGGGTGAGAAAACAGTAATCTAATTCAGTTATACAGGCTTATAGAAGACAACATCTTGGCTGTTTGGACCTCTTTTTTCCATCAACAGTTCGCACAACAACTTTTATCAGCTTTTATCACCATCTTTATAATGGATGAAATGACTCCAGAGCAAATTTTCTACAAACTCTGGATTTCTTGCAGCTGTGCAGAGCATTTTAGCTTTTATCTTTTAGCTCATGTTTCGGTTTTGCTTCACTGTTAAGGTTTATTTTGAGTCCTGCTCTACAGTATGTAGTCTCACTGGTGTCATTAGTTCAATTTTTTCATCATCATCATCAGCAGCAGCAGCAGCAGCAGTAGCAGTCACATACTGTCATTAAAAAGGCTTGGATAAACCAGTGTAAACTGCACCTGCTCAGCAGCAACAAACAGCCAACAAACAAGTAATTATACACTAGCTGCACTTAGCCGCTCAAGAGCTGGATATTTAGTAAGCTAATAGTAGCCAGTGTTTGCACGTTAGCCCTATCAACTTTATTGCAGTACAATAAATACAACATGTCTTGTTTGTCAGTTTGTAACTCTATATGAAATATCAAAAAATTCAGTCCTTACAGGTTTAAACTCTTTGTAGTTGGAATTTAATTTTTTGGAAAAACAACAGTTTCTCACTAACAGGAATCGACACTGTCAAAGTGATTCATTTATGCTGAAAGAAATAAGTGATTAAAATATAAAAGTGATTCTGTAAAAACATGTCTGAAAGGGATCTGCAAATATTCTAATCTCTAATCTCTTACAAGGAAAGCCCAGTGGTCTTATAATACAAAATGTGGCCTTTATGCCTGCACCAGTGAAGGCCCCTCATGTCTCTGTTTCAAACACTGTGTAATTGCAATATAAAAAGCTAAAGTCAAAAGCTGGATTGCCTCTGGTTTCCTGATTGGAAGATGGTACTGAGGGAGGTCCAGAGACAAGATATAAATTCTTTACCCTTCCCGATGACCATCGCTTCCTGTTATCCAACTGTCTCTGTCAAACTAGGGCAGCCATAGTTCTGAGTCAGAGGGATTAAGCCCACAGTCTGTAGCTCTGACCAACGGTTTTCACCAGCTTTGATTTAGCATGGCAATCACTTGCTGTTTGCCTCTGTTGAACTGAAGGAAACTGCACGGACAAACAAACCTGCTGACAAACCTAAAGGTGTGCTCATCATGGTATGATTTTTATGGTCACACTTAATAGCAAATCCCAAATGCCTGACTAGCTCTGTGTGTGTGCTCTACAACTTCAATTTGCACACCGCCAAATAGCAACACACATTATCACAGGGTAAACTCTTAGAGCACTGTTCAGAAGACTGACAGACACTATAAGATACACCTCACTGTTTCATACACATTGAGATTATTACACATCATAACGTTTATTTACACATCCCAATCACTCCCATTAGCCATCATTTGGAGTCCTGTTTCAGATGTAAATCAAATATTTTCCTTTTAGCTTTGGTTTGCTCTCAACCAGCTCCTAAGGGACATTTGTGGCTTTTTAACAGCTGAATGCTTGGCTATGTTCATCTGCGAGTTACTAGATTTGTTTGTATGCTGTTTGGTGCCCAGCGGGTAGCATGGAGTTGGTTTATTTTAAGGTCTTTTAATGGAAACAGTTACTGGAGGTGGAGGTGACATTGAGAGCTGTGTGAGCAAACTAGAACATTATCGTTGTTTGCTGTTAAAACCAAGACAACGAGCTGATAAATGTTTAAAATGCTGTACAGAGGATTGATACTCCTCTGTAGGATCATTAAGCTATACGCAGCCACTTTTATATTACATGCAATTATTTATAGATTAGTACAAACTGCATTTGCTTATTAACTACCTTGGATATAGAATAATCAGCAGAAAGATCTGAATTAGATTAAATCATTGCTAAAGGCTTTATGAAGAAAAGCCACCCGTCAGTCCAATTTGCTGTCATGTCATATACGTGTAATTTTACCTTTTATTGATATATGTGAGTTTGTATGACCACTAACTTGGTCAGGTTGCTCGAGAGGTTTTTTTTTTTTTTAACATTACAGGACTTCATGGTAAAATAAAAGGAATAAATTAATACATGAATAAAAGTTGAACCCAAACGGATTGTACATGATTAAAAAATTGTGCAATTGTGAATGTGAATTTTTTTTATAATTTTATCATAGCGAATTAAGATGTTAAATTCCCAAAGGCTTTAAGGATCTGATATCAATATGGTGAACTATTGATCAGCTGGCTGATAGTGAGGTCATTGACATTGTGGGATTACAGTCCAATAAAGCTCTGTCCACAGATATTTCTGTATTGCCATATTTCATATTTCTGCCACCTTAAGTTAACATCTGTCTACAAAGAGCACATTTGCTTTGTTCGTATCAGCAAACTCTGCTCATGTGGAGGAAACATGAAGACAGTTCGCAGATTATCTGATCTGAGACCAAAGCCACTGTCTAAATAAAGACAATACCAAAGGCCTCTCCACTACCCAAAATGTACCCCCTCATTTTAGCCAGTGACAATCTGATATTTTAATAACTGAAAAAGCTCTCCAAAGAGAGGATTACATCTCTATGTTCCCCTTTTGACAGAGAAATACTATTGTATCCTTTTCATATTGACTAAGCTCTATGAGTTTTCATCTCCTCCTGTCCTGAAATGCATTGATCCCTTCACACGTCCAGCCAGACGCTAGTTATTTGCTTTCACTTGATCTGCTTATTTGGCCCAGGTTGATCTCAGATCAGCTCGTCTCATATACTGAATCCAGTGCTTTCCCATTTGCTGTCAAAATAAATAGGTTAAGGTCCATTTCCAACGTCACAAAGCAGATAAACGGGTTCAAAGCAGTGACATTTCTGTCACGATGAGACAGGATGTGACGAATCGTTCACAGGCAATCACAGTGTCACTACTATAAAATGTAACAGGACAGAATAATAAAAACAAAGTTGACAGTGACTTACACACTAATGAGCATATACAAAGTGCCTGTATCTACCGGGGCGCACGCTAGCTCACTTTCAGGAGGGGATGATTGTAAAGAATTAAACAGCACAGAGGGAAAATAGTATTTTAGTTGAATAACATTTAATTCCCATAACAGCCAGATGTGATATCGTCATTATCAGTTCAAATAATTAAGATAATTAGATTGAAAGTAGAGCGGTGGTATTGACATGCACGCACAAACACACATAGCCTACACACACACTCAACTTGACATACAACTAGTGAAAGGTATAAAATGACTGTATTAAAGAGTTAAGCTCATCAGCGGCCACCAATGTGTCCATGAGCAAGGCACTGACTCACTGGCTGCTCTGCATCCATCATCACACTTTGTCAGATGTGTTTATCAATGTTAAAATGATGATATCATACTGAAGTGTTTCCCCTCTCATCAGTCGCTCCAGAAGTTAAAATCACGTACTTTTACATTCATGGAAACGAGATAGTAAAACTGCCTGAGGTACTTTTGTATGAATATAGATAGGCATATGATGTTTTAAATGATGATAATGAACAAGTATTTCATATTTTAATTAATAAAATAATCAGCTATGGACTTAGAGCAGCATGAGTATACAATTTATACAAGAAAGCACCACCTCCCTCTGTGTGTGTGTGTGTGTGTGTGTGTGTGAGGTCAGTGATAGATTTTGGCCCAGTGACTTTTAAAAACATAAATTATACTCAGTAGTGATTTTACGTAACTCATTTCTCCTGGACACAGTGAGATGTCTGACACACAGCGAATGGCTTACTGAATGGAAACAAGTCAATATAATGAAACAAGAAAGGGATTTATAACCAATCCATCTCAACAACCAAAAGTAGCTTTAAGCAACAGTGTAAGTTTCAGTAACACCACAGGATACATTTAAACTCTCTCAACTAGTCCATCTGTGCTGAGCAGGAAATTGTAATGTTTGGAAATAAAAGCTGATGTGACATTTGCTGTAACCCTCATGAGTGCCACAGTCCTCCTGCGTAGGAGCTGTAGTGCGTCATGTATGGTGTTAGCACAAATAGGAGACTAATGTCATAGATCCCGGTCAGGGTCTCAGAACTGTCAGACCTGTCTTTAATTTGACAAATATATCCTAATTTTACCATAATGCATTGTTGCCATGTGTCACCACGACACAAACGATGGTCACTCATTGTATCTGTTAAAAGCAACTTTGAGTGCTGCTCTGCTTGTGTTTGTAATCAGGACTTCAACAGACTCCCTCTTTCAGACACAGTCCTACGACGCAGGAAATTCCTGATTAAACTATATTTGTATAGGCTGCATTAAAATGAAATGAAAATGCGCCAAACCAAATAAGAGGAATTTCCCTTTCAACAGATCTCTAGAGGAGGCTACAGCATCTTCTGTCAAGTATTTGCCTGGTTGTTTTTGCAGTGTCACCACTTTGCAGCCAGCTTGTCTGTCACACTCATTATATCTATGAAAGGCTGCTTTACTTCCACATATACGTCAACATATATTCCAACATTAAACAAACACCACAGCAGGACAAACCAAAGCTTTGTACTCTCTGCTATGACCACCATGACCTCTTTTTGATGTATAGTCTGACCTCATCGTCTCATTTGAAGGTTGTCAGTCAACTTCTTGTTACTTCTTATTTGTACTTCTGACAAATGTCAACCCAGCCTCTGTGTTGTCTCTCCTGGTTTTCAACAGTAAATTTGTTTTGATTACCTGTCACAGATTTTTGTTATTTGAGTTTTTTGCTAAATTAAATTCTTCTTAATATCTAAAAAACAGAAAAAAGCATATATTCCATGTTTCCAATGAGTGTCCTGGATTTAATATTACAGATTGTGTCCTTAAAATAGGCCAAGTGTGCTAACCTCGTCATCATGGGCATTATGTAACATGCACTATTTCTAAAACTTTGACCAAATATACCTAAGGATATTTAAGCAAACAAACAATTATATAAAAGCTTCCCATAGTAAAAGCAGCATCTTGAATGATGTGCTTTTTTATTATTTTTGCTGAGATATTATGGTTTTGAGCTTTTGTGGATTTATGCGGTTAGATCCCAGAGAGGGTTATTTCAGGATATGATAACACAACAAGCATTTCGGTGTTTATTCACTCGTAGTGATTTATTATATAATCCAAAATTAGTGGTTTTATCCACTACTATGTTCCTATGTCTTCACATGTTGCTCTTCATATTTTACATTTTAATCTCTGATTATATTTTCTGTCTTGATACATGGATCAAGAATTCAAACTACAAATTCACAGAAAAGTGTCTCCAACATATCAATAATGTGATATCCCCTTCAGATACTGAATTTAACCAGATTTCAGCTAAAACCACAAACTCAACACAAAGTTTCACAACAATCCTCCACCACAGCCTGGAGGTCAAAGTGTACACAGTATGTTCTTAACATTACATCGACCTCTCTGAGCTTTACACTGTGGTCCTAGGTGCATAGACTGAACTGATGACCTAATTCTTTTGCAAAAACCTTTCAATGTAATTGCAGCAGACAGCTTAAATACGTACTGTACTGTAGGTTATGGAAGGTATAGACCTAAATGCGACAGTGGTTAAAGTATTAATGTGTCTAGAGTGATGACTAGAATGACATGAGACTCTCAGATGCTCATGTCCATTTAAATCCCCTGTCTTCAGAAACACTTGAGTCTTAAAGTGAATCTCTTACATCACTTTCGTTAGACAAGATGATGATCACAACTTTAAAGTGTCACTCTCAGGTTGAGGATGTTGCCAAATAAGGGAAGTGGATGAATCCCACTTCCTCAGATATCATTATGTAATGTCGTTCCCATTTCATTTCACTGAAGTATGGAAATGGTGGTGAAGTAAGTGTTTCGCACTAGAGATGCTTGTCCTTCCTGTGTGGTATTTCTAACAGATTTTGCCACAGGGAAAGCTCATGAAAGTGAGTTGCTAAAGTAAGTGTAAGCCTTTAATGCTTAAGACTCCAACATAAAACAGTATTTGGATATTTTTTGCATTATGCACTTTCTGGTATTTAGTCTTTTTAGGATTACACTGCATAAGCCATGTTTGTGTTCCTTTTTATATAATTATAGCCTGAAAAACAGGAGTTTATCCCAACAATAATTTGTTGTAATGGTTTTTTACCATATGAAAAAGTAAGCTCATCATCATCATCATCATCATCAAAGTGAAAATAGAGAAAGACAGCAGAACAATCAGTTAAGAAGTGGAGGTTTAGTCCTTGTTTACCTAGCCACACTGTCTGTTAAATATTAACGCCAGAATCTACAGGTCCTCACGAGGGATACTTACATATGAAACTCTGAGATTTACACCATAGTTTCCAGAGTTAAGTTCTTCGGGTTTCAGGAGAAGGAGCTGCCAAACCCTCCGAGCAAAATCCATGTCTTCAAGGCTCAAGGCTTATTCCGCTTCATCGTGGACCAAACTCCAGTCAACAGGGCAGAGAGGTGTCACCAGGAAACTCACTCAGCTGACTTCTGCACAAACACCACAGGTCTGATCACCTTATGTTAGACATCTTGAGACCTGCCACAGTGGGGGACGCACAAGTTGCCCGCTTCCATACCACTCGAGTGGCTCTGCCGCTTTCATCCCACAGAGGAGAGGTCCCGAGCCGCGGAGTGTGGGGCGGATGCTGCGCGGCGGCAGGAGAGACGCACCTCGGTTTGCCCTTGAGCAAGAGAGCAGGAGGGGAGGGAGGATGCTGCTGCTGCTGCTGCTGAACCACAGAGGATTACCGCTCCTATAGGCACACCATGTCACACTCAAATATGACACACAGGCTGTGAGAGAGCTGGCGCGTCTCCCACATCACCAAGTAGAGAATAAAATCAGTAAATGGGACACAGGGGAGAGGTCAACTTTATTTACTGAGTGCGGACTGTGCGGTAAATACATGTTGACACAAATTAGGCTGCTTTAATTTGTCCAAGCCTTAGCCTCTGTGACTCTTTTATGACAAACAGGAAATAAATTAATGTCAGTTTGACAGGCTGTTAATCAGGGTGGGGGCATGTGGGGGTGCTCTGAACCGGTGCAAAATAATTTGGAGTTTCTTTGGGTCGCACGATTGATGTTGAATTGACTTTTCATTTAGCTACACTGCAGAGACAGGTAACCATGTGCTAACCCTGGTCTTCAGTCTATGGTCAAACACAGGGAGGAATTGATCAATAAAAGCACCTTCTGCGTGATTTCGATTTGGAATCACACCTGTTTCAATTAAACCTTCAACAGCCATGGATCAATACAAGTTGTCAGCAATTTACTTTTGTGTTTCCACTGGGTTGTATAGTGGAGGTTTTGTAGCTGTGTTGCACTCTCCTGTGTTTTCAGTGTTATGTTGCGCCCTCTAGTGGTCAAAATGGACTTCTGTAAGTTGCGTTGTGTTTCGCATCAGTGAGAACACTCAAGTCATACCCGTATTACCGGCATTAATACTTTCTGGTGGCTTTGTGTGTGTATTTTGAAGAGGTCTAGGCTATCATGGTGGGAAGTTAAATAAAATGTCTGAGTTTGCCCTGTGACCTCGTCATTTCTAAAACCCCAGATACAGTTATAATATTGTAAGTTCTGTTTTCAGTATTATTCATCAAAGTGGGCCGACATTGGCATTGCCCATCCATGTTGTGGACTGACTCTGGTGTAAAAATGAAATAAAAACTAGGCCTAGACATTCGCGGTTCAGTATATTGACTTGCATTTAAGGGCCGAAGAACCAGTCTGTTTCAAAGAAGGTGTTCAGATGCCTTCCCACAAGCATTTTAGACATTTCTCAGGTTCCCCAGTTTCCCCAGCGTTGCAAACGGACACCTGAAACACTGACAAATCTTCAGAGCTTTACCCTTTCTGCAGTGAAAGCGGGGGGCAAGGGAAAACAACATTACCCATAAAGCTCAGGTGCATATGTTTTCTATTTTCCCGGATGTAGCATCATATGAACTGACTGTCAACATGCAAGATGGCCACGCATCACAGGCAAAATGCTGCTGGGCGGAGAAAAGTACAGGTAAATTATCAGAGTTGCATTGCTGCTGAGTGTTTGGCAACAACAAAACGAGGTTCTTCTCCCTATAACGGTGCTTCACGGAGACTTTACGGACACCGAAAACCGCCCGGAAAAGACAGCGCTGCTGTTACGAGTCATGACTCAAGCCGGCTAACATAGCTAGCTTGGGTTACGGTAGTTGTTAGCGGCTCCTGCTAGCGCCAACGGTTAAAAGACTACATGCTTTTGTGAACACTTTTTACATAACTACGCGCCAGACACGTTGTAACATAACTAATGAACTCGTCGGTCAGAGCCGACGGTCAACGGGCTGTCTTGGCAGCATTTTGTGCTGTTACAGCGCTAACAGTAGCTTAGCTACACTCTGTATGGGCTCGGTCTAATTGCTGGAAGCACGTACGTATCTCAGTGATTTTTTTCGTGAGCCTTGCCATAATGCACTAATATTAAGCCACACTACACTTTAAGCACTGGGTTTGTCCATTATTATAATGCATGTATCGAGAATTATTATGTAAAATATATGTCAATTAGCTCGGCCAGTCTTCCGTAGCTAGCTTTACCAGTGCATTGAACTTAGCATGTGAAAGCCTCGGAATCTGCACAAGGAAGTAGGTGTGCTCACTCCCTTCCCTGTGTGTCAGGTGTCCTATGTCATTAGAGATGAGGTGGAAAAGTACAATCGAAATGGGGTGAATGCGCTCCAGCTAGATCCTGCGCTGAACCGGCTCTTTACTGCTGGAAGGGACTCTATCATCCGGATATGGAGTGTGTACCAGCACAAGGTAAGGCTTCTTACTCTCCTAAGCTATATTAAAATAAAACACTGACTTTGCAGTTAGACAGCTGTGTTGTCACAAGCTGCTGTACCCACACGTGAAATCATCTCAATGTGTCCTCTTAATCACTGCAGCAGGATCCGTACATCGCCTCTATGGAGCATCACACAGATTGGGTTAATGACATAGTTCTCTGCTGCAATGGAAAAACATGTGAGTTTGATTATTCACTGCTGTTTTATTTAGAAACCAAACTCTGTGCCCTGAAGTTTCCAGCGCTGCGTTTTACTTTCTACAATTATGAATGGTTTTCTTCTGTCTCCAGTGATATCTGCCTCATCAGATACTACAGTCAAAGTGTGGAATGCACACAAAGGGTTCTGTATGTCGACGTTACGAACACACAAGGACTATGTGAAAGCTCTGGCCTACGCTAAGGACAAGGAGCTGGTAGCATCAGCGGGTCTGGACCGCCAGATCTTTCTTTGGGATGTGAACACGCTAACAGCACTCACTGCTTCCAACAACACTGTTACCAGTGAGTAGTGTGCCCATTTGTACTTACGTACACTAATTTTGAGCATTTAGCACAAATGAATATTTTGTAATGGCTTATATTTTCCTCTGGTAGAAATTCGACATTTGTGGACTTACTCTTTTTTTCCCTGCAACAGCGTCTTCACTGAGTGGCAACAAGGACTCTATCTACAGTCTGGCTATGAACCAGATGGGCACAGTCATTGTCTCTGGATCTACAGAAAAGGTCTATGATCCCATCACACAAATAGTTGAATCATGTTAACTCAATTTATTTTATTAAGTTGCATCTTTAGATCAGACTAAGCCAAAATTCACATCACAGATCTTAAACAAACTACTCTTGGATATTTAATTGATTTGATTTAAACTGGTGCATGTGTGAACATCAGAGAGGCTACAGAGCAGTGCAAGGTTGTATTTCTAAGCATATTCCATGCCAAGGTTGTTGTCAGTGAAGAACAGTCTGAGTGTCAAGATGCTCTGTGAAATTCATCTTTCTTCCAATGCTTTCTTTCTTTTTCTTTTCTCTTTTCTTTCTTTTCTCAGGTTCTGAGAGTGTGGGATCCTCGAACATGTGCGAAACTGATGAAGCTTAAAGGACACACAGACAACGTCAAGTCATTGCTGTTGAATCGAGATGGCACACAGGTGAGTTAAGACATTTGATATTAAGAGTGGTTAGCGTCCGTTAAACAGAACCTCCCAGATTTTAATGTTTCGTCTCTCTGTTTCCATCCCTCAGTGCCTATCGGGCAGTTCGGACGGGACAATTCGTTTGTGGTCGCTTGGCCAGCAGAGGTGCATTGCCACCTACCGGGTGCACGATGAAGGGGTGTGGGCCCTACAGGTCAATGAGGCGTTTACACACGTGTACTCTGGAGGCAGGGACAAAAAGATCTACTGCACTGACCTACGTAATCCAGACATCCGTGTGCTCATCTGTGAGGAAAAGGCCCCGGTGCTCAAAGTAGGAACACAAAACCTGAACAAATGTTCTGTTGTGCAATAATGGTGTAACTCTATGACATACAGTAATTAATGGACATATGAGATGAAACAGAAATGTGGGATTCTAGTAACTTTTAATTAGAAAATTTGACACCTCAGCAGTACAGGACCTGTCTTAATACAAACACTGCTTTCAGCTCGTGTGTGTGTACAGCGTACAGGTAAATGTACGCTGTACGTACATGTACTGGGTCTGGCTTTGATTGATTTATTTTTTATCTGTTTTGGGTTTATATTTAACCAAAGGAATGCAACATAATACTTCTCCCTCTCTTAACTAGAAAAACACCCTGGAGAGCAAGTCCTGTCCAATGCATGAATTGTTGTGGCTTTTACTTTGAAGTTCTTTCAATGACAGCTCTCATTCTAAGGAAATTTGTTGCTATACTGAAAGTTTAACAAAAAAGTTTAAAGAGAATTGAAATAATGATCCTGTAATTCTCCCCTCGGCCAACTGTACTGTGCACATACCTAACCATTTGGAGTCATTCAACCCTTTTTTCCCGTGTCTCTTTTTTGCCCAGATGGAACTGGACAGATCTGCTGACCCACCTCCAGCAATCTGGGTCTCCACCACCAAGTCATCCGTTAATAAATGGGTAAGCATGCGTGACACCTCTGAGGTCTCTGGGGGACTGACAACGTAATGACTGAAATTCAGTGCAGACACTGACTTGTGCATGTGGCACCTCCTCATCTTTTCAGTTGGACCCTTTTGTAATGTGTGCTTATATGGTAAACAGTTCCCATCTTGATGATGGTGTGGATGATATAAAAAAGATCGTTTTGTTATATTAGTCACACCTGCTTCAGGAAGGAGTGGTGATCATTAATGATTATTGTGTGTGTTTTTTATTTAGTCTCTAAAGGGAATGCACAACTTCAGATCATCAGGGGAGTATGACAATGACTGCACTACCCCTTTGACACCACTGTGTACTCAACCAGAGCAAGTCATCAAAGGTGAACTTGGGGTTTGTTTTTACAGCATTTTCCAAATGAGTCACTGCCCCCCCCCGTCCCCCCCCGAGTCAAATTTTCTGTTGTGTTTTCAGGAGGTGCCAGTATTATCCAGTGCCACATTCTGAATGACAAGAGACACATACTCACCAAAGATACCAACAACAATGTGGCTTTCTGGGATGTCCTAAAGGTAAATACGTCATCAAGTGAAGGCATTTTAAGTATTTAAGAGGGTGATCACATCTGTGATCCTATCACCCATCCCCTACTGAATCTGATGGTTTAAATTATGGTCCAACAAATCACATCACAGGCCACTGAGAGGAGGGCTGTTGTGGTTGTTTGTTGCTTCCCTGCCATAATGAGCCAAGTATAAACACTTAGGATGATATCTTTGGTTTGACTTGATGTGCTTTTTTTACCTTTAGGCTTGCAAGGGTGAAGACTTGGGGAAAGTGGAGTTCGATGAGGAGATTAAGAAGCGCTTCAAGATGGTCTATGTGCCAAATTGGTTCTCTGTTGATCTGAAAACTGGGGTGAGTGCCAAACCTGGTAATACCACAAGTTTTAATCTTGTCAAGCAGTTGTGACTTTTTCTCAGAAGTCCTCTCTAAGCCTGGTTTAGCAGTCTTACAGTTGTGTTGTGTTGTGTTTTTGTTTGACGATGAATAGATGCTCACTATCACGCTGGATGAGAGTGACTGCTTTGCTGCCTGGGTGTCCGCAAAGGATGCAGGGTTTTCGAGCTCTGATGGGTCCGACCCAAAGTGTAAGATTTCAGACCTAATCACATTATATACAATTACATATTAAATGGTGCAGAGTGGAGGCTGTAACTCAATATGACCTGACTTTGGCCCTTGGTGTCTGCAGTGAACCTGGGTGGACTGCTGCTGCAGGCTCTGCTGGAGTTCTGGCCCAGAACTCGCATCAACCCAATGGACGAGGAAGAGAACGAGGTGAACCATGGTGAGGAGATCAAATAAAATCAAACCTCTGCAGTGATGATCAGGGAGCATTGTTGATGTCTCTTCATCCATTCATTTCACTTCAGTCTGTCTCACAGTCAGATTGTTTTCTTGTGCCCACAGTGAATGGAGAGCAGGAGAACAGGGTCCAGAAAGGAAATGGATATTTCCAGGTGCCACCACACACGCCAGTCATCTTTGGAGAAGCAGGAGGCAGAACTCTATTCAGGTATTTATTTTCACTAACAAAGCAGGTTAAATGTAAATTGAGAGCGCTGCCATGGGATTTGTTATGTAATCTTGTCTTACCATTTTATATTTGTTACATTGATTTGTGATGTCATATGAAATGTCAGTAATTGAGTGACTGTTTGCAGCACCTAATTGCTTCTGATGTCTTGTTTTGTCTGCTTCAGATTGCTATGTAGAGATTCAGGTGGAGAGACTGAATCCATGCTACTGAATGAGACAGTCCCACAGTGGGTTATTGATATAACTGTAGATGTAAGTATGATGGCTCTCTTGTTACACATACATACATAAAGCAGGTACAGTGTCTTCACCTTCTGTGAAAACCTTAGTCTTCTAGGTTTGGTCCATTGGACCTGCCCCTTTATATGATCAAAGGGCAAACATGAGTGTGTTTGTGTTTTTATGTTGAAGGAAAAATATAATGGTACAGAGTTTTTTCAGTAACTGATATACTGCTTATTTTTGTAAGTAGCTTACACCTGATTTATAATGTTGGTCACAAAATAAAAATGATAACACATGATTGTAACGGCACTTTGGAAAATTCAAGATTGAAAATTGAAATTTAAACTCAAAAGGCTGGTAGAGGAGGAGATTCTGCTTTCTGAGACTTTGCATGTATTTCTGCCATGTTGTAGTGTGTTATATTTACATGTACTGCATAATCTTTCTTCTTCTGTTGCAGAAAAATATGCCCAAGTTCAACAAAATCCCATTCTACCTCCAACCCCATTCCTCTTCTGGTGCAAAAACTCTGAAGAAGTGAGTTTTTCCCTCATTTTTTTTGTTGAGTTTATCAAAACATGTATTTCCTTTTAATAAATAAAGAACTGCACATAAAGAAAATTCATCTACACTGACCTGGATGCTGCAGGTTTTCAGTGTTAAAACCTGACCACTTTGGAGCTGATTTCTGCCTGCTGTGCATTTTGCAGGGACCGTCTCTCGGCCAGTGACATGCTCCAGGTGAGGAAGGTGATGGAGCACGTTTACGAGAAGATCATCAACCTGGACAACGAGTCGCAGACCACCAGCTCCACGGCCAATGATAAACCCGGGGAGCAGGAGAAGGAGGAGGACATGGCCATGCTAGCTGAGGAAAAGATCGAGCTAATGTGTCAAGACCAGGTAAGCACACCGTATTCAATACATCTTGGCATGAGCTGTGCAACATAAATTATGATTGATTTTATTAATTAATACCTTTGTTTATTTATTTTCATCTCTGAATCAGGTTCTGGATCCCAACATGGACCTGCGAACAGTTAAACATTTTATCTGGAAGAGTGGAGGGGACTTGACGCTTCACTATAGGCAGAAGTCCACGTGAAAGTCATCAATTTTTAAAAGAAGAACTCTTTGTCATTTGCCAATCACCACCCACCTCTGACATGTAGTACCCTAAACCCCATTGTGTGGTCCAAGAGTCGCAGTATCAATGAGAAACCAGTAAAAATTTGTGAGGACGTGGCTCATGGTGTATCATAGGGAACTGACCAGTACAGGCCGGAGCAGTCAACAGACACCTGGGAGATCAGTGGTTCATATTGTTTTGTTTGTTTTATTTTGTTTTTACAGTTTGAAGAATGGACTCCAGTACTTTCACCACTTCACACTGATTCCTTTTTTTTTTTTTTTTTTTTACATCTTTGACTGCTATGTTTGTTTCTTTCCTCCTGACTGGCATTTTACTTTGAAGCGACCGTGCTTGTGTCCGAGTGTGTGTGTGTGTGTGTGTGTGTATATACACATGGATGTAGTAGACTGTTCTAGTACATTCCAGAAACTGTCCTTGTTCTACAAACACTCCACACCCGTCTCAGCAGTTTCACCAGTTTAGGAGTACAGTTGGTCTCTGGGTAGCATCACAGTCCCTCAAAACGACCTGTTCTGTTGTCGATGTCGTTCATCTTAACCTGAACTTAACCTTGGCTTTAGACGTCTAATCATTGAACCTCATTGACAGAAACACTTGTCTTTGTCTCTTCTGTTTAGCTGTGCTGTTCTTAATGGACTGAATGTTCTCTTTTTTTCTTTTTTGTAAATATATGTACAACATTTTTGACTGATTATAATTTTTTTTGGTTTTGCAGCAGTTTATTTTGTTGTTGTACAGTTTACTTAAGAACCAAGTTATTTTTCCAAATCCCTAGAGCACATTTGTGATCATGAAGGTAATTTGACTTGGATGTTATAAATTGCATTTGTTGTATTCACTACAACCCAGAGATTGCAGTTTATGCTGAAGAATGTCAGTAGTCGTCCAAGTCATTGGGGAAATTATATATAAGGTATATATCTTTAACAATAACTCGTGCTTACTTGCTCTGTGCTTGGCTCATGAGCAGTGACTTTGCTGACAGTGAGGGCTGTTCCTAATGTATATTTCGTTTAGATTCAATAGGAGTTCAATGAAACATAAATATAACTTGAAGGGGAATCTCATCCAAGAGAATATATGAACATTCAACCACTGTGGGAAATTCACCAAAGTGAAATAAACGCTAATACCCATATCTCTCTTAGTGTGTCACCAAGCAGAACAACAAATCCTTTCATTGTAAATGTTCTGGAGTTAATTTTTGCCATGAGGAGTGTGTGTGTGTAACGCTGCAGTGGGGACGCATCAAGTGAGCTCTAATTGGCCAAAAACAGGATGGGTACCGTAATTAGGCCACAACACTGCAATATCCCTGTTGTAATAATTTGTGAAATATGTATATTTTAGGCATTCAGAGAAATAAATTGGAATGGTTTAACAATGAGATTTATGGGAATTATAGGTGGATGTTTTCTGAGTTGTAATGTGTTGAGCTGATGAGTGTGAAATAAGACAAAATAAGGGACAACTTTTTTTTAAGTCAAGTGATATGATTGTTTAACCATCGAAGATTCACCCATTTCACATTCATCAAAAGACTCTGCACTCATTCCTAATAAAACATACAATTCATTGATAAAATATCTGCAAAAATACTTTTCCTTATTTTACACACTAGCACCTACATCGACAGTGGAAAAAAAAACATTAAGTAGCCCCCTAGAAAAACAGAAAACTATTCATCAGCAGTATTATTGTGTTACCAGACTTATTAAAAAGGCTTGTTTTCTACTGGATTTACATAATGAACACACTTGCCTGGAAAGGCACAGGCAGTTCTCATCTACTGTTGCATAGATTACAAGGTAAAAATAATGGAAAATAAAACACGGGGACATAATTCCAGCTTAACAGGAAGTTAAATGGCTTTCAAAGTGATCGTGGATCGCAATAAATTAAACTGGAGACAGATATGTCAAAATGTGAACTGGCTGCTTTACCCGAATACAAGTGGACAAATATTTCCCTCATCCCACAACAAACACTTTTTAAAACCCAATAAATGTAAGTGTCCCTCCCTTCTATAATTAAGCTTTATCTAAAAGCTCTATTTATGGAACAGAGTTGATGATGATGCTTCATCTAAAACAACAATCTGGTTTTAAGGTATAAAAACTTTGATAGTGTTACACATATAAAGATGCAGCTGGTCTTTGCCGTAGTAAACGCATGTTGTGTTGTTTTTTCCTTATACAACGTGTTTATCTTTGGAAGTATTCAAGTAGTCATCACATTAGTGTACCAGAAACAGAGACTCGTCACCCGTATATTCTTAATTTTGCACCATGCAAGGACAAAATGCTGTTAAAATTTCATTCTTTTTTTGGCCGTCAAATTAGCCGTAACTTTCAATTCTCACATCTGCCTGACGAAGGTCACACCGACCGAAACGTTCAGGATTAAAAGTCCTCAGGCAAGCTCACAGTGTGCGGGAATCTTTCTTCTATTTTTGATCTACTCTACTTTTTCCTATGCACCTGTAGATAAGACTTTTTAGTGGCGTGCATGAGCTCACTTTGAATTCTCACATATAAATCAGAATATTACTATAGTGCCTCAAAAAAAATTCTAGTAACATGTTAATGCTCTAGCTGGCGTCTGTAGTGTGACTGACCTTGTAAGACTATCAGCTTTCCCTTGGTCTGTCCTGAACTTCTCTTTTAAAAAAACATTTAAAAAGTGATTGTCGAACTCACTCCGTATTTCTGTAATTTGTGTGCGGCCTGACACGAGTTCAGTCAAGATGTGGTTCTTCTGGCTCCTCGTCATCATGCTCGTGGCTGCACTGCTGAGCAGGAGCCACATCTAGAAGCTCTGCAGACTCCTCTTCTGATCCTGCAGCTCCCTCCACAGCAAGAGGACGAGACTCGTCTGCCGTTGACTCATCAGCAGCCAAGGACTGGAGATCTGCAGGGGATGGGCAGGGAGGGTCTTCAGGTGTGACAGGGGGCTCAGCAGGAGGATCATAGGAGTCTACAGGGAGAGATGAATCACCCATTGGTAGACTTGGGATCTCACTAGACTCAGTGGGAAAGCTTTGTGGATCTGTGGACTCTGCGGGCAGTTGATGTGGTTCAGCTGGTGGGAAACCTGAATCAGAGAAAATGTCAGTAGAAGCAAGAGCAGAGGCGAGGTCCATGGTGGCTTGGGAGCTCAGCTCTTGTGACTCATTCTGGTCATCAGCTGATGATGAGAGCAGTACGCTGTCCTCCAGCTCCTCTGCACAACAAGAGACCAAATCCAGTCAGGATTAACAGTGGTTCATAGAACTGTATTAATATGCAATGCATTCCCTTTATCTACTAAGTTAGAAAGGAAGTGAAAGGAGCTGCTGCGGTGTCAACTCACCAACACCAGAGATTTCACTTTCCCTCTCCTCGTGCATAGCCAGGGAAGTGTTGGTCATGTCGATGGATGACATGGACAGATCCAGCCTGTCCACCAAATCTGCAGCTTCAGAGTTCATCACTGCCACCTCAGAGTCTGAGAAACCTGCAAAAATAACCAATAGATTTTCATGGACACACAGGTAACAGGTCAGATGACAGACACATGTTGTCTTCAAACAACTGACCAGGGTCCATGACTCTGTGGATGGGTGGAGGTAGAGGAGCTTCCTGGAGAGTGACCTGGTCCATGTCCAATACTTCTTCACTTTGGCTTGAAGGTGCCATTAGAGGCGCCTGAAAACACACAGAGGTGAGAGTTTGATCTAATGGAACATTATCACAAATCAACACAAACACTCATATTGCTGACTATTATTATCTTGTCTCGCAATTCAATGGAGTACGTTGAGTCTGCAAATAGTTGTATTGGTACTGAAACAAAAATGAGCTTAACAGTTAGCCACTTCGTGAGTGTGTTGTCAACAGCTTTCATTGATATCAAATTTTTATTTAAAAGATTGAATTTATCTGTCATGACCACATAAAGTATATTGAGACATCTAAAGGACCAAACTGAAGATCTGGTAACTTGGGACATTTCTGTAGACTGAACAATACCCTGTTTATAGAATCAAATAATTCAAACTGACTATAAAAAAAAAAGTAATTATTAATTACAGCACTTATTCAGCATCTACCTCTGTGAATCCATGTGTGGGCAGAGTTGGAGAAGGTTTCTCTTCAGGAACAGGGGTGGGGGGCTTTGGAGTCGGTACATTGGGATTTACAGGGATTCGGTGCAGGTAGCCGTAACCAATGCCACAGCCCAAACTGAAATGAAACCTTTTTATTATTTCTTATCATATTATCACTATCAAATTATTAATACATTTTATAACATAAAATCATGCCACACGTAACACCTTCAATGTAAATGACTGGCTGACTGACTTTGTTTACCTTTACAGTGACTGGTTTGTTTTGGGTGTATCATTGCAACCAAATTCAGTTTTAAACACAAGAATGAATCTGGATGCAACTTTCTCTTCATTCATCAACATAACAGTGGAAATAGTGCATGTTAAACACTCCTAGGTGACCATGAAATTGTCACATGTCTGTGTATGGTTGCATACCTGCCCTCTCCTCCCCATGCTCCATTTGGAGTGACCACCACCTCTCTGCAGCCATCTGTTTGTGTGCTGTAGACCAGTAGCTTCAGCGGCTTCCCTTCATGGGCCTCGACCAGTGAGAAGAAGTCTTCTGACTGGAAATCAGAAACTCTGAATCAACTACAACTCAACTTTTGAAGATGCCTTTAAACACAGCTTTATAGAATAGTATATTTTTTTACTCATGGTCAAATAAAATGCCTCAAAATATCTCTGGAAATATATTTGAACCCAACACAGCGATGCATGATGTTAAAATGAGCCTTACATCTTGCAACACCTGATCTGCTCCAACTATGTAGTCACTGTGTGGCTGAAGGCCGGCCAGTGCAGCAGGTGAACTCGCCTCCACATCCTAGGGGAAATCAATTTCAGTAATAGAGCAAACACAATATGAAGCTACTGTATGAGCTAAGAGCAAAGAGACTCAGACCAGTTCAATGAATTTTCCTGGATAAAGCAGCTTACCAGGACGTGCCAGACGTTCTCGTTGGCTCCTTGGTAGCTGCAGAAGCGAACACTGGCACCCAGCAGGCCCTGTCCTCCCCACATGTTGCTGGGCACCACCTCCAGCTCACGAACCCTTGTGCTTTTAGTGCTGTACACCTCCATCTTCACTGCTTTCTCCATGTTGGCCTTCAGGATTTCCTTCAGCAGCTCATTTTCCTCATTCTTGTGTACAGTAACAACAGAGGTCAAAGGTCAAATTATTCAATATTGTAGCTACACAGTAGGGGAAAAGCTTCTGTTTTTAACATCTGTGTATATCTGTGCACCCTTTATTCAAACATCTTGTGGTGAATGACTAGTGTCAATGCTTATTATAAGATAATCAATAAACTTACAAGTCTTTTACTGTCCAACGACAGGATGAAGTCGAAGAAGGGCTGCAGTCCGGCCTTCTCTGCAGGTGAATTTGGCTGCACCTGTCAAAACAGATAAGCGTTTTCTACCCAATTTAAATTTTGATTTAAGAACTGAATTTCAAATATTAACGTTGATGAACATGGAGGGGACCTTTACACATAATATACCACTACACTCAATAAATACAACTAAGAACAATTTATATTATGAAATCGCTGATTCAACGTTCAAATTGTAATATGGTTTCCTCGGGCCGATTAAGCTCTCTTCCTTTGAACTGACCACCTGTTGCAAAAATAATGAAGTCACAATAACGTAAAACATAGAAAAGCCTAAAGTTCCCATTTGACAAGCCCAGACAGCTGGATCGCTCTCGAGTAATCGATCACTTTGGTCCACTAATCGCTTGAGCACTAAAATAAGGTTTATGTGTTTATCTGTCTGTTTTCTTGCAACGCCGTGAAAAGTTTGCAATAAGGCAACTTATTAAGTCCAGTAAAACATCTACTGTAATTCATTATATACACCAAAGCATTGGCTACAGGTATTGATCTTGCCATAAACGTCTCCCATTAAGATAAAGCGTTGAGCACCACTTAAACGGAATGAGAACTAGAGGATGGCGTTATTTGAGACGACTTAAACGGGATTAAAGTTAATTTCTGACAACATTAAATAGCTAAGTAAAAGTTTGCGTTGCATAATGGTGTCAACTTGCACTGGGGGCTGAGCAGTGCCACCACCACGTCAGTTTTAACCGGTATCTCCGCAGCTAGCTCTCTGTTAGCTTACACTAACGACTCATGAGGAGCTGCTGCCCCAAACTCAAAGAAAGCTGATAGTTAAATGTCTTACGCCGTGCACATGGTATCCGTACGTCCCTCCCTCTGACACCTCGGAACTCTGTGACAGCCCCATCTCTTTCAATAACTGTCAAATATGAATATTACAAGAAAATAACACGAGCGTGAGAATTATCGCGGCTGACAGTTGGCGGCCATCTTGTCTGCAGGCCAAAGCAATCGAACGCTGCTGCTATCGGGAGTGCGCGCGCTCACTTACTGTACAGCGCGCGCACAAATGATAACAATGCAAAATGTACAAAATCGTTCCAAATATTTCATATTTGATATTGTGTTCTGCCTTTTTTTCTGCCTTTGGTTTGGTTTAATTTAACATTTTATCAAAGAGAACAGCAGACACAGAGAGACCAAATCGCAAAGCTAACTGTGAAAAGTTCATTTTGTTTTTTGAATTTGGGAAAACTGCTAAATAATGTGATTTTTCATACACCCATGAGAATTGATCATCAGCAGCTGTTTCTTCCCTTGTTAGGTTGAACCAAGTAGTAAGGAACAGAGTAGGGAGTGGGTGTGGGGTTACGAGTTGTGGAGCATTGTAACTCGCTTATGATCACTAGTAAAAATCAGAGCTCGCAAGTGAAAAAAACGTCAGAATATGCTTTGTACAAGTTCTCGTTACACCCTTGTACATTGTATATTCTTATTGTTGATATACACATATATTATTGATATATAAGTGTCTTTAATATGTGTATTCATTATTATATATAATAAACATAAGTGTTATGAGGGCACAGCTATTCACATGATTCTCATAAGGTTATGTTTGTTTGTTTTATAAGAGCAAGTAGTGATAAAATTTAAGTGGCTCCACAAAAAGACCACAGCAGCAGACCTTTTCCACTAGCAGTCACAGAAGGGGAAACACACTTATGAAATTAGTGACATTAATAACGACCTCATTCCATTCATGCCAGCCAGTTTCAGGCTCCTGGTATTGTGTCTGCTGATTGACTGGAATGTCTTACTGGGACACTTAATGGAGATAAGCCAAAAATGTGATTAGTGTGTTTTCCCCATAGAAGAGTATAAACATCTGCTGTGAATAAGGGCCATTATGGCATAATTCAAGTCCAATAATCAGTTGTGTTCTGCAGCACTTCCCAAAACTCTGGCCTGAGTTAGAACCTGCAGACTGAACTGAATCTATAACCTTAATGTCTGTGCAGTCCTGGTTTCTTCATGCTACCTACAAACCAGTGACTTACACAAAATTACCACTCATCAAACAAATTTGATATCAATAAATAAAAATGATTTCTTTTATTATTCCAGTACAGACATTCTAACCATATATTGAACATATAAGGGATAATCCACAATGATTCTTGCAGTTATCAAAACTAATTCACAAAATGCAACCATGAGTCAAAGAGGATTATCCTGCTTACACCAGGGCCAGCGGCCAGCAAAATATAGCTGCTTTTATTGATATCCTGGAAAAATATGGCCTTGAAAAGTAAAATTAACTTTTGAAAATTATGCATACAGCTTCATTCATCAGAATCCAACATTGTCAATGACCATGGTACAAGAGGAAATTAAATAACACCTCATTATATTGATTCATGGAAAAAAACAGGACATATATTAGTTTATTCAGGTGTGATTTCTTTCTCAAAACAAAGGCAAATTATCTTTATGAAATAGAAAAAATATCCAGCTCAGAAAATATTTCATCAATCACTCTTTGTACACTGAAATATTCTTACAGATATATAAAAGCAGTGCTCTTTACATATAATTACATATAGCTTTTGTAATCCTGATTCACCTATAAAAACTGATTATCTGTGACTGAATAAACCTGCTCTGGGCTTGGTTCAGTCAGGCCGATCAGAGACTCCAGGAGGTAGGTGCTCGACTCGCACTGTGGCAGATTAACAGACCTGAATAGCTGGAGATGGCCAAAGCTGTCTGGATGCCTGTGTCCTTTAAAAGAGCTGTGCAGTGGCCCAGAGGGGTAGTCGCTGTCAAAGAACTCCAGGTCGGAGTCAGAGGACAGACTCAGGTCCATGTACCTGCCTGATGAATAGTCTACTGTGGGGGAGGGGGTGTTGGGGAAGTCCTCGAGTGAGTCACTGTCAAACAGGTCTCTGGCCTGGTTTGCATTTTCATCAAGATAATCCGTCAGCGAGGTCCTGCTTATATTGTCTATGAATGTGTTTGCTGTGGGTGGTCCCGTACTGTCAGAAGTTGTGCCGTGTGTGGTGGAGTTGCTGTTGTACTGAGGTGATGACTCTCCCATGTGCCTCAGTTGACTGCACATAGAGTAGTTGTCATTTTGAGAGTCACAGATATTAAGGGAACGAGCCAACCCTCCGTCAACCTCAGGGAGATTCTCACTCCCCGTGAGGCATCTTCCTGCATCAGAGTCAGAGGAGGAGCAGGAGGATTCAGTCATGTCGCTGCTACAGCTGTTTTCCTCCACTACTAACCGCTCTGGGATGAAATGGAAAGAAGGAGGGGCAGGCAGGGTGAGAGAAAGACCTTCTTCCTCCATGCTAAATGCAAAAGGGCAGCTCTTGTCCTGTGGTTTCTGCACTGAGTGAGCCTCATCCTGCTGCTCGTACTCTATGCGGTCCTCTGGATGCTCTGTCCGGTCCTCTCGGCTCAGTGTTTCATCCTGCAGTCGTTTCTCCAGCTCCAGTCTCATGACAGTGTGGATGTAATGGGTTTGCACACGTCTCGAGTCAAACTCAATGCGTCCACGAGTGTTTCCACAGCCATCCTTAGTGCAGCCACATGGGAAGTTGAAGCGGTCCACCTGTGTGTGTGGAGGAAGAGAGAGTTGTGGGTACTTAAATACAATACAGATTATTGACACTTCATCAGAGGTTTATCACTGACAGACAAATGCAGGCAAAATTTGAATTGTTATATTAAAAAAAGTTTCACAGGCCTGCTAGAAAAATACACAAGCACTAAGTGGGGCAGGTGATATGAATGAAATCTACAATTACAATATATGTAATATCATACCACAACACTGACATATTGAGAAATTGTTGTAAAATGACAAGAGTGAAATGGATGACTGTCTGAAATGTCCAGTTTCTCTCATTTCTTTTACTTCTACAGTTCAGTGATATAATCATTGAGAACATTCAATAATGAATTGTGACATATGTTTTATATAATCAATAGAGCTAAATAATATCCTGTTTAAAACAAACTGAAATGAAGACAGCTGGAACTTGATGTTTCACTGTGTACATCACATTGCCTTGCACTAAGCACTAAAGACACATGTTTCTTCTCTCTCTTCATTAAAGACTGGTATGCATGAGACTGCGTGAGCTTTAACTAGAGTTTCATGTTCAAATTTGTTCAACTTTCCAGTGCCAAAGATGAAACATCAAACCTGTGTGACACAATGACTTGTCATGGTAAATTCAAGAGTTTAATGTGCTTCAAATTATGTTGTGTGTGCTTCTGAAATAATTGTGTTAACATATAAGGGACACTTGATGATTACCTGGCACTTGATGCCTGCCAGACTGCATGCACAGGTCTCTGGCTCACAAAAGCCTTGGCAGTCACAGCCACATTCCTCTCTGGAGAGTCGCAGGGCGTGAAGCTGCCTCTTCTCCTCCCGGTCAATCCGCTTCACCCCCACTGCCAGGAGGAGCGCCTGCCGCTGTTTGGAGCTGTAAGGTGTAAGGAAGCCTCCGTCTTTAAGCTCAGCATCGCTGATGTGGAAGTCACCGTCTTCATCTGGGATTTGATCCACAGTGAGCCTGTCTGCTTCTTGCTGGTCCATGGCCCCGCTGATGACCAGCTAGAACAAAACAGCAGACACAGTGAGAAAAGTGCTACACAGTTGAGCAAAGTGAACTAATGTCAAGTTTAAGGTCACTTACTCTGTGTTTCAATGCGTTGAACCTCTCTTCTCTCCGTCTTTCTCTGAGCTTCTCTCTGCGCCTTTGCCTCTGCTCCACTGCATGCTCTGCCACAGTGTACCTCTGGAGGGTGCTGTGCCTCTGCACCATCCCCAGTGTGGCACCTCCACGTCTGGGCACGCTGGTGAAGCCCTGGCAGCGTGGGAAACTGAACACTGTCACCTGGTCGAAGCGCACATTGCTTTGTGCATCTCCAAGCTTGGGCCTCTTGATGATGGACCGCACTGCTTGGGTTTGAAAAAGATACATCAAACATTAGGAAAAAGTGCTTTAAAAAGGAACAACAATAACTAGATTTCTGATCATCTAATTGTTAGACAATCAGAAATCTAGCTATTGTCCTTGCTGAAAGTCATTGTAGGAAGCTTCATGAACAATATCTACTACTGTTGGAGCGTTCAATACAGGCCATGAACTTTGGCACATGCTGTGGCTTCTGTAGGCCTGGGATGGCCACTAGGGGACACACTAGGTGCTTCTCTTAAGTAACTTTGGTTATTAGTTGGACATACTGTATATGTGGGCAGGAAATACCAAGAAAGGGCTACAACTGGACAGATCAACAGCAGACGGAGAACAGAGGTGAAGCTAAGGGTCTAACTGCTGGAGGTTGACCAGGATGTAATTAGACTCTTTCTGCCAGTTTAGTTGTTAATATCCATCAGGTTACTGTTTGCTTTGACAGTTTGGTTTCAGCAAATTGTCGTGACCTTCACACATAACTGAGGCTGAACTCTAGCAGCAGTAAACAACCCAGAACAGTTGACTAAGCCCTGTCTCAGCTGCTCTGTGTGTCTCAGCAGCTCCACACTGGGGCACTGTTTGAACCAGTTGTGAGACCTGGTAGCAGCTTCAAGTCAACAAACCTGAACTGTAATACATGAGGTTTTGGAGTGTGCAACAGAAGAATATTTTCTCATTCCAAGCCTTGTGTGCAACTTTGTGATACCTGGGTGAGGACATTTGATATGACTTGTTTAAAGGGACCTTGCTATTCAAATTGATTCCACACTATGCTATTGCTCAGGCAAATGAGCTTCCACACAACTGGACAGACAGTCCAGAGGCAAGTCATTCTCTGCACATTATCGGGAATGGCCCTAAGGTTAGCGTTTTCATATCAGCAAGTCATAACAGTGCTGCTGCAGGGTGATAAGAGACACTCCTATAAAACACTGAAGTGAAAACGACCAGATAAGGAAGAGGTTTGCATTATTTGAAAGAGTGGCTGCTGGCTTGGGGACTTACTGGGTAATGCAGTGGGTGAGGAGGGGCTGTGAGGGGTGAACTCCTGGTTGTCTGAGGAGCTGCTCTCCCCGTCGGACTCCCACTCCGAGGAGGCAGGGGAGGAGAGTGAGGATGGAGGAGAAGAGGAGGAGGAGGAGTAGCAGGGGTTGTCATCTACCTCAGCAAACTTTCTCTTAAGGATGCCTCTCATTGTTTGGCTGTGGTGGTTGATGTACATTCTGCATGGACGCAAAGACAAAAGGCACATTGGTTTAAAAATTTATCAATGCATAGATCAATATTCTGAAACAGGTCAGTGCTTTGTGGCTTCATCCAAAGAATGGCATTCATTTCAGCATTCCTAAATGAGACATTATATAAGTCAGTGAATTAATAATGCAATAACAACAGCAGTTACACAGCAACAGTGTTTGACAGACCTAACATACATAGTCAAATACAAGGTCTTTTGAAAATGACAACTGCAGGAATGAGAGGATATTTCCTGCTGAAAGCTGCTGCTCTGCTGGTTGAGCCAGTGTCAGGCCGTGAGTTTGTATAGGCTAATCACATCTTGATAGTGATTATCCTACAAACTCATGTTTCATAAGTGTGCAAATGTGGGCTGAAATCCTACTTCCACTTATAACCAGCTGAGCATTTCAGAGAGAGTTTTAAAAAGAAATCAACAGCTCTTTTTTTTCTTTTCCCTGCAGAGTAATTAACATTCCACTGATGCCTCAAGTTTTTTGTGAAGAATACGTGGAAACAGACCGTCCAGCGGCTGTATGCTAAGGGCTGAAGGGGGGTGTAATAGTTCAAGTAGCTGTTATTTTTGGATGTGAACATGGAAAATAAATCCAAATGACTAATTTCAGGGTTACAAACCTTAGTCAGGCAGCTGAGAACTACAAAGTAATAGAAAGTATGTTGTAAAAGGGAGTGATGTAAGAGAAGAAAAGCTGCTATTAGACTAGTCCAACCTGGTGTGTTACACAAGTCACGTTAGCAGTGTGTGTAGAAGCTGTATTTTCATGTTCTGAAAAAATGAAACCTATGAGTGATGACAAACTGCTATGGTTTGGCTTCATGCTTAGGTGACCAATTATCTTTGTCAGTGTTGTTCTGCTGAATAAGTTCCTGATGAAACAGCTTGGTCCACAAAATATCAGAAAAAAAATTACATCACAAGTTTCCAAAAGTCCAAGCTGATTTTGGGGGTTTTCCCTGGGCAACAATCAGAGCACAAAGGTATTCAGCTAATGTCACTGAAGTCTCAGGAAACCTGTAAATATTTACACGTGGGTGGGAAGCTGGACTTAGAGTTTCTGGGGTTTTATTCTAATTGACAAATCTATCCATCTGGAGACTGGTTTAAGTTTTTCATTTTAAGTAATGGAACTGGAAACAGTCAAATCTGTGTGAATTCATTGTCTAAAGACAGAATAATCACGATTTAACTTGAACTCCTCCCCCCGAGCAATTTGACCTTGGGATGTTTCATTTCCATTATGATCCAATAGGCAACAATAAATACAAGCAGCTGACCAGGATTGACACTAACCTCCCTTCAAGAGAAGAAGGGAAGAGAGCATTCAACCAAACACAAGCCACTGAAAACAACACAGCATGTGTGTTTCTAGAAGACAGAGTACACCAGGTAAAACTGTGACAGGGCATCTGGTCAGAAAAAGGAGTATAACCTGCTTACTGCCATTCATCTGCACTGACAGGCTGGATACAGCCACAGTCCTGCACTGACTCATTCAAAAAAAAAAAACAAACAAAAAAAAACACTGTGTTTAAAATTGTCTGTAATAACAAAATACTCAAACACCAATGAGGTTGGGTGTGTGCGTGTGTGTGTGTGCAGGCGCACAGTAAGAAACTTCCTGGATCCATCAGTAAATAAGAGGTGAAACAAGAGACAGCTTATTGTGCCATTTTCAGTGTTTACACAGTAGGAGCCCCTGCTACATAGACAGTAGGTGTAAAGGGATTTATCTGTGCTGAAAACACATGTGCACGTCTGTTCACTGTAACTCACTCTTAAGTGATAGCATTTGTAATCAAACCAGCATTGCAGCATCTGCCTCTTGTCCCAAATACATCACATGTGTTACATTTAATATCTGACAGAGCAGAAAGACTACAGTACATGTAGGCTTCCACTGAGACCACATCAATAATTTAAAGGTTCAAAGCAGCAGAGGCACAGGGTGCGCGTGCGCGTTCACAAGGGGTAAGAGGAGGTGAGGGGGGGGGGGGGGGCATAGTACAATAATGTCCTAAAGTAGTTCAGATTAGGTCACTTAACAATGTGAGAAATAAACCACTGAGAAGCACAATACGTTTAAGGCCCACAATACTTTACTGCTGTGTTCGGGTAACACGCTTTAAATCCCTACAGGAATGTAACACGGATGTCACACCGAGGTTTCATTGGAGAAGAGTGGTTTCCTGTTTGGCATAATACTAGTCATTAGGCAGCTGACCTCTTCACCCCTCGCCGAGACACACGGCGACCATGTCAGCTACAATGACAACACTGTCCCCCCTGTCCCTCCTGTCTCCACAAGCAGCTACAGGCTCATTTAAAGCACAGCAAACTTCCTCTGCCACCCAGCACTAAGTTTGTGTAAGCACTTATAATAGCTAATATCCGCACCAGTCTGACACTTCATAACAGTGTTAAAATGGTAAATGTTAACAATAAAGTACGTGGTAACTGTCCAATATTATAGGCTACATTTTTCGAGATAAACATCTGCGAAGTTCTGACCATAAAATGCGATAAGGTGATTATATAAACTAATCACTGACAGACACATTATAAACCAACACAGGACTCACACGGTGACTTTACGGTAGTTACTCACCACGAAGTAAAAGGCAGCATAATAACAAAGAAGGCTGAATTTGACACGAAGTTATGTCTCTTGTCCGCGGTCCAGCCAATTGAGCATTGTGTGTCCCTCTGTGTTTATGTGAAGGCTCACAGTAGTACTAGTGTGAACATGAGAGCACTGGCTGGGAGCTGCCAAAGAGTCAACACGAGCTTCAAGATAGTTCACCCCTCCGCTCTGAAACCGCCACCGACCTCACACATGCGCACAGCTCGATGTTACTGAGGTTATTCATGTTGGAGAAGTCGGACGTAAACAAGGCTATTTGTATGACTGACACATGGTAGTCCACTTTATGAATGAGCAGCAGCGTTTTCATTTATTCAAAACCTACTTGAGACTTTTATTAGGAGGCGATTTTGACGTCAAATCTGTCAAATCAACTGAAACTCGTAACGAAACAAAACAACCGAAGTTCACACGTTATCAAATAGACGTATTACCAACTTCTGTGTGAACGGTCGTAACGTTACCAATTTCATGTGTAGTCAGCAGGCTAATCTATACTCTTTTGCCCGACGAAGCCGGAAGTACCTGGTGTTGAGGGTTAGCTCCTCTCGCTTGCCGTACTCTCTGCAGCTCCCCTGTCTGTCTTGACGCAGGCGGTGACACAATCAGGGGCAGGAGACGCTCATGACTGACGCTGCTGCCCACAGATTCCTGTCTGCTGTGATCACACTGCGTCGTCACAATAATGATGTGGTGGTAAATAAATCACATGTCCAGCCGGTGATTATCATCAGAAGGCAATCAGCCATAAGAAACGTGTAAGGCCACATGTAGCTACTGGCTCGGAGTTTGTTGTCTGGTTTATTGTTTGAGTAGCTTGTAACTTGGGCCATTTGTTTTCTTAAGCTTTCCATATCATAAAAAAGTTGGCAGAGAGAATGATGAGAGCACCTCAATGTAAGATCAAATAAAATTCAGTGGTATGTAATTTTCAACATTAGTAGGTCTGGTGGTAAAATTTCACAATAAAGTATTAAGGTGTTTCCTGTTTCTATGACCTTTCTTTATTTGTGGTCTCTTTGTGGTATTTTGTGTCTGTGGAAATTGCCTTCAAACACCTTTACATGGCAACCAGACCTCTATTACAGGTGACATGCACTCCTTGGTATTTACTTACTATATGACTCACAGGTGTTCCTCAGTAATTATGATTTTATTCTGACACTCCTAACAGCCAGCAACTCCCTGAGGCGTAGAGGAGCTGTATGTGGGCAGGATTATGGACTTTGGTGCAAAGTGTCTGCCTCTTCTGCCCTAGGAAGAAATCCTCCACCCTGCCTCCACGCTGTACTCCATTTCTTATAAACAGATGTTGGCATGACTTGAACTTTGTCCATGCACACGCTCATTTTGAACGCAGGTTTTTACAGAGTCTACTGAGTGAGAAAAAGCAAAGGGATTAACATTCCAGTGTCTCTGCTTTTAAAGATAATCACAGGCTACTCTGTGTCCCCGACTGGGAGGAAAATGAAGCTCTGCGCACAGAGTGAGGCAGACAAACAGAGCATCAGATTAACAGATGGACAGACAGATGAATGGAAAGACAGACAAATCCAAAACACTCTTGAGCTTAAACCTTGACCCCTGTGTTGATACACATCAGTGCATCAGTGATGAGTTAAACAAAATCTGGAATCATACCAAATACCTGTTGGTACAAATGCTGTGGCCAGAGGTAGAACTGCTTGTCCTGACCTCAGCACTCACTGGAAGTGTGTTACAAAGACTGTGACCCACTTTGGCAGGGATCACTATGGTGCATGTGTGTTTTCTATTCCACTGACCTGGGTGGGTAGTAAACACAATGGAGAGTGTGCAGCTGCAAAGCAAAGAATTAAGACAGGGCAAACAGCACATGAATAAGTAATTACCATTATCATCTTTAATTTGACTTGGAGTCTGTATGAATAATACAATGATATTAATCTAAGTGTTTGATGTGAGGTAGATTCTGCAGCTTCAGGGTACATTCAGTGTGTGCATCCTCTCTGAGATCTCAGAGCGACTTACTCATAACACATGATCAAAGTGCTACGTGAGGCTGTGGGCTATTTATAGCACCATCACACTGCGTGGACAAAAATACATTTGTGCCTTACAGTTGGAGTTTCCTGTTCCTTTTTGCCGGCTGTTGCCACGCACAGTGTGACTTTGTTACGTGTGGTGCGCCCAGTCGACACTTACAGAGAAGGAGATGAGTCATGTAGGACAATGTATGTTTCAGTTGAAAAGCACTGTGATGGTCAGTTCTTGTTTATCATGCATTGTATTTATTCTCCCTATCACAGTCTGACTGACCCACTTCCCTAACGTGGTTTCTTTACATTTTTTCTGCACTGAATTCCTCTTAGCCTACATGTCATGTAAATAATAATGGACAAATGATTGCGCCATAGTACAGGCTCATTATGTCAGAGCTGTTTTCCCCAACAATGTCTCCCACTCATATTCTGTGTCTGACAGATGATCCTGTCTCACATCTGCCCTGTACTGTCAGGGAACAGTGAGAGTAAACCATTATTGTGCTTTCAGGCCAGAGTCCGCGTTACACAACTTATGGCTAACCTACATTCTGGCAGCCTCTCAGGTTGCTGCCACTGGCTCTTGTGGCCCCGTTTTCTCAGTCAAGCTGTGCCAGCAGTGGCCCACATACTGCAATATACTGACAGAGTTGACAAAGCTTCAGGCATGTGAAACTGTGGCCCAGTGTCTCCTTCCTTCCTTCCTGTGGACTCTATCTCAGGGATTTGTCCCCCCTTAAAGACCACTCTCAGTTTTAACTGGCATGACAGGAAGTATCAGGTAGTGTTGTTGTTTTCAGGTCAGGTGGTAATGTAACGTGCCAACTGCCATCCCAATATTGTGTTTGTTTTTGTTCCTGATACTTACTTCCTTGATGTTTATGATAGGCATCATAACCATTAAAATACACCTAAAGTACAGAAAGTATTAGTATTTAGTATCTATCTATCTATCTATCTATCTATCTATCTATCTATCTATCTATCTATCTATCTATCTATCTATCTATGGCACTTGACTTGGAGACATCTTGGCTCATTTTCACACAGCCACTGATGTCATATTTTGACAGTCGTCACCATGGTCGCAAGGGCAAATAAAGCCCAGCCGTTTCTATTTAGAGGGTGGAAAGGCAGTGAATCATGATATTGGTCTTCATCATCAGCAGCAGCAGCAGCATGACTGCCATCTTTTTTTATGCCAGTGGTATTAGCTCTTTTGATCCATTTTTTCTGGCTCCAGGTTCAATGGCCTTTTAAAATGTTGATATCTCTGTCTGAAGCTGGTATGTCAGGCCTTTATCAAAAGTTACTTTCAGGTTTTCAACAAATCTCCAGGACTTAAAATTTAAGACCCTCAAACTTCTTAATTGTCTATAAAATCACATATTCATAACTAGGTGGAATTATGTGTTTCCTCAAAATATTATGGGTTGTTAGATCAGTTGGATTAGTTGTCTGGTGACATAAGCACATAACAATAGGGGTGTGGATCCCCTATCCCATATTCTCTGTTGTCTATCTAGACAGACAGACCACGATGGGATACAGGTTCTAATCTGTAACAATAGGATACAGTGATTTACAGCTGATTCAGTCACAGTGTTTAACTTGAAATAATAAAGATGTAACCAAAATAAATAAAGCAATTATAAGCAGCAGAAATATGTGCAGCTCTGGATTAGGTAACCTTTTAGTTTGCATGGAGACCAGGATAAATTATCTGCTGACATGCTGCTGACTGGTCGTTGTATACCTTCAATCATCTCTCTGGAGTTGGTATTTATTAAATCTGCAGCGTGAAGCTTTTGTCTCCCCCAACTGGCAGTGAAAGTCACTACACTGTTCAATGCAGAGATAAAATCTTCACAAACCTAAACAAACTAAAGATTGTTGGTTGATAAAAAGCATCGCTACCAGTGCATCAGCACAGCAAGGTAACCTCAGACGCCCCTTTTAAACTCTGGTGTCACCCAAGGAGATCTGTCTCGTGCTGACAGGCTTAATCAATATTGTGTTAACTTGTTTGGCAACAGCTCTAGTATTCATTTATATGTAAAAGTCCTGGCCTCCGGCTGTATGGGCACATGAATAAACTGGCACATTCCTCCAATGACGAGGAGGCGCTCGAGTCAGCTCAACGTAGCATTAGCTGCCAACGTTAACACTGACTGTCTGTGCCTCTTGGTGAAAACACCCACAGTTTTCATGTTGCCTTTTAACATGACTGCTAAGATATGTGCATTACCACTGGTAAAAATTTATGAAACGATTGCAAGTTATGAATTAAATGCATATAGTGTACAGATAGTCCAAAATTTCCTCCTACCCTGCCACTGTTAGCCTATCACATGTTGACTGAAATATTGCTGAACCCTGATTAGCACGCACAAATATGTGACATCACATCACCTTGTCTCAAATGAGCTCCACTGTGAGTTGTCGGCACTCCGAGTAGAGTGACGGCAAAACAGTGCAGACAGAAATCTCAAGAGATAACCAAAACTGCTCTAGCACTGGAAAGAGATGTTGTGTTCATGTAGCAGCCCACTGATCCTGTTAAAAAGGCTCGTATGGAAATTAGGTTTCCATGAGCTTTAAACTCAAATGTGTGCCAAACCTCTATCAAAGAGATGCTAATCTCACTTTCTCCACGGTGGAAACGACGAAAATAAAAGACTTTGGATAAAATTTCACCTCAGTGACACCTTAAGTGATTATGTCAACTGCCTTGTTTTTGTGTGTGCGGTGGTGTTAATTCAGGGGGTGACACCAGAGAACTTCCTGTGACACCCTAACAGCACATCATGGCCTGATGCCAGTTTTACTTCTGACTAATCCTGGGGCTTGTCCAGGGGAAATATCATATCTCTGTAGAAAAGCATGTAATGCTACAACAACCTGCAGTCCAAGGAGTTGCTCACAGTGCAAGATGTAGACTGAAAAACTGATATGAAAGAGATCTGTGTTATAATGTCAGTAAGCAGCATACAGTGCACATGTAGTACAGTGAACCACAATGTATAATTCAAATGCCCTCACTTAACAGCCTTGTCATTACTAGGAACAGTAAGGCTGAAAGCTGCTAGTCTAATTAAGGCAATGTACTGTGGAAAAAGTCATTTAATTTACATTTTTGTCATTTTGTCAATTTCAGTCCATGTGTCCTTATAAAACACCCCTCCATGTGTGATCACTTTTACAGTATTTGTTATAAAAGCAAGTCAAGCTGCAGCCCAGAGAGCACAGTAGGTTACACAACTAGAGTTTTCAACAGAAGTGATCTTATCTGTCTCTGCATGTGAGCAGAGCAAGCTGTAACAGCAAAGCAGCTGTGTGATTGGGTTTGACATTCCCTCTCAACAATGAGCCTGTTGTCAACATCAGCCACAGAGCTGTGGTGACCTTTCTTACAAACTCACAAACTACCCTGTGTGATGCAATGTGGACCCAGGAGACATTTTCCCCTGAAGGAGAACAGTAAAATGTATCACTGGGCAGAGATGTATATCTCTTTATGTTTTCTCTGTTTGATTATCCATTCACATTTACAGACCAACAAAACTGTGTAAGTGTACACACAGTGTGTGTTTCTGTTATCATTGTGCCACTGATTGCATTTGGCTGTCAGCCCTGCAGTGGGAGCTCCTGTGCTCTCTGAGCTCCAGCACAGTGTATTCTGCTGTTGGTGTTGGCTGTCACATGTGGCTCCATGTGAGGCTTTTGCAGGAGCACACAGCAGCAGCAGCAGGAAGGAGACCTGCTCTGTTCTCAGCTGTTCAGGCCAGCACTGACTGTTCTGTGGAGCCTTGTGGGTGAGACTGTCTGACTCCCCCGTCCCTCCCCTTCACACTCAATCCCTGACTGATTGTCTCTCTTCCATTGCAGCTGGCAAAACACGTGCAATAAATGCTGACATAGGCTGATACTGGATGGCATTTTCACTGATCACTGGAGTTTAAGTCTGAAATTAGTAATGTTCATTGTGATACTTTGCACTGACATTGTATATACAAATATAATCCAACAATCCATTTGTGCTGCAAATAGGTGTCATGCATACATGAGTGCTCACCTGATATATGAGCATAACAACACATGTTCTGTCAACATGCTGGCAGCTATGATGCCCTTTAACCACAGTTTGTAGATAGGTGGAGGCGTGTTGCTTTGGTGCCATCTCCTGGCTCTGAAATGATATTGAGAAGAAATTCTCAAACAATGTGGCCAGTTGAAAGATGTATTATGCTCAACAATGACTTTGCAAATATTGCTCAGAGATTTAAAAGGCACTTTAGTACAAAACATGAAGGAAAGAGGCAAGTCACCATTATAAAGCAGCTTTAATAGATTACCATCAGATAGTGATAGTACCCTCTTTATCTGTTTTGTCTGTTTGGTTTTTGTCCACTTGGTGGCAGTGGAAAAAATAGACTAGGTATCATAAATGCTTTTCTATGTTCACTATAGGTTCCTTTCTGTATGACATCTTTAATATACACTGATGTATTGTTGACAAAAATACTGATTACAGCAGCTTTAATGTTAATATTGTATAAATAAACACCAGACAGCATGGTAAACCTGCCCAATGAACTGCCCAACACATTTCCTAACTGCTAGATATACAAGTCCACCTCCATGAGATATTCTGAAGTCAATGGAGCAAAACATCAGTGAAGGGTGGCCCCCAGATGATGACCCTGCAGCCAACCCACTTGCACCGCCAGAGGTGTGATTGGCAGCAATGCCCAGCAGATAGCTCACTACCTGTGCTTACAACTTGCACATTCACAGCTGCTTGTGTCATCTAATGGAAAATACTGAAATCACCCTTTATGTGAGTTCTCTATAATAATGACAAAAGATAACAATACAAACTTTCACAACAGGAATTCAGGCCATAATGATCATTCTTTAACCATCATTTATCTATCATTAATCATTCTGAATTTTAGGAGCTTAAACTGTCAGATAGTGAAAAATGTGCACTTTAAAGACAGTTAATGGTTACCTCATGTCTCCTGTGTTCAAGAAAAAGTAAAAAGTGAAATATAAAGTTCCCTCTGATTTATTGGTGTATAAACTTCATGTGGCAATAGTCTGGCAGAGCTGTAACTTCACAGTTTGAGCTGCAGCAGGCTGTAATCATCAACAGGAATGAGCACTACATGCAGCATCAGCTTTTCTGCACTTTGGTTGAGTCCTGTATCGGCAGAATGGAAACAGCAACCTAACACATTATCATCTAAGCACATTAAGGAATAATGGCATGTGAGGTGAATGAACATGACTCCTGCTGCAGCAATAAAAAGACCATGGTAAGCATGTGAGGTGCAGAATAAATGCTGCTGCTCTGGGTTTTGGCATGAGATACAGTAACAGAGTGGCTATGCCAGGCATTTCAGCTCTGACATCTGACTGGACCAGCTGTCATAGTACACACAGGTCTTCTCTGTTGGTACTCTGCATCTTTTTTTTAATGCTACATGCTGACATCGCTGTCATTAGCACTTAAATACAAAATATAACATGTTTCATTTACATGAAGACAATCACTGTGTGATCCTGATCACATGATAGAAATAATCCCCTGTAGTGTTTTATGGACCAATCAGAGACATTTATCAGACCAAGTGAAGGTACCAAGTCCTCATGTCCGGAAGCCTCAAATCACAAGGTGTGAAGGACTTTGGTCACTGGAAATTACCATGTCTTGTGAGAGATGCTCCTACAAGTCAGTCAGAAAGACAGATATGCACAGACAACTTCTTTTTCTCCTCCTCAGGTAAATCTGAATATTATATTGATTTTTGCAATGTCAGAACAGCAGAGGTCTATTTGTAATGATAACAATGTAACTGTGTTATGCTTTGTAACTTATGGGTTTCCCAAAGGAATTTATGTCATATAAAATAAGAAAATAACTTTTTCTGCTCTAAGTTTCCTTTGTGCCTATTTTTGTTTTGAGAATGAGGGATGTCTTTTAGAAACAATATAATCGTATCTTTACTATACTGTAGCACACAGTCACACTGAGGTGCAGATTTGGGTTTGCTGTCTGAGTGCAGACGTTCAGAAACATTAACAAAGTCATATGACTGTCACTGTGACAATCTGTTATACAATAACTCAAATGAAGTTCAGTTGTGTGTTTGAATACTAATAAGGAAGATGAATGAATAAAGAATTTATATGGATTCATATCAATCTTTACTGCTCTAAACACTTTGCAAGCTCTATGATGAGTGACGAAAAACATGTTTGTGATAAAGTGATTTAAATCTCCCTTACCTTAGCTGCCATTAGAGGGACTACCATGGAGACATTTGGTCTGAGGAGGACCCAGTCCCTGAAGAATCTCTCTGGGGGTCAGGAGAGGTCAAGGGTCTTGCCAGCTCCAACCAGCTGGAAGAGGAAGTCTGTGTCTGAGCTGGTGCAACAGTAAGTGCTACACAATACATGTATGCACATGCATACTGTGCACTGTACATTGTTATTTACCTTGTCTGGCTAAGGACTAAGGTGACTGAGTGGACCTGTGGTTTTCCTGCTTGTCCTGCTTCATGTGCATTAATTTACACACTGGGAGCTTCCCAGTCCTGTTCTGGTAGCTAATGGAGCATGAACAAGTTGAACATTTGTGCCATGTTCAAGGACATAAAGACAATTTCATTCATTTTATTCCTCACAAACTTGCAGATGACAGTGTGAAGTTCTATATACAAGCATTATTGCTAATTAATGTGCCAATATATTTCTTCAAACAGTTACCAAAGCTGTGGTGACCTACGGAGCTCTGTCAAAGCAGAGCATAAATTCCAGGTAGTGCATCTGTTTTCTTTGTTTCACCATGAGTAACAGTATTTCAGCCATCAAAACAAAACTGTCCAAAAACTCAAATGAATATCAACCTCTGCCTTCCAGGTGTCTGGCTTTCATCTCTCCAGGAGCCTCTCCATGGAAGTCCTCCCTCAGAAGGAGTCCTCAGGCACCAGGGCTCTGTGTGCCCTGTTTGAGTCCAAGGCCAACCTGCAGGAGAGCTACCACAGCAGCCCTGGGCTGAACCTGAGGTCTGCTGCTGGCTGCCACACAAGGAGAGACTCCCCCCTGCAGGACTGGAGAGGTCATAACAGCCTATTAAAGGAGGCATGTAAGGAGGTGCGTAAAATACGTGAGGAAACACAATATATCACAATATTTCATTGCACTTAGTGCTTTACATCCTATAGTGAGACAAGAACCTCCCAAAAGAAGACTGATGAACAATTAACAACATTACATAAAAATTATTATAAGGATTTAATATCAGCCTACATTTTCCAGCTGGTGCTATATGATTGACGTGATGCTGGTCCTGGTACACACATGTGATAGCTCAGGTCCCAAACACAGTCAGTGGACACAGACATTAACCAGCTCCTGACAGCAACACACTGAAGCCAACCTGGAACACATTTTTTTAGAAATAGTTCAAAATAATATGATTGAATGGGTGAATGACCATTCTTATAAAGCCAGCAGGCGGTCAGCTCAGGTCAGCATGAAGGCTGGGGACAGGGGGAAACTACTAGTGATCACCATTAAGATAACATTTCCTGAGCTCAGCTCTGCTTTTAAATATTCCATGTCTACTTGGGTGTTTTTAACAATGGAAAGCACTTTGTGTTGCATTTTAACTGTTGGAAAAGTGCTATAGAAATAAAGTTTGATTGATTGATTGATTGATTGATTGATTGATTGGTTGGTTGGTTGATTGGTTGATTAGTTGATTGATTGATTGATACTAACCTGGCTAGAAACCATGCAACACTAAAACAGATGTAACTGTCTTGATGACATTACATGTTGTTGATCCACAGGGAAGTTCCCTGGCAGATGGAGTAAAGACCATGAAAGGACTTCAAGAGTCTTACGGCAGAGCGTCCAGATACTCTCAGGGTGAGCAGCAGTGCTATATTCCATGTTTACAGCCTCTGTGATGTGATAGGGCAGATGGAATTGAAGCCAGGATTTCCTCAAAGGCATGAGGTCACGGCTGTATTTTTGTGCCACATTTGATAATCTGTAGTATTCACTGTTGGAAACTTGTGAAAGACCATCCAGTCATTTAATGTCTGTATTCCTGTCAGTCTTTTTAATGGTTTCCAATGGACTAATGGGAAGTTACAGATATTGTGAAATTAGGAATTAGCATATATTTAAAAAAAAAAAAGAAAAAGAAAAAGACATTTAAAAAAAGAAAAAAAAAAACACGACATGAGCATATACAGTGTATCACATAAATCTAAATGAAGTTCCCACTATATAAAATCCTGACAGAGATGAGTAAGTAACAGTAACCTCTGTGTTCTTTGACCCTGGGAGTTGCAAGGAAACAGCTAAATAAAGACAAGGATGTAGTGGTGTAAATACATAACTATGTGTTGGCACACATGCTTAAGATAGAAGTGAGGCTGTCAGTGACGGCTCTGACCGTGACGCAGACCTTGGCCCTCTGAGCTGTGCCCGTCCGCGCTGTGGAACTGATATCACTCCAGCATACTGACGCTTTGACCCTGTGATGTATCTGGTATGAATAAGACACAGGCAGGAATGTGAGCGGACATCTACAGTGTCTCCTATGTAGTTTCTGAGGATAACCGATATGATTTATAGCTTATTATCCTAAAGGAAGTTAAAAATCTTTTTATATTCTTGAAATTACAACATATATTTAAACCACTGGATTGAATTATTGTGAAATGAAAGAGTGCCCTTAGCAGACTCAGCACTGTACTTTCTAACCAGAACAGGATGTTTAGTGTGTTCCTGTTTGTGTTTGCTCACTGACACAGATACTGTCCCACCCAGCGCCCGTTATAGTGGGTGACAATGTAGCTGTGGGAATGGGAGGTGGAGGGGAGCCCCAGTCCCTCAGTGACTAACAGAGGTGATTGACTCAGCCATAGCAGCAGCAGCAGCAGCCGCCAGCCCACCCTCCCAAAATAGCCAAAGTCTTCCACTGGGGCAGCGGACCCTGATAAAAATCAGCTGTCACTGAGGCCACAGGACTAGAAAGCGATCAGTCACAGAGAACTGAGAGGCAGAGAGGAGACAGGCTGTGCCACACATCACAGAGGCCTTGAGAGTCAGCTATCCAGCACTGAGGGGATAAACAGGGAAGGAAGTGAGAGCGACACTGGTGTTTTAGTGAGTATCTTGAGTGTTAACTGGGTTGAAATGGTAAATGCTGATGTGTAATGTAGTTTTGTGTGACAGTTATCATGTTTTATCCAATGGGACTGGATTCGCTGGATAATCAGAATGAATGTTGATGGTTGTAGTGGACATGCTTTGTTTTCATTTCAGCAAAAATACATTTCATTCAGTTCATAAAGGAATGGAGCAAAAAGCATTAGAATAAATCTTGTTAGAACTAATGATGAAATGATTTGTTCTGTAACATGTCAAAATACCCAAACTGAGATAAAACAAAGATATATGATGAATTAAAAAAAAAAAGAAGAAGAAGAAATATTTGATTAACAGACCGTTACTGAAACAATGAATTTATTAAAGAAGTAGTTTCCGATAGTTTTCAATTGACTACCCATCATAAACCTTTAAAATGGTCTAAAATTAAATTATTGGCTTTGTTAAACTAGTGAAACAGAGATGATGCAGATTCTTTCCATTTCACATGTCTTTCCTGAGAGATATTGTATGATGATGTTGTGGGCATCTTCATTAAGTCTTAAGTGACTATCAGTTTTCAGCCCCTGTCATAGACATGTCTGAGACAGGAGGTCAGAGAACAGTATTACTCTGTTATTGGCTTTACTTCTTTCCATGATCAGAGAAGTGACTGTAAACTGCTGAGTAAGATGCAGCATCAAGATTAGAAAAAACAAGAAGGAAAAAATGTATATTGTGCCAGGGTGTGTGTGCACTTTGGGGGGTCCGGGGCCCTCCAGTGTGAGCTACCTTCTGGCATGCAGATTTTCATTACAGTCTGTGAATGTGGCTACAATTGGCAACAGCTGATGGTGGTGAAGGTGGTGGTGTTGAAGAACAAATACCATCTGCATTTCACCATCATTTGTACAGCTGCCAGCAGCCCAAAACTCCCTGACATTACTGAGCCGCTAATAGCTCCTCTTCATTCCTGCAGAATTAACCCAGATCAAAGAGGAGTCAAAAAGCACATGTAAACGTCTCTGGTTCACTTTTGATTTGATGAGAACAGGATTTTACAAACCAGATCCACCTGTTTATACTTGTGTGTGGATGTATGGATGATGAGTGATGAAGTTGACCTCACTTTAGTGGGTGAGGACGCGCATGGATCTCATTCTGCCTGCTCATCCATCTATGCAAAATGCTTTAAGTCCGGACTCGTGAGAGGCGCCGGCTTGTTGGTCCATCCTTTTGTCCTGGGAGGGCTTAGTGTGTGAAAAGAGGAGGTGTGCTCAAATCTGGACATTAGTTACAGCTGGATGGCCTGTGCAACACACAGGGCTGTTGACCTCTACCCATATTGTTCGCTAGGCTGTTGTTGTGGTTGAAATATTTTCTGAATCAAACATATCCACTTTTTTCCTGACTAACATAACTCCACACTATTTCACCATTAGGGTTATTGGGATTTTTTAGGTATTTTTGGGACATTTACTTAAAACAATCATTGTATTATAGCAGCAACACTCAGCTGCAGGTTAGAGCTGAAATCATTTCCATGTTTTTCATGGGGTCACATTCCTCTGGTCAGGGGTTGATGGTTTGATGGCTCACATAAACAATGTGCAAACAATCTGTGTCACTCCAGCTGAGCTAGCAGTTGCTGTTTTGTTTTGTTTTGTTTTCTCTCTCTCTCTCTCTTCTTGGGTGTCATGGTCAATCCATTGCATCCAATTTGGGACACATCCAGGCAGCAGGCAAGCAGGCTGTGTGGGCCTGTTAATCTTGTCAGCCCCCTGGGATCAAAGCCTTCATAAACTGACTTGTTTGTTACGTGTTTTTCTCTTTGGCACAATAAATCACACGTCCACTGAGCTGCTCAAAATCAGAGTTTGGAGGCCACACTGTGGTGGACAACATTGTTTCCATAAGTTAACAAGGAGGTACAACAGCGATAAGAAAGTTTCCAAGATCATATAAATACACACACTATGAACAGCACTATAAATACTCTCTCTCTCACACACAGTGTTATCATTAAACTTGTTGCTGACACTAGACACCTAGACCCTCTCTACTTTGTTTATTTTGGGACACAGTAATATCTGAGTCCTACTTTCTCAAGCATCAGTGCATCTACGTTTGAGACAATCAAAATGTTATTTTACCACAGTTATTGTTGTTGTTAATCAAATTATTTGTACTTTGGCTATAAATCTTATTGGATTTATATTGTCTTTTCTGTGACAGGTGATAAAATTAGCCCATCACTGACCAAAGGAGGATCCCAAGCAAGACTACCCAGAGACAGGATATCTACTTCCTCCTCAGTGAGAGACAGATCAGCTCTCTATCTGTCAAGAGCAGCAGCTATCGACTCCACAGGAGGCTCAACACAGCCAGTGAGTTCCAGAAATGCCTCTCATTCCTCCCCACACGCTGAGGTCAAGGGCTTCAGTGGGGAATGGCCACAATGCTCTGACAATAGGAGCAACTCGACATGTTGCACTTAATCTACTGCATTCCTCAAATATACCACATGTGCAGAACACTGCGTAGTATATAATTATACCAAAAGCAATGCCTCTCATGATCCAAACTGATATAAATCACACTTTCTATTTCTGTTCAACAGGAATTCATTGGTTCTCCACAGACAAGATCTAAAAACAGTAAGGTACTGTATTCTCCTGCTATATTTTCATCCCCATACTGAAGTGTGGTTGCTATTAACTGTGTGCTGTGGTAGTTCATTATTTCACTTTGCTTGCATGAACAAAGACAGTTAACCTTTGACCTAGAACTGAAGCAATAACATTGCACCGGCTTGACATTTACATTATAGATGTTCATAATAACTGTGATAAACTGAATATACACCTCACGAAAATTCCTGGTTAATAAACATAAATGATACATAAAAATAAATGTGACAAGATTATAAAGTCACTTCAGAAGACTACAGAAAAAAATATATCAATGAGTGAACTTTCCACTCATGATCATGAACTTCAAGAGAATTATAACCTGACTCGGCAATTTCCCTCAGCAGCTGCTCTTCTCAGCATTGTTCTTAGCCACAGCAGGTGACCAATTCTTGCAACGAACACAAAATAGAAAACTGACTGCAGGATAGCAATCAGCATCAATTAGAGAAAAGCACAGTGGAGTGAAACTGGACTTAAATTAATACATTTCAATCAAATTAATATGGCATTGTATGTACTCTGTGGTAACTAGCTATGTTTGCTGCTCCCAAGTAGCTAAAGTTAATGCAGGTTTAAATGACTGACTGAATGAGTCAACACTTTACCCTCTAAATCCTTGTCTTTGTTGTCCAATATCAACTTAGCAAATACTGAAAAATGGAACTGTATGTAAAATGTATTCTTCCAGATGTTTCTGGGGAGAAAAAAGAGGCTGAGCCTAGGTTACAGATGTTACTACACTCATAGTCTAGGCTGCGTGTCTGGCTGATGTCTGCCTACTAACAGCTATGAAGTGTTTTGTTAACCCTGGTGTGTCGGAAGATGGTTTGCAGTGGAAAAACATCAAGCGAGGATAGAGAAAGGTAAAGTATGGCTTCACTTGCCAAATGCATGACATTATATTATTTGCATGTACTTTTTCTAATATTGTTTTCATTTACTGAACCCTGACACTATTACTCCCCTCTTTTTTCATTTCAAGATGGCTGACATAGCCAGGAAAGTCACAGTTTCACAACCCCCTCATGATGAAGAAGACCTGCCTCCCCCTCCACCTCCTCCTGTACCTCCTAGACCCCTCGACTATGAAGGGCCTTCAGCACTGAGTAGCCTCCCTGTTCCTCCACCTAAAGAAACCTTCTCCACATTCTACCAGCAACGGCAGAAGAGTGAGCTTAAGAGGCTCTTCAAACATATCCACCCAGACCTACGTGCAAATCTTGATGACGTTGTGGATGATGATATGATGAGGGCGGTTCAGCCAGACAACACAGCAGACGCAGCGTATCAGGGTGAAGTGCAATCCATGAGGTGGATTTTTGAGAACTGGACCCTAGACAATATTGGGGATCCTCATGCAACCAAGAAGCTGCTGGATGATGAAGAGTTAAAAGGTGGAGATGTCAGGGGCACGTCCTCAATGTTTGAGCATGCTGACAGCAGCCAACAAATGTTTGCTAAAAGACAGACTTCCGTCAGAGGTGATGTGAGAACATCAACATGGCTGTTTGAGACTCAGCCCTTAGATGCTGTAAATAAATCAAAAAGAGAAGAGGGTGAACTGGTTGAGGCAGTGCTGAAAGAACCCATCCATCCAGGAGATGTGAGAGGGACTCGGCTTCTTTTTGAGTCTAAAACACTGGGTGACTTGGGACGCTGCAACTCTGTAGAAGACCATAGCTTCCTGAAACTGAGATCAGAGCTCCAGGAGCAGAAAGGAGACGTCCAGAAGACTGTGAAACTTTTCCAGGCAGAGCCCTGCTGTGCCATCAGAGACAACAGTGGCAATATCCATGAAATTAAATCCATTTGCAGGAAGAGATCAACAGCAACAACATCAGTACTGCCCGCTGGCTTTTTGAAACTCAGCCTTTGGACTTGATTAATAAGGGAACTGATGGAGTGAAAATAATTCGAGGCATATCACTGGAAGAGGGGCACAAAGCAGGAGTAGACCAGAAAAGGTGGATGTTTGAAACACAGCCATTTGACACCATACAAGAGTTTGAGGGAGCAGCAGACAATTTTAAAGGAACTGTGGCTGAATGTGAAGGAGAGGCTGATGTTGTCAACAAAAGGAAGTTTTTTGAGATGCGACCTTTGGCAGCAATGAAAGGAGATTCATCAGAAAAGGAAGAAATAATCGGGGGGGATGTCAAGACTTCTCTGTGGCTGTTTGAAACTCAACCCATGGAGACTCTTAGTGACACCTTTGAAGTTGGGCATCTGAAGAAAATTATCCTTTCAGCTGATGAACAAGGAGAAGTAAAAGACAAAAAACAAATGTTTGAGAGCTGCAGTATCAAAAGGGACGCCTCACTCAAAGAACAAGAGATTGAAAAGGGAGATGTTAAGGGATTCAAACATCTTTTTGAAACAATTCCTTTGGGCAAAATTGCTCGTTCTGACGAGGAGATTGTTGAGAAGGAAAATGCCATTACAGCAGGAAACGTAAAGGGTAACACAGCAATGTTTGAGACAACTCCTTTGTATGCAATAAAGGACAGCTCCGGAAACCTCCATAAAATCACTACAGTAAGCCGAGAAGAATTCATCAAAGGGAAGGTCCAAAACTATAAGTGGATGTTTGAGACCAAACCTTTAGACGAACTCACAGATGGAAAAGGAAATGTTGAGGTAATCAAAGGCATCACCAGACAGGAGGATACAATGGGAGATGTGAAAACGGCAAAGTGGCTCTTTGAAACCCAGACAATAGATGGGATCCATTCCAAGTTCAACAAGACAGAGCAAAATGCCTCAGCAGCAGAAGAGCCGAGTAAAGGTGACGTCAAGACTTGCAAATGGCTCTTTGAGACGCAACCAATGGACATTTTGTATGACAAATCAGAAAAAGTGATGGATAAAGAAGCCATTGACAACACCAATGTCAAGTCCTTTACTTGGCTTTTTGAATCACAGCCTCTAGACACCATCAAAGATGGCGAGGAGTACAATCTGAAGCTCTGTAATACCATACAAGACTCAGTCAAGTCAGAGGTTGGTGTTCAAACAGTCAAACATCTTTTTGAAACAGAAACCTTGGATAGAATCAGAAAGGACACAAATTCAGAACAAGACATGAGATGTGTCAGCCAAGTCAACTTTCAGTCAGGAGATGTGTCACGAGTCAAAGAACTTTTTGAATCCCAGTCCCTTGATGAAATAGGATCCGAAATGGTGAGAACGTCTGATGAACAAACCCAAGGTGAGCACATTGAAAAGGGTTCAGTACATAAATTTACTTGGATGTTTGAGAACTGCCCCATGAACCTGATCAACAAGGACAATGATGCAGAAATTCAGAAAGAGAGCAGTGCTGAGAGTGGGGATGTCCAGAACAAGAGGTTTATATTCGAAACCTCCTCACTGGACAAAATCCAACGTGAACCCCTTGAGCAAAAGTCGGTCACTGTGGAACAGCCTGAAAGCAATGTAGACGTGAAATCCAGCACCATGATGTTTGAGTCCCTGCCACTGTATGCCATTAGAGACAAAGAGGGGCAGTTTCATGAAGTGACAACAGTGAAAAAGGAGGAAGTAATGAGTGGTGACGTTCGAGGAGCAAGGTGGATGTTTGAAACAAAACCACTTGATGCGATCAAGGCAGAGAATGAGGTTTATGTGATCCGAGCTGTCACCCAAGAAGATGTTGAAAAAGGAGATGTCAAGGCAGCCAGATGGAAATTTGAGACGCAACCTTTGGACTCCCTTACCAGCAGAGAGGAGCCCTCTGTCAGAGTCATTGAAGACTTTGGAAGCAGCAGTGTGCAGATCAATAAGCAGATATTTGAATCTGAACAGAAGCAGAAGTTTGTGCGAATGGTTAGTGTCACTGATGTACAGCAGGGTGATGTCAGGACCTCCACCTGGCTCTTTGAGAATCAACCGATGGAGAGTCTGAAAGGGGAACCTCAGGAGCAAGGTCCAGTAAAAACTGTCCACAGGGAAGACAGCCAGAAAGGAGATGTGAAACGCTGCACTTGGCTGTTTGAATCTCAGCCACTGGACAAAATCAAGGAGCCTGAGGATGCCTCAAAGCAAGGTGTTGAGGAGGAGATACCAAAAGCTGATGTGAAGTGCACTACCTGGCTCTTTGAGACCACTCCATTGGACAAGATCACTGTCAACAGTGTTGCTGACACCCTGTTGTATCTACACCAAAAGTGTTTTGTTCACTCAAGTGGTATCATAATAGAAGCAAATGAGAGTAGTAATGTAAACATGGCTAAATATCTGCTTGAAAGCAATGAAGGTGTGACAATCCAGAAAGAAGAGGTGGTTGGGGGTAACATCAGGAACATCATGTTGCAACTCTTACTTAAACCAACCCTAAAGCCCCAAGTTACTCTTCTGAGAGAGGTGGAGAAGGGTAACGTGAACACAACAGTTGTAGAACTTCCAGTGTACCAGTCACCCATAACCATCAATCTGGAGAAAGATCAAAGAATACAAAATATTGTCCAGATGATCGATGAATTACTTGTTCAAGACAAGGTTTTGAAAAAAGGAATCATAATGCAAGAAACTGCAGGGGGACAAGCAGAGATGTCAGTTTATTCACTCATCTGCAACTGTGAGACCAAAACTGAGAGTCACATCATCGAGAGGGGAGATGTAAAGTCAACAATTGGAAATCTGTTAGCCACTGCCAATAGTCATAGGACAGCAGCATCATGTAGAGTGGATGACAATGAAAAGGGAAACGTAAACTTGTACAAAAGTTGCATTGAGAAAGGAGATCTGCACTACCTGAAGAGTCTTCATACTGAGTTGTCAGAGGATGAAGTTGATGACAGCATTCTTGCTAAAGAACAGACTGAAATTGTTCACGGGGATGTGAAAGAAGCAAAGAGAAGTCTCTGCCAGCAGAAAGAGCAGGTGGAGCGAACCATTTCTGATGTTTTGCCAGGAGATGTACAGAATACCAAAAAAGTTTTTTCATCAGAGTGCTCTTTCAGTGTTGACAACTGTGTTCCAAAGGAAGAAATAATCCCTGGGGATGTCTTATCAGCAAAGCAACAGCTTGCAGTAAAGCAAGCCGTCATGGTGGAAAAAGAGGAGATTGTGGCCGGGGACATCAAAGCAACAATGCAGTCATTAGAACGTGCAAAGCAACAGAGCATGTGTGTGGAGCGGGAGATCATTAAACCTGGAACTATCTATGACATGGATTTATCGACAGAATGTCCTGACACAGAGGGAAGCCCTGCACAAAAAGAGGTCATTGTATCTGGAGATGTGAAAGCAGCTAAAAAGTCCCTTGAAATGGCTAAACAGCAAAGTATGCATGTGGAGCGTGAAGTCATTGTTCCTGGAAAAATATACAACCTCAGTGTCTCGGCACAAGAGGGAAGCTCATCAGCAGCGACGCAATCCACGTGTTCATCTTCCTCCAGATGCCAGCAAATCAGGACTTGTCCAAAGGTCAGTGATGGAGTGAAAAGTCAGGGAAGCCATGTTTCCTATGAGGCTTGTCAACAAAGAGCAGTTGTAGTCAGGAATTGTTCACCAGAATCACCGCCATCTTTTGTAGGTTATGAGTGTAATGGCCAGACAACAGAAGATGAGACAGAAGAGGTTATCAGAGGAGATGTGAGGGCAGCTATTAGGTCACTGCAGAGCGCAGCCACAGAACAGAAACTCCTAGACAAAGAGGATATTGTAAGAGGTAATGTTCAGTTGGCTCTGCAATCTCTTAAAAAATCTAGTGTAAATGTATCCAAAGGAGACTATAAAGCTGCAATGATTTACAGAAACTCAGGTAGGCCTTGTCCAGGGAGGAGCGAGGCTGTTCACAAGCAGTGTGTTGTGGTGTCTGTGCCTCCATCTGACACAACATTGTCTCCTTCAATTTCAGTAACCTGTGAAGGACAACCACGCATTACAACACAGAATTCAGCACCCAACCCTGTAGCAAATGGAAACTCAATATCATCCAGCTCTGAGAATGTAACTCCACCTCCACTCCCTCAAAAGACTAGTGAGAAACCACAGGAGCAGAGGCCAGTGTTACCACCAAAGCCACAATGGATGAAATCAGTAGCTGTAGAGGAACCAAATATTCCACTTCCTGCTACTCCTGAAGTTGCTTCCCCCATCAATGGCAACGGGAAGAGTGCAGGGATTCCTCCAAAACAAAACAAGCAATTCCCTTTGCCCTCTACAGACAAACTACAAGCAAATGAAACCAATGAAGAAATCTTAAATGAAACATCTCACAAAAAATGTGTTGATAGGACAGGGCAAGATTCAAGTCAGTCAAATGAAGATCTAATAATTCACTCAGTGGCTCAGGAAATCAAGAAGACAGCACCAACTAAAAGGGTCAAATCAAACTGCCAAGTAATGAACAGCACTATGGAGAGAAATTTAATACAGAAAATTAATGCAGCTGAGGAGATTCAGATGTGTATGAAGAGTTATGCAGAAGATGGTAAACAAGAAATGAGCATAGGGTTGCAAGCTGCTCTACAGAACTTTGAAAGAAATGAAAGTGAGTCTATGGACAGAAGAGTTCCTTTGTTATCCAAAAGGGTTAAAGTAATAAATGAGAGTGACAATAAATGTACAAACAAAACCATTATTCAAAAAACCAAATCAAATCCCGAACCTATCAAAAAACAACACAGCACTGAAGTGCAGGTGTCAGACACCAACAGTCAGACTGATATGTGTCATTTACAGCAAAATTACCTCAATGGACAGCATCAAAAGCTTGAGGATAAAGTTGTTCTTAGAGAGAAGAAAGTGAGGGAGACAGAGGACGAGCGGCGACAGAGGCTTTCTGTCCACAAGGAGGAGATCATGAAAGGAAATGTGAAGGCAGCAATGGAAATTTTTGAAAATCTGAAAAAGCGAGAGGAACTCCAAGGAATCCTGTCTCAGGTCCAAGAGATGGAGGGAGAAACCAGCAATGTTGATGTCACCACCTTGAAGACATTATACGAGAATGTCCCTGCTTGGGTAGTCACTCCAAGCAGAAATGCCAAGCAAAGTAAAACACAGGAAAAGAAAGTTGAAGTAGAGGCACGGGATGATGATTTAGAAAGTATCTCCTCAGTTGAGACTGCATTTGAAGACCTAGAAAAGGCAAGTAAAGAAATAATGAATCTGAAGGAAGAGACTCTTGCAAAACTTCTTGACATTGAAGAGGCAATTAAAAAGGCTTTGTACTCTGTCTCTAATCTAAAATCTGAGGCTGACATTGCGGGTTTGTCAGGACTCTTTGATGAGTCTTTCAAATCTGAGCGAAACCATCAGTCTGCCAACAACATCAGGAAAATAAGTATCGGGTCAAGCAAGGCCAAATCAAACCAAACCAAAGAGATAACTGATGTTAATCTGCAAGCAGGTTCAGATTCAAGTTCTTCCAAGAAAGAATACCCAGACAGAACAACACAAAACAAGTGCACAATAAGCCACTGATCAGACAGTCCTCTTCCCAGTCCTCCCCTTCATTCATCTCAATTCACTCAGCTGCCAGAAAACCTGTTGAACAACCAAAGCCAACCATGTCCACGTTTAAACCAAAAACAGAGGGTAGCTCTAAAAGTTCTAATGAGGCAAAGAGTGACCTGGGACAGGAGTCTGCTGCAGAGTCCTCAAAAAATGCTAACAGTCCTGCACAACGCAAGGTCAGTGTGCTTGAGGTGAAAACTGTGCCAGAGCAACCTGCAGGGATAATCGGCACAAAGACTGTCAGTGAGACATATGAAGAGACCGACGGCTTTGGCAACGTATTTGTTTCTTCCATGACCTCAACATTTGTCACCAAACAATCTGACACTAATTCATCTGCTCTGTTTGAAGTAGTTGGGAGTCCAACCAGATATGAAGTTGTAACATCCCCATTATTGCGAAGATCTGGTCGCCCTTTTGAAAATAATGCCAAGGAGGAAGGAACAGTGTTTGTAACATTTAGCCAACCAAAGGACAAGCACTAAACACGCCAATTATCAGAGTGCAATTCCCAGTCCTTTACTTTTAGAAAAACAGTTATTCCATTTGTATATTTATCACACTATGTTTAAATGAAAAGGTTTTGTTAGTCATAAAACTGATGATCTAAAATCATAAAAAAAAAATGTTGACTTTATTGAAAATTGTGTCTTATAGATTTTATACTGTAACCACATGATCAAGTGTTTCTCCTCTTTTATTAAAGATTAGCATATAGTTGAAACTGTATGTTCTGTTGTGTAAATGGTGAAATAAATGACAGTTTAAAAGACGGGGTCTTAAAAGCTGATTTCTATTTTTTTGCACTGGTGCCTCTTTATCCTGTTATTTTATCCTGTTAATATGGAGCACCACATCATCAACCACTGATAAATATGATTATGCCATTGAAAGTCCAGATTCACACAAATATCAAACAGATTTGAAATTAAATAAAAAGTTACCTTTATTTAACAAGTGCTTTTTTAAACATTTCCAAAAACAATATTTCTTCAGATGATGTTGTAAAAATTGAACTGTTTATATAAGAAGCCAACTGTGTCCTACAACTTGGAATCAAAGGAATAAAAGAAAATCATTAAAATATATAGAAAGAAAGAGGAATAAAAAAAACTGACAGAGAGGTCCTCTAATGTCAGTGTCCATTGAACTGAAGTTGTTTTTATTATCCTAGTTCCAGTCACCTGCTCCGGAAATGTGTTCAGCCTGTTTATCACCTGTCTATCCAATGGAAAAAATGGTTGCCAACAAACATATCCTGCACACCAACTGTTTCTGCTGTAAGCACTGTCAGAAGAAGCTCAGGTGAGGTTACTACACAGTTCGAAAAAAAAAAAAAAGATTCAGATCAATTGCTGAGTAATTCACATATTTAGTACACAGATTTTTACCACAAGTACATTTCTATGTGCCGTTTGAGTTAAACATGATAATGGAGGACTTTGGAAAAAAATATACTGAAATCATTTACTTAAGATGATAAAGTACTAATAATAAATCAAATACAATCATATATGAATGATTTTTTTTTAAGTTTAATATCACAAAAGGCTTTGTTTTGTTTCATTTCAGCATTCACAACTATTCTTCGCTTTATGGGGAGTTCTACTGCATTTCACACTACCAACAGCTTTTTAAAAGAAAAGGAAATTATGATGAGGGATTTGGGCACAAGCAACATAAAGATCGTTGGCTTTCAAAAAACAAAGGAATAGATGAGCTGGATGCTCTGCCCACTCCCAAAACTACAAAACCAACAGCTACCTACAACTTGAAAACTTCTGATGGCCCCAGAGACATCTCTGCAAGTGTGTTTGTTACAAAGTCATCTTTAACAGAGCCAGGGAATAAGAGAGATGCTGAAGTGAAAGGCAAACTGAAAATGAGCTGGCCACCGGAGAAGAATACGGTCGTTAATTCATCACAGCGGGCGTATGCACCAGCTCTGAAAAATAAGACCCCTGACATCAGTAAAATAGCAACTAATAGCATGAACTTTACAGAGTATCAGAAAAGTGACAGGACCCAGTTAAAGATCAACCAGTCAGGAGAACTGAAGGACAAGGGGATCAAGGATCAATCAAAGCTTAGCTCACCTGAGTTATGTTCAGAGGAATCAAAACAGAGGAGGGATCCAACCAAAGCTGGAAGCAACCGAGACAGCATCTCTCCAAGAAAGCTCACCTTTACTTCACCCTCTACAGAAAAGGGTTTTATTGCCACAAACCAAAGAATAGTGAAGACAAATGTGGCCCCCACTTCAGAGTCAAACTACAGTCCAGCAGTTAAGAAGCCAGATATATTTCCAAATAGAGCTAAGAAGTTTGTACGATTTGCTCCCAAAGTTGACGTGGCCCAATTTGATGAATCTTCCCAAATGCTCTTGGAGCCTTCACAGCAGTCTGAACAAAGTCAAGTGAATACATCCAAGGATATGCAAGATGAACGAAATGGCTTTGATCATTTGACACCTGACCTCAGTGAACAACAGAGCAAAAATGAAGTGAACCTTGAAATCCCTGAAAATGAATGTCAAGGACAAACAACTGATACATTGAACCAAGAGCCAGATGTTGAAGTTGAGGGCAGTCAGGTGAGTCCTCCAGCTGATATTACAGTTCTCAATGGAGCTGCAGAAAAAGTTGAGGAATCACATGACACTCAAAGTCTCACTGAAACTTTTAGTTCATCTCAAGATGTATCAGATCAAAAGTCATATGATCAGTTGGATGTTATCCCAGAGAGCTCAGTCTCAGAACCACAAGATCCAGCTGCCCTGCATAGCTCTGCAGGACACATGACTGAAGAAGGCAGTCGTGACAGCAATAAAAATTCCCCTGAGAAGACTGACTCAGCCAATGATCAAGAAAATAATGGAAGTCAGAAGAAGGTTGTTGCGAGAACAAATTCTCTGAAGGGTGCTGCAAAACCAGCTGAAAAGACAAAGCCCAAACTGGGCTCCTGGTCGAAAGGAAAGAGTCCTTTGTCTAAGCTCTTCACATCAGGTGGGAATGAACGAACGAACAAGGCTGAACCAAAAGATGCCAAAAAACCAGAAGCCAAACCAGGAGGTGGAATCTTGGGAAGGCTGTTCCAATCATCTTCAGAGAAGCTAGAGGATACCAAAAAATTGGCTGAACAAGATGAAAGACAGAACAAAATATACGATGAAAATAAGACAGAGGAGGTAAAGGAAGCTATTACAGAGGAAATCCAAAACGAAAACACCACGCCTCAAGTCCCATCTCTGGAACAAGAGCATGTGAAGTCAAATTCTGCAGACTCCAACACACTGGAGACTAACAAATGTGAGGAAATAAGCAAGTCTACAGAGGCATCTGACCTGCTCAAAAGTTCAACCATGAGACGGGTGAGGATCATGCAGTTCCCAAACCAACTGATGATCAAGAGTCAGATTTACAGAGCAGTGAGGCCGAGGATCTGCCTGTCTCTGATCCTGGAATCACTGAGTCTGGAGATCTTCCTACTGCTGTGCAGCCACTGAGTCAATCATCTGAGGAGTCATTCAGCCAGTTGACAGCTGAGAAAAGTGGTGATGAAGTTTTGAGTGATCCATTCAATGATGATAATGTTGGAGACAGTGTCACTTCTGTCCCCACTGACCCACTGGTCATCCAGATCAATACTGATGAATCTGTTCAAAAGCCAAATGAATCATTTGATGCAGCAGATGAAGGTGGAAGAAACACTGAGGAAGGGGCGCTGTTTGATCTCAACCATGACCCCCCTGCTGATTCTTCCAGTCTTTTTGGTCTGTCTGAATCTCAGGGAATTTTTGGAAACACACTTGGTGATGTGTTTTCATCTTCTTCAGGGGTGGCTTCTGAGGATTAAGTTTTCTTGACATTCAGCCAATGTCAGCTGAGAGTGAGGTAACACTCAGTATGACAGATGAGCTGAGTGTCGCTGACCCAGCACCTCCAAACCAAGATAAGAATCAAACCTCAGATCCTGGTATAAACAGCCAGGTAGATGACCAGAGCTCTGGCTTTGACATATTCAGCCTGAATGATAATCTGTTCACCCAGCCTCCTACTGTTCATGTGTCTGATCAGGGAAAAGCTGAAGCTCCCACAACCCAGGCATCTACCTTTGCCGATGACACCTTTGGATTTGGTGACATGTCAAATGGTGCAGATATGTTTGCAGTTCCAAACAGTGCAGCCTCTCCTGACTCACTGAATGATTTACTCGGTTTAGATGCATCTTCTGCTGCTTCCTCTTCAGCTCCCATTGATATTTTTGCTGATGATATCTTTGCATCAGGACCACAGCTGCTGCCACAGTCTGAGGCTGGGACTGCTGATTCATTTATGGACAGTCTTTTAGGACCTGAAAGCAACAATACTGAGCAAGCAGCAGAAAAAACAGACACAAACAGCAGCTGGATGGACGACCTGCTCGGGTGATAGTAGTTCTGTGATTTCATACAGTATAATACACAAAGTTGGAAAGTATAAGAATAGAAGAAATCATGTTGAAAAGCACTTTTTAAGTGCATGGGTATGATAAGCCACTTAACAATTAGATAATCAAAGATGCTATTTTCATATACAATTTCATTTTGTTTAGAAATCTGTGTTGAACACAACCCGTACCATTTCAAATTTGTGTGTGTGTTTATATTACAGCTGAGAATGTGTTAACATGAAGAACAGTTTTAAATTTATAGCTGTACATTTTAAGATTATTTTCCATGAATATAGTACAAATTCTGGGTAATTGATTTGATTGTAAATTGTTTCTGTTCATTCTTGAAAATAAAACTTTACAAGTTGAAAAAAAATGCTTGTGTGTATTGATCTGTAATAAAATTACACCCTTTATGTCCCAGTCAACTTGAATTACGTGTTTTGTTCATTGCTCACACACACACACACACACACACACATGTTATGATGAACTATGAAGAACTGCGCAAAATCTAACACTTGATCAGTTGAACAATTTGATCAGACTCATGTATGTGTTTCCAGTCTTTGTGCCAAGCTAAGCTAACTGTTTGTGGCATTAGCTTCACTGCATCTTTAACCTTTTCTTCATAATCTTCTACTGCTTCTTATAGTATGTTGTAGGCTACATTTTGTTTGTTTGCCACAAATATGAGGGAATATGAGGGAGGGTCCTAAGTCTGCACATTTGACGGTGACTTGCTAGCTTATAAAGCTACTGAATATTTATTATAGGCTAAAACTGGAAAGAAGCATTCAACAATGTAAAAACTATCTTGGCATGTTACATTAATTGTTTGATGTTTTTTAAAATCTGCAGTATTTTTAATAACCACACAGCTAATATTAGCATGAACAGCTAGTAGGCCTAACTTACCAATCTAGAAGAAAAGGTGCAATGTCAGCATTAAACATTTCTTTAATCTATTCTTCACCAGCAGCTGTCTTCAGAGGTGGAGAGCAATGTTGAGTTTTGCCTATATCACTTGACAAGACAATGTCAGCTGAAGCTCTTGTCAAACAATCACTTACTCCTGGAAAAAAACATGTTCAGCAGCGAATAAACACCTACGAACAGGCCATTTAAAAGAAAGGTTGGTTGATTATCTTTTTCACTTCCAACAGAAATGTTTCTCACACTTTAGAGAGAATATTTAATGTTTTTTTATTTGTCACAATTTGATTTCATCATGTTTACATAGACTGCATGTTGAGAATTAATGATTCTGTCTGATTTCCAGTTGGTAATACTTAGGCTAAGTATTGACAAGTCAGTAAATGACACTGGTCATTGGTTCATTGGTCATTCATATTCAACAATCAAAGGGTAGGAAATCTTTTAGTGTGCACTTTATACTGCTAGATGATAATGTTCAGTGTTACAGTTTGGTTGCGTTTGCATATGGACAACCTGCTGTGCTTGTGGAGGTCAAGTTCCTGAAAAGACAAAGGACAGATGAGAGACATCGCGGACTAAGTGGTGAGATATAATAACTTATAATAACTAATCTGACCTCAAATCATTGGTTATATAACAATGAATATTTTTGCCTGAGTTACCTGTTATTCTCAGCCTCATCAGCCGTCTCAGGAAGCTCTTTTCTCCTGGTCTCAGGAAGCAGGAGGCCGAGTGCCCCACTGACCAGCGTAAAGCTGCTGAACACTGCGGTGGGGATGACCCAGTGGTACGTGGCCAAGATATTTAGCAGAGGAGCCAGTAATCCACCTGTTCTTCCTAATATAGCTCCTAAAGCTGTGGCTGTTTGTCTGAAAGGGGATGTTGGGCAAATGGGTCAGGTGCTGAATTAGTGTTGCTTTAATTACACATTAGAGAGATGCCATATGTATACTTGTAAATCAATTCCTACCATGCTGCTCATGTTTATTGCCTGATTTGTCAGTTGTCACTCACTTTACACAGAAAGACAAGAGGTTAAAAACAGACTGTTAACACCTACCTAACAGATGTTGGAAACAGCTCCTGCATAAACACACTACATATAGAACCAGCCCATATCAAGAAAAAACGCCCTGCGACAGCTAAAGATGTAACAGCGATGGCATATCCTGGAAAGAGACAAGAAAAGATTTAACAGAGTCAAATGGGACAAAAACGTTAACTGTCTCTTGGCAAACCAAACTAAATGGTGTGTACCTTGGGGGATAGCTAAGGTGAGTATGCTGAAGACTCCTGCACTTAGAAGTGTGACTATGAATAATACTCTTCTCCCAAACACCTCCAGCAGCCACATGGAAAATATATTAGCTGGTATCTCAATGGAACCAAACAGGAGCTGTGTCACGAAGATGCTCAAGCCAAAGTTTCCCATGTTAAAGTACAAGCAGAAGAGGCCAAGGTTCAGTGAAAACCTTAAAAACAGGAAGTACGTGATGAAGAGAGAATGTGTTGTATCGTTGCATGTGACATTTCTGACAAAATGTTGCTTCACTCATAGATTTTGTGATCAGTCGTTTCACTGGCAGCAGCAGTTTGCTGCATTTGGTCTCTTTCAGCATTTAACCATATTCAACAGAGGTTAAAATAATAAATATCAATACACCTTTTTTTCTCAGGAGAGATGTGAAATTGGAGCTTACCATGCCATGGCAACAATGAAGAAGTATCTGGTCAGAACAGATGACCTGAAGATAATTTTTATACCTCCACTGTTCACAGTGTCATTCACTGAAATCTGTGGCAGAGAGATTTTGTTCATTTCAAATTCATTTGAATAAACTTAAGATAGATATGTAAATAAAAGTTTTTGTTTTAAAAACTTTATTCTGTCTGATTTCTTCAACTTTTTTTTGTCACCATCTATCTTGTTTTTCTCCTGCAGCAGCCTCTTTGATTTATTTTAATGAGACAAAAACAAAAAACAAAACAAAAAAAGCATCCTTGCACAAAGACACAGACTTTAATTGTACTATTTATCTGTGTGTCAGTTGAACTTTCAGTACCTTGTCAAGCAGAGAGTGAGGAACAGTGCATTTGTTGATGGCTGCTGCTTTGACAATCAGCTGTTTGGCCTCTTCTGTCCTCCCTCTGCTCAACAACCATCTGGCTGACTCTGGAATAAACCTGACATGAATAAGGAAAGTGTCACTTCAAAATAAAACAATACCAGGGGATCAAGAAGAGTTGATGCTCACCATATGTAGACAACAACCACTCCTAGTGGAGCTGCTGTGACTAGTTGAGCCAGTCTCCAGTCTCTGACAGCATAGACCACACCAGCCAGTATGCACTGCCCAAGTGCACCACATAGCTGAGTCCCACATACTCCCCATGATCTTTTGGACATCCCAATCCACTCTGTAGCTGCAATTAGAAAAATATAGAATATGTCATTTTGAGTCAACTGTTTTTTTGCTGATTCTGCAAAACTCACCACTTAGCTAATATTAGTACAGTGTGACAGTTTTTACTTTATCCATTTTAAGACCTCTGCAGTATGGTCTTAAATATGTATCTGATTGAATGAAATGATACTAAATTTTAAAGCTAAAGCTGCATGATAGTGTATTGGACAGTGAATGTACTAGTATTGAGTGGGCTTTTTGTCTATTTTGTAACATATTCTGCAATGCTCAGTTTACTATAGAGACTACAGAGCCAATCACGCTAATGTTAGAAATTGTGTATATACATACACAGTATTACACAGTTGACTCGATATCCTCCAGCTCCAACTCCAGCCAAGAACTGCAGTACTAGATATAAGTAGATGTCGGGGCTCAGTGCTGTTGACACTGTGAATATGAACATTAAAACCAGTGGAATTTGAGTTGCTCGTTTGCGACCAAACCTGCAAGAAACAGAAATGAAACAACATGATCCAACAGACAGTAGCTTCCAGTATGGTAAACACACCAGAGTAAGGTGCTTGTTTCATGTGAGCAATATCAAATCAATTCAATACAACAGTCACTCTAAAATGTTATAATGTTAAGGGAAAATAATGCTGCATTTCATTATAGCCATGGAACCATGGGGACTATTTTAAGATTATCTTAGCTTTGGAATTAATGCATCAATACAAGAGAAAATGGTTGTTTTTTTTTTTTTTTTTTTTTTTTTTGACATTCAGGCAAATATGCAATTCTAATGCTCATAAACAAGTTTTGGTTTGTGTGGTACAGTAAGCCTGTGCAATACTAGAAGAACCAAAACGCCAGAAGAGTCCTATAGTCACATGATCTTCATGAAACACTCAGCTTGTGCCTATGTTGCAAAGTTTGCAACTTAAGTTTGTTTATGCAAATAATAATCTATATCTGCAGTTTGTGAATATTTTTCCCGTGACTTCACATTCAGAGTACAGCATGGCTCATACTATTTCAGCAAGGTACTGTGTGAGCAAAGACAAGAAGAGAGGCATATACAGACCACCTGGCACATGTCAAAAGCCTATAGATGTGGCTCAGTCTCAACACTTGGATCGTCTTGTTTTCTGAATTACAACTTTGAAATATGTAAAATTACTAATATAAGTAAGATGTGAAATATGCACTTACGATTCAGCAAAGGGTCCAAATGTTAAAGAACCAACAAGAATGCCAGCCAAGAGCATGGTTTGAGCCACTTCCACCAGCTTAGCCCTGTCACACACTAGATCAAACTGTTCAAATAATAAAAAAAATGTTTAATGAAATGTTTCCTGAAGGTGAATACCAGGTGTGCATTTGTAAAGACTCATTACTTACATCAGTGACTATGGTGGCCTCATACAGAGTGTTGTAGTACACCCATCCACTCTGACAGCCTGTGGTCTCATTGAGTCCGTACTCCCTGATGGAGCCAATGTCCCAGTCCACAGGGACAAACATCCGACACCTGCTGAAGGTCCCATCCTCCTCCCGGGGCAGAGTCAGGTTCAGCTGCTGGTCTGTGGTCAGATTAGGATCAGCTCTGAGGATCCAGTCTGTGTTACAGTGTCGCTCTGGATCAGACTGGATAAAAATACAGCTTGCAAATATAAAAGCCAAAAACAAATTTGGCAAGCAAAGAGCAATCAGAGTGAGCTTCTGGAATAAGCCAAACTCTCCAATGGTCCTCAGGATCTCTCCAAAATCAGCCATGTTGATATCAGTTGTCTCACTTGTGCGAGTTTGAAAATGTTGGATCACACAGTTGAACAATGCCCATTAATGTTTAACCTAACATAGAGATGCATGATTATATTTAACTGGTCTTCATCTGAAGTGCACTAAAACTTTATTGTTCTCTGAAGAATTTGTGGCTGTGTTGTGATTCACATCTGAACTGAACCTCAGGATGTCTTTACAGCTTAACTCTCTGCTGTATCTATACAAGACCTCCTCCTCAGAGGTGTATGCATTATATACAGTCACACACATAAACAGCATCCAACTTCTGTTGGGCTACAGTGGATCTGTAAAGGAACTCGCCTTTTTAGTGTTTTAGTGTTTAGTGTCTTTATGAGGTACACATTGTACATTCCAAACCAAATCAAACAATCATGTAGCAAATCCCACTTTTATGATCCTTATAATCTTACTTGTTCATCTCACACACTCATTTTAAATGACACAAATGTTCACATATTGATCAAGGGGTTTTATTTTCACTTTGTCACTATGGGTACTGCGTGTAGATTGATTGTGGAAAAGAGTTGTGTTATTTACACCAAAATTTGTAAAAAGTGAAGGGGCATGAACAATATAGGCTTAACTGTGTTCATTTGGTTATGCTGTCAGCCGGCGGTGCTCTGCTTTTTAATATCGAGAATATTTATCACCTGCAACAGCTTTAACTCATATTGCTTTCACCATTCAACTTTTGCCTTGTTCGAGCCAGGACTGTTTTATTTCTCACAAATCGCACCAATACAGTGTGTACTACCCTGGGCTCGAGAGTGTCAGGCATTTAAAAAAAATAAATACACAGATCCCTGTGAACAGTGCACACTGTATTATAAGGATCGGGTTCAAAATGGTGAACAGTTAATAATTTATTCAACACAATATTCAAGACAAAACGTAATGATGGGATCAAACCATTAAGTTGAATATTTACATTTATATTTCTTTAGGCCTGTTTACATGTGTTTTGCATTGTTGATTAAGTCTATTATCTGATGGGAGACGGTAGTGATCGCTGACTGCTTGTGACAGTAAAGTGTAAAGTGGTCTCTTCAGCACATGTGATTTGACTTTACAGTTTCTCCAGAGGGTGGCAGAAGAGGTCAAGACACAGAGTTGAGTAGAGGAGTATGAAATATGGAGTGTGGCGTAACAAGTGCCTAAGGAACTTCCATAATGAACCTTATGAAGGTCTCGTGTAAATATTGTGCTATTCTTCTATTAGACTTAAGTATTTCTTGCATGACTGCATATCTCATGTGACCTAGGATAGCTGCTTGACTGCGGAAGAATGAGGAGAGACAGAGCAACAACATACAGGAAAGTAAATAACAGAAGTGGACAACCGGACTATAGTTTGGTTGATTTGCTTAGTGGCAGCACACTCGATGCTCCCTGGGTCCTAATGGCCGCCTTATTTCTGAGGAAGAAAGGAAGACAGAGAAGTGTGATTTCAGTTGAACAGTGTCATGTTTCCTATAATGTTCTTTATTTTAGATGTGGTTTCTCACAAATCTACAGAAATAAAACTATTGCTATCTGGCAGGTTCATGTTGTCATATTATAGTTGACAGTCCTTCTGAACAATAATTTTCCCTCAGCAGGGATCTGGCTCACCTGTTGCCCTCAGCTTCATCAGTAGAATCAGGAAGCTCTTTTCTCCTGGTCTCAGGAAGAAGGAAGCCAAGAGCTCCACTGACCAGCGTCAGACTGCTGAAGACTACGGTGGGTATGGACCAGTGGTACATGGCCAACATGTTGAGCGGTGGAGACAGTAAGCCACCAGCTCTGCTTGCAATGGAGCCCAAACCAGATGCTGTTTGTCTGAAACATGAGTGGACACATGTCAGACCTGCACAGCTTGTTACTTAGAGTATTTCTTTGTGGTTTCATAAGTCAAAATGCAACAATATTTTGCAGTCAGTACAAATATACCATTCTAATTTACTCTATCACTGAGTTTTAACTTGTAAAATTCAGGAACATTACATTATAACCAACACGTTACTATTCATTAATTGCTGTAAGATGGAAAGACTCAGCTTACCTGAAAGATGTTGGGAACAGCTCCTGAACGTATACGTTGCATACGGATCCTGCCCAATTTATGAAAAAACGTCCTCCAGTAGCTAATACGGTGACAGCAACAGCATCACCTCAAACAGAAAAACAGTGTTGGAGAAAATGTAAAAGACTTTGGAGCAGAAGTCTGAGCTAAATGTTATTGACAGCATATACACAGTGACAATGCTAACATGATGATGCTCATCATGCTCATCTTGATTCAGCATGTTTGCATGCTAACATTAGCACTATACACAATGAACAGATAAAACTGGTGGAAAGTGATAAGTTTTTCCAGATATATTATCATTAATCAATATATTTATGTGAACAGGAGAATTGCATGCGTTGCGAATGACAGTTTAGCCAGTGAAGTGGATTGTGATTCTGATGCTTTAAGTGTTGGTATGCTTTAAGTGCCTGTGGCATTATGAAACACTTACCAACAATTTAACTTTTAAAAAGAAGAATCACAAAGAGACGGTCTGAACCTCTCTCTTAAGCTCATTCTCCAAGTGCAAATTAATGAAACACCACAGACTGACCCTGAGTGGCACAGGCTGACTCAGGGGTGAATGACCCATGACATGCCTGGGCCTCTATCTCTAATTTATCAAAAACCAGACAGAAACAATGTAAATGCCATCTGAAATTACTTTGGGGAACAGCCAGGATTAAGATGCACAACAATCCTCCAGTCAGAAGTGTTGACATCAGTGACACTTTTCTCCCCACTGCTTCCAGCAGCCAGATGCACAGCACATGAGCTGGTAGCTCAGACAGACCAAATATGGCCTGTGTCAGGAAGATGCTCAAGCCAAACTTTCCCACATTGAATGAAAGGCAGTAGTAAGTAACGTTCAGTGAGAACCTGAGGAAAACAAGAATTAGTCTCACGAAGAGAAAGAACTGAATGTTGAATATAAATAGTAGAGCTTGGAGTCATATATACTGAAAAATGTTACTTACCATGCCAATATTAATGTTAAGAAATACTTCCTAAGCACAGGTGATTGGAAAAGAATTATTATGCCTCCCTTTTTCTCATGTTCTGTCAGAACAATCTGTAATGCACAGGAGGTGGACACAACATCATGCTAACATTTGCTTATCATGTTAGCGAATCATGTACTCCAACAGCCTTGCAAAGATTAGAAGTGTTTGCTCACACTGTAAGAGAGTGATGAACACTATTACGTTTTTAATGACAGTACGTCAGTCATTCTGTCATGACGTCCCACATAACTAATAGATTGTATTGTTTCCAGTCCATTAGAGTTCAACATCATTCTTCCCCCTGTTGTATAGCAGCATCTGTAGCATTGATACTGTGTTGTCAGTAATATTACATTCAATACCTAATAGAAAGGCAAAAATCAGTTTTCATGTGAGGGGTCAGTACCTTTTCCAGCAGAGAGTGTGGAACAGGACGTTTGTTGATGGCTGCCACTTTGGAGATCAGCTGTTTAGCCTCCTCTATCTTTCCTCTCTCCAACAACCACCTGGCTGACTCTGGAATAAACCTGATAGGAACAATATCAGTGACACCTTTAAGTGTGTACTATTTACAATTCAAAATGTGGTAAAGAAAGGGTTAATACACACCATATATAAATAGCAATCAGAGCAAATGGAGCTGCTGTGATAAGCTGAGCCAGTCTCCAGTCTCTGATGAAGTAGATCATACCAGCCAGTATGACCTGCCCAACTGCACCAAACAGCTGAGTTATACATGCCCCCCATGACCGTCTGGCCACCCCAATCCACTCAGTGGCTACAAACAGAAATCAACACATCAGCCTTAATAATCAGGTTATCAGAGGAGTCAAAAAAAACTGACACATGCTAAAAGAGAAAAAGCTTTAGTTACATTGTTTAAAATTCTCTAATAATTTGAATGTGAAAAGAGAAAAAGAAAATGCATTAATGTTATGATCACAGTGTATGAAGTGACGCAGCAGTATGCAGTACAGTATATAGGTGATTATATGAATGGCTTATGTCATTTAACAGTGTAAATTATCCTCAGGTGTGTAGCTGGAGGCTAAGTGTCCTGAAACAGTGTAAAACAGGGAGATTAACAACAAAGAAGGAAAGTATGAATACAAGAAATTTTTATTTATCAACTGACCACACCTAGATAACAGCAGAGCCTCATGCACAAATCTGACCATCATGAAGGTTAAAATGTTCAGTTTGTGTTAAAACTGTTATATAACAGTGATATGATCATCGGAGCTGGAACTGACATGTGTTTCTAATATTTTTCGACTCACTGACAAAAATGTTGTGGGCAAAATATTGAAAACATTTACTGTAGACTCCAACATCTCTATAAAATGTACTCAACACTGTAAAACTGAACTGAACCCATACTTGAGGTTTGAATTATATTACAAGAATGTTGTATTAGGCTGCACTAGTTTTACCTGATTTTATTCACCAAGTTAACTATAGTTTTATTGATGAAGACTAAAATGTTGTCAGTTATGAGACTCCATAAAGAACATAACCATGACCCTGAGAGCACAACACACTGCACGTTAAGAAGACACATGAAAACACTGCAAGTTCAGAAAACATAGTCATGTGTTTTACAACACGTGTGCAGCATGTTGCGTGTGTTTTCTTACACGGCAGAGGCCACTGTAGAATGCTATGAAAGTTTAAAAGACAACAGGTTGTAAGTTTGCATTATAAATGATCTGTCTTAACACAGATTTACTTTACCTAATATAACCCCGTTAAGCCGATAACCTCCGTAGCCAATTCCCACCATGAACTGGGATGCCAGGTATAAGTAATAGTTGGGACATAATCCAGTTGTTATAGTAAATATAAGCATCACAACGACAGGTATCTGAGTTGCTCGTTTCCGACCAAACCTGGAAAAGATAGATTAATACAATAACCTCCTTACTCAGATATGACAAACTTTCTGATGATACAGTATAATGGCATGTATATTTTGCACAATTTCATGCACTTACGACTCTGCAAATGGTCCAAATAAGAGACAGCCAACAAGAATGCCAGCCATCAGCACAGTTTGTGCCACTTCCACCAGCTTAGCCCTGTCACACACTAGATCAAACTGTTAAAAAAAAAAAAAAGTTTAATGAAATGTTTCCTGAAGGTGAATACCAGGTGTGCATTTGTAAAGACTCATTACTTACATCAGTGACTATGGTGGCCTCATACAGAGTGTTGTAGTACACCCATCCACTCTGACAGCCTGTGGTCTCATTGAGTCCGTACTCCCTGATGGAGCCAATGTCCCAGTCCACAGGGACAAACATCCGACACCTGCTGAAGGTCCCATCCTCCTCCGGGGCAGAGTCAGGTTCAGCTGCTGGTCTGTGGTCAGATTAGGATCAGCTCTGAGGATCCAGTCTGTGTTACAGTATCGCTCTGGATCAGACTGGATAAAAAATACACTGGTAAAGTGAAAAGGAAGAAAAAGGTTTGGGAAGCAAAGAGCAAAAAGGATGACCTTCTGAAATAATCCAAATTCTCCTATACTCCGCAGAATCTCTCCAAAATCAGCCATGTTGACAGAACTGACTTTCAGTTTAGAGATGCTGCTCGATGATGACCTTTAAACAATGCCCATTAATGTTTAAACCCTGGGCGATACAGTCAAGGAAGGATGAGACAGCATTTAAAGTGTAATTGCATTTTGAAAAAAACAAAAAAGAAAAAAAAAAACTGACAATTTAACCAGAACACTGCTGTACCTCTCTGTGTGTAACACTTTGATAACCTCTTCGTGCTTTGACTTGATGCCAAAAAGTTACATTCACCTCTGCACTCACTGATCAACAGTTTTCACCAACTTCTGTTTTTCAAAATGGCCATTTTACAAACAGTGGCAATCTTGGTAAACAGCAAATGTACAAAAAATTAATAAAGTGTTTTTATCAATTTTATGTATTGACATTTCTCAAAATCATTTTTGCAGGAACTAGTAAAACCACAGTAACATTGTTCTGTTGACTCTCTGCAGACATTGTGTTATATCATGTCTTATCTATATAGATAGAGAGAGAGCTGCTGATCTTTAACAAACTTTTACAATATGCTGACTTTTTGCCTGTATTACATCAGAGGTCAACACGTTACACAATATGGAGCCATTGTAACTGTAGTGACGCAGTTAACTGAGATTTTGCCGTTGTAAAGGATAATAAAATAATCTTTTCAGGTTCATGATTTTTGTTTTTCCTGTCCATAGTGATCTGCCCATAAATGCAGCTTTGACCCTGACACACAGTGCAACTTGTCTGTCTGATGACCCTGGATTAAGGCCACGAGCTGAAAAGATTAGTCTGACAGAGAGGTAGCTACTCCAGTATTTTTTCCCCTCTCCCATTCACTTTAGCACTGGAAACTGAAAAGAAAAGAACAAAGCAAGATTGAGCTAATTTACATTTCTAATATCAACCAGGCATGTTTTGTCTTTGTCATGTCACCAGTTTAAACCTGTCCAGTCTGTCAGCCCACATGTAAATTTGTAACTTTCAAAGTGGCAAGTCAAGGCTGGACTGACTGACCGTTAGGCAATCATAAAGCAACCACCTTGTTTTCACACTGATAAGAAGTTGTATCTGTGCAGCTGGAGGTTACAAATGATACTTTCAGAAATATCTTTTGGGTGCAGGCTTGTCATATTCAGGTGTTTATGGTTGAATACAGTTCAGTTTACTTCCTCTGCATGGGCTTGGTGCCATGTTTTTGTATGGAGTAGTGAACTGACAAAAAGTGAACTGTCAGATGATGGTGCATCATCCTCTCATGCTTTAAATACAACACAAACCATACACATTACACATACGCACGTCACTAGTCTTAATTAACATCAATTTAGTAATTAGTTGCTTTTACAGGTCAGTGCTGACTACTGTCTGTTTGATGTACTGTCTCTCATGTATTCCCTCTCAGGACCTGTACATAGTGCTGGGTGAGACATTTCATTTGGCCATAATCCAGATTACTGCTGATCTGAATTAACTGAGTTATCGCTTCAAGAACTTATACTTTCTGACAAACAAACTGAAGTACATTTTCTATCAGTATTTTATTTTTCCAACAGACAGCAGTAAAGACAGAACAACAGGTCAGAAACGGTAAATGAGTAAACACACTGGGCTTCTGAGCAACATCAAATGTAGAGCACAGTCCAAATGAAAATATTCTTCTCCGAGCCAGTTTGGATGTTTGTATTTATTCAGTAGTTAATGAGCTGTGGCTTTAATGAATGCAAGCCGAGACAGTTATCAGACACAATCAGACACAGACATACACACAAATAAAAGATTTGCAAGGCCTCAGGAAATTTGATGCACAGGCTAAATAATAGACAGACTTGGCACTTATGTTCAGTTAGAGAGATTGGAGATTTGGCATTTAGAACTGAAGAGATGACTTGGGTGTTTGTCAATATTTGGAATATCAATGCAAAAAGCTGGCTGTGGTAATGTCACTGTCACAGTAGTTTAGACTACCTTTCCCCAGTTGCTCAGGAGGCAGAGTCAGCATTACCTGCAGATGATTCACACTCAGTTTCAGAAGAATCTGACAAACTGTCCTGGGTGAGTTGATAATTGATAAAAGTTGAGGTGCAGGCTTAAACATAAATATCTTTGCTGTAGCACCTCCCTGAGGTCGTTCAAGGTTTTGTACTTTCACTTTTCATGGCATCATTTTTCCCTAATTTTTGATCAGTTGCAGTTATCAAAGCAGTACTCTGAGAAAAGCTGCAGTTTCATTGGGGCCCCAACAAGTGAGGGACATTTCATGTTTCTAGGTCTTGTGTTGCACAAACACCTTTTAGCAGAGAATAATAAATAAGGGGAGGAATAATCAGAACAAACACACATGGGGTTTCCCAAATATAAAGTTTGCCAACTAGAGCTTGGTGCAATTTCTGCTGTTGTTGTTGTCAGCCATGTTGGAGTTACTTCCACTCCTCTTAGTGGTCATGTTCCTATAATGAAAAGGACACAACATTTATATTACATTATTCTGGCCATATATGTTTATTTTTTATCTTTATGTGTTCATGTATGTGTAGTCTCAACTTAACTCACTAATAATTATGAGTTACAATAAGGATATAATATAATATAATATAATATAATATAATATAATATAATATAATATAATATAATATAATATAATATAATATGATAGATTGGCCTCTGAACTATTGACTTTCCAGAAAGACTCAGTGACTAACTTTGCTTTTTTGCCCTTACAAGCGATTCAGTTAATAAATGTCTTTTATTATTCTTGATTAGTTTAAGCAAACAAAACAAGGGTTGTATTTCTTCCTCTATGTGTGTATTTGTGAATGGGTGATGGTTCACTGCATACCATAACACATTGTGTACTGATGTCCTACATAATGAAGTGGATGAGCTCATACAGTTTGTGTGTGAGGTCCTCTCACCATATTATTATAGGAGGAAGATTAATCCATTAAATATGGCTCACCTGTTGCCCTCAGCCTCGTTGGTTGAATCAGGAAGCTCTTTTCTGCTGGTCTCAGGAAGGAGGATGACAAGAGCTCCACTGATCACTGTCAGGCTGCTGAAGAGTATGATGGGGATGGCCTGGTGATATGTGGCCGACATGTTGACTAATGGAGACAGCAGCCCTGCTACTCTAAACGCTATGGAGCCCAGACCAACGGCTGTTTGCCTGAAAAGTGGAACATGGAGTTCATTTTCCCAATCTATACAGTATATATGTTGAATGTAGATAATTGAACATCGTGCACATTTTGCTGTTACGCACCTGACAGAGGTGGGAAACAGTTCCTGAATGTAGACCATACACACCGAACCAGCCCAGTTCAAGAAGAACTTTCCTGTCGTCACGAGGGCTGTGATAACAACAGCGCTGTCTGATATACAGAACATATTAAACCAAGGGAAGTCAAACTAATGTATCCTCAATGACTGAATGTGAAGGAGAGGAAATTCACCTTGAGGGAAAACCAGAGTTAAGAGACAAACAAGTCCTCCCATCAGGAGAGTTGATATCAGGGATTTTTTCCTCCCCATCAGCTCCAGAGCCCAGATACAGAGGAGGTGTGCTGGAAACTCAGAGATCCCAAACAGGAACTGGACCAAGAAGATGCTCAGACCAAACTTACCCACATTCAGAACGAGGCAGAAGTAGCCAAGATTTAACGAAAACCTTAATAGCACAGAACATAGCAAAAATTCATTCAAGGTAAAGTACATTTGAAAATGCATTTTGAAATGTGCTTCACATACCAGGCAAATGATATAATGAATAAATTTCTCATCAGGAATGGTGAAGTAAAAATTGTTTTGAATCCTCCTCTCTGAACTTTTCGTTCCTCAGTTACCTGAAGGGAAAGTGAAGTTTAGAGGACAACACTTGTTAGAAACGATCCTCCTGGTTCCTGAAGGATAAATATTACTTTACTTGGTTTTTATGTTTTTCATTGAAACATCTTGACAGCTGTTGGGTGAACTGCTGTGCAGTTTAACATGATTACTCATGATGACCACTGGCTTATATGAGATCATTGGTTTCAACAAACAAACAAAAGAATTCAGTTTGATGCTGAGCTCACAGTGCTTCTTCTGGATTGGTAAGTTGGCTCTGTAGCAAATACAAGTTTTTACAAAGAGCTTTCATTGGATCACATGTGATGAGCTGAATCTGACTTGCCATGTTGAGCAGATTCTCTGGGATTTTCTTTTTATTGATTTCGGCAGCTCTACGTATCAACTTATTTGCTTCTTCGTTCCTTCCAATTCCCAGCAACCATCTTGCAGATTCAGGAATCCACCTTGAAAGATATAATTTAAATGTCAAACTAACAAAAGGTTTTTCAGAGTCGAAACCACAAACACAAACCATCAGGGCTGATTACAATTTTCCTGAAACACAGTTATTATCTTATGTGATTTAGCACAAAGCAATGAAGCTAGAGAGATGTGGGTAAACTCACTGTGGCCTGCTGGCTGCACTGACTGAATACAACACCATGCAAAGGCAAAAAATAATAATAATAATATATAATATAAAACATAATATATATACATATATATTATACACAACACATACCATATGTACAAGATTACAAAGGCCTGAACTCCTGACATCACATACTGTGCTGTTCTCCAGTCACGAACAGCATAGACCAGACCAGCCATGGCACACTGTCCAAGAGCTCCGAACATCTGACTCACACAGGAGGCAAAGGACCTTTTCTTGACCCCAATCCATTCAGTGGCTACACACAGAATTGAAACACCAAAATCACTGCAGAGCTAGTGCACCAAATGTTTTTAAAGAACAGGGCATTACATGCTTGTTGTAATAAATATGCTGAGAATACATGTATTATAATTATTTCATACCTAATACAGTAGAGTTCATTCTGTATCCTCCAAGTGCAGCCCCAAGTACAAACAGGACCGATATGTAAACATAAAAATTTGGAGACAACCCAGCAACCAAGGAAGACACTAGTATGAGGACAGCTGGTATCTGGGTGGCTCTCTTGCGGCCATACCTGAAGTTTGTAGAGAGTGAGTGACTGTTGAAGGGTTATGTTTCCCAACATTTTGCAGACAACCTGTTATATCAATTTCAGATCACTTACGATTCAGCTGTTGGTCCAAAGACGAATGAACCAATGAGTAAACCAGTCATGATGACTGTCTGTGCAACTTCAGCCATGTTGGATTTGTCACAGACGAGATCAAACTGAAAAAAAATCAGTAGGAAGGTCAGTACAGATGACACCAAGGATTAAATCACACATCACACTTTACTTACATCAGTGACTATGGTGGCCTCATACAGAGTGTTGTAGTACACCCATCCACTCTGACAGCCTGTGGTCTCATTGAGTCCGTACTCCCTGATGGAGCCAATGTCCCAGTCCACAGGGACAAACATCCGACACCTGCTGAGGTCCCATCCTCCTCCCGGGGCAGAGTCAGGTTCAGCTGCTGGTCTGTGGTCAGATTGGGATCAGCTCTGAGGATCCAGTCTGTGTTACAGTGTCGCTCTGGATCAGACTGGATGAAAAGAATACTACAAAAGAAAATTGGTAGTATGAAATGAGGGAAGGCCAAGCCAAGAGTGAGAACCTTCTGGAAGAAGCCAAACTCTCCAATGGTCCGCAGGATCTCTCCAAAATCTGTCATTTTCACACTGCAGATGATGTGCTCAACGAAGTGGGAAGCTTTAGTCTTACTCAGGCATGGGTCATAGTCAAAATAAATGTTTAACCACCTGACTTCAGCCAGTAACTAAATGTGTGAACACACATTCTCAGTACAGATGTATAGTGTGTTTGCTAATGGTTGACCTGGTGTACAAAAAGAAAAAACCTGAGCTTTGAGACATCACATTTTAAATAAACATCCACCCGCACTGAATTCCATCATGTGACTTTATTCAGCTACTAAAAATCATTTTGCATGTGCTGACATTTTTTCAACAATGTATAGACTTTGTCGAGGAATCTCGTGTTACCACAAATATTCCACTTCAAATTATGCATTTGTAGATGTAGACTTTTTATGATTAAGCATATTTAAAAATATATGTAATGATCTGTAAAAAAAAAAAAAAAAAAAAAAAAGTTTAAAAAAGAAAAAAGTACTTGCCAATCATCTGATTAAATTAACACTAATCATCCAGTGCTACCACAAACAGGCAGAATGATGAGTAAATGATGGAAGGGAAATAAATTTAGAAACTCTGGGTGACTTTCACCTCAAAGCCTTTGATGATCAAAAATTATTTTTCTGCAAAATCACACACATACACACACTGGGAGAGAGGAAAGTACAACTTGTGCCATCTGGCTTGTTAAAATAACATTTCATCCATCAGCTCGGACAGGTTTCAATGAGCACATCATGACGTCAAAGCACAGTGTGTGTCATTACAAGCTCCATGTACTTCAAAGTATAGGCATGTTAACGTATCAATAAGGTGCCAATTGAACAAATACTTTGTGCATGATTAGTGATGCTCTAACAAAAGGCCAACAGTGGAAAACACTACAAAACAAATTTAACGATGTACTGAACACAAGTCTCAGTCTTTTTTGCCTTAATCAATATTTACAAGTAAAATGTTCCTTTTATCTGACATGTACATTTAAACAGTCAATGAATCTACATTGTTACATACAAACCTGTTGGTGTGACAGTGCATGGAGTTGCCATCAAACGCACATTTACAACTTCTTTACATACACCAATTTACATCAGTACCTGAACAAGGAGCCAGATCTCAGCTCTTTGTACGCGGTACAACAACCATAGAGCTAAACTGGGAGTGACGACAGTGATTTGTTGGTGAGTGTTTATGAAGAAAAGTGACTACAGTACTGTGAAAACAACTTGCCTAATGACAAACAAAACCTAAAGTAATTTCTGGCTTCTGGAAAAGTTTAAAGGGCTACTTCACCCAAATATGAAAAAGTTAACACTAGTGGTGTCCAGCCATGCAGTCAGTTGGAGTTTTATTTGCTGAGATTCCTGCTGCCCCTGATTATATGACGTGTGGGTATCATTGTTCATGGTGTTCAGAGCACTGAAACCTTATATTTAACGAAGGCTAAGAGTCGACAGCTCTGCTAGCTGTTCTCAAACTGCTCTAACCTAATACCAATGGCAACATGCTAAATTGCTAACAACACTAACATGCTGATGTTTAGCAGGTGTAACTTTGTTGAGTCTTTCAGCATGCTAACACTTGCTCGCTAACACTACACACACAGTTCACCTGAGGCTGAGATTTGGTTACAAGACTAAAAGAGGTATCTGTACCACAACCTCAAGGTGCCACTAAGTCAGCGGATCTCCATCCATAGAGCCATGCTGCTGGCAGTAACACTCTCTACTGTACTTTAATAAACTAGCAGGACATACTACATGTTTTTTAAAGGAACTACCAAATTTCAGTGATGTGAGCACCAAGACAAAGAGTCTAAACAGTTGTGCATGCTTTACAGCTGTGCAATGAGCATGCTAATAACACAGCACTTTACACAAATTGCAGCTGAGGCTGATGGGAATGTTGTTAGTTTGCAGAATTTTGGTCATAAAACAAGGAATTGAACAAACTCAAATCTGGACCTGATGGCAGAGCTCAATGAGGTCAGAGTCACCACAGTCAATCAATCTCATCCATCAGAGACATTGAATATATGCAGCTAATTTCACAGTCCAGCCAACAGTATTTGGAGTCATCACAATGGTGACCACACTGTCTGACTAACAGTACCACTCAGAACAAAGATGCTAAAAACAGTTGGTAATTTTTGGGGCACAGGCAGAAATCTCAGAGACAAAAACATCACACTATAAGACCAGAACTACCTGCATGACTAAATGCCACTTTACCAAGTTACAACATCTAGTTTTGCTTTTGGACAAACTGCCCCCTAAAGTTTTATTTCATGTTGGTGGAACGTTTTTAGTTTTTTGAGCGTGCACACCTCCACAGAAGTTCATCAGCAGTCAGCCTGTGACACAAGCTGCTGCGGGCTCAACCCTCATCACCAGCATTCAGGATTCTTCCCAGCTGTTTTATCAGTAACTGTAAACAGGGTTAAGTTACATCTTACAAGGGGACGTAGAAAAAAGGAAATTACCCGTGTCGGTCTGTTGGTGTGTTAACTTCTCATTTTATCGACATGCTTGTAAAAATGACAGTAAATCCTGACTGCAGGTTCTTAAAGCTGCCCCGTTTGGCTGGTTGACTCCTTTTGAACTCCGTATGAACTCCTTTTGAGGTACAAGCACAAATAGTGGGTTTATTCAAGCAAAGAGAAATATTATTTGCAACTAGTGGTCACATACAGTGAAAAGAAAATAACTATTGCATAGTACAAGAATATTAGGAGAGTCTCAATCAGTGATTGATGTCTCAGGTATTGTAACTACAGGTAGGAGACAGAGCAGTTACAGCTGATTTCCGTATCATTGAATCCATCAGTGGTGCAGTCAGAGCAAACACACTGGTTATGTTTTGACAAACCACTGCACACTGATACTGTGGAGGAGAGAATTCATTGCACTGCGTTACGCTGCCTTATACAGTTATCTGGTCTTTAAGAACTACAACTATGCTGCAGTGTGTTTATAAAGATATTTTTATCAGTGTTAAGGGCGATTTTAGTTGAGATTTAATAGACAGGCGTACAGAGAATACGCCATATGATGATACAGAGTTAATTTTTCACAAATCACACTGGTAAAATCTATATTTTGATGAACTAAGGCTGAATTTACACTTTTCAATTTTAGTGTAGCATTAGGTGCCATGTAAAGGTGGCACGACTCTGTGGCACAATTGATTAAAAAAAAAAAAAAAAAAAAAAAGGAGAGGGAAAAAAAGGCAATCACTTCCAGTACTGGCAGGAGATGGTTTGGATTGTGCTTATGTATGAATAAGAAGAAAATAAAGAAAAAGAAATTAGGAGTTCATATAGTTGATTGCATCTGTTCTCCCATTTACTGAATAAGCGCACTGTAAACATTTCAAGTGTGATTCCTGTGATGAACTGAGCCTCTTCTCAATGTGGTCCTCATGCATCCTGCAGTAGTGTCACACTCCTGCCAGCTTCATGTCTCATCATCATCATCATCATCTTCTCCCTCCTCTCTTTGGCAGTAGTGGTTTCTTGGAATTGACTACAATGCAGCTGTGCAATACCAATAGTTTCTGTCCTTTGTTTCTGGCTCTGCTTGACTTAACTGATGCTGAGCTGAGCGAATCCAATGAGTTTAACATCATCAGGAATTTCAGACTCTTCCACACCAGACGCCTGCGAGACAGTGAGCAATAAGAAATTATCCATGATTGTAAACTTCCTACAGTAAAACCTGTTGACTATATTTTACACATCAGTGGACAGATTCTGCTGTATTAGATAAATGATTGTCGTCTGTGTACTCACCAGTTTGAAGGTCAAGTTTCTGTTACTCTGAGGATCATCAACTATCTTTTGCAAATTGGCAGCAACTGGACAGAAGACAGAAAAACACACAAAACTCTCTGTTATCTCAAGCAAATTTGATATTACAGAGGAATAATGTCTAGAAATCAAATCATGGTTTGCATCAGTACATGATTCACTTATTTAATATGAATATGGAATATATAATATTCAAATTACCTGTAAACTGATTAGGCAACTAACTATTTTTGTTCATGCCAATAAAGACATGTGAATCAAGTTGTAACTGAGCAAGTGACCTGACCTCATCAGCCAATCTTTGCTACTGTAATTAATCCACCTCACAGTGCTATTTCTCAAACTTACCAATGACTAAGTCCCTCCCGTCCACCAACCCGGCTGAAACCAGCTCTTGAGAAACTCCGTCAGCAGAGTCTGAGGGGAAACAAGAAGGCGGGTCCAAACACAGATATATGAGACTGAGTGTTAACTGCACACGTCAAGAAGAGAACCAGTCAGGTGATTACTCCTACCTCTGCCAGGCATGAACTCAAAGCGGATGTCATTGAGTTCCTTCTTGGGATTCCTCAGTCTCAGGACGAGGCTGATGGGAACGCTGGCATTAGCTGCAGCTGGATCCTGAAACGGCAACAGTACAGGAATGACTGTGCAGTAACTGTGGATGTCAAGAATCCATTTTCTGCTGGCTTAGAGCATTTCTCTGTTAGTTTTCACCTGAGCAGTGGGTGCATGTGAAGGGCTCCCTGCAGGAGCAGGAGCCTGAGGTGGAGCATCCTCTCCTGCCTGGCCCCCACTCGCGGGGCCCTCATGTGCTGCACCAGGTGCCTGCAGGTGTCCAGTGGTGCTTTCTGCTGCTGCTGCTGGGAAAAGCTGAGAGGCAACAGATTTACATTGAAATCAGCAGGTGTTGTAAGTTTTACATGGAACAACAAAAAGAAATGGACACACATAAAGACAGTCATGCAGATTGCTCTGACAAGGCATTACAATAAATCAAGAATTTCAGGTCATGTCCACCACAAATAGACTCACCTCCATATTCTGGGACCCGTCCTTCACCCTGGGTGACTGCAGAATGGACATGACAGATTGTCAGGATTAAAAAACATGCAATTCTCCTTTTATCCCCCGAATGTATGGACCAATGGAGTGTCGACGGATTAAAGGAATTTGACACAAGGTGACATAAACACATTAAATGAAATCACAGTCAAGATAACAGACGATATAATCCCACAGCCAGACATGAATTAAGAGTGACCACACAGGACAATTATTGGAACCGGGAACTTTAGCAGGTGGTTGAGGACAGTTCAAAGCTTTTCTCCTTCAGACTGACTTGAAACTATTAGGTCAAGTTAGATATCCTATTAAATAATTGCTGCTGTACAAAGTTTTTTTTAATCTGCAGAATTTTAACTATTTAAAAAACCTTTCCTTTAACCCCTACAACAGATTATCAAAAGACTTCGATCCAAGTTGCATCTTTCATTAGCTACAAAACAACAAGCAGCAACATGAATATATAATATAACAGAGCAAAGGCAAGTTCTTTCTAGGTTGGATAAAGATGGAGAACTGGGTTCCATGTAGATGATTTACCTGAGTAACCTAAACATGAGCTACACTATCCATGAGTCAGTTGGCTCCTTAAAAAACTAACTTCAACTTGGCCGCAAACCAGAAGTCCAATAGCTCCACCTGCTGGCTGAAAGGACACTGTGCACACTGAGAATATACAGTATGGTGCCTCAGTAAAGAGGATTGAGTCTATGAAGACGCGGGCATGCAGAGTCTCACCCGCAGCGCTGCCACCGCAGCTTTGCCCTCCTCACTCTCTTCATCCAGCTCATCATCGCTCCACTCCCAACCACCGTCCTCTGTCTTGTGCAGACGGCCACTCGAGCCGGGCACACGGCGCACCTACACAATGTATGGTGTAAGAAAACAAACAAAAACACTAATTGAGAGATGTGCAATGCTTCATAGCAAGTTGCGCATTATGTCTTCCTTGTAAATCTTTTGCAGAGTTGCACAGGCATATCCAAGCATGCATCAGCCAGGGACTGGGACACACCCTGGACAAAGACAACTTGCCACTGTACAGTGACACAGTGTTGTATATTCAGAGCTGTGTTGAAGGCAGACCTTTTTTGATCGCTCTGTTATTGTTGGACCTTTCTGAAGAAGCCGCTCCTGCAAGTACTCGTTGTTCTGTGACAGAAAGACAAACATTTCTTACACGATCTAGAATAGTTCTCACTGAAACATGCTGAAATAGTTACAGTTTATTTTTCTAACTGTGATGCAGGGCTCACCTTGGCTTTTGTGAAGAATTTGTGCTTCAGCAACTCAGCAGCAGTTGGCCTAAATAGGAAAGAGACATGAGGCTGCTCATTATAGTCATTACAAAACTGTGGAATGTAACGGAAAGCAAAACAAGCACAACTTTAATTTGACATTGGGCAAAGAAGGGTTTAGGGACTAACTGACCTTTTTTCTGGATCTTTCTGTAAACACAGGGAGAGCATCTTCCTGAAGGACTTGCCATACTTCTTCACCATTTCCTTATCTGTGATGCCCGTCTCCAGACAGGGAGGATCATTCTGCAAAGTCAACATCAGCACCTACAGGCATGCAAGATCAGCTGTAGTCAGTCCACAGACACAATATAAGACAAGGAGAAAAGCTGGACAATCCAATAGACCACAAAACTTTGCTCAGAATCAAGGACAGCAGTACTAGCATGAATATTCTGCTGTAATTCCAAGTGGCTACTTGTTTTTCTACGGTGAAATAAAAGAAAACAGTCAGATTAACTGCATAGTTAGTCACCTTCATCGGTGGGTATTTGTGATATGGTGCTGCCCCAGTGGCAAGTTCAATGGCTGTTATCCCAAAACTCCAGATGTCTGCTTTGAAGTCGTAACCGCGGACCTGTGGATTAAACACAGGACCAGAACAAAGCTCTTAAAGCCGTTATATGCCTATATTTCCCTGTATTACAGTTATGAGGCATCACAGAGAGAAAACTGAGGCTGTGACAGAAGCCACCTATAAAGAGAGCCTCCTACCTGCTCCATGACCTCTGGAGCCATCCAGCACGGCGTCCCTACAAATGTCTTTCGAACCTTGTTCCTTGTCATGTCTCCTCCTGCTGCTAGAAAGGCACTCACACCAAAGTCTAGAGTGTGTGTGTGTGATAAAAACATGAGAAAATTAAATCAAATTAACTTTAAAATGAAATTTGTTGTTGTGCAGTGTGATCCTTCTGTTGATTTAGAATAGAAACTACAAACATATGTCGGAACAGAAGCAGCCTACACACCGTACCTATACATAATCTAAATTGTACAACCACATATATGTCAAGAAAACACTGTACCGGCAATTTGCACTGAGCCATCGTCCCCAAGAAGAATATTTCCAGCCTTCAGATCCCTGTGCATTAAGAGGAGTAGGATTAAGTCATTATGTACAATTAAGATATCACAAAGTCAGTGAGTGCATCAACAGAGGAGTGGCTGGGCTGTGCATACTCACTCCCCAAATGAACAAACACTCAAGCAACACAACACAAGCTGGTTAAAGCTGCACCTTTGATCTGCTTCATCCCACACCGTCATACTTCTGATTGCGTACATTCAGAGCAAACTATGCACATAGGACCAGAGTGGATTAGTCTGCTCACAACCCTCTCCTTCCTGATTAGGTGTAACTGAGTTAGCCACAGCATCTGAGCTCAATCAGCAGCTTCTCTGTCCGTCTACGGAAATACTGCCCACACGCTGAAACCACAGTCATTTCATCTACCCTAAAATATAATAATTTATTTCTCAAAATAAGGAAGAATAATGAGATTAAAGGAACTAATTCAGACATGAATATGAGTGAACGATGTGTTGATCTGAAACAATGACATGTAAGACACAGAAGGGACAGACAGGCCTTTCTTCTCAGCGGTGGTTCACTGTGTTGCTGGGAGGGACTTTTATGTAAAACAAACTTCCTCAATTATACATTTTCTGTAGATTAAATATTGAAGAAGTGAGGTGTAGTTCAAACTGCAGGCTTGTACACACAGGCAATAGGCCCTGTGTCTGTGTCTGTGTCTGTGCTGAGACTGTAGGGTGAAAAACAGCGGCTGCCACAAGTCAGAGTGCCTTAGCACAGTGTACAGTCATAAAGAGGTTCTGCCCCGCAGCGAGGTGACGCATCATCGGAACTCACCGATGAATCTGCCCATTTTTGTGAAGGTACTCCAGCCCCTCCAGCACTTCTTTCAGGATGGTAGCGATACTGGCCTCATCCAACACGCCAGTCTTATGCTCGCCACGAGAGATGATATGTTTGATGATGTCCAGCACAGAACCTGAGAGACAGTGGAAGACCTGTCACAAAACATGCTCACTGCTCATCATGATAGAATCTCCAGTTTGGCAAGTAGTTAAAGGAACATTTGTCTGGTCGTAATCCAGCGGAGGCCTATCCTGCTTTTAAAACCACAAAACCCAGCCTGCACCTGCACCAACAGCACCACATGATCTCCCGAGGTTCTGCAAGAATGCACATGAGCTCGCAAATAACCTGCTACTTAAGCATTGCTTTTATGTTGTCTCTCTAAGAATGTAGATGTTCACGGTCAACATGTGTAGCCCTGCCAATTCAAAGATGCTGCCTCCACAATCTCTCAAAAGGTTAATGCTCAGAAATGTCTCAAACATTCAGATATAATGCTCAAAAACAACTGAGGTACTAAGAAATATCATGTTGAATTTGCACATCACAGTAAATTCTGACAGATCACTGTCAAATACCATGTCATCAATTTTTTAATGACTTCCCACTTACATGTAAAGACAGGGGTATGACAGAGGAGCACGTTTTACACACTGACAAAATTACAGTGTGTTTTGGTATCAAGTAAAACTACAACATGCAGCAGGAGAGCTAAGTAGTTATTACAATTAATTACTTATTTCCAGGAATGTCAAACTGTTCCTTCAACACGTACTCACAAACTCATTTAACACAAAATACTAACAGCAACATTGCCAACTGCATTCAATGGCTTCTTGAACAACTAGTGAACAACAGACTTCAGATCAGGTTTAACAGTGTTCAATACCTGGATATAGACTATATATGACTTATGACACTGTCACATTGATACAGTTGTGTGTTTTTTGTTCTGCTGCAACCAGATCTTGCTGCATAATTGTTTCCCACTCTCTTTAAACTTCCCTCCCCCGTCACACTAGTCATGTAGCACGAACAACCTGTTTTCAATGTTGAATAATTTAAATCAGAATCAATGAATACAATACACCAAACAAAAAACTATGATCCACATTTGTGAGGCAGCTAAAATAATACAAACTACTTCTTGGCCAGGATATAACACGTGGCTCCACAGTTCATGTTCACGCCTGTGCTTATGTGAGATAAAAGAAAGTCATTTCAAAGTCGATGTGAATATAAGAGTTAGCCAAGAGCAACTTCAGTTCCTTTTAACATTACAACACTTACCACCACTGAGCAGCTTCATCACCAGCCACAGTTCATCCTTCACTACAAAGGAAGTGTAGTAAGACACAATATTTGGATGATGGCATTGGCTCATAGCCTGGATCTCTTTCTGCACAGAGAAGAAACATGAAGGACAAAAGGTCATTCAATGATTTGGTCTTTTAACTGAACCTCTATTTAATAAAACTGTTCTCAGAGGGTGACTTAACTGTGTCCCTGTTATTACTCAGTGCTCACAGTCAGAAGCTCTCCGCTACAGTGGCCAAAATCTAAATGAAGAGTACACAGGGCCTCTGACTCCAGACAGTGGAGTAACCTGGGTTACATCACCGCTGGGTCACCAAGGTAAGATATTTTTAACGTAGACAACAGACATAGGTGGATTCAGGACAAGCTAAGGACTGATACAGCTGATACAGAACCAAGTCATCCCTTGGGACGTTCTGACTTAGCAGTTTACTACAACTATTCTCTCTGCTCAACAGGTCAAAAAATAAACACATGGTTTACACTAAAACTGACAATAGAGACATGACATCCAGTGGAGAAACTGTTATACAGAATTGGACAAAGCAGCCATTTCTTTAAAACTGTGGCTATATTAGACCTGTGTAGGAAGAAATAAGCAAAAAATTAGATTTACAGGTCTTCATCTATGGGACAAAGTACACTGACTTGTCAAATCTGTAATTTATTACTTACAATTACTACCATTTAATTTTAAGGCCACCGCAAAGTCAACAGTGCATGGCTAAATTTGCTTTGTCACCTGATTGCACAGGTGAATCACTTATTACCATGACATGAATCACCAACAGTTCAGTGTAGATCACTGAATGAATTCCCATAAAAGATGAGTAAAACCTGTATATCCACTCTGTGCAGACATCATGCAAGGCTTTTCTGTGACTTTCCACTGTAATAGTGTTTACGGTAAATCATAGTTAGAGACTCTGATATCTCATACCAATATTTTGGTTATCTGTTATTATTTTTTTTCTTATTAGTTCACTATTGAGTATAAAAAACACTAGCTGCAGTTGTTGTGTCAGCTCACTGCTTGAATGCAATGACCTACACAATGAAGCGTTATTGACAAGCTATTTATTCCCCTTTAATGTGTCTTATTAGTGTCTTATTGATTTTTCCCAGCTCTCATGCTCAGTGTTGGTGATGGCATCAAGCTTTTTAATTGGTCTTTGCCTGACCTGACCCCAACACCTCACCATACTGCCAGGAAACACATGCAATAAAAACTTCTGGATTGCAGATGAGGGCTGACATTTAGGTATAATTTATTACCAGGAGCTCATCCATGCTGGTCTGACACTTTTCCAGGTTGATGCGTTTAATGGCCACTTTCTCTTTTCTTGGCTTGCAGTATGCTGCCTGGACAACTGCAGTGGCTCCGCTTCCTGAGGAACACAATGTCAGGGGTGACATCAACACACTGGAGTAAAACCTTTGACATCTGAAGTCAGCTTTTACTACATGACAGCTCATAAATCACCGGTGTGTGATGTGACAATGTACCAAATCTTAGCAGAAACCAGTCTCTAAACTTGAAGGCTTTGTGGTCACTGAGAGAATTATAAAGTACTTTATATTATTTAATTATAGCACCAATCCACATTTAACTAGATTATATAAATCTGCAGTTAGTTTCCACATTAGGTGATCCCTCTTGGCCAAAGTAATCAGTCATGTTGCACAATAGTGTGAAGTATGGGTAGTTCACTGTTAGCCATATCACACCTTCAGCAATAACCACCTCCCACTTCAACAACTCACTTATCTTCACGCACTGTAGGCTAACATGCCTTAGCTAGCCCTTTAGCTTCTTAATGACTTGCTAAGAAGCTATTTCGCTTTAGCTCGCCAACTATCCGAAGCGGTTAATTAATGTGGCCTTGCCTGCGGGAAACCCCGCTGAGCTGTTAACCTTCCTGTAGTATAGCAGCGGGTTGTAACTGGCCTTCTGTTAGCTGCAGACATGCGATGCTAGTTGGCTAGTGGCAGTTGGCAGCCGACACCGCTGCAAAGACAAGCTAGGCTGCTAGCATTAGCAAGCTAAGCTACTCACCTATCACCTCATTGAGCTCGTAGTCATCCTTGTCGATTGACCAGGATTGAGAGGACTGGTCGTCTGCCATGTTGTCGCTGTTTGAAAGGCGTAAACAATGCTTGTAAAGAAGACGCTGTCTGGTACAGTACGTTTGTGATTACTCCATTCGGCTCCGGTGATGCTGGCCGCTGCTGTTCCGCTGACAACTCCTGCCGCTCCTGTCAACACAACTTTACGCGCGACTGACGCATCGTGTTACGTACAAACCCAGGAAGAAGGACGAAGGTAGCGCCATCTTGAGTGTGGCATCCTCTGCTAATTATGCAGCAATGTGGAAAATCGGAAAACCCCGTAAACAGACAACGCACTGTTACAAGAAATAGTTGATGGGCGATGGGAGTAGGTTAAGTGTGTTATTATTTATTTACGACAGAGGTATTCACTGAGTTATTCTTACATTTTTACCTATCGCAAGCAGGGGTGTTAAAATCATGAAGACAAAGGTAGCAATAATATGCAATGTTTATTACATGTGAAAAATCTGTATTCAGCACTTTATCTGAGTAGCACACAGTGTATTATTTGATTCTTTAGTATTATAGAGTAGGCTATTAGAGGTTTGGAACATTGAATGCCTTTTCTGTTGAGGTGGCACCACTTTAACTGATTTAAAATACTTTTGGGTAGCCTACAAGAAGAAAGTTAAACTACATCGTTTTGGACGCAAAACGTTGAAAAGCAGCTAACTGACTATAGCTGTTGAATAAATGTTGTAAAAGTAAGTTAAAAAAAAAACCCACTCAAAAATGAAATGGATTAGAGGTATTAAGTAAAATTCAAGCAAAGTACTATGACATTGTCCCTCATGACAGTACATGATCTCTGAGATCTCTGGTCAAGAATGTCACAATGTTTTGTGTTAACACCAACTGCTCGCATGCTAAAAATCAACACACTGCAGTATTCATTACTAAATGTCAGAGATGAGAATTGTGGCTTCAACAAGTCATCTCCATGCCATGTATCTGTTCTGCTCAGTCACTGAACCAGGTGCATTTACTAATTAGCTCATCTTCCTGGCTGTGGAGCTGTGCAGATTGGAATCAGCTGGTTCAGTGACTGAGCTGAACAGATACATGGCAGGGAGATGCCTTGTTGAAGCCACAATTCCCATCTCTGCTAAATGTAATCTAAAAAATGTCGGCTAACGTGTCCTCTGGTAAACATAGGAATTTGTGCAATTTATGTCAGCGCAACTGTGCTCCAAAACATGAGGATGTCTGGGGGAAAACTGCAAAACTATGGCTGGTATCAGTGGTATGTGAGGAAACAGCGGGACCTGTTCCTGCTTGTCCTAAAAGCACAGACACAGAGCAAATACAGGGACTTCATCGGCATGAGAAGTCATTCACAATTTCTGTTTAATGTCTTCTAAAATTAAAGAGGAATCACTCTTTTTGTGGTCCCATGGTTCCTTAATAACGTTTTGCTCTTTATATTTTAAATACAGTTTTTCTGAACTGACAGCTGACAGTTGTATGAAATGTGAAGCTGAGATAAGGCCATATCTTCTTGTCTCATAATAGTGTAAGTAATGAAATGCACAAAAACAGACAGTATATGGTTAAAAAATAATTGTTTTCAATTTGTAAACAAATCATACAACACTTTTTTTCCCTGCCTGTTTCCCTGAACCCCGTGGATTTTGTACGTGGTCAACCCTTGCCAGGAAGTTCTGCCCCTGATGCTGCATTAAAGCTCACTCATCCTGATGCTGACAGTGCGCTGAGGGTAAGCCAGGTCTGAAAGGGAAGTGCTGAGAGCCACAGGAGCCCCAGCGCCCCAGTGATTGCAGTGCTATTATCCTGCCAAGGCTGAGCTGCACATGAAAAGGAAATGAAAACACCTCATCTTCTCCATTCAATGTAACCGATATTGTCAAACTCACTGTCAACTGTGTGGACTGGCAGCCAGCCAGCTCTGCTATTCAATTTGTTGTTTACATCTTGATCAACAGAGGAACAGGTGTCCACATGAAATAAAGCTACCAAAGAGGTAGTTGACCCTAGACCTGTTGAGATTGGAAATCTCCACACTGTATATAAGCCTACTTGTGAAACCTACAGTCTGTTGAGGCTTGTGTGCTTTTCAGGTGCTCGTCCCCTCCCTCTTTTTTTCCCCCACACATCTAGAGTTTCCTTTGTGAAAAGTCTTGTGTACAGACAACAGGATTATAAAGGGTATGGATTAAAGCAGCATATTTTGTGTTGTTTTGAACGTGCCAAGGTGACCAGCTATGAATGTGGCGTGCTTTAAATGCTGCACATTGAGCCCATAAAATAAGGTAACCTAGACGTATGGCTTGTGGCTGAAGGTTGTACTATAACCTACCTACCCTGTTGTGACATCAGCAGTGCAGCTTGTATGCCAGGCTTGTCAAACCGGTGTTGGAGCCTGCAGAAGTGCTGACACCATTCAGATTGCCAGGAGAAACGCACTTGTGTCGCCGCCTTTGCTGGCTGGTCCTCGCACTCGACTCCACAACCCTACACCCAAGTTTTCCCGTCTGTTGGCGCTCATGGAAAGAAGGAGCAGCTTCAGGTGAAACGGTGCATCAAGGTAAACAAGGAAAACCAAAACCTGACTAAAACGACATATTCAGAGAGGATGGAAACGAATGGGATGGAGAAGAAAAAAAACGGTAGGTCACATCTTGTGTGGACATTTTTACTTTTATTTGTGGAAATTAACATGCAAATGAACAAATCACTGACTACAGTTCTTGAGCCACAATGACAGGTGAGCAAATGTTGACTGGAGCAGAGTGGCCTTCTATGTTATTTTTTCTTCATGAACTGTGTATGTTTTGTATGCTACCGTGCGAGATGTGCTGAATAATAGGACCTATAGAGTCTGGGCTGTTTATAGTCTGCCAAAAGGTGTGGCCCCAGTTATCCAGCCGAGTTTCACCTTGCCACAAGCAGAAAGCACTGCCAAACCAAACCTGCAGTCAGCCTCTAGTTTACCCGGTAACAAAAGTAAACTCTGCTGCACGCAACGTTATCGAGAGGCCACAGATACTGAACTTTCTCTCAGCTCTTTACCTGGCTGCCAACAGACTAGGATTTAAGAAAAAAAAAAAAAATATAGCAAATATAGTTCGAGTGTCATTTAAATTCATTTAAATCACAGCACGTAGCAGTGTACGCGATACAACCACTAGATGGAGCTCGAAAACAAATACTCAAATGGCCACTGTAAGTCGTCTTCAATATTCACAGCTTTATCTTACTTTTCCACATTTAAGGTATGTCTGGTGTGGTTACATGAATTTCTCTATGTGATTTAAATCAAATAGACACTCACAGTCACTTTTCTTCACATTACTGCACAATTTAAACGGGCGTCATCCTCCACCTCGACTAAAAGGCAACTTATCACTTAACATAATTAGCTAGCTTTTATCCGACTAGCACATTACGTGAGGTAAGCCATGTGTGTCCCTCGAGTAACTCATGAAGTGACTTTATAATACCAGTACGTGACAGAGGTTTTGAACCAGTCCTCCTCCAGCTGCGTGCACACATGTTGAGTAAGTAGAGTCAGCTGACGTAGGGATCCTGACAGAAATGAGAAGTGAACTTTGACACGCCCTCTCCTACACCGCGCCTTGACAACAGTCCGAGAGCGTCTCTGCTCCTGGCTCCTGATCGCACCATGAGTTGCTTTGAAAGACAACCAGAAATCACCAGATCTGAGGAAATACGTCGCAATGCCAGAAACAAGAAGGCGATACAAATGAACGCGAAGCTCCTAGGTAGGCAGCGCTGCAGTTCCCTCAACAATACCTCACAGCAGATGGGAGCATAGGGTTATCCTGGGTCAGACTGCGGTTCAGACTGTTGTGAAAGTGTCTCAGTGCCACTACAGAAAGTAAGTGTGCTCTCTTTTAAATTTCCCAGGCTTGGAGGGAGATATGGATCTGCAGTTCCTCCTGCAGGGGGGAGATCTTCTCAAGGTCCGGTCTCCATCCTGGAAGAAGACCCGCTACTTCAGACTCCAGGAGGACTGCAACACCGTGTGGCATGAATCCAAGAAACCCTTCAGGAGAAACCAGACCTGTGAGTGCTGTCCCAGCATCCCTCCTACATGTGTGTGAGACCCACCACAAAAACTCTTGCACACACATCTGTCTGGTGTTGTGGTGGGAAAATGTCTCACACCTCTTCAGTACTTCTTTCTCATACTTTGTCATCCAGCGTGGTTCAAATATCTGAGACCACTTTCCAAACCCACAGCGATCATACAGCACTACAATATTACCTCTGTCTGACAGTCACTGTGTTATCATACACAACTGGGTTGGTTGTGATAGCAGAGATATGTTTTGTGGGTGTGTTTGTAGAGATAGTGATTTTTTTATAGTGTGTGGTTGTATTTTCTGCTTGGATCACATCCATAAACTGTTCTCATGAAGTATTGTCTGATAACAGAGGTCGGATTATGTTGATGTCTTTATTGCTTTAGCTATGAGTGATATCATGCAACCCATAAAGTTACATCCAAGACTTCTGCACATTAGTGACTTAAGAGATCAGTAAGAGTAAGTTCAGTTCCTAGAAACCTGTAAAGTGATGTCAGTTAACTGCAAACACAAGGCTCATGTTTACCAAGGAGGCTGGTCAGTGATGCCCCAAGATACCAAAAGTAGCAAAACCAGACACACTTTATCAGTTCTACCGGAGGGGATTCATTGAATAAATCAATGTATGTGTTGTATATCCTGCACTTTTTTTCCCATCTCCAGTCTCAATTGATGATATCTCAGCGGTGAGACTGGGACGCCAGTCTGATGGTTTGAGGAAGTACACAGAGGAGCAGGTGGAGAGCCGCTGTTTCTCCATTATGTTCAAGGGCCGCCGCAAGAACCTGGACCTCATTGCTAGCTCTGAGGAGGAGGCCAAGCAGTGGGTCAGCGGCCTGGAGAAAATGATCTCCAAAATAAACAACCTCAGCTCCCAGCAAAAGACGGAGCAGTATCCTTTTCATGGCAGTACAAGTCATTCTGTGAACACCTGCTGCACAGTATTTGATATCAGGCCGCAGCCATTACAAGTGTCTGTGTGATATGAGTGTCCAGAAATCCATACATAATCAATTCCTTACATTGAAAACTTTTCAGTTGGATCCTGAGCTGCCTGAGGAAAGCAGACAAGAACAAAGATGACAAGCTGAGTCAGTCAGAGGTCAAGAACTTCCTCCGTCTGATCAACATTGATGTTGATGATGAATATGCAGAAATTCTCTTCAAGGTGATGCTCTAAGAGCTTTTTCATGCTTCCTGATCATGAGCCACGTTAGTAGATGCATAGGCAAGAAACACTGCCACACATATAAGTTTTGATTTAAACACCAAATTAGGGTTTAAGGCTTCTCACCTGAACTGAAATTCATCATGTTACAACATTTTCTGTTGGTTACATACAGTTCTCCTGCATAATGATTTGATTAAAATTAAGATTTAAAAGAGGACTGAAATGCTCTTTGATCTGAGTTTTAATCAGATTATTTACTATATTTAAAGTAAAGTTAAATTATGATGGAAACAGAATTCACTTCACAGTATCAATATAAATCAATATTAACTTCATTGTACATTTAGTTGAAGGTAGATTATAGACTAACAATCATGTTACACTTCCATCCTACAGCAATGTGACAAATCAAACTCTGGATACCTGACCGGAGTGGAAATCGAACATCTGTATGACCTGTTGACCCATCGGGAGGAGATCGACGTGATCTATGGAGAGTACGCTAAAAGCACCGGCTTCATGAGTCCTGAAAACATCGTGGAGTTCCTGATGAAAGAGCAGAGAGAGAAAGCTTCACTGGCAGACGCACACAAGATTATCGAGATCAACGAGCCGGACGAAAATGGTCAGTGTCTTCATCTGGAGTAATATATTTTTGTTTCGGGTTGTTAGTGCTCCAGAGTTTGGTCGTCTTTAATCAGGGATTGATACACAGGTAGTGTTAAAGAACACCACTGGAATCAGTAACTGATATTAACAAGAGGTTATAGGTGATGGATGCCATACTAAAGTGAAGCAGGATCCAAACCGCAGAACAATAACTCCTCTACCTCATCATAATATATTCATAATATAAGATTTTCAGCACCAGTCTGTGCACAAAACCCAAGAAGCAGCAGGAATTCTGCTTCAGCTCAGAGGTAAACATCTGACCAAGAGTTATTGCTCTGTGGGAGGGGGGCTGGGATTAATGCCAGTGTGCACCCCGGTGAGTAATTTTAGATTTTCAGTGTAGACAAAATAAAAAGTGATAATGTGTTACTTCCAAGGGGCTGGTGCTACTGTGAAATTGGCTGTAAGGAATAACTCGTAATGACAGATCCACAACGTTAGCAGAGAGCATGCTGGGATGATAAACACTGAGACAGACCTTCCACACAGCAGCGACAGCCTACAAGATGAAACCCAACATGCAGTTTGCAATGTTAGCTATTCTTTCAGTGATGTTCAAGCTCATAGAAATAAGTGATATATTACATGACTGTTTTGCATAAATAAGCCTCACATGCACAACTAATTGAAGCCAGGGTTTGCTGAGGCTGCTTTTTCTTCATAACAGGGATCTTTTATATTGGACTTCAGTAGTAGAATGGAAGAGTGATCCTGTGTTACTTTTACGCATTTTTTCCATTTATTAAAACCGATTCCCAGGTTGCTGTTGCTCTAATGTGCCAGTGTCTGATGAGCTCTGTTGTTCCTGTGTACTTTCAGTCAAGCAGAAGAAGCTGCTGTCCAAAGATGGCTTCCTCAGGTTCTTGCATCATCCAGAGGCCTTGGTGCTGAATTCAGATCATAAGGAGCTTTACCAGGACATGAACCAGCCTCTCAACCACTACTTCATCTCCTCCTCACACAACACATACCTCATGGAGGACCAGCTGAAAGGGCCCAGCAGCACGGAGGCTTATATCAAGTGAGAATCTGTCCCCGAAGTCTCAAAGTATTTCAGCTGCTGCAGCTTTAACATAATGATGAAAAATAGATTTCTACGATATTTTCATTTAATTTCACATTGTCTCTGGTTGAATTTTACAGTATGTGTTAGTCTAACTGATGACTCTCTCAGGGCTCTGCTGAAGGGCTGCCGCTGTGTAGAGCTGGACTGCTGGGATGGATCAGATGATGAGCCAGTGATTTACCACGGCTACACGCTCACCTCTAAGATCCTCTTCAAAGATGCGATCAAAGCCATCAAGGAGTATGCGTTTAAGGTGTGTGTAATGAAGTATTCAGTCATATCCAGTATATCATTGTATAGATTCCAGCAAAATTCTTCTCCTCTGTGTCACACCCAGTCGTCCAACTACCCTGTGATCCTCTCCCTGGAGAACCACTGCAGCGTGGAGCAGCAGAAAGTCATGGCCCAACATATGAGCTCCATCCTGGGCAGTGCACTTGTCACCACTCCCCTGGGGGAGGGGATGCCCACAGGCTTCCCATCTCCTGAGGTTGGTTTTCACTCTTATCTACAGGTGGATTTTATTTTTGTGCTTTGATGAAAGAAATATGTGACTTACGCTGCCACACCTTTTTATACTTTGAGGAATTAAAAGGGAAGTTCTTGATCAAAGGAAAGAGGTTAAACAAACTGGAGGCCAGCTTTGCATCTGAGGCAGCAGCAGCTGATGAAAGTGACGTGACGGAGGAGGAAGAGTCAAATGATGAGAGCAATCAGGAGGGAGAGGAAAAGAAGGTGGGAGTTCGATCGAGGATGAGTTATGACAAGATTAATTCTTCTTTTTTTTTAATTTACACCTTTTTATATTTCATTAAATGTGTAGAAAAAGAAGCTGAAACTAGCCAAAGAGCTGTCAGACATGGTGGTCTACTGTAAGAGCGTCCACTTCCATGGCTTTGAGGATGCCAGAACAAACCTGAGCTTCTATGAGATGTCATCCTTCAAGGAGGGGAAGGCAGAGGAGCTGGCAGAGGAGTCTGGTGAGGAAGGCCGAGGGCTGAATTCATTATGTGTTTTAGTGTTGAGATTTGTATCAACTATAAATTTATAATTTCATTTTCTTTCTTAAGGATACTCTGTCAAACCAGTTCTCTCTCACGTTAGCTTTTCCCTCTGTACTTCAACTCCTGTGTCGACATATCCTGTTACCTCTCAGTGTCGTCTTGAAGGACACTCAGACACATATGTTCTGTACCTTGTGGTGTCATCTTCCACGTGATGACAGTGAGTGACTCCATCTTTAAACGTTTCCTGTGTTCTCTAACAGCGAATGCCTACATCCGCCATAATGTGGACAAGCTGAGCCGTATCTACCCAGCAGGCTCCAGGACCGACTCATCCAACTACAACCCAGTGCCCCTGTGGAACGCTGGCTGCCAAATCGGTACCTATTGTTAACACAGGCTGGGGATGACAAACTATTACATGTAGAGTCCAGTCTGATGTGAACAAAGTGGTAACCAAGGGAAATTTCTTTTTCAGTGGCCCTGAACTTCCAGACGACCTGCACAGACATGGATGTGAACCAGGGCAGATTCATGGTGAACGGGAAGAGCGGCTACATTCTGAAACCAGCCTACATGAGAGACGCTGCCACAGACTTTGACCCCATCACTCTGACCCGAGGAGACTGGCTCAAGCACAAGACGCTTCATATCATGGTGAGGGCTGTGGCATTACTCCACTGCGTTTTCGTATTTCCGCCCTGTTCAAAGTCCTGTTGTTCAGCAGAGTTCATCTTGTGTAAGATGATGTATCTCCACCGATCAGGTTATATCAGCCCAGCAGCTCCCCAAAGTGAACAAGAAGAAGTCCTCCATAGTGGACCCACTGGTGAAAGTGGAGGTGTTTGGAGTGCCTGCTGATGTCGCAGAGAAGGAAACCAACCCTGTTGATAACAATGGTACATCTCCTTTCCTTATAGTGCACTTCTATGTTTCTGTAGTTCACAGACATAAGAGGTATTGTTTTCAGACTGTGTAATATATTTATTTTCATCACAGTTACGTTGTGTTTGCCATTTTTTAATCATCTAAGATTAAAGATGAACATTTTTTAGGGTTATGATTGACCAGAATGCTTTGCTGCTACAACATTTCGTGTCACTTGTTAGGAATGTGTCTTTTTTTTTTGAACATAAATTCTTTATTGATTTTTGAACTTAGTACATCATTTGTCCAAAATAGTTTGTTACATCTGTCAAGAATGTGTCTTTTTGTTAAGGGGTGAAAAAAAAACAACTCCTACTCTGTTTGCACTACACGTTTGTCTGTCAACACCTAAAACCAGTGCTGCACACAACTGATGTATTCACACCCTCTCGGGGTTTTCAAGGTGCATTATGGGAAACGTGGGAAGCCTTTGAAGTAGAAAGACCAGGTTAAAAGATCACAAAATAACTTTGGGAATGTGCTGCACATCAGAAATTGATGGTGCAGAACAACCATGAAACACCAGCGATTATCCCTCCTTGTTGTGTTTTAGGGTTTAACCCGACCTGGAATGAAAGTTTCCAGTTTGATGTGTATGTGCCAGATCTGGCACTAGTGCGCTTCTTGGTGGAGGACTATGACATGACGTCCGACAATGAATTTGTTGGACAGTACACACTTCCATTCAACAGCTTAAAAATGGGTGAGTTCAGCTCCTGCTTTTGGACATTTGTTATATTCATCAGGCACTTTTCCCCTCACTGTACCCAGCTCCTTGTTTTTTACCCTTTACAAATGAACTATCTCCCCTCTGTGGCTGAGTATAGAGACCACGATTCAGACTGCTGCACAAAGAGCTCCTCATATTCTCCTTTTTCTCATCACTGACTGAAACCATTTTGTGTCCCCACACAGGCTACAGACATGTGCCTCTGCTCAACAAGAATGGAGATCGCCTTCCCTCAGCTGGACTCTTTGTGCACGTCATGGTCCTTGATGCTTAGTGAATCATTGCTGGCTGACATGTGGACCCCAAGGGCCTCCATCATATTTTTAATCAGATTTTATATTCTTTTTTTGTGTACTTAAGTTTTAGTTCATGATTAACTTATTGGCGTCGTTCCAGAGGTTTGAGCAGCCACTGTAAAAGTCAGACTACATCCTTCACAAGACAGTGCCGCCTAAAACTACAACTCTCCAAGTGCAACTCCAGCTGTGCAGAAACACATTAATACTGCTCATACACACTGGGTTTGTTATACTTTATAATACTTCTGATGAGTATCATCATACAAGTTTTAATTCATTTGTGTGTTGCACTAGTGTTACACCAAATTCAGTTTGCAAGGGCACTTTTTTTTGTCCCTCATTTTTGCTCATTCCTTGATGTACTGTCTTTTTAAACCTTTTTACTCAAATGTCCATTTCATGAAATCTGGAGAAACATAAGCCAACATAAATATTATGTGCTTTGTCTTCATCAGTACTTTTAGTCATCAAGTATGAGTATTTTACATGTAACATCATCATGACTCCTTCTTTATCTTTTTTAATCAAGATGAAGATAAAAAAAATTAAACACAAACATCTGTCTTCATCCTTTTTTCAGCACTGAAATGAAACTGTGTCTACACAGAGAGACTTTGCACCTGTAGTCACATGAGCATCGAGTTGTATTAAATGGAGTACACTTTATAGTATGTCTGTTCCATAGTAATGATGGGGAACACAGGTCAGTGGTAGTCTGCAGTGCACAGGAAGTAAACCAAGTAGCTACATTTTCAGACTTCTTTACTTTAGGCAAACACCAACAGGGGGAACCTGTCTGAGGTTAAACTACTTGAGCCCTTCCACAGAGGAAAACAATTACCTAGTGAACTTTGAGTGGACACACCCTTGGTAAACAGAGTGTCAGTGAAGAGGTCAGGGAGGTGTTGCATTTAAATTACTTATGGGTTAGCTCACTATTGAATGGAAGGACAGGCCTCAAATAATGTCTAGCTACTTCCTGTCTTAAGTTCTAAAAGCTACCATAATGTATAATTTATATGTAAGCAGTGGATCATATGACTCCTTGTGTGTAAAGGGGTAAAGAAAGGGCTGAGTTTCCCCTGTGAGAATTGCTCTTCATGATGAAATGGTGCAAACTGTCACAGGAGTTAACAGCCTGCAGTGTTGCAGACATGCTCCATTTGAAGCCAACTGAACTTAGACCACCTCTTGGTTTCAGTTTAGTTTGCTGAGACCAAGGTGTGCTTCACATCCACAATGTTTTTCACTGAACCTGTGCACACACAACACTCCAGGTTTGCTTCACCCCCACCATTATACTGTAGCCCTGCTGTAAACAGATCAGGCACTGTTGCACCAGCACAAAAACAGAACCATGGTTGCTGGTGACACACACAATATACTATACTGTATAACTTCATCAGCCACATAATGTTAGTAATATATCGTTCCTCTTTCTGTTTGCACTACAGTTGCAGGGGAGCTCTGACCTTTACTGCTTTGAATTATGGGAAAAGCTCCAGAGCAACTGTAGTGTGGACAGAAAGAGGAAGGAGGCTCCATCAGAGCTGAAGTGGAGGAGAACTGAGTCATCTTTCATTTTACTGAACAATGCAACAGTATTTTGGTTTATTCAGAAATGACAGTATGTGGATTTACATTCATACAATACTTGGTTGGCTTTAACTTCCTCTGAATCATTTTACAATTAGATATAGGTGAAGCACAGTCTTCTTCAAGTCTATATATATGTAGTACTTATGGACTGAGTATGAGTGACTATCTTAAACTTTTTTCCATTATCTGACAACAGAAACAGGAAAATGTGTAAATGAGATCAGTATCACCGCTCATCTGTCTACAACTGCCAGACAGGTGAGAGAAGCAACAGGTAAATAGCTGAAACCTGCTGGCACTTGGTATATGAGAAGTTTTTGACCTCGTCATGTTTAAGCTGACCAGGAACACAAGTTTTAATAAAGCCTACCTTTACTGTTTAATTGCTGCATGTGAAACCAGGCAACTGTTTGTTAACCAGTTTTCAATGTCCATATAAAAAGTGAATGAAAAGTACAGCTGGTCCTCACACCACTTAGCTTACTTTTTGTCCACTTAATTTGTCCTGTTTATTGCCGTTTTGTAGGAAACAAAAGAAGCTTTTAGTAGTGAAAAAAAAGACTATAAAAACCGACTTTACCATTAGTCTGCTGACAGAAGACAAGCAACATTGGCTCCATAGAAATGTGCTTTATTGTGACATAACTGCAAGGAAATTAATGGCAAAATAAAAATGTTGACTGTAAAACACAGTGATAGGACACAGTAACATTCTCCCTCATGACTTTTGGAGTGTCATGTGAAGTCAGAGAAACAGTGGAAACCTCAGTCACACCAGTCTAAAGTGATGATCTTTGGCCTTAATTTGTGTCTAACTTCAGACAATTAAAAAAAAAAGACATGGCAAATAGTTTCAATGAAGCCTTTTATTATGGAAAGAAAGAAAAAGAAACTGATGCTCAGGATGACAACACGCTGCCAACACTCAAAGTAAGCCAACAAGAACAAAAAGTGAAGAACCTGAACCAGAAAAAAAAGAACAGTGACTTGAACTCAAGTGTTGTAGAACTTTGGTGTTAAATCAATACAAAATGATGAATGTGTGATTTTGAGTGAAGTGATACATACAGAAAAGAAACTGTAAGGGCCCACGTGCACACACATACAAACATACAGACGTAAATGTCCCCTGATAGGAAAGACGAGACCTGACTGAGAGTTCTTACCAAGAGGCAAGAGAGAGGGACATTACAGATCTGACAGGGAGACAAACAGAATGCTGGATACAATGGGTAATATGCGATTTTTTAAACCAAATACTGACAAAAGGTAGGTAGAAAAATATCACAATGATACAAACAACATTTTCAGAGAAAGATAATCATTGAGAGGTTGGGAAGAGTGGACCAAACACTTCTTAGAAAATGAAATTGCACTGAAACCATCATGAACAGAGCACTCGTCACCAACACAAATGCTTATGCAAAAAGAAAGAAAATGTTTAAATACGCCTGAAGGAGCAGCAGCCTTTCAACTGGAAAAACATGGTGGAAATCATGAAGTAGTGTAGGTCTTTTTACTATAACATCACGACCCAGGAACCAAGCAATAAAGCAAATAGGTTTTGTTGGGGTACAATCCTTAGATGGCACGACGGCGCTTTCTCCAAGCTTCATTGCTGCGTTTTATTGTTGAGTGACCTGACCACATGCGGCCGGGCTGTTCTCACACTCCATAAGAAAATACTAATGAGACAACGCTCAACTGTGTGGATGAAACCTTGGAATTAATGAAGAAACATTGCTTTGTGCCTCCACAGGCAGTAAGGCATCAATGCCATGGTGAGGTTCTCCACAGTCCCTCTGCAGTGGCCCAGTAGTTTCATCTAGAGCTGGACACCCCAACGCATGGAGGCCAGGACTGAGCACCCATCTGTAGGCTTGGAAGGCAGCCTCTTTTACTTTCTCCTACAACAAAAGCTGATAGCTATGGCAATGTAGTTCACTATACAAGGTTGTTTGGCTGCTGTTGCTGAAATAGACCAAGCAACATTCAAGTTGTTTCAGAAAGAAATCCTTTTGAGATAATTAAAATGACTAAAGACCTATGGATTATGTGCATGTCCAGTTTTTGGATCAAAATGTGTTAAATGGTTCACATGAACACTGTAAGTCACTATGATGACCAGGACGGCTTCACTGTTTACAAACCTATCCTGGCTGGCCTTGTCAAGTGCTCTAGACACCCAAACCAAACACTTGGGATGGAAACGCCCCCCAAAAGGTTTATTGCCATGGTATCTAATGTTGCAGCATTCGGTTTGCGTGGCTCCTCTCAAAAGGTAGGCACTGAGGTGAAGAGCAGTTAAAAAGAGTCTGGGAAGGTAAACGCCACACATCCCCTCCACTGGTTTTACATCGGGGCTGGACCGGGCCAGGCCTTCGTCATGTGTAAATCAGGAGAGAGCGGTGTGATTTCAATGCCGTCCAGACTCAATCTGACACTATCCTATTGTCCCTAAAGACACTAACCTCATGGAAAACATAAAAACATGGCACTCGACCCATTTACTGTGAGATCCAGGACCAGTTGAAAACAACAAAGTGGATAACTTTGCAACTGTGTACAATTCTAGAGGAAGATCATCCCTCCGGGGTGGAGCTGCACCACTTTAACAGTGTCCCAAAAAAAAAAAAAAAAAAAAAAAAAAAAAAAAAAGGGAGGGGGTCTTAAAAATGAGCTGCTGGATAAGCACAACATAACAACCAAAGACCTCATCACATTAAAAATATACAAATGAATTTGACATCTATTTGTCAAAAGAATAAAACCTATAATGCTATGCTAATGGTTTAACACTTACAGTTGAACCACTGTTAAAGATATGAAGCCTGTTAAAAATAATTTCCTTATTTGGCAAATAATAAAATGAGATAAAGGGGGAGTAATGTTGGAGACAGAAAAACAAATGGCACAATTTTATCTGAGCTCTTCAGATCAAAACTATCAAACGCAAATTGCAAACGTACTCCATTGTCTAAAACAAAGTAACTATTTCTACGTATAATGAAAGCAGGAAGAAACAAAGTCACATCTATATAATGGCACAAGCATACTGGGGAAAAAAAAGAATAGTATGGAGACATTAACCCAGCGTTTGATGATCAAAAAAACTAAAGCCAAACATTTGTATAAAGATACTTCTGTGTCCACTTTAAAGCATATTGTGTGTGAAAAGACTGAAGTACTCTGGAAATATGCCATGTACAAAATATCCCCCCATATAAACAACATTCACACAAGGCACTTCATTCGGTAAGAAAAGAGAATCACAGTCCTTTCTACTACCAGAAACTGCCTGCATAGCAACAATACGAGGACAAAATCTTTTCAGACTTTTGTGTGGTACCACAAAAGAAGGTTCAGACAAAAAGATGTTTTTTTTTTGTTTTTTTTTTTTGGTTTTAAAATAAGCACTTCACCGAATAGTAAAACTTTGTTGGTTTGAAAATAAAGACCAGAGTTCATACCTCTTAGCATTTTGTCCTCCATATTACCATCTTAGGATGCTCTGTACACTTTCTGGTGTGGTTTTTGTGAGACACAGTGCTCCTGGGATATTAAGTGTTTGTTTGTTTTCTGATGGCACACAGAAGGCAGCCAGTCACCAGGAGATGAGAGCAGAGACAGGATTAAGGTTTCCACAGTGAGACTCCAAGGCGTCCCCTTGGGGCAGAGACAAGAGGGGCGCGTGTGGGAAGATCTGCCTGAGTCTGAGAGATGTGGTTGTAGAAAGGGGCAGAGATCAACAGAGAGGAGCATGGAGAGCACAGGCGGAGCCGTCGGGTGTCCTGCTACCTGCTTCTCAGATTCTGCAGAACTCCGTAAACCTCTTCTTCTTTGCTGAGTCCCTCAAAGAAAGGCAGCAGGTCCAGCAGCTCTGTGTCATTCATGTCATCAAACCAAGACTGGACTGGGACCTGGGCAGACGGAGAAACCACCTCCAGTTAGTGTCTGTTTAATATCAACTAAGGTTTTGTTGGCAATGATAAAGGATTATATCAAGATAGACAATAAAGGGAACATAGCACTTTTTCACAGCACAACAAGTATCCCCGAAGTATTTTGTTGGTGTATCAGGACTCACAGCATTTTCTGGGTGGAAAATGTAAGAGGCAGGTGAATTGTCAACAATGATGACATTGTTGAGCTCTCGTCCCAGCCGGCTGAGGTCCTTGACGTAGTTTCCTCTGTGAAAGACGCAGGATTCTCTGAAGAGTCTTGCTCGAAACACACCCCACTGGTCCAGCAGGTCTGCCACAGGGTCTGCATACTGCAAAACAAATATTAGACAGATCCTGAATTTTAGAGCCAACTGCAACAATGCATTCAGAAAGTACACTGACCCACTTTTTTCTCTATATGCTGTGCCATACTCTCACCAGCCTTCACTCACTACCCCATGATAAAAAAAACAAAAGGGAACTTAAGAGTTATTTGCAAATGGTTTAAAGAAGAAAAACTGAAAACAACACTAAACACACTGATCCAAGTATTCAGAAGCTTCGTGAATACACCTGAACTTATGCTCAGACTCCTGGCATTTCTCTTGATCAGTTATTTATGTATTAATTCAATCAATAGGGCACAGTTTGAAAAGGCACACAGATCTGTCTGTGAGGATTCAGAGCTGACAGTGTGTAACAAGTCATGAGGTTGAAAGAACAGCCTGCAGAGGTCAGAGACCAGATCGTGCTGATGTTCAAATGTGAAGAAGGGTACTGAAAAATGTTGTGTCTAATGAAGGTTCTTAATAACACAGTGACCTCCATCATATAAACATGGGTGAAGTGTGGAGCAATCAGCACTCTTCCCTGAACTGGCTGCCAAGCCAAACTAAGCAAGGCTCCTGGTAAAAGAGTGGTCACTCTATCTGAGCTCCAGAGGGCCTGTGTGGAGACACAGAAACTTCCAGGGGGACAACCATGACTGCAGCGCTCCACTAATCTGGGCTTTATGGTAGTGAGGCCAGATGGAGGCCTCTCCTCAGTCTAAGACAAATGAAAGCTGCTTAGATTTTGCAAAAACGGCACAGAAAGGACTGTGAAACCAGGAGAAACCGGATTCTCTGGTCTGATAAAACCAATTTTGACCTGTTTGGCATCAAATCTGTGTCAGTTTTAGAGGAAATCAGGCACTGCTCATCACCTGCCCTTTACCCTCCCAACAGTGAAAGAGGACTGGAGTGACAGTGGACTGAGGGAAATCTGAACACAGCAATAGTTTCTAAAATTCTGTTTTAACATTGTTATTATGGGGTATGGAGTGTAGGCAGGGACAATATTTATTAATTAATGACAATTTCAGCATCAGGATGCAACATAACAAAATTGAAGAAAAAAAAAAAAAGAAAGAGACAGTATACTTGTGAATGCACTGTAGTGTGAAGCACATCTTTGTTGCCAAGCACTTCAAGTAGAAAACTACAACAACTTGCAAAATCTAAATGCTACACTATTATCCAACAGGAAGCAAAGCAGCTCCTCCTTCACAGCTGTATTCACCAGGCATAGATCAGGAAATACTACTCTACTACAGAACAAGCACCACTGACACGTAGCTCAGCTGCTTGACTCAGCATGAGGAATACTTGATACTACAACAAAATCCCTGTACATGGCTATTTCTATCTGTTTAACTTACCCATTCTGTATTGGCTAAGATGCAAAAGATGCAGATGGACAGAAAATGAGTGTGAAAATTCAGACAGCAAGAGCAGATGAAAAGTAAAAGCTAGAACAAGGAAATAGAAGCTATTCATAGTCCCATGGGTGTCACTGACTTGTTAGCAAAACAAGTGGCACGTCTGTGCCTAAACAAACCTTGGCAAGACTGGCTGTAAACAGCACACATTCAAATAGCTCTCCCATCTTTTGAAGAAACTCATCCACGTGGGGTCGTTTCAGCACATACACCTGCAAGACACACACAGATTTTAGGAGGAGCAGCAGGAGGAGTGTCAGACAAACATTGGAAGCACCCATTTCTTGAGGAGCACAATTTACTGTGATTTTTCTCTGTGTAGTCTATGGCAGTATGATTATTATTATGATGAGATGTTAAGTACAACAACTTTTCTGCAAAGAAAAACATCCTGCTTCACACGCATGAATCAAATAACCACAGTGTTTTAAATCATTCTCACTCATGGCTTTTGTCATCCACTGCATCACCAGTCCAGCAGCTGCCACCAAGTGCAAGTAATCATGAATAGGCCAACCAGGATACACACAGCCTATCCTGGATTACTTGAACCAGATCACAGCCAGTCTCTCTTCTGGATCATCACAAAACAAAATTATGCTCTCGTTCCTAATAAACTCTTTGTGCAGAACATTGGTTTGTGCCCCGTCTTCAAACCATGTTAAACTACTTTGTCCTTGTCAAATGAACAAATAAAATAAACTAAAAAGAAAAAAAGCTTTTTCTGTTGTGTGTGCTGTACCTGATGAACGGTACCATCGATCTCCACCGGAACAATAAAATCAGCATTGCTGATGGGCTGTGAGAAGAAACACAACATCATAGTGTATTATTATAATTAGTCAACCAACAGTGAGTGTAGTACCCCTATTGACCAGCAGAGGTCCTACCAGTAACACCTAAAAACTGCAATTCACAGTTTGTCAGCAAGGAGATAATTGGTGTCCTGTTTGCCAAAACAAATCCCCCCTGGTTGCTCTGTCTAATCATTGTCTCTCACTGTAACCTCGCTAGTAATTTAACACAACAAGGTGGACATTCTCAGTCAGGAACTGCAGAGAAAAGATGCAGAGGGACCTTTACACATCAAACATTCTGGGGTGTCACAGTCACCCGAGGTTACTGCTGCTCTTCACAGCTTTTTATGTGGAACAATAAAGATGTTCTGTAGACAGTAGCTGGTTGTCACCATCAGTTGGCCTTCAGTCTTTCCTGTCATCGTCCTGCGTCTGTCCTAAAGGCACAACCAGCCTGTAATATGGCCCTTGTTGTTAATACAGCACATGCTTTGCCACCTGCTCCCTGGCTTTGTTTACACAGTGACCTAATGGATTTAAAACAAGATAAACTTCCTGCATGATACTGGCTGACCCATGACAGAGATAATGTCAACGATGTCAGTAAGTACTCATTTAAATGCACTTATGTTTTCATGGAAGTGAAAGTTGTAATTCTCCTTTCTATTTACAAATTGCATTGGTGAAGATTTAAGTCAGTTTGTGATTGTATCTTTCGAAGACAGAAGCAGCTCAACTTTTACTGATTGCTGGGTGACACACACACACACACACACACATATACAGCAGTGAAGGACCTCAGTTTGAGCTGTAGCATCTTCTTACCTTGAATGAACTATGGACAAGTGTTTCATCCAAGTCAATCACCACACACTTTTTGCCATAGTCAGATATTTTCATCTCTGGTAGGAGGTATTTGGCTGGTGGCTATGGGGAAAAACACGGAAGATTATGTCAGATATATGGACAGAGTGATCAGACAGAGAGAGAAACAGGCAGACAGAGAAAACAGGCTTGATACAGGACATATTTGCATTAATTAATGTGTGAGGCTGAGCAGAAAGCCAACACCATGTTAGGAAGAGCATCTCCACGGGTAACAATGCAGCTGAGATAAAGCCATGTATAAAATGATGCGTTTAAAGAACACATAGTTTCACAACGGACACCCTGTTGGATTCTTCCTCAGCAATCATTCGCCTGCTTACAGCCCCCATCAAAGTAATGCTGTCTGAAATCCCCTTAGATCTTTTTTCCCAATCTAAGAAGATTAAATAAAGTTTTATACATTATCCTAGACAAGGACCATGCAAAGGTTACCTGCTGCTGCCAAGCAGTCTTAGTTTCACTCAAACTGTTTGAAAATGCCAATGAACTCATGTGGGAACTGTGCAGGAGCAGGAGCAGTGCAGTATTTGATGGATCTAAAGAGTTGAGTTGTAGATGGTCAGTGACTGGTTGATTAGACTGTTTTGTTGGCAGGATCCCAACATAACCAGATCACATCTAATTCCTTCCTTGAGTGACAGGATCAATTTGTTTTATCTCTTAACTAAGGGTGAAAACAGAGCAGGAGCTCCCGTGGCGCTTAATTCTCACTAATATTATTCAACTGCATGGATAAGTAGCATAATAACTGGATTTACTTCTTGCATAGAGGCTCCTGAGGTGATTAATGGAAACTAGTTTACACTGAACTTGTTAGACAGTTAGTGTCAGTATTTCTGAAAGCATACAAACCACCAAGTGTCACTCATGCAGACCAGACCAGGCACTGAGGCACCATTTAAACCCATAGGTGCATATACACCTTCCAAACAGCCAGTGCTACGATGGGCTGAAAATGAACTGCAGTACGGTAGCAGAGCTAAAGCCCTCTGAGGAGCACTGGAGCCCACACAGACAGGATGTGCCAGCACCAGCCCACTCAGCCTGCATGCAAAGGAAAAGAAAAAAGGCAATACATACACTAGGGACAGGGATGACCTCGACCTGGTCACACTACAACACATGAGAGATAGACACGCACATACAAAACAGTGAGGGGTAGAAAGGATAACAAAAAAAAGGAGATAAAAAACAAAAGGTCCATGGATATAAAGAAAAACAGAGAAGTCACTCTTCACAAAAAGACTGTTAACAACAGATAAAAACAGTTCAGAACATATGCAGATGTGAATATTCCTGTTAGGAGTCCAGATTAGGACATTTCACATGGTTCAGCAGCTCACCTTAGGAGGTGATCCATTCTCCTCAACAGGTGGAGGCAGGGAGCTGGTGTTGGTGTTGGTGGCTGGTGGCTCCACATTGTAGTTGCGGAAGCAGCATAAGAATGTGCTGAAGATGCTCCGGCTCCTCTGCTTCTTTAGGCTGCTGTTCGACTGGGACGCTGTCAGAACAACAGGAGGGGGTGGGAGAGCGAAGGGTGAACAAGTGAATATGCAAATCAACGTTCTGTTGTAAAAATGGAGCAGGCTGAAGCTGGGAAGTGTTTATGTTTGGTTATTTGCATGCTGAGTTGTGGGTGCTGTTTGAATAACTGGGAACAAACTCTTGTGTGTTCATTACAATTCTTCTTGTGGCCACAGTGATGTGAGCTGCACTGAATCACAACAAAAGGTGAGACCTTGACAGCATGATTAAATGGCATTAGTGCTGGATTTGTTGACCAGGGCTGGCAGAATGGCCGATCAGAAAATAACTTAGCTGGCCGGGTGACTTCATCAGTCACACATAGCGACGGCTGAGAGCGCGCTCTGCTCTGATTGCAAATCGCCTCTCATTCCAGGAGTACGGAGCAGGGCCTAAATCAGACACTGAGCTTTTATTAATAGTGACAAGTTGGAAGCTGCACACTCCTCCCTCCTCCTTTTTGCCCTGCTGTGACTCCTGTCTCCTGATTGGCCCAGAAGTCTCCATTTTGAATGCTTGCTTACATTTCCCTCCCATGTTTCAGCTGGCAGGTGAGTGACTGAAGCAGCCTGGACATGCACATGAGACGAGGGGAGGGAGGGAGGTGGGAGGCCCTCAGACCCCGCAGAGCCTATACAAGGCTGCATTCCTCTCCACCCATTAGTCCCCCCTGCTCACCCCCACAGCTCACACAACCAGAATGCTTTTGCAACTTAAGACCAGTGAAGAGCAAATAGCATTATGTCATATCTTTTGGCATCTTGATATTATACCACTTTGTTCTCCGAGCTTTGATCAAATACCTAGCAGATATTTGTCAATGGAAACACTTGGCTTTGAAGAAAAAACAACCTACACCAAAATGATTTATACATGACCCACACTTTGTGTTCTTCTAAATTATTCCTATATTTCATAGGACCTAGAGGCCTGTTGCCACATTATTTTGATTAACATATGTCCAGATCTATATTCTGCAGCTACAAATACTGTGCAGTCAGTAGTCGTCAGGATCAGACACTGCCGGAGTCACAACATGTCACGGCTGCGTGCAACACTTTCTACCTGCACTACTTTATCTCTCCCGCCATTTCCCACTATCACCAGCACTAATTATTGTATTGCAAGTGAGGGCATGTTGTGCTGACTACATCTTATCAGTAACAAAGTCTCCTTCAGCCAAAGACAAGTTAAGTACATTATGCATCCATCAGCAAGGAAATTACAGTAAAACATCCAGTACTTATTTTAAGTAACTGAAACCTGAACACACAGAATTGCTCAGTCTAGCAGTGATAATATAGTAATGCGACTGAAACTGTATCTGGCCATTACTGACATTATGTTCTGGGATGTTACAGTTGATTTCATAGCATCAAAAATATATTGCAGTGATTATGAGTAAAGCCCCAAACTTTTTAGAAATCTTTCTTTCTGTCCCGTGGTTATGATGTTGAATAATTGCCAGAAAAGTTTTTAATAGACCTGATGATTTCACAGTGAGGTTAACCTTTGGATAAACAATGTCAACAATTCATAATGCTGTCATCATCTACATTTGTCTGAAGGTATTTTGTCACAAAGACCTTGACTTTTAACCACAAATTTCTAATCAGGTCATCTCTCAGTACAAGTGGAGGTTTTAAACCAGATGTAATGAAATTCCCTTGAGGTATTCTTGATTTCACTTTCTCATGTCTCTGGCCACACAGAGGGTTAAAAAAAAAGGTGCAAAACTGAGACCATTTCTATAGAACAGAATGAAATTGACGAGGCTTTGTCCACAGCTCTTTTAAATGCACACAAGACAACGCAGTTTATTATGTCAATAATCCAAAAGAAATCCCTCAGGAAATCCCTATCTGATCTTCTTAGTGTCCAAAACAAAAAAGGGCATTCTGCAGGTGCTCACAGGGAAGAGGAATAAAATAGCGGGCTCGGCTATGATTGAACTTTATATCAGTGCATAAAAGACCACAATCTGACCATATGCACTGAAAATTACCAAATTTTACACTGCAGCAGCCACCATGTATCAAAATGATTCAGAGATTTGTTCAGAGATGTCACTGAGCAGTGAGGTGTAGAACCGTTCTTCTTTCCGGGAGACACGACAAAGAAAAATTAACCAAATTGTTTTCTGTGTTCCCTTATCTTTAGTTAGACAGCAACACTGAGAGATGATCATATCTGCCGCAGTAAGCCTGATTTGAGTCTAAAAATAACCTAATTGGCACCACACGATGTCTTATTTATTAAACTGGACTTGGTCTAGTCATTTCAGCTCTATATTACTGTAAAACTGGGACACTGGGGCAGTTGTCAGCTTCCTGTGACTCATCACTACAACCGGCTGCTGTATTTATTTCCTGCACAAAGACCCTCAGAAAACTCGCAGGACAACTGAGTCATCCACAGAGAGAAACTGAGCCCCAAACTCACCTCAAAGGGGTGAGGGTAGTAATTGACTAATGAGAGGGTTACATGATCAAAACTGAAAAAGTCAAACTCCAATACCTTTATTCATTTCTATTCTTCCTCACAGCAAACTCCAACCCTAAATCCTTAGACATTAAGGTAAGACAAGGTCAACATCTTGAATATTACTGACTATGTATCATCAGCAATTTAGGATATAGCTGAAAATCATGGCACTGCAGTAAACAACTGATGTCATTGCAGTGATTTGCATTCTGCCTAATATCAGCCAGGTTCACCCTTTATCAGTTTGCTTCTCTCATCACCATGTTTCTGCTGTCAGACAACAAAACAGCTATGAAACAGTGACTGGAAGGTAACGCGTTAAGAGTACATGGTAAATGCTATAATCCTTTTTTCTGTTGTTGTTAAAACATCATCTGGAGCACACAAACAAGCTTAAGATGGCTATGCTGTGATTTTGGCTATATTCATATGTAAAATGATGACTCAGAGAGAGAGCTAGACACAGCAGAATATCTCTTGTTTTATCTCAGAGACAGTGCAGTGCCTCCTTCTGGATAACAACTGCTGCTCCCCCTCTCTGACACTCAGAGAGACCTGTGCATCTTGCTTGCCAGCTGTGCAACTGGCAACTCTCTTCTCTGGACATTTACTAAGCTTTATCCAAAAAGTCACAAGATTTGTCACCAGGTGATTTAAAAAAAAATTAAAGGGGTCTGAAGGCCAGTAAATATAGTGACAAACTCAAACAGATGGTTGGGCTTACTTTGCAACAATACATTGTGAAAGAGCAACAAACAAGTGGAGTTAACACAAACACTCAGATGGGAGACCAATGTTGTAATTTGGTGATTTAAGTCGTGCTGCATTCAGCTGACCAATGGTGTCACTCACTCACTCTCTCACATTTGCATTCATAGTGGATGTTATTGCAATTATGGCAAATTTAGTGATTTACTGGACACAAAGTATTCCCTGTACTGTTCCTCTTGGTTTAGGAGATGGAAGTACAGTACATCCAGGATTAGCCTGTCCACATGAAAAAAAGAAAAACTGACTAAAATTTATTTAGGCATGATAGCAACTTTCAGCGGGGTCTGGTTTAAAAAAAAAAAAAAAAAAACACACATGTCCAGTGGCTGTGTTGCTTTTCTATCTGGCTGAAACATGTATATTGCATCACGGATACATGTGTGGCTTTGTGGTTGTTAAAACAACATAAAGCTTTGGGTTAAGGCTCAGTGTAGTACAGTGAAAGGCTTAATTACATCCACACTCTGTCACGTAAGCAGTGCAGTGCAATCTTAAAACCTTATGTTTAGTCTAGGTGGAGCACAGGGCTTTTGTCTAGACAATAGTACACATTTCTCAGTGGACTAACAACATGTGCAGGTCAATAGTAAATACTCTTATTTATCAGAGTCTACTGTCTTCATTCTTTTAATCTGTGGAAAAATCTAACAGTGACAATGATAAAGTTAATCTTCCCACCATCACCATTAACAAGTCAGATTTTTACCCATGAAAAGGTCAATAACAAACATTCAGAACTTAACTCAAGCAGAACAGAATAATCCACAGACTGTAGGTCCACAGTCTGTGGATTACAGCTGCTGCCAGATGCAGCAATACAAGCAACCTTTTTTTTCCAATCAGTTGAAAACACAACACACTTTCACAATTTTCAGGAATGTCTCTGAATGGCCTGTCATAACTACAACACAAGCACTTACCAGAGCAGGCCATTGTTCTGTGGTATGATAAACCCCAAACTCCCATCATGAATGGATCTCCATTTCCATAATAAAAGGTATAACTTTTGAGGGGCAATATTCATATATATCCAAAAGTAAACAGACTTGTCCTACCCCAAGAGGTCTTTTGATTCACTGTAACCACAGACCAGCCTCATCAATGAAAATCATTTACTCCAAATTGGGAGATTAATAGAAAAAACAACACGAATTTAGATTTTAGTTGACTATAAACTTATCAATATATGATTCCTTTATCCAATTACTAATTTGCTATGACTGTTTATGCAGTGCAGGTGCCAGTAAAATACTTAAATACACACTGAGCAACCAACATTACCTGCACACATATTCTGAGGTGACAACGTAAACTTGCCATGAAAAGGCCCTTACTGACCCTTGGACTCAGGTAACCATTAAACACAAGTCCAAACCTTTCACTGATATATTACACGTTTATATATATACACATATATCTATATATAAATATAATCCTCATGAATGCCTTGGATTCCACAACTGCAGAGGAGTATTTATTAAAAGGGTAAATGGATCATGTTTGAGGCACCCATTCATCTCACAGATACATTAAGGTCCTAGTCAACAGTATCAGTAAGTACTGACTTAAAATAATTGAAATCGCCTTGATCAATTGAAAAAAGACGAAGCCCACAGGACCAAAAAACTTTTTCCAAAAGTTCTTTTTCCAAACCAGCCTTGTGTGAAAGCAAGAATGAAGAAAATTATCATTGTCATCTTTGCAAGTAGTTATACTTGGCCTCGAGGTCAGTGGTGCCCTGGCCAACAGGGCAGTGAGTCTATATTTAGGTTGCTACTTGGCAGCCAAACCAGTGTGAAAGGCAGGCACATGTTGTAAGACAGCTAGTAAAGGAACACTGAGAGCAAAGGTGGTCAATTTTTGTCCAGACAGTTTGGAGCCTGTTCAAGCAGTGGAAGACTACCTGTTAAATTCCTCGAGGACAGCTGCTGGCATAGGCTCTATGCTATGTGAATTGCAACAGATAAGAGACAGTCTGTTTCTTAATCCCAAAGAATAAAGTTGATAATCATGCTGTGTTGAGACAGGATAGACTTAAATATAGTATCTGCTAAACCATTAAAATACATAATAAATAGAGGCCCTTATAGAATCCAGAGTACTCATAGCTATGCACATCACACTGTGCCATTCTCAAAATGTTAAGAACAGGTGAAAGAAAGGACGTGGTCAAAAACAACTCCTATAGTGATGGTATTTTTTTTATCTAATGGAAGAACTGTGCATGACTCATTCTTGAGAGAAAATGGACAAGGAAGAATCAAACAGCAGCATCACTGCTCTACTTCCTCCTGAGTGACAGTCTACTCTTATTATGGCAAGCATTGTGTGTGATTTTAATGCAGTGGCTTGAGAGTGTATGTGTGTGGTGCCACTAAAATTCTCCTGTCAGTAAACAACTTAAGGCCACACTAAACAACATCAGTTAAATTGAAACCAGGTACTCCGTCAACATAACCTGACTAGATGACAGAAACTGAGCTCAAGCAACAAAGAAAATATTTAATTATACACTTATTTGGTAAATAAACCTATGAATTCATCTGTCCATCTTTCAAATCACAATTTAGTGAATAAACATCATTAGCCCAAAAAGATGCCTCATTTTTCACTGACAGACAGCAAAAGGACCACAGGAACAGGAACCAGTGTTATTTTACACAGACATAAAAGAAGAGCAAGAGCAATTCTGCTTTTAGTCATAGCCCACACTGGCATTTGTACTTAAATCATTAGCAGAGGAATTTTCTTGTGAACTTACCACTTAGAGACATTTCAACACTACTCATGCCAAGTGACCCCAAATGACTTCATCACATTTTTGCAAGCACAATAAAATGGATGCCAAATAATGGTTTGTAAACTACAAAAGCCTTTGAAAACCATCTTGAGAGGCACTGTCATGCAAAATAACCATGTAGATAATATTTTTTACTGAAACATAACGCTATTACATAGGTATGTATCACTACTGTGGAATCTGCATATTTCACTGCCATACATTGCAATGATACTCTCCCATAACTCCCACATACCTGCAATGATAATCTCCCATGACGCCCACATATGTTCAAGTCAAACAGAATCCATAGTATTTGCTGAGGGAGACTTTAGTAGCCTCAGAGGAGAATGCATTGTAATGCTTGAAAGACTTAAGTTCTCACATTACTAATGGACTGACAAGTGATGTTTGAGATGTGATACTGATACACATCCCATGGGCCTGTGTGACCCGGAAAGCGTCAGAGCAGCCCGAGGAATAGGAATGAATGAACATTAGCTACTATGGGCTTGAAGGAGATATCTGACCTCCACTAAAAATCATGCTCAAGTCTAAGTGGAGAAATAAATAGGGAGCAATAAAGAAGCCTGAGTGAAAATCAAGGGGCACACTATGATTTGACCTCAGAGATCCCAATAAAACGTGGATGATTATTAAATGAAACTCACTATAACTGTACCAGAGGTAGGAATAGATTTCTAGTTGTGAAAGTAAAAATCAGAAAACACAATGTCAGCTGTTTGTTAAATTCAAAAGAATAATCCACAAGACCGATAGCCATAATCAGCAGTCTTCATCTGACACAGGACAGCGTCATTGTTTACAACACAGAGAAAATCTGTTGAACTGATTTCAATGTAAATCTCCCCATCCGACAGATGATCAGTCGTGATGGCTTTACCACATCAAAGAGTCACGTCTGAAAGAAAAATGCTGTGTTGACTTGCTTGACGTTTTGTATCCAACAATAGTGGAAGCACACAGCTCTACTCTGCACATTTGCTTTGGAGCACTTCGCCACCCGTCAAACCACAACATGGTCAACTTTTTGAGCGTCTTGTTGTTGTGTTGCTTTCACTAAATCACCTGTTAAATAATGTAGACTAGTCGACACTGCCGACAAAATGTTAAGTGTTAAATAAACGTTTTAGAGGCTTGACTTCGCATTAAATTGTTTATCGTTAGTAACTACTGTTTGACAACAACAGTGCTCTGTTTAATTCGGCCAGCATTAACGGGATGAAGCCACACTTCTTGACACTGGAGCGCTCCTCATATTGAAGGCGCAGCAAACAAATGTTAAGCTAGCTCGACAACTTACTCTGGCCCCTGATAGACGTGTTGCATACTAGAAACTTGTTAACTAGCGCTGGTCTTTTTCACAGGGTTATAGACGACAGTGACAACAGGCAACTGGTGTCTTTAACTACTAAAACAACTAGCAAGCGTAAGCTAACCGCTAACGTCAGTTAAGGAAAAAGTAGTTAGCTAGCTAACTAGCATTAGTTAAATACCCGCTACTGACTTATTCTTACCTTTTTCCTGGTTAAACGATATTATTTCCTCCTCCTTCGGGTTGGAAACTTGGGTTATTATGGACATGTGGTCCATTGAGACGGGTGGTTATTCCTGCTTTGTTTCCCACAGTGTTATTCGTACTAGCGCGCTTGTTTCGTTTGCTAGCTACTATCAGCTAGCGGTTTAAGACGAGGATGACCAGCTAGCCCACAAAGCCAGGCGACCGTCCGTGGCGAAGTGTATGGGCAGCAGGGATAGCCAGCCAGCTAGCACGGTGGTGAATGGAAGCCAGTGAATGGCTGTCATTTATGGCTCTCCGAAAAATACCATCGCTGCAAACAAGTATTTTGTGGGAAACACCGACAGCATGCGTGTCTAGAAAAAAAACAAACAAAAACAACAGACGTTGAATTGCTAACTAGCTGAAGTTAGCAAATAGCTTGGGTTAGCGAGTTAGCTGCGAAGCTCCGGATCATCCAAAATGTGAGGCCGTGTCTGGAACAGCGTTGAAAACCCTGGGAAGACCGTCGGAGAATTGTTCTCGTCCAAAAACATGTATCAAATGCGAAGTTGTTGAACGTTAAAGTTAGCTAACACTTCAAGGCAAACAGTTCATATCTGCTGGCCCTACATTCCCTGTGCAACATGGAGGCTTTATGTATTTTGAGTTGCATCTGAAGCGGGGGCACTCGGAGTGGGAGGGGGCGGTTTGTTTCTGTGATGGATTCTCTCAGGCAGGCAGCACAAACCCGCCGCTCTACATTGCTCAACCCATGCAGCTGGCTGGACGCGGCTCTCTCTCTCAAGCTGCTTTTCCTCTGTAATTACTGTTACTCGCACGCAGCAAATTACAGCTCTTTATTATTAACATGAAAAGAATACATTTGAACATAATACACTTTATGTAGGCTAAGTGCATATGTCGGCGTCTATCTATAGCTGTCGCCCTCAGGCAAACAACAGCTCATTTCACAATCCAAGCAGATACTAAACGTTAATCCAAAACCCTTGAGCGTGTTGTTACTCCCATGGTTTGCGGTCAATTTTTAAAAAACCCGAGAACGCCACCTAGTGTTCATATTCAGAAAATGCTTCAAAGGTACACAATGTAATGATAAAATACAGTGCTGCACCTGCACGTCTGTTCAGTCACATCACTTGCAGTTTTGGATCCGACTATCTCTACCACAGTATCTCACCACAGGGCTTCTTCTAACAAAGTCACATTATGATGGGAAACACTGACCCACAGTGTCTGTATTGTTGCATACTGTGATGTCAGAGGAAATTAAACACACCAATAAATAAATCAAAACGCACTGTGGTCGCAGCAGAGTTTGTTAGACTATTGAAGTCATAGGCTACATTAAATATTTACATGCCTAACCTTTTTTTTTTTTTTTTTTAATCTCAAGTTGGATCCAGCAGGTCTGACTGGAGAGCCACCGGTGGTGGGCTATTGTGTGTCATGGTGCTTTACAGTAACAGATCGATGCGCTGGCTCTCCTCCTCATTTTCAACCGCTGTCTCAGAGTGGCTTTATGCTCCAGGAAGGTCTGATGTTTTCGGTGTGTGGACCACCCCTCACTGCGGTGCAGTAGTGAAGGATAAATATATCCCCCCTCCTCCTCCTCCTCCTCCACCACCACCACCACCACCCCCTCCTCCTGCTTTCGTTGAGTCCGCAACATCCTGACTGGCCGAGGCTGGGATCGCAGGCAGCGGCAGCGGCAAGCCCCCTCAAGACGGATGAATTAGAAAAACCTGCTGTAACCACCGCCACCCCCTTTTTTCTTTTCTTTTATTCATTGTCAGTGTTGAAGAGTCGGGCTGTTAACACCGCTGCCCTCTCCCTGACAGTGTGAAGCGCATACCAGGTTAGTAAAAACAAGTCTCTTATTTGTGCATAGGGTTAAATATAAGAGTTGCCATAAGAATCGATGCGGGGGGGAGCTGTGTTTCCAGCTCTGTGTGCAGGGAGCAGTGGATTTGTATGCAGGACGCTTTGCTGGGGTGCTCAGCCATGGTTACGTCTTGGCAAGGAAAATACTTGATTGTCCAACTCCTTTAACTTCAACTCAGACTGCGCGACATGAGTCTGACACACACACACACACACACACCCACACACAAACACACAAACGCACACACACACAACTAGGCACAAGTGCGTTTCTCTTCAGAAAGTGATCTGTGTGTTTGTTTTGTTACTCCGGTGCACCATTCTTGGTCATCCCGGGCAGTGCTAATTATTCTGTGAAGTGAGTCCCCAGCGCCTCTCAGATCACATAGCACTGCAGCTGCCCCGCTGTACAGCAGACCAACTGCAAGAGCTATAATAGGAAGGAGAGGTAGGGTTGCGCAGCTGACGATGCTGATTCCGAGGAGCCAGAGCTCTGCAGTCCTATTTAAGTCACCGGCCTGTCGATCTTTAAGGCTTATTAGTGAAATGTCTGGTCGTTGAAACAGCTTGGTCTGTGTCTGACATGAGGAACCTGCTTTGATGTGCAGACACAAGGAGCATTTCATTCATTCACCCTTTTCTGTTGTTATCGTTTGTTTCAAGTAAGGGAATTGGGTTCATTTCCACTGGACTATAATGTAGATAGTTAATCACTGTGAAGGGGATGGTGATATGAATGATGCTGATGACTCAACTGAACAACCCTCACAAGTGAATATGAGCTTAATGTGTCATATGTTGCCATTAGCCACATTTTAATGAGCCACACAGTATTCAAAACAAGACTGTCACCTTACAGGTTTCTGGACTGATGCCTTGGGCCTACTCAACCTGACACAACAGTTGCTTTCAGAATAAACACTGACAAACACTGACACTCAATAACCTTTGGTACATTCTTTGATCATGTTTTGACCTGTTCTATAACCAGTTTTTAATTGATCTATTTTAATTCATGCTCATACTGTTTGCCTTCAGTCAGGTCTAATATTGTGCGGCTGATTGCTTTTCAAACCGTTAGGCTCCCTGTGTACAGATTCACCATGGGGATCAAGTCTGCCCTCCCCAGATATGAGCTGTATCTCTACACAGCTGTACTCGGCGCGGCCTTGATATGGGCAGGCAGTTGGATATTTGAAGCTTCAAGTGGTGAGTGCGTGACCTGTCAAGAGATGTGTCTGTGAAACTCACAAAATCAATATCACAACATGGGACCTTTGCTGAAGTTCACCAAAATCTATGTGCATTTACTGAAGTGGGAACAAATGGATATTTTTATCAACTGTGACAACTTTATGAATAAAACACCAAAGTTATAATCCAGTATTATCATTAATGTTTGAAAATGTGGATTTATTATGAAAGCTGGATTAAAAATAAGATCCCTTTGTAAAACATTGCTCTAGTTCACCTGAAGGTGGGAGAACTAGAACCGAGTCCAATCAGCAGATTAAAAGAGACGGCTCTTCCCGGAGGAAATCCTGCATGTTCCTATTAATATGAAGACAATTTTAAGATGGTCCAGTTAGTTTCTAATTATTTTCCTGATGGAGATATTTCAGTTTAATCAGTTACACTGAGCCACTGAATCCTCAAAACCTTAAAATAATGCCAAATACTTGCATGTATTCAGACTCTAAAATGCTAAAACTAGCCTGCTCACACACCAATCTGAATGGACTCAGTGTAATCTGGTGAATGGTACAGTCTGCCACAGTCTTGCCTGTCAGACTGGCCAGGGCAGGGTCATGCTTCATGATTTTGTCCTGATTTTTTTCTCATGTATTTACTCTCTGTGTCTTGAAATGGTCATTTATGGCAGCTCCATCTGTGCCATTCATAATGCACATATCTGCATGCTACAGTGGCCCTGTATACTGGCAATAGAGGTCTGGCCATGTTCCCAGATGTAAGAGGCTTTCCTCAACTGACCCTCACATTTCGATATCCTTTTTCATGGCCATTAGTGTAATCAGGCAAAGCCAGCAGAGCTGCCGCAGGGCGCGTGCCAGGCACATTTGTTTCTGTGTACTGAATGTCTCGACAGCACTGCTGTGATTCTGATTATTATCATGCTTATTATTCCTCTTATTGTCATTTAAATAATTTCCGTGTCAGGGTTTCGTTCAGGTTATGCAGTGACTTAATCTCCTACAACCAGATTATCACTGTACGGGTGAGGATGTCAGATTCAAAAATAGAAAGCTCTGCAATGAGTGCATTATATAAGATTTGATATTTCAAATGGACCCGGTGTGTTCTCACACCTTAAACTCACTATGAATAATCCAACAATTACACAAAAGCTGTCCAGATTTTGAATCTTACAGGACCCTTTCTCTGTCAGATGACTGAAAAATGTTCAGTGTACACATACATCCTCAAAGTAAAGATGAGATAAAGTCTGGATTGAAATCTTAATGCTTTATTTAACATTAAACAATTGTAGTTTCTCACACATTATGTTCTGATTGTCTTTTATTTTTCTTATTTATTCAGAGAATGTAAACAGAAGGGCCTTCAAAGAAAGTGTGAAACCAGGATGGCATTATTTTGGAAGGAAAATGGTGAGTACCACACTGTTTCCTAACACTGGATTAACTGGTGCAAAATGTCAAAAGAGAGTGTCAGTGATGTGTTAGTAATACAGCTTCCTTTTCTGCAGGATGTTGCAGACTTTGAATGGATGATGTGGTTCTCTACATTCCGCAATCATATCCTTTTTGCTCTCACTGGTCACGTGATCTTTGCCAAGATATTCACGCTCGTAGCTCCAAAGGTGCGTGCATGTGTGTGCTGCAGACAGACAGAAAGAGAGAGTGTGAATGTCTATGAGATAGCACTGTATGCTGATTTTGCACAGGTATAATTGCATGACTGTCTTATATATATGTGCATATGTATTATGTATATGTAGATATGTGTGTGTTTGTATGTATGCATTTGCACATATCAAAGCTTAATGCCAGATTTTCATTTGATATGTGCTACAACAACACATAAAACTCAAAGATGTGAAGAGTGTTCCCAAGTGATTCAGGTCAGGTAAATGCAATGCAGTTCTATTCTATTCTACTAAACAAAATTATTGTGTAATATTTATACTTCAAGGTCTATATCACAGGATTGACTTGGTGCATGAGCACGAGCTGCATGTTTAGTATCCTCATGAATCTTTACTCTAAATATTTTTGACATATTTAAAACAGTTCAATATGTTTTAAACATGTTTTCTGTCTTGTTTCATGCTTACACTGAAGATTGGTATAGATGGATGTAAGGTAACATTGATAAACGTGTGAATTTTGTAACATGTCTTATGTTTCATTTAAGCCATTAATGTATGGACACCGTGTTTGCTTTTTCCGATTGCAATTTAATATCCATTGTTGCTGATACAACAGAGTCACCACATAACATCTTTCTTCCTGTGTGTTGCATTAAATAATGAATCGTGAAAATCTGTTGTTATTGCATCACACTGATGCTGGCCCCTCTTTACCCACAGCACAGATCCTTGATCTTTGGTGTGTACGGTGGTTTGGCAGTCCTGGTGACGATGGGCTGGACCTTCATGGCTCTGATTGTGTCTCACTGCATCGTACTCTACAGTGTTGCTCTAGTCAAGAGGAAATGGATGTGCTTTGCAGCTGGCCTCACCACGCTGGCCTCCATCAAGCTGGAACCCTATAACTCCTGGCAGGTGAGTGGGTGGCTCTGGGTTAGAGAGTGTGATGGAAATTCAAAAGAGATGTTCATCTTATGGTTGAGTGTATTTTACGACCAGAGAATGGTTTTTAAAATCAGTAATAAAAAGTTACCCAGTAAAATGTCAAGAACTAAAGTGATATGATTTAATTCCCTGCGTTTTGAAAGAGCAGATGATTTTGAGGTGAAAAGGGCGGTGTGGTGGGCGGTGTGGTGGAAAGACTTTGTGAAGCCACTTTCTGTTACACTCTAAATTGTAGAAAATTATTAAGAGATCCTAGGATTCAATCTCAGGAGATGTTAGACATTAAAGAGCTTAAGACTCACTTAATGTGCACACAATACACACACAATATCACAATGATAACAATACAATACAACAGAGTATTATGAGAACATTTTTAAATAAATATCATGGTTCTGTAAATACTGTAAAATATAACAGCAATATTAATAGTTTAAATAGTAATATAATTTCAGTGTATGGTGAATATGTACAGATGAGGATTGTAATTCAATATAATAGGATGCTACATGTGTCCGTTATGATCTCTACTATCCCAAGTGTTTGGAATGGTAGCGGTGGTAGTAATACCTTTGACCAGGTGCATTGATGACATACTGAGTCTCAGTTACCAGTTTTGAGAAGATATACACTTTATCTATCAAGAATAAATCACAGTCACAATCATTTCACTTTATGGTATATGGTAACAGTGTATATACATAAGTGTAAATAAGGCAGAGGTGAATTGTCATATAATTCTCGTCTCAATTAAGCCCAATACTGCCATCTGAGGTGTTGTTGATAGGAAAAATGTTCCTTTAGGAAACCTTGGTGACCGGCTCCTTCGACCTGCAAGACATCCTGTTCTATGGAGGCTGCGGCTTCAGCATTATGCGCTGTATGAGCTTTGCCTTAGAGAACTGTGAAAAGAAAGAGGGCAACTACACGTTCTCTGACCTGCTGAAATACAACTTCTACCTCCCCTTCTTCTTCTTTGGACCTATTATGACCTTTGACCAGTATCACGCACAGGTGAGGATTTTAACATTGAACGAAGGACAAATAGGTAAAAGTGAAATCTGAGCAGATTTGACAGTAGTTACATGGCCATCACTCATGATTGAACGCTGTGAGAAAGCAGCTGAAGGCTCATGTAACACCCACGCGCTGTGTCTTTTCAGGACAGCTGATGCAAATATGCAAGACGCTGATGCGTTTATGTAACTCCATTAGAAAGTCATGGGGGATAAAAACAATAATTCTGTCTCACGACATTTGAAAATGTTATACTCCTACTTCCTATCTACTAAAATAATGCAGCCTAGATTCCCATTTTGAATCATTTGAGTATTACTATTGTTGTTACTACTTCTGTTGATACACACATATTTTGCTTAAGTTATTTACTTAAGCAAGTAAATAACTTGCTTAAGTAAATAAGCAAGTTATTGCTTATTGCTAAGACCAAATTGGTTTGTTCACAAACTAAATGTGCTTCCACAGGCGAACAACATACAGTTGACCCGCAAAGAGAGGGAGATGTGGAACATCACCACCAAGGCTTTGTTGCACCTGGGAGTTATTCTGGTGGTGGACGTCTTCTTCCACTATCTCTACATCCTGACAATCCCCAGTGACATGAAGCTGGTCACCAAGCTGTCTGACTGGTGTCTGGGTGGGTTATATGTGATACTAATGGGCCTGTTACAGATGGAAGCCATGTTGTTTTTTTTGTTGTTGTTTTTGAATACCAATAGTTGATATTTCTATATTATTTTGTAAGAAAGAAAGAAAAAACTGAACATTACTGTATAACCTTGAATTGTTTTCAGTGTAGAAATGAATGTAAAAGGCAGTAGGACTGTGACACATACATTATGTTGGGGTTAACTTCTCTATTATGAAACAAGTTAACAGTAGATGTCAATAGACAGTACAAATGACACTCATGTAGTCGTGGTCAGGATTGCTATCACACTGGCTGACATCCAATATTTAATGAAGGGCTAATATCTCATTGACTAAGTGTGATGAGCTTTAACATGAAAATCTACCAGTTTGAATTATAATTGAACATTAATTAACTTTAAGCTACATTTGTTTCCACGTGTTCCTTTGCTATGCAGCTGGCCTGGCTTATTCTAACCTGGTGTATGATTGGGTGAAAGCAGCCGTGATGTTTGGCGTCATCAACACTGTGGCAACACTGGACCACCTGGACCCTCCACAACCCCCCAAGTGTATCACCATGCTCTACGTCTTCGCTGAGACGTACGTGTGACCTGCAGTAGTTGTGCACAGTCTTTGTATAGTTACCTTGTTGACCGTACGAAAAGATTCACATGGAAACTGTCTGTCTTGTTTCAGGCACTTTGACAGAGGCATCAACGACTGGCTGTGCAAGTGAGTGTTTGAATTTAGATTCATGGGTTTGATTGACAGAGCCCATCATATAAAAGATGATTGTGAATCTTCTTCGTATGAAATGTGAATTGTAATATTACAGGTATGTTTATGACTATATTGGTGGGGATCATGACAAAATCTTCAAGGAACTCCTAGCAACCATATGTACCTTTGTTATCACCACCCTGTGGCTGGGCCCGTGTGAACTGGTTTACATCTGGTCCTTTTTCAACTGCTTCGGCCTCAACTTTGAGCTGTGGGTGGCCAAGTTATTCTCCTTTCCGCCATTTTCCACCCTTGAGGTGAGGCAAATAATAACATCGAATCATCTACAAATAGTTAAATACAGGAGGTAGACTCCTTTATACACCAGATCCCTGAATGTATTCCTCTGTCCTCTGTTTCCAGGGTGTTATGGGTGAAGCTATGTCGCGCAGGATCCGTGGTGTGTTCAATGCTGCCAACTTCTGGGCCATCGTCCTCTACAATGTGCTTTCACTCAACAGTTTGGAGTTTGCCAAACTTGTGGGCAGGAGGCTGATTTTCAAAGGTAGGAAACAACAAGGGTATATAACATAAAAATCAAACTAAGGCTTTCCTGTTGGCTCCAGTTCTAGTGAGAACAACACAGACAGACATCAAAGGCAGCAGAATCTCAAGAGGCGCCATCCTCCAGAGATCACATGACTAGCGTCTTCTTTTGTTGCTTTCTTTGCAACAGAAGGAAAGAATCTTAACAGCCAAGCGTTGGGAATCAGAGAGGTTATTCACAGGATTATCTGCAGTTGAACATCTACTCACAGCGCTGCACAAAGACAGCTGCAATCCTTTATGGTCATACCTTTCAGTTCTGATTTCTTCTTATTCCTCCTCTGCACTTCTTCACTCTGTTCTTTTTTTTTTCTTTTATCCTCCAGGTTTCCCTCTGTCCACCCTCTCTGTCTTATTTGTGACCTACTGTGGTGTGCAGCTGGTGAAGGAGAGGGAGCGACAACAAGCTCTGCTGGATGATCCCGAGCCGGTGAAGCCGGTCGATGGCGGCAAAGAGAAAGCAGAATAAACAGACAGAAAAACAACATTTCACAGACTTCATGGTCAGCAGCCCCCTCACATTGTTCCATCCTTGGCCTTGCGAACTGTAACCGAAACAGACTGTAACAGCCAGTCACACCTGCATTGTTCAGAAGCTGTGTTTTTTTTTGTTTTTTTTTTGCTTTTGTCAGAAGCGAACTGTGAAATCTCCTCAAGTGCACTTGCTGTAGATAATCGCCACATCCTCTGGCACAAACTCACCGATGGTGCATTTTGTATTTGTATTTTATCTGAACATAGATTGTTTAGAAAATTAAGGCCTGACAGGTACATATTTTATGACAATATGTTATACAAAAGAACATCCAGTACTGTTAAAGAAAGACTGCTGTGCTCTGTGTAGTTGTCTCTTATGTTCATTTCTGATTTCTCTCAAATTTGGACATTTTTCTTTTCTTTTTTTTGAGGTCATTGTCAACATGATTATCTTAAGTCAGGTGTTGTCTCACTTTTACTGAAGTAACCACACTGAAAGGGATAAAAACTTGAAGATTGGAAATTTGAAGTCAGGGTGCCACAAATGAAGTGCAATGAAGCAAATAATCCAAGGGTGCTGTGGAGATCCTCCACGTTGCTTGCAGCTGATTGTAAAGTGCATTTGCTTAACTGTCCAATACACAACTCAGGATGTGTAGGATAGTCTACTTTAATGTTTACTGAGAATGTATTCAATCACTTACAGTGTTGAAAAGGTGAATGTAGTTCAGCTATCCAGAGAACGACACTGTACGTCAGTGTCGTCCAGAGGAGATAACAGAAGGTGTGACATTACAGGATATCTTTCATCCCCCTCTCTCTCTCACACAATCCAGGTCCTCGGTTCACTACGACAGGCTACATGCCTGGGAGGGAAAATAGGTCAGTCTTATCCGGCCTGTCACTGAAACCTGCTGTGTGTCTTCAGCGCAGCAGATAGTTGCGAATACGTTTATGCAGATTGTAAGGCCTTTTCTCTCTGGAGGGGTTTTTATTCACAAGTGTTTATTCAAAAAATTTGACTTGAAATAAAGATTTGTTTTTAATCCAGAGGTGACGTATGAGAGCTTTTTGTGGTTCTGTGTGGAAAGATTTAAAACCAGTGTATGGTTGTTTGCTGTGATGTCCAAGCAGGTCTAAAATAAAACCATCAACAGTGTCATTTAGTTTAAAGAAATGGAAAACTCAGACTCAATTTTGACTGAAATGACACATCATGTCATCTTTCTCCAAATACACACGTCATTACTTTATCATGATAAATAATAAGACACTAAAAGCCCCCCCCCAGAAAAAAAGCAATTTGAAGTACTGTATGTTGGAATTAGGATTTAATTTCTTTGTGTGTCAGGAAAACATGGGTAGGGTTAAGTTCCTCTTTAGTCCCCCCCCCCCTCCTTTTATAACATCTGTGGTTTGTCACTTTATACACTCACTTGTCCTTTTCAGCCAGTAGATGGCACTGTTTCTTTATCTCTACAGGTTTGAGCAACTGGTTGTTCTGCAAGATGCTTTTAGTGTTAGCAATATTTCTTGCATTTTTTTTATTTTATTTTATTTCAACTCGTTTTTGTGTTTTTTTTTTTTTTTTTTTTTGTTATTGTTGTTGTTATTTTCAAATTTTCAGGTCGGTTGCCATTAAAGGTAGTGTTTGAGTTATGTTAAACTGGTGTTGTATCTTATTCTGACAGAGTTTATTTTTATGCTTTTAGATGTAAGAGTGTCCCTGTGGTCAGCTAATACAATAGAAATGATAACTATCTGTTCATTAAATATAGGAACTTATCTCAACTGATCTGGTGTGCGTTCTGTGTTACTATATTTACAGTATATTTACATATGCTTGTAATGTAAAAACAAATTGCATTTAGATGAAGTACTATGTATATTTCCAATATTAATCTATAATGTGTGTTGTCCTTAAAAATATGTAAGACAGTGTTTATGTGCCATAAGGCAACATCTATCATGATGATGTTTAATGTTTATTTTAGTTTATTTTTCTTTATAAAACTCTAATCTTTCCGGTGTCAGTTAAAGTTTATTATGTAACCTGCTGGTCTCCCTTGAGCCACTGCTGCGTAGTATGCAGTACACACTGTACCTCTACTCCACACCAGCAGATACTAGTCAAGTCAGTATTAGATTACTTAAAAAAACAAGTTGGTAAGAGTGTGTCAAAATATCTAAATAATCACATCCAGTCAGGCTGCCTGGTGAGCTGTTCTGGTAGATTTAACATGCCGTCACCCCCACGCTTAGTCATTCAGCTGTTTGTGGGGATCTGTGTGGTGCAGGATTGGATAGGTCCTGTTTCCTCTCCACCAAAATGGATTCCTCAGCTTTGTGAGGGTCCTGTCTATAAATACCCATGACTTACAGAGTGACTGACGACCACGGACAGCTGCAACCAGCAGCCAACCAACGCGTAGAGACGATCCACAGCCATCTGAGCAGCCCTGCGAGAGGCTGACAGTCCTGCTCTGTTGTGGGGAGTAAGTAGGGTGCCCACGAAACCCAACCAGGACCAGGCAACAGAACAAAATGGCTGCCATGACTATAGACCCGGCGGAGCAGCCTCGGATGTACCAACAGACCCTCCTTCAGGATGGACTCTGCGACCTGTTGGAGAACGACAAGTTTGTGGACTGTGTCCTCAAAATCCAGGACAAGGAGTTCCCATGCCACCGCCTGGTTTTGGCAGCTAGCAGCCCCTTCTTCAAGGCCATGTTCCTGTCTGACCTGGAGGAGAGCAAGAGGCGCGAGATTGTCCTCAAAGATGTGGATCCAAGTGTTATGGGGATGATCCTGCGCTACTTGTACACCTCTGACATTAGTCTGACAGAGCAGAATGTCCAAGATATCTTCATGGTGGCTAACATGTACCAGATCCCCTCCATCTTCTCTGTATGTGTGTCCTACCTCCAAGACAAACTGGTGCTGGGAAACTGCTTGGCTATCTTCAGACTAGGGCTGCTGCTGGATTGTCCCAGACTCACCCTGGCTGCCAGAGAGTTCATCTGTGAACGCTACCAGGTTGTTATCAGGGACCAGGACTTCCTGCTTCTGGGCCCAAGTGAACTGGCCATCATCATCACCTCAGATTCCCTCAATGTTGAGCGGGAGGAGTTGGTGTTTGAATCACTGATGGACTGGGTGAGACACGACGAGACAAACCGGGTTAAGGACCTGCCAGAACTGTTGCACTGCATCCGTTTTAGGCTCATACCTCTGGATTACTTCAAAGAAAAAGTGGAGCGGCACCAGTTCATCCGGTTCAGCCAGGAGATCAAGAAGGAGCTGGAACTTGTCAAGGATGCTCACCGAGGGCGTCTCCCGAAGCCCAGGAAGCCCAGCTGTGATGAGGCAAAGGGGGGAGAAGGAAGGGAAGATGAGGAGGAGACGACGATGAGGAAGGGTACCTGCCGGGTATACTCAACAACAACCCACGCTTTGGGATGTTTGAGATGGACCTAATACTTATGCTCAGTAACACGGGGACTGTGGCCTACGACCCAGCTGGAAATGAATGCTATGTAGTGTCAGAATCCACAGATATTCCCAAAAACCACTGCAGCCTGGTCACCAAGGAGAACCAGGTGTTTGTTGTCGGAGGACTACTCTACAACGAGGAGGATAAAGACGAGCCCTTCAGTTCTTACTTCCTGCAGGTAGTACATCAGTCATGACGACCACCAGTGCCTCTGGTTTGAAAAGTGAATTGTTCATCTCACAATTTCTTTTTAGAAATCCGGTAAAACCCAGTTCAACATGGATCCAAACATGCATTTTATTACTCAGGTCTCATTTCTCTCCTCCTCTCATCCTCAGTTTGACCCAGTCAGTTCAGAGTGGTTAGGGATGCCCTCACAACCCAACCCTCGCTGTCTGTTTGGGCTGGCTGATGTCGACAACTCCATCTTTGTTGTGGGAGGAAAGGAACTGAAGGAAGGCGAGCGTGTCCTGGATTCAGTCATGATCTATGACAGACAGTAAGTGTCGACTCTAAATATGGATCTTTGATACTGATAATCCACTGTAACATAGTCCACTGAACAAAATTCAAATTGCCAGCAAATAAGCTAGAAATCCACACTCTTACAGTCACATTAAAGGCATTACATAAAGTTTTCCACAGACACATGGTATCTATCCATTGGTGTGAATGTGAGTGTATGAGGATATTTGTTACAGGGCATTTACTGGATTCTTGACCAATAAACCAATAAATCAATACTTAATCCTTCAGTTTATCAGAAAAATCTGACATACATTATACTCAGGTTTCAACATGACTTCTTGAATTCCCTAACTCTTCTACCAGTGACATTATTGTATCATCATTATTCCTTTATCACTTTTATATCTATAGATCCACAGCTCATAATGTTATACCTGTATATTTCATGCATTTCCTGTGTGTCTGTACACAGGTCATTCAAATGGGGGAGTCGGACCCTCTGCCTTATGAAGTGTACGGCCATGGAACTGTGTCACACAAAGGTCTCGTCTACGTTATTGGAGGAAAGTCTGCGAGCAAGTATGTGGCACTCAATACCAACTATAACCTGATCATGTACAGTTTCAATACACTTCAAGAGTGTTTCTTCACACTGTGGGTGCATTTAATCAAAAGAATGAGTTTGTTCAAATGTAAATTTGAGAATAGTGACATTTTGCCAAATAAAGGAATCCTCTTTTTCACCCTGTTCTCTTATTCATCTTGTATCATCATTTTGTAAGAGCAAGTATCACTTGAATATGTGAAACTAAACCTGTGTCTTTTGGTTTTCTGTCAAGTTGCTGGTCATAGTGACATGTAAACTGAATCTCATGAATGAATCAGTGAGTGCCACTTTAACAGAGTGTATTACATGTTTTTATGCAGGAAATGCATGAGAAGAGTCTGTGTCTACAATCCTACCAAGTTTGAGTGGAAGGACCTGGCTCCTCTGAAGACGGCCCGCTCCCTGTTTGGTGTCACCGTTCACAGAGACCAGATTTACGTGGTGACGGGGGTCACAGATGCAGGCCTCACCAGCTCTGTGGAGGTCTATGACATCGCCACCAACAAGTGAGACAACTGTGTTGTTTTTTATGACCTACTTTATCTAATCATTATGAGGTGAAGCATCTGTCCACATAAGTGAAATGACTCCTCCAGCATGAATAGTAGATCATTAGGTCATAAAACAGCACCCATTGTCCTGCTGTGGGTGTCATACAGTAATATAGCAGCTAATCTAACACCATCATCACTTCCCAGTATTTGTGGTTATTGTCCTGTTGTGCTCCAGGTGGTCTGAGTTCACTGAGTTCCCTCAGGAGCGTAGCTCTCTCAATCTGCTCTCTATGGGAGACTTCCTGTACGCTGTGGGAGGATTTGCCATGATTCCCAGTGAAACCAGTGAAGAGCCTGTCCCAACAGAGATGACAGACATCTGGAGGTAACAGTCAACTGTATTACTCAGGTCACACTGTATTTGAAGTCCTCCAACTTAGTTGTATACAAGCATTTAACAAATAATGTATGATAACATTATTGTAAGAATATATACAGGTATATCAACCATTATAACTTAACTCTCATATGTCATATTAGTACAACTACTTTACTTCACTGTCATTTATCTGGTTATCAGCCTCAGGCTTTCACATGAGAGGAGCTTTAGATGTTGACGAACAGCAAATGCTTATATCTGGTTATAACCACATCATAACCATAACCGTGTGTGTGTGTGTGTGTGTGTGTTGCCATTTGCACAAGTACACAAGCCCACTATTGAAAGAAAAAAAAATATTGCAACCCACCGGAAAAGATTAAATAATTGAGTTCAAGAGCCAAAGACAGGGGAGGTGCAGAGATGCACTCATGTATCCTCGATTTTAGTTTTTCACCTTTTGAATCATTGATAGTAAAGGAAGTATAACATTTTTCATACAGTAATTGCTGCACATCAGTTACAGCAGCATCATTATTAATGTAGGCTACCATTCCTTTGACAAATCCAATATTCTACCATGAAAAATATCTATTTCTATACCATTTGTACAGACCATGAGTGCCATGCAACTTTTATTTCCATCCAAATGAAGACAAAACAACCTCTTATCCTCACCCAGTCTTCCTCTGTTCTATTAGCACTTTTGAAAGAAGAAACTCTTGTTCATATCAAATCCTTCTTTGTACATAAACACACTGAGATTGCAAATACTGGGTACCAAATACTAACATATGTATTGTTCCCACAGATATGATGAGGCAGACAAATGCTGGAACGGGGTTTTGCGAGAGATAAGCTACGCAGAGGAAGCCACTATTGTTCCAGTGCGCCTCAACACTCTGCGTCTCACCAAGTTATAACTGTGGTTCACGATGGAACATTAGCAATGAAATAAATGAGTGTAGTCACTGTGGACATTGCTCTAAAATTAGCTAAGGGTACATAATGTTTGGACAACAACTGAATTTGATTTTGTAGTATGAAATCAACATCAAATTGTTTTATCGACTGTTTTACAGCAGGGGGAGACAGATACATGTTAAGGCTAAAGAGGGCTGCAGGGAATGGGCAAATCACCATATCACACCAAATTTCTTTTATAAAAAGCAAAAATGTTAATTTGTACATCTGTTTTTGTTATATTGTTTCATAAATTTTCTTTTCTATCTGTTTACTTTATTTAAACAGAAATAAAGATAAAGGTTGATTCTACTGACTTGTGATTGGTGCAAAACTGGTGACACAAGCCTCCAAAACACAAATTCACAGTGCAAATGGTTTTATTCATCTTCATCTGACACGTTGTGCAATAACATATTTACAGCTGATTCCACATACTATACAGTACACAATATTTACACAATTTACAAGGCAACATAACAGACATTGCATCACCATTATTGATGTTATGCAAATAGCATGAGGGAGAAATGGACTTTTTTTTAAATGTAAACATCGATTTCCAGTTGACACCTGAGCACTATAAGTCATCACCATGACATTCATTTCATAAACCAATTCATCAACCATATTTACAGTTTCACAGTATGTACAATAAATGTTTGTGACACTTAGTCTGAGGTATTTTCGGTTAGTTTCAGGTCTACACACTAAGAACAGGAAGAACAAGAGGGGAAACCAAAGTAAACATCAAACTCACATGACTTGTGACACATGAAATGTGACACTGTCACTGCCTGAATGTTGGAGAATGTCTTTTCTGATGAAAAGGTGGCTTCAAACAAATGTTTGGCCAGCATCTTTGTGAGGGTGTGTTTTGAAATTAACAGTAAGACAATATTTATCAGAGATATAATGTGTTAGGTAGATGTGGTATGTTCACTTTCTAAGTTTGTCATGTTTCCATGCTATCATTTAATAATAATTCACTTAATAATAATATTATATAACAACAACAATAACAATAATAACAATAATAATAATAATAATAATAATTTTGTCATTTGTAAGTGTTGAGACATTTCACTCTAAACCACAAATGTGCAGCTCATTGAGCACTACAGGAAAAGTCAGGGGGTCATTATGATTAATCTACTAGGAATCAATTTGTACAAAATATCATGGCAAACTTTACAACTGTATTTCAGTCTGGACCAAGATGATGTTCCTACCAACTAACAATGCCATCCATAATGTAACACCACTGATCTAGCTAAAAACAATACAATATATATCTATAATATACAGAATAGAATAGAATAGAATAGAATAGAATACTGAAACTCAATTGAATGAAATGAATTGTCCTTGCAGTCCAGTTAATGGAAGTTAGTTGTTATTGCCACATATCAGTTGACAGCGTTGTGTATCGTGGACCAACACTGGAATACATGTGGTCCATTAGTTTCAGAAACGGTAAAAATGAATGTCTGTAAAGTGACTGTGCACTCAGACGAAACTAAAAGCCTTTTGTAATCTGAGATAAATTTCACAAGCAGGGGCTTTAGTCTCTCCTCTGGAATGCTATCCGGCCGTAATTCAGCTGAGTGTGTGTCCTGTGTTAAACTGTCATACACAGGACAGGAACGTCCGGGACCTTGGTCATGCTATGGATTCCCCCTCTGCGTCTGCTGCTCATGACTGCCTGACACTCTCATTAATGTTACCTCTGGTCCCCTAAGCAACATAGCCATTAGTTTAAGTGCATGTAGTCCTCTTGTGTAACATACCCCTTTCATAAACATCTTGTTTCTTATAGGATTCATCTCTCTCTGTCTCCATCTATTACTCAACATCAGATGGGAAATGCTGGCCAGGAGTCCTATTTCCTCTTAACTGACTTTGTGATCACGGAGCTCTTTTTCCCTGCTGCATTCATAGACATATGACGACTGACTTTTAAGAACTTGTAAATATTCAGCCAACAATGACTCACCATTGTGGCTGGACCAAAGTATTACCCCTAGTGCGTCAGTGAGACACTGGCCTTCAATAGATATCAGGTTTTCTGCCACCAAGTCATTTTAACAGAGTGATGGAGAAACCTCCCTGATCAATGCTACTGAAACTCAAAACTGTCGGTGAAAATGACAGTCTTCTTTGAGTGAACTGGCTATCAATTCTGCATGCAAATGAAATGGATAGTACACACAATGACCAAATATCAGCATCTGCACGAACATGGCACATAAAACTTCAGTAACCAATATTATCTGCAGTGCAACAGTGCATGTAAGCCACACATTCAGTACATAATGATAAAAACGGACAGAGGAGTTTACACTTTCAGATGGCAGAGAGGTGCTCCTGACACTCGGACGCCCGGCGTGTAGCAGGGCTGCATTTGGTCAACATGGTGATCTGGGTGCTGAAGTTATTGCCATTACTGCCTATGGATGGCTGCTGGTACTTAGTGTCAGCAACCAGGAACCTCTGCAGCATCCATCTGCGCCACTTACGCTTAATCTCCGACTGCACCTGTAGTAGAGAGGAGGACAAACAGGATGAAGAGGGCGAGTTAAGAGCCTATGACACATCACAGAGGGGTGTAAATTGAGACTTAGTCACTTAGAGGGTCGGTAAACATCTTGAAGAACCGTTTTTTTTTTTTTTTTTTTAATTTACTCACCTCCCCGTTCAAAAAACAGTACAAAACTGCTACAACAAAACCCTGAGGAAGAGAGAAGCAGATAAAATGTAAGGTTTGATAAGAGCTCTTGAGAAGAAATACCAGTGTGACATTTCAGCTGGGGAAACACTCCAAATGTTTGCGTATGAATAATGATGGTAAGATTATGACCAAATTCAGGCTCAGACAGGGAGGTTCATCATTTCAATCTCTGGGGTTTTTTTACCAGGAGATATCATCTGAGCTACAGCAGCTATAAATTAAGAATACTTTCCACTGCTAGGTTTCCATAATTTCACTTGGCTCTCGACATTTACATTCATTTCAATACTCTGCAAGACAGCAACCTCATCATTCAACCATGCAAAAGTAAACATCTTTGCAACACAAACTATTCATTTGCCTAATCAGACAACTGGATTTTATGCTGCCAAGCTTTTTTTCATGTAACTTTGCTGATTCAAGGGACTTTCTCTTTTTTGAGTCTAGCTGCTGCCACACATGTGTCACCATTTTTGCTGTATGACACAAGAAGACGATCCTGTAAGAGCCAAAAGAAGGATTTTCATCATAAAGGAGTACAACCTCCGTCTGACAGGCTGCCTCACACTTGCTATGCTGCCATGTAGTGTTACCTGAAATGACCCCAGAATCAGGTCGAACACCAGCCTGACATGTTGGTGGATGTGCTCAGGAATGAATGCGAAAATGATGTAGTTGATCCCAAAGAGAGGTATCAACAACAGTGTGGACTTTGCCAGTCTCCTAGAAAAGTAAAGAGAAGGATTGTTGTCAGCAACTGTTGCTCACCGATAACTTTATAAATATATATATATAACCAATAACTATAGAATTGATTTCACTTGACAAGAAACCCATGCTGAGGCAGAGTTGTTTTGCATTTTGCAGTGAAAACCTACGAGTACTGATTGGATTCCTTTCGTCCTATGTCGGGGCAATTCATCTTCTGTCGCAAAATCCGGATTATACAAATGAAAAGGACGAAGTTCACCTGCCGAGAGAGCAACAGACTGGTTAATGTGATTTCACTGCACACAGCTGGAGAAAAGGTTTTCATGAAGAGGCACCATGACTCACAAGTATGGTGACTAAAATGGGTGTTTTGATGATCCACCATGGGCCATCATTGATTGTCTCCCAGCATCTGTCAGACGTCAGAGTAAATAATTACACAGAAAATAACTAATAAAGTACAGTTGTAGGCGACTGTGTTATTAAGGCAGAGCACATCTACTAATGAGAAAGTTGAGATTCAGGTTCTTTAGTTTTGAGGCTATTTAGCCAAATTGTGTAACAATATTTTTTAACACTGAAAATTTTATTTTATGTTTTGAAGAAACATGTTACAAAGCTTAGATAGATAGATAGATAGATAGATAGATAGATAGATAGATAGATAGAGAGATAGATAGATAGATAGATAGATAGATAGATAGATAGATAGTACATTAGTAACACATAGGCTACTGTACCACACCGTTAAACTTTAACTACATAACACATTAAATCATATGAATTCGCTGGAGGCTGAGATGCTAATCTGCTAAGATGACATGACTAGGCTAATAAACTTGTGTTTTTCTTTATTGTTTGATGAAGTTTGGCTCCTGCCTCACTCATGCAGGAAAGTGTACTGAATTAAATACATCATTCAACAAAAAGGAGGGAATGAGAGAGTACATTTCACTTAGTCAAGCAGTGGCTATTTCACTAGCCCATCTTAAACCTAAGTAGTCTAACTCTTTTGCTTTAGCTGAAGAATCCACATAGGCCAGTGTTTTTTGTACTTGAATACATTACTATTAAATGCAGTAATCATAAAACACATTAAAATAGTCTTCTCTTATTTTAAACAAATATGGATTTTGGCTTTGTGGGGTGGGTTAATATAGCATGAAACACTCAGTACTTGTCTGAGGTCATTTCTTTGCGAGTTGCTGATTAATAGTTCACTGCAGACCTCCACTGACACCAGCTATTAATCATCACGCTAACCAAGATATTATTCCTTTGAGTAAATGTGCATTTACGGGTCATATGTCTTCCTGTCGGGGGAAAGCCCTGAAATTAACCCGTCATATTCTAAATTAAAGATGGTAGGGATGACCCTGTCACTTCATAACAAGATAAAAATACAGACCAATGATTAACTCACCCGGGATCATTTAAACAAACCTTTGTAATCACCCATGCAGAGATAAAGAGGGTTGGAGCCCCTACAAACAACACACAAACAGAATTTGTAAGTTATTTTAAAATTAAGATAATGTTGATGTCACAGACTTCAGTGATGTCCACTGAGCACAAACAAACAAAACCAAATATGACAGTGACCATGTGTACACTGTTAATCTTTTGGATGATTTTTATGGCTAAAGTCATATTACATTTTGGCTATGCTTATCATTTTTAACAGGACTCACTGATATATTTGCTCTATGCCAATATTAGCTTGTCCAGGGTATCTGCAGGAAAGTCGCACGCTTGCTTCCATTTTTTCTGCTGTAGACACAACATTTCAGGCCTATTTATGGGATTATTTTATTGGTGTGATGGAAAAAATGCACATAGGTCAAGATTGCTGAATTTTAAGGCCAAGAGGCCAGAAGATGTATTTGAATAATGAAAGTGTTTGGGCCAAAATATAAGACGAATGCACAGGAAGGCTCAGCACTTGTTGGCAAACCTGTACAAACAGGATGAAAGCCAGCTGTAATGAGTTGTATGGAGTAGTAGAGAAATTAGCAGCACCATAAGGAGCGACGAAAGCTCTGCCAAATGGAAAACATCTATCCACTAAAAAACATATTTACAGTTCAAGTCTACATTGTCCGCTCTCAGAAATTCATTTTATTCACATATAATGTGAGCCAAAGATGTAGGAATTTGTTAATGAACATTTCTCCTATTAAAAGTACCATAAACATAGCAGGACTCTGAGGCTTAAGTATAGCAACAAGGACAGAGTGGCAGCTGCCTGCTGCTGTTAATCTAAAACTGGCAGCAGGACTCTCATTCATATGCAGATGGGAAGGCACAGGATTTTCCCATAGCTACTGCACGTATGAAACCTCACTTCTAAATTCATTTACATGTGATCATGTATGTTGTGGCTGTTGGAATGAGAGACAAAACAGAGTTAATTTGCTGATCTCTAGCTGCCACTTCAGACAAATGGACAGATCAAATTTTAAATGAGCTTCTGAGAGCAATCTGTACTCATCAACATATGGTATAAAAGCCAGCACATACCCCAACCAATCAGGATGTACCACCAGAAGTACTTCCTCTCAGAGAAGAAGGAGACGGCTAACAGGGCATGGAGATAGAGGCCCTCCACCAGCAGCCAGAAGTAACTCGCCATGACCCCATACTGGAAGAAGACCATCACTGCCTTGCAGCCCACCTACACATCAACCACAATGTTAGTGGCTTATTGCATTCCCAGTGAATGTTGATAGATGCACTTGCACATCAAATGATGAAGACAGTGGATGAGGCTACGCCGAGAATGTTTTTATTAAATGACTCTGAAATTAGTATTGATGACCTGCTTATATGAAAACAATTCTGTGAGACTTGGCAAGTCACCGTGAAGAGAGCAGTGAAGAGACAGTCATTAGCACAATTAATAAGAGCATAATACAATTAGAGAAAACTCTACATGGGTTATGAAAATGCTGATTACACTAAAGGGCTCCTAGACTAATTAAATCCTCAGCCTGTGTGTAGACAGCACTTGTGTTGTTGGTGGTGCCGTAGATGTGAGTAGCAGCAGCAGCAGGCTGATCCATCATGTCTGCTCTGCAAATGTTACTGAAAAGGTCTACTATTTCAAGTTTAATGAACAGTGGCCACAGAAAATTGGGTTGTTTTTACTGCCTGTGGATTTAACTTTTTATTTGTACAGCGGAAATGGTTTTATGTCTTCATTCAATTGAGTTGGTTTTCACTTCCATAGATAGAGGGGACTTAGTTCCTACAGGCTCAGAGAAGACTTGGTAAATCACATTCCCTAACACAGACCCTAACTCAACAGTATATTCCTTTAAACCCTGGATATGGTTTGACATTTTCAGTACGCTGTGTCTGCTGCACCAGCTTCTTGTAAGTCAATGCCCAAGTGTTTCTTTTGTTCTTCTTCCTTTTGATTACGACTAACATCCATTGGGTTGCCAATGTTTCTGGGACTTTCAAGTCAACGCTGACTGGGAAAATGTTGGGAACCACTGAAACCTTCGCAACACAAAGGTCACAACAAAGAATACAATGTGACCAACATGGAAGCACACATTAGTTGCATCTCTGTGATTGAAACATTGTGTGGTCCTCTGCTTGTTGAGCTGAAGGTGTCCCCAAGATACTAAAGGGCTTATGGGAAATGGTGTTTAATAATGGCTGCTAAAAAAAAACCTGTAAAGAACAGCAATTTGCATTCTAGCAAATGTGACTGGTGCCGTGGTGCTGTAGTGCTCCCTATAAAACTGTTTGCCTGTAATTATACCCTGAAGAGGAGACATTTAAGCGAAGCCATTAACGATCAGCACTTAGAGATAGTAAGGGTGATTTAGAGTCCACTGATCTAATCCTCTCTGGTAATAAAGCAGCGGCCTCAGCTGGATCAAGATCTGAGAAAACATGCTGACAACTTGATCAGTTAAATAAAATAAAACCGCAACATTATGTGAAATTGCGCCACAGTCAAGAAGTTTATCTAGTTACTTATCCTACATTAGCACTTAAGATATTGTCACTGTGATCATATTGTCAAGCCAAAGTGTTTAAAACTACTTATAAAGTCTGTGAATGTGATTTATCAACAAAGCCGTCTGTGGTACAGCTTTCTGTTCAGCAAACAGGATGTCTCACAACATCCTGCTGGACACATGAATGGGAAAATTTCGTTTTAGGAGTGGAAAGGACCTGACAAACACTGCCACACCCAGAGGCACTTGAGCGCGTGCACCTTGAGTAAACTCTGACACAAAGCTTCAGAGTCAGTAGACTGTGTGAGTAATTAAACAGATGCAGTTTGGGGGAAAGAAACTGACAACCACTAACTGCTTGTACATCAGACAGATGACTTAACTTGATCTACGACGCAGGACCTCCAATTATGCAGATACAAAAAAAAAAAAAATCAATAAATTGTGTGGCTTTGCTAATAAAATGTGCATGCTGGCGAGGGTGTGGTGCACTCACAGATGACTGGCAGTTTTCTGTCTCCACAACATCATACACAATCATGTCCTTGATGAATACAGTCACAGCTTTCAGAATAAAAGACACAAAGAGATGCATGTGGATGTAGTTTCTCGTGCAGTGCAGCTTCCTGTAGAGAAACAGGAAAATAAACTGTGATATGACTGAAATCATGAAGGAAAAGCAACACACATAATACTCTTCATGAATTCCTTCTGATTAAAGACTCTGAATGTCCTGTTTATGTGAACTATCCTGAAAATCATCTGATTAAGTGTGTGTTTGGCACCAAAGCATGGAATCGAAATAAATATCAAGAAAACATTCACCAGAAACTTCGCTGGTTTAATTTACAGTCACAGAAAGAATGTGTGTTTCAGCTGAGGAGAGCAGTGATCATACGTACTTACTCTACATGCCTGTTGACCTGTGATGTGCTCCTACTGTACTATAAATGTCATGCTATCTATAGTTGTTGCATACTTTATATGGTTCTAATCTGTCAGTGAAACATATATTTATCAGGCAGAGATAAATGTAAAAAAAAAAAAAAATCCAACTTGACATTCAGCACAGAAGTAAACAAGAACAAACCAGGGGTTTTCACTGAGAAAAAGTCTCTAATGTGAATTTTCTCTTCTGGGTGTTTTCAAACAAATGCTTTGGCGAGGAGCTTATGATCGGGGGTGAATTGTGTAAATTGTAGTCATTGGAGAAGGACAGGCGCGATGACACACAACATCAACCAGCTGCCTGAACACCGGCTCTACAGCTGAACATAAACAGCAAACACTATTCACATCCTGTGTCTCTGCTGCTGAGTCCAGACCACTGGCATTTCGTTGTTTAGCTCCTCACCAGAAACAGTCCAAATGCAAACACAACTGAGGTGAGTGTGCTGTTTGTTAGAAGCCGTACACACCAGCCACTTACACTGACACTAATGATCAGTGCTGTCTGTGTCATTCCGACATGCACATACACACACTTTCTTTGTGCAGCCTGAAGGACAAATGTGAACATGTTGTGAACTGCAGCAGCTGGTGTTAAGTGGTATCACTTTATGGCTGATTGTAGTTGACTGTTTTGTTTGAGAAATGCTACAGTGGCGGATAATGTCAAATTTGGACGTCTCACAAAATCTGGCATATTAGGCACATTACAGTGTGAAACATTGTAAAATCTCAATAAAAAGCAGGAAGCATGGTGTGAAATGAGAGATGGCCAGGTCTCTCTAAATGATGGGGAAAGGTGTTTGATCTTCTTTACTCAGGGTGGTTAAGTGGATCTCCTTACCGAAAGAGACACAGTATGATGATGGCGATCGTCAGAGAAATGAGTGACACGCTGTGCCCGATGGTGTAACCCACTTTGATAGCGTATAAGACCTCTCCCTGCAAAAACACATACAGTCAGAAAACACTTCATCTGGACAGAGTTTGACATTTAACAAGAAGCCACCACAGCAGCAGTAAAGCAGGGCTGCAGGAGTTTCAGAGAGACTGCTGCTCTGACCGTATTATAATCCATGGTGTTGTTAGGATTGTATCCACAGTCCATTATGTATGAGTCGATGCTGACTGAAGTCCAGCCATCCTCATTGCAGGTCTTTGACAAGTTACCTAATGAGAAGAGGGACAGAGGGAATAGTCGCTACATTACTTTTACAGGAACACCATTCATTGCTGTGCCAGCTTTAATGTGTTCTCATTAAAAATAATACATTGTAATTTTGTGTCTATGTGTGTTTGGAGGCAAGTTGCATAAGCAGCAAGAAAAAATTTCCTCTTCCTTTACTCATGCTTAATTATATCACACTGAGATGAATGTGTCTCACTGGAATACTCCAAAATACTAAAAGGAAATGGAAGGAATGACTGAAGGGGATCGGTCGTCCCACCGGCTCGGAGATGCCAGGACGTTCCCATGTGTATTTGCCTCCATCTGTTTCTTAATTACTGTCAGGCTGCACACACACACCAGGAGGGCAGTGGTTGAGCAGGGAGATATTTTTACTCTAGCCTGCCCATTGGGGCAGAAGTGAAAGGTCCAAGTGCATTAGACTGACTATCTGAGAAGAGCAGAGTGGAGCTCTGTGTGGTAGTACATGTACAACAGACTACAGCTCTCCAGAGTACAGGAGAATACATTAGAACTGAGCTCAGTGGAGTCTTCTGGCACGAAGTAGAATAGAATACAGTAGAGCTCAGAAGAAAGAGCTCCTCTTCACAGTAGACAAATCCTTATAGCACAGAGAGCAACAGAGTGAGTATACAAAAACATGGGATATGTCTGTAGGATGCAGTAGAGTGAAATACAGAGTGGAGTTCTGCAGAGTTAAGTTTTCTAGGGTTTATCAGGTGTCAGCTCTGTAGAGTACAATAGAGTAGAGTAGAATAGAGTAGAGTAGAGTAGAGTAGAGTAGAGCAGAGCAGAGCAGAGCAGAGCAGAGTAGAGAAAGAGGGGTAAATAAATAAGTGTTGTTGTGTGTCTCTTCTTTGAATCAAATGACATTACACTGTTACATTATATACAGCTACAGCTCAATAAATGAAAGCCATCAGTGCATTTTACAGAGAGGACAACTGTCACTGCTGGATCATTTCATTTCTGTCATTTAAGAGCATCAACATCAGAGCACTGTTATTTGTTTGTACTCCATGTTGTGCCTTTTAGGAAATTGCACTGTGTCTTAAGAGCTATTTTAGTCAATAAATATCAGCTGGTATTGAGTATATTGAGGCTTCCTGGCAGCCTGGTGTTTCAGATGCACAGTCAGCAGAAATATCCCTGGTCTGTGGGTCTGAGGATTTGTGTTGAATGTCATTGAGCTCTTTCTGCCCATGTCCATGTCTAAACCTACAACAATGTCAAAACCAAAACCAAAAAAAAGTAGTTAATTAGTTAGTAGTTAAAAAGTATTTAATTAATCCAAATGATCATATTCTTTTGAAAATGCATTCATGTAGATCATATTTACTTACTTCTGCTGCAGATGCAGATGTTCTGCAAACACAACAGACTGGAAGTTTTCAGACTTTAATACAAAGGTAGAGTTTCCCTCAACAACAAATGAATGCATCACTAGTATTCAAACAAGGCACTAATCATTAATTAGACTGAAAACCCTTCTTTACAACGTTCATGAAGTATATCTAATCCAGTCACCAGCAGGAGAAGCACAGGGTGATATTTTTCTGATTTGCCTCAGTTTCTTATTGTGTAATATTTATTTGTGGCATTTCCTCATCTCCTTTTCTGTAAATATAAGAAAGGACGCTGCGTGTGTTGGCAACAAATTAATCCGTGCGCTGAATGCTGCTGTAGAAATCGAAATGTGGGACATTCCTCGCATTTCCCAACCATATCGCTCCTCAGCACTATCAAATCAAGACAATGTTGGGAAATGACCAACAATCCAAAGTCTTAGAATGTATTTGGCATTAAAATATGGCCAGCTCACGAATACCTGAGTGGCGTATTGCAGAGAAGACGGAGGCTTAGCCACCTCAAACAACATGACAAGACACAAAGGCGCTGATAAGCCACTGCTGTTTCAGCTCATGCCACCACTGGATTTGGTTTGTTTGAGGGATTGCCAGAAGAATGCTTTCATCATCCCCCAAAACATGACTGCAAGGATTTTCAGTGTCATGCACGACAACGAGGGGAGCTCAAACGAGTTAATCACCCCATCATCGTTTTGATTTCCAGGCTTTTTTTATCTTGGCTTTTCTGTCAGTGTTGTACAGTCAAATGCTTTATCCTTCCTAATTATATCTCAGAGGAAGATTCATATTAGCATGCGATGAATAGCCTTGGCTCAGCTGAATATTATGGCGTGTAGGTGAAACCATTCACATACAGGCACTCTGTCACTCAGAGCCTGCAGAGAGGGCGAGTCGCCTGTGTTATTAAAAGAGATGAATGACTGTGTGTTTGTGTTAGACCTACTAGGTAAAGAGTTCATGAGAATGGCAAACTCTATCTCAACTAAATTTATGACTTGGCCCTCAATCTCTGTGGCGCCATGTTTCGTAAGGCTTGTTTTTTTGTTAGTGAAGCCTGTAAAATGAATGGCCCATGATGTGTCAATAACTCCAGTCTTTCACAACCGTTACTGACAGGGAAGACATTTGAAAAGCTAAATTGACTTTTTTGGGACCAAAACATTTCACAAAAAGTGTACCTTCCAGAAAAGAAAACATCATATTTCTCTGACCCCCTTTAAGTTCTGAAATCTGAATAAAAGTAATAAACTGAAAAAAGAACAGCGGTCGAACTTGAGCACAAACAAGCCTGTTGTCCTCACATGTGGAGAGAGAGGGATTTCACCTGTCTGCAACAGTAATTTACAATGCACAGAGTCCCGGACCGTTCATCATCCCTTAATTAAGTCCTCCTTACATGACCTGAGAGCAGAGCAGGTAGAACCAGCAGAGACCTGCACTGATTTGCTGATTTACTGCATAATTGATATATGCACATCGGTGCAGCAGATCATTTATAATCCCCCCCTCTTTCTTTTAAGGCCTCTTTGCTTCATGCTGCTCCCTGTGCACAGGGAGCTTGGTGATCCAGTGGACCTCTGACATCTCAGTGAAATATATGTCCTTTGCTGGTCTCTACAAATCTGATGATTCCTCATCTGCCCCCCTCTTTTCCCAGGAGACCTCTCTCTCCTCTCAGGTCACACTATCTCCCATCTGGGTCACATCACAGCTTCCAGGAAAACCCTTTTCTCCACATGGAGCCTTCACATACTAATGATAAATCATTGGCTGAGTCCTTCTCATGTCCTGGATATGATGGGGGAAAACACTGTCTATAGATTACAGGGGCAGGAACTCTTCCACCAGGTCAGCAGAGGCCCACAGGTTGAATAATAGCACTGTAACCAGTCACAGCTGAACTCTGTAAGTCTACACATGTTCAAAAGACAGAAAAGGTGATGGGACACCTGTTAGATGAGCCTGTGAATCTGTTGTCACGCACTGAGAATATTTACACACAAAGCTGAAACCTTTCAACCTATGCCAAATTCTGCTAAATGCTACATCCTACAGCACTACAGTGTATTCAATACTCAAATAGTTTTAACTGGCAGTGACAGAAAAGGCAGATGCCTTTTCTGTCACTGCCAGTTAAAACTATTTTTTTGCCCCACATGTCCTGAAACATGGTGCATACCATCACACTAATGCTAAAAAGCAGAAGAGGAAGAAGTGAGTGGTTTTGTAGTGTCAGATAAAACGGTATTCAAAGGAATCTATTGCATCACTGGAGATCATATGGACTCACATACCTTTGGTCATACCTTTGGCCTCTCTGAAACTTTCAGTCACTGTAAATATTGAATATCAGGGTGATGGTCCTACAGCTCTGCGGTTGATCACCTCCAGTTTCAAGTTAGAGCAGATGTGGAAGGATTAGAGTTCAAATACTTTCATGTGTGACACCAGGTTTGCATGCATGACAGTTGACCCTGCAGCTGGAAGACATTGTGGACATGACATGAAATGAGTCCATGCTCCAATGAAAGTCTGAGACTGAAAGCTTAGCACAATGAAGTGAAATCTGCACCGACAAAGAGTGTGGATATCTTACTTCGGGACATGACATATTGATAATATCTCTCTGATGTTCTTATGCAAGAGTCAAGCAGAGGTCCCAGAAAGTGACCTGAAAAAGTCATTATTTAAATCATCACCTAGCACTGACCCTGATATCAGGTCCCACGATCAGACTGTGTACCTCAAAGCGGGTACAGTTATCTCAAGAGAAGTGCAAGAAACTTGATGTGATCTCAAAATCCTCCGCTTTACTCTGTCATACATACATCAGATGTTGCAGCTTCTCTTTCTCCACGATCACGGGGTCAAGCCGTCTTGCCAGTTAAAGGTGGTTCTACATTTCATTCAGCAGAGCCATTCAAGATGCAGTCAGAAGACTGTGCTTCACTGAGACCGACAGAAAGGTCACAGCAGAAATGTTGTATATGGGAACATCCAGTTCACTGAACTCCACAGAGTCAGTGAACCAGTGCTTCATTTGATTAAAAAAAGAAAAAGAAAGAAAGACTCCTCATTTTCTGGTGTCAGCCTACATCACATTTCTCCTGGGATTGAAAATGTGCACTTGACTGACTTGATTGATTGACACATGAAGGATGGAAACCAGATGAGCACAGTGTCACACTAATGAATATGTTGTGTTACTGAGCTTTATTCACTCCTTGACACTGATGATGAGGAGCAAAGTGACAACAGCTGTGCCATAAGGTGACACTATGATCACAGGGGGTGGGTTTCAGCTGATTTGCTTTCAGCACCAGAATGTATACTTCAACAAAAAAAAATATTATTATATAATAATCACCAAGGATGAAACATCACTTAGTGCATTGTTGATGTTGTGATTTTTGTTTTCCAGTGCAGAGGACGGAAACCCACAGCTAATCAGCTTCAACACACTCCTCACTCGCTCCCTCGCCAGCCACCCAATTACTATGGGTGAACAGCCTCCAGATTCCACAGGAAAAGTTTCCTCAAGCCTTGATGCAGTGTTCGGAGAGGATGGAAAAGGCACAGCTCACACTGACAGAGAGAAACGAGTCCTTACATGATGAATGCTGGCGTCTCTCCCAGTAAACAAGGCTGCACAGATATGAGCAAACGATGGTCGTCAAGTGTCTGCAGTCACTGCAAGATATCATAGAAGCTGGACCAGGGACCAGGACATCACTCACTAGTCAAGCAGTTACAAACCCTGCATTGAAAATGAAGCACAAAAGGGGCTGATACGAGTTTGAGAAAATCCCTGGCGGACAAAGGGCAGCTGTTCAGGACACCTGGCTGCAAAAAGTGGAGCATGAAATTCATGGTGGAGTGTGAGGCACCAGAAAGCCAACAGTAGAACAAAGACAAAATGGAAAACTAACTTCAGCACTGATGAGGTGAAAACTCTTGAAATGAAATGCACCTGCTGCTCCTGATATCAAGACATAAACAAGGGAACAGATCTGCAGTCCCTCATGGAGGACTGGCCTTTTTTGTTCCAGGAGATTGGCATGACAGCCCATTCCCAAGAGCTCAATGGGGTTTCACTAAAGGAGAATAGAAGAAAACCAAGGAAACCAGTTTCTAGTCTTCATGTGCAGAGCAAATGAGTTTTTCAGGCTCACAGGACTTCAAGACTGTGGTCCTCCAGCTTCTCTCCAGTGCCACTGTCAATATAATATCCATATATTGTTGTGCTGGTATGATGTGAGTACGACTATCAACCTGGCTTTCTGTCTCTTTTTGCTATGAGACACCTGCTTCACATGTAGAAAAATAGACAAGAGATGTTGAATCTCTGTTCAAACCAGTGAACATGAAGCTGGGATGAAAACCATGGCGACCCACCACCAGCACACTCGTACCATGCAGCCAGTTTTTCAAATAAAATCTATCTGTCAATCACAGCTGACAGTAATGTTCTGTTGAGGTTTGCAATAAAATACCCTCATATAATACACATTTTACTGTGTTTATCACTGAGCTGTAGCTGTTGTATTTATAATTGTGTGCTACAAACAGGTTTAAACAAACAACCCAAATTTTTTTACAGTGCATTTGGGTTTATTCCTACATTGTTTGTCACTGTAAGCGAACAACAGCTCTCGTCTATGGAATTTATAACTTCCTGAAATGCAAAATATGTCATAGATTGTCACCATATTTTTACAGTGAACTTCTGACAACTGCAGAAGCCAGGATTTGACCATGGGATTTTTTTTTTTTTTCACAGTGTGTGCGTGTGATCCTAATTGCTAGTGCTCATTAATTTGTCTGTTGACATTTGGGGTTGGTCGCACACTGCACTCTGACCTTATCAGAGCAAAAAAAAATGCTGTGACAGCAGTGAAAGTGAAGAAAAAGAGCAGAGCTTCAGGTCAGAAAGTCAAAACAACAAGCTAAAAGATGCTAAAGTGCTGAATAGCTCTGTAACATTGATATAATTTTCTGTGACTCATAATACACAACTAGGAGTTATCTGATCCACTCTAAATATAAAATAAAATCTGTGCTGCTTTAAACTTTGTAAAAACTCATTTCAATCTGCTTTAACTCCTGAATAAGAGGTTCACAGGATCTGCTTCTCATGCTGGTCCAGCTCCAGGTTAACACCGACAGGTCTCTTCCAGCTGAACACAAATAAACAACTCCGCTCGCTCTTCCAGCATAATTACACGGAGGAGATTCAGTGTGGTAATTAATTACAAATGGAAATATACAGGAAAGTCAGAGGGGAACAATCACAAGAGCTACTGTACAAACACGCAGCAGATCAGCCAGTAAATTCTCAAGAGTGGTTTCCCTTATACATAATTAGCACTACTTCCCTGTGAGGCTTCTCGTAGATTAAAGGTGAACAAATACACACAGTGTGTCTTTGATGAGAGGATGGTCTCAGATGGGGAGCTGTTTATCTTTTGTGACTCAGCTCTGCCATGTGTTTAGGTTTATTATTAATTCGTTGTGATATATGAGACGGGGCGTCAGGACAGATAGACACAACAGGTGGTCATGGGAAGAGAATGACATCATCAATGTGAATCCCAAATTATTTATCTTTCTTCGTCTCAACACAGATGTGTCTCATTGACGCATTTATCTGTGCTTTTTGCATGTTCTTCTCAGAAACACTTCACTGTCTTTTTGCCATATATGTCGTTATTCCAATATATCTCAATGCCAGTTACCCCTGGCTCTCACATGACTGTCCCACAGAGTAATCAAATACCTGACTGTCATAAAAACAGTAGTCACTTCCCTTCCCTCCCCTTTCTTACACACACATGTGCAACCCACTATGTAAATGTAATTCTTACGTGAAAGGACATCACTGGAGAAGTAGAAGAGAAATTTGGGGCATGGGATGGAAACCACCTCTCCAACATCAGCACTGGGCCAGCAGGTGATCTTATCCCACATCCCACTGCAACCTGACAGAGAGAAAGAGAGTCAAATGTGGAAACACCATGAAATGAAAGAGAACAAGCATGAAACAAACTTTTGAACAGAAAGAGTTACAACATTAATCAATTCCAGGTGCAACCAGCAACTCTGATTAAATCGGAGGTGGCGCCCTGAGGTTCCCATGGGAGCCAGATCGTGTAAGCTCAGGTCAGCTGTCGTTAAAGCGCTGGGTTCATAACAGCAGTCGACCTGAGTTAACACGCTGCCAACATGACTAATAAAACAGCTCCCTGCCCTTCGTTACACGCTGTTATTTGAATTCATCAGATCGCTGTGACTCTCTACGGTGCGTTTGGTGTCAGGACACAGGAGCAGGTCACAGCGCTTCTACAACGCACACCTGCTCACCATTTGGTCACTGTGAAAACTCAAGTTTGCCAAGTGAGTCTGCGACATTGCCCCAAGGACTGAGCAGTGTTTACATTCAATGGAATCTATGGCAAGCAAAGTGATGTGTGAATTAAAAAGGTAATGATTGTTTAATGACTTTTACAAACACAGTCTCGTGATACCTGCAGTTATGAAGTTACACACACACACAGGCAGTGGAGGCTAAGTGAAGCAGGATTGCCTCTCTGTAGACTGTAATTATGTACTGGATGCTGTGGGTAGCAACATGTAATTTAGCTTCATCAACAATAAATTAAAAAAACAAATCAGTTGAGTTTCATTATTGAACAGAGTCAGAGCTATTGTGTTTTCAGGCAGTCTGTCTCATTCCTGTGAACACCATGCCTCTGTGACATCTTTTTTCAAATCTGGCACAAACATTCACCAGGAGTCAAGTATGAACTGATTAGAATTTGGTGGTCAAAGGTCAAAGGTCAAAGGCCACTCTGACCTCAGAAAACATGTCTTTGGACATAGCTCTTGAAATCATGCTCTAATTCTGACACAATGTCAGGTGAATGTCGACAAGGATAACAAAAGGGGGTGACGTATCCAAAAGTCAAAGGTTAACTTCACAGTGACATCATAATGTTCTGGCTGTACCGTATGTGCACACACACACACACTCACACACACACACACACACACAGACTTGGACTCATGGGGCTGGTGTCCCACATTGCATCATGAAAAGTGTAAGCAATATATACCATCATGCGTCGCACTTGTGCTGAATGACAGAAAAATGGCGCAGAGAAAATGACCTGAGAGTGTGTTTTCATTTAATTGATAAGCTCACCATAATGTCTGCTACACTGAACTCCCTGCAGAGTGAGCAGTCAGGAGAGGATGAGTGAGTGAGTTCAGGCTCAACCTGCAGCTCAGGAAGGTGAAGGTGTGACCGTATTTTCTGCAACTTGACTAAGAGGTGGAAAGGTACGACCACGAGGTGTTCCTCAGAGCACTCGGTGAAAAAGAAGGATAAAATGTGATAGATGTGAAAGTTGACTTTGAAATGGAACTGAGCAAATGTGACAAGGGGCAGGCTTCAGGAGGTAAACAGTGCTCAACCATGCATGTTGTAACGTAGAGCCAGAGGACGAGGTTTGAACAGCTTTTGTTGTTCTTAGAGCTCGTTGTGTCACTTCCATCGGAGCCTTAGTTTGTGAACCGAGCAAATTAAGGAGAGACAGAATGTGCAGCCAAGAAAATAAAAACAAACACAAAAAAACACACATACCTGTTGTTCTGTTCTCAATCTGAGCTTCACACGAGCTTCTCTCCTTCTCTATTTCCCTCATCATATCGCACATCTGACTCTGCGCTGAAAACACCTGTGAAGAGAACATCTCACACATTTCTCTGCATCTCAGAGGTCACAGTGACATTGCAAACAGTGTCAACCATAGACATTTTTTCTGTTAGTCACGCATCTTGTGCTAGAGATAAACACATCTCCACTTTCTACCAGGGTCTTCCTGTGTTGAGCTGATCTGGGTTATCATTAATCTCTCAGACAGACACATATTGCAGAAGCTGTATCAATCTTATTCTGCGTTTCAATTGCCATATCTCTTGCATGTTTTGAAACTGGGGTGACTCTTCAGATGTGAATGACTTCCATGTGAGGCTGAATCCAGAAGGGTTTACCACCAGAGCACATACAAACCCTCTGCACGACCACAAGATTTATTGCCGTTACTTAGGGGGATGAGTCTCCTCTCTGTGGGCATTAATCAGACTGGTAGTACGTGGCTATTGTTAGCCACAAAATAAGCCCATATGACTCCAGCCACTCTCCCCATACAAGGTGACTCCTTCATTTAGGTTATGATTTATCTCACTCCTCAGGCTACCCAGCACGTCCAGGGTTAGTTCACCCACTGTGCACTGCTGGACTGTGATTGGACTATATGTTGTCAGTGATGGATCAGTGCCGCCTTCAGCAGTGCAAGTTGGAGTACCAGGAGAAAACTTCCGGTACTCCATCATCATCGTCGTCCCTCTTACCCTCTCCACCAGCACAAAGCTTTCTATCTCTTTACTCACTTGATTCTTTATCAGTGGGGCACTGAAACAGTCTGAGAGAGAGCATATGCAGATGCAAAAAAACAGTGAGTTATTCTCAGGGATTTGACCTCCAACTGGATTCCAGTATGAATCATACATGCTTGTCAACAAGAGACAGTAGTGGATAAAGATGGTGGAAACCAGAGAGCACAGAGACAGACAAAGGAGGCCGTTGCCATGGTGTCCTGATGGGAGACTGGTGAGCACCTCACGGCTTCTGTGGGCAATTGACTTTAAAGTTGATCATGAAAAGAGATCAGGGAGAGCATAAAGCACATGACTGTCACTAAAAAAACAATCAGAGTGTGGCCCCACTGGTTTGTTTGGTGCCAAATGTGATTTAAAAACGCTGTTGCATTTGCCTGCTGTGCCTGAGGAGCTGAGGGCACTGACACACAGCACAGAAGATGAACCTGGGGAGGGGAGGCTGCACATGTTGATGTGGTCTAAAGGAAGTCTAAGGGACAAACGGAAACATTGCTTGTCTAAGCGTTTCTTCACTAATTAAACCAATTAACTGACCAAAGCCTCTCAAAACTCAAGCTAAACATTGCCTTGACACATCCCTCACTGTCACTGATGAAGTGCTGCTCTCCACAGCTTCCCAGTGGCTCCACACTGGGCCACACTGGTGCGTCCTGCATCAGAAGCTGGCGCTGGGGAGCATCAACTTTTAGACAACTCACCACAAGAGTGATCGACCTTAGATGGCGAGAGCATCTGTTGCATACTTGAAAACGAGCCCAGACTGAAGTCATGAGAAAAATCAAAGTGTTGAAATATACTCACGGGTTTCAGCAACATGCAGGAGAGAAAGAGGAGAACTCCCCTTGAAACTTCTACCATCATATCCGGAAAAGTTGTTGATTTGCTCCTATGCTTTTTTTCAGTAATAAAAAGTGTTCGATAACAACCAGCTACAGCGACACTGGGGAGGAGAGGTGAAGATGGGTGTCTGTGGTCCCTTCACTCACTCGGTGCGTTCTTGCGCTCTGACTGGAGCGAATTGCTCCGCTCTTGAAATCTTCCCCCACCCCTCCTCCTCCCCTTCCTCCTCCCACTCTGGCTTTTACCTTGAACAAGTAGCAAGTAACCAATCAAACATCATCTGCGGACGTCAGTGGATGAGGGCGTGAACGCAGAGAGAAGGAAAACCACAGTGTGAAAGCACTGGGCCTTTGTATCATTTTGTATGGCAACGTCTTAATCATGTAGCCTGTTATGACACAGGAGCCCTGAGCTGCTCTGTGGATTAAGACTTAGCATTAAAAAAAATAAGATAAGCACATTAATACAATACAGTGTTAAAGATTAAACCAGCCTGTGTGAGTTGTCACCTGTTCCACCTGGAATAACTGTTCAGTGTCTGGACAGGTAAGATTATACAGTATTTATTATTTTCTGCATTATTAATCACAGTATGGAGGCACCGCGGCCCCTGGACCAGGAGCCACTGCTCTAAACTACCAAACTGAATATAAAGTAGTTAATAGGCCATCTTTTAAGCAAAGGGTCTGTGCTCCTTTACTCCCCCTGCTACATCACTGAATACCACAGGAACATAAATCCTGAAAGACATCTGTGAGAAATGAACCTTCCATACTATGTCACCCCTGTGTTTGTTTGATTGTTTACTCGATATGGGACTGTGCATGTTAATGAACATGAGCAGAAAACAAACATCATAAACATGGGCGAAACATACTGATTTACAATCCTCAGGTGGATGTAACATAAACCAAAAAGCTTTACAAGTCACAATATACTTCTGTTAATATCACACATGAATAAAAAGACAATCTCAGGCCGAACAGATAAATATTAAGCTGCATCTTATATTATATTATATATTATATAAGACAACATTACAAATATCTGAATATTAGAAATGAATGTGAGTTAAAAAAAAAAAAAAAAAACATCTCCACAGCCTCAGCATAAAACACTGTATCAACACATTAGGTCATCAGCTTGACGTAACACCCACAGACTAACAAACTACACACCAGGCCCATTTAGACATTTGTGCTAATTTATGGGCTCAGACCATATAGCAGGCCAAATAGCCATCTGAATGCACTGACATGTTACACACCATAAAAATCTGACTCTCTCTTCAGTTCCCAGATTTGAAGCCACAGCCGACCTGCTGCAGATAAGATAATGCTACTGTATCTAATGTGAGGGCGTTGCATGCGTAGTACACACAAATGCATGTGAAAAGGCTGGAGTGAGCAGAGGAGAACAGCTCACACTTCATCAAAACTTTAGAGAGTGAAATAATGTTCCTGCTCCCTGCAGAATCTCTGACAATGCAAATGGAAAACATGCAGCATGTGTGTGTTTGTCTCCGGTCAGATGGTTGCTCTGTCAAAACACCAAGACATGAGGATTATGTCACTAACTTCTAACTTGATAACAACACACACAATTGGCTGTTGTTTGCCTGTGCATTGCCTCCTCTGCGGTGGCACCATGTTCTCTCACCAGGAGCTTTACCGGCCTGGATTCTGCTCTCAGTGGGTGACTCAGAGAGGCTTATAAAAGCTTTAATGGGTGTCAGAACAACCTTCCTCCAGGATGAAAGTCAGATGTCTGTTTTTTTTTGTTTTTTTTTTAATTCTGCTGAATAAATCTCATGCAATTACAGAAGCGATGGAAAGCTTCTTTTCATTTTGAGTTTACATGTTTCCAGCCTCTTTATGACAATGTTTTTTAAAGCCTTCTTACTTACGTTTTCTTTTTTAAAGCATTTGTAATATTGGGTGACATAAAAATTCAGAATGAGTCAATGTCATTGCAAACATGTAACACCATTAATGTTTACTACTGACAGCGGTGTTTTATTGCCACCATGTTTCAGAATTGAAAATACATTTCCCATAAAGCTCAGACATAAAGACAGTTTTTGCTGTTGTTGAGAATTATTATGTCGACTTCATTTGCATGTCTTCATTTCTGTCACATCTCCCTGATGTGGGTCACGAAATGAACACAAAATCTTCACATGATGACAAACAGTATGAAGTATGACGCTAATCGAAGGCTACAAAGGGCTCATTTACTGACAGCAGCTTTGATTTCTCCAAATTAATATGGGAATTATTTATTGTCAGTGATTGCTACATAAATTGTAGTCTTTTGTATAAAGGCAGAAATGTCACCCTGCCTCTTCAGAAGCAACCTGAAGGGTTTCATTTCACTGAGATGTTGTAGAATCTGAAGTGAAGCACAGTCATCGACCTAGATTACTTTTAATAGAGGCAGCGCTGGTGATTACGAAGATGCAACAAACTCATCAAACTGAAATGAAGATCAGAGTGAAATTAACTTCCCAGCAGGGAACCACAGAGCAATGTAAATCTGTTTGTGTGCGCACAGTGTCTGTCTGTGTGTTTGCTTTGATACCATGATGAGAGTGTCCATAATTCCAAATGAAACAACGAGATGAGGAATACATCTACTATTTCATCTTGTCAACCATGAAGTCACAAAAATGTAATCTTTTCAGGAACTAAAAGAAACAGTTGCCACTTTATGTTGTAAAAGAGGCATTGTTGTTATTGTCTTGTTGCTGTTGAAGGAGTTTGATAAAAGCATGTGGTGATTTTCTCACCCATGTCAACTGAATGAGGGTTTGTACGCTCATGGACCCAGAGGATGAATCATAATGACTTCCTTTGTGGTTTGAAGTGAAATGTCACAATAACTATTGGAGTGCAGATTACTGTGAAAACTGGTGCAGACATTCATGGTCCTCTGAAGATGAATTGCAGTAAGGTTGATCACCCTCCAGCTTTCAGCTTCAGTGCCATCGTCCGGTCAAATTTACAGTAGTCAGAATGTTATCAAATGCTGCATTCATATTATATGAGAGTTAGACATTTCTATACTTTCACAAGCAACCCAGTAGTGCTTGGAGCATGTACCACATGGGCACAAATGTAATATACAGAGAGGTCACCAGTTTGACCCCCAGCCAGCCAGACTGTTTTCTTCATGTCTTTCCCCTTCTCTCAGCCCCATTTCCTCTGACTCTCCCATTTTCCTGTCAACTAGGCATAAACATGGCAAAAATAAATAAGTGAATGAGTAAATAAATAATAGGCGAAGAAATCACCTGTAGCTAGGTGGAACGCCCGAGTGGAGGTGTCCTGGCCTTGGGCCGTGAGCAGCACCCAATGCAGACGGCTTCCTGTGAAGGTGTTTCCTGACCTGGCGCCTCTGTATTCAGCCACATGTTCTTAAAATTGCGTTATTTCTGTGTGTGTGTGTGTGCGTGCATGTGAAGGTGCGTGTGAATGTGTGCTGGGGTGGGGGCTCTTGGGGTGTTGGGTGTGGGAGCTGTGGGGTTTGGGAAGTTTGAGGGTGGGTGGAGGGGTTGGCTGCGTTAAACATGCAAGGCACTTTGTGCTATGTTTTTAATGTATGAAAAGTGCTCTAAATAAAGTTTGATTGATTGAAGTAGAGAATGTCAACATTCAAATTGTAATTACATATAGAGAATTAAAAAGTCCAACTTGTTGCTGCCTGAAAACCAACAAACAAAAGTTTATTACCATAATTTTTATTCACAGTATTTTAATCTTCACATGATGATACAGCTGCTGTGATGACACTTGTTTTTCCATCTCTACCATTCAGGTCATGTATCGTGAACACAGTAAGAATACCTGCAGAATATATGACATTCCCATCAGTCTCAGCTATTCTTTGTTTTCAGTGTTAATGCTCCAGTGTTTACATGCTAACAAGCTAACATAAGATGGTGAACATACACTGTGAACATAACATGCAGTTGACATGCTGACATAAGCATTTGGCTCAAAGCAGCTGTGACCTCACCGAGCCACAGGCCTGGCCTGTTGACTCCTGTCACACACACAGTTATTTGTGTGTCTGTTTCTTCAGATCTATGTAAATTATGCAACTATGGAACATTTTAAGCAAAAGTCCACAGTACAATTTTCCTTATCAAATAAAGGCAGAGTTACTGAGGCAACATGTAAATGAATTTTTCATCTGAAATGTCAGATGCCTCTGATGTACAAAATTTGTGTTTGTATTATTTATCTATTATTATTGGATAACTGCACCTAAAGCTCCTCTGCAAACCACACGCCGCTGTCTTACACAGTAAGGTTATAGTGAACATCCTGGCTTGCAGCTCTGATGCAGTGTGTCTTTTCTCCATTGTCACTCATCAGGGAGGGGAAGGGCCAAAAGGGTGACTGCAACTTTAAAACAAATATCGGAGAACCTGGAGGCTTCTAATAACAGAAAGGAGGATTCTGGGAATTATGCTACTGAAACAAGAATAACTACGATTCATTTGCCAAAGAGCAGATTTCTCATTTTGTCCTGATTTATTGTTGTGTTTTTAGATCCATCCTCCTGCAAAGCCACTGCATTCCCACACAGACACATCAGATCTGGACCACAGCTGCTCTCCAGCAAGGTAATATGTAGGTGAGCTATTTCCATGGTGTCCTGCATGTCACTGACATGCATGTCTGTGTCGTGTGTCATCACAGGAGTATGTTCCATGCAGGCTTTCAAGATGCTGCAATAAGGGTGTGGGCGTTTCGGGGAAAGGTGTTCAATAAGAGATCTGATGCCATTATTTTCAACTGAACTGAAAAAAAGCTATTTTAGTTTATTCAGTGATCAGCAGCCAAGGACAGACGTACTGAGGAGAGAGAGAGAGGCAGCGCTGGGATCAAGACGAGCATAATAACTATTATAAAGGGACAAAGGCAGCTCTCTAGTGGTTTCTCTTCTCTTCTCTTCTCTTCTCTTCTCTTCTCTTCTCTTCTCTTCTCTTCTCTTCTCTTCTCTTCTCTTCTCCTTCTCTCTCTCTCCCTCTTCCCTCCTCTCCTCTTTTCTCCCCTCCTCTCCTCTCCTCTCCTCTCCTCTCCTCTCTCTGTCTTTCCTTCTCTTCGCCTCTCCTTTTTCTTCTCTTCTCTTGCCTTCTCTCCTCACTTCTTTCTTCTGCTTCTCTGGGTGCCAGCTGTTGAAATAAACAGAATGAGAGTTGGAGAGTCAGACTTGTCCTTGAGTGTTCATGGACCAGCAGAGATTTACTTCATCAGTGTTTCCAGTTGTGCAGATCCATCGTCAATTTCAGCAACTCTTGTACGACCTGCAGAAAGACGAGGGTCAAAGAACAGATGCCAGCAGCCCCTGAAAGACAGGAAAACATTCACTTTTTAAAACATGTGAATTCACAGTCAAATCCTGTGTAGATCAAAGGTTGCTATTCAGTCCACACAAAGAGAGAGGCAGAGAAAAAGGGAAGTGTGGCGTTGAGCTTTATGATTTACATATGTATTACGTCAGAGCAACTTTCAATAAGAATAATACTATCAGTATTAGCTGCTGCAAAGATGATCACTTAGATGATGGAGGCCTCACCACAGTCTGACATTATAATGTCAGAGGTCATGAGAGGAATCATGAATAAATCATTCTGCATTCTGCAAAACTACATCTTGTGACTTTTCCCTTGGATACACTGACGCCCACAGACCTTCAGAAGATATTATGATGAACAATATGTGAAGGTTTAAATGCAGGAGGAACTGCTCACACCTCACAGACACAGCCCACAGTGAGACAAGGTTACACACCCTCTATATATGGAGGATGAGTCAGCCTGCAAATCCTTGCTGTCATGGCAGCATCATTTTGATTGGCAGTTATAATCAATATCACACCATGACAACAGGCAGTAAACCACATGCAGACGTTATTAAACAGTAAAGACATTACAATTAGAGTTGTCATTCCTTAAATTAGAGTGTAGTACTGCATAATTATATAAGATACTAAACTGTATGAGATGTATGGTCTTCTGTTGTAACTATACTGAGATGCTGTATTATTACAGGTTTATATACATATATATATATATATATACAAATAAACCTGACTGGACAAACTTGTTTTATATATATATTTTTTTTACTATGTAAGTGCTACTTAAATACAGGCAGGAGGTACTTTTCTACTTCTTCATTTTTTTTTTCCTACATTATAGTTCCTGTTTGTTTGTCAAAACTGCTAAAACACATTTCCTGAAACCTTCTTCTAAACACAAAACTTAACAGTCAAACTACTTTCACCAAACATCTGACTCTACGAGTGGAATCGTACTTTACGCACTAGATTGTCTTCCTCCATTGTCTCATTCAAATTTCATTCAGGGTTGTCTCACCTGCAACAGCATTAGCAATCTGTCAGTTACTGGAGTACAGTAAGCCCTTACATACAGACATTTCATGATATATGATGCTTTGTTGTAGATTCAGTGACCACCATAGAGATCCATTGCCTCATACATGTTAAATTTCAGCAAACATAAAATAAAGGGGCCTAATATTTGGTGACCATATTCATTAAGATCTCCACTGGAGCAACAGATAACAGATAAGGTTGTTGAGGCAGGGTGGGACTTTCAGATATGATTGGAATCTATTTGGTAGGTAAACACTGAAATATATTAATGAGATTTATCATATAATCTTAATTAGTTTATCTCGCTGGGATCAAGCTCTCTTTTGTACAAGAGGGAGAAACATATTTGTGGTCATATCTTGTGTATTTATGTAGGATGTACATGGGTACTTTGTTTTGTCTTAAGGGATTTATCATGTCATGGGAGGTTGTGACACTGTTACTGCTGCTTTGGTAAATTGGTACTTTCACTGACTGCAAGTTAAACATTTGAAAACCTCCTCCTCCACGGGATGAGTGACAGAAACAAGAAGTTCAGGTACCTATTGAAACCAGGGCCTGAAAGGGAGAGACAACAGGTTTCATGCGTGGCTGCTGTAACAACAGGACGCTGCTGCCGCCTAGTGGCCACAGGCCTCAGAGGAAAAATGCAGCTTATTTCCTATTGGCTGTTGACGCATGACGTAGCACTGGCAAAGCAGGAAATAAAACATTCAAAGGTTTTGTTTTCGATTTGTGGGACCGAACTACTCATGAGTCACAGTTTTACCCACCTGCGCCAACAGGTAACTTTTGTTCCTCTTTCTCACGTGCTCTTCACCTGATTATTCTTGTAAAACATACGACGTAGATGTGATCAGATAATGACTGTGCTGAGCTTGTGTTTGTGTCAGTCTGCTGTTCAGTGACGTTGCCTCTGCACTGACACGATGAGTGACCTTCCTGTAAACCCGCTGGTGTTGATCGGGGTCGGGTCCAGCTTTGCCTTCTCTGGCCTGTTTTACCACTTATACCAGGAAAAGAAGAAAGAGCTGCAGAGGCTGAAGGCAAGTTCTCCACAGTTAAAGACACAGACTTCTAATTCAGTCATTATTTGATCATCTTATCAGTAATTCCTCCTCGTGTTTTTTTTTTTTTCTCTCGCTCTCTTCAGGAAATACCCATTTTCAAACCAGACCAACATCTGGTGCAGGTCCTGAGATCCACCCCCTACAGGCGGCTCCAGTATGTTGGTGTTGAAGGTACAATCTCAGCTCACTTTTGAAAGTAGATAATTAACTCACTCAGTAAAATCAGTACATAGTTTTGAATGAGAATGGGATCAGCTGTGGGGCTGTGTGTTTGAAGGTATGGTCCAGGCAGAAGGGGAGCCTCTGGCCAGCAAGTTTGTCCCACGATGCTTTGGTGTGATTCAGAAGATAGCCACAGAGGAACACTGGAAATACTGGAACAGCCTCACTAAGACATGGTACATTATGATCACACAGCAGAATGTCTGTCTGTCATCCTGTGAACATATAAATGAAAGTTATTTATAATTCTAATTTTCCAGGAACTCTCGGACAATGAACAGGAAAGAGACCAGCAACTCAGTGGCCTTCAGCCTGGTCAGCCCAGGAGCCTACATCACTGACTTATGTGTGAAGGTGCAGAACCCCCTGGAGGCCTCTGGGTGCTTCCTGGAGAGGGTTTACTACAAATTAAGACAGGCTGAGGGCAGCATGGCAAACTTAACACTGCAGGTCATCGGCGGGGAGAAACCTGTGGCGATGGAGGAGAGCGAGGAGATGCTACGGGTGGGGAGCACCCTGACCGGGTTTGGGGAGGTGGTGCTTGAGGGAGGCCAGGTGATGAGGCTGCAGGCCCCGCAGGATGGACGCAAGTTCATCCTGGTGCCCTCTGACTACAGGAGCTTTATGGACAGACATGAGAGCTCAGCCAGCCTGTGGAAGGCACTGACTGCTCTCACTGGCCTCACGGGGGCATCTCTTCTAGCCGGCCTCATCTACAACTTAGGGAAGGATGACAGATCCAAGAAGGCTTGAAGAAGGGAATCCACTGCATCAGGTGTTTCGTCCTCTCAGCTTCCACACCACAGTCCAGGTCATTAGAATAATTTCTGCTGCTGATAGGTATTTACACGTCATGTTGTACAATGGACATGGGGGGGGGGACATGGGGCCCAACACAAAAGCCAACATATTAGACAACATTTTAGAAGGCATTAAAAAAACTTCAAATAATATTTCTTAAAAGAAGATCACATCAGTGTGTGAAAAGGTAAATGTGTCTTGTTAGACGTTGTGCTCCCTGAATGTATCATGTTGTGTCTTTTCAGGGTTGCTTTGTTTTGCCCCTCAGGGCCACCGTATCAAATGGACCACTTCATATATATGTAACCACTTGTCAGACTTTAAAACACTTCAGAAACCTTCAACTGGATGATGTAAGATTTGTATGATCATTTATGATCTTTTTTTTTAATTTGAATTCACTTTTGTAATTAATTTTACATATACATATCATGTCAAAAAAAAAAATAACCAGGCTTTTATTTTGATAATCTTTTGCATTTACTTTTCTCCACAAGGCTTTCACTGTGAATCTGATCGGAGAAATAATTACCAGTCCAAGATTTCAGTCAGTATTTAGACCAGATGAAATCTATATCAACTATGATTAAGTCTGTATCAGTTTAGCTCCTAATCTTCTACCTCTTTACTCTGTTCTGACCTGCAGTCAGTGTTCAGCAGTTTTAGATGACAAAAAGGTCAAAAAACACTGGTATATATACACTGGTATTTTTTTAAAGGTGGTGGTTTTAGTAAGGGTAATAATAAAACGTCTTTTCAAAACCTTGTATCAGCTGTTTTATTTTGAGTGAGATATTTTGTGCAGTTGATAAAATAGTGAGACAGATGGTACTTATTTTTAAATGGGACATATTTCCAAGCAGTCTGAGAGTCTTTCAGCTTTATTTGGAAAGAGACATTCGCAGCACACAGCCCTTACATGACGTGGCACCATGAGTTACTTATGTTTTGCATGTCAGCTTCAACTGTACGGAGCAGATCCTGATGGTTACCAGGGACAGAAAGCTGCCATAGAGGGCCAAACAGCCTGAATCCCTTCATTAACACAGCAGTCGTCAAGTTTTACACAATCCTCTTTGTCCTCTCAAGAGCTCCTCGTTATTCACCGTCGTCCTCTGAAGACTCCTCAGCCTCCTCCAGCCACTGGATAAACTTCTGAAGCTGTTGGTGGAAAAATAGACACAAACAGAGCAGTTAGAGATTCTTCATTACTGAACATGTAGTTATCCTGTGAAACAGATCAGATAAGAGGTACAGATCATATTAATCACTACAGTGGTGTAACAATGATGTCCATTTATCTGTTTATCTGTCTAAGGTAAGTCAGGTTTGACACAGCATACATTTATTGCTCTGGTTTTACTCCTTAATAAACTTCAGGAACACTAAAAATGTCTTTAATTAATCACAAATATCCATCAATATCTCTTACACTCATTATTTGAAATCTGAAATTTCCTTGATGTTTGAAAGGAGCTTTAATTTTGTTGTACCATAAGAAATCAAAGATTTTGTCTGTGTTTAAGGCAAAGCTGTTCTATTTGTATAGCCTATTTTTACTGACAGTTCATCTCAAAGGGCTTCACACAGCATCATAACAACATCCTCTGCCTTTAGACCCTCACTTCAACTGAGGGAAAACTCCCAACAAAACCCTCAACAGGGAGAAAACAAGAGAAACCTCAGGGTGAGCAACAGAGGAGGGATCCTTCACCCAGGACGGGCAGACGTGCAGTAGATGTTGCGTACAGATGAGAAAATGGTTAACAACGTGAAATATGGAAGAAACTGGGATTGTTCAGTCAAGGAAACAGATCACTCCTCCACTGACTACAGCAAGCTCACGTCAGCCTTTTATAGTCTATGTGTGACATGTGTCCTGTGTGAGCGAGTTAACCTTCTACATACCCCCTGGTTCTTGCGGAGCTGTCTGCTCTTGTCGGTGGTGGCCCCCTGGGAGAACCAGCGCAGTATCATGTCCTCCTCCAGGATCTCCAGCTCGTACATGTTCATCAGGACCTGAATGATACAAACAACCAGGATCACGTGACTGGTTCAGTCTGATGACTACATCTTTTCTTGTAACCAAAGTCTGATGTTTCTAAGACTCAGCAGCAGGTCACTGATTGGTTCTTGCCTTGACCATGGCAGGCCAGTGGCTCTCCTGCTCCAGGAAGTGCTCCTCAAAGGCTGACAGACAGTCCAGATGGTCCTGAGCTCTCTTCACATAGTTCTTAAACACCGGTGCCCACTTCTTCAGAAGCTAATTGGAGGACAAAGATATCTGTGATTTCTCAATTCAGAATATCTCTTCCTATCTAGACTATGGTTAAACAATGTGCTGCAAATAATATCAATGTTAAAAATCTGGGAGTTTATTCACCGGCAGGAGCACAGCAACATATTGTGATGCAGTGAGCTGAGGTCCCTGCTGCTGGAAAGGGTACTCCAGGACCACTCTGGTTAAAATCTGCATCACCTCCTTCAGAGTGATGTTGTAGGCGTATCTGAGGAGAGACAGGGTGTCAGTCTGAATGTGCAATAGTGGTAAAAGACAGAAGAAAGATCACAAGTAATTACAAGTTCCCCCTTACTTTAGAGAGTTAATCTCGAGTACCAGATTGTCACAGCCAATGTTTTCCTCCAAGCCTCTCTGCAGAGTCCCCAGCACCTCCATCTGGAAGACTAAACATGAGCAGAACAGAGAGCAAGAGTCAGACAGGAGGACGTCTCCATCAGACACTGAAGGATGGTAAAAGATATTACAGACTTATTTTAAAAAAGATGATCACAGACAGCTGATCGTTTGGCCATGAGATCAACTGTGATCCTTATTGACCTGTTTTATAGGTCTGGTATTTTCATGTATTATAGTTGACTTTGTCACTTTTTTGCTCATCGTCACAACCAGATCACAAAGTCTGTTAGTTGTCTTGAGTTTAAAAACAACTGCTGATTTCCAGAGGAAAGACTTATTTAAACCTCAGTAGATGTTCATCTGTTTCATTTACTGCAGACAAATGTCTTTTCTTGTTGATATGTTCAGTAGTGACTGAAGGCTATATCACGCTATCTTATAATTCCTTATAATTAACATCAAACTACACTGATTTTTGCAGGAAACTAATGGCAATTCATATACACACAAAATTACCAGAGCAACTTGCAACACATGTTCCAGTGGCAAGTGAATGAGCAGTTTAGGGAAAAAGGAGGGTGAAGCACTGTTGTATATCATTATAGCATGCTAACTGAAGATATCACATGAATATTATGACATTACATTGACAAAAATAATGAACATTTTAATCATCTGTGTATGCTAATATGTGATGCTTTGCATTTCCATGTGTTTCCACAGGCGAGTAAGTCTTGACCCCTCTCACCTTTAACATCGTCCATCTCAGGTGAGGGGATGACTGGATCATCTGGACCATCAGGCTCACTGTCCTCACTTTCACTCTCAACATCAGGGTTCAGCACCAAACCTAGTGGACAAGACACATGCTGCTGTGATGAGGACTACAGCATCCATTGAAATGCCACTTTTACAAAACAAGGATGCTGTCCTACCCCAGAGACACTGCAACAGCTCCTCGTCCTCTGTATCGTCCAGGCTGTTGGCCTTCCAGATGTAGCCCTGTCCCTCTGCTCCGACCTCTGCTGGGTTGAAAACTGAGGGACAGAACAAAATAAACTATGACACCACGACTATAAACATTCTATAAATTTGGCAAATTATGGGTTGTCAATACACACCTTTCTGTTTGGTTTTGTCTTTATTTTGACCGACCTCAGCATCATCACTGAGAAATTCATCATCATCCTCTTCCTCCTCTTCTGGGTGGTGCATGGACACCACTGTGCCCTCTGGTAGAAGCATGTTTGGTCCAATCACCACCTGCAAACAGTTCACAGAAAAGGGTGGACAGAAATTTTAATCGAGAAATACAGAAGGCATATCCACAAAATATCTTATTTCCCCACCATGAGTGAAAACGGATGGAATTTCAAATTGCTGAGAAACTGCTTCTTTAAATCATCTGCTGCCAAAATCTTTGAAGTCGTACTTTGAAGTAAATTTCATTTCTAATAAACTATTTTTTTTTTTGGTTTTGGAGATTCCAAATGCAAAGTTGCCCGGTGCAGCATTAACATGGAAAAACGTTTTGCAACATCACTGACACAAGTCATACATTGTGGCATAATCGTAATAGTCATTCAACCTCAGGAATAAATGATGATAATACTTACATTATATGCAAGGACACACTGTTTATTAAGCATCACACCCTCTTTGACATCAGCCTTATCACAGACCACAGACTGGCTGATCGTCACGTTACTGGCAATGTGAACATTATTCCAGATGTAGGCATGGTTCAGGATTACTTTGTCACCTGTTGCAATGAAACAAGACGCATGTAAATCACACGGATTTTAAAATGCATGTCATCACTTTTCAACAGTGCTGGACAGCGAGCTCACCTATAGTACAATTGTTGCCGATGACACTGTTTGAAATGTGACAGTTTGCACCTATGCTGGTGTCACAGCCAATGAGGACATTCTCCACCATCTGGCTGCCGTGGCCCAGGCTGACCCCGGACCCTCTGTAGACATTGTGACGAGAGTACGTGCAGCTCCGTCCCTCTTGGTCCGTGAAGTTAGCCTCAGGCGTGAGAGGGTAAACCCATCGTCTCACGAGGTCCGACGACACCGAATCATACATGAGCAGGTTAGACACTCTGACACCATAGCCATCCTTGGTGACGTGCATGTGTATCTGGTTTCCCAATATCTAAAAAAAGAAAATAAACCATGATCTGATCTGATCTGAACACATCAAATCAAGTCAAATATTCCAGTAAAATAATAATGTAATACCTCCTCATTGACTAAGATCCCTCTGACAAAGTCATTCCTAGTTTGGTAGTCAAAATTATCAGTGAAGAGTTCAGCAACCTGAAAAATTGTGAAAACTCAATGTTACAACAGACAGCAAAACTGAATCGAACAGTTCCTATGTCAGATTTCAAACTGACCTGTGGGGAGCAGATACTGATGTGACAGTCAAGGAGATCATGTCTGATTTCAAATTCATCATTTCCACTGTGGAAAATGTTCTGCAAAACACAAACAGGAGTAACTGTCACCCATCAGTCCAAGTTATGTCTGAATTAAGTGACAGATGTGAGACACAACAACTGAAATGCTCTGTTACCATAGGAAACTGGAGTTTCTTTAGCCCTTGTGTCTTCTGGTAGTGTAAAATCCGCTGGCTCTTGCTGTCCATAGCAACAATGACATCATCTTCCTCACAGCGAGACCTGTGGCCTGGTGATGACTCCTTAAAGATCATTGTCATCACTGAGATGTTCTTCTCCATCTTTCGACGATGCCTGTGAGCAAGAAAAATGACAACAAATGTTTTGATTTGAGACAAAGCTGTCTTGGGGTCACGATCACTATTGTTTATACTGACTGTATATAAAGAGTCAAGACCATCTTACTTGTGCTCCTGCAGTGCCTGGCTGATATCAATATTTGACACCACATCTCCATAAACCAACACAAAGTCTGAGCGCACAAGGTTCTTTGCATCAACATCTCTGAGCACGTCCCCCAGGGAGCGGTACAGGTCTGAGGTGATGATGTGGACTGTGTTTGGAGAGGTGGGCCGACACCACTTTGATTTTCTGTCAGACACAGAGTTAGTGGTCAAAGTCATTCATTGACACGCGCGCAAAGAAGAAGCTCCTCACACAGTATCAGAGAAACTCACAGTAAGTGGTCCTTGATCTTACTGGCCATCCAGCAGCAGAAGACAAACGTTTCCTGGACCCCAGTGGATGTGAGGAACTCCAGGGTGTAGTCGATCATGGAAACATTGCCCAGCGGCAGCAAAGCCTTCATCAGTGACAATGTGACAGATGACGTTAGCTGTCTGAGTAAAGTAACTACATGACAGAGATTCGGCGTGGCTGCACGAGCATCAATGCACAATACCAACAAAACAACTGAATAGACTGTTTTGATGTTTAATCTTCAGATATTTTAAAGTGGTTTCATCTGTGTCAGTGCAGCGCTGTCACTGTTTACAGCGTGGACAGAAGTTAGCTATCGTTAGCATCTCAGTTAGCTTAGCTCGCTACCTACCCGCGGCTGGTCCTTAGTCACAGGGAAAAACCTCCGGTTGAAGCTGTCAGCCACTAAGACGGCCTGCAGCGGCTGCTCCTCTTCCTCCTGGTCGCCTGCACCCTTTCTACCCGAAAGACCAGGAGCCGCACGACTCTGTTTTCCTCCTTTACCGGCCATGTTTCTGTCTGGCTCCCCAACTGCTGTCCAACTCTGTCGTCAGGTACAACTACGGTGGCGGCGATGGACAATCTTCTTCGCATAACTACAGAGTGCCTTGTGTTTGCGTATGGTGAGTTGCAGAATATATTACAGGAAAGTAAACAATGAATCTGCGACTAAATTATCAATTTATCAACCGTCAAAAAAGCATAGAATCGTACACTGCAGTCTGACAATAGCAGTGTAGTTAGCTTCAGCCCCATATTAGGGAATATATCAATAAGGTACATAATGATACTTTTTTTTTTAACCCATGATCTGCATCACAATTATATTTTATTACAATTAAGGGCAACAGGACACATACGCAACGCAAAGAATATGGGAGGAACAAAGTGTTAGGGGCCCAAAAGCCAGGGGCCCTATACAGCCCTTATAAGTGTAAACAGTTTCTGATCAATAAACTGCAGATATACTGCTCCCTTGACACTAGTATACATTTTTACATTATTGAAGAAAAAAAGTCAAATATAAAATAATTTTAAAAGCATCTTAATCAGATAACTTCATTTCAAAAATGAAAATAGTGTTGGATGTGACCCTCATTCAAAGACACTATAATTTACTATGTGCTTATTAAAAGAATAAGCATTTCATTGATTATATGATACATTGTACACTTTTCCATCAAAAACAAAACTAGTTGTCATACAGTGGATACACACACTGGACAAAGGGTTATACTTAAGGCATTTTAAAAAATACTTTATTGTAGGTACACTTACAAGTACATCTGAACCAACATGTTTAACTTCAACAGAGACAAAACCATCTGGCTCCTGCTGTTTGACAGTTTAGACAAGAACCTTCATTCACTGCTCTGTTAAAGCTCAACAGCTTTTCATGATGTCCTTGGCTGCTCCAGGCAGTAAAACACACCCACTGCCACGAAGCTATTGGTGCTGTTTGGTTATCTTCTTGGCATGTGCCAACACTGATTCATATCGCAGGGTTTTAGACATCCAGGAAGATGGAATTCCCTCCAGTCCAACCTAGGAGAATCAAAATGTCACAATTTTTAAATCATCCTACAAACAATACTGGTATACTGCTAAATTTAACAAAAGCAAGATTCACACTCTCACCTGAGCCCCGAGACATGCCCCGATGAAGGATCCCCGACTGCAGGTGCATCCCCCACAGCTCATGGTATCTCTGATAGCCTGCTCATACTGCTTAGCTGTCAGGACTCCATGCAGCGCTGCTTGGAATGCACCTGGCAAACCTGAAGGAAGCACGAGCAGAGGTGAATGACACAGTGGCTCGTTGTTGAGTTACAGGTTGAACTTGATCATTTATCTTTGCTTAAGAGTGAGATGTGATAAGTAAAGAGGTTAAACCAGTTCTGAGAGGATACCTCAGGTGTTCGGAAACACAGTGGGGATCAGCTCCTGGGGGGTCTTGGAGAGATTCTCCTTCACCTGGTGGATGTGGCCTGAAACAGACAGACAAATAATGTGAACTTTATTATTTCATTAAACTTTTTTTGAGTTCCTCTGACGAAATTATTTGACTGACCATGTTTAAATGTGTTTCAATAATCACACAATTTGTAACAATTTAGTATATGAGTGGGAAATGAGAAAGAAAGAGACTGAGGAGGGTTAAATCTTTTAGTCCCATGACTCGATCCCATGAGTGGAACATAATGAAGCAATGCTCAGGCCTCACATACCACTGACTGCTTTGTCCAGGTCCTGTGGCTGCTTTCTGTTTTCATCACTGAGCTGATTGAGCACTGTATCCAAGGCTTTGGGATCAGGACCATTCAGGATGAAATGCTCTAGAATCCTGGAAAATAAGTCAATTTACAACCTGTAATATCTTTTCATTTTAGCGTGGCCCCATCCCCAACTTTTGTTTTTTTTTTTTTGCTATAGCAATGTGATGATGGACTGTTGTATAAGGTCTTCCACTGAAGACTATGTGATGAAAAACTGTTGTTTTTTCTGTGATATGTTCTTCTGTGAGACTTATGGATGGTCTTCAGTGGTCCAGATGTTTATTATAGTTCTTCATTATTTTTTTATTTCTTTGAAATCTAGTATACTTGATATAATTGTGATTTTTCTTGTATGTTCATTATGTCTGTGATCACTGTGATTGGAAGTGGGCTTGCATTGCAGCCCCTCCCTATTTAAAGATGGCTTCTTCTGAGTGTCTGCTATTTTGCCTGATGAAGGTCTAAAGGACTGAAACGTTGCTACTATTAAATACCCATGCAAGTTGATCAGTGTGCAGGATTTTTTTTAACATATAATTGTGGCCCCATCTCCTGTTGATACATGGCATTCTTCTCTTTGTGTTTTGATAAATTTAGCCATTATGTTTAATTCAGGTCACTTGAAAGTTCTGAGTGTATAGATTCACTTGTTTAAAAAGCAAAACCTCTAAACTTGAAGGTGTTCTTTTGTAATTTTCAAGTAAAGGAGTAAAGATGTTTATGATATGTAAGTGAACAGTACTCAAATCATCAGTGTTAGGTGAAAATGAGAAAGTTGGAGTGAATCAGTGTATTAGAGACACACACTGACCTTGCTGCTGCCAGAGTCTCAGCCACACATTCATCATTGTTCTGGGTGACACGAGTGGCCTGCTCAACCTTCTCCAGCATGTCAGGCTTTCCTGCATAGAAAGCCACTATCGGGGCCAACTTGGTGATTCCATCGATCTGACAGTCGTTCTCACATCCTGTGGCAAATACAACAACAAATACACATGTTGACCATGCTTCTCTCTCAAAATGTCATAATTACACTGCATTGTTGCAACAGTCAGTCCGGGTCTTTACCTGTCTCTTCTTTGCCTGCATCCACGTTCTTAAGGAAGCCCTTCAAACTTGCATGTCTCCATGGTCCCTCAATGGGCAGCTGTGGTCTTGGTCCTGTTATACACAGAAGTACACCATCCATCAGTTAGGTGAATTGATTTTTATCAAAAGACACACTGGATAGCTCTCCTACCTCCTCTCTCTCTGTAAGGATCATTGATGGGCGTGTCATACTCTGACCCAGGCCCAAAGAACTTCAGTGTGCGCTGCTTCAGATCCTCAACATTTAGACCTGGTCAGAGAGGACAGACAATTAAGGCAAGCATACAGCTCAAACTGTAAAGACATATGATCAAAATAATTAGTTAGAGCCCACACTGGATTTAAATAGCATGGCCAAATGTAGAGTTACTCCCACCAGAAACACTTGCTTTGGCCTGCACCTGACATGATATATAAGGGGTGCTGTGTAGCTCACTGGGTTGAGCAGAAGATGAAGAAGCAAACCTACCTCCACATTCAGACAGGGACTCCAGCAGAACGTACGCCTGGTCTCCATAGCAGCTCTGCTGGCCTGTCTGCCTCCTATAAAATGGGTTGGCAGACTCAGAGCGGAATTCAGGGTTTGGATCCTGAGCCAGAATCCCCTGCAGCTTCTGGAGGTCGTAGACCCAGTGGAGAGGCTGCGCTGTGGGGTCAATTCATCAGGTCAGTTAAAAGACTGGAGACCAAAAACTGAACAGCAGACTAGTGAAAACTGCATGTGATTTGTGTTTGATATGTCAAACTACTGGTAGAGCTTTTAAAGTCAAATGCTTCAATAACATCAGGAAAACCTGAGCTCAAATGTGAAAATTAGGATTTTCATGCCTACTTTAAACAGAGTGTTATTTACTGAAAGCATAAGATATGACATGAAAACACATAACATGAATCAGTATGATGGACTTTGAACTTTTATTATTAGGCTACCTGCTGCATCTGCAACAGCCGATCCAACAATGGCTCCCATCGCTCTGTTGGCCAGAGCGGAGGCCATCTGTGAAAATACAGGCGTCAAAATACGTCAAAAAATGGGCAAGTTACTTCACTAGAGCAGAGGGAAACACCTAGATTGATATACTCTCTGAATATTCACTCAAATCAACTTGATCATCGAGTCTTTGCTGGGGTGTGTTTACTCTGCGGCTTTGATTCACGTGACAAGACGTCTGCAGATCAGCTGTCCTGAAGAGCCGTGAGGGCATTACTCACCTTTTTATTCACGACTCATCAATACAGTAAAGACTAGATTAATGGAAGTAGCAGTTGCAGAGACGGTGCCTTGTTGTAGACAGCTAACTGACGTGACCTATTACCTATCCATCAGACAGGCTGGTTGACGCCATTGACATAATCTTACCTTGGACTCCGTCCGGTTGGTGTTATGAACAGACTAGTACCGAAACGCAGCGTCTGCTGCAGCTCGGCTCGGCTCTCGACACCTCCTCTAGGTGAGTAAAGTCGACTTGATTCATCCACTGATTACATTCACTCTATAAGTTTTGATCCAGCGCCATGTTATGCAAGTGTTTCCTCCTTAGCACCGCCCGGCGGTTGGATAACAACAGGATGGTGTCTTCTTCTGTTTTTTGTTTTACGGCGGTTAGCATCCAGCAAAAGGCGCATTACCGCCCCCTACTGCTCTGGAGTGTTGACCAGACAATAAGCCCACACCACAACACACATTCACCCACACACACACACATTTAGGCCTACCCTTTATAGCTACACTATTCCTAACCTACCTTATACCCTATAAAAAAGCCCTGTATCCTGAAGAACTTCACTACTACCCTGACTCACACTCTCACTCATTTCATTAAACTTTATGGTGCATTACACCACCAACTGATTAGGAGCGTGAATCAGGATGTGTTCATACCTCTGTTCTTAAAATGAAAGAAAAAAAGAAAGACACCTATGTTCTCTCCAACAGATTACCTACTCAGATACACTTACTCCTATCTACTTCATTAATCTGTACCCTTATCTTATTTAGGTCCTGAACCATTTGCCTCCTCGCTGCCTCATATTTCATACAGTGAAGTAAAACAGTAAAAGGAGGGAGTAGAAGAGCAGCTCCACACGGCCTTGATCAGACACTTTCATAAGCCACCACGCTGGAGCTGTACTCCCCTTAGGGAGTGGCTGAACTAGTCTCACCCTCCTGCTCCCCCAGTCTGTGTCTTCAATGTTTAGCAGGAGATCTACCCCAGAGCTCTTCAGGAGCCTGTGGACATTGTTCACAATGATGATGTAATGTCCTGGCCTTTCTATAGACCCAAGGTCATTCTCCTGCTACCTGCTTTTAGGGAAGTGGTGAAGATGTTACTGGCCTGGCTTGGTGACTGTCATACAACCTGCAGATGTGAGCAGGAGGTGCAGAGCTCCATGGCTGGACCTACCAGTGGTATGTGTTGTAGAGGTAAAGTATATGATTTTTTTTTATGATCTCAATGAGGTGTTGAAGCTCTCCACAAATGAATAGGTGAGTGAACCCTGCCCCCCTGTGGTCGCCCTCTGAACAGACTGAATAACAGTGACTGAAGCATTGAGTTTAGCCAGTGAATGAAAAGATGACCAATGTAAAGGTTTGCAAGGAGCCTTTATAATGACAGTCTTCAGTAACCTTCTCAATGACTTTATTTTTTCTTTTTTTAATTGCTTATAATGCCACACATGTTCAAAGACTCTGGACTCAGGACTTAATGTGCTAGACTGTCAAACTCTGGGTTTAGAGTTAAGTTAAATAAGAAAAAAAAAGGCAGATATAAAAAAAATATATATACCGTTAATACTGTATGTGTGTGTGTTTTTAGAGTTGCCTAGGAATCCAGATGTAGAGGGTGTGACGTAGTGCCACTTCATGAGGTGTAAATGAAGTTCACTTGAGTCACCTCCCCTTTGAGCTCTCATGTCATTTTATTAGATGTTTACAGCGACACTGTGCGCCACCATTCATCTTGACTTTTCACAGTTACAGACACCGACCTCACAACACACACACACTGTCAGTGCGTCTGTCTTACCTTCAAGCAAAGTCTTTCCACCTTAGTACTGTAGGTCTGCAGGTCTTGCAACAGAAAAGAGGCATGTGATGTGTGTGGGGGGGTGGGGTTGGAGTTGGGGTGTGTTAGGGGTTGAAAGAAGTATTAAGATGGAGTGTAGTCTACATTTATTTATAGCTTACCTCTTCCCTTTCGATTTGTAAAGTAATATCACATGCGATCATCTCAGGCATACAGCACATGCACACATTTTACAGGACACACGTGTACTGTATACGTATCAGGCTCAGACACAAAACTATTTCAAAACTCTAAACACTGTAAAACTCTGTTTCACTTTCTCCTTGAGTCAGGGCTAAGTGACACCTATGCACTCAATCCTCAGCAGGTGCACCACCCTCTCCTCACCACTCTCTTCCCCTCTCCATGTCCCTGGTTGACCCAGGTCCACATTCTAGCACTACAAGGGTGCCAGCAGAAGCAAATTAGACACCAGCACCCCCCCTCCAATCTGCTCTTCCCTGTCCTACATCCATTATTTTTAGCTGGGATCCAAGCCACCATCTACACTTAATATGGGAAAAGAGTGCTTCATATTCGCAGCCACCACTAAATCCATCATTGCACTCCTTCTTTTAAAGCCGACGGGTTTTCAGGCATCTGTGATGCACACACGTCCTTTCTTTCTTCTTTCCATCCTTCCTTCCATCCTTCCACAACCTTCCTTTATCTCTTTATTCCCTGACATGCACCATCTTCCTTCACTTCCAGCTCTGTCATCATCCCCGGGCCCCTGGTAGTACGGATGGAGAGAAAAGGAGAGAAGGTTGGTCCTCATCTCCTCACTCCACCCACTTTGACAGGTCTGTAACACACACTAACACACGCAAAGCTGTCACCCCAGCAACCACACTGGCCCCCGCCTCATCTTTCCCATGCTCAATTACACCCCACATAGACACACACTATCACCTATGTCAAACTTAGCCCAACCCCTTTGCACCCTGTGCCCCACGGCCAGTTGCCCATGTGGGGTTTTTAATAAGGTGGATGCAGGAGTTGGTCTTGCTCTCTTCTGGGTGACGCGGATTGGAAGGGGTTCTCCATACATTTACCAAACTATTTATATTTTTCCCCCTCCTTTTGTTTACTTTGAAACTACAAGTACATCTCCATTATCTTAGAGAGAAGCCATGAAGTGGACCTGGGTGCTTGTGGCGGTTTTGCTGTCCTTTGGGGGGCTATCGTTGGGCAAGGACTGCTTGGACTTCCCAGAGTATGATGGCAAGGACCGTGTCCACGACCTCAATGTCAAGAACTATAAGTCTGTGATGAAGAAGTACGATGTCATGGTGGTGTACTACCATGACCATCCCGGATCCAGCCGCGTCGCCCAGAGACAGTTTGATATTGAGGAGTTGGCCCTTGAGGTGGGTTGAGATGGGAACTATGTATAGAACAAGTATGGTTGGATACTGATGAAGAACTAGAAACATCATACAATCTAAAACCATAGGATAGTCTTTAGAGTTTTGTTGTTGCTTGGAGTGAGGTTGGGATTTTGATATGTCTTTCATTCAGTTTGGTTCCATATATTTTAAATCATGTAAATGTGAATTTTATAACAGTAATTCTGGTTGAACGAATTTGACATAAAAGCTTAAGGTTAAAAAAAAAGACAGAGTCTTATTCATAGCTGGGGGAGGGACTTTTTTCCAGATTTAAAAAAGGATAAATATGTAATTGACAACAGGAGGTGTTATCATATGAAACTGATGCTACAAGGCAGAAAATAGCTTTGCTGAATTCAGAAATGCTGATAAGTTAAGTCTTTAAAAATATGTCCCAAGCCTGCAGTGTGTCGACAGTGTCGTCAACTTGCAGCAAAAAGCTGAGCTGTTGAGGCCCAAGATATCATTTTTTCTGGCAATGCATACGACCTGTGTGTTTGTGTACGTGTGTGTGTGTGGGTGTGTGTGGGTGTGTGTGGGGGAGCTGATGCGCTTAACACAGATCCACCAGGATGCCACTCACACCTTAGGCCTCCTATCAGCAGTTTCATCACATTCCTCTCAGAAAGACATGACATCACCCCTCACCACAACGTTTCAGCATCAAACCACAACTGACCTAGTTTGGTTCTCTGGTTACATAAGAAAAAACAGTATATTAAACATCACATACTCCATACCACACCACCAAGAAAAGCTACATTTGTGTTTTTTGTTACCGTTGCTTACATGTTTAAAGCCAACAAAAAATAGTGGTGAAAGTTACAGCTGATGCAGACAGTGTGTGGATTTTTCCCTCACTTTCCCTGTAGGGTAGATTACATTTTAGACGTATGAGGCAACTTGCACATTTAAAGAAGCATCCTCTCTTTGCTGAATTTCTCTGAAAGATGTTGTCCTATAAAACTGTGATTTGAGTAATAACTGATTTATACTTATATTACTAGATTATGTTATAACAGTATTTTATGACATTTGGCATGGCCACTGTACAGTGTAAAGGCATCTCTTTTACGCACTCACTGACTCTAATTATGTGCAAAAAAGAACCATATTAATAATATCATTTGTGCACCAAAATGTATCCATTATCACTGACATCTGGCAACAAACAAATTCTGGATTGATTTTGTCATATAATACCATTAAATAAATGACAACCAAATGAGATGAGGGGAGAAATAATTAGCTATGGTTAATAATAGGAAGGAAAAGATTAATAATCAACATAGAGAGTGAATGATACAGGCTGCTCTCCTTGGCATAAAGAAGCATTTCAACAGCCTGTTGAGTCTTAGTGGGGGGTGGCAGTGGACCTGGCCTCAGGCTGGCTGCAGTAGTGCAGGCTCAGCTCTGCACTGTGATTGACACTTGCAGTACTGTACTTGTCAGCGGATCCCAGATCGCTGAGCATTACTCCCACCTCACCAAAATAGTCCCTGATGCTGGTGTAGCTTCTGGTACTATATTTATCCCAAGATGCTTTTGTGGTGTGCCGAGCTCCCTGAAGACTTGTGTGTCTCCTTATGAATGTATTATGATTTACATTTGATGAGGTTTTATTATTAGCTACAGACAGTGGCAAAAAGGCTTCCAGAGGTCAAGCTGACCTTTCGGGGTCAGTGAAAATCCAGTGAAATATGACGGAATGAGAGGGAGGAAGTCTTGTGTTTTTTTCTCCCTCAGTCAAGGAAAAGCAATTTGATCGCTTAGGTGGTGCAACACCAAGACTGATGTGTGTTAGAAATCTGTTTTACATGTAATATTTTTGTTTCCATTGACTTTTGTGGGCTGACATTCTCCAAACTAAACACATTGCATATGAAGTGGCTCACTGTCCAGAAACAGATTACAGATGAATACACATGGATGTTTATGTTTCCTTCATATTCACTTAGTGTATCAAAATAGAAAGGACCGTCCATTAGTGAGCGATAGTTGGAAAACATGCAGATATCAAGCTGTGAAATCCCATCCCACACACCAAGGCTGTAGGTTTAACTTTACATGCAGTTAAGTGGGGTGAGTGAGAGAAATGATATCAGGCACATTACTGCAGATACACATTCTGAACACTATGGTCCAAAGACAACTCTGCATGTTTTATTTGGAGGACAGATATGAAATGATTTTCATATTTTAAAAATTTGAAAAGAGAAGAAACTGCAGTAAAAAAAAGTTTGAACACATGAAGTCTACTGATGTGACATGATAAACAAAGTAAATTAAATTCTCTTATTTATTTAATATCTCTTTATGTTATTTAGTTTCTTTACTTTTTCTGTGTTTTTGCATTAAATATGAAATTATTTCTTATATATATATATATATGTGTATATGAAGATCAATCACCAGTAGACCTATGGAAATATCTAACACATAGTTCAGCACAGAGTGAAAAAGGCTATTAAATAGATACTCTGAAAAGTGATAATATAATTTAATCCATTCTATTAATATGAATGTACGAGACAATCTGTCAGTAAGGTAACACCCCTGTTGAATATCTGCATATATTACATTTTATCCTCAAATATATCGTCCTCAGTTGCTTGGATAGCATCAAGCCTTAGTCACCTCAATCACTTGCCCTTTAAAAGTTTATTTTAGCCTGCTTAAATGCCAGAAGGGTGGGGTCTGCAACAAAATATAGGGCAATGCAAAAATGTCTAAGTCACAGTAAAACTAAGGTACCATACTTAAAGATTTGTGCTTTGATCATGTTCATGCTTTGAAGATTTTTCATATATTTTGCAATTTGCCACTTAGTGAGCTACAAAAGTCTGAACACGCTTTACCGAGCCCCACCCATCTGCAACTCCAATCAAGTTAAAAGAAATGGCAAGAATTATCTGCACAACAAACTGCAAGACAGTCTGTTTAGTCAAACTATTTATGCCAGTAAAAGCAGCTGCTCAAGATCTCTGACACCAGAGTGTGTGTGTGTGTGTGTGTGTGTGTGTGTGTGTGTGTGTGTGTGTGTGTGTGCGTGTGTGTGCGTGTGCTTTTTACCCAGCAAACACACAGAGCCCACCCTCAAACCACTTCCTCAATGCAGTAGGGCCATGAATGTGCAACTGCCATTGGTAGAGCTGACTGTCAGTCATGAGGTTCAAGTTTCATACAGATTTAGAAAGTGCATAAGCAGCGCTCTGAAAAGGAGGCTTTTATGGTCATGAAATGACTGAGTGAGATGACTTTGTCAAAAAGCTGTAAATATCAGTGTAAAATGCATAACATAAGACCCACTCATACTAAACTAACAAATCAGAGGCGTCTCTCCATGTATGTGACAGTGTCTTTGTTTTACAGCGTGTAGCCCAGGTCCTGGAAGAGTTTGATGATGAGGATATTGGAGTCGGTCTCATTGATGCAAAGCATGACAAGGTCGTTGCAAAGAAGCTAGGTAAATACAGCTGCAGACACCGGTATCACATTATCAGCCACTGTACTGGTCTAAAAAGAGATAACATAGCTCTGTATGTTCCTTGTCCTTCCAGGTGACAAATATAAGACAACAATACAACATGACTGACCTTTTCACTGGCGTCAAAACACTTAACATCCTCTCCATTTCCTCAGGCCTTGAGGAGTCCGACAGCATCTTTATCTTCACTGACGACGAGGTCATAGAATATGATGGCGAGCTTGAGGCAGACACTATTGTGGAGTTCATCTATGATGTTCGTGAGGATATAATCTCCCAGTTAATAGCCTGCCTCATTTAAGCAAAAAAAAAAAAGTCTCCAAATAACCATTTGTTCATGAAGATGACCCACTGAATCTCACTGTGGCTTTATCCTTCCTCTGTCCACTCCACCTCTCTTGTCTGCCCCTTTTCTCCTCCATGTTCCCCAATTTCTTTCATAGGTTCTTGATGAGCCAGTGGAAATTATTGACAGCAGTATGGAGCTGAAAGGCTTTAAACACATCAAAGAGGACATCAAACTGGTGGGCTACTTTAAGAGTCACAAGTCAGAACGTAAGAATCTGTACTGTGATGGTATGATGACCTGTTGCAATCTCTTTTTTACAGTTGCTTTTCAAATCAATTGCTCATAATTGCACCAATCAAACAAATGCAACAGCAATCAGGCTCATACAGCTCAATTTAACCTTCAGTTGCTGTTTTGATCTTCAAGTAGATTTAAGTGAGCACACAGAGCAACAGTAATGATGAGAACAACAAGTCTACATTCTTAGATATTTCATAGAGGGGGTGACCTACTGAAACAACTTGATGGATGTCTGTACAATTTCAGACTTTGAGGCGTATGCTGACGCTGCAGAGGAGTTCCACCCTCACATCAAGTTCTATGCCACATTCAACCCCAAGGTGAGTGATTACGTGCTGTATTATCTGACTAAAACATAGGGGCCACACGTGACATCGACAACATGTAGTGTGGCCCTAAACCTCTTCCATATATTCTAGTCTTTAGTCCACTAAACTGCCAAGTAAGAGGATTTTGAAAGATCTAAAAATACAGCACATCAGTTTTGCTTTGTTATCCAGTGTAGAAGAGACTTTGATTTTAATAAATGTGTGTGGGCACGTGTTCTCTGAAACCTACACTGACAGGACATTGTCACAGTTTAATGATACAGTTAATCCTCTTAATAGTCAGATAAGGTTGTACAAAGTGGACAGTAATTAACACTGATGATGGTTAATGCAGAAAGAGCTATTAAAAGCCATTAAGAGAGCTCTTTTAGATTGTGCTCTTGCTACGTAGCCAATGTTAGCATAAACACCTGTTTGCTCATCAGTCTAAAGAAACAGTGGATGTTCCGCAGCAAACTTCATTACTTTCCTCCTTTCCTCACCTAGACCTGTTTCCAGAGGTGTAAATCAGCCCTCTTGTCTTGTTTCTTTCTATTTTTTCTAAAGTCAGCATGCTAACCAGCTAGCTCTGGTCCAGTCAAACTGGTACTTTCTGATAACAAGTCACTGAAGGCCCGAGGCTGCCCTTAAGAACAACCTATTATAATCTCTTGTCTTGTAAACATAACAATTGCTGAAGCTCTTAAGGAGTCTGGTGTTAATGACAGTGCTGGCTAGGAATGGCAATACCTACGAATAGCTCTTTGATGTCGTGGACATTTTATTCACAAACTAACTTGTGTTGTCATAAACCAAAAACATCCTCCCACTTCTTCATATCCTTTGGTGGTGGGTTACAGTTGGCCAAGGCTCTGGATCTGAAGCTTAATGAGGTTGACTTCTATGAACCCTTCATGGATGATCCAGTGGTCGTCCCTGGAAAGCCTTACACTGAGGATGAGCTGGTGAAATTCATTGAACGTAATGACAGGTAAATCTCATCGGTGCTGTGTTCAAATAATGACATGTAAAGAAGCTGGTCCTTCCAGAACTAACAGCACCATGCCTAAAATCTACTTGATCTCTGTTTCTTTTCAAGACCAACCCTGAGGAAGCTGCAGCCCCACAACATGTATGAGATCTGGGTAAGAGACTGAACCCCCCACCTCTCCAAACACTATGACAGGAATGGATATGTTGGACTATTCTTCTGTAAAAAGCTTTGGGTTGATTGCAGCTCCAGGACAAGTTATGAATTTCCTGAAATTGTTTCACAATTTGCTCACATTTTTTTCCTTTTCTTCTGCAGGAGGACGATATTGATGGAGAACACATCGTTGCTTTCGCAGAGGAGTCTGACCCTGGTAAACGAACACTAAACTGAATATGAACCCGCTATTAACAGAAACACCAGTCACCACCTGCTGATGCACTGTAGATGTTACCCTGTAATCGTTTTCCTTTAGTTTCTCTGTGGTCTTCTTCTCCACAGACGGTTTTGAGTTCCTGGAGATCCTGAAAGACGTGGCTGAAGATAACACCAACAACCCCGACCTCAGCATCGTCTGGATCGACCCTGATGACTTCCCTCTGGTAACAATACGAAGCAGTGAAAATGATTAGTAAAAACAAGAGTGTGGTTGGGTTGTACTCAGCTGGACTGAGATAAAGTGATGAATCTGTGAGAGCTTGAAGCACACTAAGAGATGTTTTTCATGTGTATTATACTGACACTGATTCCTGCATTTTTCTTTATTCCCCTGCAGCTGGTGCCACACTGGGAGAAGATTTTTGACATTGACCTGTCCTCTCCACAGATTGGTGTTGTTGATGCTGATGATGTGAGTAATGCCTCTGCCATTTTATTCACATTTGTGGACATTTGTGGCTTTTAACCACAAATAGCACACATCTGTTCCTGTACAGTGCTAATGCAATTCGTAGAATCAGTCACAGCAGGAAAAGCCACCAAATAAACCGCAAGTTGTTCACAATACTGTGAAGGACCTGTGCATCCTGTGTAAGGTACAAAAGAAGGAAAGGAAGGAAAAAATAGTTGCCCATTCTTCATACGTGGTTCTGTAGTGAGATTGTTGGTCAGTTTGTTTCAGTTTGTTCTCTCTCTCTGGCTCTGCAGGCTGACAGTGTGTGGATGGACATGGACGACGATGATGACCTGCCCTCTGCAGATGAGCTGGAGGACTGGATTGAGGATGTCCTGTCAGGTGAAATTGATCCTGATGACGATGACGATGATGATGATGATGATGATGATGACGACGACGATGATGACGACGATGATGATGACGATGACGACGATGATGATGACGACGACGACGATGATGATGATGATGATGATGACGACGATGATGACGATGATGATGATGATGACGACGATGATGATGATGACGATGATGATGACGATGATGATGATGACGACGATGATGACGACGACGATGACGACGATGATGATGATGATGATGATTATTAAATCATTAAGTCATAATTTTCTCTCAAAGTCTGACCAATGCCATTTCAAGAGTCAACATCAATAACTGCGTCAAAACATCTTCTTTTGTAACTCATTGTTCTGTTGAACTCATCAGTTCATTTTGATATCTCATCTTTTCATCATCCTCTATCTGTATCTCGCCAGAACAATATTCCATTATTCATTTATCCACTCCCCTTCATATTCACTAATGCTCCATGTAACAAAGTACTCTATAAGATCCCACAGTATCTTTATTCCCACATGTAACACTGTCTGGTACAATAAAAAAAGAAATTCTTTCAAAACCTTCAACTGCTATTGATTTTTATATTATTAAAGTTTTTATTTTCCAAAGTACTGGAGGGGTTGCAATGTTGTATGCATTATGTCTGAGTCCATCTGTGGAGTCTGTTGCAGTTCGAATGTGTTTTATTTATGTTCACATATCTTTTTTGTTTGCCCCAGTATCAAAACAGGTGAAGTCAGATCCGAGGGTGCTAGCAGGCTTTTCTGACGGGTCTTTAGTATCACCAGCCTTCTCTGTGAAATCAATGTAATGTTGTACACTGAAAGTGCTGTACATCATATGGATGTTTTCTATGGTGATGAATCTATTCATCATCTGAATATTCTATTTTTGTAACAAGAGAAATTTAACTTACTGTGAAGTCTTAAATAAATGACAGCTTGGACAGAAACTCCACCACTGTATAGTTTCTTGCTGGTGTGTGTGTGTGTGTGAATTCTGAGCCATAATAATCTGACAGTATGGGACAGAGAGTAAATACAGAAAAGTCCCAAAATTAGTAGATTATCATGTCTTTGGTGCTCTCTAGTGGTAGTACACACACATTGGCACACAGCAGCACAAAGTAATTTTCTACCAGTTTTGCTTAGTGTACATATGCATTTTTTAAAGCTATGACCTTCAGTAATTAGGCTACACCGTGTTTAATAAACATCTATTGCAGTTTTTCATGTTTGTTAAAAAAAAATTCCTGAAACCTTCTGTGCTTTCCTCAAAACTGTGAAGACAAAACTCAACAGCCAAACCTCTGACTCTTTGAGCAAAAATCAAAAATTACATCAAAACAGTCTTATCTGTGCCCAAAATCTCTCTTTTCAGATCGTCAATCAAGTCAATGAAAATAAAAATAACACTGGTCATTCCTAACCTTATTGCACATTACACAGAAAATGGCTCCTCTTTTTTATTTCTAATAACTTTTTTTTTTCATCTCGTATGACAGATGGAAGTATTTTGATGTGGTTGTTGGGTTTCTAAGAGGAGGTTTGGTTGATGTAGTTTTGTGCTTACAGTGTTGAGTAAAATGTGGAGGATGTGAAGACATGTTTTAGCAACTCGAAAACATTCTAACACTGTTCTTTTGGTTTCTTTCTTGTGTTGGCTCCATCCATGGCTCCATCCCCCCAGTTTGGTCACGTGATAAGCCCCTAAGCCTTTGCCACGCATGCGCCAGTAAGAGACACGCCCCTACTCTGTGCGAGCCATGTGGCTGTGACTAGTAAATAAGAGATCTGCACTGTTTTTTTTACGCTCTGCGTGTCGTTATTTTTTGCGCAAATTCTGGCTTCTGCACAGTCAGAGGACTGAAAATGTCTGCGGGCGTCGTGAACCTCCAGGCGCAGGTGGAGTCGGTGCTGGGGGCGCTGGTCAAGGCGGCCACGGTGGAGTTGACCAAACTGTTCGAGAGCAGATACCAAGCCTCGGCTGTGGATGTGGGCCTCCTTCACGTAAAAAGTGAAGATGAGCCATTTGAGAAAGCAGCCAGCGTATCGACTGCGGACACTAAACGCAGCATCGGAGTGCAAGTGGACGACGGTATTTATCCGATGTGGGGACTCTCGGGTATGTGATTTAAGACATTTCAACGCTACGACTTCCTGTTTACGTCCACGGTTAGACTGCAGAGACAGATGCACGAGAGTGCAGACTAGCTGCATCGCATGCATGAAGTAAAAGCACCGAAACGTGCTCCAAGGTGTCAGCACACGTTTAACACGATGTGTTTATGTTTGTTGTGTGTTTTAGTTTTTGCATGCACTGGTGCACCCCCCTGTGGTTCCCCATTTCAAACCAAGTGCAAAGGAATGTGTGTGTTAACCCCTCCCCCACTCGTCCACAGGTCCCCCTCTTCTTTCAGATGGTGATTGTCTTCGGGAGTGCAAGGGGGAGGTGGCGATGGTGGAGGAGTGTTTCATTCCACCAGAAATCCTCCTGGCTGAGGATAATGGCCCTGTTAACCCCGAGTGGTCTCCTCTGAAGGATCAGGTCAGTGAGAATTTACATGGCTGTAAAATCAGCCCTGAATGACAAGAACCAAGCCAGAGTGAAACTGAGACATCAGCAGGTCATCACAGCCTGGCCTGTTCTTCTGACAGTGCTTTGTGTCATGTTTTTTTTTTTTAAGGTTATGTTGCCCCAGGAACTGATTAGTTGTTCTAGTGTGCTGCACTGAATATGTGTAAATCTGTTGTGTCTCCTCTTTCATCAGGTTTTAGCAGAAGCTATGGAAATGGTGGAGATGAGCATCCTTGAATCAGAGCGTCCTTCTGATAGCGACACCCAAACAGAAGTTGTTTTGCATGGTAAGGAAAAAAAAAGCACAGCATTGAGCTGAAAACCAAAGAATGAAACAAACTGACAGACTACAGGCTTGAGAGATGTTATACAACCAGCCTGACTCGTTCTTTCATTTAAGGACTGTATGCATTACTGAGTACAGATGAAACAATACTGACTACTCCTAGTTTGAACGACACTTTTATACTGTAATGTTATAAAATTAAGAGTGCCACAAGGGTCGCTTTCATGGTGTCACAGTTATAAGATCTCTGTCAACATGGGAATCAAACCCACAACCTTCAGGTCAAGAGTTATATGCAAATCAGCTGTCAAACACCTGTCTGTCAGCCTGCCCTCAGAGGTTACCTGCTTAGTTTTACTGAGTGATAGTCTGTTGAAATATACCTCTGAAATTCAGACTTACAACTTAGATATAATGAAAGGATATAACTGCTCTGTTAAGCTCTAGAGGTCACAGCAGAAGCTCTGTGGCACTAGTTAATGTCATCAGGAGATGGATACTTACCAGGTCAAATCTAAAGTCCAGTATTTATGTGCTTGTTAGTGTTTTTGTGTTGATTGTTACCTTTAACAGTCGGTCAGTGGTTAGAGAAAATGAAGTGACATGAAACAATCTGGATTATATTTGCACTCCATTTTGCTTTTATAAGAATAGAGCTGTTGATGAAAAACAGATAAAACACAAATGTATTATACCCCTGTGGTAACCTGGCAGCTATCCCATGGGCCTCAAGTCCTGAGCAGCAGCCACACTTTGGAAAGGGGAAGCATGGTTGGATACACATGTGATTAATCAAATGTTGAATGTTCTCACAAGTGTCACAAACTATGTTGCTTAAAGAGCCACAAATAATGATAATAAAAAAAAAAAACACTTTATAAGGGAAGTACAATATCTTTCCCCTACCTGGTGTTTGTTGTTAAAAATCCTGGAATTAGAGTTGTCTCAGTGATATCAGACTAGCACCTGTTGGTTATATAGTAGAGATACAGACATGACAATGGAGATCACACCACTACATCTCAACCAGCAGCCTCCTGGAAATAACATGAGGGGATGTTGATGTTAAATGAAAAGAGATGGTGGGATTGTGTAGTATGATTTAAAATGTGATCAAATCTCTTTCAGTGTGTGCAGAGACGTGGAAAGATGCATTAAGGCCTGGAGCGACACAGAGTACCCCAACAAAACAAAAGCCTCTGGTGATCCAGCCAGACACGAGCAGCATCACCTCTGACGAGAAGGTGAACTTTGTTTGCCCATTGATCCTTAAGCCAGATTCACCAACTCCTAAACTGGAGAGTTTAATCGAGCCTGCTAAAGCCGAGCCTCAGCAGTCCTGTGTCAGCACCGCCAAGGGCACCGCCTACAGTCCGTCTCCGTCTGATGGAGCTGTGACTCCTGTTCAGGTCGGGGTTTGGGAACGGATCCACACGCCAAAGGAGGCGAATAGTGATCTCCACATGAAACTGAAGCTGACCTCTCCAGATCAGAAGCTGTTGCGTCCATGTGCAGTACAACTGGTGAATGTGCTCACGGTGCCCGATTCAGAGATTAAGCCTCAGGATAACGTCGCTAACTGCAAAATTGGTACACGTCTGCCAAAAGACCTCCGACGCCACCAAGGTCCTCACACAGGCCATCGCCTCTGCTGTTTCACCCCATGCGAAGATGGCATTTGGCGTCTCCAGGGGGTTGTCAACCACTCCCGAGATGGATACGACTGCAACATCTGTGGGAAAACGTTCAAACGTCGAAAGATTCTTCGTCGCCACGAGCGCTTCCACACTGGAGAAAAACCATACTCATGTTCAGTATGTGCCAAGACATTTGCGCTGAGGAAGAGCCTCCGCCGTCATGTGAGATTCCACACGGGGGAGATGCCGTACAACTGCACACAGTGTGGGAAAAGCTTCAGACTGCGAGACAATCTGAAAGCACACTTAAGGTTTCACACCGGAGAAAAGCCTTTCAGCTGCACGGCGTGCGGGAAGACGTTCAGGATCATGAGGAACCTGCAGCAGCACAACTTGAGCCAGTGTGGATTCTTTGTCCCCTCATTCAGGACGATTGCTGGCATGTAGCTGTGCGAAAACAGCTGTCGGTGGCCAGTGGTGTTTTCTACCTCAGACTGAAATCACTGAAATGCTTCTGGAAGAAAGGCCATGTAAAGTTAGGATGAGAAGAGTTAACACTCCGACAGGAGGACCAAGATGAATTGATGAGATTAAGAGCAGTTCTAGAGACGTTTATGTTAAAGGACAATAGTCAGTTGCAGTTTAATGGAGGCATTTTTTAGTAACATGTACTACTGATGTTTTTATCTTACTTTGTTATGTCTTGCCATGTTCTTTTTGTCTTGTGACTGTGGACCAATATTGGGGCTGGGGCAGTGTGTAAAAGTTTTACAATGGCCCAACATTTTTTTTAGCATTACATTGTCTGAGAAACACATGAGCATTCAGCAAGGAAACCCCCTCTCATTGCACAGTTAACTGGTTCAGTGCATTATTTCTCTGCTGCTGTTTGGATGTTGTTGTTTTGTAAATGGTTTAATGTGTTATTACCTTTCCCTGCTTTTTATATATCACTACGTTTTTTTTTCTTATGAAATTTTTCACTCCTCATGACTCTTATTGTCCAGTGTTTGATTTTGGGCATCTACTTTGATCAATGAATGTATGTATACTTCTTCCAAATGTTGTCACTTTTCTCTTTAAAGATGGATTTAAAGGGTTTATATTCCTTAATATTACACTTACAAATGTCTGTCTTCATCTTTTTCAACTTCTGATGATAGATAACATATCTCTTTTGTATTAATAAAAAAATCTTTGTGACCAAATGAAAAGTTGAATTTGTTTCATGAAACATGGGAGAATCATCTTCAATGAAGGCAAGGTAATGCAAGTTTATTTGCAAAGCCTTTTTTTGCAAACATCCTGTGTCGGAGAGCTTTACACAGCATCATCTCAACATCCTCTGCCTGTAAACTTGCTTTCCTAATGAGTGGTTATTAAAACATTAACATGACCTCTGTTCTAGGAAACAGTGACTGGACATATTCAGAGCACTTGTCTGTACTGCTTGTAGAGTTTAAGGTGTGTTGTCAATTGAACTTTTATATATGCAGGCCTGTGGTTCATCACATGGTCCGTTTATAAAGGCAGCTTGTGAAATAGTTTGGCCCTGATGACACAAGCAAGGTTGTGCTGATATTTACATATTTGGCACAGAAGATTTGAGTGATGACGTCATGACGGTAGTCTTACCCTGAATATTTACCGTAATACATGTACAATTACAATTACACTCGCACGAAATTCAATTAATTATTTACATGTTTGTGTAGTAGCAGGAAGTAATCATGGATAGACCATGAAAGTAATGCTAAACTAGCTGAGCCGTCCTTGTTAGTTCTGTCACCCTGGAAGCAAAGAGATGACATGAAGCTGCCTCTGAGTCTGTGAGTCTGTGAGCATCGACGTTTAAACGTGTTGAAATTAAACATACGTCTGTAAACGTCGGAAAACTGAAGGAGTGTGTATGTTGTGGGCTACTTTATTTCATTTGTAGATGGAGGAGTGAGCAAATAATATCTTTTCTAAATCGCGTTTATTATGTCGATTTATTTAGTTACATTATTCAAGGTTTAGGATTGTTAACAGCTCGGTGTACACCGCAGCACAGTGACCCAGGGGTTTCCAGTGAAACACACACACGTGGAAACAATAACTTAAATGATTACTTCTGTGTGTCCTGTGGTTTAGCCAGTCCAGTCTACAGGACATCTTAAAGTATATGGTAAGATTCATATCAGATGCATATATGCACCTGTGTGTGAACGACCTGAACCCGTTCGGTTCAAATAACCGGAGACGGTGGTTGTTTTCGCTTACTCAGTGATTCAAGGTGATAAAACATGATTAAAAAAAAATGCTGCTTATATAAGCCCCGTTATCAGTATTTCGATGATGTAATCCTGTATTCAACTTTAAACTTTACATCTTTACAGGCTCGTGATCGTCGTCTTCCTCTCAGGCCCCGCCCCACCAGGAAGTACGAACTTAAACTCAGCGGTGCTTTCACTTTTAGAAATGTGTTTACTGCCGACAGGAGACGAACAACACTGAGGCCTGAGCTGAGCTTCTTTAACCTTAAAGGTAGGGCTCTTTTTGTATATGCATACATTCATGATCTTGTGTTGAGGCTAATGAGTTTTTGAAAACAACAAAGTATGACGTGTTTATAAAGGCAGCAGCTCTGTAGTTACCTCTCTCCCCTCTGCTATTTAAGTCCTCGTCTGGTCTCTGTGAGGGAAAGAAAGACATCAAGAATGGAGGATACAGAGAAAACCCAACTGGAGGAGATGTTAACGTGCACTGTGTGCCAGGACATCTTCAAGGATCCTCGGCAGCTGCCCTGTGGTCACAGCATGTGTATGCACTGTCTGGAAAACATGAGGGATCACTCCTCAGACCTTCCCTTCCGATGCCCGGACTGTAGGTCTTTCTTTGGACAGATCATTAAGGTACAGAAGAGCTACAATCTGGCTAACATCGCAGAAAACTTCAGGGAGACCAGGAGGAGGAGGGTAAGTCTGCCTATCACCCCCAATCTTCTCTAACATTACACTTCAAAGATATAAAAAAAAATACTTAGATGTGTCTTAATGTCTTCATATTTTATGTTTTTAACCAGGAGGAGCAGACCAAAAATGTGTACTGTGACTGCTGCCCAGAGAAAAAAATCTTGGCCATAAAAATGTGTCTCAAGTGTGAGGTGGCGATGTGCAAGGAGCACATCAAGGACCACCAGGAGCTGCCGGTCTTCACGGGACACCCCCTGGTCAGGCCTCTGGCCGACCTCCAGGAGCGGAATGCCCTCAGCACAACGACGAGGTGCTGAGGTACTACTGCAACTCATCTAGGCGCTACCTTTGCAACATGTGCGCCCTGGAGAAGAAGCAACAGAACCATGAAAGCGAAGCCTCCAATGTCCTACGGAGACAGTTAACCGTGAGTTTGAATAATATAACACCTGATTATCCAGGAGACATCTTATCATTTACAAAAAGAAAGTGGCAGTAGCAACAGTTTCTCGTAAATGGGCCGCGGAGAAATCGTTTTGTTGACGTCGCTGTGGAGAAACTGGATTTTCTGGTTCCTGACAGTCACTTTTGTGACCCTCATTCATCTTCCTCACACTGCTTCACTGATTGTTTCTTTGTCATGAAGAATTTGAGAAATGTTTTACAGTCTAACACAAACCTCACAATATTTAAATATACCAAACAATGTCAGAAATAGAATTTAATAAATAGTGCAAACGTGAAGTCATGGGTCAAAACTTTAACCCAGTAGAAACACACCTCTACTGTTTCACATATGAAGGGACGAATGGAACTGTAGCATTGGATGTGAGCATTTGTTAGAGCTAACACTGTGTGTGCATTCAACAGGAGTACATGGACCAGCAATTCATGACACTCAAGGAGCAGATTAAAGAATCCACCAAGTCTGTGAAAAGACTGAGAGAAGACATCCAACTCGATGTGAGTGACGCTGACTACGTCCTTAACATGTGATTTTTAGAGATTTGCATTTGTGCACTTTTCATATCTTGTAAATTTTCCCTCTGACAGAAACTAACCGCGAACTCGTCCGGCTTGAGCAGTGTTTCAGTGGTGCTGCTCTGTTTGTGGTTCATAGTTCTGTATTATGGTAAGACAGTGATTCCCTTTGTCATATGATTGAGTGGGCATGTGCACTCAGTCATATCTGTCTTTGTTTCTCACCAGCCTACAACTACTCTGTGGAAAATCAGATGCTAACAGAAGCACTGGACAAGCAGCAGAACCGTGTGCATCAGATCTATTCCACCATCGCAGGTAGGAGGTCAAGTGTCAACAACCAAGTTTATGAGATTAATACCAAGACATGAAAATGACTGGAAATGGACAAAAATTTAAATTGTATGTGACGTGTATAGAATATTCCCAAAACCTATTTTAGAACAAGCAACTATATGTCAAACAACAGGAACTTTTACAATAGATACATACTTTATTGGTTTATTGGTTGTATTATGATACTAATAAAATGATAGTATAAAGATATTTCCATTGTCTCATCGGATTAAATGTACAAAAATATGCACCTGGAACACCCTGTATGCTCTCTTAAGGGATATCCATAGAAAGTGGTGAACTAGTATAATCATTCAAGTTTTTTTTTTTTTTTTACAATGAATATTCTTCCATTAAAATTTTTTGATCCCTACACAGAACTCTTGGTTGAACGTCCATCGGAGATCCGCACTCCTCAAGAAACTGAAGATAAAGGTACGAATGACTGATCAATTAAAACCAGGGCATCTGAATGACAATGTTCAAGGTAACAAAAGGAACTGCTGTGTGTTTGTGCTCTACAAACACTGACAAGCCTGATGGAAATGCCATCAGTAAAGATTTTCAAATGCTCAAAAGTTGCTCCAGAAGTCGAGGATCAACTCTCTCACTGGACTCTGTCACCTGAACAACTCTGGACTGAGCTTCTCCGTCTTATCTTCAGTAAAAGAACATGAGAGCACCAATAAAAATGTGTATCACCATCATCAGTCTCCCACTTTTTTTCAGCATGTTGACCATCACCTGGATGACATCAGTATCTATCACACTGCTTCAGTCGACCAGCATCTCCTGAAAATAATGAGATTTCTTAACCAGAATATGGTTTAAACATGTCCAGTCTACAACTAACTGGAACACTGGAACGCACATTAACACACCTGTAAATGTCACATGCAGGACAACACACAAATTACTTTAATTACTATATACTGCACAAAGACTAGGTGTTGTGGTTGTAGAGTGAGACTGTGTGAATTACTGAGCTGATACATGCAAAAACAAACCAAAAAGACTAGTAAAACTGAAACTTCGTGAGTCAGCAAATTCATTAAATTATATCAAAAAGTGATTGTCATGCTAATTACCACCTGTATATTGAAATTGCATCAAAATGGTTAATGTGAACCCCATTGGTGTTTCTGTGTTTCAGCAATTCTCATGCTAGACGTGGACACCGCAAGTCCGTTCCTTGGATTGTCTGCTGATTTCAAAACAGTGGAGAGAGTGAAAACCAAGCTGCATTATCCCAGCAGCATGAAGCGCTTTGCAGAAGCTCCGCAGGTCCTCTCCGCCCTGTGCTTCTCCTCTGGCACCCACATCTGGGAGGTGGAGGCTGAGGGGTACTGGGACATTGCCATCTCTTACAAGAGCATCCAACGCAAGAGCAAACACAGCAGCGCCTTTGGAAACAACGAAAACTCCTGGAGCCTAACACACAACAGCAAAGGCAAGCTGTTTGCTTATCATGATGGTGGAAAAACCATTCTGCCTGGGACACTGCAGAGCAGCCGGATATCAGTGATGGTTCATTTTGAGAAGGGCAACATCACATTCAGTGCTGTGGAGGAGTCCACCATCACCAAGCTGCACGAGTTCAAGGCCAAACTGACTCAGCCAGTGTGTCTGGGTTTGGGGCTGTACCGTGTGGATCCGCCCAGCAAAGCCTCCATTATGTCTCTTAGTGCTTCCTGAATAATCCTAGAAATTCCTAATATAACTGCACCCAGACTGCCTTAAGTCAGTCTAAGAGAAGAGACCAAACTAAGTCAGAGCCATAAACTGGAACATTTGCCTCAGGTATATTTTTATATTACAGAATATTTAATGATGTGTTTGTTTTTTCCTTTGATTGTAGAATGTACATTAATTTAACTGTGCAATATAGAGTATTTTTATACAGAGCTATGACTGCACTGAAACAAAAGAACTTATTCTCTCTCTAATATATAATTATTTAAATGATCCAAAGCTCAATGTAGAAGCTCTTTAAATGAATGACAATCAGTAAAGATAAAGCCCTCATCCCTTTTTTTCCTCTTCTGGAAAAAAACAACCTTGGCAGTAACTATGATAACAACATAGACACTGCTTTACGATTGACTCCATCAGAATAACAAAGATGCTACGATCATGATGTTGAACCCTGAAGCCCTCTGGTTTTTGGTGTCTTTCAGTGTTTCAGTTGAGGTTTAATGAGTAAGCTCAGTGTGAGCAGTACTCCATCTTCTCTCCTCTGGTCTTCAGACATAAAGTAGTCAGTTACAGTTCTTCCTTTAAGGGACATGGCAAAAAACAAAAAGCCACTGGATTGAGCTCTTTTTTTCATTTATTAAGAAAACATGAAAGTCAAGCATTTTCTTAAACAACTGACAATGATCTAAATAGAATGTTTTACAAAAATGAAGGCAGTATTGAGCCGAACCGGCCAAATATTCTCAGTACAAAAACAAGGTATACAGTGGTACAAACTGACGTCTTGTCAAACTAAGGCATTCTCAGCTGTGTCAGTTTTTAAATCCTTCTGGTTTCTCTCACTCTCATTTAAACATCAAAAGACTTCAGATCTGGATTTGGAAACAGTGACCACAGTTCACTCATGTCTTAATCTGTCGTAAAAATGTCTGTGGGCAGGTCTTTGCCAGCGACTGCACATACAAAACTTTACAGGTGTGTAGTTCAGATCAAAATGAAGACTGACTTTAAACAACCCATGAATACTGAGTACTACTGCAACAATGTAGCAAAGCCTACCAGGCATATTTAGGTTTTTGGGTCACATGCTGACAGGCGTCACAGCTGGAGTGATTCCAACACAATACGGTCTCGACTCTTACCTATTTTAGCCTTTGCCAAAACAAGTTACAATTTCCAGTACATTATAACCTGACTTGGATGGCCTCAAAAAAAAAACTTGTGTGAATCCCATAATCTTGAACATCTTTCATACTTCATTGTGCTGATCTCTTCTCTAGCTGCCATAAATTCCTGTGATGCCTGACTAAAATCTGTATACGTCCTCAAAGGTAACACTACACAGACATCTCTGTCATTAAAAGTACAAAAATACCAGCGTAGAATGTCTGACTCTTACTTCTGCTCCAGTTTAGCAATACTACTTGTTTGTCTTTGACCTTAACAGTAACTGTGAAAGCTACAGTACATATAGAAAACAGAGAGAATTACAACATGTATGTACCTGCAGCAAAATGCATTGTTGACATTTCAGGGCTGCATCAGTTCTGCATCTGTCCTTTTTTGTTTAAACAGTGGCTCTTGATGAAAATAAACTTCCTGTTGGTGAGCCTGGGAGTATCTGCTCTTTACTTCACTGTTCCCATGTTCTGACTCCTGATGGAGCACCACGCCTTGAATACATCTCTGAAAAACACAAAACACCAAGTTTATAAAACATTCTTGAATGTCTGCGGGGGATATACATTATACCAGCACACGTCTGAAACCTCTACACACCTGCAGTGAGTGGCCACACATTCATTGCTGCAGTACTCTTTGTCCCAGTCCTCACTCTCCACTGCTGGGTTGTTACAGCCCGCCCTCACACACACACTCTTGGTTGCATCACCGGACCCATTCACCTCCATCTCGTCCTGAGGAAGAAGAGCATCATTAATATTGACACGTTCTATGACACAGTGGAAGCAGAAGTGACACTATCCTGGACTTTCTCACATTGTTGTTTTGCCACTGACTGCATACGTGCCCACACAGTCCAACTCTAATAGTATACTCAGTGTGACAGCAGTTGTAGTCTATGTAGTCTATCACACACACATCTGGAAAGTATAATTCCTCTCCTGTGAAAATGCTGAAGCTGCATCAATGGGTGAAGTCAACAGTGATTTTCACTTCCCCAGCTGTGGTTTTCTCTTTGCCACTCTGCCATAAAACTGATGAAACATCCAGGCAACAGTGTCTGTGCCCACAGCGTGTCTCTCATCTCAATTCACTGTCCAAGTATTTGTCCCGTAGCCTTCCACTGAGCAGCACTTCTCATTAAATCTTTCACAGATTTGGTACAGATGTTCTTTTCTTCTAAAAAAAAAAAAAAAAAACTTACTAACCAGACTGGACTTTTCAAATCAATTCAAAAAAAAAAAAAGACTTGTCACACTTTCACAATCACAGGTGATTTCCACTGTGTTGGAAAATTTTGGTGCTGTTGCATTTGCGGCTTGTCTTTTCATTGTGATGTAATCCATCATATGTCCACTCTGATTTCACCATCTTTGTAGGAGAGAAGCAGCTCCTGTTGGAGCTGAGCTGCCCTGCACGGTGATAAAGGAGTAACTCTTTATTTGCATTCTTTCCCCGGACATTGAGTTTTGACTCGTGAGAATCTACAACTACCTGCCTGAGCAGCCTGAAATCACCAACTGTCAGCCAGGGGCAGATACTCCCACATTCTTGTTTGCTGCAGCATAAGAGACTGGATTGTCCTCATTTCAAGGCTGCTCATGTTGAATAAAAACACTACAAGTAAGGCTTGACTCCAGGACTTTTTTGTTGCACCTATGAAATGGTACATGGCTTATGAAATGTTGTAATTTAATGTGGCAGATTAATTACAACAACTCTGAATTCAACACTGTGAACTACAACAGTTTGAGATTATTCGGCTCTGTTGTAAGTTGAGTAGGAGGAATAAAATGTACTCTTCTGATGTGTGAAACAGCAAATGGGAGAGATTTGGCACTTCTATTAAAACTTTACCCAAAGTTAGATCTGAATAATACTGCATGTCTGAAAGTTGGGAGTCAGTTGCTATGACAACAGCGTGGAGCTGTCGAGAGATATATTATGAGTCAGTTTCGAAGAAATTAAATATCAATCACGTTAAACTGAGAAAAAAAATCAAACCTAATGAAATCACAGCAGTGAATTAACAACATTTACCTCCTCTGAGGGCAGCACCTCTGTAACGTCCTCCTCTGGACTGCCTGACACATCAGCAGAATTCATCACCTGCACTGACACAATGGGAGCAGACTGGGCAGAAGTAGTCATAGTCGCTGATGGAGCAGCTGTATTAGGGACAATGATTGGCAGGGCCTCTTTGCCTTGCAAGGAGGCAGGTACTATTTTTATCTGGAGTGGAGGGGGAGGTGTAGCTGTGACGGACACAGGGAGACCTGGCGTGGTGCTTCCCTCCCGAGGCTTCGCTTGCAGTGGTGGAGGTGCTGGCGCCATCTGCTGAAGCCGTGGTGGTGGAGGAGCATTCTGCATCTGCTGCAATGGAGGTGGCTGACGGGAGGCGCCTGACACCACTAGTGTGGGCTGCAAGGTGCGGACCCCTCCGGGCAGCACCGTCACCACCTGCCCCCCTGCTTGCAGCATGTGCTTTGGGATTATGATCTTCGTGATGGTCTGGGCTGGCGGAGCTACTGCTGCTGTTGGAGCGGATGCTTTGTTTGCACCTGTGCGGGAGCGTGTGGTCATCTCTGGGACGTCCAGGATAATGTTGGAGGCACAAATGTTGGTGATGGTGTTCTCCTCTAGGCTGTTGTTAGCTGGGCGGGTCACCTGTTGAGCAGCAGGGGTGAGCGCTGTATGAGTCAGGTTAACAGCAGGTGGAGGTGGTGAAGGGGCAATCTCCATCTCCTCAGTGGCAGGCTGGAATATGAACAAATTAAATAAATTAGGAAATCCATGTACGCTAAAGACCCAGAGAGTGTGTTTCCTCAGAGGACAACATGATGTTACCTGTGAGAGCTGGTTGGCTCTGTAAGCTGCCAGAGCTTTTAAATACTCCTTTTTGGCTGCTTCTGTTTTTCTCTTGTACACCTTGTGAAGACAAAACAGGTTTTAAGTACACACCAACTGTCTGTGTGCTTCTTCACCAAGACTGACACAGGAGTCAGGACATTAATATACTTTATATAAGCACGTGTGCTCATACCTGTTTCTGTTCTTCAGCCAGGCTGTCCCACATGGACGCCACAATTTTAGACACCTCTCCAAAAGATGCGTTGGGGTTCTGGCCCTTAATAGCTGCCTGGGTGTCTCTGAAGAACAAGGCATAGGCTGAGACAGGCTTCTGCGGTTCATTTGGATCTTTCTTCTTCCTTCCTTTCTTTGCGCCCACAGCCCCACTCACTGAGGCCAGTGTGGCTGGCTTGCCTCCACTCCGCCTTGCTGTAGCTGGGGAGACGGCGGACGGCAGAGTGGAGTGGGAGGACATATGGGAGACAACAGAGGAAGAGGACAGAGACATGGGGGAGTCTACTAGCACGCTCCTCTGAGTAAAGAGAGGAAAAGAGAGAGGGGGAGCACAGGTTAGCTGCAGGATCTAAAACATTGTATTTAATCTAAAGTACAATAACACATGACTGATCACCACCTTGAAGTCATCCATGTCTTCATCCTGCAGGGAGCCAGCTGGAGACGGTGTTGCTGACAGCGGCTGCTCAGGTGTCTCCGAATGATGCACCATGTTTCCACCCCAAGACCCAGTGACAGTTCTGACTGGTTGATTGTACTGAGCTGACTGCTTCCCAGGAGACCATGACCAATGTCACCAAGCTGGACATCAATGGTCATAGGAGATGAACTGCTGAAATGTGAACCACTGGAATTCCCCAGTTCCTGCAAACACAAAACATTGCAAACATCTCCTAATTGCATCCACAAACAGCAAACAAACATCTAAACACACCCAACAGTACTCTGTGTGAGAGCCCACAGACAGAGCACTCACCAAGGCAGACGAGCTGAGCAGGGCCCCCCCTCCAGCCTGACCCATCGCCCCGAGGTTCAGCTGCTCCAGGCCCTGGGACCCAGAGTTCACAAAGGTGGACGCAAAGGAGGGGTCATTGGCCTCCACCACCAGGTTACTAACAAGGCTTCGGGAACCTGAAGGTCCCCCGGTGCCATCTGACCCGTCTGTCAACTCAAAGTGGGACACAGCATCAGTGATGCCCAGAGCTGGGTCTGGATCAAGGGAGATGGGAGGGATCTCAAAAACCTCATCCCCAAGACTTGGAGTGTGGAATGTCTGCTGTATGTGGACAGAAAGGAAGAACAACAGGTCAGTCCTCTGTGGACTGAAACAAGTGTAAATATCAGACCAGATAACATACAACACTGCACTGCCATGTTGCTTGAATTAACGCCCTCACCTCAGCGGACAGAAATGGGTGGCCTGCTCCACTGATAGTGAGATAACTGTCGCTGCCCTCTGGAAACTGAAACACACTGTTAGCATCTAACGGAGAAATATGCTTCTTCAACAGTCCCAATGACCAGTTCAATAACAAACTGGACTACAGGTTACCTTGTTTTCCTCAGAGTATCCACCGTACGCCTGAGAGTCCAAAAACTCCGAGTCAACATTTTGAGCACAACCATCCGACAGGTCAGAGTAGAAATTAAGGTCCATTTTGGAAAGATTTACTCTTAAAACAAACTATAACACAGGTCGTATACTTTGTTGTAAACGGTAAATGTTGTAAATTCTTGATTTCCAACCCATTTAGGTCTGCTATCTCTACATGAACTAAAGCTGCTAGGAGTTAGCCAGCTAGCTGTCGGTTAGCCTAATGTTAAGGTCGAAGACATGAGGCTGAGCTGATTTCGCAATGAAGTCCGAGGGGGTCCAGGACAAGGGGGTTATAACAGCCAAATAATAATATATGTGGCTAAATATCTACAGCTCCCCTCGGTGTTTATTGGAGGCCCAGCATCAAACTCATTCATAAGCTGCGGCGAAGCTAGCACCACCTCTCAACCAACCACAATGGCTAGTGCTGCATTCGGGAACCGTCGGCAACAACGCAGTTATTGTTCGAAACACTGCGAATCACGAAACACTTTTGTTACTTTAATTATGTGTAAACTTTCTGCTATGGGAAACGTTAAAGGTGACGTTCAGGAAACAATACTGTGGACATTTTCTAGACTCTGAGGGTAAAACAAGTCTTCACGAGCTTTTTGTTTGATTGATGTTTGCCTGGGAAATTAAAACAGCAAGTCAAATATCCAATGTGTGATGATTCTAATGTCGTTTAAAGAGGAAAATGAAACAGCAGCCACCAGAATATGTACTTTATTATTCTTACAAGTTTTGAAGAAAGAGAACTCGTAACTTCTACGACCGAGCAAACACAAGTCATTGAAAGCACCAGTACCTCCTACTGCAAGCAGACATTAAACCAATCAACAGCCTTCACGCTCCCAGACAGAGGGGAACTGAGATGAGGCTTTAATTACAGTACATTATGTAACAACGTGTAATAATGATATGTGATAACTCTGAGTCAGGATCAGGGTGGCTGCATCATCACACACCCTGATCCTGTCATTTTAACACTGATGGAGCAACATCTAATCTCATAAAATTGAATTTAACAAAATTTTGTCTGGTCTTGCCCTCAGGTTACCAAATTTATGCTTACTGGGATTCATTTGATTTGAATGTGTTTCATTATTATTATTTATTATGCATCAGTTTCTGTCTGGAAAGTGTTTTTCAATGTTTAAATGTCTTGGGGTCAATTCAAACTAGATGTACAGGATGTCAGTGTTTGCAGGCTGCTCCCTCTTACCTTTAACCCATCTCCTTCATCTCTGCCATTCTCCTCATACTAACAGTATAAAGAAATTAAATAATACATACATACAAAGCTGCCAGGCTGCTATGTATAATTTAAGGTCATATCTTTTATTAAAACTTGAAAGACCCCAGGGCTCAGTTTTATGAAACACCTCAAGCCATCTGTCATCATACAGCAGCAGGTGTGTGTTTCACCCACAGTCTTTATTGTTGCCTCACATATGCAGGTACTGGTTTAATATTTCACATTGCTTCAGGATTTAATGCTCCTCCGTCTTCTGAGCTTTGTTTTGTTTTTCGTTGTCATATCAGGAGATCCACCATCCGTCAGCACTTCATTCATTTCAGCTACAGCCTGTAACAGGTTGCACTGATCAGATTGGGCTTAGTCACTCTTCAGTCCTGAATATAATGTCATTCCAATATGTACTAATTTACAAAAATCAAGAGCTAAGTCACTCAGCCACTGGAAAGCATATGTCCATATGTTGGTATCTGAATGGATGATCAGTCAAATGAATGAAATGCATCTTACCAGGATGGCATTATGACAAATCAGTGTCTTACCTCCATCCTCAGGGGTTAACCGCTTGCACGACTTCACATCGAGGGTTTCGTTGAGTCTACAAGTAATTTCTGGGATTATTTCCAGGACAATTTCTTGCTGTGTTGCTTCGTGGCCCATCCTTCTGATGGAGTCAAAATCTGTTTAAAGTAACACCAGTGTATCTCACAATGTTGCTGATATTTGTTGATATAGTGGTGCACTGTACATATACTGAGCTTGCTGTGCTAGCAGGGCATTTTTTATACAGTGGGTTCCCATCATATGTACTGTCAAAAATAAAGTGTAGCAACAGATTTTCATTACGTTTTGAGTATAGTGTAATTATCCAGTAAAAGTGTCTTAGCTATCATTATTCAGAAAGATCATTTCACAAAAATAAAAGTAATGAAATATTGAGTGGACAAGTGGCAACGTACAGCAGGATCTCCAACTTGATTCTATGTAACTGCTCCTATCTAGTACTGTTAAGTACTGAGCATTATGTTCCCCCTGAGTCCTCCTAACTACTGCCATTAATGATCTATAGTTAATTTTGAATGAGTAATTGAGGCTCCTACATGTGATCATCTCCTTGTGTACAAACAGTAAACCTCCATGTTTGGTCAAAGTCACAATAATACACACAAACTTGTTTTCACTTTAGATTGCTGTTATTCATATCACAGATACAGTCAGATCATAAAACAAGAATAGTAACTCATTGCTGTCATATTTGCACCATTGTACACGACTGACCAGCTCTACATTGTACATTACACCCATCCTCCTAGTACTGCTTCAGTAACTAATACACCACTTCACCCACCCCACCCCTCTCAATCCCCACCCCTCCCACAGAGTGAAAACAATAACAGTACATCCACACACTGGATCCCCTATTAGTTCACAGACTTGCCTGGACACAGAGGGTATGACCAGATGAGAGGGGGACTGTGGGATCTGGATCCAGGCTCTGTTCAGTACACATGTCCAGTTTCATGTAGCGTTACAGGACCAGCATTGAGGTTCTTGGATAAGAAAAGGGTCTGTACAGCAGGGGTCCCCTTTTGGTCACGGCTGGGAATGTGATGGGAATAATTCATAGGTTTTCAGGAAGAGGAGAATGACGAGTTGTGAAGTAAGAAAGCTCAGCTTTTTGCCATTTTGTCAGAGGTTACTGAGGAGGGTCAGGAGAAAGATGGAACACAATTCTCAGTGATGAAAAGAAAACAGATGGGTGCAAACCTGCTCCTTTCATGGAAAAAAATCCTATATAAAATAAATGAATAAAAGTAGCAACAAAAACGCACATTCATCCATAATTCGATACATAACATGGTAAAAATAAAAAGACAAGGAGTAACATGATTCAATGTTGAGAAGGGGACTAAGTCAGATGTGTTTGAGGAGTGGGGTTCAGTCAATCCTCTGAGCTTGATGAGGAGTCAGAGTCCTTCTGTGCTATGATGACATCGTCCAATAGTGCCTCTTGATCCGAGCTGTCATAGTCACCTTGGGAAAGGCTGTCGCCACCCTCCATTTTAACGTCAAAGTCCGGACTGGTAAGGAAATGATGGGTGGTCTCCAGGTCCTCCTCATCCATCATGTATGCACCGTCTGAGACCAGAGTCTCCTCTTCAACTCCATCCAGGGTGGGGTCTTCAGGGACGGGCTCTGGTGTGTGGTGATGGTGGTGGTGGTGGTGATGATGATGGTGACGTCGGCTTTTCTTGGGGATCTCTGTATGTTCGGTCAACAGTCGGTGGAAGAAGGTCTCAGGCAGGAAGCCCTGCAGGAGGGATGATTATTGTTAGAAAATTTAGAGAGTTGACTGGAAACAACTGGACAGAGCCTGATGTCGTTATCTTAAAGAAACAAATCTGGAGGTCAGGGACAAGAACTTTTTTGTCAACCCAAGATGATCTTCCAGCAAACCATAAGTACACTTCATTTCAATCATATTTCTCTTCTATAACTGGTCTGCATGGAAATGGAGATTAAATGGAAATTATAGTTTGTTTTATTATAACAGTAATAGAAATGTAGCCTGGATATTTTAAGTAGTAACAGTGTAATATAATGTTTACGTACAGAGTTGCGAACAGTTTCAGACCACTCAGGTGCTACAGCATTATCGGGATTCTCCTCCAGATATTCCCTCAGATCTTGCAGCATCGGACAGAAAGCAGCTCCAACCTTCACAGAAAATTTGGATATTTGAGTTGGTAAGCCTTGACACGGCAAAAGATCAAATCAACAGAGTTGTGTTTTTATATAAATCATGTCTGACCTTCTTTCCAGTCCGCATGTTAATGACTTTGACCTTCTCACTGCCTGTCAGGGCTTTATCTGCCCTCCTTCTCCTCTTCCTCTTGCTCCTGTTCACAAGAAGCTGCAGAAAAGATACATGTTGTTGTTACATGTTGAGACATGTTGCCATAAGACAGAGACTTAACTACTGATATTTTGTTTTTCAGTCCAGTATGACCAGTATGAGCCAGACAAAAATTATTTAGACTTTTTCACGTTTGGTCCAATTCCTTAACTGATGTGTCACAAATTTACCTCCAGCATGTCTCCCTCCACCTCATAGTCTGGGTTCTCTTTCAGCCAGGTGGGAGGGTCCCTGCGTCGAGGAGTGCGCTCCAGTGGATCGAGTCCATCTGGATCCGACAACTAAAGATGGAGACAGAAAAAACAAAAGTGATCAAACAAAACCAAAGCAGTTTGTTTCTGAATCTAACACTGGCTGCGTCACAGAGGAACACATGTAACCTTAACACATGTACCTCTTGGTCCTTGCGCTTCTTGCGGCTGCTGCTCTCTCCCCCTGACCCATTGGGCATCAGGGCCTGCTTAGAGAAGGTCAGCTTCAGCCCCTCCTCCTGGCAGGGTGAGAGACAGACAGGCCTCTACTTTAGAGCTACACATCACAGCTTCACCTTATGATGCTTATTGTTGATTTTAAAGCTCTTAATAATAATTATCAGACTAAAGCCACTCAGATACACAAGTTACAACACAAGTTTATGCAACAATAAATTACAAATGACAGCAAACTGACAGCGTCAGGTTTGGCTTCTACCTCCTCTATCCTCCATTGTTGTCTTACCTTGAGGAGTTTCACAGTGAACTCTCCATCTTCTCCTTCTGCTCCAGGGCCACCAGGCATGCTGCTGGGTTTACGGATCACTCTTGTGTAGGCCATCTCATCTCCTACAAGCTCTGAGCTGGGGTTGAGCTGAGCCTCAGGCACATACCGCCGCCCTGAGGGCCACTGACCACTCAGCACCAGTGTACACAAACTGTCCAGGCGGTTGATCAGCACACGGTCCTGAGACAGAGGATAAGTCCCATGAGACAGTCATTCACAACAAGAAAATAAACAAGTGGTTTCATTTCTTCAAAATAAGGGGTTTGAAATCTGTGTTGAGGTTAGACACGTGTTTTACTGCAAATAAATTACCTTTGGCCAGTCCATTCTGAGAGGGTCAGGGGGTGGAATGCCATCCTGAGATGGAGTCATGGAGAGTAAACTATTATCTTCGTCCACGTCACATACCTTCATGCTCGCTAGGAAGATTAAAAAAAAAAAAAAAAAAGAAAAAAAGTATAATTTTAATAGTTGTTTTTTTGTAGCACTGATCACTCCTCTTCTTCCTCTATTAACTTACCTCTACCTTCCCCTTCTTCCTCACTCTCTCCACTGTCATCGCTGCTGCCAGATCGCTCTGAGGACGATGAGCCTGAATCAGAGTCTGAATCCGAATCGGACCCTCCCTCTCCCTTCCTCCTCCCTCCCCTGCCCCTGCTCCTCTTGAAGTTCCAGTCCTGCCCTGGCACTTTTCCATCGTGGTGACTCAGCGGCGTGCTCTGGAGGTCACCACTGATTTCAGCGCCAAGCAACCGGGCGTCCTCATCAGCTCCCTCCTCCTTTACTCCAGGCAGGTCTTCCTGCATCTTGGGCTGGATGAGGGGCATGATGGGTAGAGCTGGGGGTGGGGGCGGAGGGGTGGGGCCTGCTGGTTCTGTATGAACTCATCCCTGGCCTGACTGAAGGTGAACTGTGGGTCTGAGAAGATGGAGAGCTCGGTGCGGCTGACGCCATGCAGAGCAGCACCCAGCATCAGCTGACGATCATGGTCTGGTATATTCCACCAAGTGGGCAGCTCTGAGCTGGTTGGGGCCAGCGGGAGACGCTCCTCCAGGGCGGGGTGGGGCAGGACTCGCTCACGGAGGCGGCGCAGGAGGCTAATACGGTAAAGGGTACGGGATGCACGCTCCTCAGTGATGGGGGCCACAGTCTGGGTGAGCTCTGATGGATCTGAGTTTAATAACAGTACAAGATTAGAGATTGTAAACTCAACGTGCTCTGCTTTATTTACTTATGTGCTTATGAATGTTGGAATGAAGTTAAAACATCTAGTTTTTAGTAAGTCAAGGTTTCGGTGACCTCGAACTACATGGACATTATGAATTTCCACAAAAATCCAGCACCCAACACTGTAGCGTGGTTCTGGTCGTGTAACTACTTCTATAATTAAGCCAGCCATATACTGATGCATTAAGTAGTTGTTACCTTCCCCACGTCCTGGGCGTAGGTGGCAGACCCTCCGGCACATGGCAACAAAAGAGCGGAAGTATCGACTGAGGCTCTCATCAGTTTTTTTATCCAGACGGGCAAAGGTTCGGAAACGGGTCCAGTCAAAATCAGGTTCTCCTCCCTCAGGAAGTCCTGGTTCCTTTTTCATCTTTTCTACACCAAAAGTTGATACCACACGGTAGAAGTCGCACTCCTCCCTACGTGTCCACCTAGGAGAATGGCAGAGGACAACTGGGGTGAGGTGGTGCTGATCTGACAATGGGACTGCAATAGGAAATTTTGAGTGCTGCTATAAAAGCAAAGGCCCCTCATTGAAAGAAACAAGGCCAATCTCACTGAACTTGGATTTATATGCAGAACCTTTATAGTATGATGTAGTAGAAATAATACTGTACCTCTGCTGGCGCTCCTGCCGTGCAATCTCCTTCAGCTTGCTGGCCTGTTCACACCGCCTCCGCCTGCGGTCGCCCTTTGCCTCTGCTTCAATCTTTAGCTGCTCTTGTCTGTAGCTGCGCTGGTAAGCTGTGATAAGTCGCCGCAACCGTGCTGTGAGTGACGAGCTTGAGGGCCAGTCACATGCACCACTCTGGCTCAGTATGTTGTCTGTGATCAGTGGCCCCGCCTTGTCTTCAACTGATATCTCATCATCCACGTTCATAGAGTCAGGCTGGATGACCATGTCAAACAGAGACACATTCAATTTTAAGTCATTGTTGCTTCCAAAATATTCACCCATGCCAAATGAACAGCTTCAATATGATGACTTTGACTCGTACCTCCTCGAAAAGATCTTTGTGTCTTGACGCAGGTTTGAACTCTGGGTCCTCTGAGTATTTATCATAGTCAGCACTGCACAACACAAACCATAAAGCACCATAAGGCAAAGTCAAGTAAAAGTGCATTCTGTCCATTATAAGTGCATGCAAATTTACATTCAAGACTTCCAGATACAACAAATAAGAAAAAATAATAAAAACAGTTGTATATCTACAGCATTTCTGACAAGAGAATCTAAGAAAAAGTAGAAACTAAAAATAAGCTCCGATTGACAATGTCGGTGTCACTCACTCATCTCCCAGCTCAGTGTCACCGGTGTGCTGCTCGGCATCAATGGCCTTGTCATCAGGTCGACCAGCTCTCTCCAGGAAGCAGAGGCAGGGATCGGCACGCATGGTGGTGTACATCTCATAACCTGGTGATAGAGACAAAGTTGAGGCTGTTAGACTAAAAGAGCAGACAAGTGAGCCTACTAATGAAAATGTTGTGAGCCTCTACAGAGAGAGAGAACTTACCATGTTTGTATACGCCTGCAAGCAGTGAGCGGTCTGCTTCAGCATCCCACCATCCTACTGGTACCTCCTGCTGCTCCATCTCAGGCATCCAGATATCAACATCCCTGCAAAACCATTCATATTTTACCATGTTAAAATGTTAACTTGAGAAGTGAGTGTCTGTGCGTGCAGGTATACTCAGCTCTAGTGCATACCGGATGTTAGCCCCTTTAAGGACAGCTTCCGCGTGTTCCCCTATCACCTCTTGTTTCAGGTAGTAGAGCATACGCACCCTCAACAACACCCTGAGGGAGAGAGAAGATGTTTTAATGTTTGAGTAGGCATAAAAAGGCATAAACATGTCAACACAGAGGCAAACACTTAAAGTTGATTGAGCTTCACTGACTTGTTGCACTGGTGCTTGAGATGCTTGCGGTAACTGTCATCCAGCAGCAAAGTGTCAGGGTTGTACTTGCGGATCCACTCCACCTTTTGAACATCAAATGTGCTCTGGGCCTTTACCCTTTTACCCTTCCTGCCTCTTGGAACAGGGATTGACAGGCCTGGGTGGAGAAAAGAAAATATCACAGATGCAAGATATGGAAAAAAGTATGTAAACAACATAAAATAGGAAAAGTCTTCGGTCTTCATATACACTTACTCTAAGGCTTTAGGTTTCAGTTTGAAACTATGGAGCATCTTACCAGAGTGGTTGAGTAGTGTTGTAGGTTCACGACCGTTCTCTGGTGGCGTGATGAGCTCCCAGATGAAACTCTTGATATTCTCATCTCCGCGGTAGTGGAGCAGACAAAAGACCAGGATGACACGGCAGATCGTTTCAACATCACGTTCACTCAAACGCCGCTTACATCTGGCATGAGACAGGATGTCCCTCCAACGACCCCAACTGTACGAGAGGACAACAGGACACACAATGAAAACCAGGGACAAGAGTAAAGAGTATGAATTGACAAAATAATAAGTTAAGTGTACATACCCATAGACAAGCAGATGTTTCTCTACCCGGAAACAGTCTGTCCGGCCGTATCCCCCTCCGCTGTGGCGGTCAGAGCGTCGAGAGGCACGAGACTGTCTGGAATTGGCAGGTGGATACTCATCATCACTGTCCAGGTCGGACAGGTCTCCACCTTCACCTCGTAAACTGGAATACTGACGCGTCTGCTTGCGAACTCGGGGAGTGTCGATCACAAGGGTGTTCTGTGGGAGGGAACATTTTAGCATATAAAATCCACAGTATTTATGTGTTATGGCATTCAGCAATGTCACCAAGATGATGACAAAAAGGTGGGGGAAAAAAAAAAAAAAAAAAAAAAACAAAAACAAAAAGAAAACCTTAAGGTTTACCTTCCGGTTGATGGAGTCCATGTCTATGTCAGCTTTCTTGGCCCACTTCTGCCAGAACTCAGGGTCATCAAGGGCGATGTCATTGCGGTTCTCAGAGGCTACAAAACTGGCCTTGGAGAAGGTGGAGCCCTTGCCCTCACTCTCAATGGTGATGGTGGTGGCTCTTCGCTGAAGGATCTGGTCAATGTCCTCCTCACAAAAACGACTGCCCTCATCATTCTCATCCATGATGGCAGCATATGCACCCTTCCTCAGGAGGTCCTCGATCTCCTTCTTGGAGAACTGCTGGATCTGTTGAAGATGACAGACAGGTATTTACAGCTGTGAAGATGGAAACCTCACGCTTGAGGTATCAATGAGCGACTGTCTGCTTGTGCCACATATTTCTTTGTCTCCATAAAGACAGCAAGTGTGTCGAGGTTTAATCAGTCTCACTGGGACACGCTTCCCATCATATCCACAAATAGAAATACTGTCTGAAGCACAATCAAGCACAGATGATTTGTTAAAACAAATTATCACAGAAAATACAATAAGACTGGCGTGGAGCAGTAGATAATGGGCTACATTTAATACCACATCAGATCAGTTTTACAAGTGCATATCCAATGTGAGTTTACAGTGTGTGACATCTGTCTATGACCTCTAGGCTCTGTGTTGAGTTTGTGACTGGTAGTTTTCTTACCCCATTGACATTGCTATCTTTGTTGCCACTCATGCTCTGCAGAACGGCACGGTCCAGTCCAAGCTTCAGGCTCGCTTTATCCAGCATCTCCCTCTCATAGGAGTTCCTGGTTATCAGACGGTAAACCTTGACCGCCTTGGACTGACCAATACGATGACACCTTGCTTGGGCCTGGAACAGGACAAAAATATTTTAAAAAAGAGGGCTCAGAGAAGCATTGTAAACGATGACTGTGCATGTTTCTAGATGGAAACAAGTTCAGTTCAAGCATAACAGATCATAATACCAGACAGTTTAGCACAGTCTTGTACCTGCAGGTCATTTTGAGGGTTCCAGTCAGAGTCAAATATCACACAGGTGTCAGCAGCAGTGAGGTTAATTCCCAGGCCGCCAGCACGGGTACACAGCAGGAAGACAAAGCGGTCTGAGTCAGGCTTGCTAAAGCGATCGATGGCAGCCTGTCGCAAGTTCCCACGCACTCTGCCATCAATTCGCTCATAAAGGTATCTGTTGAAAAAAAATGTAAAAAAACTCTAGTTTAATCATTACCTCAGTCCATAACCTGACGACAGTTGCCAATATTTGCTTGGCATTAAAAATATGAATATATTAAAAAGCATTTTGAGCCTCGTACCTCTTGTTGATGAGGTAGTCCTCCAGAATGTCTAAACAGCGCACCATCTGGGAGAAGATGAGCACTTTGTGGCCGCCAGCTTTGAGGCGAGGCAGCAGCTTGTCCAGTAGCACCAGCTTACCAGCCGACCGAATCAAGGCCTGCAAATGGAAATCAGGGGCCAGTGGGTCGTACACCTCCCGCAACTCTGCTACGATCTTCTCCTCCGCGCCTGGAAAAGAGAGACAGATGTCAGTTTTTAAATTTGCCATCAACTTGTTTTTCAAAATAAAATATAGCAGTTACACAAACCCTTTATTTTAAGGCTGCACTGCTGCTAAATGAATAACAGCTACAACATTAAGATTATTTGAAATGTGTTGTTAGATCTTTCACTTAAAATGGACGGGTCCTCCAGCAGAAAAAAAACTGAACAAATGTGCATGACATTGGAATCAGCTCCAACTAATCCATGACTGTAGAAAGTCGGGGGTTAAGCATTCAGTATGGTCACGAGAGAAATCACCTTGAAACAAAAAGCCATTGTTTCCTACAGAGTGAGTGGCAGCTATATTTTACATCGTCAGTTTCAATGAATCTAATGAGGAAACACATGACTTTGTGATTTTAAGTTTCCAAAAATCAGCACTTATTCACAGTTCTTTGATTGCAGAGTCCAAACCTGCAAATGCAGCTTAGACTTATGTGTAGGCAGCTTGAGGGAGAAATTCCTCCTCTGATTTAACATAAGCTCAGTCTGTATAGCGGTACCAAAAATACATAAAACAAAGAATAATGGCACCATCTGCAGCACTGTTTCAGTCAGCCAAGTATAGAGATAATAATACAAGGAACTGGACGTTGAATGATTTTATGGGCAGTATGGGATAATTCAGATCAGATATTGCTGGAAAAAGACCCAGAGCTGTACATTTGCAAGCCCGAACAGATCTACACAATCTCTACTGCCCACACCAGCAACACCAGGATAAATTTTAAGTTATCAACACTGCCTGCAGGAGAGTGACTTAATATTGTGATATAATACCATTGATGAGGTAGGGGTGGTTGCAGCACTTGCGCAGCTCCATCATAGTGTTGAGCAGATTGGGGACATTGCTGTTACTGTTTGCCCCTAAACTGAGGAAACTGAAGTTCCGCTCCAAGATGGCTCGGTAGTACTTCTTCTGGATGTCCGTCAACTCAACCTGAGAGGAAAACACAGTCAGACAGCCAGCATTTACAACATATGGCATTATTTAGATTTCAGTGTGACACTGTGCTCCACATATTTGGGTAAAATCTTATTTCACTGTCGTCCTATTTGGCCCACTCTCACACACAGTCTAAATGGCTCCTCTCCTCTCTGTGCACATCATATGCAAGAGGAGGGATTGTTGCCCCCCCCCCAGAGAAGAAAGCTGCTAGTCAGTGATGACTGTTCTTGCAAATGGATTAATTAATGTAAATTCTTTAACCCTGACACTGAATGTTTGCTCACTTAATCCATACCAACACTGACAAATATTTTCAAAGACTCAAAGAGCTTATCCTGAGGGCTGAAGACAGTGGACTAGGGATATTAGAAAATTACAGTACCTAAAAACTTAAAAAGCAACCACAACTGAAAGCTGAACAGTCAGACCAACATGGACAGCTACCCAATTAATTTGTTTGGTATGTTTCCAGGTTTGTACTAGCACTGCTGTGGTAGCTGAGGCAGAGAGAGATGATCAGGAAGGGATCGCTGTAGCTAATGAAGAGAGATGTGGGAGAGGATGCAGGCAGCCAACATGCATGCAGCTTGTCTAGATACATCTTACTGATGGTTATCATTATATTTAAAATTTTGAATAAAAGTATTACCCATTCAGAGGCTTAAATAATTTGTAGACCAACTTGAAAGACAGGACAGATAAATTGAACTGCTGTGTTTGAATGACTGATTGAAGACAACATAGCTCATAGAGAACAGAGGACATTTAAACTAACCTCAATGATGGTCTCCTGTTTGGGTGCCAAGTTTTTCTCAACGTCTTCCTTGAGCCTTCTTAACATCATGGTTTCAAGATGGCCTGCAGCTTTTGAACCTAAGCAACCAAAAAAAAAAGCACTCGCTAAACTACAGATGACCATCAGTAGTAACACTTCAGGCATGACATTACGATCAAGACAAAGAGACAATGATCAGGTAGGTGTATGTGTGTGAATGTGCTAGCACCAACATGAATATTTATTTCACACCTGCTCCTCTGTTTTGAGGTCTCCAAAGTCTCTGAGGAATTCTGTCTCAGAGGGAAACTGAGCAGGCTCCAGGAAATGAAGCAGACTGAAGAGTTCCTCCACCGTGTTCTGGAGAGGAGTGCCGGTCAGCAACACTTTGTGTTCCTGAGAGAAGCCACAGAAGAAGGGGCAATGGTGGACAGAATAGACACAAGGAGGACCAGGAAATAAGTGAGGGGAGCATGAAAGATGAGGACATGATAAAAATTGTGCATTTAAAAAAAAACAAAAGACAACAACAACAAAAAACTGAGGAGCGACATTTAGCAGTAAGGTTGTTGAGGCAACAGTGATCTGTTAGCTGTGGTCCACTCACCAGATCCAGCATCTTCAAGCTGTCCAACAGTTTGCAGTTGCGATTCTTCAGACGATGAGCCTCGTCAATGATGACACAGCGCCACGATATCTCCCTCAGCTCAGGGCAGTCAGACAGCACCATCTCAAAGGTTGTGATGAGGGCATCAAATTTATATGCACCTGGGATTAAATGCTCCTGTAAACAGAAAGCCAATTTCCATTAGATATGTTCAACATCAGTAAAGTTGAAAGACAATAACTGTCATCAGTAACGCCACCTTATCGTCCTTGCAGTACATCTCGTACTGCTGGATCATCTGCCGGCTGGCCAGGCTGCCGTGGTAGACGATGGCGTTCATGTGAGTCCATGTGGAGAACTCTCTCTCCCAGTTGGTTATGGTGGAGAGTGGAGCTATGACTAGGAAGGGGCCTTGGACTCCAGCAGCATACACCTCTGACAGCAGCGCGATGGACTGGATAGTCTTCCCCAGACCCATCTCGTCTGCCAGGATACAGTTTTGCCTGAGAGACGAGACACGGAATGTCAATACTGTAGCAATTAACAGACACCTTTTCAGACCTTTTTCTAAGATGTAGACGAAACAATGCCAGCCTCATGCTATCACTCCATGTTATGCTCTATGACAGGCATGTCCAAACTATTCCACAAAGGGCCATGTGGCTGTAGGTTTTCTTTCCAACCAAGCAGCAGCACACCAGACTTGCCTCATTTCATCAGCTGATCTGAGTCTTTAGACAGCTGATTGGTTGGAACAAAAACCTGCAGCCACACGGCCCTTTGTGGAATAGTTTTGACATGCGTGCTCTATGACAATCCTTATCCTGACTCCTTCATTTAAAGCACTGTATCCAGTAAAGCCAATACAGTTTGGCTGAGTGTGCAGGTGTCAGTGTTTGATGATTACCTGTTGTACCAGTTGAAGAGCAGCCAGTTAACTCCCTCCAGCTGGTACTCTCTGAGCGTGTTTCCATTCTTGTACTCTCTGGTCTCCTCCAGCTTCTTCCATGAACCTGCCGGAGGCCGCGCCTGATGACAGAACAACGAATTAATGAAAAGAAGAGGCAAGGAAAAAAAAAACATACCTCTGCTGGTTATGATACACCTGAGGCATCATCCTGACATCATCATTGGTATTATTAATGCTTACATTTCAGGTTCTAAGTTGTAAAGAAGCAGTTGGTCCAGTCTATTGAATGTTGCATAAAGTTGAATCTTTCTCAACGTCTTGCACCACAACATGCTGCTTGACTCATCACTTTTTTTTTATGTGATAGGAGAACTGTTTCTCTTCATGTAATGTCCCTTAAGCGACTTAAGACAATGTGTTTGATAAAAATGATTTGACAAAAAATAATATTAATCTGAATTTCCAATGAATGATGTCCTGCTGCATCTCCAGTGGTTCAGTCTGAGTGAATGGTGTGTGAAACAGAAACAATGTAATTAATGATTTGTCTCTGAAGCTTGTAGTCAGTTCTCCTGACGTTGCATGGCTTCAGCATGAAACAGAAACAGGTTCTGCAACATCATTTTTCATAATTCAGAATCCAGTTTATTGGTTTCTCCTCACTGTGAAATTCAAATGTGTTAAAGAGGAGGTAGTTAAAAATATCGGCTAAGTTGACTACTCACCGCTCTCTTCAGGCGAGGTTGACGGTTTTGGATTTTGCCAAATTCTTCAACCTTGCCCTCATCCACATCCTCCTTCAGCTCCCAAGTGGCGTCTTCATAAGGCAGAGAGCACCACTTCACCAGGTAGTAGATAACAGGCTAGAAGGAAAAGAGTGGAAGCACATCATTTACTGTAGTGAGAGTTCAGCTACACAGCTACAGCAAGAGAGGAATGATTGTAAAAGTCAAAATGTGTTTCCTCACCTCGCCGTTGTCCTTGTCCACACTGTGGGATACGTCCAGGATCCTGTCCACCTCCACATAGTCTGGGTTAAAAGGCTCCTCATCCTGAAGAGAACCACAGAGTCAGAGACAGGAGAAATAAAAATGTGTGACACACCTATATTTCACACAGTTGAACTACAAAGTTAGAGTGTTAACCCTGTCCCTAACCCTTTCAGCATGTGTTCCTCTCACCTCCTGGAAGATGTGCCTCATTTGTGCGTGTTTGGTCTTGAACCTCTTGATCTTCTGATGGATCCTCTTATCCTTCTCCAGCTGGTCCAAACTGGCCCACTCACAGTGTAAATATGAACTAGAGGACAAGAGAGTCAAGTTTTACTCATTTGGATGTTTATTCAAGAAATAAAAACTGTGCTTGAAGTTACGTGGTGAGATAAAGAAACTTACTAGTTCTTGTATTTTACAAAGAATTCTTCAGCATTGGTGTACTGGCCCGGGGAAACCTTGAAGAGAGGAGTGGGTGTTTAGAATATAATTAACAAAAATGCAATGCAAGTATTATGGAGCTAAATTTAAAATATACTAAACATACTTCTTTCTTTGTTAATCTCATAGACAGAACTTTGTCTACAATCGCAGCATCTTCCTCACTCGGGTTTTCCTGTAAAAATAAAAAGAATGATACCATCACGATACAAACCACATCGATCTGCAAGCAAACCTTCCCAGGGATAAAACAACTTAGTGTCTTTCAAGCTCCCCTCAAGAAAAATATTGCAAATGTTATATTAGTTTCACACTCACCACAAAGAACTGCATGCTGGGCAGTCCATCACCATCCAGCTCCATTTCCTGCTTAAGCTGCGCTGCTGTGCCACCACTGATGGAAGCCACAGCGGCTGCGGTCGTAGTAACGTCAACATCTTCCTGCTCATCCTCATCATCTGTTATCTTGATATCGAGGTCCTCTGTGTACTTCTTCCTCTTCACCACACGATTGGAGCGCCTCTTCTGGCCAGAAAAAAAAGCAAAGTTAAACACAAGTTCACCAGCAGTCCATTTAATAGAATCATATTTTCTCCAATATTCAACAATTACACATCCACATGGTCACACATGGATATGATTAAATGTTCCACTTGATCTGTCTTCACTATTTTTTCCACTTCAATTCAAACACTAATGGATGTGTGAATTGCAAATCATGTAGATGATGTGCAGCAAGTATATCAGCTGTCATTATAAATCAGGTTCCTCATTAGTGATAGTGTCCTGTAATGTTTTCCTGTAATGGTGAAACTTTATGTAGGAAGCCTAAATCATATTTTAGTCATCAACAAGCATGCAAACTCTCCCTCTCTGATGTGCTCCTTTCTCTGTGTGGCCTGTATAGACACTGTTTTTGTACTACTGAACGATCTTGTGCAGGTGAGCCCAGATGCGTCCAAGTGTTCACTTCACCTGACCTGGAAGTTCTGCTTCAAAACTGTGGAACATTTTACACGTCATGCAAATTCAGTGGGAGTTCGCTACCACCTTCTCAATAAGGCTTTAATCATGTGTATGAACATACCATAATCATGTCATCGTCCAGCGCTGCAGGTGAGGCAGGGCTCAACTCCCCATCAGAGTGGTCTGAGGATGCGTTCCTCTTTCTTTTCTTTGCTCCCACTAAAGTAATAGTGCTGCAGGAAGGTAGAGCAAAGACAGAGACACAATGAAGTTGTGGTAAAACACAATAAATATTGTGTTCTATAAGATTAAACTCTGATGTCCCTCTGTCACCGACTGCACATCACTTACTAGGGATGGGCATTTCAAGCAAAAGCACTATTCGAAAATTGCTGGGAACTAATCGATTATGTTTTGAATATTCGACCCCCCCCAGGAAAGGGGAATATTGTAACGATACTGCTTCTAATCACGGTGGTACCGTTCAATTATGTGTTCAGTGAAGTCCTCCTCGCTGAATGAGAGCACAGTCTCCTCTTGCGGTGTAAAACTACGTCAATATTCTCCAGTACCGACTAGCGACTATTCGAATACTCAAAAATCATTGCCCATCCCTATCACTTACTTTGTCTTAGTCTTGCTTTTGCTCTTGTTCCCAGTCCCAGGTATTACTGTGCCTCCAGCTACTCCAGCTGTTCCTCCTGGTGTCTTCACTTTGCTCTTTTTGTCAGCTGCTGCAGCAGTTTTGGGTGTCGTTGTCCCAGCAACAGGACTTTTCTTCTTGCTCCCTCCACTGGACTTTTTCTTGGCGGCAGACACCACAGTTATGGTGCCGCCCATCTCAGGAGAGGTCTGGGTGGTTGGAAGCTCATCCTGGTTCAGAACTCGAGGCAGGTTCTTCTCACCTCGTGCTTTGGCCCGAGCTATCGCCTCAGCAACAATGCGATTCGCCTTCTCTTGCTTGCACAGGATTTCTACTCGGCGGACAGAGGCAGGCTCACCAGGGGCCTTGGTGATCCGGATGGCCTGGGACGGCGTGGTGGTGGTAGTGGTAGCGGAGGGGCGGCGGTGGACGAGTTGATGACCTTCACCACAGAGACTGTGCCACCAGCCGAGGATGCTGCGCTCGTCTGAGCAAAAGAGGGTGTGATACAAATGTCTTTATCCAGTTTCTCTCAAATTTTATGAGAAATTTAAGCCTCCCTCTAAAAATACAATAAATCCATTGCACATTTGGAGGTTTACCTGTGGCTGCAGAAGCATTTTGAGGGGCACTGCAACTCTCTGTCCTCCTTGGCCCTGGGAGATTTGCAGTACTTGGGGGCTGCCAGTGTTTCCTGTTCCTGAAACCAGTTGGTACTGTGAGGGTGAAAGAGGGACAGGTCAAGTCAGTCTCCTTTAAAAACAAACAACAAATAGATTAGAAATCTTACAAGATTGTAATGTGGAAAAGCAGCAGGATTCACAAGAAGATTTTGTAAAATCTTTTAGTTTGGAGTCTTATCACCAGTCATTGTATCATAATCAATTTCATATTTGTGCTCTTGTACAGATATTGGGCCAAGATGTATTGAGTGCTGATGGCTTAGGAGATTATGAAAGGCACCTTGGCCAGAGGTTTTTCCTCTGCTTCTTCTCTTTGTGCAAAGAAAGGCTTAAGATCAAACACCAAATCTTCTGAATCCACAGAAAATAAATAGAAATTGATCTTTTCTTCTGTAACTGTGGATAAGACAGCAAACATGCATATTTTCCTAAGTCCAATGATGCTTTCTAAGGTGGTTGCAGATACAACACAGGCCATTTAAAACAAGGTACTGAACAGAATCACATCCAAGATGAATATTCAGTAATTATGGCTGGATAGTTTTGTTGATTAAATATGATTTACAGTTACACACATGTAGAATTACAAACACAATGAGTGTGAGTACACTTTGTGATAATCAGACACACTGCTTATTTTCAAGTTGACTGGTAAGTCTCCTGGAATGACATCATGTGGAAATGTGATAAATCTTCTCTAATTCATAATAATATTAGTTACACAGGCCACATTTGTTGTGGTCGCTGCAACATGTCAGTGTGTCAGATTTCAAAATAACAGCATTTTCAAAAACTGATAACTGGGGAATGGTCAAAAACCTGACTTCAACCAGACCCATGTCAGTGTTGAATATGGTCAGGAAAAAAACACATTTGCCTCTTTTAGCACAGTAACATTCAAGATCACCAAATAGCCCCTTTTACCTGTAACAGAGAATATCTGACAGTTTTCATGATTTCTTAAAAGACAATGATACTTTGTCGAAAAAATCTGAGTGATTAGTCACAAAACAGAAGAAAAGGAAAAAAGTGAAAAGAAATTATATGTCCTGTGGGAAAACAGGATGCTTTGGCACTTTACACACTTAACACTTATTTCTCACCTTGACTCCTCCTTGTTGGTTGGGCTGCTGCTGCACCTGCAGCTGAATTGTGAGGACTTTGGGCTGCCCACCAGCCTGACCAGCTGCTCGAGCCTGGGTCAGGGCAGCTAGTTGGCTTCCCTGAAGCACCAGCTTGCCTCCAGGGAGCTGACCCAACACTAGTCTAGCTGGGGCCTGGGCTTGCTGCTGTTGTCCCCCTTGGGCTGTTTGAACCTGCTGAACTTGTGTGACTTGCTGCTGGGCCGTTACCCCTTGACCTGTTGGTGCTGCAGATGCAGCCTGGGAGGGCTGCTGCAGAACCAGGGTGATCCGTTTTGCTTCACCGCCCTGGAATCAGATACAATGTGTGAGATAAAACTTGTGAAACTGACCCTAACCCTAAACCACTCAGCATCATCTGCTGTTGTGTTGAGTGGTCACCCTGTAGTCTACTGTGGGGGAGTGACTGTTGCTTACCTGTGTTTGGGCCTGCATGGCTGGTTGGAGCTGCACCTGGCCCTGGACCTGGATCTGAGCTGTCTGGCCTTGGGGCTGGACTTGGATCTGAGCAGCTTGGCCTTGGGGCTGAACCTGGATCTGGGCAGCCTGGGCCTGGGGCTGGACTTGAACTTGAGTCTGGCCTTGAGCCATCTGTGCTTGGGCTGGGATTTGAACCTGAACCGGCTGGCCTGGTGTCTGCTGAACCTGCTGGGGCATGGAAGTAAGCAGCACTTGTTTCACGGGCCCGTTGGGAGATTGCAGCAGCCTCTGCACCCCTGCACCCACCTTGACTTGAGCTTGTCCTGGGCTTGCCTGATTCAGGACAGTTCCTCCCTGCAGTATGGACATGCCAGGTTTGAGAGGAGTGCCAGACAACACACGAATAACCTTTCCACTGGTCTGGCCTGTGGCTCCTGATACAGTCTGCAGCACCTGGGCTTGACCCTGCGGTCCTTTAAGAATGACAATTTTACCACCAGCCTGCTGTGTGATCGCAGCCAACTGCTGGGGAGTGAGCTGGTGAGTTATCTGTGTGAGCTGCGGGGCTGTGGCTGTGGTGGTGGCTGCAGAGGTGGAAACAGTCAGAGGAGAGCTTAGCAGGACAGTGCTACTGGAGGACCCACTGGTTTGGCTGACAATGGGTATGGTGGTCTGGGCCTGGATCTGAGGTACAGTATCAACGGAAGCAGGGGCTGGGGTCACGGTGGGAGCTGCAGCTATGGAAACAGTCTGAGCAGTTGCCACTGGCACCGGTTGCTGTGCGGGGACCTGAACAGGGGCGGGTTCTGGGATCACGGGGGCTGCTACAGGAACACTGAGGCCCGTGCTGACTGTAAGCTCAGGAGCGGGTTCCGGCTCGGCCGGTGGGTCCACCTGGCCCAACGCCAGCTTAAGGGCCTCCTCCACAGGGTCTGTGGAGCCCTGAGAGAAGGAATCATCCGGCAGGGCATCAAGGTTAAACAGGGGTGTGTCCTCAAAGAGGTCCATGATGGGATCTGCCATCTTGCCCACTCCACACAGGGAGACGGGCACAATATTTAAAAGACTCCGAGATTGACGCTAAGTAGTCGTTGACCAATTCTTCTCAACTTTTAAGTAAACAGCTGGAAAAAGAAGAGAGACATTGATGTCATGGAGGCACAATTTTAAGTCTTTTACATTATTTACACAAATGCTGCCGTGTACACATGCTCACCAATTCATTATGTTACCAATAAGACCATGTCTATGTATGAAAAAATAGCAAGAGGGAGACATAGGCTTGGCAAATGTGACCCTCAACAGAGTGTATTGGGTCAGGTCCAGGTTTTCTCTCAGGCTCCTAGTTTTGGTGGATTTGTCTCTAACATAAATCAGCATCGCAGCTTCGTTCAATTAAGTTAAGTTTGATTGTAGATGAACAGACAGGTTATATAGTTTAGTTTTTACTTTATCACGGTCAACTTTCACATAAACACACTTAAATCTTCCGTCCTGAGAGCTGTGACTGATATCAAGTTTACTCTACTGCGAGTCATAAGCACCATCACACAATGAACTTCGTTAACAATTATAAAGTTACAAAAAACTTAAAACGACATTTAAGATAGATGTAGATACAACAACTGGGTTATAAAAAGCACCGTTTTTGATTGTGACACCTAACACATGGTCACGGACAGAAATTACTCTCGATGCGATATTAAGCGTTTTGGATAAACATAAAACAGAAAGTAGGGAGTATTGATGGTAATATACAAAGTTAACCTAGCAAGGAAACATTCGGTGAATGGAAATAGTTACTAGTGAACTCAGTCGAGGAGGGTACTGATGCTGGAGAGGTAGGATGCTTTCCCCTCCGGTCGTATTGCAGTCTTTCTCACAAAACCGTCGGTTAGCATTAGCTTGTACCGCGACCAAGATGTGACCTATTACAACAGCGTGTGTGGCACCGAAAACATATTGAGGCTCTTAAACACGGTCCGCTGTATGTTTGGGGCCGATAGTTCGCTTCTCTGCCATTTACCACCAACCATTCAGTCTACCGGACTCCTTCAATCTCATCAACAAACCGGACCAAACCAAAGCAACGTGCCACAATAACCATTGCCCGTCAACGTTCAGACACGGGTTAGGCCGCAATACTGTTTCGGTTGGCCTGCGTCTAATTTTTGGCAAAAATACCTGAAAATAACCATCGTAATAACTGCCCAAACTCTCACAGTAATAATTTCGGGGTGCTAAATTTACCTTTGCATCGACACACATGGCTTTCTCCGTCTCACAACACTGTACGATTACAGGAAACGGCCAGGGAAGAGCAGGAACTAACATTCTTGCCAGAGAGAGCGTAGAAAGCGTGCCCCTCGGTGGCTATTAAACGTTGATTGGTCAGTTTCTGCCTGAGCCGGCAGCATACCTTAATCTCATTGGCTGGACGGTCTATCCGTCACTCATGCGGCGCGACGGCGGGATGGGAACCATAGTTCGGTTGAGAAAACAATAAATGCGGCCTAGCTGGAATCATTGACTGACTGATCTTCAACATCGCTGTTTTACGGCCACAGATGCTCGGGGTAGAGAGCGTAGGCCCGTTAGAGCTGACTGGGGGGAAAAAACACAGCGTTTCATCATGTTTAAGGGTTCATGGAGGGCACAGCGCAACAGGCCTGTTTGTAATTGACACACCATCGGTTTTTTCAGCGTTTTATTACATTGTCCTCAGCTCAGGAATCCAATGAGGCCATTAAATGAATGGAGATAGCTTATGATTTTGTTTCTTGTTGTATAGAAATATACACCCATAACTCGTTAGTAAGTGGAAGGATTTGTAGTATTTTTTATTGTTTTTTTTACTTCATTTTGAGATGAGTGGTAATTGATAACGTGATGACTTGACTGCTCTTATGAGTAATTGTAATTGAGTGGGTTGGCGCCCTCTAGCGCTCACAGACTGAAATATGATTATCAACCATTGAAGTTGTTCAATTAGACTTTCAGTTTTTGTTTTCATAATGGTTAGAATAATCCGATCCTTTTGTTCTTCTGGGCTGTAATGGGACCCTGTTAACTCTGATGATTTGGCCTATATGGACATAAAAAAATAAACTACAATAGTTAAAATGTCCCAACTAGGACTAGAACTACTTTGATACAGGGCCACAAGGTAATAAAGATCACGTGAAGGTCCTTATCAGGTCAGATGATGTTGTGTTATAGTACTGTAAATTCCCTAAAGTCACAGTTAATGGTATCACAGGCTCATTCTTCGCTGCACAGTGAACATGCAAATACTGCAGGTCCATTGGGATCTGGGGCTCCACAGCATGTAGCACACAGTCTTCATTTTCATATCATATTTACTATTTCATCTTAAATGCTACAAAAATGTATCAAGTTGAAGACTGTATATAGTAAAAGAATAATATAGGTCCTCACTGGCTGCATTAGAAGTGAGATCATTATGGTTGGGAAAACATACAATATGTCTGGAGTCTGCCATCGTTTACTATAAAGTCTTCTTCAGTCAGTGCATTGATGTGACATCATGAATTAAAGTCATGATTTTCCATTTTTAGAACTACTTACCGGTTCATCCCTAAAATCATAAAAGCATGATGCCAATAATGTGGGAGTGCGTATGAAAGTGACTGAGAGGCAGAGAGAGAGGGAGAGTGAGAGAGACAATAGAGATAGAGAGAGGGAGAGAGAGGTGGTGGTCATGAACCAGGGAAGCGTAAGTGACTACATGTGACAGCGCACCACACTTTATCCATAGCAGCCCTGCAGAGAGGAGCCTGCCTGCTCGCCAAAGCTTCCATCTGTCTGCAGCCCTGTGAGGAGTATCTGCTATTCACCACGCTGTCTCTCTGCCCCACGCTGCTCTGCTTGGGCCACGCCAACACCGACTCTGCTGGTGAGAGCTATATTTACAAACAGCTGCCGTGGCACTGGGTAGATGATCATGAGAGGGAGGAGAAGCACTGTTTTGCATGAGAATATTTAACTTTCACACCTCTCTCTCACATATTACAGCATCAACTTAGTTATTTTTGTATGTTGATCAGGCAGTGATTCATAGGATAGATTCATTGTCTATTGTGGAAAGAAATGTGTGACAATGCATTCATTCCTGCACAATTATGAAAGGTAATATATTCAGTCAACTTTATTATTTGAATATTTCTCCTCAATAGAAATTTCTTTGTAAATAAACATTTGTTGCAGGAGACCAACAGGCATATAGAGGAGCATCAGTCATATGACAACAGCAGAACAAAAGGTAAGTCTGACACGTTTGTAAGCTGGACAGGACGCCATGTGGAGCGCAGCAGTGTTTCAAACATTTCAATGAAAAATAGACAGATGTTCTCATCTAATGTTTGCACAGGAGCCCACATTGCACATGGCTACTTTATGATTTTGTCACAATTAAAATATGTCAACCCATCAAATATTCATACACAGAAACAGAGCAAAGTAAAATCACAGATAAACCTCTTTTATCCACTTTTTCATTGTTCTTTTTTTCAGGTGATGATTATCTTAAATTAACCATGTTTTCACTGCATTTTGCATAAAACACATTCTTTCATGCGCTTTATAATGAGTTACAGATTGAAACCTTTCTTCTTTCCCCTTCTCTGCTTTGTCACTCCTCTCTTTAGGTCACTCTCCTCGTATCACCCACACCACACCACACCACACTTCAATCTGCTCCCCATTCACCTTCCTCACAAGGGGAAGACCAGAAACCAGAGAAGGTGGAGTACTTCCAGCCTCCCATCAGGTTGCCTCTCTCCAGTCTGAGGTAGGCCTTATCCCCCTTCTCCATGATCACCAGGCCGGCATTGGTGGCAGCTTCTCTGGTCACATCCTGGTCCCCAGCAAAAGCTGAAATCATTGGCCAGCCATTCACCATCAGGCTGACCTGGAGTAGACAACATAGAGCAATTAGGGATTGTGTGCTGCTTCACTGGAATAACAACTGGAAGTGTCATAGTTGAGGTGCGTTACCTGGATAGTTTGTCTATTGTAGGCCTTCACAACATGGAAGTTGAAGCTGTACACTCCTCTCCTTGGTGCCAGGAAGACACTGCTCTCTTGGTCAAAATGAGTGCCAACATTCACCAGAATCTGAACCAACAGATGATACAGGAGGTTTACATGAAACAGCAAAGGACACAGAGAGAAAAACATGGACTTGATAAAGAAATATGCCCCACCCACCCTCTAACTACCTGTATGCTCAGTGCAGACTCAGCTGGAACATTATTTTGTCAGATCTCAGACTTCCTCCTAACTCCTGAGTCTTATTTTGATACATCCATTTCCAAAAAGTCCATGAAAATGCAAACAGTCCACACAGCCTAATCCAGTGATTTTGTGGTTACACTGATGCACTGAGTCCAAAACTTCAATGTTTACCTCACTGTCAGAATCCAATTTATATGTGCATCTTATTGGCAGAGGCCCTCAGACTAAAAATACTTGGAGTAGCAAACAGCCAAGCTGAGTGGGAGACAAAATGATGTATATTTTTTTTGTCTTGATGGCACAATGATGGCACATTACTTTCCACATTTATCATACTATTTTAACCGTTGTGAACTAAGCTATCTTGTTTCAATAATGGGCTTTAAAAAAAAAACACACACACACACACAATGGCGTAGTGGAAGTTAGGGACACATTTGAGCATTCACACACTCACGTTATCAAAATAGATGATCATGGTGCGGTTGCTCATGTCCGTGGGCTCGTGGTTGGTCTGGCGGCTGGCGGAGAAGGCCACTCGCCCAGAGCCAGAGCGCACTGACATACCCAGGGCGTTACCAGCCGGCTCCGATGAAGGAGTGGAGTCGCATACAACCAAGCATTTCCCCTCGAGGATGATGGGCTCTGTGTCATTCTGGCCTCTGGAGCCCATGGGTCCCCACAACAGGAACACACTCAGCAGTAGAGGGAGGTCAAAGTAGACCGACCAGGGATGCATGACTGATCCTAGGCTGTGTAGTTTAATATGCGTGATTGATTCTACTGTGAAGGAGTGTCACTGAGGACAACGTGAAGTGTAAATAAACATGCTATGATGAAAAGGAATTGTCTTTGTGGAAATTTCAACCTCTCTCAGAGTTCACAGCTGATGGATTAAGAGAGATAGTGATAGAAAATCTGTTATACCTTCAACTTCTACACAGGTGTCAGTGGTGTCACCTGCGCTAAGGTGGTCATCAAAACAGCAGATGTGTCACAAAATGAATTTACATTCAAATGAAACTCAGAATGGCTCGTTGACCACAGCTGTCAGTCAGAGCCTTTTTGTTTTTCTGTCTGTCTGTTTGTTTGCTTTTTTTGTCTGCTCCCACAAATCCCAAATCTCCCCAGTGTCCTACGTGCTGTGTCAGTGGGGGGCCAGAATGACAGTCACAGAAAAATCTCTTGGTGTTTTCAAGTTGATTTCCTCAGCAAGAAATAAGACAAGACGGCAGAAGGGAAGCAGGGGAGACGAGAGGGAAAGATCTGAAGAGATAAAGGTACAGGAAAGTGAAGATCCGAGCTCAGACTTTAAATGGTGGAGACGAGGATGCGAAAGATGCTGAGGGGAGCTGAGGAAAGGGAAAAAAACAGATGAGGTAAGATTCTGGAGAGGTGACAGGGGAAGGATGCAGGACCCAGAAGGGAGTGAGAAAGAGAGAGGGAGTAGGGGAACAACTCCACTGAGTGACCATCTGTCTTTACACGTATCCCCCACTCCCTCCCTCCCAGCGCCGTTCAACACGCATTCCCTCACACACAACAAACACACACACACACACACTTTTCTCTCACTTGCCTTTTTTTTCACACTTACACATACACTAGTTATTACTTTTGCACTTTATTTAATTTTCTCTTCATCTTCAACAGCCTGTCTGTTAACTCATACACATTCAACTTCGAGTCACTTTTGCCCTCAGCTAAGATGAACATTTTTAAATTGCCAATGGATAATCTTTAAGCAAAAGGAAGGGATCACAGCGCAATATTATCTATTATTAACCTTAAAACAAGTGATTCAGCGTGATCAGACTGTTGGCTGCTCTATAAACTACAATTCTAGTATTAAAAGTGAAAAAAATGGAGATGATCACCTCTTTCCATCTGCACAAGCTTGTATTCCATATCAGGTGAGAACAGTCCCAGCAGGATTATTTTAATACAGTCAAAAATCCTTCCTGTCCTGCTCCTGTATCACGATATTTCACCGTACGGCAGTCCAACTGAGCGTAACCAAGACAGAGTACGCTCTCATCCCTCGGTCTCTCTCCCTGTGTGTGTGTGTGTGTGTGTCTCTCTCTCTCTCTCTCGCTCTCTCTCTCTCTCTCTCTCTCTCTCTCTTCCTCTCTCTCTCTCTCTCTCTCCCTCTCTCTCAGACCCCCCTTCCGTCTGCTTATTTCTCACCCTCTATGTTTCATCCGCCCACTCACCTTTACAGTGAAATAAAGAAAATAGGATGATAATTGGGTATCTGAGACACTTCAAAGAGTACAGTTAGAGAGTGAGTGGCAGTTGTTTCCCCCTTTTTCTTTAATATCCAATCAAATCAGTGATTCCTTCTCTTGTGTCTTCAAGCCGAGTAAAAAGGATCAAGAACCTTCATGTGAATGAAAACATTTGCAGTTCCCCTGCTCTGTGGATATGTAACTACCTTAGTGTGAGATGCTTTAGCAGATATATATAAGGCTGGATTATATGTTCTTAACCAGCCTGATGGATAATGTATAGGCACAGCTAGACATCAATTGAAAAAATACACAGAAGTCAACTTTCAAACAGAGGTAGGCCTGTGCACAGCTCCAAAAACACACCATCAGGAAAAAAAAAGAAAAAACTTCTGTCATTTTGTTTCACATGTATGACTATGTAAGAAAAGTTGTGGGGTGCAATTGAATTCAATAGCACCATAACGTAGAGCATCCAAAATGTCAAAGAAGTTGAAAAATAGAATTAACATACTGCAGTGGGCTATTAATTTAAGCTTAATTGTAGCGTGGCCTGTCTGATAAGCTGGCAACAGACTGTTTCCTCGCTAGTCAGTCACTTACATTTTGAATCGCTGTGGAATGAAAAACACATAGTAATCTTGTAATCTTGCTACGGAAACCAATTTCTGGCCTTTTTCAAATGAGTCATCATTTGCTTTCATCAAATTTGCCTCATATTCATGCATCAGTGGTCCATTCGCACTGTTGTGTGTTGGAAATCATTTCCATGCCGCTATCACCGAATCAGAGTTTTCTGTGGTTTCGGAGGACGAGCTCAGCTAAAAACTTCCATTTGGCAAAAGTTCCAGCACAAAGTTGTGTGGTTCCAAATGTGGAAAGTTAATCAGCACTGAATTGTCTTGGAGTAGCTTTATCTAAGTCAAACCAACACAGTTGCCAGCAGGGTTGGTTTCTCTCAGGTTTCCTTTTCAGTTCCTTTCACCTCAGACTTTAACAATAGAGATGCGGCTGTTGAGCTCAGCTTTGTAGAGTCCGAAGCCCAAGCACACCGGCTGGGTGAACGTGGTGGAGAAAGTGTGGAGGTGAGTCAGGTTGCCAGATGGTCCCACCTCAGAATAGGTGATGGTGCCTGCGCCATAGTCCACAGCTACAGCGATGCGATTGCCAGTCATTTGGTACGTTAGGCGGGTCTTCCTGCGATTGTGCCAGGCAGCCAGCTTCCTGTCATGCTGCTGTGTCAAGCTCCACGACACCTGGGGGTTGAACACAAGGAACATTTGGGTTAAAATGAAAAGAGGCTCATCAACAAAGGCACTCTCTGTACCTTGATTATATTGTATATTTCAACAGCATTGTGTATTTGAATAGTAGCAGTGCCATGTCAGATTTGAAACCTCAGTATAAATGTTGTAAATTGCTCTACAAGAGTCTATTTGATGGAAAAATATTGTTGCTTCGGGGCACCGACAGACTATTGATTTACAACACAATACAGAGACTTCTGTCTTTCTCCTATAGCAAAACTTCCTTTTCTCTTTCACTGGAGCGAGACAAAACAATCTCAGAGGTGCCAGAGAAGAGTTCATGTCAGTTCAAATACCACAGACATTAAAGGATCCATACTGTACATACATATATATATATATTTTCTTTATGAAAACAGCAGATTGCTGTTAAAAGTGACATATAAGACCTCGAAGGGCTATCAGCTAACCCAACAAGAGGCACATACTGTTCACCTTGTTGTTCCCAAAGGCGTTGTCTTCTTTTCCCTTCCGTCCAATACTTTTATAGCAGACACCAATGTCCCAGAATCCCTCAGCCTCCAGCTCCCAGTAGTGAGTCCCAGATGAGAAAGTCTGGACAGTGAGAAGCTGCGGCCAGTGGTCGAAACGTTCTGGATGAGCAGCGCAGGGCAGACGGTTTTTAACTCGCATTGCTGAGCGAAAGTCATCAGTGATGCTCAAGAGAGGATGAGCCGTGTTTGTGTCCAGAGTCAAAGGACTGGTTACTGTCAGTGGGGGAAATAAAACAATATTTTTTTGCTTAAATCACATGATTTGTGGTCATTTTGTGCTGGTGGTTTGGTGAACACAACAGAATTTGCAGCATTGCAGTGCGAAAAAAAAGTTGCTTATCACACACCCTGAAGAAGTCAATCATATCAATCACTGGATGTTTTTTTTTAAAAAAGTCTAAGATTATGTAAAAACTGAATCACAATCTGATCAATGGAGGAATTTTAGGGGATATTTTGGAAATTTGCTACATGGTGATCGCTGGATGTGAAGATGGATGCTCTCATCTGTCTGTTAAACACAGAGCTGCACCTGGAGCCAGTAAGCTTAGCATAGTGCAAACACTGGAAACAGGTGGAAACAGCTAAAATGGCTGTGTGTCAAAGTAAAAAGAAAGATATGCACCCACCAACAGTGCCAAAGGTTGCTAATTAATGCATAGTGTCTTCAATCATTTAGTTTGTGCAAAAGTCAGTGTAAAATGAGCAAGTTAAGGTTTCAGTGTGTGATGAGCAGAACTTAACAAACAAGATTAGATGTGTTAATGAATGAGCTTTGGAGGTGCTAGTCATTCAGTTTCCCACTGTTTCCACCCTTTATGCTAAGCTAAGCGGCGCTAGTGACTATAGCTGCAGCCTCATAATTAACAGACAGATATGAGGATGTATCAATCTGCTCACTTAACTCTCAACTAAACAGTGAACACAAATTTTTTCCCAAAAGATAAAACTGCTCCTTAAATAAATTAGATACTCACAGAGCTCTCTCTTGAGTTCACTTAGACAGCGGAGGGTGGAGGTGATGAATTCTCGATACTTGCTCTCTATCTCCTCCAAGATATGCTTCCTGTCCAGACTGACAGCATCAGGGATGAACAGTGGGCTGTTCAGGTCAGCCAGTAACCTAGAGAGAGAGAGGGAGCAGAGAAAACACACACTGGGTCATTTTAAGGTCTGTGTCATTTATGGCACCAACATTTCAAGACATGCATGAACTTATACACATCAACACAACAAACGAAACATCACTGATTTATTCAAGACTTACTTTGTGTCATCTGATTGAAAGGCCTGAGGAAAGAAGAGTCAAGGACAGCTGAGAAACATACGACATGACAAGATTCATTTGAAGAAAGACTTACACATATCCCTGTGAATGAACCCAGCAGGACGAGACAGCAAACAAAGGCAAGGTTAACTCACTATAACCAAGCCCATCTTTATTCCATGGTACGATGGCCTTGACAGCACGAATAATAACAGTCGCTGCAGACTGTAGCTGCTTGGACTCTTTTAAACGCACTAACAAGCTCTGTTTGATGACAGCATCCTCTATGGATTTAAATTGTAAACATCAGTGCTATTTCCACCTACTTAAAATACACTCCAGAAAATACTATACGTGCCTTGTGTACCAAAGTGAACCGAAGGGCTGTAGGAGTATCATACAATTATCTGTCAGTTTATATCCTACACTTTCACACCAGTCTGGTCCCATTTAAAACCATTTAAGCATTTTCACAGGTCTTACCTTCACATCGTCATTCAACTGTCTGTACATGTCACTCTGGATGTCATGGTAAACAGTGCTGACATCAGTGTGTTTACTGGAGGCCAACATGTAAGCTACATCACTATATCAAGAATAGCATGAATGAATCAAACCAGACTCCACAGCTCCTGCAGCTGCTCTGTAACTCTGCACTTCGACATACACACTGCTTTAAGCCACATATAAGTATAATGTACGTCATTTTAGATGAGCACACTAACATTTGCTTTTTTTAGCATTTAGCATATAAGTGCAACTGTAGTTGATGTCATTTTGCAGCAAAGTATTGACCAAGTTAACATTTTTTAGGGAAGGGAGGGGCATGGGGAGCTCCCAATGGGGGCATTTGGTATGTTGCAGTTTTGACCAGGTGATGGCACCAGAACAGTGGTTCTTAACCCGTGAACTGTGGACCAGCAGACAACTGCAGGGAACAACAAACCATTTGTAGAACAGTACAGATGTGGTGGAAAAAATGTATTTAGCAAAATGTTCAAAATAAAAATTAAGTTTCAGGATTTTTTTTTTTTTTTTTGATCTTTGAAACATCAAATGATTCCGAAACTTTACTTCATTAAAGCCTGTCACTGTGATAAGACATTTATAGGACCTCAGTTTCTATAACCATACTGCGTATGTGTTTGCTATCTCAGCTTGATTGATAAAATTGTACTTTTATAGCAAAACCTGACATATTATAATGAATCACTGGTCATCAGTCAGCAACAAGGAGAATTAAAAGGAAAAAGAATCAAGAGACATCAAACAAAAGATAAATATTGAGCCTTCTACGTGTCTCCCCTGTTTTCAGATCAGTCTTGAATATTCAGTAGTTGTCTTGAAACTAAAATGTGCTCTGAGAAGATATTGTTTGGTGGGCCATGAACTGGAACTGTTGCTCTGGGTAAAAAGTTAAGGGTTCACCTTGGTTATGTTGATCATTAATGTCTGTAACAACTTTAATGTAATCCATCCAATATTTGTTGGGACATTTGTGAAGAAAAGTCAAGGGATGACCAAAGTCATTAGTATAATGCTGCTGCAGGAATCCAGAAGTGTTTCAGAGGCTTAACTGTATCAATAGTTCATTTAGACACCTCAGACTCTGTACCATCATGGTGAATACACTGGTAATGATCTTACCCAGATGAGCAGGAAAGGGTCTGTCTCAGTCAGCAGCGAGGCCAGGTAGTGCTGGATGCCCAGCGTCTTGCTCACGCTCGTCTTTCAATTTAGAGCAGTCCTCGTGCACACGCTGGATGACCTGCTGTCTCTCACTTTTGGTGATCTCCCTCAGGGCTGCCACCAGATTCTTCACCTGAACCTGCAGGTTCGAGCCCAGGCGCTCCACCTGTATGTCATCCTTATTTTGAGACTCCTGCAGGCAGTAGTGGGGGAGTGGTGCCAGATCAGTGACTGATACATAATAAACCAACTGATGTGTAAAAAATAATATCATCAGTGGAGCAAGGCCTGTCTGAGTCTTATCAATGAGCCAAAACATCTTCACCTGACACAGACAATGTTGCACTGTGTTTAGATTAAATATTGTTACTCACAGCCATACTGGAATCAATATTCTCATGGTCTTTGAGGACTCGCTCTCCATTTTTCAGCTTATCCTCTGCTTTTTTGAGCAGCGTCTGGAGAATGACCTGTGAAATCACACTCTCAGTATTTTGGCAGCCTCACATTGGTGCAGAAACAAACTTAAAAACCCGCATTTATTTTTATTCCAGCTCACCTTCAGATCATCTTCCACCTGTCTCAGCGCTTTCACTTTGTGCTGAACATGGCCTCCCTCCAGCAGACAGTCACCGCACACATACACCCTCTCATCGGCGCAGTAGTAGCGGAATATCTCTGTGTGTGTTGGACACCTTCGCTGGGAGAGGTCCCCTAGCGGCTCCACCAACAGATGGGTGCTGAAAGCTGGCCTCTTCAGATGGGGCTGGAGGTGTTCAGCACACAACGACACCTCACATCGTAGGCAGGTTTTGACAGCCAGTGATGGCTGCCCTTCTTCTGCCTCGGAGGGGCAGCAGTCGCACAGTACTTCACCGTGCTCCTCCTGGCACTGGGGACAGATAAAGTGAACTTTGTCCTCACCCTGGCTGCTCCAGGCCTCGCGAATGCAGGCCGGGCAGAAGCTGTGACCGCAGGGCAGGGGGTGGGGTTGGCTGAAGATGTCTCGACACACGGAGCAGGTCAGCTCTTCCTCCAGGGATGTCATGGTGAGTGGAAGAAAGGATCCTGGTGTGTGTTTGTGTCACATAAAGCTCCTAACTTGACAGAGTTAATACAGTGGAGGGAAATAAACACACAGGTTAGATTTTATTCACATGTAAAATCCCGTCAACACAAAAGTAAGTCTGACTTCACATCCTGACAAACTGTCATCAGCCATGCTGTGATCTAAATGACAGATGAGTTACATACTGCTATTACATGTCAGAAGCACTAATGCCCAGACAGAGTACAAGACGCAGCAAGTAATGAGCTGTTGGCAAATGGGAAGTCCCTGTTTCACTCCAACTGTGCACTCAGACCAGTAATCCTGTCTACTGGGCTTTTGCCTACTGTGCTCTATGAATAGAGTACTTAACAATGTGACCACCATTACTAGGAAATGTGCAGAAGGACAAAAATAACACCTCGACATCTAACATAAGGAAGCACATCACCATAACTAACTAATGTCTACAAATGACATAATGTTTAATTGGGGCCTATTTAAAGCACAAACTGAGCTGGATCAGAGTGTTGTGAGACAATTTGATTCAATTAATCCACATAATTTACTGAGCTACATTAACATACAGTGTGTGGCTATTTAGAAAAGAAAACTAAGATCAGTGGTGTAAATGTTGAGGTGATACTGACCCTACAGGCAGGTGTTAACTTGACTCAGACCCAGGCTGGGGTGGTACAGGGATCAGGAGATCATCCTTGACATCTTCTTGACCTAATTTGCTCTCCATGTGCTCAGCTTTAACATGTATTAACAGCATTTTACACAAACTAAAAGTTTAATCATTCAAACTAAATTTCAAGAACAAAAGTGGTGTATCTTACCTGTTGGTGCCCTGGTGTTAGGAGAGGAGAGGTTGTGTGGTCACTGTGTTTACTGTGCAGGCTAATCCCAACAGATTCACCTCCCCCCTAGTGATTGCTTCAGACATGGCAATGGACTCACAGAGGTCATGTGACACCAAGAGGGCAGGCGGGTAGTGGGGGAAACTATTAGGTAACTTGAAGGTAAACTGTCTTTTTTATTTTTACACAGTAGGCTCGTAGGTTGAGCAGAATCTACTCAAAATTTAAGCACTGAAACCACATTTCAACTAAAATTAACATCAGAAAGTCTTTATACACATCATACAGAACAGACTGGAAAAATGTATAGATACATGTATAGCTGATATCATGCACATGAGCAGTGGTTCACTATGCCTTGCTTGAAAATGTTCAACATAGGTGTGCTCCACATACCTGGGGAGGCAGGATATTTCCATAGCATTTTAAATATAACCACAAAATTGGCCTCAGGCTGATTCTGTCAACATAAATGATCAAATCCTACAGGTGTAAGCAGGTGTGGAAAACTGTAAGTTATGTGCTAAGGGGGAGGGGGAGAGGCTGATGAGTTGAACTTATCCTGTCTGATCATTAGATATTAATGGCCCAATAGAATGGTTACAGTTTAATGTTTACACCTAATTAAAACAAATGGAGTCACAACATCCAATCATAACTGACTAATCCAATCATAACTGACTAATTCAACTCGAAAGGTTAAAATCTTCAATTATTATTGAAACTGCCACGCCACCAACTCCATGGTCTCTACTGAAGCAATACTTCGCTAAATGCTAACAAACTCACAATGGCAACACTAATGGTGATGGTAAAACAGAGATAATGTTTGCCATGCTCACCATACGTCACCATGTTAGCATGCCAGCATGTCCTAATTAACACGTACAAAGTACAACTGAGGCTAATGGGGATATTTTACATTTGACCAGATGATGGTTAAAGGATCTTTTATGGAGAGGATTGTTTTAACTGGAACCAGACTGCAGTATAAGGTGTGGGGTCCATCAGGCAGCACATGGGTTCTCTGGCTCCTGATGTTTGGAGGCTGTCTTGTAGTTTTCAGCTGGCGTGAAGGCCAATGTGGAGCAGCTCATTAAGAGAATGAAGGCAGCACCCTCCAGTCACAAAAAGTACCACAGCTTCAGCTTCAAGGCTGGTGATCTGGCTCCAGTTAAAAGACTTGTGGAATATGTTGAGTGGAGGGTGACAGAGAACAATGTTATTGCAAGTGAGTCAGAGATGTTTGAAGAGTTTTGCAAGGGAAGAGAGGAAGACCTTGGGAGGTGCATTAGGAGGACAGTAAACAAGCAGCAGCACATCTTTATTTCATGTGTTCATTTAAATGAACATTTCATAACTCTTGGTTTCAGCACCTAATAGGTGGATTGGCACTTTTTTCCTTCAAGGATTTCAGTGTCCCCAGATGATCTATATTGGAGATCCATCGACTTATCCTTTGGTGCCACTTTTACATTTATTGGTGGTTTTGTGTCAAATGTCTCAACAATTATCAGGTGAATTATCATGAATATTGTTTGATGCAAACATTCATGTCCTATTCAGGACTTTTCTTCTAGTACCACGATCAGTTCAGAATTCCTATTTATTCAGAAGGCTACTTTAGTTTATGATCAAACATGACATGCCCAACGACCTCAGTGGGCCCTACCACTGTGGTGATTTTGACTTGTATGACCTCTGGAGGTGATATCATGTCTGTGGACAGTAGTTGCAGTTGCACCAGCATCACAACTGTAAATTTTCCAGATGATAGTTCAGACTTCAGTTGTGGTCTTACCTGTGAGTATTCAACACACACATATTATACCAGTAACTTTATCATTCACTTTGATCACTTTACTCTCATTAAACTCTTTTTTGTCTGTTCTTATTAGGAGAGAAATAAAGAACACAGTGGAAACATTTCCCTGCTGTGAGACACCTCCACAAAACCCGATGAAGCTCAAAGCGTTCTAGGACAGGCTAACAGACACTTCCCAGACAGCAGCTGCCTTACACTTAAGTTAATAAGTAATTTAAGATAGGAGCTGCATCGACGAGAAAGTTTTTCATCTCACACACTTGCTGAATTATCTTTTCCTCATATCCTGCCTGACTCCTTTGAATTTTTGAATGACGTCACAAACCAGACGTTTCAGTTCTTAGATAAGATCTCACAAAGTAGGAAAAATGAAGTCAGGTGAAGAATGCTCTGTGGAAAAAATGAGAGCACATCCAATCTTACCTAGAGCAGCTTTTCAAGTCCTATCAGCTGTTTTAATCAGCGCTGTTATGCAGTTGACTCTAGTCCAGTAACCAGATGAGTCCAAGTCCATCATGTCAGAGTCCAAAGACCAGAGCAGCTGAGTCATGGACCAAACGTTAAACTGCAGGTTTCAAAGTGTGACAGTGATGCTGCTTGTGTTTCTGTGGAGCACCAAACCCTTCAGCATGTACCTGAGTGTCACAGAATAATGAGGACCAAATAATCATATTCAGGTACAACAGAGAACCATTAGATTTATAAAGTCCACATGGCATTACAAATTTATAAACACCTAAACTGGACCGGTCCCTGGATGCCACTACTGGGAGGGACAGAGCCTGGCTGCTTTTCCTCAAGAGGCTCAGGACCTTTGACATCTGCAGTGAAATACTGCTCATGTTTTATCAGTCAGCGATGGCCAGTGAACTGTTTTATGCTGCAGCCTGCTGGAGCAGCAGCATGTCTGACCTGAAGACAAGGAGACTGGACAAACTTGTTAAAAAGGCCGGGACTGTGATTGGCAGGAGTCTGGATGAACTCAGGGCTGTTGCCGAGTTACACATGCGGGACATCTTAACCACACTCTACACAACATTGTGGCAGGTCAGTGAAGCAGCTACAGCTGTAACAAGAGGTTCAGGAGATCCTCTGGCTCCACTGCCATCAGGCCGTACAGCAGCTCAACCAAAGGAAGTGGCTCATCATCTGGACTATTAATATAAGTTTATAATCACTATCTAATATCTGTTTTGTTCTTTTGCTTATAACCTGTTTTTAAAATGTGTCCATCACATACTTATGTGTTCAGTGTTGTTAATTACACTCCTGCAACAAAACTCTAATCTTTGTCTCTGAGAGACACCTAGTGGTGTGACTGATGTAAGACATAAACCCATAATCTCAGTGACATGGCTGTGAGTTGATGAGAGGACTTCAAATTAAGATCAAGATGATGAAAAAAATGCCAAGCTGGAAAGTTGGCCCAGCAACGCTCAGTAACAAGACTGTCCTGTCACAGCACCATCATTAGCTGACAAAGAGACAGTGTGCTCCTGTCACGCCGTAAAACGCTGTTGACCTTCTACTCTGCACAATACTGCTCCTACACTCTGACACATACAGGCTATTTTAGCAGGCTCTTACAGCAGTCCTGCAGGGGAGAGCTGGGTGAATTGTCCTGATCAAACTTGTCTTCAGGAGACATTAACCTGTCATCACAGGGGGAGGACTCTATGTCACCATACAGCACAGCTTGAGTTAAGTGAATGAATTAAAGATGCATAATGTAGCTGCTTTAAGGATCTTTGAGGGAGAGTCTGTGGCCTGTAATAATGCCAACAGACCTGGACGCAAACATTTAATATCATTTCATCAACAGGTAACTGTGTTATTACTATTTACTATTACCCAAGACACCACCCTGAACTACACCTAGCTTCAGTTACTGCCATATAGCTTCAGTATGTTGTCTCTGAATCATGAAGTCTGGTTGTGGAGAGGTCTAAGTGTGTGAGGGTGTCAAGTCACTAAACATTATTTCTATTTTTTTTTCTCTCTACTAATAATAATAATAATAATAATAACAATGGGTTTAACTACAGTCGTCAAGGCTTGTGCAAATCTAATCTGTATCACCGTCAGACTGATTGAGCCCAGCATTAGAGGTGTGTGTTCCCGGGCCTGCACTCCTGTGTGAGATGCACACTGAGAGCCAATGTGGAGGTAACTGTGGTCACCGTTTCCCAGAGGACCGTCTGGCGGCGAGGGCCATTAATTATAACCGACAGAGAGACAGACAGCTAGCCCGCTAACCAGACAGACAGACAGACAGACAGTACCGCAGAGAGCGCAGACAGGCCGGACAGGAGCAGGCCCGACAAATACAAAGAGAGGAGGAAGAGCAGCACGCACGGCCAAGAAAAAATAATCCTCCCCCTGTAGCGGGCACTGCTCCGTGCACCGCCCCTGCTGCTCCCGCTGCCACTGGACTATGAGTAAATACATTGAGCCATAATAACCCTTTGTCATAAGAGAAAGAAACGCGTATTTGCGACGGAGATAAATAATTGAAAAAAAAAATGCGGCTGTCCGACTGCGCATCCCTGGGAGTGAATAGGGAAATGCTGCGCCAGTGTCCCGGCTGAGAGACGGAGCCGATCTCACCAACATAAGCTCTGAGCCTTTTTCCATCCCCTTGTCATTATACAATAGACTACCGCCACCAAAAATCATCGATTCAAACATGGTAAGTTGTTTTTTTTGTTATGTTTATCCGGTCTGTGTCGACGACGAGCGGCCTGTGGGGGAAATGCACATCCGGGGCTGTATTTTTCGGAGAAGTCATAATATTTTATGAATCATAACTTGTTATGATGTGGGAGCGCGCGTGGCGTGCAACAGGTCGCCGTACAGTAGCGGGGACGCGCATCCCTCCGCCGTTTTTTGCGCTTGTTTCCAAACATTGGTGTAAGAGACGTGCGGCTGTCGGAGACGCGATCATATTGGCAAGATGGCACGAAAAACACGAATGCGTTGTTGGCACAATAGAGTTGCGGTCGGAAAATAAAAAAGCAACGATACTCTCGGTTGGACTGTTTGATAACTAGGAGAGTTATCACTTCATTATCGTCGATAGAATATGATTCATTGCGCGATAACGTGAATATTCAACGAGTTTAGATTTGATCCGTTGATAATATTCTGAAATCACGGCTTGGTTTACAAAGACAATTGTCCACAGGCCCGACACGGGATGAACATGAGACGGTGTTAACTGTTCAGTGAAATGAAGTGGATTCCCTCTGTCCGACAGTGGAGGGCCTGCTCTAAATAATTCACACTCTCACCGTCACCTGGCTGCTCGTCTGCACTGTAAACCGAAATGAGCCACACTTTGTGTTCATGTATTCTCTTATTTGGTCCACGCTGCAGAGACGGAGAGGAGGTGGAGAGGTGTTTGAGGGGTGTCACATGGTGAAAAATGATTTTCCTCCTCACTCCGGCTCTGTCTTTCTTTCACTACCTCTCTCTCTCTCTCTCTCCACGTGGTAAGCAGTCGGGATGAGGGTGAAAAGGGAGCATTGTGCCTCCAGTCAGTGGCCTTATGTGTTGGAGAGGCTCTGAGAGGGTGATGTTCACTCAGCTGTGCCCCCTCAACGCCATTGTTGCAAATTCCACCTCATTTCAGTCGCTGTTTACTCAGCTCAGGCTGAAGCCTGTTCATCGTGAAACCCTGCACACACACACAAACACGCACACACTTTGGTTAGACCTGAAAAGGTGTGTGTGTGCATGTGCGAGATGGTGGCCCGTGTGACATAATATGTCTAGCAGAACGCATTTAACACGAGCGTTCACCTGTGCGCGCAGTGTCTCAGTTACGCACAGGCGGATTCCCTCCGGTGAGGTGCAGGTTTTACGGCCTCATATTAGCAGTCGAAGGACAGAGCGAAGGCCATTATGTGATGAAATGAAGCGTCAGTGTATGAGGGTTTACTAAAGACAGGCAGTGGACTCTTGGCTCAAAAGAAGGGGTGTTCACTCGCCATTTGAATGCAAAGTAGTGGATGAACAAGTGAGCTGTGTGTGTGTGTGTGTGTGTGTGTGTGTGTGTGTGTGTGTGTGTAAAGAAGAGAAGGAGGGCCAGCGGTGAGTTTTGAGAAAAGGGAAACTTGTTGAGAGAAACTGTCACACAAGCCTCTTTGGCACTTCAGTGCTGTTTCTCTTTTCTCTTCTCCACAATGCCACCAACATGGACCCACTTTATCGAGACCAATCCACAAGGAGCATCCAGTTTCACTTTTTTTTGGAGATGATATTCATGCTTTCTTCATTTTTTCCCCGTGAAGTAATTTAGACGCTTACCTTTCCTCAGTGTGCAGGGAGACAGAGTAAAACTTTCGTGTTGGCCAATGCGCCCCTGCGTCGGTCCCGTCCTGCAGAAGCATGTCCCGTCGGAAACAGAAACGACCCCAGCAGCTTATGAGCCTGACCCTCGGTGCCTGTCGGATACTTGAGCATGGTGAGAAATAGACTGTGTTATTAGAGTGTTGCTTATGCAGTAGGTTGACATTCACATTAGATGCAACATTCAGAGCTCATCATCAATATTCACTGTTTGTGTCAGTTGATACTTTAAAGTGTTGGTATATCTTCTACCATAATGTGCTAATACTGCACTTCAGCTAATGCTTTAACCTTTTCCACCTGAGATGACTTGTCCAGCCTTACATGGGAAATAGTGGTTCAGTCCAGTAATTTAATTTGAATCATCATTTAGAAATTGACTGGACCAGATTCATCAAACAGTTAAGTTTAATTTGTGTTTGAATGGGAGTCTATATTTAGGTGCAGGCACAGACACTAAGGCCTGTTGGAATTACTGGCCTGCACAGTCTTTAATTCATTCTCCGTGGTTGCAGCCATTAGCAGCTTTCTTTGCCCTGTAAAAACCCAACTGTCTTCACTCCTCCTCACTGCCAGGTTCAAAGACACAGACCACCCAGAATCTGGGGACATACAGTAAAATCCACAGAGAAATGTCTGTGGAAAAAGAGCACATAGGGGATTTGAACATGTTTGCTAGAAGCAAAAGGATGAGCACGAGAAGGCCAAGTTAAAGGAAACTTTGAGGCACTGAATAAGGTGTTCTAACCGCAATAGCATTAGACCCTATTGTCTGCTTTCAGCTTTGTTGCTGGGCACTGAGGCGTGAACATACCCATGAAGAAGTGTGTATGTGACCGTGTGTGTGTGTGTGTATTTGTGTCTGTCAGGCCACTTCAGTTACGGGACTAGAGCCCACAATGTGTCATAAAACTGTAGCTTTCACACAAACAGCTGTATGTGTTTGTGTGTGCATGAGCGATCTTGTGCATACAACGTGGCTCTGTGTTGTGTATTGACAGCTATACTGTGTGCATGTGCATTCACATCTATGCCTCTCTGCTTTCCTGAGTTAACTTAGCTTGGTGATGGCCTGTGAGTCATCACATCTGTCTGCAGGGCTGTTTGTTTTCGTTGCACGCCACCTCTCTTCCTCTGCCTGCCCCTAAACATATCAGGAATGTGACCCCAGAGTGTGTAAGGTCAAGTCTGCCAGCCAATCAGGCTCCTAGTACAGTGTCCAGTACCCAACCAGGCCTTAACGTTTAGCACCTCATTGGGTTACTGGGGGATGGGCTCCTGAGGAGATGAAAGAGAGACAGATTGAATGGAGGAAGAAAAGGAGAGAGGGATGGAAATCTGCCTTAGTCTTTGTGTGTAGATGTGGCTTCAATTTTATTTGGGTGGGGGTGGGGTAAAGTCTTGTCTTGCATCTCTCCATTGTCTTGTGCATGTTGCCTTAGAAACAAGGTAGGCTCCTTTATGGGTAAGCAGTATATTTTTGCAGACCAGTGGAATCTGTGTGTGTGTGTGTGTGTGTGTGTGTGCGCGCATGCATGTGTGCCTTCATGCATCACCGTGTGTGTATTTGTGTGTGGTGACAGTGGAGAGGAGGCCACAGTTGATGAGGATGGACAGGACAAAAGGAAAAGAAAGCAGTGGAGAATGATAAGGAGGTGGAAATTCAACACAGGGGTTAAAAGTCATGCTTCCATTTCCTGGACAGCAAGAAGTCAGCAAATGAAACCCTGTTCCTCTCACTGCTAGATTTTGTTAGTGGTTGTTAAGAGACATGTATAGTTTAAAATTGTTGATGAAAAAAATATGTTCATTGTTTGTCATCATAAATGCTGAAATTTCATTTTAGTTTTTCTCTTTTCAATTTCTCTAGATGAACCCTCAGCAGTGAAGTCGCAATCCCTCCCATTTATTCCGGATTCTCCCTTGTGTTCTCCATCTTCTTCTCCTCAAAGCTCCCAGCTGCTCCTTGCTCTCAGTTCATCTCTCAAAGGGTGTCCAGCCCCCTCTCTACCCTCTGAGGGTCCAGTATTATCTTACTCACCAAGCCAGCCTTCACAGCAGGTGCATAAAGACCCACCGCCCTCCCTCACACCTGACTGTCACTTCTCCTCTCTGTCTTCCCAAACTCAACATCCACCCGTTCTCCAACTGTCTCCAAGTGCGTCTTCTGAAGGTTCCCTCATCCACCCTTCCCGTAGTGCACACATGGCCTCTCCCAAGTTGGGGCTGTCAGCCACCACCACCACCTCTTCTTCTTCATCATCATCCTCTGCCTCCCTATGTCCTCCACCTCACCCTGGAAGCCCTAGCCGTGTGCCTGAGGGCCCCCCAAGCCCTGTCACTCCCACTCCCAGCCCAGGAGTGACATCTGCTTCAGCTGCACCATCCAGGGCCCAGCTGAGCATTGCTCTGATCCTGGAGGAGCTGCGGGTGCTGCAGCAAAGGCAGATCCACCAGATGCAGATAACAGAGGAGATCTGTAGACAGGTGCTACGCCTTGGTGGAGCTTCTTACACCATAGACACACCTTCCCAGCATCTCCTCCCTCCCCTGCCTCAGCTTTGCTTGGAAGGCAGCAAAAGGGCAGCCAGCCCAACTACCCAGCCAACTCCATCTCAGCCTTCCACTTCTGTTGCTCCTCTCCTTGCATGCTTCTCCTCCCTTCTTCCCTCTCATGCCAACAAACCCACAAAGGCGAGCACTTCCTCATCTCAAATCCTGCAGCCCCACAAGCCCCAGACAGAAGGGGCAGGAGGGACATCAGGGACTCATAGTTATCTGGGAATGAGCTCTCAATCTTCAGCTCCATCCACCTCTTCCTCTACTACCATCTCCATGGCTTCCTCCAACTATCCACTAGCCCTGTCTTTAGCTCTGCCCAACCGCTATCTTCATGAAAAATCTCCAAATACCACTTCAGTGACCGGACAAAGTGGCCTGTCTTTCCTAAACTCATCCCTCTCCACATCAGTATCTATTGTCCCAAACTCCCAACATGCTTTGCAGTCTGTCTCTGGAGGAGACTCCTCCCCTTTACCCAGCTCCACCAATACTGGCCGTCTCCAACATGCCTGCCGCTTTTGTGGAAAAATGTTCAGCAGTGACTCTGCCCTGCAGATACATCTGCGCTCACACACAGGGGAACGACCCTATCAGTGTCCAGTGTGCCTCAGCCGCTTCACCACACGAGGCAACCTCAAGGTGCACTTCCTACGCCACCGTGAGCAAAACCCAGAGCTCTCACTTTCACTCCTGCCGCCTTCTCTGTTTGGGGTAGCATTAGGGGTCAGCGGGGGAACAGACATGGGACAGACCATGAGCGGTGGTAGCAGTAGCAGCGGTGTCAATATGATTCAGAAAAAGCGAAAAGGCAGGCCTGATGATGAAACGTGTGGAGATAATTTGGAGGCCAGTGGTACCAGTACTAGCTTTTCTTTGGGTGCCTCTGGAGGATCTGCCCCTTCCACTCTACCCCTGCCCCCTACTGTGGATCTGGCATTGATTTCCCACTCTATCCTGCAGCTGAATAGGGCTGCAGCTGTAGCCGCTGCAGCCTCGATCGCCTCAGGCTCATCCCACTCATCTGCCACCTCCTCAGCCTCCACCTCCTCTTTGGCTTCCTCCCTCCTCTCGAACCCTTCTTTGTCTTCGTCCTCCACCCTCACAGGATTATTCAAGGGTGCCAAGCAGCAGCACATTGATGAGAACACACCCCCTCATGCCCCAGTGCTTTCTTCTGCAGCTTACTCCCAGCTAGCCCACCTGCCGAAGTTCCTTTTCCCATCTGTCTCCACTTCTTCCTCTACCCCTGCTGCACACTCATCCCTCTATAATCATCCAGCCTTGGGTTTGCTACGCACCCCTCTACCCTCTACTGCGGGCTCCCTCCAACTTGCCTCTTCCAGTCACTCTCAGCTCTCCTTCCCATTCTCTTCCTTTCCCAAAGCGCTAGGTCCAACTACCAGCACTCCATCCTCCCTGGCATCCTCTACTCCTACATCTGAAACCTCCAAACTGCAGAGGCTGGTGGAGAAGCTAGAGAAGGCTCCCACCAGCTCCTCTTCTACATGGGTGTCTTCCTCCTCTTCCACCTCCATGCTGGAGATGTTATCTAGCAGTACCACTACCTCTTCAGCAAATTCAGCCAACAGTCGTTTCACAAATGCCAGCACTTCTACCACCTATGTCATGGCGTCCCCACCATCTTCTACTCTTACCACTTCTGTTTCAAACTTCACCCATGAGATGGTTGCTGCCCTAGGCATGAGCACCAATGGAGCAGGTGTCATGGCGGGAGGGATGATACCATCAGTAAACATCACAGGTCCAGCAGCTAACCTAGCAACCAATCAGTGTGGGGTGTGTTTACGGGTGCTGAGCTGCCCCAGAGCACTGCGTCTGCACCAGGCTACACACCTTGGAGAACGTCCTTTCCCATGTAAGATATGTGGACGATCCTTCTCTACCAAAGGTAGCCTGCGGTCACATCTGGCCACTCATCATGCCCGACCACCAAATGCACGTGTCCAGAACTCTTGTCCACTCTGCCAGCGCAAGTTTACTAATGCTCTGGTGCTTCAGCACCACATCCGTATGCACCTTGGTGGACAGTTGCCACCAGATGGCACAGAGGACTCTGCACACGACTTGTCCACTGAATCTAATACAAAACCTTTGTCACAGTCTCAATCCCAGTCCTCTGACCCCAACATTGCTTCTAGTAGAGCAGGTTCTGTAGCTAGCCACTCCAAGAGCCCACAGTTTCAGACTCCAGCAGCTGGCTCAGTCACTGTCTCTGGCAGTATGAAATCTGTTGAGTTCACCAAAACTCCCAGCAAGTCTGCATCCTGCAGCCCAGACCCAATCCCCCCTCTGATCTTAGTCCTGATCCCTTTATGAATCCCACCACACAAACTCCACCACCCGGCGGTGCAGACCCTCCTGTCCTTTGTGTCAGTGCCCCATTGCCAGCCTCTCAGCAGACAGATCAAAGTTCCCCAGCTGGTGAAGACAAACAAGTTGATCAAGGCGCTGCTGATGTCCATCTTCCTAAATCCACACCCTCACCACTTTCGTCCACTGTTACCAAAACCACAGTGTCACCTACTGCCATGGTAGTGGAATGTGGAGAGGATGAAGCATCTACCTCCTCTGATGCTTTCCTTGGCTCCAGTGCAAACCTGGAGGATGCACAAAGCACACCTGCCCTTGGTGCTCCCTTTGCATACACCTGTCCCAGTACCTCCTCCAACCCCAGCTTGAGTCAAGATGCTAATATTAATACTACAACAACAACCTTGGAATCAGACTCAGTTTCCCCAAGGCCCCAATCCCCAGAGCCCATGGAAGAAGACAAAGGTCAGTCTCCTCCACCAACAACACCAAAGGAAGACCCAGCAACTGTGCCTGATGAAGATCCCAAAATGATGAACACTTTGGAGACTGCAGAAACTACCGGTGTTGATGTAAAGGCTGCACCACAGAGAGCTGCCAGTTTCACTAGGGAGACACGTCAGAGCTTCCATTTTGGTTCCTATCGGAGGGAAGACCGGGCAGAAGGTGTCAAGATTAGTGGATTAGCTCCAAGTGAAGCACTGGATGCCTCTGTCCCCATCAACCTTGCCCCAACCCTGCCGTCTCCGATGTCTCGTCCTGAGAAGAAGACCTATTGCTGTGCTGAGTGTGGAAAAGAGTATGCCAGTCGTAGTGGACTGAAGGTGAGGAAATTATTATCCATTGAGAAGATGTATAGAAGTATTTTTTTCAGGAGGTTGAGCCAATATTTAAGAGGTTTATCAACATATTCTTTTTATAAATTCAAGGCTAATAAATCATAATATTGGGCAATTTAATCATGAAACATGAAGAAGACTCCATAAATAAAAAGACTGCCACATAAATAAAAATGATACATGCTGCATTCATTTGACATGAATTTTTTCATTACAGTACATTACCTTGGCATGTTTGATAGTTTTACCTCTCCTAACTCTGATCTAATAATAGATATGATCAGAATGGTGATTGTATCTAGAATTAATTTTATTCTATTCACCCTCAGGGACACATGAAACACCACGGTGTAGTATCCAAATCATCACGTCCACCAGCCCGGAGTAGCCGTTCCTCTGCTGATCAGCTTCCTTCCTCCACATCTATGACTTCCTTGAACATTCCTGCCACCAGGAGCTCAACAGGCTTCTGGAACCAGTACCAAGCCTTCCTCAACACCAGTAATGAGCCAAATGATGACCCAGCTGCTGGACCCCAAGAAGAGAATGAGTCAGAACCTGTTCAGTCTCTGTCGGATCCAAGAGTTTCTGAAGCCAGGGAGGAGTCTGGTGAAGGGTCATAACTCAAGTCAACGAGATTGGCTGGATTATTTTTGGTGTTTCCAATCAATGTTTACCTTTTGGTGAAACTGTATGAACTTTTGCGTAGTACTGCTTCCTTAACACATTTCAAGTAGCCTGTCAGTTTGATAGTCAGAGTAATTATGTTTGTGTGTGAAAGTTGTGATTCAATCAGCTTGGTCTTGTGTTAAAAAAATGAGACAGCTATTGTACAAATACAAAGGAAAATATTCATGAAGTAACAAAGTGAGTCCAGTAAATCCTGGATTTGTTAAAAAGTGACAAAGCCTTTGTCTGGCTGAGGTCCTTAATAGTTGGAAGCACAGTCTAACATAAAGAATCTATGTTTGGATATGGAGAGAGAGTATTCCTGTTGTATCAATGTTTCATGCCAGTCATGGGCTTAACAATTCACAGTTTGAACTTGCCACCAGGCCCAGGTGGGTACAGTTTACTACATTTGAACATGTCTGAACCTTATTAGTGAGTCACCAGAACGTATATTAAAGGAATAGTTTTAAATGATTTTATGTCATCGTGTAAGTGTTTTGGTACTCTTGTTGTGCCATGTACCAAATCTGATCCAAATGGCACCAAAGGAGGCTCAAGCTAACCAAAAGAAAATTTCTTTCCAAGTGATACGACCTCGGTCCGTTTCATAACTAAAGGACTCTCTCCTTCAAGTGTAGAGTGAACTGATAAAAAGGAAGAAATAGGTGAACACAACAAAATTAGGCAAACAAGGCCAATGATATGAATGTTTTTTTTTCTGTGGGGAGTAGTAAGTCTTTTGTCCCCGTTATGTGATTCAGATAAACTACTTACTCGTCATTGTGGTTTATTTTTCACTATATTGTCCTGTCAAACCAGAAGCACAATTGCGGTGTTTGTGAGCCCAGTGAGGACATGGTCTTTTGTGTGACCTTTGACCTTAAGCTTTGTGAATATTATGATTGTTGTTTGGTCCAAATGTATTATCTGTAACACTATTTTCAGTTACTAAAGTTACTAAAACTCTTAAGTTACTATATATATATATATCAGAAGTCTATGTCTGTTTGTTGTAAGCTATACGTTCAATATATCCACATTAAAAAACAATTTGGAAAGAAAATCTCCTTCAGTCTTGTTAAAGAGAATTTTTTACACAAAAGTGTCATAACTTGTGGCCTGGCTTTCGTTTCTCCATGAACGCAGCTTGTAAGAATGCTTGTCGACGCTCTTGTCCAAACTGGACTGATGTCACTGATCGCTCCCAAGAGAGTCCGATCTCTCCTCTATTGCTGTCACATCAACCAAGAGGATGAGGAGAGTGGAGGAGGAGGCCAACTGTCTTTCCTCAGCTGTGGCCAATGCAGCAGCTGAGCTGCAGCATGTGAACACATAAGGTAGGTTACAGGAAATATGTGTGTTTTAAAAGACACAAACACAAATTCTGCCACTTTGTGCACAAACAGCTACAAAGCACCATGTCCACAGCAGTCACCCTACCTGACATGAAATGTATAGCTGCCGTTACAATGAACAAATGACACCATGGCAATAGATGTGTACATGTGGCAGCCTGCTGTTGTGATCTGAAACCAAACCAACAAGATTTCACTGAGTCAGAGAACAGAGTTTCTTCTATTAAAGCAAGCAGCAACACAAAACAGTGGAAGGTATGGATGCAGGAATATGGATCATGTGATTTACTTTAAATGTATGCGCAATGTGTGCATTAGAGGGCGCAATTTCTCTTTTTCCTTAACCCTGACAGTACTGATAAAACCTAAAAATGACCACATCTTAAAAATATTCCTATAGAAACTTGGGAGAGAGAGAGAGAGAGAGTCCAAAATCATCTTGGCAGCATAATTTGTTGTGGGATTTATCATGCAGCACCGTGTTTACACTCTCTTCTCTGTCAACACTAACAGCTTTATGCATTTTAGGGAGACTTAAGTCATTTAATCACTGCCTGAGGATAAGGGCTGACCGTGCCAAGTCTAATGCCAAGGTCACCAAGTTGATTCCAGCCCTCCATGTCAGAGGGGCGGGCTGATTTAGGAGGGGGAGGTTTACAACCCTCTACTTTCCAGCTAAAGGTCTCCGGGGAGTATCAAACTACCACGTCTGCAGCGGAGAGAGAGGGGGAGAGGAGAGGGGATCAAAATAAGCCGACTGAAGGATAGGACAGAGAGAGGACAGCGAGGAGTTAAGACTGCTTCATGAAAACAAAGTCGGCTGCAACATCTGGAGCAAAGCGCAAAGCCGAATTTGGACATAAAGTGTACGCGCAGGCTGCAGCCCAGAGCCCCCTCTCTGACTTCCTGCTTCCAGTAACCTCCGATAATCTGGTTAAAATTTCACCAAAACACGAGAAGAATGCACAGACTGGACAAACACTTCTCGTGGTTTAAGTAACACAAGTTCTAAGTTGCAGAGACTCACTGCTGCACATCATCGAGGAACTTTTTTTGCGCTCTGCGCCAAGTCGATCTCGTTCGGACTTTTCGCTGATGGGATAAGTTTCTGCAGATAATGTTTTGACAAATAGCAAGGAGAAGGTTGCGCGAAGTGTCACGAGGAGATCTGACCGTTTTTTCACTGTTTTTTTTCTTTTCTTTTTTTTCCTGGAGATTCAAGTGATGGCACTGGAGCTGAAATCGCTTGTCCTACTGCTGCTGCTGGCGGTGGTGTGGGAGCTGAGCGCACAGGGAGCGACAGAGCGACAAATCAACCCAGAGGTGAGAGGAAAAAGGAAAAAACAAACAGAGGTGCAGAATCAGTCCAGAGCGCAGAGGTAAAGACAGACACATAGACACAGATGAGAAGAGTACAAGACTCACAGATGAATCCAGAGCAAAAACACAGATGAACAAATCCTGACAACAGGACTGAAGTTAAATAAACCCAGATAAAGCCACATAAATAAACCTCAACTTGAGGAATAAGACATTAAATCCAAAATAGATAACTGAACGTAGATAAATAAATCCATACTTGACAAATAAAGCAAAATAAATGACTAAGAAATAAGGTACAGATAACAAAATACAAGCAGAGTTGAAGAGTCTATTCTTTACATGTAAGACTGAATGTACTTTTAAGTAACAAATCTCAATAAGTGACATCGGTCTTTATTCATTCCAGGATAATCTGCTCATAATGATGTACTTGTGTTGTGTTTGTGGCCGCCTTAAACAAAAGCAGTATAGCACAGTTAAAACTGTGCATCCTGATGGAGAAAAATCTCTGCATTTGTCTTGTGGTGGCGCAGGAACATGGGAAGGGCTGTGACCCTGGGTTAGAGGAAGCAGCCCATAATGATGATAGCGCTCATGAAAACACTGAGAAATGCTGAGGGGGCAAAAGCTGCAGAGCAAGAGAAAAAGCAAATGAGGAGAAATGCATGAGCTTGTATTGTGGTCAGGGCAGAGACAGAGGCAATTTTTGTGGGACTGGAGATGGGGAGAGAGGGGGGGCTAGGAGTAGGGTGGAGGGGGGCTAGAGAGCTGTGGGTGCAGATGTACTCGGAGGGATGGGGAGATGTAATTGTTGACATCTGTCCTGTGGACTTGGGTGAAGTGGGTTTTACAGTCTGAGGGGTTCTGCAGCATCTCAGCGAAGGGCAGCTGTGGAAAAACACTCGCCACAGTTCGAACTCCAGCTCTGTACATTAAAGACTTTCAGTAACCCACTGAGATGAAGCACCAGGAACCAAGAGATTTTTCTGTCTCTCATCTGTTCTACTTTGTTCTTTTTCTTTCTGGTTATGTTCTGATCTTTCATGTCTGCAGCCTCAGCAGTCCTCCAGTCCCACTGTGTTAGGAAGTTCTGCAATAATGTTGCAGGATGTGACTGTAACAACACCCCCACACACCTGCCTCCTTCAGAATAATTAGTAAATACTAACTAAGTGTGTGTTGGAGTGTGTATGCATGCATGTGTGGGAGTTGAGAGGTCTAAATGATTCTGCTGGATCACACAGTGGCGCCAAATGTCTCTCTAATCACGACTATGGAATTATATTTCCAGCTGTGCCAATGGAAGAAAGCTGAGCTGACTCCACTGACCTACATTAGTCTGTCAACCTAAAGGCCCACTCTGTAAAATGTAAACACAAGAGTCATCTCACTGCCATAATTCAAAATACAGGAGTGGAGCCTGCCATCGCGTCTAAATCTAATTACACATACTAACACTATGGCAACCATAGCCTTTATCAATCAATATTTCCTGCTGCTGTTAAAGCATTGTTTACAGTTGTATACAACAGTAAAACAGGCCAGTTCATAAATATAATTTAAATGTTTTAACTGCAAGTTTAAGGACATTCTTTGAAACCTGCATCCATATAGCTACTGCTCAAGCATATAGCCACTATCTGGGTAAACTGTAGACATGCAAACATACAGTACGTGTATGTAAGTAATCATTTAACTGACTATTTAACATGTTAACATGATCAATAATCAATTGATAGTTAAAGAATAACGAAGCAGAAGCACATTTTTGACAAGAATATTTGTGATCTACTGCCGACTGTGGCAAAGTCCAACTAAAGAATAGATTTCTGTGTAAGAAATCCCATAAAGATAATTCATACTATAATAACAAACTTGGCTTCATTTAAATTTGCAGTGCCCTGACTTCCTTTTGTTCCATTTCTAGTACAAGCTAAAAATATTTAATGGAGCAAGCGACGCATCTTCTAGGCTTCAGTGGAGGACATAAATGAGACTGAAGATGTTGGGCAGATGTAGCACTTCAAACAAAGTCTGACTTCTTTTATATATCAACAAAAAGGCCTGTGGGAGAAAAGAATAAGAATAAAGCCGGTGGCCTCATCTGTGATTTTTGTTTTTTGCCTGCCATTGTTCCAGAGAAAAAGTTAAAAACTGAATTGAATGCTGAAACTGAAACATAGAGATGAGTTACGAAATGTTAGCCACTTTGTTAGTCATATAAAAAAAGTCCTTTCATTCTGAGTTGAACTTTTTAGATCATCACCGTCGACAAGAACAACAGTGTCAACACAGGGAACTCAGCTCTATGGTCTTAGTGGAGGTTTTGCACTAAAGTAAGGCATGACCTGAGTCACCGCGGAGAATTTAATATAAATTCACCTTTATTTAGTAATTTCCCTCCTCTGTTTTATGATGGTCTTCAAAAAACAGTTTTAATTTTCCTCGGTCAGATAGCGCATGTCTGTGATCTCATATGTTTCCTCCACAAACCCACAAGTCAGCAGTATCTCAGCACAGCGCAGCTACTGAGTAGGATGTTTGTGCTTCACTTAACACTGAGTCTAATTAAGTGAGCGGTTACATGTTGGTCAGTGGGTCTGCGTGAGTGAGATAAACAGTCGGGTGCGGTAAGGATGCAGAGGTCACTTCCTGTGGTCTGTGGCAGACAGGAAGTGGGCAGTTGGTGTACCTTGGTGTGTCAGCAGCCACCTGCCTCTAACACACACACACACATTTTCTCCAAAGTGGCCACAAATCTTCTCTTATGCACACGCACACAGGAATGGCTATAAGCTGAGATCATTCACTGCAAAGGAAGACAAATGGACATGAGTTGAGATGATGAGGGTGAGACAGAGAGAACAGTGAGGACGCTGTTGATGCATAGAAAGGAAGCCATTGTGACCACGGGAGTGATGCAATCTGGGAAAAGAACAGTCGGAAACAGCAGGAATTACCAGCTGAGGGGGATGGGTGTAAATCACAGTTGTCATGCACACATCCTGTGTGATATCTGCCCTTGTGCCCTTACTAAGGATAAGAAAAATGTTAATTGGTCAAACTGGTAACTTTACAAGACCCATCCTGTTGCCTGACTAGTCACTTAGAGGAAGGGGGAGGAAAGAAAGGGAGTAAGGAAGGAAGGGTGCGTACCTTTTAGACAAAGCCCACATCCTGATGGTCACCAGTGGGAGGTCCTGAGAGCAGACAGGAGGTGTTCCAGGAAATAAGGTAATACACAAAGGTATTGCCTAATTTCTATCATATAGAAAGCGAGAAATAAGCAACGTTTAAGAGAAGTTTTTTTTTCCCCGTGACAAACCTGTGTCATCATGATTTGTTCAGGATCGACTTATTAGTCAAATGATACTTGCAGAGATGTGTGTTTTTCCACTCTTGTGTCACCAGCTCTTATTGTAGTTGGCCACAGAGGAGTTGTTTTAATAGACAGCAGCTGGGGATTACACACACATGCACACGCACACTCACACACACACATCCTGTAAAAGGTTTCTAGATGTGTGCTGAGGGGCCTGTGGATTGGAGCGCTCCTAAATGTCCTCCTGCAGCATTAGCCTCAACCAAACTCAAGAAAGAGTTTAAACAATTTGGTTTTTATGTGTTGTACCTAATGTATCAACACACACCAAGTCCCTCACATACACTACCACACAAAATCACACGTTAACAGCCAATAACAGGCTTCTACGAGTGAATTGGGAGCTATAATTTCATACGTTTATGAATCATCTGACATAACAGTGCAGCCCTCTGGACAGAGTGAGTGGATGTGTAATGAGGAGCTATGTGTGTGTGTATGTGTGTGTGTTGTATACCCAGCATGCATCAGTTGGACTCCCATCGCTGTTGACCAGAGTTTCTTTCCATTGGCCCTCACTGAACGGAACAACTGACTCGTTTTCTTTTCTGAAATGCAATCCCTCCTTCTCCTTTTCTCATCCTATGTAAAATGAGCACTCTGCCCACTGACATCCATAGCAACCACTGTTTGATTCTTCTAGATCTTCCATTAAACAATAAACTCACATCACTGCGTATGAGCGAGCTGCGCCCTTGACCTCAAAACCCAGGGTTTGACTTACTCAAAGATCCTTTGCTTCTTTGTGTCTGTGTATTATATAGACTGACTTTAACACTAACACATGCGTCCATACAGCAGTTTGAAGTAGTTCCCATCACAACCATGGGTTCTGTGCGCCATTACTAGTGCAGCTGCCAGAGCGTATATGGAAAGACTGTGGAGTAGCTCAACTAAATAAAAAAAAAATATATATATATATAGAAATGATTTGATGCAAGAAAATACATCACATATCAGCTTAGCAGGCAAGGAGAGAGTTAAAGAGTCATGGGTAAGTAGGTGGTGAAGTCGTAAAAAGTAATGGCTAAGTAGTGGAGATTGTTATAAAGGGTAAATAGCTAAAATAGACTGTACATGGATGAATAATTGAAATCATGGGCTTTCAGTTAAGCGAGTGTATCTGTGTCTAAAACCCAACGGACTAATAAGGCTGGGAACCACTGGTCTACATCAAAAGCCTGTAGTCATCTCCTATGCCACTGTAAATAGTGACCATTTCCTCTTCCTGCTTCAGCTTTAGTTACTCAGACCATTAGTGTGGTCAAAAATAGTCGAGTGTGACGGTGAATAAGACTTTGTCAAGTCATCTGAGGGACTTGTGAAAAAGGCATGGAGGCCCTATAGTTAAAACAAGTGTTCGGTGTCACTCAACAGCAGCCTTTTGACTGTGCTGAGGGAAATGTCAGGAGTTTGTGTGAAAGAAAACAGTGAATGTGTCAAATCAGGCCTTAAACGCCCATTTTGTGATACTCACAGAGAATGTGGTGCTAAAGTTGAACTCCAGGAGAGGAAAACCAACATTAATAATTATTAGAGGACCCACAAACTACAGGAGCCTCATTATAGCTCTTAATTACAACCTTTAGATGTAAGTAAGTCCATCTTTCCCTCCTTGTGCTGCTCTCTTTCCTGCTTATGTGGATGTGCTGTAACAGTGGCAAACAGTGAGTCTTTATGTGTCCACTGAAGCTGTATGGGTGAGTCAGACCCAGAAAGGACTCATTCAGGGGTGAAGTCTAAACACTGAGACCTCCATGTCTCCCAAAGACAGAGAGGGAGAGATTAGACCTTCAAGGGCTTCCAGAACTGCCATTCACTACAGCCCAAGCTTGAGTGCAAGGCTGGATAATCACCAAGGCTATTCATGCAAGTATAGTCATGCATAAACCTACAGAGCTACGCACGTAATCTATGGACTCATACATTTGCCCTGTGCTGTATTTTCTTAGTGGAAAAAGGCGCTGGCAAGTTTTTATTTTCAATGTATTTAGCAGCTATTAGCAACAGATATACAGGAATAATGGAGTGGCTCTGGGTGTGGTTGTTCGTCAGTATTTACCCTCAAGTCTCTGGGTTTTCCATAAGAGAGGGATGAGGGAGAAGAGCGAAGGGGAGGAGTGACGAGGCAAAGACAGAGACATGGACGTGGGGGGAAGAGTTTGTCTTTGAGGTTTGGATGCAACTAGGAAGAAATTCCCAGTTAAATTACTGACTGACGCTGCTGCTTGACTGGAGACATTGGCTGAGGTTGCCCAAGGCCTGAGTCTCACCCTGGGACACTCCCTATCTTCCTCTCTTCTCTCTCAATCCCCTGCTCAGCACATACAGTACACTCACTAGGATTATGGCTTTTCCAATCTATACAAAATGTGGAATGATTACAAAATAGATCACATTAAGTCGTCCTGTGTATAAAGACACGGACAAAAAAGTCTGGAAACTTTCATCAGTCAAGCTCTTACAGTATCCAAACAGTAAAACACATCCTAAAAGTGCATTACAAGCGCACAAAGTCACTGTGCACAGCAGAATATCAAAGTGGTCTCGGTTTTCACTGCACTCACAATGGCCTCAGTGTTATTTTTCAGCTCCAGTTTGAGAGGGAAAGAGTTTAGGAGAAACTGTGTGGGGGTGCGGCGCGAAGCCACTGGCACCGGTCCAGATGTCAAACCAGCACCGCAGTGAAATGGGTTTCCAGGGGAAAGTAAGGTCAATCATAGCGGAGACTGAGGGATCTGGATCACTGAAGAACTCAGTGACCATCGTATTATGCGCTCCAAATGGTTTAAACAAATGCTTTAATCATGTACAAACTCAGTGACTTAAGATATAACTGTCACAGTCTGCACTGAAACACAAACAAGTGGCCGCAGAATAACTTCAGTGTCGATAGTGAAGTTAATCTGTAACTCTGCGAGGGGTTTCCTCCTCCAGGCTCTGGTTTTATTGAAACTTGAACTGCCTTTGTTTGAAGTTTTTTTTTTTTAGGGGTTTAAACTTGGCAGTGTTCTTTCATGTTGACCTGGACGTCAGTGGTGCTCACTGGAGAGCCAAATGTTGATGGTTGAATAGCTTTTGTGTTTAGTCATTGCGTGGAGTCGGGCCAGGTGCTTGAAACCGATGTTGCTCCTGCTGGCTACAAGAAAACCAAAACACTGAGAGACATTATTTAAGAGCTTATTTTTGATGTCAGTTAGAAATGTGTTTTTGCTGCAAGCGCACACAAACATCCTGAACTTGTGGTCATTGCAGCTGATAATCAACATCGTACCAGTCACTTGGTTTACTCTGAATCACCAACAGAAATCAGGTGACTTAGGGAATGTTTTAGCATCTGTTTCTAGTTTAATCCTCCTTTTTTCCTAGATACTAAGACTGGAGTTTCCTCATTTTCAATGTTTTCTCCCTTTTTTTTTGCTTTGCCCTGCAGTCATGGCTGCAGCAGTATGGTTACCTGCCCCCAGGGGACCTGAGGACCCATGCCCTCCGCTCGCCACACTCCGTCTCATCAGCCATCGCCGCCATGCAGAGGTTCTACGGGCTCACCATCACCGGCTCCTTTGACGACAAGACCATTGCGTGAGCATCAGACAGCAGTATTCTGTTCACGGAGCTTCGGTCAAACATATCTAAAGTTACCTTTTTTCCCACCGTGCTGTAAGTGGAGTTATGTCTTGTGTCTGGCAGGGCCATGAGGCGACCGCGTTGTGGAGTTCCAGATAAGTTTGGTGCTGAGCTGAAGAGCAACCTGAGGAGGAAGCGATACGCCATCCAGGGCCTGAAATGGAACAAGAAAGAAATCACTTTCTCGTAAGTTAACAGACTGTGATGCATCTACAGGGACAAGGTGGAACAGAACCAAAAGCTATTCTTACACTTTGATCAGTTTTCCTAGTTAAGTGGAAATAACTCTTTCTTGCCTCTCCCATCCTCCCCCTCCTTTAAACAATCCCCAGTATACAGAACTACACCCCAAAGGTGGGTGAGTACGAGACCCATGAGGCCATCAGGAAGGCCTTCAAGGTGTGGGAGAGCGTCACCCCTCTCCATTTCCGGGAAGTCCCCTACAGTTACATAAGGGACAAGGTCGAGGAGTTTGCCGACATCATGATCTTCTTTGCTGAGGGTTTCCACGGCGATAGCAGCCCGTTCGATGGTGAGGGGGGCTTTCTGGCGCATGCCTATTTCCCTGGTAATGGCATTGGTGGAGACACCCACTTTGATGCTGCCGAGCCATGGACAATTGGAAACCAGGATCTGTCAGGTAAGGCCACATCGAGTCTGACATTCTGATAAACAAGATCTTTTTTCTTTGGTGATTCTCTGACAACGCAAGGAAAGGCTCTTATAGTGGGAGTTACTTTGCATGCTGGAAGTCAGTCTTTTTTTTTTTTTGTTGTCACAAGCCCAACACAGCCAGCAACACGTCCAGTCTTGTGTTAGTACATTTTAAGGAGTGAATTCCCCGGGGGGTGTCGATACTGCAGAAATGGAGAAGTGTTTATTTCGGAACTGTTGAAAACACACAGCTTTGTCGTGTCAGCTGTTTGAGTCCATCACATTTTCACATGACACCGCAGCTGTTTTTATTTTTGATCCTCTCATCTGTCAGGTAATTGGGTGTGATTGAGTGAGTCACATTAAAATGAGGAAACAGCAGCATTTACTCCTCCTCCTGCATAACTCATTGTTTCATCAGAAATAGCTTTTTTCTGTCTCCTGCTTCACTCAAATTGTCCAGGAAAAGTCATAATAAATTATATTGTTTCAGGTAATGATATATTCCTGGTTGCGGTGCATGAACTGGGCCACGCTCTGGGTCTGGAGCACTCCAATGACCCCTCGGCCATTATGGCTCCATTCTACCAGTGGATGGACACCGAAAACTTCATACTTCCTGACGATGACCGCAGAGGCATACAGCAACTCTATGGTACGTTATCAACAAAGTTTTGGTTCAAATCCCTGCCAGAAAAAGCTCATTTATCTATTTTGTGGTCCAGTTACCTTTCTCATTATAAAGGGTTTGAATCTCAAGGTGCTTTATTGACAGTCTATCACAAATCTATCACCACAAAACAAAAGAAAGCTCTCCGATCGTGGAACTGGCTAAAACCTAAACTCCTCTTTTCTGTGTGAACTTCAGTGAAGCATCATTCAATCTAATACAATATCCATGGGGAGGTGTGTATGTTGAAGACTTAACAATTCCCTTGTTCACACAGGGTCAGGATCAGGCCCTCAGCCCCCTCCTGTCACACCCCGTTCACCTTACAATCCTGACCCCACATATTCACCAGACAAGCCTCGCTTTGGCCCCAACATCTGTGATGGGCACTTTGACACCATAGCCATCATGAGAGGAGAGATGTTTGTGTTCAAGGTAAACCCAGGCCTCATAGTTGAAGTTTTGATTTAACAGTTTGGCCACTGGACAGTTTGAAATGGTCCTTTTCCCTTTCAGGATAAGTGGTTCTGGCGTGTGCGTAACAACCATGTGCTGGATGGATACCCCATGCCGATTGGTCACTTTTGGAGGGGATTACCCACTCATGTTAATGCTGCTTTTGAAAGGGGAGATGGGAAATTTGCTTTCTTTAAAGGTAAGTCAGAGCTTTAAAACTCATTAAAACCAGTCTTTGCCAAACAGGAAATGTCTTGCAGATACCTCTTGTGGTTCTGTTTCTGTGTCTCTGTGCCTCATTCTGTCTCTCTGTGTCTCTAGGGGACAGGTACTGGGTGTTCAGTGAATCTATTCTGGACTCTGGTTACCCCAGGACTCTGAAGGAAATGGGCAGCGGACTCCCCAAAGATCGAATAGATGCAGCTCTCTACTACACACCCACCGGACAAACATTCTTCTTCAGAGGCAACAAGTTAGTCATCTTCATTGCGCTTGCATGTGCGTGTGTGTGTGTGTCATGCTGTGATGAAAGCGTGCTGATGTTTATCAAGAAGGGATTTCAAGGAAAATCCATTTGCGTCACCTTCACAGGAAGATACAGTACCATATGTTTCACTGCTGACTGTATAAGGTCCAAACACATGAAGTCAGTCACTTAGCCTGAGTTACAAAACCTGCTTCTCATTTCAACATGAAAACAAACCCTGAGGAAACTTTAAAGCTTGCAGCACCTCCCTATATTTAAACCATAGTCATTGTTATAAAAAGGTGGGTTATATGCTGCAGTCAGTGATTATCATGGTGCAAACAGCCACCTACATAAACAAAGTCCATGAAAGTACCTCGTCTCCTCAGCCTTATTGGAAGAGGTTAGGAGTTGCTGCTTCTGCAGAAACAGCACTTAAACACTTTGCAGACAATTTTGTAGGCAGCCAAGTGTTTAGGTTCAGCAAGAACACACACGTTGATTCAGAGTAGAAGTTGAACTTTTCCAGGTCAAGAATCAGTTTGGACTCATGCCATTCGAGAAGAGTTGAAATCAAGCCTCAATTTTTTTTTGGGAATAAGTCTCAAGTCCAGTCTGATGTGTTTTAAATCCTAGTCACTTCCTAATTCCTTTAGGGAAAAAACTTCAATTCAAGTCAAGTATTTTCTTTCAGGGAAAGCCTAACACCATTTAGGGCCTGTCCAAATGAAGCCTCTACACCTAGAGGCAAAATCCAAATATAGTTTCACATCTGTCAGAACAAGTCCTGAGTCAAGTTCCAAACCCTTTAAGGCAAGTCCAAGAAATACCCATCACACTGTTTAGTCATTTGAAACGACTTTAGCCAGAGTCAAGTAATTTATCTTTTGGGGAGACGCTGCCAAATCTCAAGTTACTTGAGAAAAGTCCAAGTTAAATGTTAAGTTTCTTCAGATAAATCCAAGTCAGGTTTCACATCTATCAGAATGAATCTCTTTAAAGACAAGATGAAAACAAATCTTATCAAACAATCTCAAAACTGGCTTTAATGGAAATACAAGTACAATCTTAGGTCTGTCAGAACAAGGCTCAAGTCATTTAAGTTAAGTCCAAGTCAAATCTACATGTCCAACTGAAGTCCCATGTGTGTCTCATGTCTTTTGAGGCTCTGAATGTGACCATAAACTCACCGTAGCTGCTCTCTCTACTTCTACCCTCTCATCTTCTGCTCAGGTATTACCGTTTCAACGAAGACATGAGAAGCGTTGATGATGGGTATCCAAAATCTGTCAGTGTGTGGCAGGGAGTGCCTGACAACATCAAGGCAGCCTTCATGAGCAAAGACCAAGGTACGGATTCTGTTTATAACATTACCAAGCTTATTTCTTCATTTCTCAGTGTGAGCCCATACTTGTGGAAGTTGTTTTCTCACCACCAGTTTGTTTCTCACATTGTGCTTCCATCCCTCAGCGTACACCTACTTCTACAAAGCCAACAAGTACTGGAAGTTCAACAACCAGATGATGCGTGTGGAGCCGGGATACCCCAAATCAGCCCTTCGCGACTGGATGGGCTGCCCCAATGAAGACCCTAAGACAGACGGAGGAAGAGGTGGAGGTGGACACGACAAGGACAAGGAGAGAGAGAAAGACAAGGAGCAGGAGGATAAGGACAGAGATAGAGATAGAGAGAGGGAGAGAGAGAGGGAGAGGGAAAGAGAGAGGGAGAGGGAGAGAGAGAGGGAGAGGGAGAGGGAGAGGGAGAGAGAGCGGGAGAGGACGAAGGGAGAGGACAAAGAGGTGATCATTATTGAAATGGATGAGGACGGAGGAGCAAGTGGTGGAGCTGGGGCAGCAGCAGTGGTGGTGCCGCTGTTCCTCTTAGTGTGTGTGATCGCAACGCTGGCAGCCTTGTTGTTTTTCCGTCGGTATGGTACCCCACGCCGACTCCTCTACTGCCAACGATCTTTATTGGACAAGGTGTAGACGGGGGAGGAGGGAAGGGAGGGGAGGGGAGCGAAAGCCAGGGAGAGAAAGAAAAAGAAAGTGGAAGGAAATGTCAAACACAGATAAGAGAGCAGGAGAAAAGAGGTGAAACAGGAGAAAGAGCAGAAGGAAAAGTGCCAGACTTGCATTTTAAAATATTTTTACCACTGCCAGATTCCTTTTGCTCTGTCTCTCGACCACTCCGTCCTTCCATGTTTTACTTTTTTTCCTCTCCCTTCTTTCTCTGCCTGTCTCCTCGCGGTAACTGACGCCAGCTCATTGCTGTTTGTTTTAGCCTTTTTCAATGTCTTATTTTTAGTTTTTGTCAGTGGTCAGTGTTTGTGTCCTCGTGAATTTCCGCTTTGAACCTGCATCATCGAGACGCCCATTCTAGCATGTTCTCTCGCGTAAGCAAACTGTGTGTTTGATTTGTTCGTTCTTCCCCCTCGTAAACTTGCACGCAATCCCATGAACACACACATTTTGAAAAACCACAGTGGTACAGTCATTGTGTTCCTTAATCTTCCAGTAAAGAAACATGTCAGAGCCAGTATGGACCATAAAAGGGAAACAAAACATTAGACCTTACGAAGCATGAGATACACTCATATCAGAGTGAAGCAATAATTCCAACTGTGTCTTCTCCTTTTTTATATCAATGTCTAGTGCTGATTATTATTATAAATGATGTTGTCATTATTATTTTGACTATTACTATTATTGTTGTTGTCCTCTGTGTAAAGAATGTGTTTTGTACATTGTCATTAAAAAGTCCTGCTGGACAGTGACATACAGTTTTGAAAGTGGCCTTAATTTTATATATGTGGGGACAGTGAATGGGGAAGGGGGTTATGTATTCTTGAAACTTGATTGTTTTTTTTTTTTTTTACCTTGAATCCATCTCAAATGAAAATAAATTGACAATCTGAAAATGACTCCTTTTTGTCATTGTACTTGTTTACAGTTTTCAAATCATGGTGCTACATTACTAGTCAGGGGTTATGAGTAGTTCAACGACAATGATAATGATACTAGTGATGATGATAATAATGATAATGATCTAGTTTTCTCAATGAGATTGTGTGTGTGTGTCCTTACTCATATTTTTAAGCTTTTCTTACAAATAAAGTAATTTCAAAAGGCTTTCTGTGCTTTGATTCTCACTTTGTAAACCATTCACTTTATCTTTCTCTCTTTCTGTCTCTTTCTCTTAAAGGTCACATACTGTAGACAGTGGGATTGCCATGTGTTGTTTTTAATTATAGAGAAGGTCAAAGTGTTAAAATACGCACGTATTCCAAACGAGCTGTCAGGATTTTGTAATTTTGTGATGTCACAGCTGTAGAGCCCTCAGCCATGCTTCCCGTCCAACCAGGCACCACCGTCCAACCAGTTTTGGTTGTTTTATTTATATTAACCGCAGACAGCATGTGGTCATTCTGCAGTGGCGCTAACAAATCTACAAGCCAGTGAGATGTTGAGAAAAAGCAGCAAAATCATTGGATCCCCTTCCTAAGAGTAGTAATGCTACACAGCATTGGCTAAATCTTTGTACAATTTCAGTCTGACTTTGATTGTCCTCGATTTGGCCCAATTCATCACCATTTGCATTTACTAAGCTACCTGTGGTTCGCCTGGCTGTGCGTCACTCAGACAACAGTCAGCCATCAGAAGAGAGGCTCAGAGACAAAAATCCAGAACTTTTGGGAGAAGAGAGAGAGGAGTAATAAAACTACAGTACACTGCAATGGTTAAAACCACAAATATGTCCTGTAATAGATATGAAAACTTCAAACAGAGCATCAGAAGTGTAAATGCAGACCTTTAACTGCTGGTGGTTGTCATAATATTTTAATTTAGGGCTAAATGTTCTCAAATAATCCAGCTCTTACCTAGACGTCTCTTCTTTACCACTCATATTGATCGCATCTCTCTTCAATCTGGTCTTCCCCAGTCTTCCTGGACCTCCAGGTTTCTTGCTCCCCGACCGCACCACTCTGTGTTACTGGGGCTCGGAAACTGGCAGGCCAGAAACTGGGTCGGAAAACACGGACTGGATCCAAAGCTTAAGTAGAAACAGGGATGAAGACGATTGTGTAAAGCCATTGCTGCACAGCAGGAAAACATATCTCAGCTATATGGCTAAGGAGAGAGAGAGGTGTGTGTGTGTGTGTTCTTGTGTTTCCATACTTGTGAGGACCAAAGAATGGGATGACAAGAGTCGAGCAAAGCGAGGACATCTTTTCTTCAGGGGTGAAAGTTTTGGATCCAGGATTTAGATCATCATCGAGTCAGTGGGTGAATGTGGTCAGCGCAGGTCCTGACAAGTACAGCATTACACACATGCTCTCCTGCATGTTTTGCACAGCTATAAATGCTTTTATTTGTGCATTATGCACCGTGTATGTGAACACTCCCATCCACCATGAGCCAATAAAATCTAGAACAGCAAACCTAGGCGTCTCCCCACTCCTTAATGATCCCACTAATGAACAACTGCCATACAGACGTTGGACCCACCGTAAAGATGACTGACTGCGGGAGAAAGTGAGTGGGTGGGGGTCGGTGTTTCTATCATATGTTATGATTACTGCAATGGGACTTCATGCAATTAAAATGATGAAGTATTTTCCTATTGTGCCGAAAAGATTTAGGGCGCCCATTTGTCTCCACTTTGCTGCAGTGTTTTGAAGAGCTGGGGCTGTGGAGAGCAGTCACGAGGTTTTTCTTTTGCTTGGGGGGGGTGGGTTTGAGGGAGGAGGAGATGAAGGAAGAGCGAGGAGGGTTAAGTCACATTTGGAGTCCAGAGATGGAGCAGAATTCCATGAGCAACATCTGGAATTCCAACTGCATCATGTGGGCCAGACAAACAGCAGGACATGGCAGTGAGCGGGTGGGGGATGGGAGCTAGTTTGGATCTATTTAATTGCCTTTTCAACTGTTGCAGGCCACAATAAAGGATATGTAATGTAGGAATCATGTTTTTTGTCTCAGCTTTCAGTGTGTGTGTGTGCACAATGTTTTCCTCGCTCCACTGGTTGCTGTGACCTGCACACAAGTCAGAAATTTAGCAGTGGGTCACGACTTGATGTTTTCTGTCTTCCCCAGCTGATTTTGCAGAGTGAAAAAAAAAAAAAAAAAGAATCGCCTCAGCATAATTCCTCCCCACAGTCCTCTCTTTTCTTTTCTGTGTGTAACTGGAGAGCTTTTCTTCACTGTCTGCGAAATGACTCACTTCTTTTTTCACCAAGTCCAACAAAGGACTACACCACCATGTTCCAGCTTCTCCCAGCCATCTCCACTCCTCTCGCTCTCACATTTCACCCAGATAGATGAAAAGGTCGTTTCTGATTCCTGATTCCACTGCTACTTTTGTGTATCCTCTTGTTTACGAAAGCTGAGTGACGAACATAAACCCACATCAGTGGCTTACATCACATCTACTATTCTCATCATTTTATCTCTCTTGGTTAAATTCAACTCAGCAAACATCATTAGCCCGCTCCTTTTATGTTCCTGTCTTTCTCCGTGCTGGACACTTCCTGTGCCTGTTTCAGTTGGCATGTGTGTAGCCTGCAGGCTGATGAATGGAAACTTCCCAATAGGGGAAGTCCTGCTCTTGGCTATTGTGTCTCCAAATGGCCAAAACGAATATAATACAGTAATTGAAGGACCAACCTCAGAGAGAGGACTGAGTAACCTTCCCTTAAAAAAAAAGGGGGGGGGGGAAGAATGATGAACAGTCAGTGTTGCGCTCTGCCTGGTAACACGGATGTGGGATGGTGGAAAGCTGCATTTCTTGGGGGAGCTGGTGAGTGGCTATATAGGTTACACATGGTTTTCATTTGCATCAGTTAAAGCTCTGCCACATCCTGCACCAAATGCTAATACAACAAACAGGAGTAGAGGGTTTGCCATCGCCTGTGTGCTCTTACTCTCACACAACTTTAAAAGACATGTAGAGATAGGATGTCAAGGCTTTGAACAGCAGTGCTCACCTCCTCCTCCACCACAGACACAGAGAGGAGGTGATGTCATGGCCTTTTGTTTGTCTGGCTGGAATGTGTCCAAGGCAAACGTGAGGAACTGGCATGAAATTTGTTTTGCGTGCTCATGAGCTGTGGTGAAAAAATGATTGCATTTGTTAAATTACCACAAGAATCAGGCCATATTTTCACTTTATAAAGGAACATGTCTGCTGACTGTGAGACAGATGAAGAAAAAAGAACATCCACTGTTCATGCAGCTGAAGCTAGGCACATACATACATGACAGTAAATTAGACACGTCTGCACGGCTGTTTCACATCCACATCCTTCTCCCTCTATGTTTCCTCACCTGCCTCCCAGTGGGAATCAGCTCCTTTGATGAGTAGGTCCGTGTGATGCTTTGTTGTGTTTGGGAGGATGTGCACGCTGGCCCCTCTGCCACCTGTACGTTCAGTGGAAATTTATAATGGAGAGCATTTAAACAAAGATGCAGAATCAACAGGATGACTGACTGGATGTGACACATCAGGACGCAGGACAATAGCCCAGTGGTCATCAGCCTATTCAATGCCCAGTAAATACCCCAGAGAGCCAGCATGTGTGATAGCAGTACCCTCAAAGCAGCTGATGTACTGTAAATGCAGCCATTATTAAAGCTGTTAGTCACTCTGTGCTCCCTGCTCACATGTAAAATGCTGTGAAAAACTTCATCAGGCTTCAGGCAGGGCTTGACCTCTATTCATGTGCTTCTTGTGGCATTTTGAATAGAAGATCTGTTGACCTTTAAACAAAATGCTACTCACTCAGTAGTATTTCTGAGCTGCTACAACATGTCTCTCTCTCTCTTACGCGCACACACACACACACACACACAGTTTATTTGTGGTGTACACAGCCAGTGGAAGCAGGGGGATCAATAACTAATACTTTTTCCGTTATGTCTGCATCTTATTATTCCATTTAGCTACACAAGGAGCTATGCATGGAAAATAACCCCCACCGCCCCCCCACCACCGTTAGTTGAACACATTTTTCGAGCACCCCAGATGTCCCAATCTCAGTTTTCTCTTTCATCATGTATTTCACCAACTGCTTGGTTTTGAGATCTTTGTTTTCTTAGTCATGCAGTTTTGTCTGTCTCTGCCCCTGTCGCGCTGAATCTGCTTAAAGCTATCAGTTTAAAGCTACATGGCTGATTTTGTTAGGCTCTCAACACAATGCGTGCTCTTTGGACTGGGTGTGGTGCCGTGGGAGCGTCTCTTTTAAATGTCAGAGAGGGGTATTGTGTGGGAGAAAAAAATACAGGTGCAGGAAAGTTGGACAACCAACATTTCAGCCTCCTGAGCCTGTTTTTTTTTCTTCTCCTAAGCGCTGCAGGAAAACACCTCCATCACAGCAGATGCTGAATCAGGTTCTACAAGCCCAGCTACCCTCGTCCTGACCCAGTCACATCTGCGAGGAAACCCCCCTGCTTTGTTCCAGGCCCAGACTGGATAGTGGGCACATTTCATCTGACATCTAAATATATGTACAGTCACTGTCTGAACTCTCGAGACCACAAGAGAGCCCAGAACTCCTTCTTCTGCCTCTTCACCCTCCCCACATCTCCTGCAGCTTGTTAATGAAGTATCACACAACCTCATGCATGGTTTTTCTCTCTCTCTCTCTCTCACCGCCTCTTCCATCGCAACAGGCCACATCTGGTTTCCATAAGCACATACATGTCATCACGAGGAAGAAGTGGGGGGGGGGCTGAGGGAGGAGGGGGAAGGGTGTGTATATATCAAGGGAAGTTTAAGGAGTGCTAAGACTGACTGTCGAGATATGACCATCTTTCATCATCTCTCCAAACTCTTCTCACATGTGTTTGCATGACACAATCCAGCTTCCCTTCACTGAAGAATAAAAGGAAATCCATGAGCGCAAGCATGTGGGCGTGTGTGTGTGTGTGTGTGTGTGTGTGAGTGTGTGAGAGAGAGAGAGAGAGAGAAACCATGGGTAAATAGGATACAGACAGAGAAAGAAAAGCTCCATGTCAGAGGAGGGCAAGAGGCAAGTCAGTGAGACAAAGATCAGAGAGGCCACATCAGAGGTTGTCTTTGAAAGTGGAGCTTGAAGGGCCTCTACAGCAAGTTCCTACGTGGTGGACACAAAGACCTATGTGGTTACACTGAGGAGGGGAAGGCTGAGGGGAGGGGAGGTAAAGTGGAGGCGGGGGCCATGCTTACAAAGCAAAAACATATGGTTTTTACTGCCCACTCCTCCGCATAGGATTGTCCTTGCTCAGCTGACTGGCTGGTCATGGAGGCCTATACCACTGACCTGAGCTCCACACCATACACAGGTGGTCCTCTGAGCTCTCACCAGTGGTTCTGTCAAAGACCCACAACTGTGGAAACATTGTTTTGAGTCATCTCTACATCTGTGGACACGGTGCTGTCCAGCTGTTTCACTTTAGATCTGCTGGGCTCATGGATCTTTTCCAGGTCTGGCATCTGACAGAGCTGGTAGGCTCAGGACTTGCTGAACTCAGAGAACTCTGTTCACCCTGAGGTTAAAGCTGCAGCTAACCTTACCTTCACTAGACAAGAATAAACAATGGCATTGCTTTCCATCAGTTCTTCTTGATGAGTCAAAGAATGAAGTTTGTTGAATGATTGCTGCTTAGTAAGCAGCTGCTAACCAATTTTGAGATAACTTTATAAACTGAGTTGTGCAGTGACTGGACAAAAGCACTGATTTGCACAAAGGCTCACGCATATTTGGAACTAGTGTTGCCCTCCATTGAGTAATTTCTAAACAATTTTACAAACATGGTTGAGAATTGTCATGAAACATATCGTGCAATGTTTGGACAAACAGTTTCTGATTCAGAGTTTAATATCGTGTTATGCCACAACCTGTTTATTTTCTTTCTTTCTCAGAATTTGCAGCCTTCTCTAGCAGCAGATCTGAGTCAAACTTCCAGGTAATGATATGAACACATCTCAACAGCTGTTGACTTTGGTGTTTGTCCTTATAGACATGAGCTGCTCAAGTCTTTTGGTCAAAACTAAATAAACAAATCAGGCTTTAAGAAACTTTTTAACCCCAGGTGATCTGTTTTAAGTGGACCGGTGGAAATCCAGTCGTCCAAAAGCAATCAGCAGCTGATCAACCAGGGCATCCTAGAAAAAATAGGGGAATTTCCACGATGATGTACTTTTATTGTGTAAGAGGTTTTTTAGTAGATTACATTAAACTGTGACAAATCTGAAGTCACACTTTTGATGTGGTGGTTTTCCAAAGTTGCATTTTTCAGCCTTAATAAAGCACCACCATCTGGACGACTGGGCTCATGTTCCTCTGAAGAGCCCATTCCTACACATGGACAGGAAATATCCACCAAGATTTATGATGACTAGAGAAAATTGTGCATGAATTATAATGTTTGCATTCAAGGTAATTGGTCAATATCTTAAAAACTGCAGATGTTAGTAGTCTATCTCCAGCTTTTGATAAGCTTGGCCCAGTGATGACAGATAAAAGTTCTTGTGGTAATCGGACCTTCAGTTTTGCAGATGTTCAAAAACTGTGTTTTTTAATGCAAAGCTGAGAAAAGAAAAATCTGATGGCAGAGTTTATGGTCTATCTGTGAGGCTTTTTGTAAAGCAGATTGAGCTAGCTTCTGTTTAATGGAGCAAACCTGACTGGGCTCATACTTCTTGGGAAGAACTTGGACAGCATTTCTGGTTGTTATTCTCACTGCAGCTCACAGCACAAAAATAAATAAAAAAAAAATCAAATCAAATCAAAACAATACACTGGTACAAAAAAATAGGGTCCTGCGCATTTAGAGCATAAACCCACATGATACTGATAAACAAGCCCAGAGAGATTCTACCCCCTCAGAGTTAGTAACCTGATGACCTGATTCTGCAGCTACACTCAGTTGTAGAGAGTTTCGGCATCATTCAACTGGTTGTTTTGGTTTGGGGCTCTGTAACTTAACTGTTTTGGTGCACTCCTACTGCTGTAATCAACATCATTTCCTGTTTAAGTGCACAGCTATTCTCAGCAAAAACCTATCTACCCAGCAACAAAAGTTAGCAACTAGCTGTAGATCATAGAGTCAGCTATTTCCCTCAGGAACTGATGAGAGACTTGTGTATTGATATTCAGTCTCATATTCACAGACACATTTCACAACACTTCAAGTATGATGTAAGGTTGCACTGGGTCTTTTGACCTTTTGTCTCTGACTACATTTTGTTCCTGACAATAAATTGCTTCACAACCGTAGGCTCATTGATAAGCCATTATTATCTTGCCTTCTCTACTTTTAGTGCAAAAACAATATCCAAGCTCTCAATAGGAGCAATCTTTTCTAACTTTCTACTTGGCAAGAATATCACTTTGCCCTCAAGTTCAACTTATCTTCAAAACCACCAACTGCCTGGCTTAAACCAACCGACAGATGCTCCGACACACATACATGCTCACATACATCCTATTCTCACCGAAAAACTATCCTCAGGATGACAGATAAACAGTCATTAGAGGTGGAAGACAAAGTCTTTTTCAAGTGTTCTCATTCCAACCAGGCTGTCCCACTTAGAAATGTCTTCTTGGGCTGCCAGAGAGATGCCAGGGGTAAGGATTCACTGGTCCTCACAGAGTCCAGACACACTGAGTTGCATCAGGGCAGAAAAATGTTATGCTCAGCGACCATAGAGCTGTAATTACATAGAAGCACTGCTGAGCTCTGCAGGATGAACGTCAAGACTTGAAGAGATGGAACAAGGCAACAGAAGTGGGAAGAGGGCAAATGCATGATTAACATGGAACTAAAAGAAGGAAAGGGTGGGCAACGCAGAGAGAAGTTAAAGAGGGTAAACACTCCTAATTCAGAGGAAACCACAGGGTTAGGATAACAGCTTAAAGAAAGAAAGTGCCACTGGTCGTTATCTTGACAGGGCAACGGGGAAAAAAGATTATTTGCCAAAATAGAGACAATGGATATTGCTGATAAGTTGTATGTGTAAAATATTTTCTCATATTCTGAGTTGAACCTGATTGCATTTCATCAAATGTCATAACTGAGCTGATCCACAATGTGGTGTGACTGACACCTTGTGGATTTTAAGTGCAACCACCTATTTAACTTACAACATGTGCTCTAAGCTTGAACTAAGCTATTCCCAAAGCATTTACACTGTTGTAACCGTCGTCCCCACCAACAATGAAAAAAAAATCCACTCCAAACTCCCTCAGCAGGGAGAAGGGAAAAAGAAACATTGCAATAATTTCAAACTTCAATTTTTTATTATTTGTACATTCACCACTGATAGGCGTACTCAAAGAAGAAATTAAAAAAAACAAAAACAAACCTTTGTACTAAATGATAAAATAACGATTAAAAAACAATATTAAAACCATTGGTGAGAAAACTCATAATGCAACCTCCCCTCTTGGGCCTGTATGGACTCTACAGGGTAAGAGAAGTGGAGGAAGAGGAGGAAAGGAGGGAGGAAGAAGAGAATCAATGATAAGGACATAATTATAACTTGTGTCAGGTGCGACAGACAAATATTCTCTTCCGCAGAGACTCGTCTCATCTCTTGAACTAAACAGAGGGAGAGACAAACACTGCATTGCCTTAGTAGTTATTCCACATCTGTCCAAAAATACCCCCGAGCTGCCTCATTAAAAGACTTGATTTTGATTAATCTTATATGTCTGTACAAAAAGCCAAAAAGCCAAACACACTTATTCCAGTATGTTCAGATTTATGCCAGCCTCTGTGCACAGGGCTGCGTTTTCTTTAGACAGGACTGGCAAGGAGAACCTTGGACTACATGCAGCAACAAAAGGATTCTTCATCCAAACTGCAGAGCTGTTAAAACACTGAGGCGATGGCAATAATTGATTGCAAATCATAATTGGCACCTACACTTTGTGGGGAACGTTGAGGGAATTAATCAAAATTACCCAGTGTGCCATACTGCTATGCCGGTCAAAGCAAAATCCAAAGAAAAAGAGGCAAACGTATAAAGAAAAATATATATCAAACTTTGACAGGAGCAAGACGTACAGCACTCTGGGAAACAACACTGCAAAAAACCATGGTCCCCTTTAAGCATGACTGTGTAGGTGTAGATGTGCTTAAAAAAAGGTGACAATTTGCGAGATTGTGATGACATCAGTTGGTCCTCTGTTGGGTCTTAGTTGTAACAAAGTACATGTAGTGAAAGGCAAATGGAAGAGGGTGGTCTCTGGGACAGTTCCATCAGATGATTTGCCATTAACGTCGCCTTTCTCGTGGGTCGCTGCGGCTGCGTGAGCGTCGGCCCCCGCCCGCCCCGCTGCCCCCCGGCCTACGGTAGCCATCCCTGCGTTTGTCATTTTCCCTCTCCCTTTCCCTCTCCCTGTCTCTGTCTCTGTCTCTACCTCGGTCTCTGTCTCTGTCTCTGTCCCTCTCTCTGTCTCTGTCCTTGTCCTTCTCACCCTCACTCCGGTCTCCTGTTGTGCCACCTCCGGCTTTCATCCTCTCCTTGCGCTCCTCTTCCCTTTTTTTCTCCTCCTCCTCCTCTTGCTCTTTCCTCCGTTTCTCACGCTCCTTCATCCGCTCTGCTCTGGCTGCTTCTCGCTGAACAAACTAAAATGAAGAAGACAGCCAGAGTGAGACTTCCATATGTTATTTGAATGAGTCATCTAGGTCATGTACTTCAGTTACCCATTAGAGCACCAAACACTCTGAACTGGTCTGTGTCTCACCTGTTCCTCTGTGAGTGGAAGCCAGTATATGCAAGGAGCCGCTTTAGTTTTGCGGAACAGGTCATCGAGCAGCTTGGCAGGAGGATCCTCAGCTGCTTTCTCTGCCAGAGAAAACAGTCAGAATGTTTAACACAAGTCTATTTTAACTCTAAGGTAAATACAGTCTAATCACATGACTTCATGTCTTACCCTTCTTGTCAGGCTTCTTCTCCTTGCTCTTTCCCTCTCCTTACGCCGTCTCTCTCGTGAGCGCGACCTTCGTGGACCTCCCTCCTTCTCTTCTCCGGGTTTCCCAAACTCTCTCACCTTGTCACGATCCCACTCCCTCTCCGCTCGAGCCCTCTCCCTACGCTCCATTTCCCGCTCGCGCTCGGCCCACTGGTCTCGCTCAGGGAGGAGCGAGGGAAGGCCTGACGTCCGACCACGGCCAGAGGCAGGCCCTTGCTCCTCAGCTCCAGGTCTGTCAGCTGCACCCAAGCCTTTGTGGAAGTCCAGCTACAAAGCAGAGGTACGGCAAGGCCGTGGATATTCTCAGGCTCCAGATGGCTGAGCATTGTGAGCTCCAGAGACAAAAACAGACAGATGATAAGAAGCTCTTACCTCATCTTGCTGGCAGAAGTCCACACTAAGGACTTTTGGGTTGCTCTGAGGCCATTTCACTCCATGAAGAGCTTCCCGTGTGGCAACAGCCTCCTCTGAGCTAGTGTACTGAACAAAGACATAGGATGATGAGACAAAAAACCTTCCACAGGAGAGAAGACCTGGTTCACACATGCTGGCAGTAACTTACAGTGACGTAGCAGTGAGACTTGATTTTGTCAATCCAGAAGCCGTCCTCCACCAGGGTGCCAGTTCGGCTGAGCAGCTCCTTAAGCTGCCCCAAAGTGAACGGCCTCACCTAAACAAACCAGTGTGTAGCAGTTACACAACAAATATAAAAACACCAAGCATGTATATCAGGAGGCATATTGAATCTATACTGCACAATAGCCTGAATAACAACTAGAAATACAAACAATTTCTATGGATATCTCTTATGCATGTGCCTGAGGTGAGCTGGGCCTGTAAAAGACAGTGAGCAGATGACAACACCTACTGAGGCCCTAAGACATACCCAACAGATGATCCTGGGAATATTTAAAATCCTGAGTCCAAAAATAACTGTGGCCTGATTGTAGAGTTTTATCAACAAGTTCATCATTATATATATAACCACTCTGATGTCCTCCACATATGTGCCACACAATGCCACTGTCATTGAAAACCTATAACCAACAGGATGAGAGCCTCCATGACAATGAATGAATGACTGGCTAACCCTGTTCTCTATCTACTCTTCTTGATGATAATTTGAAATAGTTGTTTTTAGTAATAAGAAACGATTCCATCTCTACCCAACCCTGGTTCTGATATTCTAGTAAAGTTCATTGTCCACAAACTTCAAGCAGCAGCTTTTCACTTCTAACTGGTGTTGATTGATATTTTACAGTTTGGAACATTAATTCAATTAATTGATACTGGATTCAGAATAGATGAAAAGTTACTAAACTCTGACCATATTAGCTTTAATGTCTGTGACCAGAATGAAATGATGCACAACAACAGGTGCACAAAAAGTAAAGCAGCTTGTTGTCTTACCAGGTTGCAGATGTGGACAATGTTGGAGACTTTGCCACGAGGTGGTGAAGGCTGGCGCGCCGTGCGAACAGGGTCATCGATTGTGATAGAAACGCCTGTTTTCTGTTGGCTGATGGAGCGTCGAATGAGGGTGTCGCTGGGGGTCACTGGGATACACAGCGTAGAGAAAGTAAATAATACAGCGCTTACAATGTAAAGAGTGGAAAACTTCAAAAAGAGACAAAAGTTCAAATCAATTCAAACATTTCAGGATGTTTCATGGATCTAACGAGATAAAGATCATTTTGTGATGGTTTTATTACCAGTGTTGATTTCTACATCATGGCTGGTATGTGATGGTGAGTGTGTTTCCACTGCTGCAGGAAACGAGGTGTCCATTTTCTCTTCATGCGCTCTTTCTCCTCGTAGATCCTCCTCGTCCATGTCCTCATGTCTGCTCCTCTTTGCCTCTTTCTGGCCGTTCTCCTGGCTCTCTGAGTGCACCACCTGCAATCAAAGACATCAACATAAGCAATTCTCAGAAAGTTTACGTCAGTCTTTCCTGGAGAGCACCTTACACATCACAGTGAGGGCAGTTCTTATTGTATCGTATCAGAGAGGAAGTTGTAGACTGGCCTGCGTGACGGTGCGACGGATCTGGAGGTCCTGGTCAGAGCGCTCCCTCTCTTCATCCTCAATCCCAGAGAGGACGGCTTCCTCTGGATGCAGATCCACTATTGCCTCCTGGCCGAGACACGGCCGGATGTCTGGGATCAGAGACTGAGGGCACACAGAAGTCAGAGACTGTGCAGGTGTAACCACAACATATGATCATATTAGTAGGCTGCAAGTACCTTAAGCGAGTCTGTGGTGATGCTGATGGAAGGTTTCTTAGCAGTAACAGCTGTGCTGGATCCCCACCTCCTCTTGCGACCAGCTGCACCCCCAGACTCCTGCTCACTCTCTGCACTGACGGGGGACAATTTGTTGCCTAGTAAGAGGAGGGAGAAAAATGCTTTTAATTCTCAGACATATGGTACATCTGGTGTAAACAGATGTACATATGGTACATCTGGTGTAAACATAGACCAATACAACATAAATACATAATTATAAAAGATCAAAACGATGAAAAAACTCATAATCTGTTACATTTGTTGGCAGAGACCAAGTTGGGAAAGTGTACTCACTGCTAAGAGAGATCTTACGAGCTGAGAAGGCCTTTGGTGTCTGAAACACAAGGAGATAAAAAACAACCCAAGATACATGGGAAAGGTGAGAGGCAGACACAGAACCCAGGGACAGACACAAATGGTCAAAGACAGGCTGGAGGAGAAGTGGAGTAATAACAGAGAGGGGGGCAACTATGGACTGAGAGTGAATGATAGAAACTGCTGTGCAGAGTATTAAGTCAGCTTTACTGATGGCACCAAGTTGTGCTGTTCTGTGTTGTGATAATTAGTTGATAATCTACATTCATACATTCCTGAAATAGTAAACTGTAGTTGCAGTCTCTATCAAACAAACATCTCATGGAAATACTGCAGTTTAAATCCCTGAGCATTTTCAAAACTTTATGTTCAAATAAACAATTATAAAACAGAGGTTTAGAGAAATTTGGCTTAAACTGCAGTACTCCGATAATTAACATTTTCAACAAAACGCTGCTTCTCCCACCAAAGACTACTGAGAGAATGACTGGAAACTAAGCATTTTCAAAACAACTGTATGCAATTAAAAAATTGGGTAAACATCTACTTATTCCCTGGTACCACTGACACCTGATCCTTACTGGTTTGGATATGGCCCAATCACGACTGCATGTACTGTATCTAGGCAACAAGGTCCAATCAAAGGTGGCTGAGATGTTTGGATGGAAATCTGAAAGCTGGTTGGCTGGCAGGATGGGTTCAATAGTTCACTGGGGTAGGTGCTTGGACATGCTTTTGTCAAAAGCAGTCATCCTCAGGTGTTTTGGCATTAGTCCTTTTAAAGATGTAGAGGCAGTAGTAGACCAGATGATGAGTTCTGTCAATAGTCACTGTGCACGCAAATCCAGAGGTCTGATTTCAGTGTTCAGTTGTATTTGAGGAGCAGTAACTTCACACTGAGAGTCACAAAATAGCAGAAATCTGGCAATGCTTGTGGCAGATGGGAGATTAAATGACAAGTCCTTCTTCAATTCACATAAAAACTCTCAAGCTCAGCAAGTCCAGATGAAAGACTTGGCCTCTTTGAAAACTCACATCATACCGCAGAAATGCACATGCTGGAGAAATATGAATCCCATTCCAGGAGGAGAACAAAATCCAAAATGTCCGTTGTATGCATGTTGCATGAGAATGTTACAGTTCACCACTTTAAATGTAATGTCCCTTTAGTCCCACATTTCTTTGCGAGTGGGCTGAACATGTCTCAAAGTGGAACGACCCCAAAAACTACTCGGGCGTTGAAGAGGGCTTCACAGCAGCATCGACTTGACGTGATGTGAGCGCACTTGTTTAGCTGTCTTTTCTCCAAGTTGACTTTGAGGTTGCAAGGTCACATAGTAGATAAAAGGCCAAGAGAGGTGAGTGACATTGACTAGCCAACACCTTCTTTAAGTCTTCTAGTCCAATCAATTACTCTTGCTAGCCATATCCATGAAAATGGGTCAGCCTTTGTTGCCAGGAGTGTCCCTCTGCAGTGCAGCCTCGGGGGCTTAGCTGTGGTGAGCTCTGGATTCTTGGGGACAGTGGAACAGGTGCAGCAGTAGCAGTAGTAGGAGTAGAAGTAGAAGTGGTAGTAGTTCAGAGGTAGTATGCAGGTAACCAATAGGGGCAATGGAAGAGGCATGAGCACCTTTATAACAGAGCAATCATTTGGGGTTTAAACATCAGCCACAGTGAGAAAATGCCCTTGCTGTTTCTGCCTATGACAGTGGCAACAAAGGTTTCACAAACAGCCAACTTAAAACTGTAACTTCCTACACATATTCTAACACTTGTGAGACTGGCTTATTAAGCCATCAAAGTGAAACACCTTTAGAGGTAAATCAAAAATCTCCAACAAAGAACACTGAGATACAATCAAATGGCCTATGGTGTGTTGTATTCAGGTTGATCACAGAAAACTATGCGTAAATCAAAACAGATGCAACTATATAGACTGAAATGGGTCCATCCATCCAAGTCCTTGGCTACTAGCAGCTTTGAGAACCAAGATGATTCATGATTCTTCAGGTGCCTTACCTCCTCGCTGGTGTCTGAAAGTTTCTCAGGTTCTGCCATAGCAGTCTTCTCCTCCTGCCTGTTTGGTGTCAAAAATGCATAAAAGCAAGAGGGGTGGGAGAAGAGGAAAAAGATTGTTAGGGTGGAAAGGAGAGGAAAATCTTGTTTATGATTTACTTTAGAAACAGGCAACAGAAAAAGAAGCAATACAAAATGTAACAGCATTAATTTATAACATCATCAGTAAACACAGATATGAACTTCTTACATGTCAGTTCACCTGAACTCAGAACTAAGGATACTGACAAATTTAATTAAGTGAAGTGCACATAATCTGTGATTAAACTGACTTGCAATGAAAAGTACTATAATACATGTACGTCATGCAACATTTAATATGGATATGAACTTCCTTTTGACAAAACGCGAGCCGAGGAGGGAAAAAAAGATGTATTAAAAATCCCCGCGGCAGAAACTAGTCCAGTGAAACACAAACAGCAGCCAGGTGTCGGTAAGATAACTGCGCCTTTAACGCATCACGCGGTCGACCACAGTCATTTCTCAGACGCGTTTGTGTGAATGTGACAGAGCAGAGAGCAGAGTCTAGGGAAGCACCGGCGCCGCAGTCCTCCTTCACACCGAGCCCGCCGCTCCACCACAGCTACACAACACCTGGCAAATGAGCGCGAGCATCACGTTGTCATGCCAGCCTCATGCGCGCACACGTGAACACGTCCACTCATTCCGACTAAAATTAACTTGGGGGTGGGGGGGACCTAACAGCAAAGAGACGGTGTGCTCGGTTAAAACGCAGCACACGGGCTGCTGCTGAGACTGCTGCTAAAAACGACTGCGTCGCAACCGACGAGCCACCTCTGCTCACTCCCTCCTGTCGTCCTCTCACCAGAGACTACTCCGCTTTGGACACATTCATGTCCGCACTCCGCTGTCAAACAAAGCCTGCGACGGTCAAAGCCTCGCCTGCTGTTTCACTGAGCCGCTGTCTGGAGGGGGCCACAGGCCGGCATTGGCAGCTAAAACCATCGACGGAGCACAGCCATATTGCAACGAGTGAAAAAAAAAAAAGATCATGTATTAAAAGGACCCGCATCTTCTCAGCCACACCGGCTTTAAGGCAGCCTCATCAATCGCCTGATGGGAAATTCAATACGAGCATCTATTAGCACACCACTGTATTGTATTTATAACTCATATTTATGGTGGCCTGATGGGATCTCTTATGATCTGATGGCAACTATCAAGTAACACCTGTCATAGAAACAACGACCACTAAATTACCTCAGCATCTTACACCATCAAGCTTTTACACGTGATCAAGATTATCCCAACAACAGGGACTCCTTTTCCACCTTTTTTCATTATATCACACATGTGGAAGCTCTGGAGATCCTCAGTGGCATTGTGGTGTGGAGGCCATTAATTAAAGTGAAGCCATGTGATAGACACTTATTGATTCTTCTGAGGTTTTGATAAGCCTGGTGTTTGGAGTCACGGCTAAATTGTAAAATTAATTAACACAATCTATAACCATGGTAATTCCATCTGTCAATGTGGAGTCGACACTGTGTCAAATTTACAACTGGGAATCTATCCAACCACTTATTCCTATCATTTATTCACACACAACGCCTTTAACTGCAACATTTAACTGACCTCATCTGCAAAGTTGAGACCTTCACTCAATGTGGAACTTGGCTTTGTTCCAGGCTGAACAGTTAAATGATCATTTGGCTCACACTCATTACAGACTGGGCTCACTGCTTCTGTCCAATAATGTGCACTTTGCTATGACTTACGAGCCATTCATAGTAAGAATGTCAACATCTACACATTCAATCAGAGTTTTCATTCAAATGCTACACAAACTATAGACAAATAAAATATATTCCCACTGGCATGTGAAATTAACAAATTATGTTTATATGAAAAAGTACCAGTGCCACAGAATGTCAGAGTACCTCATTTTGACAAGATAAATTAAGAGCAGGTCCTCAAATAGGATCATAATGAGGGCACTGGAATTTAACACAATGTAACAAAATGAAATGTTAAGGTTCCTTCAAATTAATGAACCATTTGCTCTGGAAGCGTATCATGAGTGTAATCCTTTCTTGTAAAAGGGATGTATTCCTGTTCATATATTGCTAGATAAGGTTTCAAATATAGTCTTAACAGGCAGTACTGACAACAACCAACCAATCAGATACAGAGTATCCAGGATGAGTGTGAAAATACTGAAAAACCAAATTAGTTTTGGCAATGATAAATCAACTTTCAATCAACACCATTTATAAAATGAGCAGAACCCCTGTCTGTTTTAATAGCTTCTGTAACACTGGTGAGTCATGACTGGCTTTTGTTGAGGAGCTGAATTAAAACAAATGCACTGTTGTAGTTCACTAAACATCAACACTCTGGACCATCACCAAACATCCTGTTGCAGATTGAAGTACTTTATAGAGACACTTCAATTCACTTTGGTGAGTAACTGTGGCACATGCAGACAATGAGTAGGACGTGTTTTAGAAGTCCAAGACTGACAACCAGACCTTTGCTTGTCCTTTTCCTCCTCTCCTTCACTGTGCTTTCTTTTCCTTTGTGTCTCCTCTCGGGATGGAGCCTCAATGAAGGGTTTCTGGGGATTTAAAGGAGCAAGAAATGAATACGGTGTGAAAGATGTCTCGCATGATCAAGTCAATGATGTAGTGAAGGTAACACCCCTAAACAACTAAACCCTAACCCTAAAAATGAAGGGCAGATAAAAGCCATAATGAGATTTGTCAGTTGCATAACTAGATTTCAGATTTAAAGAAAAACAAAAGAGAGATTTTTTTTGTTTTTTGTTTCACATTGGTTGGCACAGATGTTAAAAAATCTGGTGGCATGTCAAAACAAGTAACAGACCTTGGTGTGACTGTCTCCATCAGCAGTAGTGTTACTCTCTCCAGACGTCTCTCTTTTGCGAATGGAGGCTTTTGGGATTTCCTTTAAGCCCTCAGCCTGAGCCTCTACTGTCGCCCTGTCCTGTGGCGAGGAATCTCTTCCAGGTTTCCCATCCTTACAGAGACAGACAGCAGAGAAACATTTTAATGCATCAAACACATACACATGTTGTTATACATGCAACATCCATGTGTCTTTGTATGCAGTGTTGCCTACGTAATCTACATACTACTTGTGCAGCTCCAGCCAGTGATCCTCATGCTGTCAACACACCTTCAGAAGTGTTTGCATATTAAAAGCCAGCAAGTGCTGAGTACATAACAAAGGATATACAGATCTAATGTAGGACACAACTGTTGAAAGAGCTGGTGAAGACAGTTTTAAATGTAGGAGAAATGCAGGGGTCACATGACCATTCTACAGAATAAGATGCCCCTATAACTTAACATTTCCACTTCCACATAATGCCAGTCAGTGTTGCTGATAAATCATTTCCATAGCCTCTCACATTGTGGGGGTGAAATACTTACCAGTTCCATTTCCCCTTAAATGCACTGAAAACTATAAACAATAGTGAGCCTAAGTCTAATCTGAAAATCAATTGTGCACCAATTTCTGTTTAGAAACAAACAAGTGTAGCAGAAAGCACAGGGACAGCACCTGCTGCGATAATACACTGTGAATGAGGACTCGATAAATAAGGCAAAATCATGCAGAGCACGCTGCCACGGTGCAGTCAGTTGTGCACAACACTTTTATGACCTGTTGCATTGAGAATACACTAACTCCAATCTTGTAACACCTTTCCTGTTGTATGAAAAACTCATGCTGTGTCTTCATCCTGGGCGGTTGCTAATCCACGCTGTGTGGAAATTCAGCACACGTCCATCTGCTGGAAATGCCAACATGCACCCTGCATGCAACTTTCAGAAACAAACCTGTGATTTTTTTCACTATGGCTTATCAAGGAGGGAACTATGTGTTTTGTTTTTTAATTTAAATTAGGCTAATAATATGAACGTGTTTCACTTCATATCACCACATGTTTTTATTTTGAGAGAGAACGTTTTTATTTCAGTGTAAAAAATATATCTAACTATTATGACTCAGGAAAATGACATGTCGAGGACAGTAAGAAAGGTTCCTTTTAAACTACTTACCCTTCTGCCTCTGGAGGTGGAGGAGGTTTCCTCTTGAGAGGATGTGGATGACCCCGAGGACCCAGATGAAGAGGACCCAGAGTCTGATTCTGATGAAGAGGAATCATTAGATGATGATCTCTGTCTTGGCTGTTTTGCCTCCTTCTTTGCATCTCTTCCTTTCCGCTGTGAAGCATCCACCGGGCTTGAAGAACGCTTGCCCTCATCCACTTCTTTTGCTTGTTTGGTGGATTCCTCAGGAGCCTGTTCAGTCTTCACCGACTCTGCCTGTGCTTTGTCATCTGACACGAGACCGTGGCCCTTTCTTTCATGGAACTCTGGCTTAGTGTGTGATCAGCAGCCGCCTCCTTCTCAGACTGCATCCCGGCAGATCCTGGAGGCCCAGCAACAACCTCCTGTTTCGATTGCATCTGTGCATGTTCCTGTTCAGCGGAGGGCTTGCGTCCTTCCTGCTGTCGCTCCCCAAGGCTGGCTGGGGAGAGGACAGGTAAGGCCAAAGGCTGGGGGGTATCAGAGAAGGTACGAGGCCGCTTGATGACCATGGAAGTGGAGGAAGATTGGGGCTGAATCGGAGAGTCCCTCAAAAACCGGAACTTCTTAAATGAGGACTGTGGCGACAGAGGTGTTGGTGACACCGATGCACCGGACTCTGCTGCTTGGGTTTCACTCCTGGACATTGGAGCGTGGACATCTTCCTGCTCTCCTGCATCAGTCGATGATTTTCTAGCTGGTCCTGTGGAGAGGGGGGGAGGAGTGGGCAGGGGAGTGAGACCAATCTCTCGGCCACGTTTGGATGGAGGGAGGTGACTCTCCCTCTCCTTTTCAGCCACCCTAGCTCTCTCTCTCTCCTGTTCCAGGGCCCTCTCCTGCTCCTCCTTCTCTTTCTGTATGGCTTTCTCTTTCTCTAATCTTTCACGTTCGAGGGCCCTTTCCCTCTCTTCCTCCAGAGCTCTCTCTTTCTCCCTTCTCTCCCTTTCAAGTTTCTCCTCTTCTAGAGCTTTCTCCCTCTCTAGCCTTTCTTTCTTCTCCTTTTCAGCCCTTTCCTTCTCCATCCTCTCCTGTTCCAGAGCGGCCTCCCTCTCTGCCTTCTCTTTTGCCTCCCTCTCCCGTTCCAAGGCCTTTTCCCTCTCCATCCTCTCTCGCTCCAATTCTTTCTCTCTTTCAATTCTCTCTTTCTCCTTCCTCTCAAGCTCCAACCTCTCCTGCTCTAGAGCTCTCTCTCTCTCCAACCTTTCTTGCTGTAGAGCTTTTTCGCGCTCTATTCTCTCTCGCTCTAGGGCTTTCTCTCTCTCAATTCTCTCTCGTTCTATCGCTTTCTCTCTCTCTATCCTCTCTTGCTCCAAGGCCCGCTCCCTCTCCAGTCTCTCTTGCTCCAAGGCCCGCTCTCTCTCTATTCTCTCTTGTTCTAAGGCCATCTCTCTCTCTATCCTTTCCCTTTCTAACCTCTCCTGCTCCAAGGCCCTCTCTCTTTCAATCCTCTCCCTCTCCTTTCTCTCAGCCTCCAGAGCTCTCTCTCTCTCCAACCTCTCTTGCTCAAGAGCCCTTTCTCTTTCCTCTCTTTCTTTCTCCAAAGCCTTGGCTCTCTCCATCTCCTCTCTCTCGCGTCTCTCCTTCTCCTCTCTTTCTCTCTGTAAGCGTTGTTGCTCCAGAGCCCTCTGTCTTTCCATCTCCTTCTGCCTCTCCAGCTCCAGGGCCCTCTCTCGTGCTAAAGCTTGCTCTCGTTCCTCTCTTTCTCTAGCCAAGGCAAGTTCCCTCTCCTGCCTCTCGCGCTCCAGAGCCTGTTCCCTCTCCTGCCTCTCGCGCTCCAGAGCAAGTTCTCTCTCCCTCTGTAAAGCTTTTTCTCGTTCTTCTCGTTCTAGGGCCTGCTGTCGCTCAAGTCGCTCTTTCTCCAAAGCTCTTTGCTTTTCCTCTCTCTCTAATGCAAGAGCTCTTTCACGCTCTACCTCCATTGCACGTTCTTGTTCAAGTTTTCTCTGCTTCTCCTGCCTTTCTAACTCAAAAGCCTTTTCTCGTTCTATCTCAGAGTCCCTCTCTCTGTCCCTCTCTTCTGTTGCAGTGGCCTTGAGCACACTCACGGGTACTTGAATATGGGCCAACTGTGCTCCTGTGACACCCTGGTTGGTGCCTGGAATCATGGGAAATGGCACATGGCCCGCAGTGCTGGCTGTGTGAGTGATGGCAGATACCAGACCCTCTGGAGGTCCTCTGCCAGGGAACGATGCAGCTGAAGGCGAACTGCTATCCTGCCTATCGCCTTCCCCATCGCCGCCATGCCATCCTGCTCCAGAGAAAGCGCCTTCAGACTCCATTTTACGCGCCAGAAGGGTCAGGGGACCGGGCTTGCGTTCGGCATGTCCACTCCTCTGTGGCTCTGGGCTGCTACTGCGGCTGCCACTGCTGGAAGAACCAGAGCTAGAGGTACTGGGTGAGTGCCTAGCTGGGGCTACATCTGGACTAGGGGGGCTCTGTTTAGGGGTGTCAGGTAAGGGGAATGACAACTCTGGAGGCGGGGAGGGGGAGGTGTTGGCTGGCGAAGCTGAGGAGACAGAAGGGAAGGGATATGTTGCTGCTGGGGTTGACAGGATGCTCCAGACCTCTCTCTGGTTGCTGGTGCTCTGGCTGGCTCTCTCAAGCTTCTCCTTCGAGCACCGCTGTCCCAGTCATCATCATCACCATCCTCCTCTCCATCCTCGCTATCCTCATCGTCGCTGTCAGCTGGGACTTCACTGGATGCAGAATCCCTCTCTGGACGGAGTTCACCACCATGAACACGCATGGCGACAGAGCCAGAAGCCGGAGGACCAGACATGTCAGCCCCCTGGTTCCTGTTACTCTCTCCTTCATTCCCTGCAGCGAACATTCCCTCTCCACCAGAGGGGCCAGGTGGTTTGTGCTGCTCAGCCAATGCTGGTGAAACATCCTGATGAGAACAGAAAGGGAACTGAGGCTTGTTTTGTCATGGATTTTCACAGTCATATCTAGAAAATCTCTAGATACAGTTTACAAAATGACACCGATGGCAATGGGTTAGAAAAAAAAACACATTGTGACATCCTACCTGGGCTTGAGGAGGACCTGAGGTACTGTTGTTAACTTCTGCATGATCCTCTTGCTCTGTTTATAAAAGGCAAGTAAATAAAATTTAAAAAAACAAACAAAAAAAAAAACATTTTGCGTTCTGACCAAAGGTAAATGCAGTGCCACATTTACCTGCAGTGCTCAAACAACACCTACCATTTGTTTCATATGCTTCACGAGCCTCTCTCTCCAGACGTTGCCTCAGGAGCTCCTGTTGTTTAGCCAGATACTGCTTGATAAAGCTGTTCTGGCTCATTTCCTCACCAATCTAAAGTCAGAGAGAACATTACATATAGGCTGCAAGTGTTGAAGGCTAATTATACATTCTTAAAGCTGACATATTTTCTTCAGTTTTGTGTAGAAGGTCATTTCATGCGGCTTTAGCCTTTTAACGGAAAGTAAAAGCACTTTCGGGAACAGTTACCTGAGAGTTTGGCTGCAGTCCAACATGAGCGGTGGAGGTCCTCTGGAGATTCTCCAACATAAGAGCCTGTTATTAAGACAAGGAATTGTATTCATTCAATGTAAATAACAAGCAAATATTTTTCAGAGTTGAGGAGCTGACAAGACTGGTTTTACTTGTCAACATCCATGTCATTTTTGTCAACCTAGTTATTGTGTACTAAACAGTATTCATTTTAATTATGACTGTCAACGTTTCAATCCTTTGCAAAGCACTGTGAGTCGCCAAGGGCCATTGCATCAACATAGAAGGGACAAACAGCCCTCAGCATCACTGCCTCAAGAATTTTAGGTTTGGAGATTTTTGCCATTAATACAGTTTAAAGTGGTGGGCAACCAGCAAACTTCCCTGGTCAGAAGCAAATCAGCAATATGGTTAAGTTGTTAGGGTACATTCAGACCCTGAGGGGCAAGTCAACCTACAAGCCACAATCCAAAGAAAAGGAGATTAAGAATAATGTGAGAAAAGGCACAAATCTATGTGACCCAACCCTGTGTAAAACTGACACATTTTGAACCATTTGTCCTCTTCCACTGCTTAAATTATTTCACCCTGCACCCTTGACAAGTTGTCAACACAACAATCAATCAAGACTATACTGATGCCGTGTACATCTCTGGTTCTTTCTTTGGAGCCAGCAGGCCTCAACTGAACGCATCTGTGCAATCATAACTTCCACATTTCAGCAAAGACTATGACAGACCTCAAACTGGAAATAAGAAAGAAATGTAAAAACAACGTATGCGTCTCCAAATGAACAGCCGTGTTCATATTACACAACTGAGTCAGGGGTGTCATGGCGCCACATTAAGATACAAGACGTTAAACGCTGAAAAACAAAAGTAAACACCACTATCTATCTTCATGGTGCAATTCAGTGGTGATCGAAATAAGAAGTTAAAAAAGAAAAGAAAAGAATGGCCCAACTTTCATGGCAGAGTAGATAAGGTTGAATAAGCAACGCAATGTAAACAAACTGGCTCACACAGGACCCATGATAGCTCATGAGCATGGAGAACATTTTGGAGCAGAACTAGTCCTACATTTGGCGGAACACGAAAAAGGGTCGATGAAGATAGATTGCACTATTGCTCATTCGACACTCCGTGTTGCAGCTGATAAAAGTTAACAAAATAATATGTGTAACATCAACCTCTCGGCTAAACCCATGCATACTATCAGTGTTTGGGACAAACGCCGTTAACGGGAACATACACAGGAGCAAGCCAAGGCCACCGCTCAACTCACCGCGTTAGCCTTTGGAGCTAACGTGCTAACAGGACAACATCACCCCACACACACTTTGAAATTAGCCTCCAAGTTCTGTAAAGTCCTGGTCTTGTTAGGGTTGCCACACCTCTACTCGGTGAACACACTGATCAACCACATCGTAGTGCAATCAATGCATTTTCGGCTGGTTTGCGGTCATCAACCTCGATAACTCTACTGCTCAGCAGTAACGATACTCAGTTGTCGGCCCTCAAGAGAGCATCAGCCCGTCTCCTCGTTAACGTTAGCTCGCACCGACCGTGGCCCCGTATTTGCAGCCGAACTCACCCCCTTGAGTCTTTTAATGAGAGCATTCTTCTGTCCGCTTTTCGAGAGCCCTCTCTCCTCAAGTGCAGCTTTTAAGTCTGCTACTCGAAGAGACTGGAGCGGTCTCCCGTCCAGCGTAACGTCTTCGAGGTCCGCCATTTTCCGTTCCTCTAGTCAGTTACCAGCGACAGCGAAGAGCAACGCCTTCCTCCACGCAGCGTCATCGTCGACGACTTCCCCCTAATCAAATATCAAATAAATAAAAACGTTCTTAACATTAAAAACAGCATTCGTATTGATATCAACATGTTAATAGATGATTTCTTCACACATTATAATGAATTTTTAGTTTTATTTTATTTTTTATTTGGTGAACGGCGAACTTTGCGCAAAACGTGCGCAAGCTTGACTTCCCACACAACAAAGCTAGTTAACTGCGCACTCTTCCTGTGTGTTTGATGGTTGGATTAGCGTAACACTCGTTCAACATCGTTAAACTTCAGTTTCACGGGCGCTAAGATGATTTAACTCCACGTTTTAATAAACATGGACATACACAGTTAAGTAATGACTAGTTGACGTTAATTGTGATGTTGACCTTTAAATTCCTACTCCGGCTGTGGTGTTGTCTAGATATATGCTAAGCTACATAGCGTTATCCCCACACCACAGGAGCTGCTGATAAACAACAGCACAGGAGTGCCGACAGAAACCTATCTAGCCAAAGGTTTCACGGTTCAAGTATGTCAATCGACGCTTAAACCAGCTGCAATACCAGCAGCCGGCTAACAGCTACGGACTCCGAACAACAGACATCCAGTGTTGCACTCAATCCAGTCTCAGAGGTTTAACAGAGGATCACCGACCATGGCAACACAGCACTGGACCGGTGCTGGCAGCTGCTGCACTCCCAGCTCGGAGGACTTTCCCTCAGCTCCGCAGGGTGTAGTCAGCCCCCCCAGCCTCGAGAACCTGTCCTGCGCCTCTCCGAGTGCGGGTCAAGAGCCCATCTCCTATGTCACGCTCCAGGAGCAGCGGTGCGTCCTGAGCTGGTTCCAGGGTTGGACCGCCAATCAGAGGGAGCGGTTCCTACAGGACCTGCTGGGGAAAGCTGTGCCAGGGAAGGTGTGCACCCTCCTAGATTCACTCAGTACCCTACAGGTAGGCTGTTCACTGCACTGCCACTTCCAAATAGATGGGCAACAGTGTATTAATAATGTGTGATTTAACAACTTCTTCCTCTCTGTGCACCTTGACAAGGTCAGAGACAGACTACCCAACATCTTTGAATGTCAGCTGCGCCTGTGGACACAGTGGTTTGAGTCCTGGGGAGAGGAGGAGAGGAATCATTTCCTGCACATGCTGGAGGAGCGGGATCCAGAATTTGTTGCCCACTTTTACAGCAGTGTCGCTGGAACAGCAGGAAGAGACTGAGCCATGTTTGCACTGTGATTAAAAAAAAAAAAAAAAGCAAGTAATCATAATAAGATGTGTTTTACATATGTCATGTTGTGAGGAGTTTGTATGAGACCAGAGATATTTTAGTTTGTTTTTGTTTTTTTTCCAGAAAAATGTTTGTGACTGTACCGGGGCTTACTGTTGAAAGGTAAACCTTTCATTTTAAGCTCAGTTTGTGTGTGTAATGGGCTAAGTGGTGGTTACTTGCAATAAACAAGTTTAGCATCCAGGTGTAAGAATAAATACACTTCGAGGCTTTTTTTTATGCACTGGGCCTATTGATTAAGACACCTGGAACAACAGGAATAAGAGGACAACGACTGATCATTTTTTATACAAAGAAGATCAAACAAAATGCATTGTTGATTTTTTTGTGTGTTTGTATTGTCTAAAGCAACAGCAACAACAGCAGTGACAACAAAAGTGTTTGTAAGACCTACTCCACATTGACTGCAATTCTGTTAACTACTAGGGTGAATATGAGTGAGACCTGTACTGTACATTTGAACTTGTACAGAGCCTTTTCTTATCTTAGGAGTTAGTGAAGTCATTGGAGCTTGATTTCCACCATCTTCAACAATAACTAACAAATGGATACACTTAGTCTGTAAACCTGCAATCCACAAATGTGCATGTCTGCATTATTAAAAATATCCTAGCAAAGTACTCTGATTCCCAGTAACACCTTACCTGAAACAGAAACAGGCCTCTTACCAATGGCTCTGTATTGGTCCATTTTGTTCAGTATTATAGACCAGAAGCAGTTGGTTGGACTGAATGTAATCAATACCTTTCTTGGAGCAGATTCACTGGCCATTCCAAGGTGGTAACAAAGCTTCCCACCAACAGACACCTCCCAGTTATGTCTGCCAGACCTGCTCAGGAAGAACCACATTAAACAGGCCTTGAGAGTTGTCAAATACATTAACTGAACTAAAGTGTGACTCAGTTTTATGGATTGTCCTATCTTCCACGTTGTTTTGTTTGTTGGAGGATCTGAGGATAAAGTGAGAACAGTACATTTTTAGTGTTTAGTGTTGTTTTTTAGTGTGTGTGTGTGTGTGTGTGTGTTGATATTGAACAGACCTGAGAGTTGTCTTATATTCGGCCCTCAAGATTGTTCTTCTAAGTTTGCAAGTCTAGCATTGGAACAGAAAATAGCATTTCATCATTAATCCCTGCTGCAGGTATCTTTCCTCTATGACTGCATGAATGGATTTATTGTGTGTATGAGCATTTCCAGAGGTTTGCACATACTGTTGTAGTCGTCCATCACTCTGTATGTCTGTCCACAGTCTCCTGCTGTAGCTGGCTGTAGTCGTGCTTCTTGAGCAGCTGCTGCTAGGTCATCAACACTGCAGTCTGCTCAGCTTGTCTCTCGAAAGCTGTTTGATGATATGCACAGATAAAAAAAAACACATCAAGGAGAACATTTGATAACCAGATGCAGGGGGGCACAATTAAACTGGCTGCTTTAAGTTAACTATTATCTTTGCTCTGGTACACCTGACTGAATCTACTTATTTTATGTATGAGCAGGGAGCTAAACTTGGTGCTGTAATCATCCTGCAGGTTTTTGTCCTCCCTGGTCTGGTCTGGAGGCTCCTGCTGCAGCTGTTCGAAGGCAGTTTCCCTCTCTTTCAGCTGCTGCTGCAGGCTGTCTGCATCCTCCTGACTCTGTGGCAGCTGTCTTTGTAAATGTGTTTGATTAAATATTCAGTTCAATCACTGTCATTGGATCTCATGAACAGATGTATGTGTTGAGTGCTAATAAGGCTGCACTGAGGATCTCCCCTCAGAGTGGGTGCTGCCATCATTGCAGACATTTTGACTTACTGCATGAATCATGATAGACCAGGAGGTGAAGTGCACTTGAAGTGGCATGTTGTACAGAACTTGTTCAACATTTGAGATTTAAATGACAAGATATAAATGTAAAGATGCTGCCAGTAATCTAAGCTAACGTGGCTAATCTGGTTCTAACTAAAAGTAGCACAACCCACCAATCTGCACCTGTATGACACATTAGTATGTTGTATCTTATTTGTTAAATCTGTACAGAAAACAAAGTGTAAACATGTTGCAGTCTTCAAGGTGACTATTTCCCATTTATATGTAAGACACTGCAGTGAACAGTGCTCACCTCTTTTTGTGTTTGCCAGTTTTTTGTTCACTCTCTGTTGTGTTTTAAGTTATTCCTCTAGCTCTGAGAGAAAAGACTAAAATAACCACAACCGGATGAAAACCCAAACAGGTATCTGCAAACAGATTCCAGATGAAGAGCAATGTTCCAGGATGTTTGCCATAGAGTCTGCAGTATTTATAACATCTACTATAAATACTAAGTTCTACTATAATATCTAAGTCGACGAACCATTGGTATGTTTCAGCAGCTTGTGATGCCTGTTTTTCATCTTCTTCAGCTGTAGGTCAGTGATCTCCACTAACAGAGACACAGAGTTATTTTGTGCTTAAATGAAATGATTTATTAAATACAAACTAAATACAAACATCAATTATGCTTGCATCACAATGAAACTGTTGTTTTGCTCTTTAGTTGTCTCAGCATTTGTTTCGGTGGGGTATATAATTTTTCATCTCCCAGTGGTTTGATTTTCCATTGAAGCTTCATGATTTGAGCTGCTTGAAAGGTAATTAATAATTTTCCTCCCAATTATGTGTTTTCTCACCAAATCATCTCACACAGATTATTGATCGTTAAGTCACGTGAGTCCAGGATCAGCATCTTTTCTACTATTCCAGTTTCTGATGATCTCCGGTTCATTCTCTGAGACTTCAACAGACAGAATGATGGCGGTTTGGTTTCGTATACAAAAATACCCAGTAAAATGGAAGATTTCCTGCAGCTTCCCACCTTTAATCTTGTCTAAAAGATCTCAGCACTGACTCTCCTCTTGCCTCTTTCATCTCACTGAATGAAGACCTGAAACACTAAAAACATGAACAATCAATAAAAACTGTGTATCATGTGCTTGAGTGCTTCTTCATTTCAGCTCCCCATTTTTTTGGACCGATTCATTCTTTTTCTTTAGTTGTCCTTGAAGCTCTGCAGAAAACAGAACACACTGTGTTCAACTTATGCTCTTCATGCATCACTATCATTCTTCAGTAGTGACTTTGTGAATCAGCCTCACTGTGGTCGTATATATATATATATATATATATATATATATATATATATAGTAGAGAACAGTAGAGCTACACTTGCTGTATGAGACACACCTCTTTTGTCCCATTTTAACACTTTTTTTTATGATTTTTTAAAAAATACATCTCATAAAGTAAATATGAGCATTTTAGCTCAATGGCTTCCAGGTCATGTGGCTCATCGGCTCAAAATCAGTGCAGGACCATAGTTGTTTTATAAGACACACCTCTTTCTTTCTTAAATAAATAAATAAATAAATAAAAATAAAAATAAATAAATAAATTAAAAAAAAAAAACGCTGTAGTGAGGGACCGCTGACTTCCCCAGCTGTCTGTCAGTTGTGTATTTGCAATAAAGTCTGCAATAAGGGCGCACGTGAAATGTTGGAGCGGCTGGTTTGACTAGGCCTGCGCGAAACGAAAGATGGCTGGCCTGACTCCAGTAATATTAGGTTCTTGCCACTATCAATAGGCTACTAATTCCTCTATCTGTCATTGGCGCCTGCCTCGTACAGTGGGGTTTGTCTGTAAACTGCACTCACAAGATGCACTTGTGTTTAGGAGGGTTGCAGCGCCATCGTGTGATGAACCTCCGACAGCGTGATTTCACTAGTCGTTGTGTAAACTGCGGTCAGCTGAACCACGAAAGCCAGCGCCGGCACCTCGATTTGAATATTATCTGGTTTCAACAAGAAGAGAGCACACAGAGGCCGTGCAGTTCGACAGCGTCGGTAGTTAAATGTAACACGTCTTTGACGGCTGACTCATTTCAAAACGTGAATATATTTTCTGTGGGTGGACAAGTTATATTGGTCTTTCCGAGGAAGGAGGTCGTCAGATGGTCTCGTCTTCTCGCGATAGTACGGTGAATACGGTTCCTTTCCTTGGGAACCTTTAACAACTGTGTAGCTCCAGGCGGTTGGCCATTATTCACACCGGTTATAAAAACAACGTTGATATTGTCACCGATATATTTCCTTGTCGGTTTCGGTGTAAGAAACATCTTCTCCACTCCAGTGACTACAGTCAGCACTTATTCTGGGGTAAGCTATTGTTCTTTTTTCATGCATTTGAGCACGTGTGGTCATTTGTAAAGTTTTATAAAACTGATGATGAAGTCTGAAATACAGTTTTGAATCTAATGTAGCTGAAGCCAAGTTTAATGTTTTGATTAAGTCGTGTAGGGGCGTGGCAGTTCATTAGAAAACTCTGACTGCATCACTCGAGTTATGTCAATATATTTTGTTATAATGAGAAGAACTTCGTTAAAACAGAAAAGAGTAGTTACTAAAAATATCACTGAGCAAATATATCCTGAGTACCAGAAAAACTTCATGACCTTATGACACAAGGGTGCGTTTTTATTGTGAGTGAATCGACCTTGTTATAGAAGATGTTGTTGGTGGAATCAATACACCTCTGATATTTATATGGTAAACTTCTGTTGGTCTCATATTACAGTTAACAGTAGCCTTACTGTGGTATTTCACCAAGCGTAAACAGTTTTCCATTTGATTTGGGCAACATTCATTACCGAGGTAAATAACATTGCTGATAAATCATTAATCACTGCTATGACTTGATAGGCTTGCTATGCCAGTTTCACTGCACAATACCAGATAACAGTTGTTGTGTAAGCCAAACGTAGTTGTGTAAGACAGCCACGGATTTCAAGTGAACTATGGACAATGGACAGTGACCCCAGTTCCATTTAAGCAACTTTTATTTCCCTTTTTCCCTTGATCCCTATTTGATCTCTACTCATATTCAGATCTTATAGATCAATATTTATGTTGTGCACTTTGAGCTGACATCGTGTATTTGAGCTTACTGTCTGCATGTGCTGTTTCCTTTCCCAGAGATGGCCCTGTCTGGCTGGGTGTGTGTTGTAACTGGTGCCTCCAGAGGCATTGGCAGGGGTATAGCTCTCCAGCTGTCTGAGGCTGGAGCCACCGTCTACATCACGGGGCGCCAGGAGAAGACACTGAAAGCAACTGCAGCGGAGGTACAATTGTGGGCTTGAATTTGACAGTGGAGATAAATCAGAGAGTTGCTGGGCAGAGAGTGAAAAGCAATGTTCATTAACCTATGCCTTTATGACAACGATGCCATCAGTTTGTAATCAATAGACTAGGCTCCCAAAAATATAAACTCCTTCCTCCAGCCAGTGTTTGATGGAGGATTAGAAAACGTTATATATTACTTTGTGGGATAGTAGATGTGTTTCAAGCTGTGTCTTTGTTCCCAGGTTAAGGAGAGGGGTGGGAACTGTGTGCCAGTCATCTGTGACTCTACTAAAGATACAGACATTGAAGAACTGTTTGAACGGATCAAACGTGAACAGAATGGCAGGCTGGATGTCCTGGTTAACAATGCCTATGCTGGAGTACACGTACGTTTATTTCACTGACATGAAACAAGACTGAGTATTTACATGAAATGGTTAAAGTGCTGTACAAGTAATGTAGAGTGAAGCTGTATAAGTGGAAGGAAGCAGCTGGTAGGAGGACCACTGTGTGATTTACCTGAACATGACGCATCATGTGTTATTTCAGGCTATTTTTGAGAGTATGGGCAAGAAGTTCTGGGAAACTGACCCATCTATTTGGGATTCCATCAACAACACAGGTCTGAGGTATGTTTATGCTTTTCGTCATGTCTGATGAGTCGAGTCGACGTAATTGTCTCCAAACTGTTTAGTCATGAACTGGTATCTAGTGAGTTTTCCCTGACGTCAGCGGTTACTCAACTTGAATCTCTGTTTACATGTTATGTTTAGTAGGAATTCCCTGTGTCATTAGACTCTTTCAAAATACTGTACATAACAAAAGAAGCAGGAAGAGTGAGATGTGATATGTTTCCTGTGAAATCCATCAGTATTAATTAACATATTGTTAGAGGTGTTCTAAAACTTAGATATAAATGTTATTCATCTTATCCTATTTGTTTCTGTTGGACAGGGGCCACTATTTCTTTTCAGTTTATGCATCTCGGTTGATGGTGGCTCAGGGCCGAGGTTTGATCGTCACCATCTCATCCATGGGGGGGCTGAAATATCTCTTCAATGTGCCATATGGTGTTGGCAAAGCTGCAGTAAGAACATAAGCATATATACAGTATATAATAATATAATCACCGATTGAATTTTTGTCATTGTCAGTGTTATCTAAGCCTGTTTTGTATTGTGGTTCCTTTCCAGTGTGACAGGCTGGCGGCAGACATGGCTGTTGAGCTGAAAAGTAGGGAGTGGCCTCTGTCAGCCTGTGGCCAGGGGCAGTACAAACAGAGCTGATATCCCAGCTAGTACTGGAGAAAGAATCACCACCTGGTGCAAACTCAAAGGTAAGATGCTTCTCTAACAGCACATTTTTGTTCATGGTTACTTCTTAAGTACTTTTTGCCAAATCTCAGGTCTTTCTTCTCTTCAGTATAAAGAAGTCTTTGCAAATGGAGAAACCACAGAACTGAGTGGGAAGTGCATTGTCAACCTGGCAAAAGGTAGGATTATACTGAAGTTACTGTTATTCACAGTGAGTTCACAGTGAGATTGTTAAATGGCGACTGAAATGCATGATTCCATGTTAGAGACTGTGTGTGAGGATCATGAATGAAAAGGAAATGTGAATATTTACTTCACAAGTCGATTTACACTGTGCTCCCAAAATTTTCTACTAGTGCTCCTAAGATTTTAAGTTTGGGGCCACTGTTCCAAGTCAAAAAAAATCAGTCTGGAGCCTTGATGAAGTATTTCTCTGTGGTAGAGAAGTGCTGGCGTAACTGTGGGAAGCACTTCAGGCTTTGGGTTATTTTCTCTGGCAACATGTTACTACCACCACTGTATGATGGACCTGCAATCGCCCCTTTGCTGTCAATTACTATTTGTTTTTCATTATTTATAGTATAGCAATAAAAGCACAACACCCACAAGTAGCATTTTAGGCCTTTTCAGACTTGACCTTAACAACCACCTTGATTTATTTGATCAAAAGTGGACAACACTAAGCAACGGTGGGTATAACTTTTGTAGTCTCAACACAGTGTCATTGTGAATCTTTAAATTGGGAACAATTTAAAGTAGAGCATACTGTTACACACTTCCTGTCCAGTAAATGTAGGCAAGAAAAGCGTGACCACTTGGTGAAGTATTAAACATTTGACAAACATTTGCTGTTTAGTGTAACATATTTTCATAAACTGTCACTGTAAATGCCGAAAAGCATCATCAGTGCAACTGATTATCTTAGGGAGGTCTGGTCATTCCAAACTTGCGCTATTTTGATATGGATGTTCTCTGTCCAACAGATAAAAGTCTGATGTCACTGACTGGGAAAGTCCTAATGACTTGTGACCTGGCAAGACGCTATGGGATACTGGATGTTGATGGTAAATTTGAATTTGCTCTCCTAAGTTTTTTAAGATTTGAATATTTATGTTTTGAAATGATCATTATGTAAAGGCACTTAATTCTGACACTTTCAACATGCTTATTTACAGGGCGCAGTGTAGTTGATTACACTTCCTTGAAATTCCTCCTGACCCAGGTCCCATATCTCTCCTGGCTCTCAGCTGTGGTCCCAGGATTCCTCCGCCTGCCACGCTTTGTGCTCACCCTGGCAAGTGGCCGGTTCTAAACATTTCCTGTATCGGTACTGAAGTTGCGATGTGTTTCAGGAGATCCAAACACTAGCAAACCTATAAAAGCCTATGTCATGGTTGTTGATCTGAGTCATTATGGCTGGCTTCAGGATGACAAGAAAACTAACAAGCTTAAGCAGGGTTAACCTTATAAACTCATCTGTATATCACTATATGTATTTCACACTTGACTGTTTTGTTTTTTAAATAACTGTATACATACATTCCTTCTTGAGTACTTAATGAATGTAATCCCCTGCGGTAAACATGAAGAATTCACTACCTAATTTTCTATATTTTAACAGTAACACTAAGGTCAGCTGTGAGTTAAGCTACAGAATGTGGAAAAATAGTTATTAATATTACTGCACATAATGTATTTTTCTGCATGCAAAATGTGTAAAGCTAAATATACATTTTAACAACATAAGTTGTTTGTGTATTTTTACACCTAAAACCTATATATTTCCTATATATAGTTATATTTCTATGAAATGCACATGCATGTAACATAACCCCTACTGTGAATAAACTGATATCAACTTGCATTCAGTTACATCTCTCATTTCTTTAATAAAAGTAGATGTAAATGACATGAACATGGCATCTTTTACAGGAAGATTAGTTTCTGCAAATAGTCTATATTTTCTACTGTATAGCATCAATAGTGAATGAGAAACTGAAAACTAAAATCTGACAGACAGACATTCATGATACAAACTGAAGCTGATACAAATACAGAATATTGCTGAGGGACACACTATCACTGAACACTGTGATAAAGGACATTTACATCATGTAAAATATTTATTTTTAGTTTTGTTGTAATGAAGTTTTGTATTTCATTTTATATTTTGAAGTTTAATTTTCAAACAATAAGGTCTACATATGTTTAATAAAGATTCTGGTCTTTGCTTATTAATTTAGTTGTGCCTGAATGTATCCTTGGTTTAAAATTGGTAGAATCTGCATTTGAAATAAAAAAATAATAATAATAATGCTTAATGCTAGCAATGGCTGCGTGTTGTTAAGTCTGAATAAGCCCTAATGCTTTGATCCGAGGACCTCGGGGGTCTTGAAAAAGAGATCCCAACATAAACACTGAAAACGCTGCTATTCATTTCAGTTGAGTAAATGCGGTGTTTAAATTCAAGAGGATAAAGATTCTCATTGAAAACCCTATCAGATGTGTTGTGGCCCTGGTAAAAGGGGTGCGGGTGGGTGGTTGACGTGAAATGTTTAGCCTACTGCCACGGATTTATTATACAAGCGCCTCCTCCCTCCAATCCACGGTCTGCTCTCCCAGACTGGCACACCCACCCACCGCCACTGTGGGAGAGTCGTTGGGCCTTCTGGGCTTCCTGGTCCTCAGCTCCGCCTCGCCTCGATCTGGCCGGACAGGGGAAACACTTCTCAGTTAAAGAACAAAAGCAACAACGGACAGACCGAGGAGGACGAAGTAACGGCGACTCCGATTCAAACCCGAACCTAACGGATTTACAGATCTGAAAACCTCCACGGCAAGAATTAGCCGACGACTGAACTCACGCGAAAAGCGACAAACTTGGTCGCCTCGCATCTTTGTATTCCGCCCGTAAATCGTCGAGGTGCTTGATAAATAAGACAAGGGTCAAACAGACAGACAGACGGTATTGTTTCCCTGGTCTTCATCTAAACTTCGGCCGTAAAAGCGAAGAGGCAGAGAGGAAACTCTGTGTTTCCTTTGTTTCCCCTTCGCTCAAACGGACTTCGGGGAGAAAGGGTTGTTTTGGCATTTTCGGTAAGTTTATTTTTATGTTTCACTGAAGCGTGTCTGATGGCGAAGTGCGCCTGTGCAGTGTGAAGCGTTTTAGTTAGTACGCCATAAAGGGGGAGACACTGGACCGCTATTACCAGTGGCCCAGGGAGCAACTTTTACAGCTTTGTTACTCTAAAACAAAGACGCTGTGTGAAAAGTCTCGCAGCATATTACGATAAAATATCAAAGAGGCAGCGGAGGCCGCCGCATGAGCTCATCCCTGTGGGTTTCAGTGTGTCACGGCTGACTAATACAATAATCTCATGATTGTTAGCTATGTTTTTGGTACACTTGAACATTTCTTGCGTGGCTCGAGCGACCTAAATCGTCGGCCATGGCGTAACCTCCAAACTAAATGCGCAACATTTCCTCTGCTGCCCCAAATCAACAACTCCTCTTCCAGAATGAAGAGGATACAGTTATTTGTAAGGAACTGTCCAGTCAGTAGTTACAAACAACACAAAAGCAGGTACTGATAAGACTGCAGTGGGGATAAAGATGTCTTTTCTGGGTAAAAAGTAAATCTGATTCATATTTCCTTATAGCCTTCTGGCTCTTTAACTGAGTATCCATTGTCATATGTTGAGGTGCTGGTCCAACACCTGTTGCTTAAGAAAAAAAAAAAAAAAGTATTACATTTTTCAAACTACTTTTCTTTGGGAATATTTTCTATTCATCACTAAGTTTGTAGCATATTTAGACTTAAACTTGAGTATGACTAATGTAAACCATTTTCTCCCTCCACAGGTTTCTGTTGTGGTGTCTGCCTTTGTGAGGAGGCTACACTTATCTTTTGGGACGGAGTACTTGGAAGTGGAACAAAGCCCGGCTGGGAAGGGGTGAGAAAGTAGACTGTGATGGATTTTTCATAGATGCCCATTCCACACGCTCCCACCCTTTGTGGCCAATCCCCCCACTCACACAAAACAAAAGTCAGTCACCACACTTTGGGGGGAGGGGAACCCAGTCTGGACCGAGAGTATACGACTAGTTTCACTGGGAGTTAAGAAAAGGAGTGTAAAGTAGGGGGGGAGGGGAAACAGCTGTCAGATAATTGACTTTGAGAATGAATGAGAACAGAAACTTTTAAAAAACATTATACTCTGTACTCTTGGCTGTGTTCTTCAGAAGAAATCTTGTTTTTTCCCTGTATTTTTCTATTCTGAAGACTCCAGACAGGAAAAACACCTCACCAACTAACTTTGTGTCTCCCTTTTAAGGTGGAAGATTTTGATGTCCCAGATGGCAACCTACACTGAACACAATGGCAGAAATGGACTACTTGTGGGCCTGAAGGAGCCCTTTGAAGGAAAAGCAACAAAGACAGAATGTGAAGGAAAGCTAATAGCTAAACGGCCCTCCAAGGATTTGCGCCACTCTGCTAGCTCAGCAGAGAGCAACGCAAGCGGTGTGGCTAGTTTCACCACTAACCACAACTCTGTTGTGTGCCTGCCTCTGGTGTCAGAAGGACTGAAATTAGTATGGACACAGTCTGATCAGACCCGTGAACTTGACACAATCCCAGAGCTGGTCCAAGCCTTTAACTTATTTCCATACCCATCATCACGTGAGGTTAGCACCCTGGCCAGGCTATGTTCCTTGCCACTGGACAAAGTCAAAGTGTGGTTTATGGTGCAGAGAATTAAATATGGTATCAGCTGGTCTTCCGAGGAGATAGAGGAGACACGGCGGAAGCTGGCAGTGCCTGAGCTTTATGTTGACTCTACTGAAACAAATGAGGAAGCCAATATAAAGGATAAGAGTGAAATTTGTGAGGAACTGGCGAATGAGGAAAAGGAGGGCAATGAAGTTGAGGGTGCTCTCCCCAGTTTCACCCTCCAGAAAATGAAACCAAAGTGTGAGTCACCAGATTCCTATAAACCAGCCAAACCCTCTGTCCCATGTTTCAGTTCCACTCTTCCACCTCCTCAGGATTCATACTTCTACCGCCCACCAGCAGACACACCAGCAAGTACAGCAACTGATGTCACCCTTGACCTTTCAGAGTCATCTTCACAACAGCACCGCCATGGGCGCTACAAAAAGTCTAAGGCTCAACTCGCTGCTCTTCGAAAGAGCTTCCTGAGAGAGAATTGGCCTGCAGAGGCAGAGCTAAGACGTTTGCAGGAAGAAACTGGGCTGAGCCGCAATGACATTCGTAAATGGTTCAGTGACAGCCGTTACCAGCTTAGGGTTGGCCGAGGAAGCCTGGCAGCAGCCCAGAGCTATTCTAAACACACTGCTGTTGGGGGTAAACATGATCAACAAACTCAACCTCTTCCACTTATTACTCAAAAGACTCGTCATCTTAACAGTGTGAAGGGCAGTGAGGGAGCCCGAAGCAATGGGACTAAAAATTCACATTTCTTTCAGAACTTTTTGTCAAACACCCTGGAAGCATTTGGGGAAAGGGTTCTTGAGGCAGAAGAGTCTGATGCTATGGAGGAACTTTCTGGTGATGGTGACAGTTTTAAAGACGAGGAGCAAAGTGAAGAGCAACCCTTACAACTGACCAAGACCTGCAAGATTGAGCCAGATGTTCCACAGGAATCATCAGACCCCTTAAAGTCCTCCCCATTCTCTTCCACCTCTGGCACCCCACCACCGACTGCCTCACCTATTAAATCGCTTTCAAACAGCAACAGTACATCAAAGAAGTCAGCCCACTCAGCCAAAGCTAGTCCTTCACAAACACCCTTGCGCGTCTCAGGGGCTCCCTCATCTGCATCCACATCTCCTGCTCTTACTCCTGCTGGGCGACCAAGAAAGACCAAGGAGCAGCTGGATGTGTTAAAGCAGCACTTCTTGCGCTGCCAGTGGCCGAAAAGTGACGATTACACTGAACTTGTTAAGCTTACAGGTTTACCCAGAGCAGATGTCATTCAGTGGTTTGGTGACACACGGTATGCTGTCAAAAATGGCCAGCTACGATGGGTGAAGGGGGTCCGTGACCAGTTCTTGGCTGAGCTTGCTGCCCAGCAAAGTAGCAGTGGTTTAAGTAATGGAAGTGGCTCTGGGATATCTAATCGAGTTGGGGGTAGCCGCAAACGAAAGTCTCAAGCGAATGGAACAAGTACAGATTCCCCTGACACCCAGCCATTGATAGCGTATTACCTTTCAACAGGCTCACTACATGAAAAAGACCTTGACTCTCTATGCAAGAAATCAAGAATGAGCTACCAGCAAGTGCGAGACTGGTTTGCATCTCAGGATGTTGGGGAGACTGATCAAGACCCTATTGTTACTGATTGAGACACTGGAACAGGACTTGAGATCGTTTATCAATGTAGGTGGAGTGCTCCTCACATCCGTTGCACCAACAAGCATAGTTATTACTTTGGTTTAAATTGCTTTAAATTGAGGCAGGTTTGAAACATCCAGTCTTCCCAGTACAAGCCCTAAATCAGGTTTGCGTTTTTATATATGCTGCATTTCTTGCTTATCCTAATATATTTGGACTTGAATTATAATTGTGCTGCCTGTGTTGCTGTAAATAGAACAGTAACTTGTACACTGGTTTGCGATATTTTTTGAGCTTATTATTTTTGTTTAGATATCACTACTACAGATTTTCTAGTATGCTATTGTAGCAGTATAATTTAAACTGGTTGTACTTTTGGTACCTGACTATAGCGGATAAGTAACTGCTCCAGATTATGTTTATGTTTATGAATTTGTTGACTGATCACTGTGTGTCATCATTCCTATACAGCCAATAATTCCTTATCATGAGAAGCACACTGGACATGTACACTTTAAAATGACATCTTGCACTTTGGTTTTAGAGCCTGCTGCCATTATGTTCATTAAAACCAATTCTTTCTCAAAAGATGGATTCATAAGTAGACAGTGTCATTCTTGATCCATTAATAAGGAAAACTTTTTAATCATTATCTGTTGAAAACTAAAAATATTGTTCCATCTAATTTGACTGTCTACAGCACATTCTAAAATACATTCCTGATTCTCTTTTAGTATGTAAAATGATTTACCATTTGAATAATTTGCTTATCATTTGCATTTAACTGCTCCTTTTAATAGTAAAGGTTATCAGTGTCAGGGGAGCAGAAACCACATTAATATCATACATATATCAGAACTGACTTGCAGTCAGTGATTCAGTCAGTATGTTTCTTTTTTGTCTTAATAGGTGTAGAGTGAGACTTGATGTTTTAAAATATAGACAAAGTAGACAACTAAAGGGGGCCCATATATTGTGTAAGTAGCAATGGGTTTGAATCCAAAGGAAAAATACCATTCTGTTTCTGTCAACTAAGATTATTAATTATAGTTATTTCATACATTGCTGTGTGGTGCAAAAATACACTCTGAAGTACTGTACTTCTCAGTTGACCTGCAGAAGAGTCAGAGCTTAGTTCCCTAGAAATGTCTGGACAGAGGTTAGGCAACTGGACTGTTGACAAAGCAGTGTGCATCACTATTTTGTCATCCTATTAGTCATGAAAGGTTAATGCAAGTGTCAAGCTGTGAGGCAATGCCCATTAACACTTTGTTTCCACCTTTATAGGTGGTTTCAATGTACTTTTTCCACACAAAAAACAAATCTCATTTCACATTTGTGTCACTGGAAGCCAGTAAAGGTTTTGCATTTATAATCATGTGTGCCAGCAATGGTTTTTGTGTGCTGTAGTGAATCCAGTTCATTACGAGTGATCCAACTGTCAATGTAAATACTGTGTTATGACCAAAAAAGTAAGTAATGTGCAGAATTGCTTCAGAAAACAACTGTACTAAAATGTGTTGTCATGTCACAGTTTAATTCCTCAACAGAAGAACGACATGGTAACATCAATAGAATGTCCATGTAAGCTTAATAATTATGAAATACCTAAATGACACAGTGTCTAAAATGTTATCACATGTGCCAACTGTTTCTAGGTGAAAACAAATATATCTGAACATGATGTGACAGTTCTGACAAACGAGACTGTCACTGGCACTGTGCTCTTTATCAATGCCTGGGAGACCGAATTGATAATCCACTCCTGAACGGGAACTGGAAAACAGGAGTCTGATGCTGACTTCTGAGGGTGACAGAAATGTACTTACTCAGCAACTGCATGAGGAAATCTCCACATCCACTTTGGCATGGCAGACTTAATTTGACATCATTTCTTACCTTGTAGAGGTGCTGAAGGCTGTGGGTGTTCCTTAATAAAATACAAACGGGGGGGGGGGGATTCAGATTCAGATATGAATAAGAAAAGCATTTATGCAAACACACTTACTGTGCCCATATTCATGAACAGAACTATGGCTGGAAATAGATGTAGATGACCCAGGAGTCTGGCAAAAACAGAAGAGGGCAGAATGTTTTGATTTTTTGCAAAAACGATTGACGTTTGTTAAATTCTGAACAGTATATAGGATTAATGTTTTACTACCAAGGGCCTGATCTCTGAATGTGTAAATACTGTCAAATGTGCTGCAGCAGGGGTTCCCAAAGCAGGGGTCGGGTCCCCCTGGGGGGTCACAAGATGATTTCCATAAATCAAATAAAATTTAATAAATAGCATATTTTAGCCATAATTATAAAAAAGATGAAAAGTAGTAGTAGTTTAAGTTTAAAATAAAAACATGCAAATAAATTTTCCTCCTCACATTTAGACACTTTAAAAATTAAACCCAGAATGGACTTGCTGCGCCCACCCACCTCATCAGGTGAGATTAATGCTGAAACATACACACACATGCACACAGGGCACACATTTTTTAATGTTTCAGTCACCTCCGGGGATAGTGGGGGTCGCCAGTCTCTGGCACTGTTATTTTGGGGGTTGTGGGCTGAAAAGTTTGGGAACCCCTGTGACACAGTGCTGACCCTGGAAAAAGCCATTTGACAAAGGAAATCTCCGGTCATGTTCCACTTTCTAACTTTTTTTTAATGAACCTTTCAACCTCATTTCACTGTCTTCATCAGGGGATGAAGTTCACTCTGTCCAAGTTTTGTCACTTGTCATGACCATGGTATATTCCCAAAAAGAACAAACTTTATCCACAGGAAGACAGTGAGATGTAGGTGTAGCAAATGCCAGTAAGTGGACCATGAGGTAAGATCTTTGTTTCCTGTAATTATTACATCAACAAGGGACTTCAAAAGTTAAATAGGACTTAAACTATACATGTATATACCGGATTTATTTTCAGTATTTTTAAACTAAAACATTCATCTAAGTCAAGAGAACATTATATAAAGACTTACTGTGTGGGAGGAGAGAATGGGAACGCGGTCTCTGGCCCACCCCTGGGACTCTGCTGAGCCAAACTGACTGAGGAAGACACAACATATCTTGAGTTTAAGATATTTTCTACAACAGTGATATGTGATAATGGAGCCAAAAGAGAATAAAATGCATACCTGATTGTTCTTGAACGAGGGGTAACTGGTGAAACAACAACAACAGCATCAACTTAATATAAAATTGACATTTAAAACATCAACATTTCAACTTAAATCTGGGTTTACCTGGGGAGGTGACAGCCACAGGAAGTGCCATTCTTTGAGCACTATATAACAGAAAAGAACAAAAATGTATATTCAATCATTTTAAGAACTTAAATGCTAAAAGGTGTATAATACAGGACAATTCAGGGGGTACTCTGGCTTTTTTTACCCATTTGTCTGAAACTGTCCTGGAGAAACCTGTTGCAAGCAGCAATTGTACAGGGTTGATTAGACATTTGATGCACCACCTTTAAATCAACAGTTTAAGGAACATGAATGTTGTCAACAAAGTTTTGGGACATTTACCCTTCTCTGAGAGAGTGGCTTTTTTAACTCAGCAGTCTCTCTCTTCAGCTCTGAAAGCTGCTTCTTCAAGATTGTATTCTCTCTTTTCAGCTCGGAGAGTTGCCTTATGATAACAGAGGAGAAGAGGAGAATATCGTGGCAATTGCGGTTATAATTGGACAGCCGCTAAGGAACAACAACAGACACTGAAATCACCTGTAGCCCTGCTCATTGACTTCCTTCAGACGCCCTTCCAATTCAGCAGACTTGTGTTTGAAGTGCGCTGAGACTGTCTCCATCTGTGTCCGCTGAAACAGGGCAACCTGAGGAGCATGAAGACATCACTATTAAAGATTCTTTCAGTCCAAGTAAAATACTGCATGGATCAACATTACCTTGTGGATAGGAGAGGTCAGAGATTCCCAAATGATCTTACAGCATGATGATGCTAAAGTGAAGCTTTTAATCTTTTGGTCTCATGCTGAATGACTCACTGACTGCTCTGACATTTAAAATCCTGCTATAGCAATTAAAATGGACTGACGTGACAGAGCTCAGGGTGCACGCTGCACAGAGGAGACAGACCTGTGATATGTGCTCCAGCCGTGACTGGATGAGCTTCACAGGGTCCTTGAAAAACACTTTTTCCTGTGGCTTCATCTGAAATAGAAATTTGTGCATGTATAATATATTGGCTGTGTGAAAGTAATCCTCTGTAGGTGGCATGAGACAGTAACCCACGGTGAATATGTCAGACTCACCAACCTGATCAGTGATGGGCAGATAACTGCAGGTGGCTCCACATATGCTGCACTGCTCTGAGAGAAAAGACATCCTCACAAAGGTGAACCTTTCTATCGCACGCTGTCTGATTTCAGATATGTAGTTAAAAAGTGGGGGGAGAATTTAACTTAGGAGCCAGAGCAGATATATAATCGTCCTACTGCTTTTAATGCATGTTTCACAGCAGATGTGGCCACAGCTGGACACAGCAAACGTCGACCCTCTCCTCGTGAAGCACTGGTTACAGTGGAACCAGTCCATTTTAAGAGCTGTGGGCTGCCTCTTCTGAGAATAAGCACAAACTCACATTATGTGATTATTTTTCCATGTTGCATGTTTACAAATACAAAACTACATGATCACGAGTGGGTGTGAACAACCTAGTTTATACATAAAACACTTGTTTGTGCTTTTGCTGTTGTTGGGCTAAATTTCATGGTTTGGGGTGTAATACAGCATTTTCACACAAGTGGGCTTCAAACCTTGTGGTAACAGAGGCTGGCCTTTTTTTTTCCATCAGCATAATGTCCGTGTATTGATAAATGGCTTTCTCTGTTAAGTATGGTAGAGCCATATAATTATTATTATATAGAGCTTGACTGGCCTGTAAACAGCCCGACCTCAACCCCATGAAACAACATGCAGCCTACGCAATACACACAACTCAATTAGATATTGTCATTTATGCGCTGGCATATTTTTCACCAAACGCACTCGGCCCAGCGGTTGCTATGACTACATTAGGAGAGTTTGTTGGCTAGCTAACCAACATTAGCTATATGCTGACGAGACGTAAAAAAGTAGCCTAGACTATTCGAAACTTTAGTAACATAACTTGGAATTGTTTGCTTTTTCGACTCTATCACATTACCCTTGAAGAAGCTGAAGTTTAAAGTTTTCAGAGGCTCAGCAGTACCACCACGGGTCAATAGTGAGGCTCGTGCGTTTTCCGTTATGAGTGACGTATGAGGACGGTTGAATGAGTTGAAGATTTCATTCAAGTTATGAAGCTTTTTTTTTTTTTTTTTTTAAATGAACTAAACTGGAATCAATGTATTCCCCCAATTCCACTATTTTATGATGGCTGGTATTAACACCTTACCAGAAGCTTTAACCATGGATCTACACAAGGCGTTTTTCCCCCTGATTGAATGCATTTGCCTTTTCCTTATTGGTCAAAAATTAACAGCACATAGGTCATAATGACCTGCACTTTGATGCCTAAGTCAGGATATTTTTGCCTTACTGCTTTGGTTATTATTTGCCAGTTTAACCAGCTTGTGGCATGTGTCACAAATAGAGTGCTGCCTGATACCACAGAGGTTCAGACCTCATGTACTATGTTGAATAAAACTGGACAAGGTCACAATTTGCCAGAATTCAAATGGTATAGTGAAACACTTGTAATGACACCATTTTCCATGTAGGCCTCCATGCTTTTTGTTTTATCGACACAAGTTGAAATACATTTCCAACAGTCAGGTTCTTAAAAAAAAAAAAAAAAAAAAAAAAATTTAAAGAAAGACCAAATGATACGAGCTTTGAAGCTAAGTGGTTTGGATAAATCTTTAATGGCCACAGATCTGAAATGCAGAGAGACAAATACCCAAGCTTTTAGAAGCTCTGGAAATCAAAGAATAAAAACCCAATTCAGATTGAAGGAGCCAGTCCATAAGGTGGAGCCATTTCTGGAAAAGAAAGAAAAAAGGTTTCCATTCAAAAAGGTTACTCGAGCAAAAATGGCGTGTTGTAAAGTAAAATCATTTCATAAGTCATTTCTCACTTGAATGCTTCAGGAATTTACATCCGTGATGGTAAGGGGCCCAAGAACTGCTTTTTGTACAACTCCAAACTTCCCTGTAAACACACGTGCTATTAGAGCAAGTACAATGGGATCAGTTCAGTCCAGACATTGCACAGACACAAACCTGATGCTGTACTCCTCATCCTCCTGGACTTGCAGCTTGAATCACAGCAGTCACATAGATTACTATATGAAGGGTTGTCCAGAAGTTCCCAACTGAATAGAGCAGAAGTGTCATCAATTATGATTTGATTGTGTAAAACCAAAAAAGCATAGATTTTGTGCCAGTTACAGTTTGTTACAAGCTTTTACCCATGGTCTTTAACATAGTGGCAAGTCTTCTTTGTGTTGTCAAGACCAGTGGGATCCCAAGCCACAAGTTCACAGTGGATAAACATCTGTTGAGTGAAAAGAAGTGGGGCTGTAAGGCAGTGAATTAATGTTCTGCTATTTACAGATAAAGCCTTGTATTTAAAAACACACAATTACACCATTAGGATTTACCTCATTCGCATGTTCAAACCTAAAGGCTTGAAGGGATAGGCGGATCTCTGACGATTTTTCCCTCGGTTCAAATTTTGAGCGGGATGTCTTACTGTCCACAAGACATCTGGGTCAAAACAAAAGAAAAAAATAAATAGTTAGTTTCTTCCCATGTTAGGCAGAAAAATGTCTGCACTCATTTTCATTATCACGAAAGCACCCTTTGTTTGTGATTATTGGGTATAAATTGCTCTCTGGCTGCAGCTCTGCTGTGGCAGCCGCCACACATTCCTCAAAAAGCAGCAGCAAGGGCTGATGGGTTTTCTGCTCCACACTGGCCATGATTGGGATAAAGGAGCCCAAGGTAAAACTTGTGGATTCGGCAGGGCCTGAGAAGTCCTCTGGAGATAGACACAAGTCATTGAGTTACATCATTGTGGCTATTCTGCACGCTCCATTGAAGTTTAGTGTGTGCTGACACCTACCATTCATAAGCCCAACATGGAACACCAGATCACCTTGACCATACGTATTAAACATAGGATCGTAGATAGGTGGGTACCAATCTTTTGGCCTAAACAGATTGAGATAAACTGTCATGCATCTGTCCAACTAATGTAAAGACACCATTTGGTGTCCTTTAACATCCACTGTTGAAGTAGAATGAACACAAACCTCTTGTACGTACAGACAACTGGGTGAGTGAAGGGGATTAAGTGAGAATCAGGAGAAGAAACATAGGTCAGATCATTGGTGTATATCAGGTGATCTCCTGTGACCTATGAAGGGAACAAAGGTCACCAAGCTGTGTAGAGAATATGGTTTACTTAAAATGCCCTGTTAAATCAGTCCACTCACCATTCTCCTGAAGTTACAATCATTGAGGTCCACACTGAAAACAGCCTCCCTGACTGTGATGCTGGTGGGATAACAGTTACCAAGACGAAACAGTGACGGGTCAGCCTGGGCTCTGCTCTCCGTCCACACCAGCGTCACAAAGTCAGGCCTACAGTCCAGCTTCATGTCTGTTGGGGACATGACACAGGAAAAAAAAAAAAAACACAAGTTTGTACCCAGACAGTTGGAGTGAGAGTTGTTTAGAAAAAACTAAACAATCTGTGAAGCGACGGTACCTGCATTAACTGAAATGGTAGCAACCAGGCTCAAGAAGAGAGCACCTGCCCAAAGGAAAGCCATCATTACTGAGCACTGGGAGCTAACACCACTGGTGCTTTTAAGGCTTTTCAGTGGTGACTGGCAGCCGTTAATCAAGTTAACATCTTACACCTGGTGTGTGTCAACAATCTCAGGTGCAGCGGCCATCAGTCTGATTACAACAGCATGTAATCCTTTATGACAGCTTGCTTTAATACGACGTAAAGTGGCACTTTGAAGATGGATGGTTTATTGTGTATTCAAATAATGACAGCTTCTCTGGAGAACTAAAACTTGAATTATAAATTCAACATATTTTGACAAAAATACATGCTTTTTGCACTAAGGCCTGTGTCCACTCAATTTACATTTATGGCTATACATTAAGAAAATCTTGGTCCACAGTTGTCATTAACCTGTCTGCCTCAGAGTCAGCTGATGAATGCCAGGGTTAACAGGGGTAATCCCTCTGACATTTTCAGTAATGATCTGAGCCCCTTTTGCATGTGGTCTGGAATCTTGATACACTTGTGATCTGTGACAGTGCAGTGTGTAATGTGTCATATCAAAATTCAAGGACTCACATCTAGACTCTTGAGACACAAATGGAAGAGAGCTGTGAGAAATTCAGTGAAAGAAAAATGGTTGTGTCTGAATTTAGTGGGTAGATCCATTCATATCCGTGGCAAGAGAGGTGGGTCTGAGGACCTGGAGGCCACTGATCGTAAATGGATCATCTCGTGTCACAGACAAATAATTCAGGCGGTCGTTCAAGTGCAAAACCAAAAATCTGAAGTCTGTTGAGTCAGTTTCCTTGAAAAAGCCACAAAGTGTAGACACTAATGAAACTGGGGCAAGTTTTAAATTTACAAGCTGTAGACAACTTGCATTAGTGTGGCAGGTTGTATGGTTACACCTCAGGCAGACATATACATCTATGATCTTAAGGGATGACATTTTATTTCAGCTCATTTCCTAGAGTTGCAAACAGTCACAGAAAACCAACTACTGCTGCATATCTCATTTTAAAGAGTAAAGCCTGAAGTCATCATTAAAAACTCCAGCCAAAATCTGCTTAAAGTGACGAATAGCAGCAGGACAAAGTGCTCCAGGCTGGTTTATGATAGCAGACTAGAAAGAGGACAAAGGCTGCTAAAGAGATGAATTAAAGACGAATCATAACAGGGATTTAACCAGTTTTATTGTACATCACAGGATGAGACTAATGTTACGGGCAATTACTGCAGTAGATTCTAATACATGTGAAAAATCAAGATCATGTAAAGCTCATGTCCCAACATCTTGTAAGTCAGGAGACAGAAGTCATCTGCTACTGGCCCTTCATTACTATGCAGGGTCAGTCACCAAAAGTTTAGAGTGGGTTCATCCTGTCAAGAAAACATTACATTTAATCTCTTATGTTTAGTTTTCTAGACTTCAACTATCAGGACAGAAACTTTAAACAGTTTATCATTACACCTCAGAGTCAGCTGCTGCTGTGGGCCTTTGTGTCAGACTGCTCCACAACGATCAGGGGTCCCAGCACAGAATTGTGACTCCAGCTGTGGGACTCTGCAAAGGAGAGAGGAGACAAACATATTAATGGAAAGAAAGAGTACAAACTTGAAATACCCAAACTGACATAAAGTGATACCCCATCCAACTCCTCTTTTGGAGCGAGATGTGCAGGTTGAGTCACAGCAGCCACAGAGGGAGCTCTGAAAGGGGTCATCGAGTAGTTCCCAGCTGAGAAACGAACAATCATGGTGGGTATTTAATATTGATGTGTGATGAAACAATGTGAATACCTGTTTTGACATTTTCCAAAATGTCAAAACTAAACCACTACCTTCCACTTTCCTTGACATAATGGCAGGCTTTCTTGCTCTCATCAAGAACTTCAGGATCCCATGCAACAAGTTTACAGTGGATGTACACCTGAGGAGTACATAAGGAGTCAGTGTGTGAGTGAAATATTCCTGACAGCAGGTATAAACAATCTGCCAACCTCTCACCTCCTGTCCAAGGCCAAACTTGAAGGACTGCAGGTAGAGGATGATGGCAGAGGAGTGGTATCGAGGAAGGAACATGGCATTTCCTTGCTTGCTCTCCAAAAGACATCTGGAGGAGTTGAAACTGTTACACTGGCGATATGACGTCCTCAGTGCAACAGCTGAACACCAACCAGTATGTGAAACCTACCCCTTGTTGCCAATGACAGGGTAAACCTGGCTGCCAGGTTGCAGCTCAGGTGTAGCTGCTGCCACACATTCCTCCATCAGTAGCAGCAAAGGTTGATGGGACTTCTGTTCCACTGCTGCCCACAGTGGCATGAAAGAGCCAAGAGGGATGACATTTGTCTTGGCTATACCCGTTAACTGTTCTGCAGGGGAAAGTAAAAAAAGCATTAGAATGGGTCTTTGCATGTGCTTGTGTTGCATTTGGCAGTGAGAAGACCCACCATTAAGGAGAGCCATGTGGAAGACCAGGCCGCCCCGACCGTCAGAAACACCTGATCCAGGGTTCAGGAATGGAGGAATCCATGATTCAGGTCTGAAACAGAGGAGTAAGATTCCTCACATTTCAGCTTCAAACTCAGAGTTGAACCAGAAATAATACTCTACCTTTTGTAAACACACTCGATGGGATACACAAAGGCTGCAGGTTTCGATTTGGCCTGTGGCCTGAAAGTCAGTTCATTCTGATAGATAAGTCGCTTTCCTTTTATCTGTGCAGAGGGAACACCGGTTATTAAATCCTTTCCTTTGTGGCTGAATGGAACTTCAGTCACACATTGCAGGTACCTCACCAGTTTTTTGAAGTTGCAGTCTGTCAACCCGTAGTTGAACAGTGCTTCCCTCTCACCGGTGGGCAGGCCTTTCAGCTGAGATGGCATGCAGGTTCCAAGGAAGAGACGAGCTGCGTACGGCACCAGCTCCGCAGAGATCCTCCATGAGACTCTCACCTTCTTACCGTCTTTCTCACAGACTACGTTGATTTCTGCAAATACACTCTCATAGTAAGAAAACACTTCAGAAGATGTGCATAGGATTGGTTAAATATCTACATGTGGGTCCAAATACCTTCATTAGAGACAGCTGTTGCAAAAACAGCAAAGATTATCACACCAAGGTAGTGATGACTCAACATGACTAAATGATCCAAAGCACAGTGGAGCTGCCTCACTTTATAGACTTCCTGCTTAATTAGCTGAACGATCAACACCCGTGTGAACGGAGGAGGATGGCGTTTGATCAGAGCGCAAACTCATCCTCAGCTGGTTTTGGACATTCATACATAATACTTTCACTTTGTGGCTCCCATTTTACCAGTTTTTAAGTATCTTCTGTTTGTTTGTTTTTTGGTAAAGTATATTTACAGTTTGATTAAGATATCATGTTAGGCTATTGATGCCTTTATGTTACTTTACTACTTGAACATTTTAGGGGCATTTACTGCTCTCTCTACTCCACTACATTTATTTGACAGACAATTGGTCATGACTTTACTGGTTCATGTTTTACTCATAAATAAGAGTATTAGCTAAAATATGATGCACCTGTTTGACCAGCTACATCATTAAATGATGCTTACATACACCCCGTTAATATACACACATCTATGTGATGTATAATGATACATCTCTGTTTTTGGTTGTTTAGTTGGAGCGGAACTATTTTACTCGTGCCCGGCGAGGCCGTGACGTCCGGAGCGTTTAGCGTGTGACTCAGGAAGTAAACTCCAGCAGCCAGACAAGCAGGTTGTTAAACGTTAGTTTATGAAGTGTTTCGGCCAGTAAGCAATTTGTGTGATTTAAACTTGTACTACACAGTGTATTCAACATGCTGATCAAAGTTAAGGTAAGAGCACCGTCTTATCTACGCCAACACTTCGCCGCCGGTTCGTCGCTGCTGTTGTTTAGTCTCCCGCTAACAGCACTGACCGCTGCGCTAATTTACCTCAGGGCACTGGTCGTTGTTTTTCTGCTCAGGTGAATCTCAGTCTGTGTTGGACTGTTAGATTTTAGACTGGTAATGACAGAAGACCGGGAGAAGCTGCTGGTCGACCAGTAACAGGCTGCTGTGTGGCTCCTACCTGTCGTCATGTATCTCGCTGTGTTGTGTTTGATAGCTCGCTAACTGACAGGCAAATACCACAGCAGGTCAGTCAGCTCATGGACTCTTTAGCCAGAGAACAAACTACGTGATGGTTCAATGCCTTTATAAATGGGGACTCTACCAGCTGCTGGTAGCAGGACTGATATCATAATCAGTTAAAAGAAAAAATTAACAATAGACAGTTAAAATTCAAACAGTCAGGAGGTTGATTGGTCTTCTTGTGTTGACTGAAGAGTCCTGTTGGAAATAACGAGGAAGCAAATGTGATGCTGGTGTGATGATGTTAACTTTGTGTTTCAGACTCTCACTGGAAAAGAAATAGAGATCGACATTGAGCCCACAGACAAGGTGATGCCATTACATTAACTGTCCTCACAAGCCACAATGAAGACACAACAATGTATTATATCTGTGTGTCCTGTGTGTGTGCATGAAGGTGGAGCGAATTAAAGAGAGGGTAGAGGAGAAGGAGGGGATCCCCCCGCAGCAACAAAGACTCATCTACAGTGGAAAACAGATGTGAGTTCCTCCACCATGATCCTTCTGGCTTTGTTGTACTTAAACAGATGCTCTGGTTGTCTCCCTGTGTCATCCTCTAAACCACCTCTCTCCACTGCGTCCTTTTGTCCTCAGGAACGATGAGAAGACAGCAGCAGACTACAAGATCCAGGGAGGCTCAGTGCTCCATCTTGTGTTGGCGCTAAGAGGAGGATCAGCGGTCCACAGTCCCGGCTGCACACACCTGTTCTCCTTGTCATGAGTTGCTGTTGTCGTGGAGCCAGCTGAGTGCCAACGCTCTAGGTGTCTGTCACCATCTAACCATGTTACAGCACAGAGATTCAAAATCCCACGCTCCTGGGCCAATGCTAAAAAAAAAAGAAAAAAGATCAAGAACAACAAAAAGGACGTTCTTATTCCTTGGTAGATGTTTTCCGTAATCCCACATTGGCTTTCTGAGTTTGATGCCGGCACCCATGCAGAACAAGAGACAGTTTGAGAACACTGTGGTCTTTTTGCTTGTGAATAAATGCTGAAGTTAATTTAAGTGTTGTCCTCCAATACACACATACACACACAAGTCACTGTTGAGGAATCTGAAAACTGATTTTTTATTAGAAAATGGCATGAGACTTAAGATTCAAAGACAATATAAACAGTTGATAGAACACTGCCCCTGGTCTTTTCTGTACATTTGAGCCAACATGGTGATCTGAAACAGTCTGGTAGAGATTGCACTGAAATCCATTTAGAGCACCATTGTTTATATCCAGTCTCCAGTGTTTTTAAAAGAGGTCTGTGATTATGAGTTATCATACTAAGGTGATGGTTTAAACTTTCTTCTAATGAGATTTACAGCCCACTGTTGGGGTTGCATTACAGATTTCCAAACTATGTCTAATTGTGCTTATATACTTAATATTGAAAATATACATCTTGTAAATGGCATCATTTAAATTGTATCACTATACACAGTCTTCAGAAAATAAAACCACTTAGTACAGAGCCTCTGTAAACAATTGACCAGGAGATACCAGTCATAAAAAGCAATTGTTGCTTGTATGGGAATGATAAAAACATGTTTATCTTACATTTAAAGCCATTCTTAGACTTCAAAACTAAATATAATTACATTTTTTTTAAAGACCTCAGTTTTTGAGGGGATGAAAGGCACGGGAAATTATTAGGGAGCAGATACTCTGAGCTGTTCAGCTGACTGAGGCAGGAAAACAAGGAGTAACAGAAGACAATAAAATGCAAGACACATGGTTGTGTTTAAAATCTTCTACTCCTCAGACTCACATTTTTGCATTTCCAAATAAAATCAAGTGTAGTGCAGGAGTGGTTCATTAGCGTTGAGCTGTTTTTCAATGCAGAGAAGAAGGCAGAGGCAAATAAAGGAACAGTGAGGAATGACTCGGTGTTGACATGCACATGGAGTGCTGTGTGGGAAGAGTTGATCTGGTGGCTTATACTGACGGACTGAAGCCACATTAAAGTGTGTAATTATGGAGTGAGACATTCTGGAAATAATCAACTGGAGTAGCTGGAAAAAGCTTTGATGATACTTAGTGGACTTTTGTGTGGTGAGCTGTTGTTCCAAAGGGTGTAAGAAGAAATACCACTGTTAAAATATTTCTACATTATACCTGCATATTCCAGAGCTTGTGTCAACAAACACAACTGTAGTTGAGTTGCAGCAGGGGAGGGAAAACAGTGTGACTCCATTCGACGATTTCCTGTGAAAGAACTTTTGTTTTTGTTTTCTTTTTAGCCTTAAAAAACACAAACCAAACAGGGAAACTGAGCAACAGCAGCTTGGGCTGTAATGTGGAAGGTTTCTACAGCAGACCGCCGGTGAGGGCGACGCCTGTTGACTCATCCACTGACTGTTGTCATGGTCCAGTTGGACTGACCAAATGCTGTCAGAGTCCTGGGAACGAGTCGACCTGGACTGTGTCCTGAAAGGCTGATCCTGGGCTGGTGTGAGAGATACGGATCCTCATCTTCAGGTTCACCTGGATGGGGAAGGAAGGATTTCGATGGATTGATTTATATATTTGTAGTTAGAGCGATGAAGAGTTAATCATGGCTGAGCAGCTTTTTGTGAACACAGCAAGTTTGTGGGTTTGAAAAATAACTCTCATGTATTTGTACAATAGCTTCTACAAGGAACTTTCATTTTGTGTTGATTTTGGCGACCCCCTTGGACAAAAGCATCTGGTTTCTCTTTGCGGATCCCGTCCCAGTATCAGCCATGACGAAAATATAGCGCTGGAATTGACGTCGGTTTTTACTCGCTAGCATAGCAACAACTCAATGCTAATTTGTAGCCTCATCAATTGTGCCATCTCCTCTGGGCTAAGTGCTGTACATTATTTAGTCGTCCGGTGGAGCGACCCGTCCACTGCCTCCCAAAGGTAAAGAGTTACACTATTTAGAAACAGCTTATCTTCCCACCGATGGCCTCATTTGTTGTTGTAGGTCACACAGAGACATCAGCAGAAACCAAAGACTTTTGCATATCCAGTTAAAAGTTCCTTGTAGAGGCTTTAACATTAACTACATTTGTTTGTTATAGGAAAAAAGATCACACCTGATCAAACTGACCAAACTGTTACTGATCAATGTTAGTCTGAGCTTTGTGTCTGTGGCCACAGCCTTTGCACACCCACCTTGTTTGGGTTGTTGAGGACCACCATCTGGGTCACCTTAGCTGCGCCTCGTGCAGGGAGAAAGTCCCCACTGGGGGCCTTCATGTGTAACTGGACACTCTGGAGGGAGATCAAATACAACTTTGAAGTTTAAAGCCCTGAACACATTCATGTTGTTGAAAACACGACAGACTCTTTACACTGACCCACCAACAGGGCCATAGCCAAGATGTCACACATGCTGAGGTCATGAGTCCAAATTCCCCAGCACACCCCCCAACAACACCTTGAAGAAACATCTGACTACAAACCAAGGAACTGTGGATCCTGTCAGACTTATTATTTGTGTAAATGTTATCTCCAGGCACAGAGGTTTAAATGACAGAGGTGGTATAAAGGTAGAAATGATTATTTGGATATAATTTAATGTAATTAAATTTTTTATTTTTTTTTTATTTTTATTTTTTTTACAATTTTCTATATTTACACAAGGTTCCCCCATGGGTCAGTAAAACCCACTGATCCTAGAAAAAGATTGATCTTTAGGGAGTAGTAGTCAGCAGCAGCCTGAGCCTGTTTAAATGAAGGCGTAACTGCAGCTACAAGATGGAGCTGGAGTGAATGTGTGTTGACAGAGCTGTTTTATTCGTTCACCACCATCAGTCTGAGACCACATCACACCTGCCCAACTCCACAGAAACTTTTTAACACTAGTTATATAGAGACTTTGTCCATTTTAAACATTTGTCCTCAATTAAAAATCACACGTCTGGACATTTAGCAAGAAAACATCCCACTGTTTGCGCTGATGTATGAAAGTTTGTGATGAACTCCACAGAGGACAGAGGAGGACAGATGAAGCCTGGCTGTGTGCGGTGTTTAAGAGACGATAGTGAAACAAACCTTGGGTACAGCAGCCTGCAGGGTGAAGCCACTGATGTCTGAGTCAGTGGAGTTGGAGGCTGTGAGTGTGACTGTCAGGACTGAGTCTGACTGTTTCTCACAGTTGAGTGTCAAAGTCACACCTCCTTTGTCATACACCGTCACTGAAGGAGCTATGGAAAGAACATATAAAATACTGCATTCAATCACAAAAACCAAACAACACTAACACTACTTTATGTCACTTATGGCGATATCTTATTGAGAGTGATGAACACAAGTTTCAGTTTGCTACATTTTGCATACTCTGGTTCTGTTTCCAAAATCTCCCTGCCACGTTTCAGTCTCTCTTTCAGTCTCCTCTTATGTGTGAAGTGTGTGTTTGGATGTGTGCATCACACCTGGTGCCAGGGGTGTTGGCTCTAACCCTCCCAGCAGGTCCAGGAGGTCTCCTCCTGCAGAGCTGGCTGTGTTGATGGACAGGCCTGGTGCTGAGCTGCTCTGTGCTGGGCTGGGCTGCAGAGGCTCGTCAGAGCCGCCCAGCAGGTCCAAGAGGTCACACACCTGAAGACCAGCAGTAACAGGAAGAGAAACTGAACCTTCTTCATTTGAATATGATCCCAAACATGTTATTAAGATACTATGAGTGTAAGACTGGTAAGTAAATAAACTGGGCTGTCCTACAACTGTCCTACACTGTCCTGTGTATCCTCTCTCATCTGTTTGATTATTGAATATTTCACCTGGAAATGCTGCTACACCAGCTCAGCATTAATTGAAAATGATTTGCACAGAAGCAGAGAACATGAGGCCAGCACACAAACCTGCACTAACACAGTACTGATCATTTGCATGACCACACAGGTATTGACTGTCCACCCAGCGTCCATGCTGAATGAGTGCCTCAAAAACAACCTGCTCACTCACTCACACTTCACACTAAAGCACTCATTTTGCATGACCACACAGGTATTGACTGTCCACCCAGCGTCCATGCTGAATGAGTGCCTCAAAAACAACCTGCTCACTCACTCACACTTCACACTAAAGCACTCACACATCCAGAGAAGCCTTGTTTGAGGATCTGAGGTTTAAAGTCGTAAGACACCTCAGGGCTACACCTACTGTGACTCAGTGGATGTAGGCTGTGAGCATGAGCCTGCCTCTGGTCATTCTCCTCCCCTCCCACCATCTGCCTGTTTCTGCATGTTACTGCAAAGTCTCCTCTGCTACAGGAAACACCAACTCATGGAAAATCACCAGTTTTGATGAAGGTTTACAAGTTGACAGTACGTTTTACTACTACAACAACAACAACAACAACTACAGCCTAGTGTTGTTTATGGTGTTTTCTGAGCAGTGTAAATAATCCAACAAAACAAGTTTCCTTCTGACACTGTTTTGTAGGGCACCATCACTATCTCCTGGGCTTAATGCTGCCCACAACAACTCTGATTTGTTAAAAGAAAAACGAACATGTTGGGGCCTCCAGGTGGCTCAGCTGATAGCTCCTGTCATATAACATCATCATAACATCATCTCTATCATTTCTGGTTATGGACCTGGTTAGCAGGCTGTGGTGGTGGCAGTGGCTCCCCCTGCTTCACTTTGGCTGGCTGGATCTCCTTGACAGTTTCCCCTGCTGACTCTCCGTTGGTGTGACCTGGGGAGTTCTTCTCAATCACAGGCATCCGCTCCAGCACTGCCGCCCTGTGAGAGAGGAGGAACACCTCAGCTTTTGATTGGCCAGAAGAAGTTAGCACCAACACTAATAAAAAGAGATGTAAGCAAAACATGTAAGAGATCAAAATGACGTCTCCATCAAGCTGCGGCGTACCTCATGTGGTCATACTTCTTGAACAGAGCGTTGTATTCAACTGCCCTCTGCTGGAGCTCCACATCTATACAGCTGCCGTATATACTGACGATGCTTCTGATCCGGCTGAAGAGGGTGGAGAGATGAAAGGACATTTAAAAAACCATTTAGAAATTGCATCTCTTTTCTAAAAACTCACTGTGGATGGACATTAGATGTTTGCAACTCTTTGCCTGGACATCGGCCCTAAACTGAAACAACATTCATAATCTCTATCAGTACCCATTAGCGACCAGGCCAGTCTGTTTCTCAACATTTGGCACAGTCACTGCTTTTGACCAACCAAGAGGCAAAGACGAAGCTATTGTTATTTGGTTTTAACAGTTATTTGCTATGAAGCTTTGATCTGTGTTTGGTCACTGTGTGCTGTGAGTGCCTCTTACTCCACATTATCAGTGATGCGTGTGCTCAGTTTCATGGTGGCGGTGAGAGCAAAGCCTCTGGTCGCTGGAGATGACATGTGGGACTGCAGAACAGTTTCCAAGGCATCCAGCACGTCGTCCTCGGTGACCTGATCAAAAAATGTGTTAATACAGAGGAGACACACTAATAAAAGACATTATACTTCCTCTATGATAAACACAGACCTTTAGTTTCCAAGGTTAGAAAGTTAAGAAAGGACTAAGAATTAATTAAGACTCTTGGTATTGGATTTTGGCATCAGGGACATTTTTTAATCTTCAATTATTTTTTCATTTACTCATTTGGCAGACGCTTTTATCCACAGTGACTTACAAGTGAGACTAAAGCTCCAGTGCAGTGAGAAGCCCTGGCCTGTGCTTAGTACTTCATCTGTTTAATAAGTGCAAGGATCTGCTATGAAGCACCTGTCAGGTGCTTTATTAAAGAACACCATCCCTTACCATCAGCGCAGGTGCACTTTGAACTCTAAAACTCAGGTCCTTTTATATACACTTGTACTTATTTTCACCTCTATTAGTTTTCTCATTTTTAGAAATTGTGTATCTCTCACACATTTCATCAGACTACAGAGTTTATCTACACTGCACTTCCCAGAATCTCCTCTGAAATGTGACTTTTTATAAGTAACTGCTTTGTATCCAAATACAGTGCTGTCTTTGTGGCAGGTAAAACTCAGAGTACCAGACATGCAAATGAAAGTTATCTTAATTATACTTAATTATGCCGTTCAGTGATTAAGGGCCATAATTTATATGAACTTGAACAGATCTGTTGTCCTTGGTGTACCTGCACAGCCTCAGTCTCCTGGCACTCTCCTCTTAGCAGCAGGTCTCCATACTCTCCTATACACCAGCAGGCCACCTGCACCAGGGATTGCTGCACAGAGCAGATATGACATGTTACTGTACAGACACTGTTCTCAAGACATGTTAAATATATAATCATATGAGACTTGATCAGGTTCTTGGTAGACTGGCTCACTGGTGTCAGTTTGACACGTCAACGCCTCTTTTCCTGATTTCACGGTAAATGAATGTGGCAGAAGATGGGAACTGCAGCACGCTGCAGATGACTACATGGCTGCTCATCTGACTTGGTTCCAAAAATAAACCTGGTTGCATCAGCCAATTTCAAACTGAAAGCCCAGCTATTCTCACTGCCACCGAACCAAACCTGCTCTGTCTGCTTCAGCAATGACACTGACTTTTTTCTTAGATGAGAACATTTTGTCGATTGTTTACAGAATTTACTCCATAAAGATACATTTTCACAACACAAATACATTTCATTTGGTTCACCTTAAGAGCTTTAAACAGCTTTAGGCCATTTACCTTAGACAGGGTCAGAATCTCTTGGTCTCTGAATATGAAAACACCAGGTGCGCTTGAACTACAGTCAGCGGTGTGTGAAATGATGAAATCCATTGTGTGCGTGTGTATGAATATGTGTGTGTGTGTGTGTGTGTTTGCCCTGGACTTGACCTGCTTCTATGCTTCTTTTTGTGCACAAGCCTGTAATTCTTGCATATCACCTTTTAAGTTTTCCCAACGCCTCTTCTTTGGGACAGCAGTTCCAAATATCCTGTGGTTTGTTTTATTTTCATTTCGAACAGTACTGCATATTATATATAATACATTTTCTATTTTTAGTAGTAGTAGTTTCTCCTACTTTAAGATTATTCTTCTCCTTTAAGACAACAATCAAACCTGACTTAATCAATTATATCAATGTATTCATCTGAACTGAGATAAAATGAAAAAGTTACAGGAGATCAATGCAAGTCAGGTCCAATCTGATGGGATAACGTTATACATCATAAATGCATTATGACGTGTATATTTGCGTAGTCTTATCTGTCATAAACAGGAGATTATGGGAGGCGTTTATGTTGCAGTGCTGCCAAGATGAGATCTGGGACACCAGGTCTGAGGCATTGATCTTCCAGGGTTGGTTTTCAGCCAAAAGACATTCATTTATTTAAGTCTTTTATTTAACCATCACAATTACTCTGAAGCTGTTTGATTAAGGTAAAGATTTTGCATAGCTTAGGTAAATATCTTGCATAGTTCTTCTTAAATATACAGTTGGAGATAAAGTATTCTTTGATGAAAGTTGTCACACTTCATTATTTTAATTATTATATGATAGAGGAACACTGTGGAACACCTCACCTACTTTAACTGACAAACAAGCCAATCCACCTAAAGCTGTGAGAGCAGGAGACGCTTAGAGACACACACCTGGGAGATGTCTGTGAGCAGGGCCCGGTAAAGTTTGTGGACGGTGTAACAGTGCAGCTCAGAGGTGTTGGTGATGAGCTGGATCAGGTTGGGCACAGTCTCATCTCTCACGTCGCCCCCTGCCTGGCAGAGCAGGAACCATATTCAAACACATGCACAGACCTCCATTAGCGAGACAGCTGGTCTAGTATTTGGGTCGTCCTACATTTCCTCCCAGACACAACGACCTCACTTGGGGGACAGTTTCATTCATTTCACAGTTCATATACATCACAACAGATATTTGGCTGAATGGATGAACTCTTAATTTATGCCACATCTCCATCATTACTCTGTTTATACACTCCCCCCACTCCCCATCATTCAGCAAAGCAAAGGATTAGTGTCAGCATTAGCTTTTACAGCGATCATGTGGGTGTCATTTACTCTCTTACCGACACGGAGGACAAAATGAAAAGTAAGGATTTTAGATTTTCAGATTGCAAAATGGGAAGAATTAGAACAGGATAAAAAGCTTTATAGGCCACTGGGCTGCAGGTCTGAAGGTTTGTACAGAGAGGGTACAAAGTTCATACAGCACACTGTTTCTAGTCAATCTGAAGATGCACACATAAAATATTTAGCACCACAGTGCATATAGGCTCTTCATTCATGTGGCCCCTGGTGTCTACACTGTGGCATAAAACATTAATGATGTGAGTGTGCAACCCCCGTCAGAGGCAGCAGTAAGGGGCTCAGTCTGTATTTACCGTGGTGAGGACATGCAGGATGGTGTCAATGTGCCAGCGCTGGGAAGGTGCATACCTGACAGAGACAGAGACACACACAGCTAGCTCAGTGGTGACTCAGAAACACACACCAACAACACAACTGCATCTGCATCTTACCACCGCTTGCTCTCTCTCAGACACACACACACACACACACACACACACATAAACAGAGAAGTGCATCAAGTGGTGGAGTGATGTGCAGCACACACAGTGAAGGCTAGATAGACAGGGATGTCATTAGCCCCTTTTACACAGCTTGTTCAAGGCAGGGCTGCTCTGTTAATCTGCCTCCTTGATGTTCAGTATAAAAGATGTGAACACAGGATTTGGGAGGATGAACCGCCTTCATGACGGCAGCAGAGGTTGTGACAAAGCCAGACTGACATCTGTATGAGAGAGAGGCAGGTGGGACAGTGACGCTGCTGTCAACTGCGCCAGCATAGCATCTGAAAATCACACACAGGGCGACATCGCACGTCTTAGTTGGGTTGAGGGGTTTTCACAGTGATGTAGCAGGATCTGTGTTTAAAAGGGGCTACTGAGAGTGGAGACAGACAGAGCAACATATGTAGCCACACACATAATAAATCAGGCAGAGTTTTTGTTGCAGCTTTTACACCTGATCACAGTTATGTCCACATCTACTCATTCCCCTATTTGGATCAACACAGCACATTAGACACTTTCACATGCAGAGATGAGTGTCTGCATGTTGCATGCACAGCACGGGTATATTGTGTGGATGTGATATAACCATATATGTACACGTCAATGTGTCTGCAGTGTTTCCCTCACCTTTCGGCTGCGTTGAATATGCCGTTGGCAGCTTGAGCTCTGAGCTCCGGGGGGCAGGAGGAGAGGAAGAGGAGCAGCTCCTTCATCATGGAGCGGATGTTGGAGGCTGACACCAAAGCTAAGGAGAGATCCAGTGCACGACTGGATGTGGGAGGAGAGAGATAATCATGGGAAACACAGAAGCTGTAAAACTAAATGAGTTCTGTGAGATTGCTGCTGTTTTACTATTAACTCAGCTGATGTCACATAAATGTGGACTCCAGTTTGTTGTGTTGGTACAGCTGAGCTCTGGATGTTTACAGCTGGTGCAGTTCAAGTGGAACAGACAGTGAACATTCACAAATCATGTGTTTCTGCCTGTAGCTATGTTCATTGTGTTTACTTTGATTATTTCTATATTTGTAAATGTAAATTCTGTGTTTTTTTCTGTGTTGCCCTGGAGATAAAACTGACTTTTGGTTATTCATACATGATAAACAAGGGCTTGCTTCACTGTTGCATAAATCTGTCCTGGTCAACAGGCTAATTCATACTGTTTCCCCCCTTCCTCCCCCTCACTCTGCAGCAGAGTTAGGTGTCTTGAGGTAATATCTAGTACGTTTTCAATTAGTCTTGTATTTTATTCTTACTGTAGATTTATTAAAAATCTTGGAATTGATCTGATATGAACCATATAAAGCAAAACATATCAGCTTCTGATACTCCACGCCAGATTTGGCTCTACGACAATCAATGTCCCACTGCCATCAAACATGAATTCCTGAGATCTGAGAATGTTTCAAACATTCAAACAAAGATATGACAAGAGGTTTCTTCCATGTCCAACATCTTAGGATTTTGATTTATTTGACTTCCACCTTAAAATGCTAAATATTAATAAATATGAAAAAAGCATCTAAACCACGTTAGAAAACTCTCACAACAAACAAAAGGAGTTAACACTGGAAAAGCAGCTGTGTGGAGAACAGGTGGACGTTACCGTTTCACTGAAGCATCCTGGTCCTTGAGGCAGTCCACTATGGTTCCCCTGTGGCGCTGCACTGCAATGTGATCTGTCCCCACAATCTTCTGAAGAGAGGTCATGGCGATATACCTGTGCACAGGTGAACAACAGCAAAAAATTAAAGATCTCAAGTTTTAAGCTTCATGCGCCATTATGATGAAGAAGTGAATATGAGCTGCAGTCACTGAGGTCTACCCCAAGGTCAGCTTGATCCCGAGTGTGAAGCGTAGCACAACACATTCAGCAAATAAATCCTCTTTTAAATAATTTCTATCTGTGAGTTAACAATGGAGACAGCTCTACAGCGCTGTACAAATGTAACTTTCTCATTAACACCAGATGAATAATTAATGTTTCCACTTGAAATGCCTCATGATCTGATTAAGTATTTATGTGCGCACAGGAGAGATGTTATCTAGTGGGGCAGTTCTCGCAGGAATAAACCAGACCTATTACTGTCACACTGCCACAGAGAGATCCACAGGTCCTGCAGGTAGACACCAGACAGGCCTGTCCCATCACACAGCCCCGATGGAGACAGACCTACAGAATAGTGACATAACAAAACTCGAGGGAACCTCTGACAGGTGTCCTCACTACCTGATGGAGAGATGAGCATAAACAGACAGACAGCAGCCTTCTGGTGCTGCTCTAGAGGAATGGCTCCAGGGAAAGTAATTAGTGAGCTCAGACTGATAACAGCTGGCTGGGAGGTTTGTGTCTCTGCCTGCAGTGAGTTTGCTGTTGGGCTTTGTGCAACAGAAAAAGCAAAGTGACCATAAGAGATAAGAGAGAAAGGAAGGAAGGGACTGAAAAGGAAGGAAAAGCAGGAACGCGGGCAGGGAGGACTGAAGGGGAACATCTCTCACCGAATGTTCCTGTCATTGTTCAGGAGAAATCTTCCCAGGATGTTCACAGCCAGGACCTGTGGCACAGGTGCAACAAAGCACATGTGCATTAGGTATTTAGCTAACATTATCCACTATGTATTAATGTGGTTAAACACAGTGGAGCAGAGGTGGTGCTAGTCGCTCACCCTGAGGCCACTCTCTGACTTGATGTCCAGCACAGTGAGAACAGTCTCATACAACACTGCGTTGCCCACAGTCTTAGTGCTGTCAGTGTTGGTGGCCACCTGTACCACAAGTCACACACACACATCAATACGTGAGTCGGTCAACAACATCCATCCATCTCCCTGAATCGACAATAATAGACATTCCAGTGCCAGTTCAGGTTGTCTGACATGTGATTGTGTGAGGCAGTTATCCATAGTCAGTGTATTAGCTGCATTATATTCAAATGGGCTAAGCAGTGATACACCAATGTGGATGGGGGCCAGGGACAAATGTGTTTAACCACGAGATTCGAGTGATATTTTCACTACTCCACCTTCACTAGGACTTTCCTTTTCCTCCTTTCCTTTCTCAGCCTTTGCACTACTGTGTTCCTACACACAAGTGCACTTACTCTTAGTTCACTTTGACTCAAACTTCTGACTCAGCTGATCTTAGCTTTAACACAGTTGTGCAGTCGATGCACTTGTATTCGAAGGTGGTAGTTTATTGGCTGAGAAAATGTAGCTCCAAAGAAAAGTGCTGTCTGATGTTAAGATAAAGAAGTGAACGTATTCAGAATAAAGAGCGTACCTACTCTGATACTGGCTTTTGTCAGCAGTGCCACATCACTGATCTGTGTCAGTGCTCTCAGCTGCTTCTCTAAAGTGGCTGTGCGCCAATGCAAATCTACTGCAGGTGATACACTGACTACAGAGTAGTACTGTATAAGTACCTCACACAACCCCGAGCTTTGCTTCTGGCTACCATCAGCTGACAAAAGTTTTAATGTGTTGTCTGACACCCACTCATGGGTAAGATGTTCCAGAGGAGAATACTCAAGCACACGGGAAGTGATATATTCAATTTAGTTTGGAATTAATCAAAACATGTGGGCTGTTAGTAGAGTTTCACTATCAAGGCCTTACATCATCTGGGACTGGCTCCAGCCCCAAATACAGAAATATATAGATAACAATCACAGCTAACCTTAACAGAAACTTTATCATTACAAAATTTGGAAGGGGATGTTACAGTACTTGTTCCTGTTCTGTCTACGAAATGGTAAAATAAAAAGAAGTTAAGTTCACTTCATGATGCAGAGAATACAGTGACTACAGAGCAAAAATGGCCCATCTGTAAGTGAGTAATAGACCTGAGCAAGTAGGTCATTCATGGCGTCACTGGCTGATTCATTGTTGCGACCGAGGATCCTCAGCAACCTCAAGATGCGAACCTGAGGACCGGCAAAAACAGGAGGATGAGAGGAGCGGTGTATATGTTAATGACAAAATGTAACAAATAAACAAAGTCAAATACAGCTAACTGATTTCATATGAATCTTCTAAGAGCTCGAAACCTCCAGGTTAGTGAGATGTGATTAAAGATTGGAGTGTGGCTTTTCTGCGGACGTAGGCCAAGACACTGATCGCGCAAGCCAGAGGACGCCAGAGGAGGGAGAGAGGGAGAGAGGGAGAGAGGGAGAGAGGGAGAGAGGGAGAGAGACGGCAGCTTGATTGGGCGTAGGCAGAACTAGACATGAAGGCATCTGATTGGCTTTTGCTTTTCGGAGCATAAAGCATGGATTGGCCAGAGTTGTGTTAGTCCTGCAGCTGCCACAAAGGTCTGATTATTTTCATTCCTTTTTCTGAATACATAATGTACTGATACCCTCAGGATAGAAGGACCATTTCACCTAGTATAACAAACAGTGTTTCTGAGCATGATTACCAACCATAACTTTAAGTTCATTTTTGGATCAGATTCTGGGAAACAAAGCGTTAGTGTTCCCTAGTTAGTGAAATGACTTGGAAACGATAAATGAATCAAAAAAGAGATATGATACTGTAAGAGAGGTCAGGGTGAAGGTGGCTGACCTGTAAGAAGGGATCACTGATTCCTGCTACATCGTGCTCTGGAGAATAACCCGAGATGACCAGACTTTTCATGATCTGAACCAGGTCTGGCACCGTCTGACAGACACACACACACACAACACAAACAAATTACAACACACTGGACATGTGGAACATAACAGATCAGGATATGTGTGTGTATTTCTTGTACCTTCCTGAAGCGCTCAAGTGTCTCTGGATTGCGCTCACACAGCTCAGTGATGAGTACCACAGCACCATGTAACACACCTGCGGATAACAGGGGGCATAAAGTGAGAGTGCTTGGAGACAGCACATATGTGACAAGATCACTGTGTCTTTAAGATCAGCTAACCGTGGTTCTTCTCAGAGAGGAGGGAGCGAGCAGCTGGAGTGAAAAGCTCCCCAAGATCTTGGACTTTTCTCACAATGTGAACAGCACAGAGAGCAGCCTGAAAGAACAGAGGGCCACGTCATCAGCACCATTACATCATTACAACCACCCTGGGCACACGACAGTGTCTGTGTTTCTGCTGACAAAGGACAGTATTTACAAGTCATGGTTCTGCAGTGGTGAGATGGTAAGATTCAACTGGACGACTGCCAACGCCAGTGATGAGTGCAACATGATAAATCATATTAGTTTTAAATGAACATTTAATTATCTGAATTTCTGTTCATCACTTCACATTAAACAGAGGATACTACATTTCACTAAGAGGAGACAGGAAAAACATAATTTATCTTTCACACTTGGGTAAATGTAATAATGAGACAATCACAGCAATAGATAGGGTTCCTCATACACAACATTAACGGCAGTAGTGCTAATATCTTTGAGTATTGTGAGTGCTGTTGAGGTCCCCACCTTTTTCTTGATATAGGAGTTGGAGGCTCGGAGCAGCCTGTCGATCTCTGGTGCCAGATCTCTGCACATCTCAGCTGAGCCCATACAGGCCAGAGTGCACAGAGCCAGAGACTGTATATACTGGTTATTGTGAGCCAGATCACTGAGAAACACACACACGGAAACACACAGTGATTATGGTGTGGATTTAAGTGTCAATTTCCTCCATTTGGGACTACTCTGATTCTCTTTTCTTATGACTGTACTTACTGGAAATGAGATCAGACAGCCTGTTGACAGCACCGTGGCCTGAGGCCAGTTCAGGCCTGCACTGTGATTTGACTAGTGATAATATAATAAGTGGGAATGAGTTGATGCACCTCTTCCATCACCTCTCCTGTGAGTGACAGCTCACACCGTTGCTGCTGCATCACTCCTGCCAGCCCTATTGTTATACAATGACTTTGATAATGGCCATCAGTAATAATAATTACACACTGTAGATGAGCAGACTGATAGGTGAAGAGTTGGGAGAAGAAAGCAGTCATGTGACACAAGAGCCCATAGTATAATTAAGGCCTACATCTGCTTTGTATTCTGCAAATGTGGCCTCCACTTTCTCTCATTACATACAGTAACACTGTACAGTACAGCACAGTAACTGAGCATCATTTTTTTCATACTTGCTGGTCATTCATAAATGTTTGTGCTTTTTAAGCACAAACATTCTCCCAGATGAACGTAATGGACAAATATATGGCTGGTCTGGTGCCCATTAGTCTACATCAACAGACAGGGTTATCCTAACACATTAGTGTCTGATGGTTTGTGTGAGTGGCACTGGATGAAGTCAATTTCCCAGTGACAGTGAGTGCTTGATGAGACAGTGCAACATTGATGTATTTATATATAACTCAATAATAATAATATGGTTTACACAGTTTAAACTGCGTTTGAATGTCTTTACATGTGTATATTGACAGTTTAGCCATTTATTAAATGTTCATCAATGTGATTCACCGGATGTAGCCTACAGACATCAGCCTGCTACTGGGTGCCTTCCAGGTTTGGCTTGTACAATAACAGTCAACATATGACCTTTGTTGTTTTGTAGGTGTTTTGTTTGTAAGGAACCTTCTGTTTTCAGTGCTCAACTCCAGACATGTGACTGGTTCTCCAAGCACTGTCACCGATCAGTTTAAAGTGATGCAAACAGGCCAAAGTGTTTTTTCATCTATAGTAGAATGATGATGGGTGCAGCCAGACCATTCTCCAGAGCTGACGCTGCACTGTCGGTCTGGCTGAGCAAGACTAAGTGTTCATTAAAGGAGTCCACAAATGTCGCACTAAAGCCCATACCATCAAAATCATGATTACATTAACTACATACATTGGTGTGTACTTGTAATGGTTTATGCCGCAGTGATGAGCCGACTCGTTCTGAAGAACTAAGCTTTTTTCAGTTTTAGACTTTTTCAGCTGCAAATAATGCAGCCTCGAGGAGCAGCTCCAACTGACGATTTAAGAACATTTCTTTCACATGTGCAGCAGTACTCCCTAAGCTCGATAAAAAGACTCTGACATAAAAACACATGGAGTGACCCTCAAATTTTATATAAATACCAAACACATGGATAAAAGATAAAATGTCCAGTAAGATTTGAATTTGTAATACTATTTCTGCTTTCAGTAGACTTTATATTGTTAAGTGTTGTGCTGTCCTTACTTCTTGATGGAGTTGGTGATAAGCAGGCTGGCATCCTGCTTTTCATCCAGCAGCATCATGGCCCCCAGATATCCCACACGCTTCTCACTGTAGCGAGGGCTGGCTATCATCCGAACACACTCCATCTAGTAGGAAAAGCAACATGTCCTTTAACTGTGATGTTACTTCAAATACAACTAGCACTGATAGCCTGAAGGATTTCTCTGCTGGAGGGCAGGCTTAGCTCCAGAGCAGCAACCCCGGAGTTGGACGGACTCAGTGGCCCAGTTCCAATGCCCATCCTTGTGGACTAACAGACTTTGACATGGACTCCAAAAGCTGAAGATTTTGCTTGAGGGAATTATGACTGGGGGGTGACTGGGGAAGTCTGAGACAGAAAGCTCTGGCATGCACATACAGAAGAGGTAACATCACTATTATTAATATAATTTATTGTATTTAATACACAATGTTATCTCATTTCTCTACATACTCAAGCTCTGTCATGTACCCACATATTTTCTGCAGAGCACACATGATAACTCAATGATCAGTGTTCAAGACAGTGGCTGGGCAATGAGACAGGACCAGCTTGTTGCAATTCAAAACAATTCAGTCATTAATTGAACCCAGTCCCCTCAGCTGCCACAATGGTTTGAAACCTTGTAAACCCACTAAGTGAACCAAACTCATGACAGGCATTAGCAAAATCCCCTCACCTGACCAAAGTGAGCGGGGTAGCCCAACATGTGCACGTAGAGCAGCTTGGCCAGGTTGTGTGATCGTGCACCATTGTCACTTTGTCTGAACTGTGCCCGGATAGCTGCGCACTCCCTCTGGATGACGCCACGCTCCTCACACTGCGTCCTGGCGGACCTGATGGCCCGGATCATCTCCTGCAGGGGTACTGATGGAGACATGGCTCTGTGCGTGTGTGTGTGTGTGAGAGAGAGTGTAAGTGTGTGGGTGGGTGGGTGCCTGTATGTGTGTATGGGAAGGAAAGATGTGTGTGTTGAGATGTGTGTATGAGGTGTGGTGTTAAAGAAATGTCAAAATGTAATCATAACTGAATATCAACAGAGAAACATGCTGTATGGAGTGACATTGTTAGTTAGTATTTCAGCCTGTAGGTGTGTGTAAGGCAAAGACAAAGCTGTTTCTGTAATATAAGGAGAGCAGCACTGTCTCTGAGGAGAGGAGCCCAACAGTATCACGACTTAAACTACCTTTAAAGTCTGGTTAACAATGGCTGCTCATTCCACTGACAGATTGTTTACACTTATTTACATCTACATCTGCTTTAATGGAGAGTTGTTCCCTAATATCTGCTTATAAATGAGTTATTGGCGTAGTAAAAACACATTTCAATTGACGAGTTATCCAAGAAGTTAGCGTGACACCCCCACAGTCGAGGATGCAGGTCAGATAAATGAGCCAGAGGCTAGCCAAGTGACCGAACTGAGCTAACCTTGCAGATGCTGTCAAGCCTGAGACTGTCGAGCTAAAGAGCTAGCTAAGTTAGCATGACAGTGGCTTCGTTTGAATGGTTCAGTGTCCAAAACAACAACGTACCTCTACACTGTGCGGCGAGTCGCCAGTATTTACAAAGTAGCCCGGTTCAACCCGAACCCCCTCTTACACACGGCGGTAGTCCGTTGGCTGGAAACCCCAATACTGAGGTGACGGCCATGTAGCGTCAAGACCTCCACAGTAATCACACGACTTCCTGTCCTTACTTTCAAAATAAACCCGTTTCGCTTCAAACGTTGAGTGAAATATTTAGATTCCGCTTCGTTTCAGGAAATTGTGTCAAGGGATCATTACTCATGATTTGATGTGATAGCCTGCCGTCGGGTGATATTTTGTGTGACTTGAGTTGGGTGATTGGGTTTTGTTACGTATGATAATATCCGTATACATTTGCCCCAGCAGAATGTCACTCAGGTCATATGTGGCTCAACGAATGACACAATTATAATATTGCTTTGATCTATTTAAGCAAAGAAATAAATGTTCAGCCATGTTCGGACATACATGTTTGTTTGTTTGTTTTTAATTCAGTGCAGGAAATACAAAATGGCCTTTTCAGAGCAGCTAAATCTGCTTTCAAAAAAAAAAAAAAAAAAAAAAAAATCACATTAAACGCAGTGATAAATGCCTAGTAAGGTTGAGGTTTTTTATGTGCACCACTGCACATATCACCGACAGCTCAGGCCCCAAGACTAGACAACCACGTTTTTCTATGTGGTCACTGATATGCCGTAATTTCATTAATTGCTAAGAACTTACTTGGACATTATGTACTGTTAATTACAGGATCCCAAGACGAGAAGTTAACTTTTATGCTTCTATGTGGGCTGTACCTAGTGAATGGTTATTGTCATATCAATTTCATTAGCTAAGCTGCATTGAGTACAAAAAATTTAATTCATTGCGGCTTCGTTCGCCTTTATTTTGAAGCATAACCCATCTTGCTTCCAGCCTTATTCTTGGCAATATGACATCCTGACCCACCTAGACTTGTCATTCCTTCCACTGACTTCCGCAATTTGATCACTCATTGTGCGTGGACTCCACCCCCTCTACGTCAGGTGTTTCAACAGGTGGATGAAACATTTATGAGTAGATGAGGAAGTTAGCACAATGGCAGCACGACTGTCGTACAACCAACAAGGTGAGACTATGGAGGCAGCAATGAACCCTTTTAACTGAGGTGCCAAAAATGTCTGAGACAAAATCCAGGTAACAAAAATACTTGCATACATACATCACCGCATTGCTGGTGCATTGCAGAGACTTCTCAGGAACGTGCATTTCTATCAAGAGTTTTCCGTTCATGTCAAGGGTCATGAACATGGCAGTTTTGTAGCGCGACTTGTGTTCGTGCATTTTTTTTCATATTTCAGAAAACTGTAAACTTGTTTTCAACTCATTGTTGTGATGATCAGAACGAGAGAGAGAGAGAGAGAGAGAGAGAGAGAGAGAATAAAAACTATTAGAGCATCTGGAGTTTTTAGTGTTGCTGTGATGAGTTGAGCATAAACAATACATTCAATATGCAGTTTATATACAGCTTTGATTGTGATGACATTAGACTTAAAATGTTTTCCAGCCAAACATAGTTTAAGACAAACAATGGGAAATACATAAATACTGAGGAGAAAAGAAAACATGGCAGTGATTCATTACCTGTTCAGTGTTTGTGGTATTTCATCTCCACCACACATTCACTGAAACAAGTGTGTCCAGAATTAAGGCCAGTGAAAAACAGTAAGACAGTCCAGTGCTGTGACAATATTAGGCAAAGATTTTCATGACGTGAATCAGTATGGTCATCCTTTGGGACTTGTCTCTATGAATCTTTTTTCACTCACAAACCACAACTGAGGACTTGTCTGTACACGTGTTCAATAGCCATTTGAGGGGCTTATCAGTTTTCCCCGCTTCCTTCCTCTTTCTTTTGTTGACTGCTGGCCTCCGGGTTTTCCGCCATGTTTGGGTAGACCACTGAACAGAGCTTTTGGCCCAGATGTGTGATTTTACCTGCATACAGTTGGGGGTGAAAGAGACCAGGGAAATCACTTACATTAGAAGTGAGTGAGTTTACATTTAATACAAAACTAATCTATCACCTAGTGGTGCATTTAAACAGTATGTGGCCTTCACCCAAATGGAGCTGAATTAAATGTCCAATTACAAGTGAGGGGCTGAATATAAGCTCTGCTTTTTATAATGAACCATACAGCAATTCACCATTTAGATCAAACATTATTTTTAGCTGCTAATACTGAACAAAACAAGGTCCAGCAATTCAATAAAACATCTGCGAATGCACCTAAAATTAAAAGTGATGTAGCACAGACAAGCCCACATGACGTTGCCTTACCAATGGTGATATCAAAACATTGTGGCTTGTTTTCCCAGTAGACTCCCAGGAAATATGCAGGAACACCAGTCATCATGATGGCCAGTCCAATCCCACAGACCACAGGCTCAGAGTAGAGGGAGAAGACCAGCAGGAAGGCCCAGAACAGCAGGTAGATTACTGGCCATATGAGGCTCACCTGCAGAGTGAAGTACAGCGTTTTCAAACCTCAGACACAGTCATCTTGAAATGCATTTCAGTGGAAAAATAAACAGTGGCAGTACAATTCCAAAGGAAGATGTGAAAAAGAACTGGAAAATAGTCATTAAGGTTTGACTGGATCAAAAACAAAGAACCTTGTAGAGACAGCAGAATATCAAAAACAGTCAGTGCACACCTTTAAAGAACAGCATTACTGAAAGGGGCCTCAAATTGCCATAAGGATGTACATGGTCAGCAAAAATACTCCGACTGTACCATTCAAACAGTAGTTAATTGATATTAAATGCCCCACACCCTCACCAGCAGTCTGAACTGTTGATATGAGGCAGGTTGGTCCAGGGATTCAGACCATGTGTATTCAGACTATGTTGCATCTTTTGAGTATTGGTGAGTTTGTGACCGCAGCCTCAGATCCCTGTTCTTGATGACTGCAGTGGAATCTGTTGCGGTCTCCTGCTGTTGCAGCCCAGCCCATGTTGTACAATTATCAAGAGTGGTTATCTGAGTAACTGTAGCATTTCTCCCAGGTCCAACCAGTTTGGCCATCCCCCTCTGACATTCCTCATCAACAAGGTGTTTCTGTTCACAAAGCTGCTACTTACTTTTTTCATTCCATTTTGAGTAAAACTCAACAAACTATTGAGTGAAACTCAGCTAATCAGGAGGTTCAGAAAGACTCCCAGTTATCTTGGCATTATTATGTTTGATGTGACCATTAACTGAAGCTTCTGACCTGTGTCTGCATGACTTTACGCTCTACACTGCTGCAACATGACTAGCTGATTGGATACTGCATGAATGAATAGGTGTATAGGTGTTCCTAATGAAGTGCCCAGTGAGTGTATAGTGTATTATCCTCATGAAAAACATTACAGCATCATGAAGTGCATGCCAATACACCACATTTGCAGAACAGCTCTCATAACTCAAACCCAAATTGCTCCCTCCACGTCTTTACCTTGATGGGTCGATACATGTCAGGCTCTTTGATGCGCAGCACAATCTGCCCAGCAACAGTGACGCCATAGAAGAGGTAGTTGATGAAACCCACATAGTTTATGAGGGTGTAAATGTCACTGGTGCACAACATCAGCAGAGTGGAGATCAACTGGATGTGGTGAGAGGGAGGGGGGCAAAAGTTATTTTTTGCACATGGGAGGACACGGCAAAGAACACAGAGGACAAAGAGTGAACATTTAGTTTTGTGTTGACTGGGGCAGGACTCACAGTAAACAGTAAGGCCGGTATAGGAGTGCAGCGTGTGACATGAATCATGGCCAACAGACGTGGGAGATGGCCTTCCCTTGCTCCGGCAAAAAACAGTCTGCGAGACAGAACCAAGGACAGTTAAGTCCTGAGAGCAGAGCCAGATGGTGCTCGCTCACCGTGAACACTCACCAGGTGAAGGAACAGCTCAGGAGATCATGGAAACACCGGTGCATAAAGGAACAGCAGAGGTGATACTGCAGGGTGAAAATGCACCAAACCAGGAGTAACATGGGAGATTTCTCACTGAGAGGTTTCACTCAAATGGTTACTGGAAAAAAAAACTATTTTCAAAGCAGGCAATGTCACTTCAATGTGAAATCCAGCTTGTGGATTTTTAAGGTTTTCCACCACTGAAGCACTATATGCCATAAAGCTGCATTTTCACCCTGCTTACACCATTTATCTGTGTACATCTACATATCTGAATGGAAAATAGACTATTAAAAAAGCACAGCAAGCACACAAGCTGCAGACACGCTGGACAGGGGAGAGGGCAGGGGAGGACAAACTGACCGCGACGATGTGAAGAGGGAGCCATTGACTCCCCCGAAGGTGGAGAGCGCCACAGAGATGGGCATGATCCATGACATTACTCCTAGCAATTTCTCTCCAAATGTCTGGGAGAAATATTAGGAGTAGAAAGAGAGAAGAGGAGGAGGAGGATAAATGGATACACAGTTAAAACACATTCAATATTGACGACTCATCAAGATATTTCAAAACTAAATGGTAAAGGATGACACACTGAGCAGACCTTATGCTACAATGATGAGCATGCTTCAAGTCAGCACAGCCTCTCTAAAATTGCTGCTAGGCAACACAACTCAACCATTTCAAGGTGATAACAAGTTTCTAAAAACATGCATCCTCTACATGCGTAACCACATATTCGGTCAGATCAGAGAGGCTGTCGATCAGTTTTCCTCACCACTGCTACAGCATTAGAGGCCAGCAGTTCCTGAGGGCTCATGGCTGTGACATAGGCTACGTTGGCAAACACATAAACAAAGGTGACCACTGGGATGGAGATGAAGATTGCCCGCGGTAGGTTCCTGGGGATGAAAGACAAGATTACAGACAAGACAAGAGAAAAATCACTAAGATGAAACTCACATAACCTGAGGGAATTAGTAGGGATAGTGAAAAGGACAAGTCCAGCAACACTGCAAAACAGTCATTCATATTGGTCTAATTATGTCTGAACTTACATAGGAGTTGTTTATTGGAAACAAGACATATAGAATACAAGGTTACACTGACCACTCTTTATGAAAGGCTGATGTAGATGGAAGGACTTTGATGTGACATGAGGTACTGGGGGAGTACACCTGTGATGTCACTGCATCATGACAGTAGTTTGTTCATTTTACATAAATGTTTTCTTCACTTATTTCTGAGTAAAATGTTGAGGTGGATAAAACTTATAAATGACTTAACTTGAACAAACCACACTCTTTTGTGATATGAATACTCACTTTCTAATAAATACCCTACATATGACAAATGTGTTTTTATCTGTGTGTGAGTAGCATTCCAAATAACAACAAAGGTGAGAGTCACTCGTACCTTCCAAGATTTACAACTCTGACATTTTTCATATATAATGTTCTTTTGTTGTGTTGATACACTGATACACTTCCTGCAAACACTGCAGGAATGGTTTGTGGCTGATTTGCAAATGCAATAAAGTTGAATTCAAAAAGTGCATATTACCTATATGGGTCCACCAACTCCTCTGTGACATAATTTAGGAAGTTCCAGCCTCCGTATGCAAATGATCCTTGCAGGAAGGACAGAGCTATGAGACCAACGTCGTAGTCACGGAAGGTCTCAAAGGCATGCACTGGCTCTAACCAGTAATAGTGACCTGTGAACCAAAAAATAGATATTAGATTTCACTGTATTGCAAATGAACTTGATGTGACCTGCTTTTCAGTAACACAATCTGGGCAGCAGAGGGCACCCTACACAGTGTAATCTTTTTATAAATTGAGGCGTTTCCATAATTATTCCATGTTGCCGTCCATCTTTTTTGTGTACAGTATCTATTATACAGTTTATCTACATTAATATCTTTATGATTATCAAAAGACATACTGAGATCTGATGTCTTGGCCCACTAAATATTCTTAAAACATCAATCAATACTAGATCTGCAGAAAGTCAAATCTTTGATCAGATAAAAAATGAAATATTAATTGGCCTGCATCTCAAGTCTTCTGTCTAAGACAGGCTGGGATACGAGGCAAATAAGTCACATGTAGGAGTTTGCTGCTGGACCTAGAAGTGTGTGTGGGCATGCGTGAGTGTATCTGGATCATGAGTGGGATGAAGAGCAATGAGGGACTTTAATCTCTCACGCTGGGATCATGAATCCTGTGAGAGGCACAAGGGGAGCTATATATACTGTGATGGTAGCTGTGTGCCCACCTCAACAACTGTTTTCCCTATTTTATCACCAGATTTGTGACTGGAGGTCAGGAATAAGAATGTGAATGTGGGATGAGATAAATTATTTAAAAAAAAATGAGACAAAAGAAGTGAAGCTTTGGATAAGTTCAACTTTTTGGACTTTTAAAAAGAATTCAAATGATGCATTCAGAGGGGAGTATCACCCCTCAGTTGAGCAGCTAGGCAAAATAAGTTATTGTATGTAGATTTTGTTGACACTGCTCAACTCCACATATGCTATAAACAAAAAAGAATGGAGAATACTAGATCAAACTAAATTAACATAAGTTGAAAGAAACTTGACAAAACATCAAACAGAAAAGATTACCTTTGCAAATTTGGACGATGCCCATGATTATGATAAGGCCCAGAGCCAAAAGCTTGCCAGTGGTGAAGACATCTTGGACACACGTAGCCCAGCGCACACTGTGACAGTTCACCCATGTCAGCAACACTGCGCACAGCAAGACAATATCACATTAAGTTATGATGTTTCACCTACTGGCAGCTGAAGCAGGGAGTGATAATACACAGAATGTACCAGAACTTCTCGTCAGTTTCCCCCTACACAGCAAAGACATGACATTGATAAAAGATTAAAGGTCAAGACAGAGTATTCAGAAACAAGGCCAGTGTGCTCAGTGAGTGAGAGTGAGAGAGCACAGAAAAAAATATTCATTTAAATGGGTAAAATATTTACAGGTTACAATAAAGCTTTGTTAGGACTAATTAGACTTTGACATAGGACATCAGTAGACAGGCCATCATTGTGGTCCAGGCAACATTTGTGTTCACACTGCAAAGGAAATGTGAACACACATGGCCCACACCACCTATGAATGCAGGCTGAGTGATCTCTAATGGATCCTGAATATGTTTTGAGTGTGTTCACACACTTGAATGTAGTGCTTGTGATTGGTACGTCTGAATGGGGTGACATTTCAGAGCAAAAAACAAGTTTTACTCTTACTTCCTTCAGTCTTTATAATGACTACAGCTCCTCCAAACATCTTTGGCCTCCTATAATACAACTCAACAGCATTTTTGTTAGACGTTCATTGTCTGATACATTCATTTCAAATCCCATGCCTGTAGTTTGTATCTCGCTTGTCACCAAGCCCAAGACTAATTATCTCAGTTATCAAATTGAGACATGATAAAACACCTCCACAGATACAAAAGACATTATGAAGCATTCACTCAAGACAAGTAGTTTTTGCAAAGCTTCACCAACAATATAATCCTCCACCTACAAGTGTTTCTCAGAAGAATCGTGATTCATATATTGTAAAATAAAAAAAGTGTTTTAAAAAAAAAGGACAGAAGACTTTTTTAGAAACAAAGCCTTAAAATTACTATGCCCATCAATGTGGGCTACACAATGTTCCTTCATGATCTGCATCTGTTAATGCACTAACCTCAACCAATTGTCATTCAATGTTCTGTTTTATTTCATCACTTACGCAGACAGACTGCAGCCAGCAGACGAAGTCCACACTCTGGGGGGAGGCATGAGGGAAGAGAGGCTGCAGGACGTAGTTGGAGAAAGTGAGAGCAATCACAGCCTGGTTAGTGGGGTAGATAACCAACACTGCAATCCACAGACGCAGAAACCTGAGAGACAGCACAGGGAGTCAGGGTTAATGAGACACAGCGAAAGATTCCTGTCCCACACCAACAAAGGCAGAGAACTGCATAGATACACACAAACAAGCACACCATACTGTGTGAGAATACCAGCCCTTGTTACAGAAAAATGTTGTGGAAAACAAAGGAAATTAAGCATATTAACCAAAGTACATTATAATAATGCACTGGGGCATTGTTGTTGAAGATGAGAGAACTGGGTCAATGACATTCAGGGATGCTGAAAATGCCAACTAGATTACATGAGGCTTTATTAACATGGTGAACTGTAAAATTCCTATTAATTACAAAAGCCTTGCTACAATGTGCTGTGTCATTTTTCATTTCAGTTTCATGCATCATGCAAACCTCATTTGCATTCATGCAAAACAGGTTTTCAGAGAAATATTTTTATTTTATGGGTGTTTTTGGGGATTTTGTCTAATCTTTACCACTGTCCTGTGTTTTGAGCCATACATCTTATCATTATTATATAATAGTAGATAATTTATACAGGGAAACAACTGTTTAATGTAACTGTGGGATACAAATATTTGTATTTGTCCCATTGAGTACAATACGGTTGAGGCATCTTTCAAAGAACTATGGAGATAACACAAAAACTCCATGGTAACAGCATAGTCCATGTTTTGCTTTCAACTCTTTGCTCTCTGTGCCTGTGTGTCATATCTGTGAAGCTAGAAGAGTCAAGACCAAACAATTAAACTAAACCAAACGAGGATGCTGTACTGTAAATCCTTCACATAGGGTGTTTATCATAAATAGCATTTCTTCTCACCCAGCCAGTCCTCCAAAGATGTCTTTGACATAGGAGTAGTCTCCCCCTGACTTAGGGATGGTCACACCTAATTCTGCGTAGCAGAGAGCACCAATAGCTGTGATAACTCCAGTGGTGACCCACACAATGAGGGCCACGCCCACCGAGCTGGCATTCTCCAGGACCCCCTTAGGACTCACAAAAATCCCCGATCCAATGATGTTGCCTGAGTGAAAGGGAGACACAGACAGAAACAGATTAAGAACAGACCACAGCTACTCTGGAGACTGTAGTCAAAGTTAGCATTTAGTGCCAAAAGACAAGTGGTTTGCTTCTTACATGTTAATTTCACAATGTAATTGCTAAGGAATATTAACACCATCTGTGTATAGATTGGTTCCCTGTAAGCCTCGCTTTCACGATGCAATTCTGTCTGCTGCTGGGCACAAAATGTCACTCACAAATTAAATCTTGATTTACGTCACAAAAGGTGTCTGTCATTACAAAACAAAAACAAAAACGTAGCTTTTCTTTCCCTGCCTGCTAATGGTAGCTTTCCTCAGGTGGTAAAGAAAGGGCAGACAGCGGAACAAGCAGAGTAACTGTGGAAATTATACTCAGCAGAACTAAAAGAGCCCAATTATCAGAGGAGGCAAAGGGGGTGGTGATAAACAGTGGTAAACCAAGGTGAAACAAGAGAGAACCTGGGAGGGGCACTCACTTCGTGAGAAGAGCCATGGTCACACTCAGCCCTGAATTTATCAGCTTTGACAAGAGAGGCTGGTGAAGAGAGTGACAGGGCCAGTAAAAACAATGGATTTTTTTATGACTCACTGTCCCGTTGCCTTTGACTCTGTCTGTACCATAGCACTGAGATGTGGTTTGTTGTTGAAGAATGGTGAGCAGTGGGAGAATCATGAGACCACTGAAGCAGAATGCAGACTATAAATAAACAGTTACAATTTCCTGATATTTGCCATATTTGCTCAGTTTAGCTTTGGTCAAGTGTGTATTTTCACCAATTGATCTCCAATGGGGTCTTCTGCAAATGCCCAAAAGTGGACATACTACATTTAGTCTTTGTAGGTCCTTAATGAGATCTATAGCCTCACAGTCTGCTGCAAAACCAGAAACCAAAGACTGACTGGCTTTAGACTGGACAAACATGTCCCTCCTACAGGCTCACTGCTGGCCAGGAAAAAAAAAAAAAAAAAAGCAACTTTGGTAAGGGTAAGTCTTTTTATGCCATATTTGCTGTTGCCTTAGCAGAGACTATGTTTTCCTTTTAATGCCCAAGGAGATGGAAGAATGAGTTCATATCCTGTAACTCTTGAGATCAGCAGGAAATAACATGTCCAAGTCTGGAGACAGATACAATACATGTCTTTGTTGAAAACAAGTACTGTAAAGCTTTACATGGCTGGTAAAATCATCGTCTCTGATTCACTGAGAGGTTCGAAATGATGAATAATGATTTAACAGTATTTAGTCGTTTTGACATTTTAGGCAGTTTGAGTGAAATTACAGCCCACGTCATATACAGACTGGATTTTACAGTTGGGTTCAGCAAACCTACAGACAGGAGCTTCAGTCAGTGACTGATTCATTACTATAGCCAGTTTTATGTTGATGACATTTCATGTATGTTCATTTGTATTTTATGTCATATATCACTGATTTTATTGACTATGATATATTATGTAATAAATTTCACCTTTGTCCTTTGGATGGTAACCACCACTGAACTGCTGAAAATGCTCACCAAGGCCCAGTTTTAAGCACACAGTGGCACCACACAGGCCCAGATGGCTTGTCTACTGCATAGTTGGAACATGCATAATAATCCAAAAATCATATTTGGGCCAACACATACAACTTGGGAACAGCCATTTCTTGTCAGTGGTGCAGCCTCCACACTCCAACATTTCTGATGGTGACGGAAATTGCAGTTCACGATGGTGAACACCCATTAGTGGGATTGCTTTTTATTGACTCGTGTTTTTTTCTCTGTATGTGTAAGAGGTGGGCAGGGACTGACAGCATTTCCCTGGTAACATGGAAGTGACAATAAAAAAAAGCACATGGAGGATGCATGATGCTGCCAGAGCAGTGAGCATGCTCAGTAATCAAACAGAAAGAACATCGGGTAATGAAATGAGATAAGGGAGAGATTTGGGTAGATGATGTTCAGCCACCTGGGGTGCAAAGCAAAAACCTCATTTATTTAAATCAATGAAGCTTGACTGCTATGTTTTGTTTACACCTGGTAAAAGTCAAAGAAAAACATACTTTGAACATTAGGATTACCTGGATGACTGGGGGCAAGCTATCAAATAGCTGCAAGGAATTCCAACTCAACCCAAAGTGACTTTTTGAGGACACAATACAATCCTATATGAAGTAAAACCATGACTTTGGTTTGTTATTGGTTGTATGTTCTTACGTTTAAAAGGATGGCAGGCAACCTGATTATACCTTCAGCCTGAAGCCCACGTGACAGTATGAATACAAACGACCACCTGGTATGAAATAAACTCAATATTGATCAAATTGTCGTTTTCTCAAAAATGCAGTAGATCTCGTTTTAAAAAAACCATAGGAGCTTGAAAGTCTGGAGGTAAGATGTGATAGTAGTAGCACAGTTGATGAGGAGGACACACAGTCCATGTGGATGGACTTACCCACTATAATGCCACAGGCGCTGAGCAGGCCGATCTGTTTTTTCAGAGCCACCCCGGAGCCTCCTCCGGCATCTTTCCCCTCACCAGACTCAGGGGCTGGCGGCTCCGACTGACTTCCTCCGCTGCTGCTGCTGCTGCTGCTGCTGGTGGTTCGCTTCTTCGGACCCTCACTCATCGTGTCCGGTGTTTCTCCCTCTATTGTGGTTCAGGTGACAGGCGCAGCGTCTCCCTACTAAAGATGGATTAAAAATTAAAGATAGCGTTTACAAAAAAAAAAAAAAAAGTTAAAGCAGCATTGTATTTTATTTCCCGGACACGCTGGCTGAGTGATTCATCCACTACCTTCCCTTGAGCCGGTGGAGTTCAAAAACGCTGATAGCAGTGGTTTCCATTTTTCACTTGGCTTCAGTAGGGCTAAAATTAGACCCCACATCCCGGCATTAATAATTCAGAGTGCTACACCACGAACAGCCGGTCCACTCTACCTGGAGGATTTATAGTAGTGGTCACAAACAGACTGTGAAGCCACTCCACTGTGTTTAACACGAGACGCTGAAAAACGTAAAATTAACTCGTAAATTTCGAATTCAAGTTCAAATGTGCATTTTAAGGAACCTGCGCGCGACCAAACCCGAGTTCTCTGTAGTTACCGAAGAAGCTGCTGGAATTTGCAATTAACCATCAGCAGCAACCACTGCTCTTTGTTTCACTGGATAAAACCTGAGAAGGTAATTCATACAGTGTTGACCCACCTTTACAGCAGCTGCGGTGACCTGAAAACCCCCTGGAAGCTGCTGTTAAGTGCCGAGCTTCATGTTTGTCATTATTGTCCGGAGACCGCGATGAGCGGGATAACAAAAGACCTCCAGCTGACAGCCTCGATAAATAGAAAAGCTGGTTATTCTTAACCAATCAGCGCAGCCCAAATTGTCAACATGTCTTATGGCCCGCCCCCTGTGGTGTGGACCCTCTCTTCCATTGAAAAATGACTTAATACTACACCATAACCATTCAAAGTAACTTCAGTGTTTAGGCTTTTTCTTTCTTTCTTTCTTTCTTAAAAAAAATCAAAAAAAAAAATCTAAATTTTCAATCTAAATTGAAAGAAATGAGTACTCTTCTGTCCAAAAACACTGCATATCTCAAATATAGGTCAAGTATAGACTACCAAAATAAGCAAATTGGCAAACTGTTTGCATCATCGTGAAATAAGATGGCTTATCTTCGTTTTCTTCATTTGTTTTGTTAAGGTAAACTTTTTCTACTTCTAATTTGTACAGAAATCTCTGTATCTGTGTATGTACTATTATACATTGCAGGAAATACTGAACTTAGATTGTTCTGAGAATGTTAATGAATAGGTATTTATTTGTTCACATGTAGGCAGTGTAATATTGTTTAGTTGGCTGCAAGAACAATAACTATAATGGATGTCTTGAGTTTATCATTTAGCATCCTTAGTATTTTTGTCATAGTACTTCTTAAAACTAAATTAGCTGCAGTCTAGACTTCATACAGGAACTCTCTTACACACGTGGACACAATTTGCATTTCAATTTATGACACCTGTCAAATAAAAATAACAGCATGAAAAACACAACCAACCCTTACAAACATTACCAAAAAGTTGTTAGAACACGACTGGGCAGGGAAAGTCCTTGTGTGTATGTCTTAAGAAACTCCAGCATCTATAACGTGCAAACAACTGCTGTTATCATGCCAAGCACACTAAGCATGATAAGGGTGTGTTTGTGAGCTTAATAGTACTGGTCAGGAGACCACAGACAAGGTACTCACATCAGATGGGGCTCTGGAGTTGAAGCATGTTAGAGAGGGTGACATCTACTGGACAAGTAGATGTGACTATAAACTACACCTGCCCCTGCTGTTAGACTACAATATTTCACAGTTTTGTTTGATAAGTTACCATCTGATCCAAAGAAGTTGCAGAGCTTTTGGAGAACATTACAGTGTTGTCTTTATTAACATGGTTCAAACATACAGAAACAAAATATAGGTATGAAGAGACAGCCCCAAAGATGTGGTATGTGACCTGAATACGTAACCCTCTTTTTATCCCCCTGTGCAGAGGAAAAGGGTGTTCTGTCAGTATGTAAGAATTGGTATGGAATGTGTATTTGATAAGGCATAGGTCTAGGTGGATAGTGTGTGTGGATTTGAGCCTGTTCAGAACAGTAGGGAAAAAACACTGAAAAACAAAAAGAAACAAAAAGCATGACAAACCAGTGGCGAGGTGTTTGACCTAATCTGGATGAGCCAGTCTCACAGCAACAACACACTTTGTGTCGAGGTGATGGTCCGTGCCTGCTGAGACAGACCTCCAGAGCAAATTCTGAGAAAACAGACTGAAAAATCTGGTTTACCCAATCTTTAATTTTCATTGCCAGCTCAAAAGTGCTACCACTGAAGGTTTAAAACCCAGACTGGACTATGGGCTCACACCTCAAGTCCAGGTTTACACTGTGTATATATAAAAAAGAATCAGGTTCCCCACTTCAACAGTCACCAAGTCGGACTGAATGGTGTACATGTACACCAGTTATCGGGTGTGCTGAAGTGTCATCTTCACAGGCCGATGGTGTAGGAGCGTCCTGCTGGGTTGTGGATTGCAGAACACGAGGGCTCGGTCACGGCCCATTCATACCACACCTTCTTCCCATTGTTGCAACGCCAGAATCTCACTGTAACATCGTCATCCCGGGCTAATGAAATGGGTTGCTATTAAAAGAGACAGGGGACAAGGAGTGTTGCTCTGTGAATATATGGTTTATTTTTAAGTTTAAAAATCACAGGGAGATTGAATAAGTAGTGAGTGAATAACTCACCTTGAGGGGGAAGAGGATGGGGAACCAGGAGAACATTCCTGGTGAATGTGTTTCTGGTTTTATACCTGACAAAAACAAATACACACAATATTATTATTGATTTTTTGACCTAATCTCAGCATGACAGGACTTTCTTTTCATTAACTGACTTACTGAGTGTGACATCTTTGTACAGTGTGGTTTCAAAGTATCCAGCAAAGCCATGGAGCACCGAATTACAACCAACTGTGAATCTGAGGCACTGATACCGGTTATTGTTCATGTCTGAAAGAGGAAAGTAACGATGGTCAACATTTTTATGTCACATTAAGAACATGTCTGTAGTGCATTTTGGAGTTTAGTGTGTTTCTATCTACCTGTTGTGGGGTGTGTGAAGGTGAAGCATGGTTTGGGGTCAGCCAGTTGATGGAAGTTATGGAGACGCACGACATATGGAGTCTCAAAATGGCACTCGGGGTCCTTGTCACGCTCGCGGCAGCTGCGCACTTCATTGTAAAGCTTGGAGGAGGACAGAGGAGCCAGGAAGGACGTGTAGGAACAGGGGATGCTGACTCCATCATCTGAAGGTGAAAAGATGAGATGGGAGGGGAAAAGAGAAAGTGAATGGTGATGCAACGAAGCATAGGAGGTAATGAGGGGTAAAAAATGCGTTCCACATTGTTTAATATGGTAAACAGCCGAGGGTGCTCTGAATTCAGTGTCTGCAGCTCCAGTATCTACGTACTTGATGCTCTGAAATAACAACCACTGTAGGAATCATGTTCGACCACAGCAGTGATTTACCTTTGAGGAAGTGCTGCGCTCCATCTAAGCACTCAGGGGAGAGTTCATTGTCGCCGAATGATCCGAGGAGCTCGCTGACGATGATGTCAGCTTTCTCTGGTGCTGCCCACTCCCGCATGTCACACGACACCACAGTCACCTGATCACCCCACTCCTCAAAGCGCCAATTCTCTAGCCTGAACAAGTTACAGTAAAAATGGTATTGGTGCAAAAATCAGTCACATAAGCATTCAAAATGTCAGGTGCCAAAAGTTGTTTGCAATTGTTTACATACTAAAAATTTAATTCCAGGCAGCGCAACTTTGGGAAAGCCTTACGCACCTACATCCAGTTTTACTGGGTATATCAATGGACGCCTCTGTGTTTGTGTGTTGACATTTTTCTATGCATGTTTCGGTGTGTTTAGACCAGCATGTAAAATATAACAGAGCTGTATTGAACTCACGTGACCACAGCATTGGGATTTTTCTCCACAGCATACACCTTCAGCTTCCTGTCTGCCTGTCTGGCAGCACGCAGGGAAGCATTGACCAGTGGACCCCTACCTGCTCCCAACACCATCAACACTCTGTGTGAAAGAGAAAATATAATTTGAGAGAATTCTGCAGTTGATGCTCAATGGTTTTCCTCACAGCTATAAAGCTGTTTCTAGTATTATTCATTGAGCATTGAGAGAGTTGTGTTCTGTTACTCACTGGACATTTGTGTCTTTCTGCTCCTCGGGAACTCTGTCAAGTAGACACTTATATACAGCCTGCAAGGACAAACACAAAGCATATCATGACAACCAAACAAGGACAGATAGGTGTTTCCAGAAACAAAGAAAGTCACTAAAGGAATCTGTGGATCCACTGAAAATGCTCCCTGGTGATGTATAGTTAAAAAAAGCCAACAACTGGTCAGTGAACCACCGTCATCACACTTGATTCTATGATTCACTCAGATATTTGAGGATGTAGTGTTTGACCTGCCAAAAATATACTGCGCATCAAATGATTCTACACCGCTGACATCTTTAAGCCCCTAATGTCAATTCACACAAAAAGAGACAAGTCAGTGGTGTGCTACAAGTAAATGCATATCTTTGTTATGCTGTTAAATGATTTGGTGAGTTTCCATGATCCCCTCAGATGCAGAGTGGTACACTCCAAGATCTGGCAAACTGTCTTCACCAGGCAGACTGATACCAATCAGGCCACAAACCACTGTGCCCTACAAGATAAAGCTTTCAGGTGACTACACAACAAGTAGGGAAGATTTCTCAAGCTGACTGAAGATCTGCTTGACTGTTAAGACAAACTCCCTATGCACTGCCAATATTAATGATCAGGTGATCCTTGTGTGCAGGAACGGCTTCGATCAAAATCACAGTGAAAAATAAGAGTAAGGGTGAAGTCCTCACAGTGTGCTGTGGTGGCCACCTGCCATTTTCATTTAAAAAAGCTTTACTGAAGGAGGGGCTTTGAGTGATTGCTGTGGATCACTACGCACAGAGGGTAAGTGGATTATGAATAGGTGATTATAAAGTTTCTGGTTCACGAGATTCAGAGGGAGAAAAACCTGTGCTCTGTAAGGTGGGACGCTGCAAACAATGTTAGTGTGAACCGGTCACAACCTACACACAGACAGCTTCTACAGGACATTTATGGCTCTATTCTATTACACTGTTGCAGCACAACTCAGCTCTACTCAGTTTTGGTCATTTCCCATTACAATTGAGTACTTCATAGTACCTCCTCAACGTGGGTGGGGTCATCGTAGCATGGCTGCTAGCTCTCACTAAACACACTCATCACAGTGTGGTTTTCTGTACAGCAGCCATTTAACTTGTGTGAAAGACTAACAGCAGTCACAGTGTAGATTAGTGGTTGCTGTTGACGGTGTGTTTTTAAAACCAGATTCTTGTGTCAAACGTCGTGCTCATGACTCTTCCAGTGACAACACTGTGGCCAATCAGTGGCCGCGGTCAGTTGACGTCACATTTTGATCTCAGCTCAGCTCACTTGGAACCTCGCTAGAGACGATACCAAAAAAAGTATCTGGTACCATGTGCCATCCCTAGTGGGAAAAACAAAACAAACAAAAAAAAAAAAACGAGTAGTCGAGTCGAGCCAAGTACTGCTAGTCGAAAAGGGCCATTAGATATTACTACTAGAGTTTTATAGACTAAACAGCACTGTATACTGTGTTTGTATGTCTGTTACACATAATTCTGTTCTGGTTTTAAAACTTGTGCTCTGTGGTTTTCCAGTGCTGTGATAATGTTCCAGTGGATGCAGTTACTGCTTTGTCTAATAGCCTTACTTGTTGGTACTGTGAATATTTGATGGGATCCTTCTCAAACACCTCATATGTCTGAGACTCCAGGTTATCCATGAGGGGCTACAAAGAAGAGGGAAAAAACATTTCAGTCTTCTTTATCCCAAGATTAAAAACAATTCAGACACATGAACAGATACAAGAACTTTCTTACCTGAAGAGGAGACTGTAGGTAGTCTTCATAGCCCTTGGCGAAGAGCTCATACGCATTAGGTGCTGGCCGGTTCTGATTGAGGTATTCCAGGTACTGCAGGTAGGATCTGAAGTCCTTGTCAGTGTGCCGACTGGTGCCCGTGAAGATGAACTGAGCCTCCAACTACGTAATGATGTAGTTTTATTAAAAAACAGTTCCACATTTGGTCAATAAATTAATTTTTCAATAACACAACTTGTTATTATTACTTCATACCTTGAAAAGTCGGAAGATTATTCGCTGATGGGCTTTTGACAGAACAGGGAAGCCCTTCTTATTGGTTAGGAAGATGCTGGTGGGGAGGATGGCTGCTTTGATAGGTTCCCCGAGCCACTTATCTATCACAGCTTCTGACGGCATGTCTGCTCCAATTTCAATAGCTTCAAGAATACGACAAAGTACATTTTCAGTAGCAGACATGATCATAATTATTTCTTAATACAGTGACTTTGCCCAAGGCAGCTGCTACACAGTGTGCTCTCTCACCGAGACAGATCCTCTTGTTGTAATCACAAAGGGTTCTAAATGAGTGCCACCTGAAAGACCAGAGGCAAGTAAACAAAGTGAATCAGGATTTTAAAGGAAATCAATGACAACCGTTTTAGCATGCAGACAGCACTCGAGTGCTCGGGAAGCGGGAAACTCACCAGCTCCAGGTCTTCTCATCAACACTAGTGTCATCGATGCAAGAGGTCGGCTCATTCTCAATGAGATCTTCCCGCATGTCCTCCGTTGCCATTAATGGGACACGTATCCAGAACTACCCAGAGGACAGCAGCGGTTAATTTATCTCAAGGCAACCTACATTTAAACAGTTTTTTTATGACACATTGTGTTTGTCTTACATTTGAGGTGTGATGTCCAGTGTGGACATGGTTTAGTAGCACGCGAGCTAAATTGGCATTATGAGGGCCCCTCAGAGGAATCATGAAGACGGGCAGACCTAGGTAAGCTGAGAAGTTTAGCTCCTGCGCCAGAGCCTGGAGAGAGCCACAAGACAGAGATTAGTGAAAGCATGAAGGGGAGGACATCAGCAGACATGTTAGAAGGGATACAGACAATGAGATTGGGCACCATGAGCTCACTTATGCTGTTAAAACTTACAATCAAAACAGTCACCTTTAGAGGTGTAAATCAAAGTGAAGGACTTACAGCCTCTGAGTTTCTGCGCTCTGTCTCAATTTCTGAATCTGCATAGATCCATGGAGAAAGCTTCCCAACAATCAGAGTGTTCCAATCTAGATCAGAGCACAATGGACATTTAAAAAAAAGCATATTCAGTGTCACAAAATCCTTTGTTCCCTTGAGTCATCCTAGCTTTCAATGACACAACCTGTTTCACTGGTCCAATATTTGGAAAATCAAGTGTGAAAAAAGGCAAAGACGGAGTCCTAAAAGTCCTTTCTGTTAGTGATGATCAGTGAAAGAGTTTTATATTAATCCCAATGGAAAAATGCAGCGTTACAGCAACCAAATCCACACATCAATAATAGTAATAATAATAATAATAATGATAATAAAAGTTTAAAAGTAAATGTGTCAATTGTATTTTAAGGCCAGACTTTCTCATTCTCATACGAACAGAAAAGGAAAACCTTCCACCAACAAATTATAAAATATTGTATTGTATTGAATAAATACATCATCATGTTGTCAATATATGAAATCGAAGGAGCAACATTGTCTGAGAACACAAACCAATTCTAAAACAAAAGGTCAGATTGCTCTAGGCACCCCAAAGTGTCCTTTGAGGGGTTCCCAGCAAAAAACCATAACTCCATCCATAAGTAACATTTTGGCAGAAGATGGGACAGTTTTGGTGGTTTTCAAACATTAACTATGATAAAACATGTACAAGCAAATTTTTATCAGCTGGGGATCCATGGTTTCATTTTTGTCAGTGTAAGGGTTGGTGTGACCATGTTAATCACAATGAGTTCATCTGAGCGGTTCAACCAGAAGAACCAGAATTCTTATGGCAGTTATTATTCTTAATATTTGACATAGAGGTTTACTCTTGATCTGTCATTCTATAGCATCAAGTCGTTCTTCTATCTATGGTGTTACAATGAGCCTATTCTAGGATAGAGGGATACAGTTATCACATGCATAGAAAGAGCGTAAAACAAGTTAATGACTATTTATACCTGACACAGTAGATGATGACAGATTATAAATACTAACCTCTTCCACACAGCAGCAGGTCTGAGCGGGTCTGGGCACCAGGTCGGGATTTAGCGGGCTCCAACTCATACTCTCTCTTGAATCTCGGGTGGAACAGGGGCATGCACAGGAAGTCAAACCTGGACATCAGAGAAAGAAAACAGAGTTTTAACACTGATATGATTTATAATGTCAACCAGGGGTGAAACATTAACATTTTTGCTTAACCATTCCCCAAGCAGTTTGCAAACTTTGACAGTATAGCCTTTGCAAATATGAGAGACCAGACACCGGAGTCAAGCATCGTTGTGATTGGGCACGTGCTGGTAATTCACCGCTAGCTTAGCAAGCATCACGCACTACGCTAGCAAACTAGCCCGCCCCTCTGCTAAATACTTTTACTCAAAAATAACCCGTAGTGTGCTGCGCGTTCCTCACCCGAGTTTGGCGACCGCAGCTAACGTGTCAGCTACCTCCGGCACACAATTCATGTCTCTCCCGCAGGACACTCTGCTCCCCGTACTGGCAGACGCCATGATTTTAGCCGACTGAATGATTGACTGGGACCATCTCGTTGTGCTGGCTTTCGAGGAAACTGACGCCATCTTGGATCTGCAAGGACGTACACAAGTCATTGGACAGCAAGGAGGTATAGAGCCGAAATGGCTTCAAAACTACGTCAGTTGCACGGCACGTAAATTACCGCGATAACTGTCTATGGAGGGTCTGGAGATGTGGATATCGAATCATAAGTTGATATTTTCATGTTTTCTTAATTTTTACCAAAAAAAAAGCAAGAAAAACACATTTTCTGGTGAAATTTAAAAAATAGGAGTCAGAAGATTGACAAGTTAATATTTGTGCTCCCCCAGACAATTATTAATTGTTACAGAATTGATACAGTATGGAAATATTATAAAAATGAAAATCCTGCTGTTGATGGTTTGCTCCCCCATTCAACATCAAACTGAAAATGATGACAAAGGTAAGTATCGACTTGCTCACAAATGACAAAATGGTTTGGTCTCAAAGGTACAACATCTGCAGAAAGTGGCTTCTGTGGATATCACTTTCACAGCAGGTAATATAAGATATCATTTATGTCCACTCAAATTCTTTGTGCGTAAGCGTGTGCGTGTGTGCGTGCATGGTTTCATATTTTGGAGGGATAGGCTATAAAAGGGTCAAAACATTGTCTTAGTAGACAACAGATATGAGAGTGAGCAGTTGCAGCAGTGACCATGTCCTACACCAGTGGAATGTGCAAAGCTTATTTTTTGTCAGGATGTGTGTGAAGTGTACTTGTTCCTAACTAATCACTGTGATTTTCTGATCAACAAATTTCTCAGGATCTGCTTCTGTGTCACCATTATGGCTCTAGAAGATATTTGTGGTTTTAAGGACACTCCTGTGTATCAAGAATGGTTTTCTGAAACATCTTTGGGAAGTACAGTGTCATCTCTTCATCTGACTGACTCTTCCTGCTTCGGACTGAGGAAACCAAAGGAATGTGAGACAACCCAAGAAGTACCACTAAACTTTTTCATACCACCTTTGACGAACTCTGCCTTTGTCAACCGCAGATCTTCATTCCCGACCAAGCGGTCAATGGCAGTCCGCAGGCCTTTCCCTCTGTCGCACGGAACAACAACACTTGGTTTTGTTTTCCAAGGGGGTGTCATTGCAGCTGCAGACACACGTGCCAGTGCTGGAGGGCTTGTTGCCTGCCCAGCTGTTCATAAGGTTACCCCAATTCACTCTCATTTGGTGGTCACCTCCTCTGGCAGTGGTGCAGACTGCATGCTGTGGGAGCGAATTCTGACAAGAGAGATCAGACTCTACCAGCTGCGGCACAATCGGCGCCTCTCAATACGCGGCACTGCTAAACTCCTGTCATTCATGCTGCACCCCTTCAAAGGGACTGACGTATGTGTGGCTCTCACATTGTGTGGCTGGGACAAGGAAGCAGGCAACACTGAGTGTGCAGAGTCATCCTCTTTGACTGACAATAGCTCCTCAGCTACTGTTAGTAGCCGTGATAGTCCTACAATGGCATGTCCTGCATCATCTAGCAGTGGCCCACAGCTGATATATGTGTGTAGCGATGGAGCCAGACTGCAGGGAGATGTCATTTCTGTGGGTTCTGGTTCTCCTTATGCTTATTCCATCCTGGATATAGGACTGAGGTGGAGCCTGAGCAAAGAGGAGGCCATCTCCTTGGCAAGAGAGGCCGTGTTCAGAGCCACTCACAGGGACGCCTACTCAGGAAACAGTGTAGACCTCTTCCATGTTACAGCCCAGGGATGGAAACAAAGAGAGAGGGAGGATCTGAAAGAGGAATATTATAGAGACATGGAGAGAAGGGCAAAGATAGTGGAGGAAAGAAAAAGACTGACAGAACTGAAATGAACCAATGTATTTATGTAAGAGAGGGATATCGTTTGTTTTTTGTTTGTTTGTGTTTTACTTTCTGACACTTAACCGCTTTCTTTTTGCTAGATTTTTTTATAAATTGCACCACAGTAAGTGATATGAAGCCTTGATATCTTGTCTTTTGTGATTGCTTTCCTGTCCTTTCAATTCACCCTACTTGCTTTGTATCTGCCGACCTGCACATCGCTGCAGTACAGCCACAGTCCTCCACAGTCACAGGGGGCGCTGTCCTGCCGCAAAGACTCGATAAGGTCTATGGGTTTTACGCGGCGGAAGCTGCTTGTTCATCAGACAGTTACAAAGATGGCTCTCGCTAGTGTGTTGAACAGTGATTGTGCGGATTTTGCTTTTGATAACTGTCAGCCTTTTGCGTTTGGTTGTGGACCCGAGCAGAGCGGCCGGGTTTGAGGCTACTCCGGAGACAGCCTCAGTTTTTCCGTGAGAAACCCACTGTGTGCAGGGGGCGACGATGGCGTCGAGAGGAAAATAGAGTTTCTGCATGGGACCACCACCTTAGCATTCAAAGTAGGTTAACGTGTACATAATTGTGCCCTGCTGGCATCGAAGAGCTCTAAATTATATATATAGCTGTCAAAGTAAACGTCAAGTGAATAATAGAGGGTACTGTCATGCTTTAGAGCAACGGAAGGACCGCTCACGAACGTTAGCATAGCTAGCACGGCTACAAACCGCCTTCTCATTGCAGATGCTCAGATGGCCATTTGTGATTGTTGGGTTTGACGTTTCCGGCATAACAGCAAATGTGTACTATAACCAAGTCTCTGTGTGGATTTGACTACAGTGTCATGCTTCACTGTGTAACCAAAGCTTTCTGCCCTGTGTCCTTCTTTGCACATTGACTCTTTATGAATGGGCCAGTAAATCAGAATTTGTAAACCGCGCCTTTGCTCAAACTCACAACCAGTCGGTTTATGGTAGGAGTTTTAAACCACTACACAACCCATGGGTATAAATGACGAAAATGATGAAGTGATTTCGGTAACATAAAGCTTAATCCACCTTTTCTTCTGCTGATGAGTTACAACTAATTAGAAATCCTTGGAGGTGAAGGAGGATGAGACATAAAACGCATATTCAGTCATCAGATTTGACAGTGCAAACTTTCAACCCCAGTAAACTATATATGCCCCTCTGATGCTGGGTAATTGTACACTATGGGATCTAGCAGGTCAGAAATAAATATATATTTTAAAATTTGAAGACTTTCAACCTTGAATGTGATCTCAACTCAGATTATAAGTTAATGTATTCACATGTGTCACATACAAGCTTTAAAGACTCTGGTGTTATGGTGGGAAGGACAAATCAAATCTTCTTTTTAAACATGTATTTCTTAGTTTCACTTAGTTTTACTAAGTGTTGTTCTGTTTAAGGTCATGTTAACTGTATATTTCCATTTGTTTATCTCAATATAATTGAACTGGGGATGACACTCCGGAGAAAAACTGAAGACATGGTTTCAGTAAAAGCTCACCAACTTCAAAAATTTAAGTATAAAACATTTTCCCTTCAAGACTTCAACACGCGCAACCACCCACACATGTGTATTCTCCTTGGATCTAGTGTGGGAGCACCGAACAAAGTAGGAGATCCTGAAGCGCTGTTGTATAAATAATGCTGTCAAAGCAGGGAATGGGTTTTCTAAAAAGTTTAAGGCACACTGCGTACTTGTACTGCAAAGATTTAGTGAGAGCTTAAAATTAAATTAAAGTGAGTCCAGTAGTGTTTACATTCCCCTGGAAGAATAAATGGATACTGGTATTTTGTAATTATCAGCAAGACAGATGAAAACACCAATACCATTAATGGGTTATGCTAACAAGATCAGGTAATGACTGAATATAAATTCTGCCTCTGTGTCACAGAACTCCATTGTTGTCCATAAACTATTAAAAACACATAAAAGAGCCACACTCTTACATTTGCGGGACCCACAGCTTGTCATAAGAATGAAAAGCCTTTGTAACTTTCTCTTTTCCATTTGTCAAAGGAGCAGAGCAGTGTAAATACTGAATGCTGCTCCTGCAGTAGGTTTTGGTCTCTTCAGGGGATTTACTGATAAAAAGAAAAGATAAATAAAGGCAACTTTATCCCTTAATCCCAGAGCGAGGTGGAGGCTGGTTCCATGAAAACCTCCCCAGCAGTCATCTTCCTCTGACTGGACAAATCTATTGTCTTCATTTCAGTAATGCACTGCTGTCGTGTCTGTCAGTTCACTGATTGTGGATTTTTGAGCAAAGAGAAAAAAGTCTCACCTCTTATCTTTCTGGCTGAGCTCAAACCATGTATTTCTCTGTGACAGCTGTACAGCTGCTGCACATTTCTGCCTTGTTTACACAGAAGCTAACAGATACAGTAATTCTAACATGTACACTTTCAGTGATTTATTAATCCCACACCGTGTGGTGTTAACTCACACACACACACACAGACACACAAATGGTGCTTACAAATTTGGACAATATGGTCAGACAATGACTGCTCTGTGGTTTGTGTGACTAACACATGGCTCCCTTGTTGTCTCTCAGTTCCAGCATGGTGTTATTGTTGCTGTGGACTCTCGGGCCACTGCAGGCTCTTACATCGCATCGCAGACAGTAAAGAAGGTGATTGAGATCAACCCTACCTGCTGGGTACCATGGCTGGAGGAGCAGCAGACTGTAGCTTCTGGGAACGTCTGCTGGCCCGACAGTGTCGCATCTACGAGCTCCGCAACAAGGAGCGCATCTCTGTGGCAGCAGCCTCCAAGCTGCTGGCTAACATGGTGTACCAGTACAAGGGCATGGGGCTCAGCATGGGAACCATGGTGTGCGGCTGGGACAAGAGAGGCCCAGGTAAATACAATGGCTACTTATGTACCGTTCTCAATTGAGAATTTTATATGGAGTAACATCAAGACATTTACTAGTATATGATCAATCACCGCTGTAAGGTTGTTAGTTAAAGTAGCAATTTTACACTTTCTGGTTCCAATATAAGGATTTTCAACTGCAGCTTAATCAACAATTGAAATACTGACTCTGGAGTATTTTACTAAAATTCATTATGTATCAGAGTTCAGTGGTTCAAGGAAAATGGTTGAAAACTAGATAAAAGACGACAAATCTTTTGTCCTCTAGAAACAGAGGACCAGGTTTTGTGATGTATTGCAGTAAATATTCAAAGAGCCCTGACTTCAGATTATAGAGACCTCCTATTTTACCATGTAGAATTGTCAATAGTCTGTTTTTATGTTAAATTGATGTTTTTTATATATATGTAAGTAGGTTTGGTATCCCTGTCCTTATTTCTCTTCATTCATTGTACTAGATATCTATACCCAGCTAGTTAACACCAACACCATTTGCTCTGAGAATATGTGTAGTTCAGGTGTAAGGGACAAATTCAAACTGAGCACAAATTACCGTATTTGCCTTCTGGCACATTTGTGTGCAGGGCATCATATTGTAGCATGCTGATTTCGTCGTAGGGCTGTAGCACAGTATACCAATACTAGTATGACACTAGTATTGTAATAGCCTGTCATTAAAAAATGGTACAATACCTTGTTTTGTTTGTTTAAAAAATATGCTGTGTATGTGTGGGGGAGCTGTGTGTGTGCTGCACTCGACTTTCTCTTCCTGCACTCTGATTTCACTGAACATGACAGCAACAAAATGAAAAGTAGGGCTGCAAATGTAAGTGTTCTCGCAGTCCGTTCGCAGCTTGTCGACATTGTAGACGCACAGAGCAAAAAAAGACATTATTTTGTTTACATAGCTGACAGTAAGGACAAGCCACGGGACCACAAAGGCTGTCTGTGAAAGGTGTTAAATCTGTGCAGACCAAGGAAGCCAACATTCAACTTGGAAAGCGCATATGGCTGACAGACATAGCAACCTGTCTGATTTATTTTGTGACGAACTTTTATTCACCGTCTGAGATAGACAAGACGGTAAAGGGCAACGATAACTGTTGAATCTGAACATAATTTTCACACGTAACCTTATTGCAAGGTGATTAAAAATCACCACAATGGAGATATAAATCCATAATACACAGTTTGGACTGAATCAGCACTGGTAGTGGCTATCATGGCATGTACATTTTGTTTCAAGAATTATTTCTATTCTTAGAATTAGAATAATTCTTTCCATGATCAGAAAAGGGAGGGCTGATAAAGGATGTATTGAGTCTGAATGTGAAACTCAAAGCCGTGGTCCTTAGCCTGCACACCGCAGCAGTGCACTGAAGTAGACTGAAGACAAAAAGCTCAGTACACCTCCTTGACAGAAGTCTGCACTCTGAGCCCATTTTCTAGGTTTCTATTCAGTCAAATTAGATTTAAAATGACAACTAATGAGAACAGATTTATGGTAATTGTTCAGACAAGTGCCTGACCAAAGTCATTGTGATGACACTCGGCTCGAGTGATGAGCAAAATATTCTACTCTAAATGCACGGATCATATGGCAGTGTCCTTATTGGTAGTATTCGTCATTTCTCAGACTGTGGCTGAACATCTGTGATCCAGGTCTTTTCCTGTAATATAGTAGCAGTTCATCTTTGTTGGCATGAGACAACAGACCCTCCACAAACCTTATGGATTCAGTAGTTTAAAGAAATTCTCCTGTTATTTGTAGTCCTCTACATATGCCGTTGCTCCAAGTACAAACCCACTAGTAGTTTGCAGAGTTAACCACTAGATGGTGCTGCAGCTTCTCTTATGCTCTGCCCTCTTATACTCAAAGCTGTGATTTTTGGATGCCGCGCAGTGTGGGGCCGTTCATCACAGAAGGTGTGCTTAAAGAGGCCGCCACAGCGAGACAGTAATGGCAAATCGATGAGGCTGGGACTGTGGGCCAGCAAGAGTGCGGCGGGATGATGGACGTTGGGTCTCAGCCCCGAACAATTGGGTCGCATGCATAATGCCAGTACACCCAGTGAGATCGATGCCGGCTTTGTCTGGAAAGCAGAGAGGTCTGTGTGAACAATGACGGCCCCGAGGTATGCCAACAAACCCAAATGACACGTTTTAAATCCTGGCTAATCAATTGGGGAAATAATGATCCCTTTATAAGTTCAGTAGGTGTGTGAGCTTAGCCATGGTCCTGCAGTGTGAATGATTGAACGGAGAGGTAAATGTCATGTAAATTAAATCAATCGTGATTAGGCGGGAAGCTCATTAGCTGGCTACAATCATGTCAAGAGCACTTATTCCCCTGATGGAGTGCCTTAAGCTGCATGCAAAATAAATTAAACAAAAGCTATGTTGAGAAGCTTCACAAATATATCTCTGTGTAACAACATAAATGTTGTGACACTTGTAATCATGGCACAGTTGATGCCTGATAACTTTGAATTTGCTTTATATTGACCTGAAAAGTTGCCTCTGATGCTCTTTACATGAAGGGTCCATAATAAAGAGGTGTGTGTTTAATGTCTCATAACAAAACAGTAGTGTATTATACAAGACCCACAGAAAAACCATGTCAGTTTTATAACCATTCCCAAGAGTGTGTTGTGACCCCCCCCCCCCATTCTGTTCAGCTGCGTCTGGTCTCCTTACTCTTGATCCGGTGGTGAATACTACAGGGAAGGACAGATGACAGATAGACACTGACCCATTTGATGCTAGCCACCCATCCATTGCACTGTGCTCCTCACCTACCTCTAAAAGCTGTCAGTACAGCCAGCTGCACCAGCCTCTGTTTAAAAAATCCTCCTTAAGCACCTGTCAGTTGATTGATGGAGTGGAAGGAGTCTGTCTTGGCTGCCAGTGTTACAATGCTCCACCATCCATTCAGCGTGCCCCCACTTATCCTCCAATGTGGGCCTTATGAATTTCACCCATCCATTTTTGTTTTCGGAGTACTCATTGAACCCTGCATGTTTTTTTTTTTTTTTGCATCAGTGTTTAAGCTGCATGATAAGTGATATTGCATTGGGCTCTACAAAGACCCCAGGTGTGTTTGGAAAGGAATGGATGTGGGAAGTGTCATTTGGTGCCGCTCTGCTTCTATACTTGGACCTCCTAAAGAGTCCTCATCCACCTCCGTCAACTACGCTACTCAACACAAGAGCCTGCCTTTACAACTCTCTCCCAGCCTATTATGTTTTTAACGAGTCCCTTACAGTTTTCAAGAGGAACAGGCAGGTCTCAGAATGGCAAATTACCCCCGTGCATAGACAGGCACTGGATGATTATCATGGCAAGCTAACGACAGGCTGAGGAAGCTGCAATTTGCTAGTTGAAAGCAATGGTAAGCTGCTTTTTTTCCGGAAAAGCAAGTGGCTCTCTACCTCTAATAGACTGTCACCAGTGTAGCTGAGAAACTCTGCAAGCGAGGATGTAGAATCTGAGGACATTTTGAAGTGTTTTTTAATGTGTGAGATGAGCGATAGCGGTCGGTATTAGGCGGCTCTATATGCATGTGTTCCTGCATCTCTCTGTGTGAGTATCATTTTCACAGGTTTGTCTTTGTGAAAGCGCGATGAAAAACATGCCTTTTTGCAGGCTGTCTTTTTACCATCTGCAGGCTTGCTGTGGGCGAGCTCACAGGCTGGTGCTAGTCACCAGATCCACGTCACTCTGGAGCCGGGCCTGGCGAGTGTGTCATGCCGTAGAACAAAATGTCTCGCATGTGTCCACGAAGCGTGGTGTGGAGCAAACTGTCCTTCACAGGTTCATCAGAGCATTGTGAGTCTGCAGCGCGCATGGGATTTGCATGTTAAGTCGGTTTTGTGTGGAGAGAAGTAGCGCCTTCGTGTCATTCATGTGCGTGTGTGCGGAGGTGAAGGAAAAACAGCAGTGTGTACATGCAGAGGGATATCAGAGTGCTGCACTTGTCTGATGTCCACAGGATATGAACACGCTGTTGTTTTTTTTTCGTACTCCCTATTGAGGTGCGAGGCGCAGTTACCTGTGCAGCTCATGTTGCGGGTCGATAGTTAATTTTTGGCGTGTGTGCGGGGATCAATAAGGCCCGGAGTAAGGCCCCTGGGCAGACAGTGATGTGGCCTGCACCTCGTCAGCAGGTTCCGCGGCCGGTTTCGTTTTACTTGAAGAGGATGCAGCTGTTCATATCTGCAAGCCTTACTTCACTTGGAGAGGTTGCAGCTGTTCATACTCTCTCTCTTGAGGACACAGTGTATGTGAGCGCACACACTCACAAGCCCGTGTGTTTGTTTGTGTGAGAGCAGTGATGTTAGATGTACACCACCATCTCATCTCCGTTTTTCCTGACAGAGCTCAGCACCTGAGTCAGGAGATCAGAGGACGCTTTAGCAGGAACACAACTCCTTTTGCAGTTTCCTCCTACCTCCCTTTGCCTTTCTACTCTCTTGACCCGCTTTTTGTCCTTTCTCTCCAGGGCTCTACTATGTCGACTCGGAGGGGAACCGCGTGTGCGGCGACCTCTTTGCCGTGGGCTCGGGCTCCATGTACGCTTACGGTGTGATGGACAGCGGCCTGCGGCACGACCTGACCGTGGAGGAGGCCTGCGAGCTGGGCCGCCGCGCCATCTACCAGGCCACGTACCGCGACGCCTACAGCGGAGGGCAGGTCAACCTATACCACGTCCACAGTGAGGGCTGGACCAGGATCTCACAGGAAGACGTGCTCATGCTGCACCAGCAGTACAAAGACCAGGCATAGTCAGGTGTAGTGCGGGTTAGGAGTTTATTCTAGTATCCAATGTTTCAGATGTGCTGAATTGTCAGTAGGGTTGACACAAATAAAAAGGACTCATCTGCCGATTGGCTTCACTTGTGTCACTTCTGTGGCTCATTTTTGACCTGTTGCTAGCTTCAATCTTTATATTGTACATTTTTAACCAGTTCAGTGAGCTTCATTCAGCCTGCACAGTATGGGAGTATGATTTGAGTGTCTGCAGAGAGGAGCCCGATGACTCAAACATGCTTTAATATAGTGTGGGAGTAGTGTGAGCTTGCCCTACATATATTTAATTTGGTTCATACCCTGGGAAACTACATCTTTCTCAATAAAACCTGTCATGTTCTTTTTTTCCAAGTGTGTTGTTTTGTTTGAGTGCTGCTTTTACCTTTAGGTCTCTGACGGTGTTTTGTTGTATATCTCGGAGCCTACTCTATATGTAAATAGTCTCATCGCCTCATCCTCCTTTTGATGTAGTCTTTTTGCCATTGTGTTGTGTTTACATTTCAGTCATCTGTTCCCCCAGCTGTTGGCATTTGGAGGTACATGCAAAGCCTGTTTTGTATCATCTATATGTTCTACATTTATTAGCACAGAGTAGCACTGTCTAAATAGAACTATTTAATTGCATCCCACCAGCACCAGTAATTGTGCCTCCTCAGTTGTAACAATGTGTTTTCTTCCCCTCATTGATAATGTTGCCTTCCTCTGCTCACGTTGCACAAATACGTCTTTTAATTGGAAGGGCAAATTTATTCTTTAATTCCTCCCCGACACACTTAACTTCTCAATGTGCAATGTTGTGTACCACCCTGCCATGGTGTTTTACAATGTAACGACCTGCGCTGGCAGTCTGTGCCCCTCCAGCAGTTTTATAGTTAGGAATAAACACTAATAAAGGGGATGGGGTAGACATCCGAAGCCAGCGCGCTTTCACACCATGGTTAAAAACTAGTTTCACAGGTGACTAGTTAGCAGATGGAATAGAAATGGGATTTCGATAAATGGAAGTGAGCCGGTCTCAACTGTGATAGTGCTCGTGGTAAAGGAATGGATCGGGAATTGCAGCATCAATAGAAGCAGATACTTGCAGAGTGACTGTGCTCGTGTCCATGAAGATTTTCTAAAGTGGTGCAAATATTATAAAAGCTTTAACACTAAGGAAAAGTCTTTAACCATCCCTGAAGCTTCCAGGGTGCAGCTTTTAAGGGGTTAAGAGCGGTTTCCCAGATGGACTCAATATGACTATAAATTACATCCTCACAATAATGGGTGAAGCCTGCGTCCTCCACTAAGTATCCAGCATACTGCATTGTCATCTAAGTATAGCGTGGGAAGGGCTGCCTTGATAAAAAAAATAGCCTTCTGTGAGAGGCTGCAATTTCACTCCATAATTGCTTAATGAGACACTATTTGAGCTCAGTGCTGTGTTTGTGTGTGTGTGTGTGTCTGTGTGTGTGTGTGTGTGTGTACATGGAGCAGAGATGACCACTAAACTTGAAAATCATACGTGCCCATTGTACCACATTTTAAACAAGTAACCAGCAAATCACCCAGGATCATCCCACTTGGACTAATACATCCATTCAAAACCATTATGGTTGCACATTATCTTCAATCATATCCCATATCTTCAGTGTTCTGTAGGTCTGCAGCCATGGCTTTAATCACTAATAAGTGAATTGAACTTTATTTTACAGCAGGTAGATCAATAAAAATGACGGAGTAGTCTCACTGCCTGGATCCTCGCAGCTCCTTCAGAAGCTGAGGAGCCTGAACAGCAAACGGTATCACCTCAGTGTTTGTGTGGATCTTAAGAGGTTTAGATCTCAGAATAAAGGAAAGAGAAACATTTTGAAGGTTTCAGAACGTCACCAAAAGGTCACAAATGCAATTTGCTGAGCTTTCCAGGGCTTTTAAAATAATTATAAAGACTTTGTAATGAATTCACAAGGCAGCACGTAAACAATACAAAGGTGCCAGGATATCTGAAATATGTTCTTGTTACTTTGTCCTGTTGAAAGCCCTGGTAGCAGAGTGTTGAATTAGCAGTAAAGTAGCTGGACATATTTCTTCAGACTGCCAGAGCCCAGGGAGTTACAATAATACTCCAGTCGAGAGCCGATAAAGGCTGTGGAGCAGGTCTAAGGTTTTCCACTGGGTGAAAAGATTTGATATCTGACATTTCTTTCTTCTCTTAGTTCTGTCTTTCTCAAATGCAGAGAAGTGGTTTGTGGTTACCTAAGCCGAGACAGTGATCAAAGGCTGACACCAAGAATTCAACAACATGTTTAACTCAAGAATTTGAAAATAATTGAATTGCTCCGTCCACAAGAATGTCCTGGTTTGACCCCCAGGCCTTTCTGTGTGGAGTCTCATCTCCTCCCTGCGCCTCCATGGGTTTCCAACTCCTTCAGCTCCAGCTGGTGTGAAAGTGTGAGTGTGTGAGATTGTTCGTCTCTACATATCGACCCTGTGACAGACTGGTGACGTGTCCAGGGTGTCAGCTGTTGGATGGATGGATAATTGCTCAGATGATCAGTATCTGTCTTATCGGTGTGTGTTTGTTGGACAGATTGTAAGAAAACCACTCATCGTGATTGTGAAGGCAGTCTTGGATTTTTTTTTTTTTTTAACCAAGGTCACTATGTAGACAAAGTTGTGTGTCATCTGTATATAACACATCTGCAGAAAAGCAGATGTTGATAGTAGTATATTATTATAATTAAGTATTAATGAATTACACAGTTGTGAATCTGAAACTCCCTCTGATGAGACTAAGGTCAGATCTGCTGAGAAGAACATGCAGCACTATCTATGGTAAAAAGAGGAGGTGCATATACCAACATGGAGGGAACTGACTTTGAGCTTTTTACTGCCTCTGGACCAGAATAGCTTGACATTGCTGGGGGGAAAATGAATTTCCAAGTTTATTGAGGTGTTTTACAGGATAATGTCAGGGCAGCTGTTCACCTGCTGAAACTCAGCAGGACAGTATGGTGCCATCTTGTGCAGGACGGAGTCAGACCTCACCCAGAGCACAGATCCTAATTCAAAAGAGATACTGTGGAACAGGGGTGGGCAACTCATTCCGCTCTTGAAGGCTGTGCTGGTCTGATCAGCAGCTACTGAAGAGCTTATAAGGTTACTGCTGCCCACTGAGGTCCAGCCACTTGAATCCAAGCTTTCACTGACTTTTTCCTCCAACGCTGCAGATTTTGTAAAATGTGTACTATTCTTTAAGGAAAACATTAGTGTGATCAGGCAAAACACATTTCTCATATTTTTAATGGGATTTGAATTAAACTATGAGATGTGTCAAACTAATACATAACAATTAAGAAAATACTGAGCTGGTCCTTGTTCTAAAGTTTGCATACCCTTAGTTCTATTATAACACTGTGTATTGCCCCATCAGTGTCAATGCCTGAGTGTCAGCTGAAGTTATTTGTGGGTTTTTGCATCAATTCTCCTGAGAGGTGTAGCAGAATTTTTTGTTGGTCTACCTGACAATGGCTTGGTATCACCAGAACCCCTCAATTTCCATTTTATGAGAGTCTGAACACTGCTGATTGGCATTCTCAGATCTCTGGATATCTTTTTATATCCTTTTCCCGTTTTATAAAGTTGAACCTTCTCCCGCAGGTCCTTTGACAGTTCTTTTGCTTTCCCCATGGCTCAGTTTCCAGCAAAGCCAGTGCAGCAATGGATGAAATGTGCAGGTATTTGTCAAGAGCTCAGGATCTCACTGACTTTTTAATACACAGACACAATTTACAAGCAAACAGGTCACAGTTGTGGACAGATAACCTTAGTAGCCTTTTGAACCTGTCTGTATCAATTTGGGTGTATATTATCAGGCCAAAACTTTGAGGGTATGTAAACTTTTGACCAGAACCAGCTGGGTGGTTCCACTTATCATTATCATTTTAAAAAGAGCCAACGCAACTGTGTGATAATAAATGGCTCTGCCCAGCCACTAACTCTGAGAAAAGATTTTTTTTTGCATGAACAATGATATTTTCTGAAAAACTTCCAATATTTCACAAGTTCTTCCATTAAAACATGAATTGTTATCAGCTAGAGACCATTGTCTTTGTCTACACTTGTCTTGGCTGAAGATCAGCTGTCATTTGATGACAAAGGTTTGCATGTCAGTCTAAAGGGCTCACTCACCTTTTCCTGCAACTCATGTTCACATTTGGGGGTTATGATTGTATTCATAACTCAAGGTGTGTAGATGTGTAGTTGCTGGTGTGGTTGCTGTGACGTCTGGCCTTCTGTCCTGTCTAGTCATATAGGGAGGAAACACTTGTCACCCACGGTTTTCCCACCATGTTTAGACTCACCCACTGGTGTGACCTTGGCCTCGGATTTGCTGCCACTGTAGACAGTGGTCTGTCTGGCACTGATATTGCAGGTTGTCAGCAGGTATTTTCAGTGTAGATACTATCATCAGTATCAGATTTCAGAATATTTTCACAGAGTTTTCACAATCAGCACAAGATGGTAACAGTACATGGAGCCTCAACAAAATGAAGAAAATTGTATTTTTTGCCTAAATTAGAAGCAATGCTATGAAAAAGACCAGCTGGTGATTTTGAAAGGTGCCAGCACAATGATTTTCACACTGTCAGAAAATAACCTCAGTGCACACATGATGCCATCTGTCAGGTGGTCGTATGCGATTCCACTCCTGGACACCAGATCATATCTAAACTTGGTCCTTTGGCTGCCCTGGCAACCTTATCTCTTTTGGATTCACAAACGTAAGCGGTGTTACTTTCTATGATTTGATGTGAGGACTTGGTAATTGGATCTTCAAAAGCAAAAAGCACCCATTGCAAGGGTGCACACCTTTGGTGATTGAGTATCTAGCAGCCATTATTTATTCCTTTTGATGCTTTACCTCGATGGAAAACAAATGAGAAGTCTATTTGGCTTGGGTAATGACTCCCGCCTGGCTGCTTCTTGTCCACCCCGAAGGCTCTCCGGGCGTCAGTACACCCAAGTCCTTAAATGTGTGCCAGTTCTGACAAACAACAAAGCTGGCATGAAGATAATTGTGTTTGTGGTCCCTGTGCATCCCCTTCCTTGCTGGCGCAAGAGGCAGCCGCTGCCTCGCCTCATTTGGGGGTGCTGTTTTTCATCCCTCGCGATGACAGCCGTGCTCTTGTCATTCCTGCCGCATGCTTGCCACAGCCGCCTCACTCTGCTCGAGACTGTTCTGTTTTTTTCCCCCTCGCCCCCACCTCTTCCTCCAGTGATGTTTTCAGCAATTGCTTTTTTTTTTTTTTTTACTCGATTAATTCAGTGACACGAATGAATACAGCCCAGCAAAGTAAACAGTGCAGCCCTTGAGTTTTGTCCAATCTGAGTCAGTACTTGTCCGTTTCCCAGCAGGCACTTAGGAGCTTCTGCCAACACCACTATCGCTGCTCTTGATGATGATGATCATGAGGGTGATGGTGAGGATGAGGATGATGATAGCCCTTGCTATTAGTGCAACTGTGCCTCAAGAGGCCCAAAGCAGTCGGCTGTTTATCCCTTGTCATGACACCTGACTGTATAAATGGGGCCTGTCTGTTTGTTTTATCGTCAACAGCGCCAGGCCTTGCCTCCCAGGCAAACAGAGACAGGGTCAGGGAGACTACATCTAAAGATGTGGCAGTAAGAGCGATGGTGGCTGCCACGGTCACTCCACTTACTCCCATGTGGCTCCTGGCTTTTTTTATATATATATATATTGCACTGCGTCCTTTAATACGTGGTGACTAAGTCCCTCAGGGTAGAGAAAAGTGAATTGCGGATTCTGTTGTTTCACAGTATCAATGGGATTTTCTCCCTGACTTCTTGTTGTTTTCATGGCAGTTCACTTATGTGAGCCAATGGATTTGTTTATGTAGAACTTGGTGTTTTGTCTTCCCTTTGACTGACCTTGTGTTGCGAGTGATCCTCTATACTTTGTTTCTATACTTTTGGATTGTGGGACATGGAGGCTGTCATCTGTCATTTTGGATAAATCATTGACGAGTGCAGCGTCTCCAGCATCTGCTGTAGAAAATGTAGCTTTGACTTCCACACGATTTTCCCTCTGGATGTCTCTGCTTCACTATTCTGATAGAAGAACACAGCACTACAGTGTGTTTTTATTGGCATGAAGTGTCACTCAATGCTGGAGGCTCTATGAGAAAGTAGCCAGCCCCCGCGGAAGACCCCCAACCCCCTGCACTTATTCCTCTCTCTATTGCACCTCTCCACCCGTCCATGCCCTTTTCTGTTCTACATTTTGACTTAAGCCCCCCTACGGTGCCCCTCGGCCTGTCGCCCACTTCCCTGCGGTCTGATCCTGCTCTGATCAATGCCATCTCCTTCCCCAAAACAATACCAACAGGGAAATGGAGGCATTAATTACCCACCCCAGAGCTCGTTACCCAGACTCAGCCCTCTCAGTTTCCTGGCTCTTCACTGACTCTGCAATTGTAATTCAGCTGGGGGCAGGACGTGAGGGTAATAACAGAGGGTACCCATCCAAACGGACGATGGCCCACTGATAGATGATCCGCTGGGCCGGACGTGACGGAACTGAGGTGAGGGGGCCGGGAGTGACTCTCGAGTGATTGACACACTGCTCTGGCACCGGGATTATGTGTGAGAGAAATAATTTATGACTTTTTCTTCCGGAGCCGAGACGAATGCCAGAAATGAGTAATGACCTCTTGGATGTTCAGCTTCTCTGATCGCAAACAATAGCCCAGGTTGTCACTGCTGTGGAAATGACAGAATTGATGGCGTTATGAGAATTAGAAGCTAATGGACTAAATCATGGAAATGGCAGTTTAATTAAATATCAGGACCCTGCTATGAACAACATTTCAACAAGTGAGACATTCTCGCTGATCAATATTGTTGTTGGATGCCGTGCATAGAAAATAATGCTACATTGCTCTTTCTTCTGCTAACTGTCTCTTTTTGTGTGTCCCCCAGTACCTTGTCATCCTTGCCTCTGCCTTTCCCCTTTGTGCCATGGGTTTTCTCTGACAGTTTGAGTGCCCAGCAGTCGGCCTCTTCCGTGTTATTCAGACTCCAATGTTTTCATGTAAGCACTGTGGTGATAAAAAATAATTGTTTATTTGTCTCTCTTCAAGCATTTGCCACCATTCTTCATTTCTGCTGCAGCCCTCAGCCGCCCGTTTCCCATGTATCCCTCGATCAGAAACTTTTCCTTGTCCTATAGGCTATATTCTCGATCCGCTCTTCTCCCACATTCTTTTCCTCTCTGCCCCACTGCTTTCCTCCATCCACCGTCTCTCTATGTCTGCTTTCCCCATTATAGCTCCCCCACCTCACCCACTCCCTCTTGCACTCCCCCCTGTCTCCCTTCTTGCCTTTCTTTGCTCAGGACCAATCTGCTCTCATTACATTGATTGAATGGTGCACTCTCTCCCCAGTGCCTCTCCAAGGCCTTTCTCTGCAGCCTGCTCATGCAGCAGCACTCAGCACTGACAGCAGCTTTGGCTCTTTTTCTGTGGGCACAATGACAGCATGGCACCTGCTACTCAGCCCTGTGACCTCCTGATATCATCATATAGTTCATGGGGAGATTCTGTGTACTGATGTTTGCTCTATTTAACCAGGGCTCTCCAGGCATAAATGTAACAGTAATAAAGATGAGCAAACACTGAGATGCAGGGAGGAATAATCCAGCACTAGTTGTAGGAGTGTATGTTTGCACGTATTGATAAGTATGTGGGAGTGTTTTATGCAGTGGATGTGAAATTTTGTTAAACCTGTTCATGTTTCTCATACAGAATCAGCCATTTTCAGATCTGGGGTATAAGACTTTCTCTTTGATCTTGGCACTAGCCAGAGAGCGCCGGCATCACACGCTACCTGAACCACAACCACCTTCTATTATTCATCCCTAATAGTCACATATTCTGAATAACCTGCAGTGCAGCTTCCTCTGGTTTGCCTCCACTCCAACAGACTCTCACTACCACCGCTGCATTTTGCTAAAATGCAAATGGAGCAGGCTCGATCTGATGCTGTGTCCAATTTCTTCTCTCCACCCACAACGTTGATGCTTCCCCGTCTGCCTGAACATTCACGTGAATGTAATGCTATAAAAGCTGGTGTGGTGACCCCCCCCTCCTTTGAGATCACTATTTTCTTCACAGCACAGCACAGTTTCACCCCTTCACATCCTCTTTCTCCAGTAAGTCACTTAAGAAGAGCACCTCTTGTCTTGACACATGATGGACAGTTATAAATAAAGTATCAAAATCGATGCAGAAGAACTTCTTCATGCCATGCACTCTTCTTCCAGGCCCCTACATTTCCACAACTCAACTTCCAACTGTGTTTTACTTGAAGCTGCTAATGAGGAGTGATGGAAGCCCTCTGAGCTTACTTCCTCCCATCTCAACATCTTCTTCTTTTTTTTCTTTCCAATTTTGATCTTGTAGTCTTCAGACTCAAACACTGACTTGTGTGCCATTACTGGAGGCAGTTTACTGGATTTTGCACATTTCTCTCAGGAGCCACTAAAGTGTTTATTCAATTTTTCCCACTTATGCAGTGATACCTTCCAATACCTGTACACGCACACCAATGTATTTGATGAAGCTCCCCTTTAAGCTTGGAAACCTAACTTTACTCCACACTGTTTGACAGAATCATACATCCCCTGCACTGGCTGGTTGGGCTTTTCCTTAAAGCAACTGTATATGATGTTTACACTGAGTTTAATATTCAAACCAAGACTCCATGCTGTTGGGCGCTGTTCCATCAAATGGAAATATTCAAGCTGTCTTGTGTATCATTTTAAACACAACTCTCCAAAATTCTGCATGACATGTTTGGTATGTTTGAACACTTTGGGACCTTAGCTAGAGCCCAAATTAAAAATCTGTAGGTTGGAACAATGCTTGGCTGCACAGCATGAATTTCTAATGACCGTCCCACTGTCCCATTAGAAAGAGCCCATGTTAGTAGTGTATCATTAAATTTGATGCAGTGCTGGGGAAGAAACTTTGAAAGCAGAACTTTGGAAGCTACCAATTACTTTACATGGAGGAAGCTGAACTTCAGCGAAGTCTAAATCTAGTTTGGTTAACTAAGGAAAATAGTTCAAACTGCTTTGTGAAAAAGTGATCATATTGACAGTAACTATATGATATGAAACCAAAAATCTAAAAGGTTAAACAAATTTGATGCAACAAAGTCTGTTTATTAGTATGGAAAGTATATGAATGTCACCTTTGGTTTCATATACAATAATTGCCCAAGAATACGTATTGACTCTTCCCCAGGCTGAGGCTCAGGATTATTCATGATGATGTTATGTCTGTGAGGCAGAGTAACACCTGTCCTTTGCTTTTGCACACACACCACATGAAGGTCAAGTGTGTGGATGTGGCTGCCTGACGAATGTGTTGCCTGGGGTCAGGATGAAAGAAAAAGGAGGAAGGGCTGGTCAGAGGAGGCAGATGTGTTGGTTTCACAGTGTCTGCTGGTCGTTTGTCCGCTGGATGTCACACTGTCCACCCACCACAACAAAGATGAATATTGATTCAATTGGTTGGTCTTTGTAACGCTGAATAACCTGCAGACCTCACTCTGAACAGTTTGCATTGGTACTACCTTCTACTATAGAAACAGTGCAAATAAAACTACAGAGTGTGCAAGAGGTAAAGTGGTCCTTTGTTCAGTTCAGTATGTGAACTGCCCAGAGAGTCAGCTATTATCCAAAGCCAAAATTGCTCTAGTGCACCTGATGTCCAACTGAGTAAAGCCCCAGAATGCATTGTAAAAAGCAGTGAGCACTGACTGAAGGTGACATCACTGCTTTTCCTCCTCTCTACACCTTAATAGATCTTTTCACACTATGATACAAGGATACAGCAATGCAGAAATGCCACAGTGAGAAAGTAATCATTTCTGAAGCATCTTCTCATGGAATTATAACTCTCTTTATAACCAGAGGGTTTTCTTATAAACACAAGATTTCTGATTGCAAGGCTTTATTCACAGTTTTAAAGAGAATGGGGACTCAGAAACTGCACTGTTGGCTGAAAGATGAACAAAAGATGAGAGAACTAGCTCCCCTATAAGGAATAATGCAACATCTCCAATGGCTCTTTGGTTATAGCCAAAGTGGATCTGCTGGAAAGAGAAAAAGAAATCTCCTGGCAACAAAGCAGCTGATAAGAGAGAATCCCATTAACTGTCTTCTCACGAATGACACATCTCATGTCAGCGCTGCTTAAACAAGAGCAGCATTTCATGGTGTTCCTTAAACCCTGAAATATAAACTTTTAGCACTCAGTTCAACACCCACTTGTTTGTTTGAGTATGATAACAGTGTTAATAGGTGTTTAAACTTTTGTTTTTCTCATTATACAGACAAAATGGGCTGAGTAATTATGTAATGAACGCAGTTCTGTGCTGTTGTTTAAGGAACATGCAGCTCCATCTAATAAAATTAACAACAGTGTTTAGATGAGCTGGTGAGTGAGTGCTAAGGCTATGCTGATAAAATGCAATTAAAATATCTGTAATTAATTTTATTAGCCACAGCTGTGTTGTCCACATTTTGCTCTTAGGAGCGTCCTCAGAAACAAACCTAAGCGCTGTTACGTGTTTGCTCTGCACAATTCCTTGTCCTTGTTCTGAGCCACCAAACTTTGAGGAGACAGAAACTTCTACACACTTCTATTTAGCTGGAGCCTCTCTACACCAAGGTGACTTTGAAGTGAGGGGGAGTATTGGGACAAAGCCCATTACAGAATGATACCATACAGTGATATGTACTGTAACCGGGGTGGCCAACCATATGCCACGGAGAGCTAAGAGTCTCATTCCAACAGATCACCTCAGCAGGAGACGTCACTGATGAGTTCTAACCCTCTACCTGAACGACTGCTCATTAGGGGCTCTTTGGATGCAATATAAACCCAGAGCATGTAGGCGGCAGTTGTAACAGTTGTATCGGTGCAGATTAGGGTCAAACAAATTTGTTCTAACACAGTAATGTTCACAAACAATTCAGAAGTTTGTAGGCTGGTTGTAAATCATCCTTTGTAAACCGGTAAATCAAATCTTCGAGGTTGTGTGTGTGTGTGTGTGTGCAGAAAGAAACTAATGAATTATATCAGTGGTGAGGTTACAGTCTGTGAAAAAGGGAACAATTTTGTGATAGTCTGTGCACCGATACAATACACAATTGCATGTGCAACTCAGAACTCAAAGTTCCCACAGTGTTGGTCACACTGAAGTTACAAATAGAAATTCTGACCGTGTTTTTACTCTTGACAGTGTTTAAACCCAGATGTGTTGAATTATATATAATGCTTAAGAAAATAATATTAAATATTAAATATGCTGTTTAAGAGTGCAAACCCATCTGAACTGCAGAAAAAGTCCATCTTGTCGTCCATCTTGAAAATCTACTGTCAGGGTTGGGGCTGGATATGAAGGTAATGAACCATCTGATTGTTCTCATTCATTCATTCATTCATTCATTTATTCATCAGCTGCGGTATGGTTAGTGTAGAGGGGTGTGTCAGAGGGAAGGCCCAACTTCATGCTCACAAGACAATATTAGCAACACTCTTCTACAGGAAGTAGCTGCTAGATTTGTCCAAAAAGTCTGGCATTTTGCCACTAAGTCAGTAAAAATGGTCTGAAAAAAGTCAGTTAATCTAGTAAAAGGTGTTAAACTGGCAACCCTGCCTGAAAATGCAGCGTGGATGATGTAATACATACTGTTCACGTCACATCATTGGTTACACCACTGGTCTAACCTTATCACTCAGGCGCTTGGCATTTGGTCCCTCTATGATGTAAATTCATCACTCAGCTGCTTAGCCTGTTAGTGACATTCACATTTACAAGGCTGAATTCACTGTTGCAGAAAAGGCCAAAAATGAGGCAAAAAACCTCGAACTTCATCACATCACATTAAGTACAGGAACTCTGAGGGCTGAGTTTTTAAAAAGTTTTCTGTTTTGTATCATTCATATAGATGTTTTCATGCAGATGTAATTTACAAGTTTACAGAGGTTGATTTTCACATACAAACTTTTAAATGATATGTGAGCATCATTTTATGCAAAATAATTGACTTTATTTAAGCCCCCACACTTGCAGTACAGTCGTATAGCCCAGTTTCCTGAAATTGAAATAAGGGACATATTTTACATTTAAGTAACATTTAATTCTTAAAAATTGAGTTCAATTAAATTAGATTGAATGCCTAATTCATTTTTTACATTGAGATCTAATTTTAAAAAGAGAGACAATTAGGTCCTAAAACTAAGAAAAGATTTGATCTTTCTTTTAATGTCGTTGTCTCTAGGTGCAAACAGGGTGAGCTTGAGCTAGCTCACTCCATGGCCGACAGTTGGTTACCGCCCAGGAAACTCATAAATGCGCCAGGTCCAAATTGAATGTGTTCTCATGTGGGAGGAAGTGGAGGAGACGTCCCCTCCGGTCAAATGGACTCCTCAATATTCACAACCTGGAATAATTGTAATGGCAGTCCCTTTGAGTGTTTAGATGGGTGGACGCTACCAGTTTACAGGTTGTAAATAACCGAAGAAAAGACAGACAACCGGGCTTCACGCCGCTTCAAAGATGGCAGACGACGCCACTTTTTCGCCAGGTGCCGGTAAGTGTGAGTCTGTCCTGCATTTCTCCTGGTGGTTACTGCAGCCTAAATGAATTCAAGGGATAGACTGTGTGTGAGTCTACCTGGGGTGACCACATGTTGCATGTCATTGATAACAGGGGCCATTTAAGCATTCACGTGCCTTTTTTCTGTGTGTCTGTTGCTAGGCTGCTTTGCACGAGCTCCTGGTCGCTTGGGGCCAGGTGCGTTCGAGTGAGATCAGCCCCCCAGGTGTGTTCTTCCTCCTGTTGAGGTTTCAAGTAGAGACAGAGCTAAAACATAAGGGTTTACGCCAGATAAGCACGTTTCTCTTTGGCCAGTGGAAAATAACCTGACCTCCAGGCAGTGGGAGATCAGGCGTTTGCTTCTGTCTATTGCCAAACCTGTAATATCTATCTGGCATCATATTTAGTCTCACAAACACAGGAGCGCGTCTCCTTGAATTTTTTGAAATGATGGGACTTGGCAACGCTAACTGTAATTAGCAGGGGAAACAAAAGAAGTCAATCAAAGAACATTTACAGATATTTTTTTGACTTACCAAAGAGAAAGCCACCTAATAGTTTGTTTACTGATTCTCCTGGAGCTGCCTCCCCATCACCTCCAATTTGCTTTAATGTTTTCCAGCTGTGAGCAGCTAGTCAATTTCCTTTGTAAATCTCTGTTGTGGAAGACTCGTGTCCATCAGCAGCACATTTAGAAATCAGGCAGATTCAGTGCAGTATGCATACTGATAAATCGCTCTACATAATTGAGTCTTTCAGTTTGAAAGCAGTACAAACTCAAAACTGTGTTGGTGGAGTAAACCTGTGCTCATTGATGTTTGTGCTCCTAACAGCAGTGAAAACAAGCTGTAAACACAACACTGACATTATCTTCTTTTAAGTTCAAACATGTTGCTTATTTACACATCCAGCAGATATGAAGCAACATTAACATTCATTTGCAGGCCTGTTTCTAGTCTCCTGGTAAATGCAAGTCCAACATTCGCTGTATGTTTAACTCTGTTTTGATCACTGACTCCTGAGGGAGATTTTTGGCTCTATAGCTGCTAAACGCTCTGCTACAATCACCAGCTAGCTGCTAATTTGCTTTTGGCTGCATTTGTTGTTGGTAAGGCAGGGTACAGCAGAATTACCAGACCTTGTGGTAGGAGTGATGCCGAGAGCAGTGAGAGTGAACCATATCAGCAAAGTTGCAGGCTGTAAAATTGAAACAATGAGCTAAAAGAGACTAAAAAAAATCAATAAGACAGATGATACTCCTGTGTTGGTTTGTCAGCACAGCCTCTTTCATATTACCCTACTCACAGTAGGACTGAATGATATGTTAAAACAAACAAACAAACAAATTGCTATATTTTGGCACATTGATTGTGATATGAGTCACAGTTTCACTTGAAATGGCAATTTATGCATCATATTTATACTAAAAACAAGATGATGGTGCAATTTTTTGTTTTGGTCTGTACCAAACAAGCATGTTCATGTTCCCCCTCCCTACGACTGGAGAATAGATTTGATGGCGAGTTCATCTCTGTAGCATATTTTGGTTTCATTGTGTTTTGAGTGTGTGTTCAGCCCTTACATATTGTCAGCTAAACCATTGTTCATGTAAAAAGGTTGATGAGAGCTCCAGCGTCCACTGTAGAAGACTTTTTAACAGGCTATAGAAGTTTTCCCTGCTGCTGAGCAGGTTTCTTGGTTGGACTGGGTAGTGGTGATTGTGGCTATTCTCTTCATAATACAAGAGGTTATGACACGCCTTCTGAGCAGCACTATGTCTTCAGGACAGATTGGAGGCTGCAGTGCGTTGCTGTTGGAAAATGAAGAGAGGAAAGCAGAGAAAAAAATAAGTGATATAGACTTAGATTGGTGTTTCATCCCACTCCTTTTAAAATCAGTGGCCATTTTGACTTGTCATCGCAGGAAAAGCACAAGCAACCAATCAGTGGCTCTATGTCATTTAACAGTGCCAGTATATGAGGACAGAGAGCTGGCATGGTGCTCTCACTACGACATCCATGACATTCAGCTGTCCTTAATGTTAATTTAAGGGGGGGGGGGCACAAATGAGTTCATTGGATCGTGATGTGTTTATGAAACTGCCATCTACCCCTCCCTCAAGCTTCTGCAACCACACCTCCTTGTGCACTAACAACGTGCATGCTCAGAGTCAAAAAAGATGACACCACAGTAGGGCTGGGCAATTAATCATATTTAATTTTCAATTACAGTTTGGCCTCCAACAATTATAAGAACAAGATAATTGAGATAAAACAATTATTTTGGGGATCCTGCAGGAGGTTTTTAGAGATTTAGAGAAGGTTTCAGAGATTCTGAAGGAAGTTTTAGAGGTCATGGAGAAGGTTTCAGAGGTTCTGGAGGATGTTTGAAAGGTTCTGGAGAAGGTTTTATGAATTCTGGAGGATGTTTGAAAGGTTCTGGAGAAGGTTTTAGAGATTCTGGAGGATGTTTGAGAGGTCATGGAGAAGGTTTCAGAGGTTCTGGAGGATGTTTGAGAGGTTCTGAAGATGTTTGGGAGGTTCTGGAGAGGTTTCAGAGGTTCTGGAGGATGTTTTAGAGGTTCTGGAGATTGTTTTAGAGGTTCTGGAGAAGGTTTCAGAGGTTCTGGGAGATGTTTGAGAGGTTCTGGAGAAGGTTTCAGAGGTTCTGGGAGATGTTTGAGTGGTTCGGGAGAAGGTTTCAGAGGTTCTGTAGAATGTTTTAGAGGTTCTGGAGGAAGTTTTAGAGGTTGCAATAATGCTCTCATCATTTTTGTCTTGAATCCAGCACACCCCTTTCCTTTCACTAAAGTTAACTGAATACAAGATGTTTCCAAAGTCAATGAATAATTGTGTTAAATAATTGTGATTTCAACATTGACAAAAAATAATTATGATTTTTGCCTTAAGCAGCCCTACACCAGAGCTTATGGTAGTTTGCTAAATTCAACAAGACAGTTGCAGCAATGTTATGGCAGAAAAGAACAGGCGCTCTGGAGGCTGAAGTCTGAAGAAAGGGACTTAGATTTTGAATTGTACATTTTCAAAACGAAGCCAGCTCGAACCATTTTTCCAGGATCTCCTACTCTACCTTTAATGGCCTGGTCACACTACACAACTATCCAAGATAGTCATATGTCAGATTAGACGATCATGGTTCTGTGAATTCTTGCCGTGTCTTGGTCGGGAGAGTGACCACATGACAAGTCTCACCCTCAGGGAGTTTGCTGACACATGTTGACCTGTGAGAGCAGGGAAAGCACAGGTGTAACTAATGACACTGATAATTGCTACATCCCGGTCAGGTGTGCCAGTTCCAGGGTCCTGATACTGTCCATGTTGACTCAGTGCCAGCAGCTTACTGAGACACTCGAATGGAGCTGAGCCATCATTAATATAATTAGTTCCACCTGTACGCCTCCTCCAATGACAAGTCAAGATGTTTGTTGTGAGGGAAAAAAGCTTGTTTACAATGTCCTTTGATTTCTGAGGTTATTTACTTTCTGCTGTTCTGCTGATTAGTGGCCAAACCTGAACAAGATAAAATATCTAAAGCTACCTGAAACATCAAAGGTAAACATCCGCTTTGAGTTCTACCCCTCAGCATCAGAGTACGGGCTTCTGTCTAGACTTACTGTTATACTGGTAGCTTCTCCCCATAAAAGACACAGTGATACCAGCTACTGCACCAACAGTTGCCAGACTAGATGAAGTAGCCCTGAGCCATACTGCAGCGAAGGACCATGTTGTGAGTAAGGGGCATGTGTTTGATCTTCCTCTTGCTCTGGAAACACACCAACATAAAGTAGTATTGAGCATCACTTGTTAGTTTGATGAAATTTTAATCTGAGAGTATACAGTAGTGAATTTTTCCTTTGGATGGTAGTGTGGTCTTGTGAACCAGATGTTTACATCCTTGCTGCACACAGCTTCCTCAGTGTCCTGTCTGTTTCTTCCAAGCGAGCTCTGCTATTTTCTTCCCTTTTTCTCTTGTAAAAACATATCAGAGTAAACCTAGTCTTTGCTTTGCCTGTAATCCCTGTAGTGCTTGTTACTACAATACCCTTCATTTAACTATTCAGTAGTGTGGTTTGTTATTACTTTGGGAGGGTCTTCGGTAGCGATCCTTGTTGTGGGTATTTACTCCTGCGTCCGACTGCTGCTGTGCATTGTTGTTCTTCAAAACAACCTTGTAAAATTGTTCAGGTATATTTACACAGTGTCTCCTCCACAGTAAGCAGTGCTGATGCTGTCCCAGAACATAAAACATTAAAGCGTTTTCTCACCTCTGAGCGTGGCAACACTTCCTTTTGTATACTTTTTCCCTTTTATAAATATATATTTGTTTCATGACTGTACCCATTATCCATTGTCAGAACAGATACAGCCTCTTTTATGTCCTCATTCTTTATCCTAACCTCTTGTTATTTCACATTGTCTCATTCCCATAGATAAACGTATGGTCTTTGTTAAACTAAGAAAAAAAAAAGGGGGGGGGGGGCACCCTTGAAGAAGCTTCTACCTCACTATGCTGCTCATTGTCAGAGCCTCTTCTCAGTGTGGAAATGATTTGCAGCCGTAAATTAAATTTGTTTGTTTGCTTGTTTGGTTTCTCACCTGAGTCTTGATAATCTCTCTTCTCCGCCTCTGATCTGGCGGCCCGGCTCCAGCGTAGGCTTTCATCTTGCCTAATTGGTTCTGATGGCCTCTGTGGGGAATTTCAGGAGCGGGATGCCGCGGCGCTCGCCAGGCTCAGGCGACGAAGAGGTAAAATGCACTGCGTGGGATTAATGAAGGGTTAAAGCAGCAGATGAGAAGAGAGGGCAGGAGGTCCGACTGGTTGCTGCCAAGACCCCAGGCACTGGCCAAGGCGAGGTGAGGCGTTGGTGGCCAACTATGGAGCATTATAACGCTTGTTAACATGTGGGATGGATTTTGCTCGCTTATCTTCCCCTGTGGTGGTTTCTCTAATTTGTTTGTATGTGGTGGATGTTGTGTGAGGGTGTGTGTGTGTGCATGGTAGCATCTGTGCATACTGCATGCACACAAATGGACGGCTTCTAGGCCGCCGTCCCCTATTTTCCATGTGGTTTCATTGCGTCTGTCAGGGGACGTGGATTTCTGATGGTCTTCCACTTGAATACAGTTGGCCTGGTGCCCATAGCAACCCTTATGACCTCCTTGTTTTTCTCCCTCCCTCCATCCCTCCCCTCCCTCCCTGCCATCCTGCCATTCTCTGCATTGTCTCGCCACACCTGAGGTCCCCAAGATGCCGGCTGCTGCTGCCAGGTGTGTCCTTAATACCAACTGAGACACACAGTCACACAGAGCCTGTGTGTGTGTGTGTGTGTGTGTGTGTGTGTGTGTGTGTGTGTGTGTGTGCGCCACCCACACAAGGATACATATTTGGGTGAGGTGGATGATTCTTATCGCATGCGTGAGCTTCACATTGTTGTCTGATCTTTGTTGAATATCTGAACAAGCAGAACATCTAAGAAAGTGTCCCATCACTGTGCTCTCCATTCCCCCCCTCCCCTGCGTCAGAAGACTGTGATCACATTTGTGCCACAACTCTTCTATCTCTAAACCAAATATCACTGTCTCCACATCTGAATTGCACAGGCTTTGTACCTGTGAAGGTTATGCAGGTGTATGTGGTTTCCTGAAAATGTCAGAATTCTGTTTGTTTTTCATTTTTGCACAGTTTCTGTGCTTGTGCTTAGATATTCATATCAGGGCAAGGCAGCAGGGGCTTGCATAGCAAAATATCAGCCTGTCTGCTCGTCTGTCTGTCTGTCACTTTGCCCATCTGTGCATCTGTGCAACTGTCCAGCATGTCTGTCAGACTGTCTGCTTTGCCATTTTTTTCCCCCTCTCTGTTATTCTCCTCGTTGACTCTTGCCACATGTGTCTGAAGAAATCACTCTCCTCTTCAGGCTTATGGTGTTTATCTCCCTCTGTGCCTGAATTTGTCTCATAGTTCGTGTGCATGTGTTGCACGTCCACTTGCATGTGGGCTTAGGATGTGTGTGTTTGCTTGCTTGCATGCGTGCACGTTTGCACGTCAATCTCTGTGCTTGTGTAGGGCTACTCTGTGCCCACCTGTCAGTCAAACGTCTCTCGGCAGGGTATTAGCTATCTGTAAAGACAAGGTCATGGTGACTCAGACGTGCAGTAGCAGGTAGAGGTACCAGAGAGCCTTCAAGGCAGCAGTATGATGGAAGTAGCCTAAGGGAGGTGTCCCTTCTCATTACAACTTGAATCTTTTTTTTTTTTTTTATTATCTAAATTCAATTAATTTCTTAAGTTGGGGAATACACAACTAATAGACGTCAGCGAGGAACGAACAACAGTTGACAGACCAACTTAGTTCAGCTGTGCAATTTTAGGTTTCACTGACATATTATTAGCTTGATCACAACCTGTCTGATCATCTATCAGACTTCTTCTTATGTTGATGTTGCCTCATTCCCAGATCAAGGCAATGAGCACTTTGTCAGAGTCACTGAAATTCAAGTCGAATGTATGAAGGCAAAATCTGTTTCATTAAGGGTTGTAGCTTTCCTTTAAAGCATGTTACTCATACACTAAGACCTGTCAGTATGGTGATCAAACATCACGACTTTATTGACAAGAACGAAATAACACGTGTCGTTGCACTAAATATACTTGAGTCAGGAGGTGTTTAACTTACCTTATGATGAAAGAGGCTAGAAACTGTTTCTCTGGCTCTGTATAAGTTGTATACAGTGTGCTAACTGTGTTCAAAAGCAACTGATAGAAAATGGGTGGTGACGCCGGGACTGTTTCTGTTTTGTGGCTCAGAGGGGCAATTTTCACCTCCACCATGTGTTATTTTAGGCTTCGGCTTTTGTATGAATATATAAACATGAAATGCAGTGAGCTTTAAAGGTGAAGAGCTCATTTTGTTTCCTTTCCACAGAGCCGTACTGTCCATCTTCCCCTGTAAACAATCTTTTTGCTAACTAACCACCTCCCGTCTGTAGCTTCAGATTTATTATACCGGTGTGAGCGAGGTATCAGTCTTCACATTTAATTCTCAGCAGGACAGAATGAACATTTACCAGAATGATGAACAATTTCGTAGCTGCATACAGGTAAAGCAATGCTGACTCGAGTATCACACGCACACTTTACACTCAAGCAAAACACATTTTAGTCTATAATCAGACAAGCCCCCCCTTCAATGCAGAAATACTCTAACAGATGGTGGGTGTGTTGCATACACACACGGACAGATTTAGCTACCTAAGCAGATGTGTACACAAACACAAACGTATGTATGAACGTACACACACACACACACACTCATACACACACGCAGACACAGAGGGAAACGCATGAGTTTCAAGAACTGTCGTCAGAAATGGCTTTAAAACGTGGGCTTCCATGCACAGACACTGGCAAACCCAGCAGATGCGCACAAACACACGCAATCAGTGCAATAGGGGAGCGAGTCACCCCCATGAGCGCGCAGCATCGGAGGGAACTGAGGGTCCTGTGTGTGCAGGACTTGGATCTCAACCACATGAGCAGCGGGGGAGAGAGCGAGAGAGGGATGGAGGTGGAGAGTGAGGGAAAGAGAGGGGGAGCAGATGGGTCAGCCATCTGGTGGATGGAGGAAAAGCGAGGGAGATGAAAAGAAGAGGGAGGGTGCGCTGGAGAGAGAGAGAGTTGGAGGGATGTGTGAGGAGGGGGGTGGTGGTAGTGGTGGGGCTTCATGGGAAATATCTAAGTGTGTGAATGGAGCAGGAGTGAGTGTGTTGTGTCTGCTTGGGGCTTTTTGTGTGCATCAGGGTTGGTCAGGCGAGACTCAGGTGCCAGTGGACAGTGCAGCTGAATAACTCTGGCATGCTGTTGAATACACTTAAATCACACACACGGATGGCCAGTCGGTGCCTGTGTATACACAGGAATCTTAGTGAATGTACACACACCTTCTTGTAATCCATTACTTATTACTTTCCACCTCCCTACAGAAACCTGTTGCCTGTGTAGTTGGAGCCTGCTCTCGCTCGTTTCTGTGTCATAGAGCTCCACTGCTGTCCAAATCTATGTAAAAAGACATGAATGAGCCACACTGGTGAACGGGTGACATGTTTCTTCAATACTATAAACACGGCCACCGTTTATTTTCAGTCAGTCCCACAGACACTGCCCTGCTGCCACAAATATCACCAGAACACCAAATGTGTAGTGATGCATAGCTGAAAATAGTTCCAACAAATGCAAAGTTGACTTCTATTAAAGATATTGTGGTGACAAATGGAGCCACACACTACACTCCGCCACCCACATAATAGCACCAAGGACTGTGAAAGAAACTGTTATATCTTCAACAGCTGTTGACTGTGGAAGCTGAGGTTAAAGTGGCTTTATGCTACAGAAAATATCAGCACCAGTTAGTGGGGAAAACCGTTAAAATAAACACAAAATCAAAATCACAAGCATAAAGAGACTGAGAGAAGTCAGTCTGTTAACTTTGTTGACTTACTGTCTGCTCCTCCGTGGTAAGCTTAATGCAGAATACGCCGTGAATGTGAATGTGAAACTATTTTAACTGCTTCCTGAGCTTACACTGAATTTGCGTGAAACACACTGGCCCAGAAATACACACATTGCCTTCCCTCATGTTGTGTTATTAACATCATTGTAGAAGTTGTCAAAATAATTGACTGATCTGTTAACATTGTCTCAGGTAAAACAAATGTGCAGCAGCATTTCAACATGAATGACAAATTTGATAAGATCTCTTGAAATGAGTGAACTTTCTGTCTCTGTGTCAGGTGGTTATAGTTCTGTTTGTTGGCAGTGTATTGTGCTTTAGTTCTGGTTTTAATGGTTAAACAATCTCAGCATTCTCTGTTGTAAAGAGAGTCACCGTGGTGAGGAGGGTCTTTGAGATAAAGTCTCAGCCACATGTTACATTAGCAACTCTGCTCAGACTCTTTAGGGTGGTCTGTGGGGGTGCTCAGGGGAAGTGGTAAAAAATACCTCTGTTCTGACATTTATCTATCAGTGATTAGGATTTTAAGATTCAGATGTAAACATCACATGTCTGCAGACGTCCTAACAGCGAAGCTCTTTAAACAAGGAGCTGTGCAGAAAACTTGAAGGACAGGAACAAACAGGTGCTCTGTGTCTCGGTGTATAAATCAGTGAACTAGTGTACAGGATGAGAAACACAGTGAATGTTGACAGCACAGAGATACTGAAGCTTAGATATGGGCAGAGTAACCTCCAGGTAGACTCTCTCTACAGCAACACTCATACTTTGGGTCACTTCCTCAGGTGATGTATTTTTCATGGGATTGCAGCACAAATTTACATTTTGACTTGTGTGTAATATGTGTAATATGAAATGGAACTGAACCGCAGAAGTGAGAATAATTGTCGCCACATCTGGTGGTGGAGCCGGCCCCCTCCACACGGGCACAGAGACCTGCAGATTGAAGACATCAGGGCAGCTGCTCAGACTTCAACTGCTGTGGCCTCATTGGTCAGAAGGTTTTCTACCAAACAGACAAATCCGAGTTGTTTTAATATTAATAGAATAGAATATTTGCACTTAGTTTCTCTTTTAGAAAGCCACAGTCAGGAATAATACTCTGTTCTTGCGTTGTTGGAGGACTGTGTCAATGAAATATAAACATATGGTTCTTGTCAGTGACATGTCATTAGACTTATGGAGCAGACAGAGGGACTCATAAACGGTTGATTAAGGGTGCATCCATTCATGACTGAGTGCAAATCAGAATTGCGGACACAATTACACGTAACAAAACATATGAGTGAAAGAGTGGCTTTGAAGTATTTCCCTGCCTCCTCTTCTCAGGGAGGTTAACCACCTTGCAAACTTACAGCCCCAGTGTTTCAGCTTACGTTTCTTGGACCAGTCTATTTACTGAACACACAAGACAAAATCAATATCAACAAGGCCATCCAACTGCTGGAGAGATGGCAAACAAGCAGACCTGTCTAAATGTCAACATAAAGGAGCACTGCCTGTAATTTAGAAATGAGGATTTTTTATTTCTGGATAATGTTATAAGATACTGGACACATTACTTAATCACATGTAACTGTGTGTTTCTGCACAGAGCTAGAGTTGGGAACCAGTGGGATATACTTGGGGATTATAAATCAGGACACAAAATTATATGTTTTTCTACTCAGAGGGTGTAGTTTTATATGTGGAAAACCACTAACTTAGACACTGAGCGAAAAAATCCACAAAGCCTGTGATCTACTAAGATGCAACCAAAGGCATGACATGGTTTGTTGTAGTTAATGACAGTGGCACGGCAAGAAGGAAAAGTAAGACGATGAAACTGAGATAAGTAAGACAAGTGATAAAGAAATGATAAGTGACAGGACTTCGGGGGGAAAAAATACAGGAGGCAGATAGTTTGATGAGACAGAGAGAGAGCTAGACAGTACAAAAAGAAAGTGAGAGAAGGAGGCACAGGGGTGATGATGTAAAATGGAATACCAGAAAACGTCTGGTGGGGCTGGAAAGATCAAAGAAATCACACATCCAAAAGCCTAGATGTCAGAAAATGGAGACCAATTTAATGTGGATGGCAGGAAGCCTGGCTCCACCTGTAAATTACACTCTGTCAGCCGGAGCAGCGCCGAAACAATACCGGCCCCTTGATGAAAGAGAAAGGGAACATGATGTGAAATGACAATACATGAAGCAACGACAGTGATTCCACTTTCGCATCCCACCCTCAACTTTGTATGCGGCTCACGAAGTCCACTTTCATCACTGCATGAAATACACTAATGCTATAATTGTTGTTAATATGATCGCAGGTATGGACAATTTATCATTGTTAGCTGTTCAGCCACTGCCAACTCAATCCTCAGTTCAGCGTGCTGGGTGGGGGGAAAATTAACCAGCATATAATTTGTTCAAACTTTATTTTCTCTCTGCTTGGATGCTTGATGATTATCATCATTACTGTGATTATCACTCACTTGGCTCTTGTTGTGTGCGTTGTTCATCAGCCCATCTCTTTCTTGTAGTCTTCCCCCAAGTGATGGTGCAGATGTAGCCTGCCTGCCTTATTTTTTCCCTCCTCCCCTGTATTATATTTCGTATGATGCTGAAGCAGGTGTGTGCATTCTTTGTAGTCTTGGTTTTCTACTGTGGTTGTTTTCCTTTAGAGAAACACTGATGCAGAATCTTTACTTTGGAAGACAAAAGCCTTCCATCAGCCGGCAGCTTGACATTGAGCCTGTCCTCTTAAAGATAAGAGATGACAGCAAAAGTGCTCACACACACACACACACACACACACACACACACACACTTGTATCCTTGTTGCGACCCTGCCGTGCTTACCCTTTATCCTAACCCTTAAACCAAGCCTGGACCCTTAAACTACCCTTGAAACTTGTGTGGTCCAGCACAAAGCACCACACACACCACATGTGTGATGGACCGTCAGCTTTTGGCCCCCAGGTCTCAGGTCTATAGTGAAAGGACACATTCAAATCACACAGTTTTGGAGACTGGATACATATCCAGGCATATTACACATTAACAATGCATAGTGAGACAATACTACAAAATTCAGTTTGAAATTCAGAAGACCTGTTCACTTATTTATAGTGGATGAAAGAGCTGCTCTCAAGGTACTCACTTTTCTTGTTTTTCTAAAAGTGTGTAATGTATTTATCATGGGCTTCTTTTGTCTGGCTGCCTCGTGAGCTACTCTGCTATGGAAAAGAAATTTAATGTGTTTTGATGATGTAAAATTTAGGTATCAAAAAATGATAGAACAGCATTATCCTGTTATCCCTAAGGCTAAATTTAACCTAACACTAACCCTAAAAGAAATGTAACTTTGTGAAGCCGCTTTGATATGATGCCTGACTAAGTGCACAGACACCTTCACTTCCTACACATTTCATTATGTTGAAGGTTCAATTTTAAATGGATAAAAATGCCATTTTCCTCATTGGGTCTCAATAAGCCATAATGATAAAGTAAAAACCTGTCAGATCCTTAATTCAGCACTTTGTCGAAGCCCCTGTGGCAACAATTACAGCTCCCGATCACTTGGGTAAGTCTGTAAAAGCTTTGCACACTGGGACTTCGGCAGTTTATCCCTTTTCTTCCTGGCAGATCTTCTCAAGCGCCATCAGACTGGATGGGAACAGTCTGTGAACTGCCATCCTCAGGTCTCTCTTCAGATGTGGGCTGTGGCTGTGCCACTTGAGGACAGTTGAGGTTTTTTTTTTTTTTTTTGTGCTTGGGGTCATGTCTTTGGTGTCATGTGGAGAGGTGAACCAGCGACCCATCCTTGCGTCTCATGCGTCATGTTTTCTTCAAGACCATCTCTGGATCTGGCTGGATTCATCATTCCCTCAACTTGCACCAGTCTATCTTTATCTGCTGTTGAGAATCACCCCCCCTAGCATGGTGCAGCTACAAACATGCTTTACTGTCGAGACGGTAACATCCATGTAATGAACTGGTATTTGCCAGGAGTTTTGCCCAAAGCGTTAAATGTTTGTCTCATCAGTCCAGAGGATGTTTTTCTTCATGGTCTCAGAGTCCTTGTAATGTTGTTTGGAGCTCTCCCAGTGGGCTGTCATGTACATTTCATTCAGAAAGACTGGTTGATTTAGAAAGGCCTAACTAGTGGAGGCCTCGTGAAATGGTTGTCCTTCCAGCTGTGAGTGGTGGTTTCTTGGTCACCTCTGTGACCAGGGATCTTCTAACTCTGATATTAAGTTTGGCCAAATCTAATAAAACGCGTGGTAGCTCCAAACTTCTGCTGTAGCACAATTGCTGTGGCCACAGTGCTCCTGGGAATGTTCGGAGACTTTTAGAAATGGTTATGTACCTTTTCTCTGATCTATGCCTCAATGCAATTTTACTGCAAATTTCATGGCTTTGTTTTTGTCCCCACGGTGGGTGTTTGGGGACCTTGTATGTGCAGGTGCATTTCTAAACCACGTCAAATCATTTGAGTTTGTCACAGGTGGGCTCCGGTCAAGTTCTACACATCTCCAGGATGATTAAAGCAAAGAAAATGCTGCTGACCACAGTTTGGAGTTATACAGCATAGATGTTTGGAAGGAAAAAATCCTACTACCTGCCACATTTTCTTGGCTGGTAAGGAATCTGTATGATAAATACAAAGTTGGCATTACTGAACAGCACCTAAAACCTTCTGTCTGTCTCTGACTTTGGAATACGAAAGTGTGTAACTCTCTGAGGACACTGGTTGTCAGTGATTGACCAGGGTTGTGTAGGTGGAACAAAAAGACAAGAGTGAAGTGGCAGTAGTGGCATCTTGTCCGAGGCTGGACCACACCGGTGGGACCAGCCCTACAGATACAAATGCCACTGATTGACTGAGTGAGGAAAGTACACCACTGGCTAACTGTTTCCCCACTGACTGTTTTTTTTTTTTTTTAAAAAAGGATTTGGTATGTTTACAGACAGTTGTCCTCCTTATAGCTAGAATAACTGACTTTTCAGGTCAGTTCAGCTCTTCTGAATAACCATAGATACCTTTAATTGAAGAGAATCACCAGTACCTACCTGTCTCCTACATGTACAGGGTCACTGTCAGATTTCCCATCTGCAGACTCACCTTTTTTGGAGGTCACATGAATGAGCGTCTAATTTTCTCTGAGTCATCATTTTACCATTAATTAGTTCTGTTATTTGTTTAGTGTATGATGTTGATGTTTTAAAGCTTCAGTTGGCAACAGTTATTTAATCATATTTGTTGGAACTGTCACTATATTCTGACAGTGGTACATGAGATGGCTAATTTAGGGAAAATCCAACGCCTCTGGCTCCACCTACAGCCTATAATCGCATTTGCAAAAATCCAACGCTCCGGGAGCTGTTCCACCAGTTAGGTAGAGGGGGCAGGAGTGGCTGCCTCTCAATCACCAATCACAGCTCGTACATGCGCTGCAGACAGCTGCTGCAGAGCGTTGCTATCAGCTTGTCTCGTCTGTATCGTTTTTGAAATTTCTATCCAAGTCCTGGAATTTCATGGACTTATCTAGTGTAGCTTTAAAGTCTGCATTTTGCAGCTCTGAGAAAGAAGCTTGTTTAAAATGGTGTTTTAAGAGACAAAAAGATGAGAAGCAAATAGATGTATACTGTTCTTTTAAGACCAGTTCTTGATTTAAAGTCTCAAAATCAAAATCCATTGTCACTTAATGCACCTTGCAGTAAAGTAGAACAAGATTAAAGTTCACTGTCTTCACTCTTTGACCTCTACAAGGCCAAAAAACAGCAGGTGCGTCTCGATGGGCTCAGTCGCAGCAGTTGACAGCAAACCTCTTCTGTTGTTTGGGCAGTGGTCCTGGAGGCCAGGCTGTGAAGCCTTCCTTACCATGGGAGCTGGTTGTGAGCTGGCCAGGAGAGAGGCAACAGAAGCCACAGTCGCTGGCATGACTCCTGCACAGGCACTGGCCTGGAGCTGCCTGAAGATGAAGGACAGGTGGCCTTCGAAGGAGCCTAGCAACTGAGAAGTGAAGCCAGTGCCAAGATTTAGCAAATATTTGACATCAAAGAATGTGTCCAGAAAAAGTGTATCCCTGGAAATTCAGGTACAATAAATCCTGAGATGGTGATGCACAAGGCCAGTTTAAAAATTAGGTTTTGGGAATGTAGCATAACTATCTGTGATAACATCTCATTTATCAACAGTCGCTGTGTGTAATGGGGATGTTGTGAACATCAGGCTTTTTTCCAACAACCTTGTCAAACCCGCTGCTTTACAAAATGACAATGTACACTCGTTTGGCACTTTATTAGATACACTGAGCTTAAGCTAATGCAGTCTAATAGACCAGTCCAGCAGTAAATCTCCCCCCCATGAAGGTTATAATGTTGGTCTTAAAATTGTTTTAGAGGCACTTTATGATAATTTTGGAAGATTTGTATTACACAGAAACATGCCTTGTTTTTAGCCCTAATTTGTATTCACAAAATAGTAGAAAAATCTCAACACCGTCACAAACCATAGCCTCCAATATGACCACAAAGTTGAGAGAAACAGTTGAGCAACATTCACAGTCACAAAGGATTTATTTCAGGTTCCCTGTATTAGACTGGATGAGCTTTGTGTTCCTAGTAAACTAACAACTAAGTAAAAATATCTGATTACCAGAGGAGGCAGACGAAGAAAATGTAGGTGTTTCTTTTAGACTCAGCCATCCATGAGCACATGTGAACTTAAGGACGAGCTTCAGGGTTCCTCCAAACAAAAATTAAAGCAGTTCATCATTGTTAGTTGTCATTCACACCCACCAGTTTAATGGTAGGTCGCCATCTTTAGATCTGTCTGTGACACTAAAACACCACCATCCCGCTGTGATGACCTGGAGGAAACAACAGGACTCAGGAGAACTGCATGCTTAATGCCAACAGTGGTCTAACACTATTTAACACTGCATTAAAAAGAAATCACTAACTCACTTCGCCTCAGCAGAACATTGAACAGCCCTGAAACATTGCTTATCTGAACCGATGCGATCATGGGCTGATGCAGTGTAAAATAGAGGCAGAGGCAATAATTAGAAATGAATAGAAACAGAAAAAAACATGACTGTAGCCTACAGGGGCTCGGATACATAAATCCCTGAGCACTCAGCACTGAGCACTGAGGCCCGCACACAATAAATTTTTTGCCAGATTCAAGTGATGAGATTAAGCTTAAAGAAGAATATTGATGGATTAGATTTCATTCCCTGCATGATCGATGAAAGAGGCTGTTTAATCTGCCACAGAATCAACTTACAAGGTGAGTTAAGGGCTCTCTGTTGCCCTTAAGGTGTTGGGGGATGTTATGTTCGTTGTAGCAGTTTAAATGAGGCAGATTTAGCCAGCAGCCGGGGTCTTCTCCATGGCTTTTGTGCTCTGCTGGAGCCGCTGCTGATGACGACAACATCTTCTGCTTGTAGGTTCTGCTTGGCTTCTGTTTCATCTTGCATTTTGCATGCAGATGTAGCCAGTGGGCAGGTGGCATCTGGGTACATGGGCACATTTGCTCTCCAGCATGCACACTGCAGTTTAATGTGCTCTCTGACACTACTAATATTCATCAGGTAATCATCTATGTCATTTTTTGATTAATTCATCCCTGTGCTGCTTTAGCAACAATTTGGGATGAAGACCATAACCAGATATGATTAACTGCACTGCTAACTCTGTAGGTGTACGTGTGATGCAGATAAGTGTGTGTGTGTGTGTGATTTTTTTTTTAATTTTTTTAATTTTTGCTTTAATGAAGAATGTAATACTCTGCAGAGGTTATAGTTAATAAATTATAGTTAAACAGGCTATTATTGCAAGCTGTTATTAAAGCTAAGGTAAAATAATGCACAAAGGCGTGCAGTCAAGCACACGCACAAATGCACTTACCTTTACCTTAAAAGAACGTCTTAACCCTCTAACCATGGGTCCCTGTGGCGACACAAGTCCCCATGGGTGCATTCAGGTTGACATCTCCACCATTATGTAAACACAAGCTCAGACATGCCTGTGTACATAGAAACACACACACACACACACACACACAAAGATGAAAAAGTGCAGATCTAAAGAAACACGTGTACAGACTTTGCTGCACATTTATCTTTCCACACCTCCAAAAGAACCCTTTATCTACCGTCTTCATCTTAGTGCCTTTTTGTGTCATTATCATAAACTGCACAAATTTATGAAATAAACAGACCTTTTGTACAGTTTGGAGGTGTGAACCAAAAAAGCACAAAAGACCTTACACTGCATCTGTGCTTCTTGGAGCCCAGACAGAAACGGGGTCATTTAAGTTCTCTCTAAACAGATGCTTGCTGTCACACCAAAATAGGCCTGAGCAAGCATTCCTAGATTACTTATAAATATGCTGTGCACTTGAAGTTTATGGGGCCTTCAACTATGGATTGTGAGGGAGTATAAATCCCATCAAGGTTTTGCTTAATTGGCACTCAGCAGCACATTTTCCTAGCTTATCCTTGTGTGTAAGGATACCAGATTTGATATTTTGTCTTTTAAAAGTGATGTGTAGGTGGGGTGAAGGTATGCAGTGGCAATGAACAGATGATCATCCTTGTTAAAGCAGGAAATATAGCACTGTAAAGAAACAGTAATATTTTGTGGTCCAGGGCTTCAGTGATTAAATAAGTACGTTATCCCACAGAGTAACCAAACAAACCAACAAGAAAGAAGATATGTGTACATATCATGCTTTTTGTTTGGTAAGGCAAAAATACAAATCTTATGGATGGGGAAATACTTTGAGATTAATCACAGCTTTTTCTTTCACTAGGGCAACCAGCAGGAACAAATTCATGTGCAAATCAAACACATCTTTATGTATTTCTGCTCTCATGAATATCTTTTTCCATATAGTTCCTGTTGTAAATCTTTCCAGAAGCTGCAGGCTTATGGACGATACAGGAAATGTTGGATTCAGATATTACTTAAATGACCCTGAAAGCCCTGTCTGCATTTTCCATCCAGTGGATGTGTTGTGATTCTGATGCTGTTTAAAAAGGGCAAGTGAGCTTCACTAATGCAGTTGTTTTTAGCTACACGGAGATAGTCTGTATTTTTATTTTCTGATACATGATCAAAGTGTATGATGATGGTTCTATAGCATTGATGAAATCTGAATCTAGGATCACAACAGCTGATTGAAAGCAAATCTCTCTGAATTCCCTTTCAAATCTATTTATGTTTATGTTTTTTCAAGTAATTAAAGTTAAAAGAACTGCAACTCAAAGGTCCAGTTGACAGCTGTAATCATCTGTTGTGAGAGAGAGAGAAGGCATAAATGCTTCTGTTTTTAGTTGCAGCTGATGTTTACAACCTGAAAATGAGATGAGCAGCATTCACAGCATATATTGCTGGTAAAATATATATATCTGACTTATTGAAATAGCAGCCGCAGCCTGGTTATGTTTAGTTTCTTATGCTTGGTCCAAGGCCTAGATGTCCTGCTGAATACTAAAGACCCCCTTTTTAACCTTGTCAGCATGTCCATATGATCTTTATAGTGTTATACAAGACTATTGTATTGTGAGCAAAATAATTAGTCAATACCACAACTCTGTGTTCTCACCTTGGAGACGCAATGAACTAATGACAGTCTGAAAAACAGGTTCAGACAACCAGAGATTGATACTGCGTAAACCTAAGGAGTCAGGCCTGTCAGCTTGTGGGCACAGGAGACCAGCGCATAAACCTGGTTGGTACAGAGAGCGAGAGTTAGTCTTAGCACAGCCACTAACGTTTTGTTAGCCTCTGCCTGTTGTGAGCTCACAAACAACATATCCAAATAAATGATGCTGACTGTCATGACATCTGCTGCTCGCAGGCTCCTCGTCTGAGACTGGCTTTGGCTGAAAACATAATGTGCAGCAGAGGATTTTTAAACATGATGGGAACTTTAAGTTGATGTTCTCAGCTGATTTTTTTTTTTTCCCCCCTCACTCTAACCGTGATCCAATCCTGATTGCAGCTTGGTGCCACAGACTTGTGCGTCTGTCTCCAGCAAAGTGTTTGGATGAGTATAGACACCAGGCTGCAGAGAACACAGTAACTAGACATTGGCCAAGCTATGGCTTCAGCTTTTTGGCAAACAGTGGCAGAAAAAACGCTACATTTAGGGCTGGGCTTTGAGCGGGTTCCAGTTTGGATTCAGTTCCAGGTTGATCAAATACCCAGAGTCATTAAAGCTGCACTAATCAATAATTTAATAAAAAACAAGTGCAGAGAATCTACATATACTTTTAAAGAGACCACTGAGAATTGTCACCCCTCTCTGCCTCATCTCTGTGGAGCATTTAGCTCCTTGTTTTATAGTTATAGCTAACTGCACTGTTTTGCTTCAGTCCGACATCTCTCATCAAAGTGGCTCAGTGTTAGCAACTAGCCAGTGAACATAGTGGCATTTCTGCCAGCTGTTGTTAAAGAACAAAAAGGCCGAGTGTATATTGGACTGTGTGTGTGTGTGTGTGTGTGTAGTCAATTTCATGGTAACATGTTCACCACAAGAAACTTAATAAGGTGATGATTTGTCACTGCTGTGTTTTCCGCTCGTTGTGCTGCCACTGAAACTTTTCATCCGAGCTAAAGGATAAAAAAATACTTCATTGAATCCTTTTGTTTTCTCTTGCTCTTTTTTGTAAAGTAAAGAGCTGTTTAAAAATGTCATGCCGACACTGAACCCTACTGTCGCTGGTTGAGGTGGCAGATGTCGCTGGTAGCCCTTTAACTAACACAAGTTTCTATTTCTATACATAAACACACTCCGCTAGCAAATATTTTCAGCCATGTGAATGGTTGGCATCATGCGGAAAAATACAACTGCCAGCTGGACTCAACAGCCCCCATATACAAATGTGACCAGCTGGACTGCTAAAACCCACTATATCAGAGACACTATACCACTCTTCTATGAATATTTTCCGTACAGGCCTGTGGTGAAGCACGAGGTCCACGCTTTGCGTAGCAGAGCAGCTCTCCATCCTCTTTTCCCGGTCCATGTCTCCCCTCTCCCTGATCGTCAACAGCCATTCAAAGGCTGAAATAATTTGCTAAAAGAATCTTTGCCAGCTGGATGAATGACAGAGAAGAAAAAAAGGCAGAAAAGAAAAGCTAAATAACAATGCGTCCATATATGGTCATTTGCATTCAGACAATCGCTCATGGACCCTCTCTGGCTCAAAGCCTTTGTCATATTCATACCTGGAGTGTTGCCACCAGCAGACACACATCTCAGTGCTGTCTGTCCATGCTGGTATTTAGAGTCCATCAGCACTTAAAATGGTAAATGCCACACACAAGAAAGGAAAGGAGAGGAGAGGAGAGGGGCAGGGAAAGGACAGGAGAGGAAAGGAAAGGAGAGGAGAGGAAAGGAGACATAAGTGAGAAGGGGAGAAAAAGAGAAAATGACAGTGCCTGAGGGAACAAACATCACCTCCTGTCTCCCTGACAGCAAGGAGCAGACAGGTGCAGAAAGGAGGAGGGCAGAGAAGTGTGTGTGTGTGTGTGTGTGTGTGTGTGTGTGTGTGTCTGTGTGTCTGTGTGTGTGTGCAGAAAGGTGGAGGGTGTGTGAAGTGTGTGTGTGTGTGTGTGTGTGTGTGTGTGTGAGCGTGTGCACACGTGTGCAGAGGTGCAGCGTCGTTCCAGCTGAGAGAAGGGCATCTGTCCGTCTCTGCTCAGCTCGGACTATAGCGTGCGGCAGCTGTCTGTGTCTGTCTGAGCCGCGTGCTATTAAACACTATACCTGGCCACTGTCTCAGCGTATATCTGGAATACCATCATGCATCTGTCCAGCCGTCTGCTATGCTCATGCTATCTGTCACTCTGCCTGCCTGTCCTCAGGTCCATCTATCTATGAGGCAGAACTGCATGGTCCTATTGCATCGAACCCACTTGGAGTCTATCTGACCACCTGCTTGTCTATCTGATACATCTGTAGCTGCGCTGTCTTCCTGTCAATCCACACACCACCACCAGCTTTCCCTATGTTCTGTGCATATGCCAGTGTGATCTGTCTCTGCTGTTCCCCGTGGATCTTATATACAGATAGATGACTCGGAGATATACGAGGATCAAAGCTCCCTTAGTTGCTGCAGGGAGCCCTCCCCCCTCCTCAACACATGACATGACAGTGGCCTTCAAAACACGCATGCTGTCAGCCTGCGCACATGCACACTACACATACACACTTGCTGGCATGCACAAAAATAAAGTGTCTGGAAGCAGTGATGAAATTGAGAGGGCGGTGGATAAATCAAGTGTAGATGTGTGTTTGTACAAGAGTGTGTGTGTGTGAGGGTTTCTTTTATTGTCATGTTTTTGGATCCCCCAGGGGGTTAAAGAGTAGTTTAGCAATAAATATAAGAGCAATTGAGATTTTAACCTCAGACTCGCATAATCTCATAACCTTTCTGAGTTAAAACAACGCACTGAATAATTATCCCTGATACTGTCATTTAAATAAATATCAGATTTGTTGCTCGGATGCCGATTAACATGCCACAAAAAAATGATTCATCTCTGGTGGTGAAAGCCTTTACATTTGCTGGAAGGCCATTTTCCTGTGTGAATCATTTTAGCAGAGAGGTAGTGAATGTGAGTTATTTAAATTCTGAGTGTGTGTTTTTTTAATAAACATAAAGGACCCTATTATGATGACAGATAGGATCCTTGGCTTTAGAGGGGAAGGAAAGCCTGACATGTACTCAGTGTCAACAGAGTGGTCTATTTCTTCAACAGAATAAGAATCAACAGTCCACACTGTGTGTGACTGTGCTTTGTAGGATACACGCAATCACTTCTTTCAATACAAGAGATATCTTTCCCACAGGGCTTTATGAGATATTGCAATATTTTCAAATAGATAACACTGGTTTTTGATTTGACAGTGTTATTAATGAGATTGTATTTTAAAGTATGTTATAATTAGTGATGGGAATCACCAGAGATCCCACGACACAATGTTAACACGACATTTTGACGGTGATATTGTTGCAATTTGAAACGTTTTGTGATCCTGAATATTTCAATAATATGTTGGGACAGATTTTTGGAACTACAAATTATGCGTCAGTATGCTAACATCTGTTATAGCTGATACGATAAAGTTGTCAGTCTGTTCATCTCACTTGAATCATGATTGTTCATCAGGAAGTGGGATCTGCTGAAGACTAAAAGATGGGTATGAACCAATCAATATTTAGCATCTGTGTATCAATATGATATTTCCACAAAATATTTCCTCCTGTCCTGATTTTCCCCTCACAAAACTGCATTTTTATTATTAATTGATGACTGAATGTTCAACATCAGTTAAAGTAATGTTATTTAACTGTTCCACATTAAAAACATTTCCATCTTTTTTCAAACTTGTAGTGAAATCACCTGTCAATGGCATCATATCCCCTACGCTCATGTTTTCCCTCTGTGGTTGTCTGTCAGAAGTGTCAAAATGGACTTATATCCAGTTGAAAACTGTATTTTCAAGATAAAGTTTGATTGTTTTCAACTTTGTAATTTTAGCCAGATGTCTGGATGGTACGTGATCGAAGAAAAAAACAAGCTAATCTAAGACAGCTCAGCTTCCATCTCCTTTGAGACATTCCCTGGACAGCGCCGGTGAATCACTGATTTTTCTTTTTTTTTTTTATATGAAACTGCTTAATTCAGTGTTTTTACTCGTCATGATCATCCAGTCTGTTTGTTGTTGAGAGGAGGACTCCGCTGTGGATCGTTCAACTGCTGCTAAAAACCTGTCAAACCTCTGACACTGAGGGAATACAAAGGAGAAACTAATGTTGAGAGCGGTGAAGACAGTAACTCCCATCATCCCACACTACTTTACAACATATTTTTTGATCGATTGACCCTTGGCAGCAGAAGGAACATATGTGGGTTTACATTCATTAAGCTAACATGCTGATGTTGAGTAGGTGTTGTATTTTTACCAGTTTGACCACCTTGGTTGAGAGCCCTACCATTCTAACGTTAGCTAACAGAACTAAACACAGTGTTGTTGGGAATGTCATAAGTTTTGTAGGTAGATTATAAACCAAAGAAGTGGAGCTGTGTGGAGTCACCGAGTCATCACACTGTGCAGAGCACTGGTCAAAGGAAGTTCTGAAATATTGAAATGGTAAAATATTTTCATTATATTTAGACTGTGGCAGAGGACGTCAGTGGAGTAGACAGTCCATCAGTGTGTCCAGGACTCATCTATGTTCACACTGCTAGAAGAATGTGGCCACATGTCATGTGACTCAACCAGCTCTGAATGTGCTCTGAGTGATCAGGTCTTAAGTGTGTCATGAATGTGTTCACACAGTGCTGGCTTTTTATGATCAGGTCACAGATGTATGGTAAAACTGGTTGTGAACGTGGTCTTTGACCTGGTAGTGCTGCTGGCATGGCAAACCATGCGCTCACAGTGAAGTGTGTGGGTTATCCTGAGCATGGTGTGCTGTGGCAGGGAGGAAACGCTGCTGTTGATTTCTGACATTTTTCACAGTGGTGAGAACCACAACCTAAATGACTCTCATGCTCATTGTGTTGGGATGCAGGCAGACACAGCAGAGATGGATATCAATCTCTCGCTCTCTCTCTCTCTCGCTCTCGCTCTTCGCTCGCTCGCTCACTCTCTCACTTTCTCACTTTCTCACTCTCTCTCACTCACATGTTTTTTTAAAACTTGCTCGCTCGCTCACTCACGCACTCACTCACATACTCACACACTCTCACTCTCTCTCACTCACATAATGTTTTTTAAAACTCTCTCTCACACTCACTCACTCACTCACTCACTCATTCACTCACTCACTCACTCAATAACTCACACACTCACTCACTCTCACTCCCACTCTGTGTCTCACGCTCTCTCACTCACATGATGTTTTTAACACTGGGTGAACCGGCCCTAGAATAACACCTGGTTGACTAGATCATAAGCTGCACAGCAGAGGAAGAATTGCCCTGACTCACTCAGCTGAATCTGAACCTGTGATGTTGTGAGGACACAATAAACCCTGTATCTTGTTGTGGCACAAGTCGTCCCTTTACACACTGCTTAAAAGCGTATTTTCTGGTCCTGTGTACAATACGCCCAGCCCGGTGCTGCTGCCTAGCTAACTCACTCTGCCTGCCAAACACATGTATGGCAAAACCTACTCTCCAGGCTGTAGCAAAGCTCGGCTCATCCAGGCAGACGTGCACCCTGGCCCAAGGAGAAGAAGAAGAAGAAGCAGCAGCAATCACTGCCACATACACACACACACACACACACAGATGTATAAGTTCAGTTTAATAACGCTGATGCTTTCTTTAATGTTTAATAATAAAGACAGAAAAATAGACAAGTACACATTATGTGCTGTCCTTTCTTTATTCCTCCTCGTCCTCTCTCTCTTCCTCAGACACACACAAAAACACAGACACACACACATAGAGTCTCTCCCCGGTGGATAAATCAGTCCTTTCATGCTCTGTCGTCTGGCTGGCCCTGTTCTACTGTGTTTCTATAATAGAGAAGGAGCAGTCCCTCTCTTTTACTATTCTAATGGTCACACATACATCTTTCTCTTCCCTCTCTCTCCCCGTTCTTCAAAGGGCTTCTGGTGGAGTCAATCTACAAGTACTCTGTAGGCTGAAGATATGGGACTTACAGCATGTGTAATGACTGAGGAGGATATATCAGTCTAATGAAAAGTGTGTGTGCGGGTATGTATGTGTGTGTGTGTGTGAAGATGACGAGGTATAATTTGTTCTTAAGTGATAAGGATGGTGGTAATGGCTTTTTGAAATAGGACCACGACGATGAAGAAGATGGAGTGATTAACATGAATATAATAATGTTATCGTTGGCCTGCAATCAGGTGATAGCTTGATGATGATGATGATGATGATGATGATGATGATGATGATGGTGCCCCTGTTGAAAAAGATCTGTTTATGATTGAAACAGGATCTTTTTTAACTGTGAAATAACAAGGTCACAACAAATCTGTGTTTCAGTGTGTAGATGAATGGATGTTAAAGGTGCCCTGAGGGCTTCTCCAGTAAACAGAGTTATGTTTACATTGAGTTGAGTGGAGTTTCACATGAACATTGCGAGTGATTAAGATCAAACAAACAAGCTGCATCCACTCCCTTTGTCATTTGCAAGCATCTGCTAAGCTATTTTTTTTAAAACACTCTCCTTGAAATTACAGTCAGTGTTGTTGAGATCCATGTTTTCTAGCTTGTACTCGTCTTCTTCACTGCCTTTGTTGGCCTGTTACTACGTTTCTTTGCACATTAGTGCCAACTGTCAGGCAGTGGGAGAGCATAAAACTGGCAGCACGAGCGTGTATTTGTCTGCCAAGGCGTCCTTGTGTGTGTGAGTGTGTGTCTGTGTGTGTGAATGCACAACACAAACAACACGAGTACCCACTCTTGGAGACATTGCTTCACAGCCCCACCACTGCAAAGGCTAAGCTTGAGACTGCAAGGTCACCAGTTCACCTGACACGGTTAAACCTGGGTGGTAATAGTGATATAACAGCACTGATCTGAAACCTTCATCAACACCTCAGTGGCACCTGCGAGCAAGGCCCTTAACCTCCAGCTGCTTCAGTGGAGCCAGCAGGTCACTCTGTGCTTGTACTGGGCAACTTCCAGGTGTGAAGACGTGTCATTGTGTGAATTCAATCAGGTTGTTCCTGTGAATGAGAATATGAAAGGGAAGCAAAGTGGGTGAATTAAAGTAGAAATATGAATGAATAAGTAAAAAACTGGGATAATAAGCTGCACCGAAGAGTTTCAGAAACTCTAGAGGTCACTGACAGTAGAGGGGTTTCCATCCATGTGACACAACCAACTTTCACATCCAGTCTGACGTGATCCAACTGTCATGAATGTCAGGAGGTGGTTTGTGAAGGTCAACAGCTGGTGGAAGTGACTCCGCAGAGAAAGACGGCACAATGTCACCTCCTAATTAAGAGTGCCAGTCAAACAGCGAAAATCGATGGAGCAACACAATGAAAACATGACATTTATGTTTTGTTTCATGTGCTAATCTGAGGAGCATTAATCACTGCACACGGAGCTGCTGTTTTTCATGTGTGCTGCGAGCAGAAGCAACGGTGGACGTCTGAGTCCCATTATTCACCTGTGTGATTTATGTGGCCATCGCACTTTATTGTCCGTGTGTTGTATCAATACACCAACTTTTCCACCTGAGCTGAGCGTAAAATCTTATTTATTTATTTGTTTTTCATTATTTCTAGCTTCTTTGTGTGGAAGTTTGAAACGTGCACAACGACAGGAGGTTGAAAACGCAGCCCATGACTCATTGTGACGTATATACATGTTGCTACAAGAACACTGCAGGGCATCTTTAAAAAGGAAAAGACTAATGACTCATAAACAGTAATAAACAGTTTACTAATACTTCCAAAGATCCTTTAGCAATGGCAGCTACCATTGACTAGTTTTGCATTGTCGGGAAGTGACGTGAGAGTAATTCATCCATGTGTCGGCTTGTGCAACGATGATAAAATTCTATAATAAGCCCTGCAGCCTATTAATGTGCTTCTTATCTAATCGATGCTCATAACTAATGGGGGATTTAGATATGGGTGACATGGGAAGCTGCCCAGGGTGGCATCCTGTCAGGGAGTGGTGCTGCAGGTGCTGGGGGGGAAAAAAAAGTACTAATAATTGATTTTTTAAAAAAATCAGTTTTCATTTGCACAAGTCAGTGGTATTATGTCATCATGTGGGTCAGAGTGGGCAGACTGTGCAGGCTGCTGCTCGCTGGGAGCGTCTCCTCTCACTCTCGTAGGTGGGGAGGGAGGGGGGAGTTGGTGGAACTGTGTGTGTGTGTGTGTGTGTGTGTGTGGTGGGGGTTTGACCACAGGTGTCAGATCAGGTCAGGTGTGAAGGGGTTGTTTTCCCAGGGCACACACACAGGGCTATGAAACAAATGATTCTGCATTCATTAAATCATCTTGAAAGCTTTTATAGTGCGATAGATAGAATAGATAGATAGAGTGATAGAAGGGATCCATAAGGGATTAGTATGTTATTCTAAAGCACTGATGAATGATGCCTTTTGATAAAGACACCACAGTCACAGTGGAAGATCTGCACCCATCAATCTATTAAATTACACACATGTATTGATTCTTGGAAGCCATGATGATGATGATGATGATGGCGATGATGCTGATGCTGCTGATGATGGTGATGATGACCATAACGATGATGATGATGGTGGTGGCTGAGGAGGTGGTGTGATTATGAGTGATGATGGACCATAATACTAATAATAACTACCGACAGAGAGCGGTGATGAAGAGATGAAGGGACAAAAGCGTGAAAATTGGGGGGCAGTAAAAAGGTTCCGGGAGATTTTCAAGAGTCACGGCAATATTAAAGAGAGAGGGGGGAGAGAGAGAGAGGCACACACGGAGAGGGAGAGGAGAGGGAGTGAGAGAGAGGGGGAGAGAGAGTGAGAGTGTGTGTGTGTGTGAGAGAGAGAGACGCGGTAGCAGCGTTTGTCCTTCTCCGGCTCAGTGTGGTGACCTGCCGGCGGCCGGAGCGGGCGACGGACGACCAACTATAACTTGAGACGATCCCACCGACATCCGACATCCAGAGGTAAACAGAGGCTGAGCTGGGCTGGAGGCAGACCGTCCCGTCCCTCTGAGCCTGTACAATATTTTCCACGGTGGTCAGGCTCAGTGAAGATCAGACCTAGTTTCCCCTCGCTTGGTATTTGGGAACTGCGTCTCTCTCTCTCCGGCTGACATCCATCACACCGCGGCTCGCACCTCAGATTCACACTCCGTTACGCGACACCTAGAAACACTTGAGTGTTGATTGTGTGTTTTGCCTTCATTCTTTCAGGTTGATAGATGCGTGTTGTGGTTGATTCTCCGGCGGAGCGACTTGGTGCGTATTTGCGAGATCCCGGAGGGTTCCGCTGCCCCCCCCTTCCTCGTTGTAAAAGTCTGTTGTAGCTTCAGGAGAAATCACCAGTGATCTGTAATTAGGCGAAATATCATGATCCGGACTGTTTCATAATCACCGTGGTCCCAACTGGGAGCCCGTGCTCCCAGAGACTGAGGACCTGTCTGCTGGCACGCACTCCGATGTGCCTTTCATGTGGGGGAATCTCACCGCCATAATAACTGTTACATTGATCGATTCTGCTATCGATCCGTTTATCGAGCCAGCAGATTTGTGGCGCGTGTTGTATTCCGACTACACGGCGAAGAGAAAGGGGCTGTCACTTCTGGTGCGGATTGGATCGGTGCAGTGTCTTTACGCGTGCGAGCCGACTCCTAACAGACGGGCGTGCGTGTGCGCACTCCTGCCTGTCTGCACGCAGCGGTTACCGGAGGACAGACTGTCACACACCGAGCACCGACACCCCGGGGCAAATATTTTACCTGCACGCCGGCCGTATGCGCGGTCCCTCCGCGGCTCAGCGCGTCTCTAATGAAGCTGATCGGCTGCGAGTCGCTTCAAAAACCAGCCTTAATTGCGCCCATTTATTACGCGACCTCATAAGTCGGTGATAACAAGTATTTGGCTTCACATGCACTTGTGTCGGCTGGCGCGCGTGTGCCTGTGCAAACTGCTCCTCTTCCCCTCCAACGCTGCGCACAAATGTAATAATGTTTGTGTTTGTGTGTGAGACCTTAAGCATCCATTGCCCTTCTGGGAAATACATTTGCTTAGATTTATGACCTGCCTTCTCAGGTCCTATCGATTATTGCAGCCTGCCGTGTACTATACTGTTGTAAGAGCAGGAAAAGTGGGTCTGCCATATCTATATATAATTTCTTGCTGTTGTAGTGAGCGCGGTGAGCTTTTGATACAGTCGTCTCTGCAGCTGGGTCAATTCTCAAGTGGAAATCTGCTGCTCTCACAGAGCCTTGTTGAGCATCTACATACAAACTAGACGTGATAATGTGAATGAACGCCTGCACACAGACACACAGTGACACGCGCACATGATGGGCCTTAAGCGACTAAGCTCTGATCAGTGTGAGGCATGTTTATGTATGTGGAGTGCTCATGTATTATACATCACTGTTGCACCAGGGTGCATGGGTACAATCAGCCCAGTGTGTGTGTGTGTGAGCTGTATTTGTTTATGTGTAAGTGCCTGTCTTATGATGTGTGTGTACATGTGTGAGTGTTTATCTCTGTGTATCTTTCACAGTGTGTATCAGTGTCTTTGATTGCATGAACACTTTTCTGTAATTTCCTCTGGACCAGTCGCGGCATCGCATCTTTTTTTTTCTTTTGAGAGGGAGAAAATGGGACGAAGGAGACCAGTGATTGGACTCGCACTCTTTCCTCCTCTAATGTGGCTAAGAGGGACAGAGCACAGAGATCTGTGCCAGTATTCAGTCTGTAATTGTTTACAACAGAGGCTCCTCTATTTACACAGGCAGGGATCTATAGAGCGATAGGGAAATCTAAAGGAGGGCACAGGGAGAAACATGGGAAGCATCAAGGGAGGTGAGGAGGGGTATTCAGATGTAGTGCCGGGGGCAGACGAAAGGAGGTGGACGGAGGTAAGGGGTGGGAGGGAACATGAGGAGCGATTAGGAGAAAGAGTGGAAAATGAGCGGAGAATGGGAAGAAGGAGGGAGGAAGAGGTGGTGGAGGGAACAGGTTGCACCGAGTCGGTGAGTTATGCTGGTGATAAAACAGCCTGGAGAAAAGAGGCTGAAGACAGACAGAGAGAGAGAGAGAAAGAGACAGACAGAGAGAGAGAGAAAGAGACAGACAGAGAGAGAGAGGTGCTGCTGCTGTGACAAGAGAGGGACACACTGAATCCCATTAGCGGACATTACTGTGTGTTATGGCTGACAGTAGAAGAAGAGGTCCGCGATAGATGGCAGGATAGTGAGAGAGCAGAGGATGGAGCAGCACTTAGAGAAAAACAAACAGCACTGAGGACGTTTCAGAGGAGAAACAGGAGAGATGAAGACAAACTGAAAAGGAGGATTTGAATTTTGATCCTATGTGAAGATTATCTTCACCCACCAATCTTACATCACCTTGATGGCTCTCCTGCCTCAATGCCTTGTAAAGCTCTGCCAGGAAGACAGATGACTTACTGTTACTGTAGCAGACACTCTGGCCTGTCATTCTTTAAAGACTCAATCAAACTCTATCAATGATGCACCCCTGAAAATGTCAGAGCTGCCTCATATGCATTCTGTGCTAGCAAATAATGGCTTCACGCACACCCCCCCCTCTCCTGTGGGAAACACACAGGGTCCAGGAACATGGTAAACAATCAGTGAGTCTCTTTTTCCTTTTGATTCCCCCATAATGAGAATGGGAGTGCCCCCCACAGATGAGCACCCATGGGGGCTTTTCTCTTCTGACGGAGTATATGGCAGTCGATGGACGTGTACCACTCATTAGCTGACAGTTCAGTGAAATGAATCAGACAACATGGCCTCCCAGGGATCCTTGTGGAGAACAAGGAAATAAATGCTTAGCGTTCAAGACATGAACATTCCCCAGGGCCCTTGCACTCAGAGAAATGTAATGGCAGAATTCCCTTTCCGATTGTTTCAAAGGAAACAAGGAGCTTCCAGGATCTAACGCTGCCTCAGATCCTGCTTGTACTCCCCTCTTCTTGCTTTCCAGGCACAGGGAAAATGGAATGAGCTGTGTTGAAACCTCCAGTTTTCCTCTGGTGTCAGTCTTTTGAGGGGGAGTGAAAACCCTGTGACTCGCAGTGACTTTTGTGCAGAACCGGATCCCGACTATATCATCTCCAATTACCTTCTCAAGGCAGGAGACTGAAGAGCAATTTTTCATCCATATGCGATGCTGCCTTTAAACTACAGATAGATGTGAAGGGTGATGTAGTACACCTTCCCTCCATGCCCGCTGATGGTGACTGTGCATCAAAGGAGGTGAAGACATGATTGCTGATGTGAACTTTTCAAGATGGGGGGAGGGGATTCACCGGGGGTTTCACACCAACCAAAGTGAGGGATTCAGCTTGAACATCCTTCACGCCTCCGCCCCGTCCTGTCTTCCCTCAGCGCAGCACTGTGTCTCCTGCGTCCCGCAATGGAGGTTAGAGCAGGACATGCCGACCCCAGCCTAAGCAGTGCTGTGTCGAGACATGGAGCCCCCCTCCCCCGGTGGTGACGGGAGGGGTTTGAGGAGGGGAGGGGAGCGGTCATTTAGAGGAAATGGCTATGTCTAGCGGTGCAGTGTTTTTCCTCGATGGAGGCCTGTGGGATGGTGCTGCAGAGTCTGTCACGGTCTGATTGTTCTCAGACCAACATGGATGTTTACTGGCGTGCGTGTGGTAATGCAGGCAGGTTGGGATGCATACACGCACATATTCAAGATAAAGACACACACCACACACACACACACACACACACAACACACACACACACACTTTTGTCAGACGCAATCACCCTCGTCAGACAATCTTTAAACTACACAAGCACACACACTCTCTGATTTTCTTGGGTTTCTCCCTACGGCAAGAAGTGAGAGAATGGAGTTGCGTCCTCTCTCTGCAGCCAGCAGGGGGTCTGTGTTGCTGCCGGAGTGGACTGAGTTTCTGTGTGGGGTGTTAGATTGGTGGTAGCAACTCCCAGTTCACTGGTGGATGGCTGTTTGCACTGGAACGATGAAGGAGGACGAAAAAGTCCAGCAGCTCGCTCTACTGGAGACATTATTATACAGAAAGGCGTGATGCTGCTGCGGGCTGTGTGTGTGTGTGTGTGTGTGTGTGTGTTCTCTGTATTTACATTTGTACCTTTGTGTGTAGAGATGAAAAAGAGAGAGGGCAAAAGAGTCAGACATTGACAGAATGAGAAAGCTTATATGACTGACTCTGATTGTGTGTGTGTGCGTGTGCAAGTGTGTGTGCGTGTGTTATAGACTTGTGGGCCACTGGCAGAAATATTGGTGTGGTGAGCAAAAATGAATCTTTTTTTCTGGTTATTTCTGATGGAAAGTTGAATTTGAGCCAGGAATTGAGAACTGAATAATTCCCTCACACCTCTTTCAAACCCTAGTGAAAAGAATGTACGCTCCCATCAACTGCATGAAAGTAACTGTGGAAGGAGAAGATTGTGTCAGTGTGTGGCTCCCTGGGACCCTGCAGTTTAATGACATCAGCAGCAAATAATGAACTCTGAACCAGTACTGGGCACTAAAGTGTTTACAGGAAATGTGACCTGATGGGAGGATTTTTTTTTCTTTTACTACAATTGCGATTTAATATTTAGTAATTACACTGCACTTACTTAACTAAGTGATGCTCCTTTACTCCAACAGTGTGGCATTACATAGAGGTTCAACAACAGATATCAGCAGAGCTTTGAAATGTGAAATGTGTATTGTACACTCATTCCAGTTTTTGCTCCCTGCAAAACCCCCGTGTTAACAAAGAATCACAGGACTGCCCTGGTAACTGTAACAAAGTGTTGGTGCACGGTCATGTTTACCACTCTGTTGCATCACCCCTTCTTCTCTGTAAGTGTTTGGGAACTGAGAGACCAATGGTGTAATTTTGAAAGTGGAATGTTTTCCCTTTCTTACTTGATTTACAGGCTGAGGTTTACTTTGTCCTATTTTACATTGAATAATGTGCCAAACATTTTCAATGGGTGACAAGTGAGGACTGCAGCAGGCTGGTTTAGCACCCAGATACTGACTACAGAGCCCTGCTGTTGTAATACTGTGTGGTTTGTCTTTGTCTTTTGGAAATAAGAAAGGCCTTCCCTGAAACAAACTTTGTCCATTTGGCAGCATAGGTTGCTCCAGACCCTGTGCATGTCGTGCACTGATGCACCCCCATCCCATCACAGGTGCTGGCTTTTGATCTGTGTTGGATGCCCCCCCCTTTAGCCTGGAGGGAAGTGGCGTCCATGACTCCCAAAAAGAATTTCATACATTGACTCATCAGAACACAGGATGTTTTTCCACTTCACCTCAGTCCACCTTAAGTGAGCTCTGGACCTCTGCATGGTGGAGTTTTAACCTACACTCATGGATGCAGCGGTAAGCTGTGTTCACAGACCGTGGTTTTTTGAAGTATTTCTGAGTCCATGCAGTGACGAGCCAAAAACCACAGCCATCCTGTGTTGGTGTTGGTCATCGTCCTCTACCTGGACAGGATTACACAAATTCTCTCAGCCTGTTAATCATAGTATGATCCCACAGTTATTCTTCTTGTTACACTGTTGCACTGTGTGCCGATGCAGTCTTGGTGAACCCCTTCCCATCTTTACCTCAGAAGACTCATCCTCTCTCTGATGCTCTTTTTACTGTGCGCTGCATCGTCAGAACTCAGTGGAATGATTGGAGGAGAGATGGAGCAAAGCTGAGGAAAGACAAAAAAACAGGAGAGCGAGACCGTTTCGCAAAGGTGTGGGACCATTTCCAGTTGCATCCACTGTAAAACTGCTCCACACCGTAAGCACCCGGTCGATTCAGGTCCACTGAGCGGAGCCGACACAATGTAAGGCCACGTGATGTAATGTAAACATGTTCATTTGATCACTGATCAAGATGAACACTTCAAAGAACATACGGTGAGTATGGTTACTGATAATGACAAGCTAAGAACGTGAGTCCAGATTAACGGCTGTCTGCATCTTTAGCTCAAGAAATTGTATTTTTAATGTTTTATTGTGACGTTTTCAATTAGTTTTAAAGGTAGTTTAAGTGTTAATTTAAACTTACACTGAAGGAACCTTTCCTGATAAATAAGCTTTGTTGCATTTAAGAATATCGCGATTATATCGATAATCGCGATAATTTTGTCACTATAATCGAGATGTCAAATTTTCCATATTGTTGCATCACTGTGCACTACAGCGTGGTTACGGCGTGGAGTTGACGCAGAAGCATAAACCAGATTTAGCCCCTAGCTACCCGCCATTAACTTCAGTTAGCTTAGCATCAGTGCTGCATTCGACACTTGTTGACCTCAGAAGATTTGATGTGGAGGTCTGTTTGTCTGGAGGAATGTTTGATAGGAAAAATAATGTGGTATGTCTTTTGTTGTTGGGAAATCAGTGAGGCCATGTAATTAGTTTTTCAATTACCAACATAAAAGCAATTGATTACATTTTCAAAGCAACTTCCTCAGCATCATTGAAACCTATTCATGCCACAAAAATGTGTTTGAAAGCAGCTCGTGATGCACCAATGTAACCTCAGCTTTTTAGCAGCGGTAATGTAGGCCACCACCAGGCAGCTCTCAGACGCACAGTGGTTTACTCATCCATTTACAGCCCTCTACCTACGAGGAGAGCCGGTAGAGTCGTTCACATAATTTAACTCAATTCAGAGGACCTGTTTAAAAAAAAACCAAAAAAAAAACATTTGGGTTCATATTTTAATGGATATCTGGCCAAGAAGTAAGCTTGCTCAGAGCACCACCTGAAATCATGAGTCATTGTGGTGGGAGGACCAAGGTGTAAGAGTGAGGAACAGATCAAAGCACAGACATATCAGTCACACGGCCCAGCTTGCATTACTTACATTTACAAGGATAATGAGGGAGGGATCCATATGGAGGGTCAAATCTCACCGAGCTGAAACAGAAGAAGCTGCAGTTAGCATGTCAGCACTTGGAAACTTTAATCAAAACCGAGAAAATCAAATTAAATATTCAGTGTTAAATATTTTCCCATTTAGTCTTAACATTTAAGTGATGAGTTTTTGGTGCAAATCTTTAAAACATGTGACGGGGCTACAGTTTTCAATTTTACAGCTTTCATTGGCTTTTCATTTACTTGTCCCTATTTCTCAGTTCATAAGCACACATGAAATTGAATGCACTAACTGTAGCTACTTAAATAATTTCACCATGGTTTAACACAATTTAGGAAGACTTTAATAAGCTTTGCAACAAAAGTGCCAATGACTGTAACCAGCATTTTGGAATTTAATTTATCATACTCAGGAAATTAACTTTTTTTTTTTTCTCAACATTTGCTCGTGAAAATTAAAATTTGCTTGCACAGAAGGTAGCTCGTTTTTTTTCTTAGTGTTATTTATCACTTCTGTGTTTTGGCTCATCTTTATAGTGGCTGCCAGTGATTCTGGGAAAAGGTTGTGTTTGCCTGAGGTAGGAGTGACTGTGTAGGTGTTTGCTTGGGCTGGTGGTAATGTGCATCTGCACGGCTGCATGTAGCGTATCAGCTGCAGACGTGTGTATGTGTGGGGTGGGGGGCTGGGGGGGTGGGTCCGTGTGTGTGAGTATGTGTGGGGCCATGACAGAAAGAAACCTACAGAATAAGCTGCCACCCCTGACACAGGAGTCCTGTAGGAATAGAGTAAATCCTATTGTAAATTTGCCTACCCCATGAAGATAATTGGCTTATTCCTGTGTTAAATAGCCGGTCCTACAGGACACGGACTGGGCTAAGCATGCTCCATGTAGACTCTGTGTCTGCTCCTCTGCTTCAGAGGGACTTCGAGGCACATTACATACTGAATTACTGTATGACAGTGATGAACTGATAACTGCAGTGCCGAGCACAGAGCTCCTGTGAGGGCGCTGACATGTGCAAGTGTATGCAAGGCCACGGGTTTGATTCCCACATGATGCCTCCTCTCTTTTATGGCTCTCGCCGCTTGATGTATGAAAAGCAGTTACACAGACAGGCTGGTTTAGGAACAATCTGCACATCCAGGACTTCAGAGCATTTCCCTTTGCCTCAATTTCTGGTTTTCATGCTCGAGTCTACACAAGTTTCAGGCTTCTGTTGAGCTTGAATGTGGAGAAAGTGTTGCGTAGCCTTACCTAAATCATTATCCACACATCAAACACCATCTGGGTTTCACACCGTCACTTTGAAGATTCCTTCCTCATCAGTCCTGCGCCTAAAGGAAACACTGACGATAAATGTGTGTGTGTGTGTGTGTGAGAGCACGTGTACATGCAAAATTAGCTTACATATAACTCTTTTTTTTGCCCGTTTTAACCCCGTAGTTGCTCAGTAACCACATGAACAGCAGTTTCCTCTCTTGTTTCTTGGCCTCTGGGCAAATGCTTAGTGATGAACCCGGCCCCAGCTGATCCAGCAGCTCAGAGGGGAGAAAAAACACCAAAATGCTCAAACCAGAAAATGAGAGATTCAGAGATGGATGAATTGTCAGTGGATGTGCAGCTGTTCGTGTCTTTGCCCGTTTGTGTGTGCGAGTGTGTATGTATGTGTGTGTGCAAGTGTGCGTGTGTGCGTGTGTGCGTGTGTGTGTGAAGGAAGCTGGAGAGCTAGCACGCATAATTCTGGGACATGACCGAAAACTGTCTAGTTAGAGTGCATCAGGAAATGGATGAAAGGGAGAATTCCCTGCACATGGTGAGAAGAGAGAGATTGGGCTTAAGATGCTTCATCTGTGTATGTCCTGCTGCTGACTTGAACAAAGGCAACCAGGAGACAGTGACTACAGCATCTTTTCAAACCACTGCTCCGTCTCTGTGAAAACATGCCGGACATGCTGTGAAGTGAAATGGTTGAAAGCCTCTTTTCAAAGGTTGACTGATGATATTGAGCAGATGAATTGACAGCACCTCAGGGAAGGGGGGGGTGGGAGCCAAAAATACAGAGGCATGCTCATGCTTATCTCAGTGTACTGTCATATTACAAAGAGAAACACCCATTATTTTCTGTTTGGTGGGAGGCACTGTTAGAACTGCCTTCTGACTGCACCCTGCATGTGTGTGTGTGTTTGTTTGTTTGTGTGTGTGTGCATGTGTACCTGTGCTGTTCCAGCCTCTCGGACCAAAGGGGGCAAATGGCAGAGCATGAGGTTCCTCAGTAGTGTAATTAATGTAGAGTGGTTCAGTTGTCATGTGTGATATTTCAGCGCTGCGATCTACTTGAGAAGGCTTTTTGATGAATGGCCAATTAGAAGCAGACTCCTCATGCCTGGTGGCTGACTGATCTCTTTTTAATGGCACTCCTGTTTCTTTGATAAAATAGAAAATGAATCATCGATACTCTGGCCTGGGGAGCACCGAGCACCGAGATTAATTGTAATTGGGTGTGTAGCAGCAACCAGGGGTCGAGGTTGTGTCTGTGTATGTGTGTGTAAAGCGCTGTGTGAGCGGCGTGCGAGCACACTTGAGGTAAAGGTGGTCAAACCTGGTCACACTCTGATGCACATGGCCGCTTTGGCAAAGAGCTTTACATAATTCACTGGTTATATGTGTGCATCTTTATTCCTCCATCTACACTCATCTAGTAAAAGTAGATTGCATCCACAGTGTATGAGCCCAGCTGTGTTTACCACAGCACCAATTGCCTGTCATTGTCACTGATTCAGTTCATTTTTGTTTGTTTGATTGCTATTAAAGCGCACTTCAGTCAGACCTGGCAAGTTTCCCCTCTGAAAAAAAAATCCACGCTTAAACTGTGCTGCTGTGGTTTTGCTGCTTTAATCACAAAAAAAAATCTAATTTTATATACATGATTAATGCAACAGCAATGAAAGGACACAACAGAAAAAACCCAGCCTTAAACGTTCAAAGACACGCAAAGTCTCTTTTCTTTTTTATTTGCCAAATCCTCAGGAGATGACCAAGATGTGTTTGCTTTTTCTCAGGAGGCTGGGGGTGGGGTTCAATGGATTGGGTGGGGGGGGGGGGGGGGGGGTTGTTTGAACTGAAGCTGTGAAAACACACCGTGTAACAATTTGAGCAAGCCGCTAGCATCTCCAACCACAGAACCCTCCAGGAGTCTCAGGACCACCTGACGGGCTGCAAAGATCTCTGCTACGCCTGGTGTTTTCTGCTGCTGGCTCTCCCCGGGTCCTCAGCCGCTGGAGGCTTCTTCGCTCCTCTAAGCAAACACAACAGGTTCAGAATGAGGTGATTAGTGTTGTCAAAATGTCACCGCGTTCCCCCGCTGATGTTGGAGGATGTTGGGACGGTAATCTCATAATGCACAGCGTGAAGCTGTAGGAACGTGTCTTTTGTTTCTGCCTGCCCGCAAATGGCAAAATACATTAAGAGTCCTGGGAGTGTTGGGCTTTATACAAACCTTCCTCGGCCTCCTTCATCAGCCCCCACTACACCGTGACACAGCTTCAAGCTAAAATTACAAACCAGACCTTTCACATGGTCACAATGTGTGTCTGCTCGGCAGGTAGAGGGGGAGAGGGGGGCGGGGGGCGCAGATACAGAGGGAATCTTATTTTGTGGATTCAGTCTTCATAAACATCATTATCGTCTCTCTGACCTTGAGAAGCTGCGCCGTTCAGCTGCGACCCCAATTTTGTCAGGAACCTTGAATGGCCATGTGTGCGGTCTCTCTGGGCACACGGGCAATCGAGCTGACAAAAAGGATTCTTTCTTTCTTTTTTTTTTTTTTTTTTTTTTTTTTTTAAGGGAGTGTGTGGCCTGGCGCCATGTGTGTCGTGTGTCTGCGTGAGGGTGTGCATCTGTGTGTCTGCGCTGACTCGGCAATCTTTCTTCGCCCGCTGCCTGGATCCGTCAGCATCTTTCCTCCAAACAAAGTTTTCTGACTGTGCCCCTGCCAGATTTAAACTGTGTAGAACATTAGTGTAACAGCCCACGCTCTTAGAATACAGATTTGTTCTTGAGTGCACGCCAAATGGCCTCTATATTTTATGAGCCTTCTCTCTACTAACATACCGTCTTGAGACTAATTATCATGGTCGCACTCAAACACAAAGCTCGTTTATTATTGCATTGACATCGCATTTGTTTTGGCTTGGCCTACATGGCAGGGACTTCACAGCGCTACAATGCTGGAATCATGTTTTGAGCTTGACAGAGCATGCTTTGGATGGAGAATCTGTTCCTCGTTGCGCCGTACACGGTGTTAGGCAGAAAGGTTGTTTGTTCTTTACAGTCCTGTCATTCATCTCTCTTCAAGTGGACTCTTAATTTTTTCCCCCCTCTGTACACGCAGGGCTGCTGCACAGCCGGCGAGCTGCTCGCTCTGTTCTTAGGAAGCAGTTTTCCTCTGCTGGTCCTGGCCTAGAAATGCCTTGATACTTTTATTATCATAATACTCCCCCCACCAGTATATTGTATCTGTACACTGATTCCAGCTATTTTTACACGTACTGCAAGACTATTAATAAAAGTCTGAGTAATGTTGGTCTGAAAAATGGAAATGGTACATGAAAGAGCTGTTAAAAATTTAAAGGAGCTTCTAGAAATTGGTGGTGATTCTTTTCCTCAGTACTATTTTAATCAAAGTTCTTTGGAAAACATTGAAATGCCTTGTTTTATGTGTTGCAAATGAAACTCGCGCATTGTTTACGGATGCATAACTGATCCCATTATCAAATGACAAAAGGTATTATAACCAATCTACCAAATCTACAATGATTCAGTTCACATGCCAGCTAATTCCTGCCCAGGTTCATGAGTTCGGCGGAGCCTATCCCAGGATGCACTGGGCAGAAAAGGCAGGAAAATCCCAGGCATGCTGCCAATTTATGGCGGGGTGAGAACAGGCAGACAAATACAGATTGATGCAAAAACAGCACCATTAGTTCACAATAACAGAGGCAGCTGTTGGAGTCTCAGTCTGTGAAAGTGAAGTTTTGGTTCAGTGTCATGGAGTCAGTGATTTCCAAATACAATGCAACACTAAGCAGACTACAAATGAATAAAGGCAGAAAGGCTTTTTATAATAACGCTGCAGACATGCATCACAGCCCCCTTCTCATCTGTGGGAGACCCATGGTGTTTTCACTTAATTGGCTGATTAGAGCTCGTTCCTCTCAGACTCCAGACATGCAGTCTTCTCCCCAGCCAGGGCCCAGACTTGTGAATCTCAACCCGCTCCTCAGATCTGTTCAGCAGTTCAAACAGATCTGCTGCTGTGTCCAGAGACTGTTGTTTTCTGCTGGATGGAGAGACGGTCCACACGTCAAGTTTGACAAGAACAAGAATGTCCTGGTTCTGCATCGTTAGCTGGCGAGATGCGTCGCTACATTAAATAAAAAAACAACGGTAACAGCTCTTGATATCTAAACAGCTGGCAGCTACCACAGCTGTCCATTGAAAATGATTGCAGGTGTCACTTTCCGCTCATTGGTTACAACAAAACAGCCACTCAAGCTAACGGCACATTGGCTACCATGAAAGATGGTTGTCAGGTGAAATTCACTGATGCCCCTTTTCCACCAGTACGGTTTGGCATGGCTCGGCACGGCTCTGCTCCTCTTTTTGCTTTTCCACTATCCCCTAGAACCTGGTACCTGGTACTTTTTCGGTAACGCCTCGGCTCGTGGGCTGAGGTGTTACCAAAATATGTGACGTCAACCGACTGCCTTCCACTGATTGGCTGGAGCGTCGTCACTGGAAGAGTCGCGAGTGTGATATCTAAGCTGTATTGAGACTACAGTTATTGTTTCATGCGAGTTAAGTGGCTGATGTTTGGAAAACCACACCGTGGTCTGTAATCGAGGTGCAGACCAGTGAGTTTGGAGCAGAGGAGGGGATCGAAAAAAGAGAGCAAGACGGCGGGGCCGTGGCCGCCGTGCTGTGATGGCCCCACCCACCTCGAGGAGGTACAGTTGTAACGGAAAGGGACCTAAACCGAGTCGAGCCGAGTAGAGCCGTGACTGTGTAGTGGAAAAGTGCCATAAATGAATGCGGTCAAGTCTAGTCAGACTTTTGGGACTCCCGTCATTATCACTTATTATTGTAGATACATACTGAGATTTACCAAAATTATCAGAACAGCCGACGGATCTGAAAATACCTGACCTTTTTCTGCCTTCAGATGAAGTGAGTCCTTTTGTTTTTATCCACACTCTAACTCTAAGATTTGGTATGTCCACCTTTCGCAGCAGTTACAGCAGCACATTCCTCTAGCATGGTATTGGCATGATATTTCCTGAGAACTTCAACACTAATGTTATCCCATCATGCCTCCTGCTGCTCAAGGCAAAGGTTTTCCTTTGAATGTAGAACAGATCTGTCCAGTTCATTTTCCAACTCGCCCTAAATTTGCTCCATTGGGTTTGAGGTCCAGACTTTGTAAATAATTTGGCTTCTTCTATGAAGGAAAATGATTGTAAGACAGTGAAATAGGCCTTGTTTGTTTTTTGTGAGTAAAATGACCTAATTCTCCTTATGATGGTTCTCTTCTGTGGTTTATAGAGCATAACGATGATTAATGGCCAATACATCAAAAACAACAGAAACCTCCCAAATATGCCAAGTGTTGTAATAATTTTGGCCACCGCTGTACATCAGTGTATAAGATGAAATGAATGAATATTTTCTGTGTATCAAACATGTTTCCGATCCGACTCTTCTCTTTGCAACTAATTCACTGCCTCTCCAGAAGTGATTCTGTCTTGTTTCCTGCGCTTTTTACCCAGACCGACGCCTCTCTGCGTCTCCTGCGAGTCCTTTTCACCTGTTCCACCTTACACTTGTTAGACTTTCAGTAAGCAGATGCAGTTTACTGGACTCAGCAAAGCCTCAGCCTCTCTCTCCCTCAAGCCCTGGACAGAGGTCAAATCACTTGGAATAAGTAAAAACACCTGTGTGGGCATGAAGAGCTGTTGAAGCTTATGCAGCTGCTGCAGTGTGGTTAATACACACAATGCCACCATCAGCTGAATTAATACTTAATACACACTGACACATCTATTTATGTCAGGAGAGGGGTTGACAACGCATCAGCACACACTGGTGCCCATAATGTGCTTAATCTTGTTGCAAAGGTCACGCATTGCAAATTGCTTCTGGTGCTTATTTAAAGGTGTCATATGTAAATATTTTCAGTTTTCAAACCATACAGGAATTTACTGGAATCATCAGCAGGATGTGAAGAAATAAGAGCTGCTGCCAGAAGGTGTACTTAAACTGCTTTGACTTGTAAAGGCAAGATTGGCTGAAGCTGCTGGCAAGCAACCACCACCACAACTACCACCACCACCTGCCCCTGGCAAGAAATTACATTTGATGGGAAAGAGAAAAGAAGTAATAGACGGAGAAGCAAAGCAAGAGTTGCCATTGGATGTTCTTTCCGCTGGAGACAGCTGCTGAGAAAACAGACCAACAGGAAAAATTCAGAAAACGAACTGCAAATACTCCCAACACTAGTGTTTCCAGGGGACAGTAAAAAGTGATGAACTGGATGCAATTGCGTGGATGTATTATAATACATTCATGTACACTTGTTGTTGTTCATTGCTTTTAACACCAACACTCACAAAGCATTGGGATGAAGGTGCTTCCCTGCCAGGTTCATCACTTTTTAGTGTCCCCCGGAAACCGTTGCCGTCTGTGCTCCGTGCAGCCTGTCTCTGACTGTGGTTGTGTTGTACATGCAGCCATTATCAAACTGTTGAAGATTTTTTTTCTAGCTTTGCATGTGTTTTCTTAAGTTGGAGTGCACTGAGCTCTCAGGGCTGCTCTTATGCTCTATTTCAAACAGTTTGGAAGAAGTGGATGGTGGTGATGGTGCTACCAGTGCACTTACTGAGAAACCTTCAATTACATACCTGTATAATTTTCTGACAGAGATGCATCTGTGTTGCAAGTCTTTCTGAGCAGAGCTGGCTCTTCTTTTCTGTTGAAGAATGATACATGATTTAAAATCCTGCAGCGAGCATAAATCCCACTATAGCTCCACAGGAGCAGATTGCTCCTATAGCTGCTTGACATCTCTCCTGCTCCTCCGGTAAATAAATCACAGTAATTACCGTGCTATTGTGTGCTTGATGACTGAGGTGTTCGCTCACCTGTTGCCAGCGGTTGTTCGTGCGATGCTTTTCACAGTGACAGCTACCACTCTGCCTTCTGTCCAAGTGTTTGTCATCTCCGATCACAGGCTGTGATGATGACTGTGCCGCTGACGTTCGGCTTACTCCCACAAACTGGATCATGGTGTGTTTTTACAGCTGTTTGTACTTGAACACTGTCCAGATTAAAAAAAAAAAAAAAAAGTTAGGGAAGCCAAAATGTCGGAGAACATGAAACGTGAAATGATTTTCTGTGCCAAACGTGACGGCCCTGTGGATTCACTTTATTACATGTATCTGCTCTGCTCTTCCACTTGTTTATTGTGTTTTGAGCGTGTTGTGCCTGACATGTTTTCAGTTGTTGATCCATTCCTGGTTTGTCCCAACAAAACACACCCTGTAACGTGTTCCAGTGTTCTACTTTTGTCACCCTCTCTGCGTGCATCTGCAGAGATGCACTGTGACACACGCAATATGGCAAATGTCAGCAAAGACAAAAGAATGCACATGAACACATTCTCCTCTGATCTGTAGGTGCACACACGCACAAACATGCACACACATACACACGCACACACACACTCTCACACAAACTCACACACGCTCATGCACATCCCCCACCCTGTGCATCTCCACTTGCAGGGGGAACAGCTGGAGATAAAGCAAATGTGTAGGGAGAGTGTGTGTGTTCTGGTGTGACACATCTGGGTGAAGCGACACGAGGGGGTCCTGACAGATATGGGCTGAGTGAGAGCCTGTTCCTGTTGTGCTCTGTCATGCTGAGGTTTCTTCCACATGCCTGCCTTCCACCGTCTGCTTGACGCTCCCGCTAGCTGTTAGGTAACCTGATGCTAACGCCTGCGCGCGCGCGCATGTGTCTATTGATACCAGCACGCTCCCAGAAGCGCACATGTCGGTGGGTGCAACGTGGCCTTGGATGTGTGAATGCGTGTGTGACATGACAATGGGCGCCATGAAAGATGAAGCATGAGAGATTAAAAAGGACACAGCACAAGGGCGTGAGAAAGGAAGAGGAGGTGGGGGCTGCTTTATGTCTCAACGCGTGAGATGGACAGAAAGTTCGGTTGATGAACGAGCGCCCGTGTGACATCAGCGCGTCAGTGTGTGACCATGGAGGTGACATCAAGGCCTTGGCGAACACAAACCATTTCCATTTACCGCTAAATTCCATTTCTTTGTTTCCTCTGCCGCCACACGATTCAAGGTTAGCTCATGAGTTATGCTGAGAGTCTGTGTTGAAATCTGACATGTTTTGATTGTGCATGAGCTCGGCATAGGTGTGTGTGTAGGGGTGTGTGTGTGTGTATACCGGCTCCCAGAGGGGATTGTATTTCGGTCGGTCAAGCCTGACAGATAACAGCCCACCGTGCTCGTCACATCTATTATTGAAGGGACGGGAAATTGATCGGCTCTAACGGTGAATGTTACCCTGCCTTCCTCAGCGCCGTGGTTCCTCTGTCTCCTCTCACCACAGCTGCGCTCGCTGCGTTTTGTCCTCCATCCATCCCTTCTCACAGTCGTACTCTCTCGTGCCCTTGTTTTCAGTGATCGTGTTACTTTTGCCTTGTGTCCTCTCTCTCATCTCGCAGCCTCCACGCCTGTCCCACTTCCTCTGCGGCTCCTCTTTGAATTCTCGTCACTTGTTCAGCCTCATTTTTGAAAGTGAAGGTTTTTGATGGAGACAACCCAGCCTGTTCTAAATCACCAGCGTAATTTGACTTGTAGTTTGCTGGCAAGCTTCTCGCTCTGTTGAAGCTGTTGCTCCACAGTGTATCAACACACAAGACTCCTCTTCCTTCTCAGTCTGCACAAGTGAGTTGAGCCCCCCCCCCCCCCACCCCCACCCCACCCCCCGCGCTCCCTCCTCATCTCCCCTCTCTCCTCATCAGCTAGAAATCACGACTGTGGCTCACCTTTGATCACACTCCCTGGGAACTCTTCATCGCAGAAAGTCAAGTGTTTTATCTTTGTTGTGTGACAATTCAACTCTGAAGAAAAAAAAAACATAAAGCCACGTGCTGCCAGCCAACACGGCTGTTTGCGCCCTGAATACGCGGCGCGGAGAAGAAGAAAGCCTAATTTGGGCTCAATTCATCATGGCAAGATTGCCCTGCATTTATTGATAATTGCTTTTTTCCGTTTAAAGGGATGGGGTTTAAACCGTCAGTCCTGTAAACATGAGAGATGCAGCTGTTGCCGCAATTAACTTCTCACTTTCCCTAATGAAAGGATTAATCCGCCAGCAAATCTCTCGGCTTCCTTTCAAATGCCAAGCCTCCATTCAGCTTGCTGCCAGTGGAAGAAAGGCGGCCCGTGTCGAACAAAATGGGACTATCTATAACCAGAGCCAAAAGTCACATTCATCGGCTCAGCCTGGTGTCGCATCATCAGGGTCCCTTTACTGCTCCAGAACAAGAGAGACCCTTAACCAACTGCTGTTTGATGATTTCCTGAGCGGCAGTCTCTGCAAGCGTCTTGTTTTCACAGCCAGGCCGCTCCACAGCGCCACCTCCCCTCCTCCCCTCCTCCCACTCCTCTTCTTCCCATAGAGCGCCAAACGCTGCGCTTGCTCTCCCTCGCCTCCCGCCCCCCCCCCCTTCCACAGAAAACACACCATTGCCTCTTGTCAGAATCCTTCAGAATGGACAGCAGGCAGGGCTTTACTATCCACAGACAGCTGAAAGCAGAAAGTGAATAGCTGTCTCCTGTTGGAATAAGATGTGTCTTGGCAGCCGGTGGTGAATGACAGCCTGTTGAGAATGGAGCAGAGCTTAGACTAAATCTTTGAAGCCATTGATCGGTCGTATTGATCAGTCTTTTTTTTTTTTGTTTTTTTTCTCCCCCATGCAACACGGTGACAGGGGAGGACAGGTATGGAGATGACCAGATAGATCAAATCCATGACAAATGCCAATCATCCGTCCTTTCTCCAGTCTGGTCTGGTCTGCTAATCGATCAGGAAGACCGTCGGCATTAACTCAAGCTTGGATTTTAGATGGTAGTTAAGATTGTCCATCAACCTCAGTCTGGTCAAAGTCCATCATGTGTTCAAATTGGCTTTTTACAAATGACTTCACAGCAACATAACATTAGCTCAAGCAAAGCAGAGAAACTGGGCTCATATTGGCTGATTGGCACCAGCTGCTTCATACATATTTCACAATGAATGCCTTGTTTACAGCTGTGTAGTTACTGATGTCCAATCATACTCTTCCAGCTACACAGTTTAATACAACAGGACCATGACACCATTACTCTGCTGGTACTGCCAGCGCCGTTTGCCTCTCTAGATCCCTGCTCCACCCCAACACTCCTCCGTATGTTCCATAATTTTTGTTTGGTTTGATTCAACATAGACGTCATGTTCATGCATGTGTTCATTAGCGGAGGCATCAGCCGTTCCAGGAGAATCATTATTGCGGCTCAGATTCTTACGAATGCTGTTTCAAAGGGAGCAGAGTCTTTTCTGACGAATCCAGCTTCGCTACAAATGATCAACACCTCGATGTGACCCTGCTCTGACTCAGCTGCTTTTTATTTAAGAATATGATAATAGGGGCTGTGTGATTTTTCAAGCTCCAACAAAGAGCATGAAGGCATCATTAAATCTGAGTGTTGTAAGCCAACACTCCCATTTGACCTCTGGTTTTAAATAAGGACACAATAGAAACCAATCACCACATAACATTTGGTGCAGGGTTCGGGTTAAAGAATCTACATAATATTTGATTTTAAATGACGAAACACCTGTTTAAGTCTGTTTTCACTGTCTGACTGGGGAACGCTTGCACACACACGACACATATACCCTACATGTTTACATCATAAAGACACATCAGATATCAGAGTACATCTCGTAACCTTTACACCAGTCGAAGACATCTTTCATACTTTGTCTTTGGTTCAGATAAAGTGAGCTCTGGGTCATGTATTCAGTGCATTCCCTTTGTTTCTTTGCTCTGGTGTGGAGGTTGTAAACTGAACTGAAAGAGGAGGATCTCAGCGCAAGTGAACTGTGCTGTGGTGAACAAAACAGACAAAACGACACTCGGTATATAACGTAATGTACAGACTCCATATGTCTCTGAAGCATTTTGTAATAATGGTAACACACATGCAGAACTGCATGTGAGGGTGAGGGTCAATCAGGAAGTAACAGGAGTTCAACTGGAATTGTGTCCTCCGCTTTCATCTCATTGGCTGTTTCGATCAACAGTAACACCAGGCTGTGAGCGGTGACGCCAGATCAAGATTAATGAATGTGTGTACTCCACTAAAACAGTATTTATGTGATAGAGCTGGTGATGCCAAAACTGTCCAGTCATTGTGACTTTATGATAAGTCAGTGTGAACAATTACTGGACCAGGGCTAATAGGTCTGTACTCTACTGTATATTGCTTTTTTTCACATGGTTGAGACAATATGAGCTAAAAACAGGTGTCTAATTGACCATTTTTATTTTATTTCATTAGGTTTATGGACAGTGGACACAGACATTAAACAAAAGAATGTAAAGATGCGTGAACCAGATTTATCATAGAGCTAATTTTGATCTGTAGTCCATTACATAGAACACAAGTTCAGACATCCCAGACCCCAACACAGTACAAATAGTAATATACAACATCTATAGTAGTGTTGTTCTTGAACGCAACCAAACTGCACCAAACAGAATTCAATTCAATTCAGTTCAGAAATGAAAGGACACATTGCACAGTACAATACAGTGCAGAACACACGACTGATACCAGACAAACAGTGCACATTTCTGCACATAAGAGACAATCCTCTGTCATGAGAATGACAGTAACATGGGGAAATGACATGACTGGTGCTAATACCTGGGTGTGAGGCATCCCTGTAGTTGGTGTTTGGAAGTTTTTTACCTGTCAGTTTTAAAGGTGGTTAACCTCAGTTCTGCTAATATTGCCTGAATGAACTCATCTGCGTGGCCTCACCCAACTCCATATCCTTGGTTATTAGTCTATTGATTGTTTGTGAGAGCTCGGGCTGAAACAACCATTACTGGTCAGACCTCAAATGATCGGTGTTAAGTGGCTGCTCTCTTGTTTAAACAATCGTCTCTATGGCAGTGCACTCACGACAATTTAAATTCATTATTCTGTCTTGTTTGTTTTTGCTATTTTGGGATCTGTAGCCCATTTTCCTCGTTTCTGTTCAATTTGCATACATTGAAGCAGTGTGTGCTTGGTACAGTGAGACTTACAGGTTACGACTCACAGAAAAGCAATTTATGCATTTTATGTAATTTAGTGAGTCTTGTGTGTGTTTTTATTTCTGCTTGAACTAAATGAAGTGATATTTGAAGGGTGGGTGGCGTGGGGGGGATTAAGTATCAGCCGGCGCTCAGATTTATAAACAGCTATTGTCTTGATCCTCAGCTCGCAGACCTCTTTATCTTTGTCATTATTAGTGTCTCCATATCGCTACCTATTACTCCCACAATCCTTCCATTATAATCTCAATTTCGAGCCCCTCTGACCACAGCAGTAGCCAACTCATTTTAAAGCCTAAGATTACACAACTGCCCCTCTCCGTATCTTAACCTCTTCATCTCTCCCTCTCCAGCTCTCTCTTCGCTAATCCAAGTATCTTATCTCTCAGCTTTAACTGTCTCCCAACTGTCCACCTAATTCTTTCTCTCGTTCTGTCTGTCTCCTCCTCCATCCTTCCTCTCCTCCTCCTCCTGCGTCCTTGACTTCCCCCCCTTTGTATTCTCTCTCTCTCTCTCTCTCTCTCTTTCTTTTTCTCCCTCTCCCCACCACCCCCTCTTTTTACATTTAGGGCCTCAGATTGAGTTTATTGGTATGACAGGCGATCATCAGCAGAAGCTACAAAGCGTAATGGCTGCGAGCACGCACCCACACGCACGCTAGCATACCCGGTTCAGGCATACAGGCAGTGGGTGAACACACACACACACAGACACACAGACACACACACACACACACACAGGCTGATGCACTCGTATATACACACACACACACACACACACACACACAGTCTCTTTCACAGCTGAATGAGCATTCACTCCCTGCGTGCTCTCTGTCTGTAAAGGAAGAGAGAGGGAGGAAAAAAGTGGCCGGCTCGGACCTCAGCAGATACAAAATAATGACCGTCTGATTAATTCATTAGCCTGACACTTTATTGTCTGGCTGCCGGAGTCATAGCTATTTATTTTTTATTATAGGCCGACCCTCTGCACGCTGTGTCCTCTCGACACTCTTCTCTCTCTTGCTTTCTTTTTCTGCTTCTTCTCAGCAGCCGCTCAGAGAGATGATGATGATGATGATGATGATGTTTTGAGCATGCCAGAACAGGATGATACTGTCCTGGAGTGCTCTTTGGCTGGCTCTAGTTTTTACCCATCTTCATCAAATCCTTTGTCTTACTGACAGTCTCCGGTCTCGGCCGGCCAACTCTTCACGGAGGCCAAGACTTCTTAACAGTCTCATTTGGCCGAGGACAAGCTAAACCAGGACCTATTCCCTCGCAGCCCTCGCTGAATTCAGATTGATCCGCTCCCTGATTGGTGATTAGCTGGCCGCTTAATTCTGTCTTTCGGCAAACCAGGGAGAAAGGGTTGAAAAAACCACTTTTCTCAGCACTCCTGTTTGCCAAGGAGTTTGAAGTGGGAGATGAAAGAGCAAGCTGCTGTCAGACAGGCTCTCTGTCGCAAGGTTAGCTAACTTGGCGCCTAAAACTGAATAGAGCAAATGGATCCGAAGAGTCAAACAATGATCGAGCAGAGAGCTGAGCTGAGGGTGAAATGAGAAAAGATGAGGGGAGAGTAAGGGAGAGCCGTCCTAAATGAGAACACTAACCTGTGGGGAGTGATAAGGGCTGGCAGATGGACAGAGTGATAAATAGACAGATGGGTGGTTAGATAGATGGAAGGAGGTGATTTGCTGAGGAGGAGAGGTTTGGGAGAGATGATGGGCAGATGTGGCGCAGAGATACGGTAGAAGACAGGCCAAACTTTTCTCCGTGTGCGAGTGCTTCAAGGCTCGCTGTTGTCTTTCGGTTTGTTTCGCCAGTCACTCAGCCTCCTCTCTCCTCTCCCTCCCTCATTTGGCCTCTGTCTCCCACTGCCACTCACCCTCCTCCTCCTCCTCCTCCCCCCCACCCCCCTCACCCCCCCTCTTTCTCTGTTGCCGTCTTCGTCTCAGCCACCACTGCACTCACGGGATATTTTTAATAGAATTAGGCTGCTCTTGTTATCAGTGGAGCGGGTAGCCACAGAGTGAGGCGAGATTGAAACAGCGATTTCCAATTTAAGATTGTGTCACACACATCTCCCTGTGCCCAGATAGCATCAACGAATCACCGCCACCATCTCTCTCACTCACTTTGTCCCTCTTTTGCCGCTTTCTTCCTCCCCACCTCCTCGTCTCTCTTTCAGACATCCCTCGCTGGATATTTTTGCCTCGCTCAGGCCTTCCGCACATGCAAGACTAACATCTAAATGCATACATGCTCCCTCTCTGTCGCTCCGGATTCACCGGCGTCTCTTGACAGTTTATCTCCTTGTCTCTTTCGCTCTCATCTGGGGCGCATACAGAACACATCTCTCTTTCTCCTCCTGAGCCCTGTCCTCGGACTCACTTAGTATCTCCAAATTCAGCTCCGCTCTCACTCGTTTCTCTCCTTTTTTTTCCCCGCACTCGGTGTTCGTGTCTTTCCCACTCCTCCCACACTTGTTCATTCCTCATACCTCCACCTCTCCGTTCACTTTCTCTCTTCTGTTATTTCGCATCTCTCCTCCCACACTGCCTCCACTTCCTCTGCCTGCCTTTGCCGATTTCTGCCTCCCTTTTCTCTTTTCATCTTTCCTGGTGTCACTCTCTCTATCCTCCATGAATACTTCTTCTCCCTTCATCCTTCCTCCTCTTGCTCGCTCTCCTCATCCTCTGTTCTCTGCCGCCTCAAGGTGTTGGATCTCTTCCTCTTGTCTTTGGATTTCTGTCTTCCCTCTAGAGATAGAATGTGTGTGCTCACGAAGTGCAGTCCTCGCTGCTCGTGGCCGCGATGCGAGAGAGTTTTTGTTACTTCTGTGTGTGTGTGTGTGTGTGTGTCAGGTCTTTAACTGGATCCCGTGGCCACAGTGTTTTTTCTCTTAACCACATTCCACAGCTCCACCTTTAGAAGCAGCTCAACAGAAATGCGACGTAAACATGCAGCTCTCCTTTAACATGCTTTTCCATTAGACAGGCCACCTGAGCAACCTTGATTCTCCCACTCCCTTTAAAAAAAAACCTATTTCTTCTTCATTCCAATGTTTCTCGTGTCACAGTAATACCAAATCAACAATGTGTGAATGTTTCCCATTCCACACCCTTTCGGCTTCTTTTTGGATGAATGCAAAATTTGACCACAGCTTGCCAACATGTGACCCCTCCATGGAGAAGTATGCCTGCCTTTGTCCACCACCTCCTCCTCGTTTCTCTCTGCTCTTGCAGATTGAATAAAGTTTGAGAATCTTTGTGGACTTTTGTTGTTGTGCCGAGGCTCGCAGTCAGCTCTGGGAAGCACAATGTGAAAATGGAACAGAAGGACAGGTCTTAGGTCTGCGCTGTCAAACAACTGTGTACATAAAAGACCGGCTAAATGAGGCTTCATATGTGCAGAAAGCCCGCTTAGGCTTTTTTGAATAATTCAAGTTTTCAAGGCAAGGTTAAAAGATGCAAAACTGTTTGTCTACAATGTATGGGTCCTGTGCACACCCACATACATGCACAGATGTGTGCACATGACGGCTCAGGAACGAAGGAAGCGTTTCACGTCGTCTGAAGCTCATCAGTGGATAATAAGAAGTGAGAATGGCATTTTAATGTGTGCCTGCACGTAGGAGCCACGGTACTGGCAAAGCACTGGTGATAAGATGTTTGTGTCGTAAGGGAATTTTCACCTCGGAGGCTGATTCAAGTGTGAGGCGAAATAAACACGAGCCCTCAGACGAAAACTATTTTTCGCTTAATTGCATTCAGATATATATATCCACCGGCTGAAGTAACTTCTTACCCTAAAGATCGCTCGAGGCATCTAATGAAGGAGATGGAGAGCTGAGGAAAGAGATGGGGTTCTGGACCGAGGAAGAAAAAAACCCTCATGCTTCAGAGTCTGCTTCCTTTCATACGGCTTTTTACCACTCCAGCATGTGTGTGCTTGTCATCCTGAGGACAGAATGTGAATTCTCACATGTTTGTTTCTTTTCTGTCTTTTCTTTTCTTCTTTCATATTCACACTCTGTCTGTGAGTGCTACTCCATTAGAGCAAGTAAACATGAATATGTTTGTTTTGCTGCTGGTGATGTAGCATGGTCTATATGACAACAAGAATGCAGCATTTTGATGCTGCTGTTATTGCACATGTGGAGTGTGGACACACCATCACACTGATGGATACTAAGGCTCTCAGTCACACTTTTAATACCACTCCAAACACTATTGTTTACAGTGGCAGAACACAGCAGAGGTAGTAATAACTTGGAACGGTTTGAAAACAGACATCAATGCTGGTTTCTTTTAAATTAACTGAACTGTCCAGTGGCCCTTTGAGCTCAATGCACTGCAGCTTGAGAAAACAAATGCAAATGGACAGAATACAAGCAAATTCATGCAATATCTTCCTCAGTGTGAGAACAGGAGTGCTGCAAATAGTCACAACTAAATACACAAACGGGCTGCTACTTACATTACAATACACCTACCTTTGCATGTATTATAACACGTCCATGTATTGTTGTTGTTCAGTGCTTTCAACGTCTAAGTCACTGAGCACAGGAGAGTGTGCTGAGCTCCTAGGGCCACTGTGCAACAGTCTGTTTTTCACTTTAGAATGGATTTATAGATGTAACAGCCAGTGATGGTGGCCTTGCAGTGATGTTGCCAAAAGTTTGTTGATACTCATGGCGCTCCTTTCACCATCTTCTTCAGTCATAAATTATTGATGTCTTCTTCTCTGAGGTGTGAGAAGATTTTCCAACAACAATTGCACTGTGAATGATATGATGAACGTAGCGTTAGCACGGAGCTGGAGTCAGTTTAACTTACAATCCGACAACCAGCTACATCTTAAGTCAACAAGTTGTTTCCATATTTAGATTAGTGTACATGTACGTGTTAAAGGAATCAGCCTTAAAGGTCTTGGTAGCTCCATTCTGTATGCTAAGCTAGGCTAACAGGTGCTTATTTCTGTTTTGACTTGATCTGAAATGAGAGGATTTTCTTCGTGATGGATAAAGACGCGGCTCCTCTGCTCATTTCACACTCCAGTGAGAGCAAATGATTTGTTGCCGAACTGTGCTTTTCAAAATAAATGTTGCGGTTTGATGTTCCAGAGTTAGCTTAGAGCCTGTTTGTTTGCAGTCCCTTGGCAGGTCACAATTAAAACACACACACAATCACTTCCGACAGTAAACAAACAGGATTCGATCACTTAATGTGATCCAAGCGGCGCACACCCATACACAGCAGTGTGACACAATAAATACACAGAGAATGTAATAAAGTGAGGTGAGCTGTTTAGTCATGAATGATGAACGTGTGATGGGAGTGATTTCAGTCCTCTCATATCTTAGCCTCTACCTCTCCACCCCTCCCACTGTGCCCATCCATTTCCCTCTGAAAGTGACACTTTAAAAGGTTGATAGCTCTTCGGCCAAGTCTCAGAGCCTCAGATCGATGACTGGCGGAGAGCAACACTCAGGTACTGCGTGTCTCTCGTGTCTCCAGACACGGGAGTTGAAGTCAACACACCAGATTCTTTTCGATTTGTTACCGCCACATGATCCGTGTGTCCCCGTGGGCATGAAATAGATGGTTGGTGACACTTTTTTTTGACTTTTTTCAGCCAGTGGTCTGAAACCAGCCGGGGCCATGTTGTTTTAGTGGAAGAGAGACAGATTGTGGGTTGAATTTGCCACTGCTACACAGATAAATGATGCAAACACACCTGACAGTCTCACAGAAATGTATTTTGGTAATTACGTAAGATCACATTCACAGTTAAAAAGAAGACAAAATCTGGATTTGCTTCTTTTTTTGCCAGGAAAGTTCATCCTGTACTCTTCTACCTCCCGCTGTTTCTTATTGCTATAAAATTCTACCTGAAACATTATTTTGTTCGTTCTGGCTCCTATAATTACTCTACCTCTTATGTTCAGCTCACTGCTCCTGAACAAAGTTGCAATGAAAATGGAGCCCATTTTCATGGTGACAATAGCTGCTGAGGTGTGCAGCTGATTGTGAAGAACACATGCAGGGAAGTCTTGCTGTGCTCAGGCTGTGCATCTCTAACCAGCCCTGTGGTTACCAGTGATCCATCCACACCTCCTGGCTCCAGTCCAGCCCCTACTGAGCTCCCACCTCCCACAGCCACCCAGAGGAGAACCTCCAGCCCGGTTCTGCTGCTTCCCTTCTCCAAAGCAGCCAGGGCTTGGCCCCAATATGCAGCCAACCTGGCCTTGGGGAAGCTGAGAGCTGGGCAGCATGGATGGATAACTATCCAGGCACCTTGAGGTGCAATGAGTGGCATGGGAGAAGGGTAGCAAGGCACCCCTGGAGGTATGGAAAAGGGAGTGAAGCCAGAGCAGTCAGCCAAGCCTGTTTCCACACCGGCTCTATACATCCCTGGGCCTGTCACACGATCAAACCGTGGAATCAGGGACAAGAAGCAGAGAGAGCATAAAAAGACACACATCAGGCTTCCCATTAGGCATAATGTCACTAACTCTGCAACTTTATTCTCACTTGCACATGTGGAGTATCACCTGCAGTGTAATATGGACGAGCCGAGATCAGGCTGTGTTAAAGTGTGAACAGTATTAATATTCATCAGTCAGTGAGCAGCAGTGTGGAGGAGAGATACTGAGATTTTCTTTTTTCTCTGCTCACTGCTGTGGAACAGGGTATTATTGTGTCAGAACATTTGCTCCCGTGCAGTTGGAAATGTCATCTCTGTAACTATAGGTTAAATCTATAACCACCTCTTGCCACAAGGCCGGGACTCTTTCTGTTGGACTTTTAGAAACCAGGACTGGGACTTTGTGAAGTCTTTTTATGCTGTCTCTCGTGGCCTCGCGGAGGGGAAAAAAAGCAGGCATTTAGTTTGCTTTCACGCAGCCTGATGATGTTCCGCCTCCTGTCGGTGACCCCCTGCAGGCGCTGGATTGCGACCCAGCATGCGGGGCCTAAGGGCCTCTCCTCTCTTCTCCTTCCTCTGAGCGCGCTTTACCCATATCTCTCCATCTCCCCGAGTCTTTATCGCAAACACACAGCACACCACATTTTAATCGTGCCCCCGAAAAAAAGACGCTTTTCCAATTAATGGAACTGCCGCTGTGCTGCACTCTGGCTCTGTGAAGCCGCAATGCGCATTGCCCAATAAGCCACTGCCGCCGCTTGATGTATGACCGCCTCACAAGTTTTGAATGTGAACAAGATGGTTTTGAAATAGAGAAATCCGTAGTGAATGAAAGCCTATTGGTGAGGCAGTAAAGTGGGGAAAGTGAATGAGTAATGCTCCAGTGAAGCTGCTGAGTGGCCAACAGTGGATGTCTGTGGTTGTACTGGGCAGCTCCTGGACATGAATATATGGAATTGTATGAATGTGAAGCAGGGTATTACTGAAAAGGAGCATGCATGCTCAGCAAAAAGCTGCCCTGGATAAATAATAAAGGGTCAGAAACTGTCGTCACCACAGATTATGTCATATAAAATCAAAATCTATTGATAGGTCACTCGGTCACACGGCAGACAGCCCCTGTTATCCTCCCCTGGCAGGCACCGAGCGATTTCTTCTTCAGTTACTTCACAGACGGGTTATGAGCTCCGGAGTTTAAGATGAAACTTCCTTACACCGTAAACCGGGAAAGGAAGTTTAGCAATAAATGGAAGCACTGCAGTTTCACTTGCTCCTGTATTGGCGCTTTGTTTCGAGGATATATTTCCCAGTGTGTATTTATAACTCTGGGTTCATTCCAGCAAAGACAGGGACCTATCACTTTTCCCAGAGACACAGCCCACAAACACACAGCTGTGGTGAGGCAGACACAATGTTTTGTGTGTGTGAGATTATATTTGGGTGAGAAGACATAGTGTATGCTCTGAGTCATTTGTGCTGGAGTGCAAATGTACATGTGCACTGTTTTAAAGAGGGGCATTAAATTTAAGCCGCTTGTGTATGCACGCATACACCCACGAGAGCGTGGCATTCAAATAGCAGACACTCATTCTGCAGCTCTTTTATGCAACTTCTGCACTTCACAGCTTGCCTTCTTGTGGCTTCACATATTAACTCGCCCTCCCACTCCATCAATCAGCTTGACACCAATCAGCGTGAATCTACTGTGCGTAACATGTTTATGAAACGAAATCATTTCCCGTTGGCTCACTAGTCTCAGAAGTGCGTCGAGCGTTTTACACCAGGCTCCCCTTGAAGATACACCCCTTCGAACAGAATTAAGAGGGAAATGGCTTCTCTTGTGCCACTGACAGGGAAGGTTGAACGGGCGTATTAACCGGAGGTAATTGAATGTAGAAGTAACAGCACACAGTTCAGAGATTAACCCTTGCACCTCTGCTCTTTCAACCAAGGTGTGCTGAAGAGGCCCGGGGAAGTTCGGCCGCAGTGTGGCTGCCGCCCCTTGGTGAGATGTGCAGGCTGAGTTGGTGCTGGTCTGAAAATATTTAGAGTTTGGGGCCTGTGAGACCACTACAGTTCAACTCTATTGCTGCTATTTATCATGAGTGACGGGTCGGGAGTGGAAAAAACTCAACACCTTTCTGTGTGAGGAATGGAGCTGTCTTATTACCCACAGTTAGGAAGCCAACTGGGTGCTTACTAGAGCTCTTTTCTGAAAAAGACAGAAACCACTGCAGGCAATTCATCCCTGTGTTTTTTCTTTCTGCATATATCACTCTTCTATTGCATATTTCAGACAGCAATGAGGAGATGTGAAAATAAGAAAAAAAATGCAGATGTTTTTTTCTTTTTCATTTCTTTTGTTTGTGGATGATGCAGCATGCTGACATTTGGTGCAGTATGTCTTGACTTGGAGCCCATTTTACAACCATTTTTTTTATGGTAACAGTAGATCTGACAGGAAGGAGCAGATACAACCTTATCATGCTAAGGTCAGGATCTTTTCAGTTTTCTACAAGGATTTCAAATCCCTTTTCTTCTTTATTTTGCCTCCGAAACTTCATGAATCTCAAAGGTCCTGTAGTTACACCACACACTGATGTTGTATCACACATCACAAGATTTTTGTGGTTTGAAGAACCAAAAACTTATAAGTCTAGATTTTACATGTGGTCTCTCGGGCTTCTGTCTGGAGCTCTGGCAACAACAGATCAGTGAGCAAATCAGAAGACAGGCTCAGCCTCCTCTATTCTGAATGGCTGACTCAGACACTCCTCTGTGGCTGGATGGTGGGTCCAGGTGGGCGGGGCTTGGTGGATGGCTGAGAATGATTACTGTTAAATTGTGACATCACAAAGTTAGAGAAATCCTTATGGCTGTTTTTAAGGCATTTCGCTGTGGACTGGGTACTTTGATGCTTTCACAGTACTGGTATAGAATCTAGACCTGCTTAATAAAAAGGCAGGGACCGCTAACTTAATACAATATTGGACCTTTAATGGCAGCAGTAACACGGTCACAGGGAGACGTGGGTCACAGTGTAGAGTATATACAGTCAAGTGAGGACAAGTGGAAGGTACGAGATTTATGTTTACGCACTGAGAAGCAACTCAAATATTTGAGAAAGAAGGACCAGAAACAGAGAAGATGACAGGGAGGGGGGGAGGAGGAAGTGGGACTGTGAATGAGAACAGAAGTGAAAAGTACCCTAACTGCTCCAAAGGGAAATTGTCTTACACATGAGTAGGTTCGGTAATACATAAAGCAAAATCAACAAGACGAGAGAACGGGAGGAGGGAAGAATAAAAAGAGCCAGGGAGTTGGAGTTGGATGACGGCGGCGTGGGACAGGAAGAGATAAAGAGAGACAAAGTAAGGGGGATGGATGGACTACTATGTCTCCATTTCCACGGGACCGCAAACCAAGCTAGTTTCCACCAATTACATTCATGTCAGTGTGCGTCCTGGATTCAAAATGCAACAACAGCCTCCAGGGGCCTTCACTCTCCTGGTACACACTCAACATCTCTCCCTGCCTGCCACTGTGGCATCATCCACACACACACACGCACACGCACACAGCCACCCACACACACAGACGCTGTGTATGCACATATCACCCTCACGCAGAATAATCTCATCACTCCTTCTAGCTTTGTCTCTCTTTGTCACCCACACACACTCACTCACACACCCACCTACCAACCAGCCAAACACATTACCACCCAGCATCCACGCTCACACACACACACACACACACACACAATGACGCGTACGCATTCTTAGCCACACACAAATCTCCTCTGTCACTCCCCTCCACTGTCTTCCAACTCCATTTCTCTCATTCTCCTCTCCTCAGGCTCTCCATCCATCCATCCACCCCCTACTTGTCTCATTCTGTCTGCACACCACGCACACACACACACACACTCTACTGTCTGTATGTGTGTGCGTGTGCCCTCCTCTCCTCTCAGATGATAGTAATAAGGCCAGTGATTGTCGGAGATGGAGATGAGGGATGGTGCCTATTGATGATGGTGCCTGTGACGGCCTGCCAGCGAGCTCCACGTCGGGCCTTCATTATTATCAGTAACAATAACAGCAGCACTAGAGCCTTAATTGAATGAAAAAGGCCACTGTAGCCAACCTTGTGCTCAGGAGGTGGGTGGGAGAGTTGGAAAGAAAGGGACGGACGGGGGGTGGGAGTGACGGCCAAGTAGAGAGTTTGAAAGATAATGACAGAGAGGCTGGAAAAAGAAAGGGAGAAAATAGATGCCGGGGTGGGGAGAGGCACACAGCGAAGAACAGGGTCTAAAGTACAGAGAAGGAGAAGAGGGGGGAGAAAAACTGGGCGACATGAGGTGAAGTGGAAAGTGTGAAAGGCAGCGGCCCAGAGAGTGCTCCGAGAGGAGCGTGACGAGGCGCGGGAGAAGAGCGTGGACAATTAGGACAGCTTTATTGAGTGGAGAGATGAATAAATAATTGACGACATTCTGTTTGAGTGTCGAAGAAGGGAAGAAATGAGGGTTGTAAAGCAGAGAGGAGACTGTGAGAGAGAGGAGCGAGGGAAGCACACAGAAGGAAATATAAGCGCAGAGAGAAAGTACAGGCTTGGTATTAAAAGACTGCTTCAGTCAAATTACAGAGGAAAGTCTGATTCTCTTACTTTGACACAAAGATAATTTTCATTTTTATTTCTGCAGGTTTTAGATTCCAGCTTCAAACTCAAAACCATGGGGTGAATGGATTATAGTTCACTGCTCACGGCGCTCAGAGTGTATTATTTATTATTCTTTGCGTTGGTTTCTTTGACTCGTCTTTGAGATCCTGATGGGGATTGTACAAGGATCAGTTCGGTCTGTGCCAGTTCTAACTGTAGGAAAAGGCTTATTACAGCAGGGGAAATAAGGATAAAGACAAGACAGATTCTTCTTTGTGATCTGTATGTACTTGAATAAAGAAACACATAAAAATAGCACAACAGCAGCTTTTATAAGTCTTGTATATGTTAGTGACCCAGTTGAGGCCCGGTCAGCAGCACGACACAGTTCACCCACACTTGCTCATGTACTCGACGCTCAGTGGAGTGGTGACTCGGTGTAACCACTGAAGCACTAGAAAGGTGCGTCCGTGCAGGCGCTAATCGGCCACATTAGCTCTCCCAGCTTTCTTCTTTTTCTCATTAGATTGGTCGCTTAAAGGACCGTGAGTTCACACAGTTTACTCTTTGCACCGCTGCCTCCTGTCTCCGAACGGCCTGCAGACCCTCTCTGTTTAGTGGAGCCATTTACTCCCACACAGAGGAGGGTTGATTAAAAGTGGACGCCTCAACACGGCTAAGGATCTTCCTTCATTTTAGACTTTGTGACTCAATATTTCCATAGGTCACTGCGGTTGTTATCATCAGTCAGTGTCGCGAGGTCAAGCGTGAATTTATCCAGACTGACTTTGAATCTACTGATTGAAGCAAATCCATTTATGAAAAGCGTTGCATCATCTGCAGTAATTCTGGGCCGCTGCTCTGTGTGTAGGCCTCACACTAGTTTTCACAGGAGCCTTTTTCTCCCCCTGAAAACTGGCAAAAAAAAACAAGTTCACCGTGAGGTCTGTGGATTAACTTGACAAACAAAGACACAAATCCTGGAAGACGCATAGCTGTTGAAATTTTCAATGCTCTTAGTATCATACTCACAACGCCATTCACATCCACTGTGTAGTGGTGGAGGAAGAACTGAGAAAACCTTGACACATATAACCACAGCTATCCACTTGACTAGATACTCCTAGAGGTCTGTTAGTGTTTTATTTATTCATTTTCTCACAGTAAAATCTCTAAAGACGGCGCCCGCCGATGTGTTTATATGGTGAAAGGATTTAACCGACAAAGTGATTAAAAAAAAAAGATGCGGTCAACATGTGCGTCGCGTTCGTCTAGTGTTTATTCAGGTATGCGTCTGTGTCTCCATGTTGGCTTTTTATCACTGCGAGCTTGTGAATCAGTGGGAGATGGCAGTCAATCTGTGCCGTGCCCCTGTGTGACAGACTTGATTTAGCTGCACAATGGCTCCACATCCAAAGCTGCTAATCAAATTGTCACGGTGCGCCACAAACATGCTAACAACGCAACAAGACAGGTCCGGGATCACGCTAACGACATCATCACTCATGTTAATAACGCCACATTTTTTTTTTTTTTTTTTCCCCCCGATGCCCTTTCTCCCTCTGCTGACATTAAAAAGGCTGGAAAAAAAACATAACTGAGGAAAAATCAATTTTTGCATCTGTACCTTGTTTCAGCTCTATTGTGGGAGGAGGAATACATTATCAGGGTCAAATCACGCTCAGCTTGACATCAAACAAATAAATAAATAAATGAAGGAGAAGAAGGAAATGGAAATGAGGTTGGGTGAACGAGGGGTGTAAGGAGAATAGGGCTTTGATGGAGCCAGCCTGGAAAGGAGGAGAGACCCGGCCAGAGGCAGGGGAGTGAATATTGATAAGACAGCGATAATGTCTGGAACTGAACAATGGGAGGAAGAAAAAGAGGGAAGTGGAAGAAGACAGGTGCGCCGGGCTGCACCTGAGGTGGCTTAATGACAGAGGGAAGCTCTCTGGTGGCGACAGCAGCAGCTGCCCTGAATTTTTTATAACTGGCTGAGAGATGGTGAGGTGGTGAGACACCATGATATGTCTCACCCATGTTCCTCGGAGAGCAGCCTTTCATTAGCCGTCCCCTGACCCGAGGTGAGAGCGGCAGGGAGACAAAGTCAAGAAGAAATAAAACTCGAAATTGTTTTGAGAAAGGGGGCCAGAAGAAAGTTAATACTGAGGAAGTTGTGAGTGTATTTATGGCCCTCTGAAAAATAAAAGCATTCGCTCTTCGCTGTTGGGAGCTATTATGATGGATCTTGGGTAATGGAGTTTTGATGGATGTGGTGTCTGGCCTGTGCTGGGGTCTGAGTGGAGGGCGGCTACCACTGACTGCGCTATATTGATATGTGACCACCAGAAATTACAGCATCTCCTGCTTCTGCTGCTCTGAACCCGCCATGTCTAATTCTCCAGCTAAATTGTTTAGGTATGTAATATTGAACATCCCATAACCTTTTATAAGTGCTGTAAAATGCCTGCAAGCCCTGAGAGACAAAACCACAGAGGACCCCCCTGAAATCCACTTTCCCTGTGATCTCAAACATCCAGATATTCCCTTTCGGCCCCCCTCCTTTAAAGACTGCAATTAGGCGAGGTAAAATGATAATGTTTTCGTCTTTAGCGTCCCTTTGGTAAACATTGCCGTTAGGATCAATTAACCAGCGGCTAATGAGCAAAGTGGGGGTCTGCCTCAATATTGCACCATTGTTCATTGGCCATTTTTAATGGGTTTTGAAGTAAAAATTGCAAAAGTTTTTAATTGTTTTGTCTTTTCCAGTGTGGGGAGGGTGTGTGGGGTGGGGGTGTGGGGGTATAAGATCAGAGTGTTAATTATAAAGTAGGGGCTTTAAAGTGAGGAGGATTTAGACTTTTAATTAAAGAGGAGTTTGATGCGACCAACAGACTGAGTTCAATTGCCACACAATCCTCTGTTATTCTCCCTCGCCCCTCTTCTTTCTGTCTGCCTGCCTTCCCCTCTGTTTTGCAGCCTTCCCTCTTCTGCCACTCATTTCACTCTCTCCCCACCCCTGCATGGTGTTGATGTCTCCCTCCTTGCAGGGTGTTGCTATCTGAAGCCGGATTAGGGACTTTGAGAGCTCTGCTCTCAAATGGTGAAGATGAGGCCTCGTGGGGGGGAGGAGGGGGGGGCGGGGGGGGAGGGGGATGGCGACAATGACGAGCGGGGAGGGCAAGGGGGATGGCTCAGTCACTCCATCGGATTTCCAAGATTGAATTAGTGAGCTTTAGACAAATCAGAGCCCTTTTGGACATGTTCACAATGTTGCCTTCTCCATTTCCTCCCTTTTTCTGCCTCCTCCTCCTCCCTCTGCCTCTCCATCTCCCCTCCTCCTCCTTGTCTGCTTTCCCTTAATAGCGCATAAGATTGTTTTCATAGCAGTGATAAATTAGGCTGAAGTGATTAGCGTGGTGTGAAACGTGATTACATACTGTAGCTTTGCTGATTTGTTGAACAGATGCCCTCTACCAGCTAGACTTTGGTAGGTTACAGTGTTAAACCCGGTCTCCCCCACAGCTGGAGATCCCAGCAGACGTATACAGGTTAATTGCTTTGATTGTGGATATAGCCCCACCGTACCACTGGGAATGCAACCTGCAGTCCATTTGTTACTGTGGTTGCTGTTCTCAATCGTGCACAATGTTCACGCCTACACACACATGCATAGAAAAGCCTGTTTGCAATCCACTTCTTATATAAATAAAGGAGGGCTGAAAAACAGTAGCAGCTGGGGAGCAGTGATGATGTGGGATGTTATGGTGCTGAGTCATGATGTCGTCAGGTTCGGCTTGAAAATTGATCATAAAGTTGTTAAAATTAGTCTAAGCACTGGATATTTGGCAACCGTTGGGACTAATAAGCTGGTGGCATAACTTCCATCATCAACAGTAGGATGTGAGACAAAGTGCTGCTATTTACAGAGGGGCTACATCAGCAGGGGTGGAATAACATGAAAGAGTGATGACTAGAGAAACGGCTGACCTCCTGTCGGCTCAGCCCTTCCGCCCGTGTTGCTGTGATTACGCCAATCACTGTCATTAGCATTCCCTGCGATTAATGTGATTTCTTATGCTTTGTTGCATGCATGCTAATGACGAGCAACCAGCTCTCTTTTCGTTCGGAGCGGCACAAACTATCTGCAGCTCTGTCTCTCCCCCTCTGGAAACACTCTGGCACTGTAATAATCCAACTCCTCAAGCTGTACTCTGTTAATACACGCTGTGCAGCCGGCAAATCCACTCCTGATTAAGGCAATAACCTGACCCAGCATTCATCTACACTGTAATCAACCTTTATCAATTTTAGCTCAGTGCGATTCTCATCTCTCATCCATCTTTCCTTCGCCTTAACCCATCTCATTTCCCCCCATTTTGCTCTTTTTTCCCAAGAAAAGGGCAGCAAAGAGGAGGGGGAGGAGCTGGGATTACCAAACGTCAGTCTCTCCTCTTGCCCCTCTATCTTTTTAACTTCCTGGCCTCTCATCATGTGTGTACTCTCTTATCTGTTTATCCCACTCTTACTAATCTTTCCCTCTCTCCTTTTTCCTTTGCTCTGTACATTAATGTCTTTTGTTGCTTTTATCTGACTCTGAGCGGCTGCTCTCATGTGTTCCTTGGCTTTGCTCAAGGTTTCTCAGACAGAACAGATTGAATTGACAGGAACTAAGAGATACATTTTGGCTTCTGGCGAGGTCTGGCATCAAGTATGGAGGGTCTCTGGGGCCCAGTTATAACTCAAACAGGATTTGGAACATTTATCTGAAGTAGAGGAGCATGTGCTTTTATTCTGAAGAGATTATTACCAGAGATGTTCTGAAACCATTTCTTCCCCTCTTATCTGTATCGATTCTGATACTTGAACTTGTGAATTGTCCGGGACAGATTAACAGCTGTGTACTATAACTCTGAATGGATGTCATACAGTTTCTATTGTTGTTGTATGTCTCCATTCCTGATGAATTCTGTTTTAATAGCTGCTTATGATAATCAAGCAGACTCAGTGTGTACTGTGTTCATTTTGAGTCTTTTCACACTCACTAAAATATATCAAATATAACATATAAAACTTATGTAGCCTAGTGCTGCTGTCACGACTTCTCTGACTGTCTTGTCTCGACATGTGTCATCTCACTGACTTGAGTCACAGTGATTGGCCAAGTAGCATCACTGTAAGAGCTAGAGGTGAAGGTGTGCCTGTTAAAAACAGAAACACACAAAATATTTCCATAGGACACTGTCTCGGTTAGTTCACATGTCTATGCCAATGTCATAGGCCATGAGTTTACCAGATAGCACTGCTTCTTCACTTCTTCCACAGTGGAACATCTGGTGTAGGCAGGGTTGTAGATCAGTGAAGAAGAGTTTGGCTGCAGCTGTAACCTTTATGTACATGTTATGGTTTTAGTCACATTGCTATGATGGATGGCTGACCCACTTGCACACATCAGATGGATCGCTCTGAAATTTGGTACCTGCAATCACTTTGTTGATTCATCATCTGTAGCAGCATCATTATAGTGCCAGCATTAAATGTGTCCAGTGATTTGGCTTATCACTAAATAACTGGAAAGCTATTGACATACCCATCAGCCTTAGCTGTACTTTGTGTTTGGTGCTAATTAGCTCATTTTAGTGCTAATTATCATGCTAACTAAAATAAGATGTGAATGTATTACACCTGCATATTAATGGTGTCATTGTGGGCATGTTAACATGCTGACATTAGCATTTAGCTCAAAGCTCTGTTGTGCCTAAGTGCATTCCCACAGAGCCGTTGGTGTGGCTGTTTTTTTTTTTTTTTTAATGCAGTGGCTCACAGTTGAGCTTTGAATGGTTTTTGAGTGCCCCCGCTACTGTTAAGGTCAGCACTGAAAAGCAATTTTTCCTGAGCCTTGCTTTCTTTTGTCTACTCAGAATAACTTGTTAATGTACAGAATATCCAGCCTTAAAAGCAGCTTTCTGTTTTTTCCATCCTGAGGGCTCCCTCCACACAGGATAACATTCATCATGATTATGGCGCCATGATAATGAGAAATAGTGGAATTAATACTAATTGTCGTTCCTCCGTCCGCTGGGGACTGTAAGATGTATATGGGTGTACTCTGGTGTGGCATGCTGGCTTATGCTTGTGTATGAGCCCAATAAAAGGTTGATTTAAAGCCAAAGTGGCGTTACTTTGAAACTGAGTGGGTTAGTCAACCATGTCGCTGGTTGAATATGACTTTTATCCCTGTTAGCTGTAGCAGTGCAGACTTAGGAAAAATCTGGAGTCAAAATTCTGCAGCGCTGCAGAAACAATCTAAAATAAGGAGCATTTAGTGCACACTTATTTTCCCTGTGTGCCACTTCTGGCCAAGGTGTTTTCGCTAATTAAGTGGAGGAGTTTTTTTTTTTTTTTTTTTTTTTTAGACTCACAAATGACTTTTATTGGCACAACATGGAGTGAAAAAAGCAAAACAAGGCAACATATTTATATTTTTTAAACCACAGCTAATTATACTGGTGGTTGCTCATGCATTGCATTTGCGGCTGTGCTTCTCTTGAGCTCAGTCTGTGCTTTTAAGTAAAATGTTCCACTGGGGTTTGAAATTGAAAATAACATCAGGTGCGCAATGGACAAAATGAGTGTACATAATGTATTTCTAATCATGATGTTGATGTTCTATGTGGTGGAAAGACAGGTATTGGACTTTCTGAGGTGATGAGAGGGTCAGACTCCACTCCTGGCCTTTAACTGCACATTATTAATTCCTCTCTGTGGTGCTGTAGCCTGCCATCAGTTTACATTGTTGCTGGAGTGGATGGTTATGGTAAGTGGTGTTCTGCGCTCTGAATGGTAGAGGGGGTAGTCAGAGATTGACTCCAGAACAATCAGCAAAACTCATCAATGCAAATCCTGGAAACTATATAAATGAAGAACAGGTTCAACACTGGCTTCTAAGAACAGGTATAAGGAGCAATTATAAGGACACAACTCAGGGTTAACAGTCCTGAGAGGCTTTTGAAGAGCAAGCTTCCATTAAAAAAAAAAAAAAAAAAATCTAAGAGCAAAAGGTGGAAATAAAAAGAGAAAGGCAGAGGGAGACACACACAAGGGCAAAGCAGAAATGACCTCTGCAGTTTTGTTGATGACAGGAAAGAGAGACCAGAGAAGAGGGGAGACAAACTGAGCAAGAAGGAGGATTAAGAAAGCAGCTGGTGAGGTTGATCCAGAGGAGTGTGTCTGTGTGTGTGTGTAGGGATGGGTGGGTTGGAATAGAAGACGACGAAGAAGAAGAAGGAGAAGGGGAGGTGCAAGAGATTGATGAGAGAGAGTGAGAAACTAATTCTCACTTCACTCTGGGCTGGAAGATTAAGGAAGATTAGAGAGATAGAGTGAGGGAGGGAGAGAGATGGGGTGATAACTTCTACCACATGCCACTGAAAGATCTTTGAATGCCTAATACGCAAAGAGAGAGAGACGGTGAGTGAGAGAGACAGAGGGTTAGGGTGGTGGTGGTGGTTGGGGATTATGAAATCGAATGAGAGGTAAAAAAAAAAAAAAAAAAAAAACAACAACAGAGTGAAAGCACAGGGAGAGAGGAAAAAGCTGGAGTGACAAGAGGATGGATAGATAAAGACAGCAGCAAATCAGGCTCAGAGGGGTCTTAATAGTAGTGATCCGTGAGCACATAAATGTCCTTTATATTAGAGGCCATTTCTAGCAGTGCGCAGTAATCCATGCCATGGGAGTACGGATACAAAATCCAGGTCATCTATATACCTCTCCAGCACTCGCTTTCACTGAAACTTCCCATTGGGATTCATTCTCTCGTACTGTGCAAGTCTGTGAGACGGTATCTTTTACATTCTGTTCTTTCACTTGCAAAAATGGAAACCTATTTTCCATTCCCTGCCACTGACGTCTATTTATTCTCTCTCTCTTGACTGTTGGTGCAAAAATTTCAACATACACAGCCACGGGCTCCTATAGTGTGTTTTTTTTTAAAGCAAGGAAGGGGGTGACAGAAGGAGTGCACACACAGATATGTGCACATATTTTACAGACATATACGTGCCCACACACACACACACACACATACACACACATTTGACGAATGTATGTGCCCACACACTAAAGCACACTCCCCGCTACCATGGAAGTTTCAGCTGGAAACGAGGAAGGAAAAGAAAGAGAGGGAGAGTGCTGCAGTGGCAGACTCAATCCGTCATGCAGGATTACAGTGTAAGCTTCTCCACGGCCATAGATGTGGGTTTTATGGGCGAAACACAGGGCTTTTCTAAACACAGCGGCCCCTGCTATCCCCGCTCCACATTAGAGACAAAGGGAGAGGGCGGAGGAGGGTGGAGGGGGATTCTCCCCTTGCGGTCTTCACTGTCTGATGGCTGCTATCTCCATCCCCAAGGAGGGAGTTTTCAAGGCGCAGGTTGGAGGGCGACCTCAGCCCCCACCTATGTGCCTTCACACGCTGGAGGTGGGATCATTTCTGCACCTTCACTGTGAAGTAAATGACCTTGAAAGAACTTGCAGTGCCATTTGTGATGCAGGGATTGGTGTGAGGTGATGGTGTGTGTCTGTGCGTCAGTCTGCCCCTTAAGTCTTAAACAGAATTCATAGTCCCTGTGCTGGAGTAGCACCAGAACATCCCAAACATTACACAGCATGAAGGCACCCTGCAGAAAACATCACCCTGAAAATATAACGCTGCCAAACTTTGATCTCCTACATCGTCCTGCAACACACCCCTGAGACTGGCGAACGCAGCTTAGAAATCTTCTCTCACTCACAGACTTGTTGTACATCTTTGAACTAATGTGGAATAAGGCCCCGATGACAAAAAAAACAACCCTGTTATTACTGGATATTACTGGAAAGTAAGAAAAGGGAAGTTGGTTTCTTTCTGCCTACATAGCAGAGCCCATCACTGCTCAGCTGAAAAAGAAACATCTGCTGCACCACTGATGTTTTCACTGGGTGTTGCACAACATCTTGCGCTCCGTTTTAATTTCCACATCCTTTATCCGATCTTCACTCAAGGTGACATCGTGCTCTAACCTGCGCGAGATAGCGACTCAAACATGCTGCAATCTGCTCCGTCGCCCTGAGCCGCTGGAAAACAAACAAAACAACAAAGTGACCCAAATAGAGCGAGACAAAAGTGAAATGAATTTGAAATCGCAGCAACGTCATTAGAATTACAAAAATACACAGTCGGTTCTGGTGTCAGGAGCAGGAGACAACCCAGGGAGCATGAAAGTCATACGGGGGGGGGGGGTTGGATATGCTAATAAAGGTTGGGACTTGGTGACTTCAACGAGGGGGATTAACAACTGTGACAGTACAAGCTTCCAGGCCCATGTGGTCACACGATGTTCAACTTGCGCAGCAGAGGCGTGAATGCAGCGGCTGTGATAAGGGAACAGGACACAACAACATCCTTGGGAAAGATGCTGCTGACAAAACACTGATAACTAGTGCGTGTTGAATAGATGTGAGTAAGTGGAGCACTGTGTGATAGTTTAGATTTAGTGGAGCAGTGGTTCTGGTGAGTGCGAGTGAAAGGCCCCCAGGGGTTCTAAAGTGGGTCCTAAAGCGGGACCTATGGGGACGTAAATGAAAGTTATGGTTAAGTGTTTGAATGAAGTGGATGTTATATCACTTTATCCAAACTAGTGATGTTGACCTGGAGCTCCTCATCTGTCAATAGCCACGTTTGTGTGATTAAAATCATCCTGATCGTAAAACCATCTTGACCGTTTACATGGAGGCAAAATAAAGTGATCCGAATAAATGTACATGCAGCATGCTCCTTCGATCGCCCCTCTCCCGTGCTTACCTTCTCTTGTGTACGTGCCTGTTGCCTATCCACTGATCAAAATGGACCCATAACATGTGCTGCAAATGTTACATTACATTTGTTTCTGGTTTTCTCTTTATTAGCACAGCTATACTTCTGCGATCTATGTGAGGGGGTAGGCTACAGCTGGACCCTCAGCATAACGACAACAGTTCATTTTGTGCCCCTTCCACCATTAAAAACCAGGAGCCAGTGGACACCCATGCGAGGCAGGACTACTTTGATCAGATTAACCATTTACATGGATCTTGTTTCAAAAATCGACCGGTATGAACCACCCATCTTGATCGGAAAGAAATCTCTTTCTGAATGAGGCCATTCGGATTAAAATTTTCCAATCCACGTGTTTACATGATGCAGTTTTTTTCCGGATTGGCATTTATTCCTATTTTATTTCCATTATTTGTGTCCATGTCAGCATGTCAACAAGAGTTCTGCACAGTTCAATCAATGAATGCTTTTCCATTGCAATCTTGTATACTAACTACTTACTGGGCCCAAAATTGATTTTATTCATATAGCACCAATTCACAGCAAAGTTATGTTAAGGCTTTTTACAAATAGAGAAGTAGACCTTGTCTTCATAAGAGCATTTGCAGAATGAAAGGCAGAAACCTTGAACAGGACCAGCCTCTTCACTAGTTCACTGTGACCATGAATGTAAGATGTGTCCCAGTTCAGTCTACACCTTTGTAGTCCTCTGAAGGTCTACAGCTTACACTAGATATTCACTTTGCATCTGTGGCTGCCCATACTATAGCATCTCTAAGTACCGATTGTGTTGCCCAGAAAACATGACAACACAACTTTTTTTAGTACAAGGATTACCTTTAAAGTGGCACTTGCACCGCAATAAAGAGCTTTTCCTAACTTTATAAACTTTAAGGCCTTTGGCTTTACCGTTAGCTAAAACCCAATATGTACAATTACTTCCTGTGAGTAGCTCTTGAAGGCATCCATGATGTTACACTTGGTTGTACACACAAAAAGTGACATGGATAATTCTGCAAGACAGAAAAAGAGCTGAAGAGGGGAGTTTGAGGAGTTCCCGCCTACTTTTTCACCTCTGCACACCAATTTGTGTATGAAGAGGACGTCCTTGTAAGATTGTTTGTTTCTGAATGTTACAAAAAACTCATGGACACAGGGGGGTTTCAGATACGATGTGACAAGCTGATAAGCAGTTTGTTTGAAGCACGATGCTTATCTACAGGCTCGCACAGTTCATAGTGCAGCCGATGACACTTTTCAGTGGCTGCTGGGCAAATGTCGTAATATTTAAAGGAGCACTTGTCATCTCTGCGGTGCTTACTTATAGAACTATGCCAAATAACCATATTTTGTTTGCACCATGAAATTTAAACCAAACAATTTCTTCAACTCTAAGTAGTCAACAAGAGCCTTTTCATTATGAAAATCTTACACACCTGTATTTGCAACCAGCCTCACCAAGGAATATTAACAAGGACCAAAACTGTGAACACCTGTGGAGAACACATTCAGAGAAAGTTTGTAGTGCGCAGCAGTGTTATTGATTGTATTAAACAGCTATTAAAAGGAAGCCAGCTCCATCTTGCCTCTTTCGACTTGCAGTTTGCCTAGATTGGAGATAAACATGAAAATGATCCTTCAGCTTAAATTGAAAAGAGACCAATTAAAGTGGAATATTGAGTGTCATTATTCCCCCTCTTTCTTGGTCTGTGGCCTTGATGCTACTCCACAAAGTGCCATCCCCTCCAAAGCAATGCATCACATATTATCACCAATAACCTTGGGTCTTTAGTGTTTATTCATCTCTGAAATGACCCTCTCTCACCTTGCTGTGTCCTCTCCACCAGCCTTTTGTCCAGCTGCAGTGCTGCTCAAAAAGAAATACCCTTGAACATTAAACAGCAGAGGTGGAGGAAAAGGATGTCATGAAGTAAACCTCATACAAAGACATCTTTAAGTGCTGTGCAGTGAAGCACCTCTCTTTCCAAATAAAGGACTAACTTTATTAACCAGATTATTACCCAGTGGCATGCAATGAGTTTTACAGACGGCTGAGTAAAGCTGCAGAACCATCTGAAGAAGGAGAAACAACAAAATGTGTCTGAGAGCTTTAATACCGAGGGGAGCTTTAAAAGCCCATCTCCTCATCAAGCTGTCACACATGTTGACCAAGGTGATTAGTTTATATTGATTTGAGATGATAAATCACAGTTTGATTCACTTGCCCTTGCTGCCTCACAACGTTTAGGAAGAAACACTGTTGAAATAATTCCTAATGTTCAGGTACACTTTCTATATGTAGCTGTGTCACTCCCAACCGTACCTTATTAGGTACCAATTCCTATGGGTAAAGTTTAATACCAGGACATAAAGGTTCATTTTTGTCACTAGGGTGGAGGAATGTTTTTTCAGAGGTGCAGAAAAGAAAAGAAAAGAAAAGACAAAAGGGTACCAATGCTCAAAGGTGTGATGCTGTGTGCACTCCCTATGGAGGTACAGCTAGAGTAACAAGGCCTTTGTATCCTGTGAGGTCCAGTCCTGAACTTTCATTTGTCAGAAATCTCACAAGTCATCTCAAAAAAGAAGAAGCTGAGTCAAGGGCGACTTGACAATCACAGGTGTCTGTAGCTCCTCACCAGAAACAGACCCCAGGGTTTTTAGCAATGTCTACATTGGGGATGAACATGATGAACCGTTTAATCTCGTGATGTCCGATCATATCGGTCTGATATTAGCCTAATAATGTAATATCTGTCCATATCGTTATCGGTTTTTCTGCCAATATTAAAAACCCGATAAGTTAATGCCTGGATTTCGTAGTGAATTAAGTAGCGGTGGACCGTCGTAGGGAGCACACGTGGGACTGTCGGTTAGATGATTGGCTGTTTGCGTGTCCCTCCCTGATTTCCACATAATCCATCTCTGCTCCATTTGTCGCCATTGCCCACGCCGTAGCCCCAAAGTCATCAGTGTGCGCTGTGGGTGATGGTTTGATCCATCAGTCAGAGCTCTTTGTGTGTGTGTGTCTGTCTGGGTGTTTGTGTGTGTTGGTTTACAAATAAACAGTGTTAATTTGTAGAATGCATCAAATGGGGCATAAGAATAAAAGTAGACATACAGCAATGTGTTAATTCCTGACAGTAGATGTTATTAATTAGTTTTGGGGAAAAATAAAGCCTGCAGATAGGTATCGGTTGTTATGGGAATCGTAAATGTTGGACAGCATCGACATATTGGATATGGGCAAAAATTCCAATATCAGACATCCCTAGTTTAATCCTGAACAGATAACAAGAACTCTGATTGATTAATACCATTGGTTAATTTTTTTTATTGGCTCCTTATGTGGGCGTGTCGACACGTGCAGACTTCCACTTGTGCTTCAGTCATATTTTGCAGCAAAACTTTACACGGGAGGATTTACAGTATGTGCCAAGGTGAGAGGACAAACTTTCATGGACATCTGCGTGTGCATCACCTGTAAGGCAGTGTCGCAATAAAAAAAACCAAAACAAAACAAAGGGCTGTGCTGTGTTCTCTGGCTGGTTCACCTGCAGCTCACCTGCAGCTGAGCCGAGCTGTCAGACCAGCACTTAAAGAGTTCAAAATGTGAAGATCTAACCGTGATCTGAGAGCCGATCAGCTGAGCGAGAGCACAGTGGATGTGGCTGCATGGCTGTAGCAGGGTGTGCAGCGTGTGTGTGTGTGTGTGTTTTATAGAATTGTCCTCTCAGTCGCCAATAGAGGGGTTGCCGATTGGCACAAGCCTAGTCAAAATTCAATAGAGCATTTTAATCTTATCAGTTAATGGTTAATTCCGGTTAATGAGCGTCGGTCATCGGTCAGAAATGTGCACCCCCAGTGTACATGCAAAGGTCCAAAAGCTGCAGTTCGCCTCTGATTGACTGTCTCGTCCAGGAAAATGACAGAAATGATGTAGTGCCTGGTGTAGAGCCTGGCTCCAAGAGATGCTAAACTCTCAGTTTGGTTTGTATTGTTTTGGTATTGTCCATTTTAGCTTTAATTGGTTGCCTTTCTTGTCTTGACGTGTTATTAACCTACAGTATACCTTGTGGCACACTGAGATGGTAGGTGTGTTTTTCATGCCAGTAGACCCGTTCAGTGGGCAATTTTCCTACAAACTTTTTCTAACAGCTAGAAAAAGCCGTTTCTCATCTTCTCACACACATCTTAATACACACTTACACATACCATTCACACACAAAGTCCATCTGCAATTCCTGGGGACTTTTGCGGAAATGTCAGGCAGTGTGTTGAAAGGATCAGATAGCTTTTTGATGTTGCGCATGCAGTCAGGCAGAAGAGGAAGAGAGACAGGCTTGATAGGCATCAGGTGTAATTTCGGTAACTGCTTTGGCAGCTGATGACTCACCGTTCAGAAAAGGCAGGCTGAGCACCCACCTAGAAAGACATCGGCTCAAACCAGATGAGCTGCCCAACACAAAAAACATCCCCTGACCTTTGTGCTTGAAGATCATTGAAGCTGATCACCTCCTGAAACTTGTCATGAAACAGCATGGAGGCCTGAAGGTAGAGAGACTTCAGATGTTGTTACAGTTCAGTGACGTTACAATAATTGGTAGAATCCATATGATGAATTTAGATTTCACATCATGTGTCAGAAACATTATTGCGCTTGTAACTGTTTACCTGAAAACTGTAGCAGAAGTGATTAATGAAGGTCTGGGCTGGTGATGCATAACACATCAGTTTGGACCAAGTCTGTTTTAGTGAAATTGTACAGTAAGAAGAGGAAAGAGGGTAAAATTTATTCAATAATCTGCCTGCTCAAAAAGCCTCAGCAGAAGTTCATATCACTTTTATGAAGCTGACTACCCTTCAGCTCTCCCTGTAGAGTTTACACTTCTCGTCTCACATCATTTATCATCCCAATTTAATGTTTCTTTCTTCTCTTACTCAGCCTTTTCCACTCAAACATCTCCTTTGAAGAGAAATTTTTATGGTGGATTTCTTCTCTCAGTTTTTTTTTTTTTGTTTTTTTTGTCTTTTGGTACAGGACGTTCTTGTGGTGGATTCTAATGATATCACAATCATACCTGTCATCCATTGTGTTGTGTTTTGCATCTCCTCAGTGTGCTCTCTTACTGTCAACACTCAAAAGAAATATTCCTACCATCCTACTTATAACTTACAGTTCCTGAGACTTGCCTTTAGAAACAGCCTTTTACATCCACAAAGCACTAATGATCAGTGTTGCTGATCTGGGAGTTGAGTCTGTGCCAGCTCACAGCGTCTGATGGATTCTGCCACACTACCATCAGCAGGTCAGTTGGAGACAGTCTGACGCCATCTGGAAGTAACTCATTGCTGCAGTTTGCCAGCCTCCTATTTGTGTCTTAATATACTCGCACATCAGGCACATTTTATTGTTAAAAAAAAAAAAAAAAAAAAAAAAAAACAGTCCAACATGGTCCAGTCTCTCAAAGAAGCCCTGCAAAGGTTTAGCTTTATGTTGGAGAGATCACAAAACACACAGAGGAAGAGCATGTAGGACCATGCACCATACTGTGCACACACTACTGTTGGAGTATGTCTGAGTGTTTTTTAAACAACACAAAGAAATTAAAATTTCTCTCTGTTTTGGCCTGAATGTGAAATACAGAGTAAAATTAGGTAATTTTTCATGTATATTTTATTAGTGCATAGAGCAGATGCTTGGCATGGTATGATTTCCTGCCTTTTACCAATACTGCACACACTCTAATATCTATGCATTATTTATATTTTTTGAAAGGCCTGAATGAGGCGCAGTAAATCACTGGCGTTCAGTGGGTCAGCGCTGTCACAGCTGGTATACCCACACGCTCTCAGCCAGCACTTTACCTTACCATCAGACAAATCAGACTCACGACCACTTGAACCTTCGCCAAGGCAGTAAAATACGGGCCACAAATGTTGTCCCTGTCGTGACCTATTGGCACGTCTGCTGGCATTGTGATTCTCTGGACTGTCTGCTGTCAAGATTTATTTGATCTTTATGGCAGCTCTCACAGTTTATATACTGTAGCCTAAGATAAAGCAGCAGCAGCAGCAGCAGCAGCAGCAGCAGGAAGAGCTTGCATTTGCACTGCATGGTGGAGCTAGAAGCGCTTCATCTGTTTAGTGAGTGGAAATGTACACATCCATAAATTAAAACAGGTGGCACCTCACAAAGTAGATTTTAATGCAGGCACTAGATGTTTATATCCAGTGGCTGCCAGTTAACTATGTGCATCAGCTGACTGTTTACATGAGCTTGCTGAGAGCTGAAAGACACATCTGACTTAACACATGGAAAATACTATGTTAGTAATATTCATGTAGGATGGAGAGATTTTAATTACAGCTCTAACCCAACATTACCATTACAAAACACCAAGAGTGTTAAGTCAAAGGACCTAATAACATTTGCTGGGCTACAGTAATGTTCAAAAGCACAAACAGTGCTTGCTCTGCTGGCTAGCACGTGACTCTCTCACACAGACTTCAAACCTTAGGAGAGAGATAGAGCCAAAATGGCGTCTGACAAGATTGGACATTAAGCATCTTTCATGTTTTCTCTTCTGCGTGCCTGTTCGCCGTTTTGAAATGCAGCGTTCTTGCTGGATGCTCGACAAGCGTCTGACTCTTGCCATTTAATGTAACCTCATTGATCTAGCTGAAAGCCAAGCAAATCCAAAGCCCCCTGTTGCTGCTCTGTTACACTGAGTCTTTTAAGTCTTAATCTCAGCAATAGGCAAACAGCCATCCATAAGTGGACTGAATTTCACAGCTCCTCTGCCATGCTAACTGAAAATTCATACCCCAGTTTTTTGTATCTTTTTTTTTTTTTGTACTGCAAAGCTGGTGCTGTCACATTATTTACCTGCTGGTGTTTCTCTCCTCGTCCATGGGGATCGTCTCATGCACATAGGTTGATGCGATATATCCTCCCATAGGAGGTTGGCACCTGCTGTCGGTGCATCAGTAACGCTGAGATGGAGACAAGGCCGGGGACACAGAAGAAGGTTTTCATACATTAACAGGCGAAAGCCCCTGCTGCTTTTTCACCTCCTCACACACTGACAGGGCTGCTTTTATCTGCCAAGGTTCAAGGCGAGGACGGAGCTGCTTTACGGCGCTTTGCACTTAAAAACTACTCGGCCAGTCTTCTAAGTAGCGCCCGGTCCACCTCCCCCTGCTGCCCCCTTCTACAACTCCTGTCCTCTTCTCACGCACACATGCTCACACTCACAAATCCACAAACCATTCCTCCGAACTTCCCCTGCTTTTCTCTTCCCCTCCATCTCTTTTCTGGAGCTTGTCTTTGTTGCCCCATGCATAATTCTTTTGGTGCGGCTGCTTCATCTCGTCCCTCCTGGTGTGAGACAGTCCTCCCTTTTTTCTCTCTTTGACTTCACAACGTCCACTGAGGCAGTCCCCAGAGCTTTCCCTATTTTTCTCACCAGGGCAGATATAAGTGTTGAGAGGAGGACTTCTGTATGTGTTATGGGATGTTTGTGTGTCGTCATGAATGCGCAATGGAGAGGACGGATGAATGCGGCTTTGTGAGTCCAGGGATTTTTTTTTTTTTTTTGCGCATGCATAAGTCGATAAATACTTTTTTCTCGAGAGTGTTTTGTCAACATACGTGTGTGCTGGTTGATTGTTGTGCAGAGGGTGTGTGTATGTGCGTGCGGGCGTGCTGTTGCCGTGGTGGCGCGATTGTCTGCGCTCACCCCACATTCGACAGGAGGGTTAGTGAGAGAAAAAGAAGATAGACAGCGAGCGAGGAGTTGAATCGTAATTAAAATTTTCAGTCTCGTTAAGTTGGTGACAGCTTGCAATCGATGGTGAGGATCTGCCTCCAATGCTAACGATCCAAAAGATCACTGGAGTTTGAGGTGGGATGGGACCAGTAAGAGGAAATTAATTAAGATATTTATGGCCCCAATTAATCAGTTCACTGAGAAACTTGCTGTAGGTGCAGCAGAACTTCAGCACAGCTACAATCTTGTGGACTGAACTCTTTGGGAATCTACTTCTACTATACATTTCATAAGATCTAATTAGGAAGTGAGAGCTCCCTGGAGCTACACACTGTAGTATCTTATCGTCTGTATTTACTCTATGTGAAGTGGTGCTGCTGTATGTATGTAAAAGCTATGGTTCAAAACTCCATCCTGATTCTTGCTGGTCCCACAAGGGTGAAAACAGCTATTTTGCCGTACCATTACTTGATATGAAACTCTAATGAGGAAATATGAGCTCCCTTGTGCTTTAAATCGGTGCACCCAATTATCTTAACTTACTGTCTTACAGGCCGATGCACCCAGGGTAATGTCATTACAGCAGCTCTACCCAAAGGTGCATGGCATAACGTGAAAGGCTGTGACACAGATCAGTACATTACAGCCTTAACTCTGCTCTGAGTGAAATTTTGGCCTTGAAAGTGGTGTGAAAGATAAAAGAATTGAAGAATAAAAATGTTTTTTCTTTATTTATATATATATATATATATATATATATACACACACACACACACACACACACACACACGCCTGCCTCAGTGCTTCAAAGAACCTCACGCTGACAGAACCTCCCACACAAAAAAATGTTATAAATTTGTGCTCAGCTGGCGTCAGTGCCATGTTGATATTCTGCCCTGCATCCCGCCACCTGCCCCAGGCTTGTTAACAAGGTGCCCGTGGCAATGATTGCCTGGCCATCAAACTCCCAGCTGATAAGTTCCTCAGGGAGAGAGAGGAGCTCTGTCATTGAATTCACCCCAATCACCTCCTCATGCTGTACATCCGAGATAACGCGCAGCCAAACTCAGCCTCACATCCGCTATAATGGCCTGCGTGACGTTTATATATAAGTTATTCTGTAAAATCTGTCGCAGCGTTTTTGCAGTCAGTGCGGCGTAACGCTCGGATACATCCTGTTTGCAGCAGTGTATTTCATTTGACGATTGAATTTATAAGCACAATTATGGCGTTGTAGCCTGTCTTCACGATGGTAGCCGGGGAGACACCTGTCACTTCCAATGCTGTAAGACGAGGAAGGGGATTGGCTGATTGATTGAAGCCTCAAAGTGCACAGAGGGTGAGGGATGTGGTGACAGGGCCATGATTGACACAGATGAGAGAGAGGAAAAGAGGATATAGGAGCGAGCAGCAGAGAAGACACGATGCTTAAACAATAGTGAGCGAAAGAGAAGGGACAGAGGGAGATTTAGGGAAACAGACAGGCCGAAAGAAGAGACAGGTGGCGAGTGGGAGAGGTGGGAAGAGAGAACAGGGAGGAGGGAGGGAGGGGTTGATAATCTTTTTTTTCTGTTCATAAAAAGGATTTGCTTATAGACAGAGAGGCTGAAAGACAGGAAGCGGAGGACATGGAGGAGAAGCTGAGAGAAGAGAAGGGTGAAGAGTATTCCAGGAGGAACATCCCAACTTCAGTCATGCCCCAGTGAATGTGCTGACAGGGTCTGTCTGCGCCACAGCGGAGCAAGTGTCAGACACCCAGAAAAACCACAGCACGCTGCACAGGACAAGATGAAACTGCCTCTGCTTTACCCGCATCACACAACTTTCTCAAAATACGTAAAACACTCCAAACAGTTTTACAGAGTTTGATGGTTTTGACTGCAGGAAAAAGGAATTTAAAGAGGAAGAGCTGGGACACATGGAGGTCAGATCACTGATCAATAGAAATACCGTTCAACCTGTAAGAACAGTTGTATCTGTCTGTCTGGAGGGAGCTGGAGAAAAAAAAACCGTGGTGATGTTCAACTGCCATGTGCTGCCAGAACAGCTTCTCTGCTCCTTGACATTGATTCGCCAAGTCTGTGGACTCCACTGGAGGCATGAGCACCATTCTTACAAGGAGATTTTACCTCATGGTGATTTGATGAACCTAAGACAGCAGTATTCCCTCTTTGCCTCTTGATGTTGCCACATATGTACCCACCCACTTCTTGAGAAGACGGTGAAGGATGAGTCAGCTGATGATCTCTTTTATTTCTACGTGTCTGTCGATCAGTGCTGATGCTTTTTACACCACTGATCTCTCAGATTTACATTCATCTCTATCAGGGGTGCACGATTACTGGAAAAAATGTGAATCACGATTTTTTTTCTTAGAGATGAGATCACGACTCTCTGGCACACATTTTTTTCACAGATGTCTATTATTTATTATGCAGAGTTTCCTCCAGTAAACTTGTTAAGACCAGTGGCAGGGTGGCAAGTGTTTTTCTGCAGTTTTTTAAAACAATTTATCATGCAGCCCTAATCTCTATGATGAAGACTCTGTGCACTGCACTCTACTGTAATATCCCTCTCTATGTAAATGTTGGTCACGATCTGCATTAACATATGTTTTTCTTACGTATCACATGTGCACTGTTGACCATGATTTCCATTCCTATTTACAGATGTATTTCCTGTGATGCAGAAAAAATGCAGATGGCACTTTACGTATTGTTCCTATTGAACATGAGCCAGCTGAGCATCTTTGTGACTGAATCTCCTGTCACCCGTGTCCTAATAATGAACCCTTTTTCAAAGTCACTTAGATCTTTTCCTCTGGTTTGTGCCTGCTCAGCGTTTTTTTTATGATATGCTGTAGAGCATATGAGAAAACGCGTATGTTAACATCTGCATTCATTGCATTTCTCCACTCATTTATTCATGATCTTCCTTTAATTTGTCACCTGTCCGTGTTTTACAGAGTTGAAATGTGGAGTCGTGAGAACACACAAGACACAGGGCATGCCTAGTGAAAAACACAGTTGAGTTGCATTATGGGAAAACGATAGGATACAGCGTTTCTGGAACATTGAAGCATCCAAGGCACTGAGAAGTCCTCCAGTGTTTGGGGGTTTTCTGAATTAAACATGCACAAAAGGTTTTTGTGTTAATTCAATCTGGCAAATAGTCACATTATTGACTTGTCAGATGCGTAGGCCCATGTTACTGAAACACTACTGAAGTGCGCCCGCTCTCATCTTTAAACGAGCCCGCTGATTTATATCTGACATTTTGATTTGGCATAGGATTTCTACTTGAGGCTCGAGTGCACAAGAGACATGTTGCCTTGTGAGCTGAGGAAGCCTTTTAGATCACTGGCAAGGCTGTGTGCACAACAAAGTGCATCTGCATCTACCACTTGCATCTGTATTGACATTCAAACCGACTGATCAAAGCACAATATTAATCCAGCTAATTAATCACACATCAAAGAGATATGAAGTTAGTTTCATATCATAGCTGGTCCCTTCTTGCACTGCAGTCAGAAATCCTTGACAGTTGTTCCCCCCTATAAAGGCCCAGAGCGATTTCTAATAGTGTTATGCTATCTTCTTATTCCCATGTAGAATGGTATGATGATAACTTTGTCCCTGTCTGTCTAATAGATGTAAGAAAAAACACTTGGGTCATTATGAAGGTATAAATGGATGTGTGTTCTGGGCCTAAAAAGCCCTCTGTGCATGTGAAAATGTGATTGCTGCTGCGTTAAAAGGTCTGTCCTGTCTGCTCGTCTGTGAGTTCTCCTACCTGTCTGTGCCGCTCCACTTTTAATTAACGCAGCGCAATGATTAAAGTTTTAACTTAATTATCTTTATCTTTTCTCTCAGGGTGTTCAACCCTCTGTGGAAAGCTGAATGAGACGCTTCACAAGAGGAGCGGGGAAAAAAACAGCAGCGAGAGGCTTGGTGCGATAGAGGAAGATATTAAGCGGCGTGGAATAAAAAAAGAGAAGGAGTGACTGACACCTGCCCTCCAGCTCAGTGTGAAGGGCACAGGATGGGAGAGTGAGAGGAGGGGCATAAAGAGACGAAGGAAAACAGAGGGGAGAATGAAGACAACTGGAAAACAAGGCCTGCCTCACAGCAAACCTCGCTTCAATTAGGACATCTCGCCACAAGAAAAGATGATTACAAGAAATCTGCTTCTATTGGTTTCCCTGTGCCTGTGGGAGGGGCTTGTGGGAAGTGCCTCGGCCAGTAGGATCTTGCGGAGGAGAGGAGTGAGCGGATCGCACATGGTGAAGCTAGGTGAGAGCAGAGCTGTGGACCAGTGGGATGCGAGTGTGGATGCAAATGCAATGCCAGTAGTGACTCTTAAAAATGTGATCAATCATGAGTCGGCAGGTGACACCGGCTCATTCTCTTATTCTAAGAATCGTGCTGCGTCACCTGTAGCTAACAAGGAGAGGCAGGCGTTTAAGCCCAAACGTGAGGTGGACTCTGTCAGTAAGAGAGAAGTGACTCCACACATATTAGCCAATAACAAGGAGTTGAAGGAGGAGCTGAAGAAGGTAAAGAACAACACCAGGAATGCTGAGTCTACCAAAATGGGGACAATGTTCACAATCCATCACAAACCAGATCTACACTCCAACAAAACCAGGTTTAAATCTGGCTCCAGATCCAGGAGCAGACCTGATTTGAGCGTTCATACCACAGGTGTGCCAGGAAAAGGATTCAGCATAGATTCCAATCGAAAGCTGAACCTCACCGGCAGCTACGAGGTCCTGAAGCTGCTGTCAAAAGAGAACTTAGTCAGGATCGTCAATTCTCAAATGCAGAGTGTTGCCGGCCTGAACTTTCCTAGCAAGGGCAGCCGAAGCAGGAAGAGAGATTTGATTGACGTTAATCACGGACAGTTAGAGGCTCAGAAAGTGCCCCGACAAGATATGGCTGTCACTCAGCCACATACTGGATTCGATAATCAGACTGCGTTTCCCTACGTAAGCCCAGTCACCACTCCAGATCTCAGTCCAGACCAGGGAGCTGACGCTCGTAATCCGCTGAGTGAAGTCAAGCCAGCTTTAGGTAAAGGCCAGGACAGCTCGGGAAGCTGGGTTCAGATAGCAGCGACAGCATCAAGAGCAAACACCTGGTCCACGTTCTGTCAACACCTCGCAGCGAGGTCAATCTCAGCCCAGAGGAAGAGGTAGTGATCAGCCAAACACAACCACCACTTACATCGACGAAACATCTCCCTCTGTTCAGTCCCTCCGAAACAAATGATTCTCCATCTGTGCTGACAATGCAGCACTTGGGATTACGATTGGGGAACAGAGCATCAGATTCCCATAGAGACCCATTACTAGAGTCAGTTCACTCTGCTCAAACAGAGCTCAGCACGACTCAGTACCCTGCAGATGAAGACAAGAAGCTTGTCAACAGCAGTCACATCTTGAAACTCCACCCAGCTCCTGAGTGGAGCCACGACGCCAAGGACGCTAAGCAGGCTGCCGATCCTGACGACGGGAACGGCCTGGTGTTTGAAGAAGCTGAGTCAGAGGTGAAGGAGCAGGCGCGTGACCGGGAGCAGGGGAAGGGGTCGCGCTCCCGCAGCAGGAGGAGCTGGATCTGGAACCAGTTCTTTGTGATTGAAGAATACGCCGGACCTGAACCTGTGCTCATCGGACGGGTAAGGAAAAAGAGAAACTTCATTCATCATTTCCACAGGCTGTGAAGTATTGTTCTATATGAAAGTTTAAGACACTCTTTCATGTGGCCTATTTAACTTCATCTTCTCCACACAGTCACTCATCTCACAGAGGAAGTCTTTGGCTTTATTTTCTGTTTGTGCGCATTGTTATAAACATGCAATTGGAATTGATTTACAATCGCTCCATCCCGATGTGCTGAGCTCCAGGTAGCCATAAAGACTCAATGAATCAATGGAGTACTGAGGCGCAGCGAAAGCCTCAGCTTCCGTCTGCCCAAGGGGCTAGTCATGATCACTACCAATCTGCCCCCACCAATGGGAATTGACATATCCTGGAGAATTAATAGCTTTACTTTTTCCTCTCACCATTGATCCTCCCCCAAGGCAGAAAGCAAGAGTAGTCCGAGTGCTCCCTCATTTCACTGTAGATCAGATCTGTCAGTTCTCTTCCCTCATGGTCAGAGGTCCTGTTAATGCTATTTCATTCAGACTGATTTACACTTGGGTTGACAGGATTTATCACTGCATTCTCCCTCAGCACAACACACACAGGGATGTAGGCCTATTGCTCTGCTATGTAATTTATTAGACACTGGGCATGTCTCACCCCCGGTGCCCAGCTCACACTCTCTCCCCCTCCTCCTTTGAAAGAGTGAGCAGATGAGCGTGGAGGAGGTCACGTTGACTGGACAGAAGGTGTCTCGCAGCCCCGCACTGTAATGGCTGCGCTCTCAGTCCTCAGCATGTGCCAACTGTCTCAGTACCCAGCTGCGGTGGATGAGCTAATTTATAAGCCTGTGTGGCCAGTTTGCTGAGCAAATGAATAGTAATGATCCCTGCGTGACTGCTGCAGGCTGTTGGAAGCCACAGAGTAAGAAGCTGCTGTGTGTGTGTGTGTATGTGTGTAGATGTGTGCACGAGTGCTCAAAGTTGGGTCGGTGGTTAAGAGCTTCAGCTCAGCGGGAGGTGTCTCACACTCGATGGAGCAAATGGCCCAAATTGCTTTGTGTTTTTAGATTTAATGTCCAGGTGCACACAGATGGGCAGAGCTTCATATACGGTCTCCTTGAGTGCATCGATGATTAGCCAATATTCAGTTAGGTTGTTGTTGTTGTTTTTTGTCTTGCCTTTGCTCTATGACTGATGATGGTCTGAACTGAATGTGATCAGGCACATTTGGGGACCATGGAGAAGATGCAAAAGCTAATGGTTCAGCTTACAGATGGCACTGCATGTAAAGCCATTAGTGCCAATCTGCTGTGTCAAGCAGGTATTTATGCCAGCACATTGTATGGCACTCAAGGAGGGAACAACGCCAGGCCACACACACATGCCCATATGATAGCGCTGACACTTGGAGTACGCCCAGAACGCTATTGTGGCTGTGTCTGTGTGTCTGTGTGTGTGTGTGTGTGTGCTGGCCTAGAGATGCGTATGATTAGTACCCTACTGTATTAGACAGTGACGGCACACATGAATAATGCTCTTATAGATCTTAATACGCTTATGAATTTTTAATCTCCCGCTCTGTTCCAGTGTAGGCCGGCGCTATAGGTAGGGAGAGATCAATGCGGACACGCTCCCTTGTTTTTTCGCCTCTCAGGGACCTGATTGTGCTTTAATAGAGAGAGCTGTGATGGAGAGCATGAAGAAATTGACTGTACAGGCCAGAACAGCTCCACCTGCCAGATCCAACTCAGTCCAAATTCAGGCTAAATCAGCTGCAGCCACAGTTGCCTGTGACTCACAGCACGTGTCTCTGCTTCAAGTCGACTACAGCGCGTTCACAGACACATTCAGACACACAGACTGTGTATATCTGAAGGTGTGATTCTTTATTTAACTGTGGGCTCTTTAAAAAATCCATCCCAACACTCACTGCTGTTGTTTTTTTTTTGTTGTTGTTGTTGCGTGTGTGTGTGTGTGTGTGTGTGCAATCTCGGACAGTTTGGTCTGAATAAATCTCTACTAAAGCTGGAAACAAGAGCCAAGACTCTAATCTGTGATGTCAATGGGAGACAAAGGCTCTGCTGCTAAACTGATAATGAATTATGGGCCAACTTTGTGGACACAGCGGCAGCACCCGCTGTCATTTTTCTAGGGATATTTATAAGCACTTCCTCTGATTTCTGACTGTTATAGAAGACTTATCAAGAAGAGCTCATTAAGTATTTAGAACACAGTGCTGATGTGGTAGCAGTTGTTAATTGGCTGCTGTTGAGTGGCTCTTGAAAAGTCTTCATACTGTCAAAGATCTGTCCATATTTACTGTGGCGTCTTGTTTTTAGAGAGTCGTTCAAGTTCACAAGAGTTACCAAAGAAGACGAGAAACAATCTCGAATAGAGAATTGTCTGATTCAGTTTCCTGCTCCCGATCAACACTCTCTCTATCTCTCTCTCACACATACACACACATCCACATCCACACACAGAGGCTCGCAGACGATGCCATGTTACTATATTTTCTCACGCTGGAGTGTGTCTGCCCCGTGATAATTGTGAATTTAATTGATGCTGTCACATGGTCTGTAATAGGGTTTCAAGTGATTGCAGAGGCAGTGCGAAAGAAACACAGATTTTTCTTGAGGAGAAAAGGCGCCTCAGCAGAGCTGGGATTAGGAAAAAAACACCGCTTTCTGATTAGCTTTTTATTCCCCCCCCTCACTCTCCTCTTGAAATGCAAACTCGCTAAGACTTGTGTGGGGAGAAAACGTGACACATATAGTCGCTTCCTCCTATCTGTGAGGAAATTCCAACGACTCCATCTCGCCCCGGTTCACCTTTTTTCTAACAAAGCAAGTCTCGGAGCTACCTGGCAAGCCTGCGATACATGCATATGTAATTCATCAGTGCAACAGGAAATGGACTTAGGCTATCATCATCATTAGCATATCATTAACATCAGCATGAACATACATTATTCATCGTTATTCATCGTGAAATGTGCCTGTATTACACAATTAACATTATTGTCTTTGCCACCCGTGATGCTCACTCTGCACCATCGTATGAATGTAAAATATGTAGACACCAATTTGAAGCAGTAATTAAATACTTCCAGGTTGTGACACAAGGATACCAACCAATTCTCACTGTAGCTTTTTTTTATAATGGTGAATCATTCATTAACATTGGTTGAAAATTGCTCTGTAAAAAGCACTTAAAGGATTCCTCCTGCCCAGGGGCGTACAAAGATGTATAAATAACACAGTTATTGACCGTTCTGTTATTGATAACTCCCGTGCCTCTGCGCACTGCCTCTGGGTGCAGCATGCGCACACCTGATATTGCGAAAGCGCTCGCAGGATGTCGGCAGTGTGATGCAAGGCGAGACGGAGGCTGTCACAGGAAGTTAGGTAGCTACTGGTGTTTGAGACTGTGCACGTGTTTGTCACTGGTGCTCATTGTAGCAAAGCCCTATCCTTCATTATCTACAAGCCAGTGGTGGAAAGGACCTAAGTTCATTTACTCAGAGCTTTTTATTTAACTGGTGTTTCTTCTACAAGACCTTGCTCCTATACTCCAGCCCATGGTCCAAAACCTATCAACAAATACAATGTGATACTTTTAATTTACCTAAGATTATACACCTTCAACATTAAAAACATACTTACAGTGATAACATTTATATTTTCAATAGTCTTATATATGTGATCATATGATACTAAAAGGGGACATTCAGATACTGACTGGTTCTAATTTCATATGCACTTTAAAGAGGCACTCCACATGAATTTTACAACACATGAAGATCAAACTGTGAAAAAAAAAAATCCCCCATGTCTATTCTTAAAGTCTGAGAAAATAACTCAGTCTGACCCCCGCCTGAAACCTCTAATTTTATCTGAAAAGTATGATATAGACTTGAGACACTAAAGACACTAACCGAAGATACTGTAAAAATGCATCATGGGCAGTGTAGTTTCTTTTATCCAATGTTTTTGGAGCTTGGCTATGGTCATAGTCGCCCCCTGCTGCGTTGATTCTGACCGTTCTCTATATTTTTTACTTGCAGCTTTATGGAAATGATCTTATGTGACCAAATCGCAAGATTACCTCTTCAAATGTATGATGTTTAAGATTTTAATCACATCAAACCCCATCTTGCTGCTGTTTGTGGCTGACATTTCTCCTGCTATAGGCATTAAAGGATTTACTAGACAACACAAGGAATTCAAAGGAAACAACTCATACACACGAGACCAGATTCACATGAATTCACAGCATTTTATTGAGATCACAAGTTTTAACTCAGAGTAGATTTTCAAAGAGTGTTGTCTGCCCCCAGCGAGTGATAAATGTGTCATTTTCAAATAGCACACTCAGCGGCACCAGCAGTAACCACAGGTTTCTTCTCACCGTCGACCAGAAATGAAATCTTATAACTTTAAAACACGTTCACAGTAGTGTTTTTGTAAATATTTTAAACGTCCCACATTTTACACTTTTTTCCTGGTGTTTTATTCGAAGTGTTGATCCACAAGGAACCATCATAATAATATAGTTTTACATCTCGTCTCTCAGGCTTCTCTCTGGAGATCTAGAAACACTGGGCCAGGGAGCCAGTCAGAAGAATCTCCTCTGATTGGCTGACTGATTTCTGAGTGATCTGATATACTGTATAGATATATACTGTAATATATCAGATTTCAGATAAAACACTCAGAGAAACCAAATCCTGCAGGGTTGGATTGTGGGTCCAGGTTGGTGTGGCTTAAGGCCAAGAGCAGCAGGGACTGCCTTGTTGTGACATCACAAAGTTACAATGATCTTAAGGCTCTGTGGACTGAGGCTTTGACACCTTTTATATATTGTATATTTATATTAACACTCAAAGTGTTACTGTAGAACCCAGTGGTGGTGTATCTATAGCTATTATTACTTTGGTGAAAATTTCACGGCTGCTGTAATTTCCTTCCTTGACACGAAAAGAGGCTGACTTATATTTTTATGTGAAAAACTGAAAAGATCCACACATCACACATCACAGGCCTCACAAACTTGTAAGTCCTGCTTCAAAGTCATTGATAATGCTGCTCAGATAAAAGTGTAGTTGATGAATCTGAAGGAAGGAGAGTCGTGAGGCACCGAGTCACAAAAGATAAAAAAAATAAAGATAGGAAGAACATGTGATTGTGCCAACAGGAGGGCAGCACTATCTGTGAACACACACACACACACACACACACCTCCTGACAAAGAACTCATCAATAATAATTACAAAAAAATGTCTCCCTTGCAAACAGCTCTGTGTTTTCATGTGCTTCCTCTCTTACGATCCCTGTAGAAATAATCTAGCCTGCAGGTCCGAACACAGCAGGGGTGAGACAGCAATTAGAGAGTGAGACTACAGTGTTGGATGGAGGAGGAGGGGGGGGGGGGGTAACAAGACAGAGGAGGGCAGGAGTGCCACACAGAACCAAGAAGTGATGTGGAAGAAGAGGGGTAAAAGCAGAGAAAGGTTAAAAAGGAGAGAGATGTTCAGTACAGTGAGGGCAGTGTTAATATCATGTGGATATACAGAGTGGATGGTTAGGAGGAAAAGATGGAGAGTGGTTGAAAGTGAGGAAAGGTTAATGGCCTACAATTTGAAAGAGAGGGAGAACATGTGAGGCAGTTAGAGGAAAAAGAGAGGAGAAGGAGTGAGATCACACGCGTTTCTAAAGCTGACCTCACAGCCCGTAAAGGCCTGAAGCAAGTTGGAGAAAGACAGAATGGGGAGAGAGAGAGAAAGAGGGTTATGAAAAGAGGCAGCTGGGAATCAGGGGCATCAGCGCAGGAGCAGGCAGGGTTTACACGGAGGGAAATACAAGAGAGTAGTGGAGAGAATGGAGAAAGCAGTTAAATACCATGTTATTGCAAGCCCCTGTGGAGGCCACATTCAAATGTGCTTCGGTGCTGAGTGGGTGCAGGATCACATAGAGAAAAATAGGCGGGATGACTGAGGGAACAAGGCTAGAAGGGGAAAAGAAGAGGATGAAAAGAGGAGAATGTGTGGAGTCTATTAAAGATGGAATTCAAAGGAAACACAGGCCTCCTTTCTTTTCTTTACTTCCAATCTTCCCTCTCTCTTTATACCCCGTGTTTCATCTCGGGATAATGTTGAACAAATCAGCAAAGCGAGCATCTGAATGTAAAGCGCCGTTTCCACAGACGTGAGAATGGCGCTGTTTTATCTTGCAGAGTATATGAACCTCTTGGAGTGCATCTGCGCCATTTCCAAGTCGATATATAAAGAGTCCAATTCTAGATAACTCTGGAGATGCGGGTTGCTACAGTATGTGTATAACCAGAGCAACCCAAGGTGATGTACGGACATACTGTACGGTGAAGCGCAAATTGGAGTTGGAGTGTGGAATCATCAGCTGAGGTTAACCCTTCAAGGTTAGTCGTGTCAGTGGTGAGAAATACAGTGTGTTATAAGCCAGCAAGCATTAATGTGACATAGGGAGTATGTGAAGTGAGGAGGCTTTGTAGGAGTTGAATTCATGATTATGCATAGCCCAGTGTGTGCTCCGCCACCGTGACCTTGAGCTAATATTTATGCACTGGCCACTTCTCTCCGTGGCCCTGAAGGAGCTTGTGAGTCAGGGAGCGGAGGGCATGGGCGAGCGAGGAGGGCAGAGGAGGCGAAAGAGGAAGCCGTCACGTGACAGCAGAGTGAGTGTGTGTGTGTGTGGGGGGGGGCAAGGGCTGTAAGGTGACACATGGGATCCAACCACTGAGTCATCAGTACTGCTTAACACGTCTGATTTGAACTGATTTGAATGTCAGCACAATAGGTTACTGATGTCTTGCCACACATGACTGAGTGCTGTAGCTGAGTTAAATATAACAGGAAATGTGCCCACAACCAGTCTTATCTGAAATATTCCCAGAGGGACACCCCAAAAATCAGCACATTATTAATATCAAAGTATAAAATCACACTACAGCACAGTGACTGGAAAATGAGGTGTAATATTTGCTTTAATCAGTGTGGTGTACTCCCATGCTGAAACAGTGCTGTCATGAATTGGGTTGTTGAACAAGCTTCTGAGCTGCGAGTTTTATTTTGGATTATATTCCAGCAGTAAAGCAGCACTGTTTATAATCTAGACATGGTTACTGAATCAGAGCATGTTTTACTTAGTCACTTATTATACATCAGTTTACTTTGGTCACTTGTTGTGTTTGAATAAAAGCATGCAGCCACGCTGTCAGTGCGCTGAGTCTGTAATGCTTGTCGTAAAGAAAATTAATCACAGACAACACACAGGGATCCTTTGTAGTTGCAGCAGAGTGAATAGAACCTGTTGTTGTGTTGGGAGTGATGCCGATGTTTAGCATAATCATCCTCACCCTCGTAGTTCAGCCAGACGGGAGGAGACAGGCCACTTAAACAGTCCTGGTTAGAATAGTCTGCTGTGGTGGTTGTATGAGACATGTCCACTGAAACAGCCATGTGTCTGTTTCATAACAGCTGATATGGAGCCACTGGTCTTACTGCACATGTTAAACACATAGTTGAGCTCATGAAACCTAACAGATGTTTTCAGCACTTGACATGTGATTTAATAAATCCAATTCTTACGTCCAGGTAAAGTTTGAAAGTGACATTACGGCTTTATACCAGTTAATTCACAGTTGATAAGGGCCCTCGTTTGCCAAAAATACCTGTCTGTGTTGCCAACATTACATGATGAAACTCTTCTATAAAGACTGCATGTGTGTTAGCATGCTACCATATTTTAACTAGGCAACAAAAGTCCTTCAAATTAAACAACAGACTGGGTCACATTTCCACGCCCAGTGTTGCCTGAAAGAGCAGAACATTATTCATTTTCTGTCTTCCACAACTCATCTCTGTAAAAAAATAAATCTGTAATAATGTGACCAGATTATGGTTAAGGGTCGATTAGGTTTAGTTAAATATTTGTAGGCTATGCCGCACTGTTGGTCCATAGCCAGTGTTAGGGTAGTCAGCCAGTTCAGGCCTGTCTCATCACTTCCTGACAGCAACTCAGTGCAGATTTAAATCTGCCCTGAAGCTCTGCTCGGAGGACAAATTATAACCTCATGTCTTGTAAACGTTACAATGGCTGATGCTCTCATCAAGACTGTCACCACCAACAACTCCCAGCAAGAAAGTTAGCAAGAAAAGTTCAAAACAAACACCAAGTCCCAGCTGGAAAATGAAAATGAGTGTAGTTGAACCCACTGTCCATCTGCAGCCCCTCCCCACACAGGGTTTGTCTCTGTTGTAACTCCTCTGGTCTCTACAGGGCTTTGTCATTGGAACACTAAGAACTGACTCAAATGACTACTGCTGTTGTTTTTCCTTGGTGAACAGTCTCTGATTAGCACTAAAGTCAAAGCGCAGCTGAGGTTGATGGGGATGTCATTAGTTTTGGTTGCAAACCAAAGTTTCTCGATCGTTTTAGATGAAAAATCAGGCGATCAACAAAGAGCCTTTGAGGAAATTGACATTAAAGCTTTGGTTAACTTGGAGCTTGAAATTTTGATTTATAGCTAAAACAAAATCGGCAACCTTTGAATTGTTGTGGTTGCCAAGCTTTTCCCTGGGCTTTGGAACAAAAAACAGATATATTACATTTTTATTCATGTTATTTATGCACAACAGCTGGTGTAAGGAGCAGGGAGCAGGGGATAAAGGGCAAAAATAATGTGCCACAGAGGAGAGGAGATGCTCGCTGAGGGCAGGCCAGAAGACGAGAACAGGGTCAGGATGAGTGGAGCAGCGGGGCATGCGAGAGCAGAGTGCATGGGTGATAGGTGGCACCCGATGGGAGGGTTGACAGAGGGGAAGAAGTGGGCGGAGAAAGAAGGGAATGGAAGAGCAGCAGAGGAGGAAACGAGAAGAGAGAGAGAGAGAGAGAGAGAGCAGGGAATCTTCTCTTTAGCTTGTGGAAACATGCAAACATACGGGTTAATTTTTTAACGCACCCTGAGAGGCTCAGCAGCGCAAACACACATGCTGAGATAATTCAACTGAAGTGACACATGGTATTAATAAAGCATACAGTACATGCTGCTGTGCCCCATACATTTTATTATATAAAGCAATAAGAGTCTATGACATGCAGATTAAACATACATTTTGCAACAATACAAGACTGTATGTTAAATATTTTGATAAATAATTCATAAAAGGAGCATTTTGTAAGTTTTGCTATTGCTACACAGCTAACATTAGCATAATATTAGCCATTTACTCACCAGCTTAGAGGATATTATAAGGTTCACCATCAAACTTCACTGGTTTACTGACCAACAGCTGTAACTCATCCGTTACCTTGGGCTGGGGGGGGGGGTTCAATATGTGACAACTTCACCTGTTTCCACCTCTCACGACGGAGAGGCTTGGACTACGTGTGATAGGGCAGTGAACTACATGTGATAAAACATTTTGCAGTAGGCCTTCCACTTCCACATGGGCTATCCTGACAGCTTTGCTTCTCTAGCTTTCCTTTCAGACTAGCTTCCCTGTCACTGCCTATCTATCAACCAGATTTGGGTCAAAATCAATATAACTATTAATACATGCCATATCAGCTTGTGGAGATGCCTTGCAAACAACAAAGTGTGAAAGAGCTCCCTGACTCCTCCGAGGCCTCTCCTTCCTCTTGTATTGTCTGGACCTGTGCTGTCTAACGTCAGTGATTCCTCTGTGACTGATGGAGAAATTTCATTGGCAGACGGGGCAGTTGTCTTTGTGTAAATGATCTCTCACGTTTTCACGTTCTATTCTACACGTCTGTGATCGTGTTTTCCTTTTTTGCCACCAAACTTCTTGTCATGTGTCAGCCATGTCTCTGAAAGTGGCGTCGCAGGCGTATCATAGCAACACTGACAGCGCTTACTATTGTCAAGAGATCTGAATTCTTGTAGCAACACTGAGAAGTGCACTGTTTCATATAATAGAAATTGCCCAACGTGGATTTTCAAAAATGCGGAACAAATGTTATCAGTTGGATAAGGGACACATCTTTTAGTTTCCAAATACAGGACGATTCTAGTTTATGGGATGGTTTGCAACCCTAGCCTGGGAACGTCCCGTCACTTTTTGAACAACAGTGGCTGAAGCTCTTGGCAAGTGATAAACACCACCACCCGCTCTGAGCAAGAAACAGTGTTAACAGCAGAGAAAACTTACAAATAGCCCTTTTAACCTTTATGCAAGTAACTGTTATTTTAGCATTCATTTGCCAGTCCTAAAAACTACAGATATATTACACTGAATCTGAATTCAGTGAGAAAGACAATAAATACTGCTTCATATTGACTTTCCCTTCCACACGCTCCTCTTCCTTTCCATGCACACAAACACATGAACCACACACACACACACACATAGACTTTTGGTTTTCTAATGGTTAAAAGCCATTCCTCTTGGCAGTGGCATGCGGTGGCATATATGTGGGCGATTTGCCCTTTAAATGTACAGCAGTGAGTTAAGCCTCCAGTGGCCTTTTCCAAGCTCGTCTCCCTGGGCTAAAAATATGATGTGAAGTATACACCACCAGAGTGGAGCACTGAAGCAATAAAACACAAACAATCATCCGACCAGCTACCAACCCAACACACACACACACACACACACACACACTTGCTTTCATACGTCAGCTGATTATGATAATCAAAAGTGGGATTTGCATACTCTGAGGCTAAAAGCACAGTTTTGTCCTGAATAATGTATTGCGGAGGAAGGGAACAGTGGTGAGAAGCATTGAACAGCTTATGGTGATAAAGGAAAAGTCTAATAATGATGAATAATGAATGTTCTATTAGGAAGTGTGTGAGTGGGAAGGAGTGTGTGTGTGTGTGTGTGTGTGTGACAGAGAAATATTTCACAGTCTGTGTGTGTGTGTGTGTTTGTGTGTGTGATGAAGTGGAGGCCACACAGCGTGCCCTCCAGAGACAGACTGAATTAGATCAAACGAGAACAGGGCAACATGTCCACACCACAACTGAATTAAAGAGGCAATCGACGCTAACCAAACTTCAATGCTGAATCAATGGTGGATCAATGCTAAACAATTAACTGCTGCTGCTCATGACATATTTAAACCTTGTCTCGCTGTAAGACAAACAGACAGGGAGCGCGAGGAGACTGTTGTCAATAGCGCCTTGACATTTTACTGTGAGCACAGAACAAAAGGGAATTTCCCCCTCCACACCCGCTGCGAGAATGGGTTTGATTGAAAGTTCAGACAGAATTTAAAACTTGTCGCAGAACAAAGGTCTGTCTTCTGAAGTCTCAACTGCTCCGCAGAGGCTGGCTGGGTTTCTGCCTCTATTTCTGTGAGAGGTTCCTTATCGTGTGCCTTTGAATAAACTGAGACTATTTTTGTTATGCGTGTCTGCATTGATTAGAGTTGGGTAGTTGAATGAGAGCGTGGAAATTTGCATGCATGTGGGTGCAAATGTGTGTCACACCTGGGTGGAACTCTGATTTGCATACGTTTTATGGTCGTGGATGTTTTTTGTTTTAATGACTGTTTGTTTTAGTCTTGTAGGCATCATGACAATTACTGTCTTCATTGGGGCTGTAGTGGAAGACTTTCCCAGTTAAAGGATGATTATAACTTGTCTTGTTTTCATAGTTTTGGCATAATTTTGGTTAAGAAGATCACAGAGATGTAAACAAGCCAACATTTTAGCAAAACTATTGAATATGAGGTAAAATTGCACATCTGTGCACCTCTAATATGAATTGTTGTGCATTACAGACTCTGCTCTAGAATGTTGTCATTACTATTATTATTATAATAATATAATATTATAATGTATATATTAACATTATATAAGCAAAGCCTCTGGATGATTTTTAACTTTGAGGATTTTTCCCAGAAAGAAGTGTGATTTGATAACAGTCAAGCTGTGCACGAGTGACAGTGATTGAGTGTTGCATTGTTCACTTAAAATTAATTAATTCATCAATTGCCGTTGTAATCTAGAGGACAATTTAGTCAGTGCACAGTAGGTGTAAGTGATAATACAAAGAACTGCTAAAGTTTTGTCTACAGAGGCATTCAACACAACATGGATGGAAGATAAAATTTCCAACAATAATCAGTAATGCATCTTTACTTTGGATTAAAGTAAGCTTTTCTTTCAAGGATAATCTTATTATCCCTGATCTATTCCAGAACATGCACTTCAGCTGGGAGCAGCAAAGTCTGGTAGCACTGAGTTTTTACTCAACCTTTGATTTATTTTGTTGTGTTTTTGTATATTTTGGTCGTATTTTGTCAACTTCTGATGGATGCTTCTGTGGGGAGAGGAGATTCTTCAGGAGAGGAGCTTCTTTCATTGAAAATGGAGCAAGTCTGGAGGATGCCACCCTGTTCCAGCTGGGATGAGGAGGTGCTTTTGTGGGTGCTGTGCTGGTGGTGCAGAGGTTAAAGGCTTGGAAGTGGAGATGCACTGTAGGTCCTTTCTGCCGTCAGTCATCATGCAAAATTTTAATTTAATGAATTTCCCTTTGGGGATTAATAAAGTAATTCGTATATATACACAGTCCCTTCTGGGAATTCTCTTAGAAATCTATTCACAACTGTGGTCCTGAAAATAAAATGTCTCCTACTCCACTTCCCATGTCCAATTTGTCTGGTTTGTGAAAATAGTTTTGCTAAAAATGAAGGTTAAATTAAAGTTTTAGGAGACACTTTGTGAAGGAAAAGAAAATAATAATGCTGGGTACACTCTGGTAAAAGTAAAGTGGAAAAACTATTTTCCCTCTGCCCCTTACTTGTTAAGTACAAACTACACTGAGGCTGTTATCCTTCAGTAAAAATGGAGAGACATCATTCAAGCTGACTACACCTGTGTCCACACGCTTGTATGTGTTTCTATATGTGTGTGTAGGTGTGTGTTATATTTCGGTCTCCCGGGGTCCAGATGGGGATCCATCTCACTCCAGATGGGAGACAGAGTGGAGACATCTGACGATGGCATAGCTGATCACAACTGGCCCGGAGAGCTGTTGACTTTAATTATTAGGCGCTGTGTAGATGTTGGCCTCAGCTCTGTGCTTTGCTCTATTAACCACCCCACACTTCCTGGCCAGCTCTCAACTGTTTCTTTTCTCTCCAGGTCAAGCGCCACTGGCACACAGGGTACACAGACACACACAGAGACACACACATTCTTAGTCACGCTTTGGCTCCTTGTACACTCTGTGAAAATGACTGTGCCAAGCAGAGGTTGAGCTGGGGCAGAGGGACACTGAGAGTCACTACACATCTTTCTTTAAGGATACTGGGGCTGGAACACACACACACACACACACACACACACACCTGAAAGGACTGTTGTTGAAATGGTCGTGTATATTTTGTTGCAAACACACGTACACCCATACCCTCAAGCAAACCTAATGATATCTCAGTGGTAGGTAAGCTGGCTACAAGTAACACTTTCCTTTCAGATGGACTCTCTAAACTCATATGGGCCCTGTCCCAAATTAATTTTGCTGCTGGTTTCCCCGATCGGCTTGTTTCTTCAGAGGTCTTTCTGAGTTGGTGGGTCTGCTCCAAATCGATTGCCAGACCCTGTCCCCTCTGCCCTGCTCGACACTGCCAGGTTGATATGAAAGAGCTGGCTCAGCCCCAGCACCCGTCGATACCTCCGCCTTGCCTCGTCTTGGAATTTAAGTGGCCGGTGGGGCCTGCTGTTGTCTACAGGCCTGGGGTTCTTTTGAAGTTGCCACACTGAAGATGAATAGCTTCCTCTCCTGCTCGGGCTTCCGGAGGAGATTGGTGGGTATTCTCACACCTTGCCTGCGTGCCCTTGCAAACGCTCGCTGATTTGTTTGGGAATTGAACCTCGCTGCCATTCACAGGGCTCCCCATGGTCCCCCGTGCCGCCGCTGTACGCCTCTTGGCGTTTCATGTGATCTGCCAGCTGATTTTCCACATTTTGTCATTTTTCCTGCTATATAACGTCCCTCCCTTGCCGCTTCACACGTTCACAGTGACCACACATGCAGACTCACGCACATATGAATTTGTGAGGGAAAACATCCACATTCATTAGGCTAATGCACAGCTGTGGAAAAAAAAGCCATTTTCCTGGCGTTTTCATGATTTATTGTGTGGCAGGAATGTGAAATTGTGTATATGGGGTATTAGTTATTTAAGTGATTTAGAGGTTGGCAGAGAGTATTTTTCCTCCTCGCTTGATGATTTATGGTTATTGCAAAAATGTGAAATTGAGTATATGAGTATAAGCATATTACCTTATGATAATATAAGTAATTGAAGAGATTTAGGAGTCTGGGGAGGCTGGGTGTTGCATACACAAGAGGCGCCGGGGAAAATGGAAATGGCAGCTTATCAGGCTGAAATCACTCTCCAAGCAGAGGTGACACATCAGTAAATTTGGCTTTTGTGGCCAGTGGCTTCATATTGTTTGGCTCTTAATATATTTGATAGTATATCTTGGGGATATGAAACGTAGGAGTTATGAGATGTCATATTATTCACGTTAAGCGGATGTGAAATATGGTGATGGCCTGTTGTGTTGTGATATTGTCTGGATATTTTTGGACTCCCACAGGTGGCTGAAAGATATTCAAAGCTGTGCCACCTCTGTAGCTGTAAAATATCAGTAACCATTATATCTGGTTAAGTGCGTTTTCATTATTATACTTCCCTATTAATCTTGGAGGGACAGATAAGGGTGAGAGGTTAGCCTTAAATGGATTTGGTTTCCTTAGGCTGGGCTCTCCTTTTCCACAATGACTCTGAGCAATGCTTTCAATCAGAGCTGCCACCACTCACTGTGGTAATGATGGCCGGGGCTTCATTAAGAAGCTCGTTAAGTCCCCTCATTAAGCTGCAGGGCCGTTAAGACTTTGACTGTTAATGGCTCTTCGTTAAGGAGAGCGCAAAACTAAGCTCCCATGGTGGTCCTGACCAGCCGGGTGTTTTGGCCAATTGGCCCCAGTTGGCCTCCATGGAGGATGAGAGGAAACCTAAATCCAGAGTACGTCAAAATGTAAACAATCCTCAGTGAACTTGTGCGACCCCGGGAGCAGCAGTGCACAACAGGTTTGGCAAGAAAGCTGTTGAAGCTACACAGGTGCACTGATGTTGGACTGAAGCAAAGGTCGGACCACAGAAAATCATTTTACGTTTGTTCTAAGAGGAGTGACATTCAGATGTTGAAGGCCAGCCTAAATTATGGTTGCATAACATACTGTAATGGGAGTGAAACTTTAGTTGCAGGTTGCCATGGTAATGTGGTTACTGGCCAATCGTCCGCTGTGTGCATCTGGATTTTCCTGTGGTTGGCAGGGTGAAAGGTGTGTTTATCTTTTACCTTGTGTCCTCTTTCAGGTGACTGAGGAGATCTTTCACCTTTGTCTGATTGTGCTATTTGCTTTTTTTGTATCATGCTGTCATAAAGTGTTATTCAGGCATACAGCACAATAGCTATCTGGATGTTGACCCTGCTCCTGCCAGCTGTGTGCTTTTGAGTGGTGCACGGGGAGGTCATTTGTCTACTTTACTGCAACTATATCTGGTTCACATGCTCATACAGTATTTGTGCTGGGTGGCGACCTTTGATCCAAGCTGTCACTGGAGACTGATTGACTGGAAATCCATGTGGATTCCAAGTAAAAATGCAGTTTGTGTTGTCTGCAACGTTGTCTGGACACAAAAGCACAAAAAGAAGAAAACTGAAAATTGAAGATCAAGGATGTTGTTGAGGGGATGGGGAGTGAGTCAGCAAGGGCAACCGCGTCCTAAAGAGAGGTAGGCAGACAGGTACAATCAGACAGGAACAAATGTCTGGAGAGCACAGGCAAGAGCTGCATTATGTATCTGCTGGTGCTGATGGTTGTGGGCAGATAAATACAGAGAAGGGCCGGTGTGGTACCTGTGTGAAGCGAGCTCTTGATGAACTTTTTTTCATACATATGTGACATGTCGCAGTAGGGAAGTGTACTGTATGGATAAATTATGCAATTAATGATGGATGAATCTGGCTGCTTCAGTGTCAGAGTCTTAATATTAAACATGCAGCCTCACTCTCACACCGCCGTGGCTGACTGGGACCCTTGGACAGGATGGAGCCATTGTTTGTGTTATTAATGCCTGTGCTTTTCTGTGATAAATCCAGATGTCTGCTGTGCAAAAGGACTACACACAAAGGGCAGTAGAGCGAGTAGCCAAGAGTCAAAGATAAACACAGCCTCCTTTTTCTTGCTACACCTACTTTTGACATAATTTTTGGGGCATTTTCATGCAAAGTTCAGATGGAGGGATGAGCTGCTCAGGGCCAATGTAGTGTGTTCACTTATAACAAGGGGGGTCATCTGGGATATCAACCTTTCAAAGCAACAATTAAAAGTGATTGATATGTGAAAGATTTTGGGTCGAATATCACTTTCAATATAGCTCAAATGCACCAGTGCTCCCTGTGACAGCGCTCCCCTTCAGATACATTACAGGCTGCAGTGAGTCAGCCCACAGACCAGTAGGTCTGTTTCCAGTTGCCTGAGTGCATAATGCTCTCATCTTTTATGTTGTGCTTACAGATTGCCTTCAGATTTTCCAGTGTGCATTGTCATTTAAATAAAGGCATCTTTTGAAGGAGAAGCGTTGTTTAACTTTAGACTCTGTGCCAAATTGTTCACACAGCCGTAGCTTTCAACTTTGCAGACACTCTGAACTTATGATTGCTTTCTTAGCCATAAACAACCTTGTCAACATCTGCAAGTATCGTTTACCCCCTGGGAAGCTGGCGTATCCATGCTATTTTCCCCTCTTGAAAAATGGCGATCCTTAAAGTAAATGAACATTTTGACTCACAGTATCCATTCTCTTTTCATTTGGCAAATGTGCTTAGCTGTTGCCACGCAACAATGCTTTCCTTCACTTACCCCCCCATCCCCTCCCTTACCGGTTCTCCTCTTTTCTCTGCGTCTGAAGTCACAATGTCACACTTTTGAGCAAGTGGGGGCTAATTTAACACTCCTTTTTTTTTTGTCACAGTTGCTATTCGATCCACGTAGGTGCGGGGTAATGAGATTGAATCTTGATGTGCTGGGTGCATCCCGCTGGCGTGTCTCTCTGGTTGGGGATGGAGGACAGTGAGGAGCCTTCCCCGATATTACCTCTCCCTGCATGAGAGCACGCTGGTCGCTCTGCTGCTCTGCCATCCCGCCAGGCCGTGATCCAATAAAGCTGAACACAGGCCTGTGATCGATACACCATGTCCCACTGCCATGCACACCTCCAGCTTTCCCTCATTCACACCTATTAGTTTGGGAATAATTGATTGCCCTACTGTTCATTATTCCTTTGATTTGGTGCTTTCATTAAATAGCCGGGCCACCGTATGTGCATAAACTAGCAAGCTCATACCATCCACAGCTGCTGGAGAAGTGAACGGAGGCTTTAGGATCGAGCATGTGTTGTGGATATCATTGAGATTTAGTAGATCCTGGTTCATAACTACTAGTACTGCAGGAAGAGCAAGATGAGGCTGAAGAATGGGATGAGAGTGTGTGAGAGAGGGAGGTATTGTGTGCATTTCTTTTGTCTGTCTCTGTTTAAATTCATTATATCCTGGAGGCATGCAGAGGATAATCTGCTTGTTTTGTCTTCACTGCCTGTCTCAAAAAAGCAAACTCAATTTTTAACTGGTGTTTACTCTTGTCTTTCCTCCCCACCTCTCTGTTCTCATCTGTTCGCACCTTTCACAACACTCTTACTTCTCTTTTCCACCCATTACACCGTCTCGCCTCCATTTTGTCTGCCTTCCATCCTTTCTCCACTCCCTTTCCCATCCTCTGTCATCCAGCTCCACACTGACATGGACAGGAATGATGGACGCACAAAGTATGTCCTGCGAGGCGAGGGGGCGGGCTCAGTCTTTGTGATAGACGAGAAGACAGGTAACATCCACGTCACCAAGCCACTGGACCGTGAGGAGAAGGACGAGTACCGTCTCATCGCCACGGCCACCGACAGGCAGACCGACCGTGCCCTGGAGCCCTCGTCACAATTTATAATCCGTGTGCAGGACATCAATGACAACCCACCTGTCTTTGATGAAGGCCCCTACAGCGCCACCGTGCCTGAGATGGCAAACATAGGTAAGAGACCGGGGATGGACCGTGGCAGGATGGGTTCAGAATTTATTTAGGGTCATGGAGGAGTAGGTCATGTCTTAATAAATTAATTATGAACTAAATAATCAAATGAATACAGTGATTAAAAACATATAAATGACACAATCATTGAATAATTAAATAGCTGATTAAAAATGTATTGAATTAATTTTTTATTACTGAATATTATTAAAAGTGTTTCACCTTCATTACATAACACCAGTTATCATGACAGTGATGTCACCAGTGCCCGCCCACCTCACCTTTCAGCCAGTCACACGTGCTGTCAGCCCTGTAGCAGGCTAAACTACAGTCTTCAATCAGCTGGTAAATAAGACAGCTACAGTTACAGTACAGTCACTAAACTCTTCTTTTATTGATCTTAATAAAGCACAAATGCAATCTGAGTGAGATACTTACCTTAGCTTGGAGATATTACTTAGCAATAAAGTGAGAAACCTGTGTTGGCATCTGCTAGATGGTTGCAGTGTGTCAGTGTTTTCCAGTGCTGTGATGGTACAGACGTTCAGTGGAAGACACAACACACAGAGGCCGTGTCCCCTGTTCATTAATTAACTCCTAATTATAGTTGTTAAATTTATAGTGAGCAGTTGTATGAAATATCAAATGCTATCAAACATATTGCATAATTGTTTTACATCATTACTGACACTGTTGCACAACTCCAATTTTCACATCCAAAACCTAACAAGTCACATTTTGAGTTTACTCTTGATTCACACTCTCAGATTGAGGGTTTGACTGCAAACACAGGCTGCTACAGTCAGTGTGAAATGTTTTCAGACAGCAAATGTCTCTTTTTTTTTGGTGTTTTTGCCACATGTGTCTTGCTCTCTGGCAGCTGGTTAACCTACTGAGAGGCTGAGGGCTGATGTGATTGATACTGATGACAGCTTCATTGCCATAAACAGTGACATTATAAAACAATATGTGTCAGTGGGAAAAGCGCCATTGTGGAATAGTAGAAGGTGTGTTGAACAAAAACAAACACTCGCAAACCTAGAAATTCTATGATGTGGTTTTTCAATGTATCTTACTTCATATATTATTTCATAATGTACATTCAAAGGCATTTTATGATAAATGTTTAATTCCCATATCCTTGTACTCGCCTTGTACTTTTATCTGCAGTGAAATCTGCCCAAAGCTTTCTCATAATCTGATCATCTGAACTCTCTGCTGTGATCTGTCTTGCTCACTTGTCCACAGAAACCCAGTTCGTTGCTTCTCCCCCACAGTTATAACATGAATAAATCTCTATCGCAGTGCCATCTGCCATCCAGACAGATACATTTTTCATGATACAAAGATGATTACGTTTAATCTTTAGACTGCAAGACAACATGGAGGTACTGTTATTACTGTATAGCTTGACAACTTTGGGGTTGGTTCCTGTTGGCTCGTTTGGTTTCTGATCCTAATTTGACATGGACTTGCTTCACATTCATTTTTCAAACCTCTTTCTCTTGCCCTGTGTATAATGTGACCAAATGTGTAGAGCACATTACAGAGAGTATCATAAACTGTAAAAATTAATAGAATAATCTCAGTAGCAGGGATTAGGCCACAAACTGAACGAGCAGGTTATTGGTTTCACATTCTATAAACAAACCGAGGCTCCAGCATTTTATTGGTTTGTTGTTTAATCAGAAAAAAGTCCCAGCCAGTCACAGCTGTCAGGCTCCAAAATGATGGATGTCCCACTTGACCACAGCTAGACAGTGTGTTTTATTATTTCTATCTCAGAGGGCCTAAGTGTCTGAATGTATTTTATTCAAGAGCTTTGAAATGGTGGCCTGTATGGCCTGCACAAGAACTTCCCTAACACTGAGAGATGTGAAAAACTGCAAATGCAAAAATATTGTTGTTATTTGAGTCTAAATTAAAGCAATGATGGGCTCGGTGTTGGACATTTGAAACCCATTAGATTCACTGTAATATAAATACCTATTCTAAAAGCACCTCAAGTGGGACCCAAACTAATACTTGAAATACAACTGGTATGTTAATGTAGTCATAGATGTCACAGCTGCAGCTATATAGCCATTACACAACACAGTATTGCCGTAACATTAGTGCCTGCTTGGACTCCATTCAAGTGTATTACCTTTTTGTACACTACCCTTTTAGCCTTCATCAAAAATGAATCACAAATAAATGGATTTTGTATAGTGGGAAAACCTGCAGCCGTTTAATGGCTTGAATACAATACAATGGGCTCAATACATGGATCGTTTTCAGAATGCAAAGATGAGTGGAGAGGCAGTTTATTTACAGCTGTGGATGGAGTGTGAATCCTGCGTCCAATAGCAAAACAAGTTTACAGACTTAGCTGCAGCTCAAATCCTGAATTTTGATGGATTCATCTCCAGCAAGAGTTGTCATTCTCACCACGTATTACTGCGCTGGTCACAGCAAATGCAGCAATCTCCATGATTTCACTTTTTCCACATGAATTTTTATCACAGAGTGCCTTTTATGTCTTACTAAACAAACGTACTCTTCTCTCCTGTCCAACATAGAAATTACGATTTTTTTTTCTATTTAATAAATGTACATAAAAAGACAGATTTACCTGAGCACTTTTAAACTCAAAACATTAACAGCCATGAAAGCCTCTCACTGTGAATAATAGCTTTCTTATGGGAGTTTTCATTATTTCACATGACACATTTCTGCATTTCAGTTTTTCTCTGTGACTTTCTCACTGGTTAAAAGTGGGCGGGGCTCCGTCACACCAAGGCAACATCATGTACAGAGCCCTTTAAATGAGAGACTTATGATGGTGAGGGGTCACAGTCAGGGTGTGATCCAGATTAATCGTTTACCATCAAGTTTGACAGGATTTATTGGCAAACTACTACTTTTTACAAACTATCTGTGAATACTAAATCAGTGACTGATGCTTGAAATATTAATAAATCTTTAGATTAATTGACCTGAAATATTTTCTGACTTTCAGATGCCAGTATTAATATTGATCCATGCATTAAATTAAATTAAAGTAAGTAGTTATGCAACATAGCCTACATAAAAGCCCCTTTCATTCTCATCCGATGTTGATGCTAGTGTCAGCCATGGTAACACATCACCATACTGTGATAAGTGTGAGTTATTACATGTTTTTTCTTCTTTTAGAGTGGGAACATAATAAGTATCAATTAATGCTGTTGGAGATGGGGTCAAAAGAAATGTTTCACTGCAGGAGCCTATTATACCGACAGTAGAACATTTTGCGGCAACTGTTGAATAACATCTTTGTAAGTTATTGAGATAACATGTTTTTCCTTGATGCAAACTAAGACTGAAAATGAGTAAAATAAATATTATCAGTCTGCTATTTCTGACCAAAAGCCTGTTAACAGAAAGAAAGAAAAAACATTATACACAATAATAATGATTCATTTGTAAATGGTGGTTGTATCATCCTCACCAGACAACATTCACCATCATATTCTGTTGCACATGACTGAACTTTACCAAGCTCTAATGTTCTAATTACTTACTATACTAAGGCAAGAGTCTTCTTACCTGGGTGAAGCCTGAGGTGCAGGCATGTTGCTAATACCAATTTACATCCATGAAATACCCTGTAATATGGCTGCTGTTAATATTTCCTAAAGCATTTCACAACACTAATCCTGTTGGTGAAATAACATTCAGCTCTGTTTTCACATATGTTAGCTAGCTAGTAAAGTCTGTTAATCTGTTAATCTGCAGGATGGTAAGGAGCTCAAACGCTGTAAAACATAGTGTTAATGTCCCGTGATAGTTGTGTCTCTTACCTTTCAAAAATGAAAGTGCCACAACCATGTAGCAGCGCTGATGCTGCTGGACCCCAGTGTTGGGAACTGTTTGACGTCTCCATTGTCTGCCATTGCTGGGAGAGCATGCTGGCCTCATGGAGTCTGTGCAAATGCCGTCACTCTGTCTCCTACTAATCTACTAGACTGTATACCAGTCAGGATTTAGAGACATTTCAATGGGAATCTGGTGACAGTTGGTAGGCTGGCTTGTCACTGTCAGTCTAATCTGATCAAACCACACACACCGACACACACACACACAGAGTCATGATGAAGCAGATTAACCGAGTGTTAAACTCTAATACATAATAATATATAATACATAATATCATAAGTTGTTTTGTCAGTTTTGGTGTTGCTTAATTAGTCTTAACAACCGTGAGCGATAATACTGGTACTAATACAAGCTATGTTCAGGGTTGTAATTCAGCAAATGAATGATGTTGTGACCTCAAATACAATGACAACATAAAATTATCACCAGCATGTTAAGTCTGTAGTCCAGTCTGTTTTCACTGACACTTTTATGACTCGTGGTTTCACACAAGGTGAGCTTTCATTTCACATTGAATAGGCCAACATCCAGACTGGTTTGTATTCATTTTAATACTTTAGTATTAGACTGGCAGTTTTCATTTTTATTGAGCCTGACCTATTATTGCATTCAAAAGGAGCAACATCCTGTGCCTTGAGCCGGATTATAGCATTTACTACACTGTAATTAAATAAAAACAGAGAATAACCTGCCATAGGTCCAATGAATAAACACTTCACTGTTGTGTATCTATATGATACGGTAATAAGAGGTCAGTTTGATCTTTTCTGTGGTTTTCTCAAGACTTCAAAATTGAAGGTACTTTCAGAGCCACTCTGCAAACATTCATTAATGGTAGAAGTGTGGCAAACTGGATGGCGGCAGCAGGAGGGGGGAAAGTGAAATATCCTCACCTGTGCTTTTCCTGCAGGGGTTTATATTCATGTAGCACGAGTCACAATACAAGCACCTGGGGAATCCTGGGTGCCCTTTTCAGATTGTAAAACCTATAGTTTCTTCAATGCAGCTAAAAGCAGCACAAACCAAAGGACATCTCGACTGCTATACCTTCTTTATATGTAGGGCACATGCTTTTCCCCGGCAGTATCAGAAAAGCTGTTGTGTATAAGGGTTGGATAGAGATACAGATGCAGCGCTAAACCAGAATATGCAAAACAAAAATTAATGTTAAAAGTGTGTTATACGGTTTTTGTAAAAGTTTTATATGAGTGCTCAGATGCACTTGCTCTCCACTTTTTGTCAGGAGCAGCCAGGTCAGGCAGTTCTGTTCAATTTTATTACTCTTTTTAGCATGAAATTGCATCTCTGTTTCCGCTTGCTCATACCACATAGAGCAGATTTCATGGCTGGGGTTGGCGGATGTGCACGCTCTCACACCTCCCAAACCCAAGAAATCAAATGCAAATGGGAATATAATTTGAAAGCAGTGCAGGCAGAATCAGTAATGGATAGATTAATGGGAGATTTTTTAAGAATACTGTCACCAAAGCTGCTTGAAGGATGTGTGAGGCCCAGCTTCCCTGGTCTTGTGAAAATACCTGTAGCCATCCTCCAGCAGGAATGTGTTATGTTCCATCTGTAGTCTCTAATTTAAGAGACGCACGGCTTGTAATTATACACAGGTCAAACATGGTGGGTTATTATGATGATAATATGGTTATTATTATTATGGGGTGCTCTCAGGTTATGTAATCATGTAAATGGCTTAAACAGACCATTGTTTTTATCTCAGTATTTGCAGTTGTGCCTTGATTATGTGCATATAAATATATATTACACAGATATTACTAACTGAATACAATATTTAATCACTTTAGCATACAAAAGAGAGTACAAATAAAAAAAAAAACAGCTTTTATTGTACTATGTAAAAAGGAAGACATAATCTGCCTATTAGGGCTGCTGTCTGTTCACATTTGAGTTGAGCACACCGTGCTGCTGCTGCTGTCTCTTCCCAGAGAGGAGCAGCTTTTTCAGCAGCCTGGACTTTTTGTCTCAGCTCATCAGGAAATTGTCTGCTGCTTTTAAACAGGGCGAGGAGAACAACATGCTTGGCCGTAACTGAAACCCGCCCCGACTCCTACCTGCAAATAATTTATTCCGCCCACTAATATTGTATTCACCCCGCTCCAGCCTCTTCTTCCTCATTGCACCGCAAACCGAAATAAGTCGGTCACACACTAACACACGCTCGCACCTCATTCACACCTCATGTTTGTGCCTGCACCCAGTGTCAGGAAAATAGTCTCTAGGTTTGTGAAGCAATACACCATAAAATGCTCTCACTGTAGCAGGAATGGTAGATTCTTTAATATTAATAAATGTAACCACCATGACATCTGAGTTAAACACCTTGAAATGTATCTGAAGTTGATTCTGAACACTTGAACTGTAGAACTTAAAGGTCCCATATAGTATGAAGGTAGCTGTTAAGATTATACAATGAAGTCGAGGTTCTATATTAATACCATGATATTATCAAAATGCTCAGTCTGCAGGGAAATGCACACAGCCTGTATTCACAGACTAAACCTTAAGAAGAAGGCTGTCAGGACTTCTGTAACATTGTGATGTCACACCAAAACAGTCACCACCTTTAGCTTTTTCACAAGCTCCACCCAACTAGACCCACCATATAATCTTGCAGGATTTGTGTGCATCACTGAAAAGCCTATCAGAAGAGAGGCTCAAAGCCTTCTCTCTTCTGATAGGCTCATCACCCGTTGTTTCTTTAGCTCCAGAGAGAGGATGATACACTACTCTCAGATGGTTTTGGTTCCCATCACAAACCGTAAATATCTCTTCTTATGGGCCTATACTTAAAAACAAAACAGGAAACAGGAAAGTACAAATACACGAGACCCTTTTTTAATGTCTAAATGTACAGCTTTGAAATGCCTGTTAAAGTATTCTATTGTTTTCCTGCTAGTGCTGATGAATGGCAGTGTCTCACCTCCTAAGAAAACACAATGAGAACCAAGGGAGTCATTCTTGAAAAAGCTGTAAAATGTGAGATTTTTGGTGTAATTGTGTTCAGATACAAGAAATAACCTCTTCTTACCCCAATTTAATAAGGAATGGTGGTGGATGGCAAAATTATCTGCTATTCTCAATAAATTCATTTTCACTTGAAAGGTGGTGAGAGAGGTGCATGTCACAGCCACAGTGACCTGATAATATTCCTGTGACTGCTGAAAGATCATGCTTAGTGTGACAGGAGTGCTTGGAATAGAAATGAAATAAGATGTAAGGGCAGAGATAAGGGGTGGGGGTATTGGTATTGCACTCATATTGCAGTGAGATGTTGGAGTGACAATTACTGTCTGAGATTGTAATTCAGAGCATGGCTGCCAGAGAGTGTCTCTAGGAAACAGTTTGTATGTACAAAAAGTCCTCTAATCTCCATTTAAACTCCAGTCTGCCCCTGGAAAATGAGTTCTACTTTGAAGAGCACACCTGCCTTTTAAAAGAGAGGAGAATTGCTTTCAGGAAAACTTTTGAATTTGCCAAAAAAGACAATATTACTTTAAATAATTCACCCCTAAACTGGTTAGTTTAGAAATGTATTTCTGAACATTTCTAAACTAACCAGTTTAGGGGCAAATTTTGCCAGAGGTTCTCTCCCTCTACCTCGTAAAGGTCCTCTTTTTGTACACACCAAGATTCCTCCTGTGCCGAATTGTTTAATTCAGATTAGAGTAATGACCCTGCCAGCAGCCTGCCAGAGCAGGGCCCAAGGAGAGGGGTTTGATGGCGGCGTGCACTATTTAGTAATCCTATCAGCTGCCCGATGAGTGTCTGCTCCTCACAGCAGCTCAGTCTTCAGATTGAGTTGTTCAGTCAATCATGGATTCAATATTTACTTGACAATTCAATATTTACCAAGGCGCTTTGCAGCACTCGTGACAGAGGAGATAGTGCTGCGGTGAGGATTCTATCAAAGACTCGTTACATGAGACATTTAAGGGTGATGGAGGGGAGGGTGTGGGGGGGGGGGTCAGCATCTCATCTGAAGGGATGAGACACTGGCACGACGTGCACTGGAGCTGAGCCAGTTCTGTGTTTGAAATTTGTGTCTGCAAAGTGGTTTGTGTTGGTTTCACTTCACTGAGTATAAATATCTTGCCAGATGTGTAGCTACATTCAGGGAGAGTGGTGACTCACATTTAAAGTTTAACCTTGACTGTGTTTATCTATATATCTGTTTACAAACTACATGCATTACATGTACGGTAGCATATGAATGAAGGAATAATCTCTCCATCCTTTTCCCAGCAGGAAAAATGTCTAACGCTAAAAGCATATGTTCCAGATGATATTTGATCCTTGTGGAGTGTGACTGGCTGTATTCCACGGCTGGCAGGCTGCATACACATAGATTTGCCTCTGCCGTGCACTTGTTACATTAACCTCAGAGCCAGACTGTTTGATCCCTATGTCTGATTACTTTTAACGGCTGTCAGAAGAAACATTTCTGCCTACTTATCTACTTGTGTCCCCTTCCACTTATCGACAATGCATATAGTGAAAGAGAAAAAACAGCCTGAGACATAAAGAGACTGAATAACACACACTTTGTAGTTTGTGCCAGTCTCCGAGTGAAACTGGACGCTTTGAAATAAAAACACAAACTGCAGTAACTGTTTTTTTTTTTGTTGTTGTTGTTGTTGCTGTTCTTTTTTTTTAGCTGAAACATGTGTGAAATAGAGCAAAGAAGAATCCAGAACTGGGAATGGATTAAATATAATGGCCAAGCATTTGAAAGCAGGTTGACAGCAGGCTGCCGACTCTCCTCTGTCTAATTTGACTGGGTGTTGCTGTCTCCCACTGTGTCCCAGTTCCACGTGTCTTATGGAGAAGCCCATGAACTGTGCAGTGATAGTCACAGTGTACTTTTTTTCTGTGTACTACACCATGAAATTATGCATCACGTGCCCCAACAGATGTCAATCACTGCAACTTTGCCACAGCTGATTAAACTTCACCAAGAGATTTAAGATTTAATTTGAATTTAATTCTTGTTTTCTTGTTTCTTGAGATCTTCCCCGAGGTGTCTAGCAACCTTCTACAAAAACAACTTCTACTACTTCCCTTTTAATTTTTTGCAGCTGTGAGCAGCTCCTTCAGTTCCTTTGGCCTCACATTATAAGACAGTAGAGCACATAAACAACACACACAGTTTGTTGTTATGAATGCTTAGAGATTTGAGTTTAGTTCCTTTTATTTCAACTTGTGTCTCATTTTTGTAGTGTACCGTCATTTCTGTCGAGTATACGCACAACCGCGGGCACGCAAATTCTCTGTTGCTCCCTCTCAGGCTCTCTGCGGTACAATCTTTGCAGACTTTACATCTGCCATCTGTCGATAACTCCTCTCATTCTTAACTACCTGTAATGGATCTGCAACTAGATGATCTCAGGCCCCTCCCATCTTCCTCCTTACTTCTCTCCTCTCACACACATTTACACACAGTCCCCAGATCTTTCACTGTGATAGTGTCATGGCTTTGATCAGAAATAAAGTAGCAGCTGCTCCCATAAATCCCCTTCTTCCTCTGTCTTGTCACTGGGAATCATCGCTCCCCCTGCATTTATCTACATATAGACCCACATGAACATGCTACATAAGAAATGTGTTTACTGTATTTGATATATTCAGACATTTCAATTTTATGTTGGCAAATTCCCCAAAAAACAGCTGTCAAATTGAGTCTTTATGAGCTGTTGAATGAAGATTTAAAGGGAGTGAGAGGGGAGGACCAGTGAGGGGATGAGGAGGAACTGGAGACAAAGAGAAATGATGTGAGACAGAGAGAATCAAGGGGGGAAAGAGGGAAGTGAGCATCAGGATAGAGGAAGGAGGGGGTGGGCGTATGTAGGGGGTGGAGAGGTGGATAAAGTATTTTGTCACAGTGCCGTTGGAAAGAGATTGGAAGGAGGACGCAGGTTGTACCTGATATGAAGCTTTCTCATGCTCTTAAAGTGCTGCTGTATTCTGAGCACTTAGCCCCAGCTCCACTGAATTTTGACTCTGTCTTCTTTTTCTCCCCCCCCTTCCCTCTTTTTCTATTATTATTTCTGTCTTCTTATTCTCTTCTTGCCTTCTATTCTTGCTCCTTTCCTCACTCCCTCCCTCTTTCCTCATCTCTCCTCCCTACAGGCACGTCTATAATCCAGGTGACAGCAACAGATGCTGATGACCCGACTTATGGGAACAGCGCCAAGCTAGTGTACACACTGGTGCAGGGCCAGCAGTACTTCTCTGTCGATCCCCAGACAGGTGAGTGTGTTGATTGCTTGTGTGTGTGCGCACGCGTGTGTGTATGTGTGTTGCTGTCACAGCACACATGGGTGGAGAAATGCATAAGATGCGCAGATGTCGAAAAGCAAATACACACGCACTCTGCTGAAAAGCAAATATGCTCAAGATGTTGAAGAGCAAACAAGTGAATTCAGCTCTGAATCATGAACCATGTACACACACGCAGCTGATGATTGTATGTGTGTATGGGCATGAGACACGTGTGTACTGTGCATACAAGTGTGTATGAACATACAAACACAGGTAGAGTAAACATCTCTCTCTCTCTCTCTCTCTCTCTCTCTCTCTCTCTCTCTCTCTCTCTCTCTCTCTCTCTCTCTCTCTCTCTCTCTCTCTCTCTCTCTCTCTCTCTCTCTCTCTCTCTCTCTCTCTCTCTCTCTCTCCTCTCTCTCTCTCTCTCTCTCTCTCTCACACACACATTTAAACTAACACTTCTCCCCCCTGTGCATCCCTAGTTTTCTTGTCACACTTAGTCATCCATCTTTCCACTTCCCTTCTCCTCTTGTGCCCCCTCAGACACCCTCCTGTTAAACACAAACACCCCCCTCCCAACTCACACACACACACACACACACACACCTACTTACACATACACACACACAGTCCGCCCCCCACCTCTCCCAGGGTTCCTCCTCCCTGGTTCGCTCCAGTATGAGTTGGCAGAAATATATTCATGCTGCCAGGGCCTGTGTACGCCGAACAAAACACAGCAGCAGCCTAATGTTATTATTTCTGGATGAAGCAAAAACAGAAAGACGTGTTCAAAGAGAGATGTCAGCAAAGGTTTGTGAACTATTTCACAGGACAGATTACAGAGGGCTCAAAGGACCTGTCTGCTGTGCGTGCTCTCAATATGCCTCTGTGTCACACATGTCACCCAAGGGCAAAAAGTTTATTGTGGAGCCGATGGAGGGTGCTGGCTCTGTGTGTGTGTGTGTGTATATGTAGTCTGAATACTTTTTAAGCATCATACCTTGGAGGAAAGTCATAGTTATAGCTCAGTTGATTTTGAAATGTTCTGTCTAATGTTTTTGATGCTGTTTTGATTGACAGCACGCACAGAGAAACTTTAGCTCTCAATACTTGGCAGCTGCAGTTTTTTATTTTCCAGATGGGAGAATGATCCTGCATACGAGTGGTTGTTTTGCCCACATGGGTCACAGGTGGCAGATACTTGTGTTTTGCTCATCGGATGTCAGAGTCTGGTAATTGAATGCTCTGACATGTGAGGACCTCTGCAACAAGCGAAGGGAGCGGCATCGCTTTTTTGAAATGTTAATAAGGGAATATAAGCCTAATTCCACCCAGTGCGTATTAGCCGTGACACTATGCTATTAGACCAGCTTTAGTATTCTGAGCATGTCCAGTCTCCTCTTCCCCCGTCTCTCTGCTCTCTATCTCCCTTTTTCAATCACCCTGTTTCTCATCAGCTCCATCACCAAGGTCTTATTCAAAATGGTCACTCGCAGCCGGGCGCATTCGCTCATATATGCACTTTGTTTTGCTTATGAATTCTGCTCAGAAACCTCGACGTATTCCTGCCGCTTCGTTAGCATTCAAAACAGCCCCGTGTTGAATGTGATTCACCTTGAGCTGCCAAGTCATCCAGGCCGGTGTTTTGGCTGACGCTGGGTGAGAGCAGCCAGCATTTGATGTGCAACATCCAATCATATGTAGCAGAATGAGCCATTTCCACAGTGGAGGTGATCGATCTTGAATGCGTGTAAATGATGCGTCTTGGTGTGCAGCATTAAAGAGTGTGAGATACAGAACGAGATTTTACGCCCTGTCAGCGTGTCCACCTGACGCCGCATGCTGATTTATTTTTTCCATGTGAGCCTCCTCAAATGGTGGCGTTTATATATGTGTGGCTTCATGTGTGTGTGTTTCTGTGCTGAGACATAAAGTCACACGTTGTTGCTGGAAACTAAGCAACTCCAAAATATCAGAAAATCTGTCAGATGGTCTCATCTTCACCCTGATGACACTGCAGTTTGATGTTGTCCAATAAGTTTTCAAGGAGACACATAAGAACAACATGATCCATCAATTAGAGTTGAAATATTTTCATCGCTAAAACTCAAACTACTGCGTGGAGGCTTCACACAGCGAGCACCTGGTGACTTTTTACCTTTGATAATGATCAAACATCTGCTGACATTTTCATGTCATAGCATACAGCTTAATTAGATTAATCACCAGAAAAGCTGCAGCCCTTTTACCTCAGTAACGTAAGTTCAGTACCTAATAGAAGAGGGCACCACGCTCTAATGAAAGACCTTATAAAGTGTTGTAACTAATGATTCACTGATGGAGCTTAAATGATTTATTATTACTTCATAAATCAGTAATTACAGCTCCTCTGATACTGGCTCTCTGAGGCTGATACAGATGAAATATGTGAGTGAAAAATGCAAAGATAATATTTTGGCCAATGTGCTCGGTATAATCATGGGAACTCTCACAGTGTAAATGAGTGGTCTGTAGTGGTCAAATTACAGACAGTAGGGCTGTTTCTGAATTATCTTGAATATGTCTTTGGCATTTCTCCACTGCAACTTGTTATGTAACAGCTGACAGATAGTGATATATCTGCAATAGGCCAATATCATCTGACATACTGGCCCAGCTGATTTACTGGTGTGTCACCATCTCTAACAGGCTGTTAGCAAGAACAACGTTTGGGTCTCCGGCTTGTGAAAAAGCCACACAGCCTCAACAAACCTCACCGTGTCCTTCATAGCACTCAGATCCATCAACACAACTCCTCTAATGGAGTATTTGACCAGCGACCCCCCAGAAAACAGCTGCACAGCATCTGGAACTAACACCATTCAATAACATTGAAAAATGAAATGAAAAAAAAAGAACAATGAAAATGAAATGAATGGCCCATTGGAAACAAGAAACCCATAACCTTTTATTAACGACTCACTCACATGTTGAAAGGCACACTTGATGAACCCTTTGATAGTGGACCATAACTTTCCCACTTCATAATAGGTGGCCGTAGCTGCAGTTATAAATGTTAATAAGTGATCACAATAAGTGTCTAATAAGATTAAATCCACCACTTAAAAGCATGCTCTGTGAAAGTCAGCTGGATTGGATGGTTTATTATTGGAAAACAGTGAATCCAGTTGGCTTTATGATCAGCCCTTAGGTTATGCAGTTATACATGTCATGAATAAAGACTTATTAAGGCATTAATAAATGGACTGCATATTGCATTGCTGATGAGTTAAACAGCTCGACTGAGCAATGGAGGAAAGGTAGGCTAAACTCAGGAATTATCATTGTTACTGCTGCTCAAAGCAATAAATGATTTATTAAACATTAGTAATGCCTTCAGTTGCAGCTTGTAAACAGCTTGCACCTCAAATGTCTGATAAATAGCTAAACAAGCTGTGATACTACTCTTGTATCTTTTCAAGATAACTCTGTTGTTAGAAATGTGAATAGAGCTGGATGAGATCCCAGTGTGCCGGGAGCTTTTGTTCCAAAACAGAGCACAGGCCAGAAAGTGTGTTTTGGAAGGCAGAAGGTTGGGAGCCTGGTAATCACCAGTCATAAATATTGATCAAAAACCCTTTTAGTCATGCATAGATTTATTATGGTCATTTTTCTGCCATTCTGCCAAAATAAAAAACTTTATTATCCCTGTTTTAAATGCTTCATGCTCTCCCTAATGCTACTGTGTGTGTGTGTGTGTGTTTCAGGTATTCTGCGCACAGCTGTACCTGACATGGACAGGGAGACCCAGGACCAGTATCTGGTGGTGCTGCAGGCCAAGGACATGGGGGGCCACCTTGGTGGATTATCAGGCACCACCACCATCACTGTCAGCTCACGGACGTCAACGACAACCCTCCACGGTTCACTCAGAGTGAGTTACTCAACAGCTCTATCAGCCACACGCAGAGAATGAACCACCACCAGGAACAGAGCAGTTCAATATAATAGATGAAAACTGAAAATGTTGCACACACTGTTTTTCTGACACATATATGCACAATAACTGTATGTACAGTAGCACACCATCCTGCAGCTACTCATAAATGCACTCACTCACCACTCACTCCATAACACTAGTTTTAAATACTTCATTACGGCCCGTTGTACCTGCAGATTGGGTTTCATCTCATTAGAGCAACATCACACGAGCGAGCTGCCAATCACTGCAAACTAACACAAACGACTTTGGATGACTTTGTCTTGCTTGTATTTTACTCTCTAATACTCGACACTCAGAACACAAACATTAGGCGCCATAACAGCATAAACAGTGTTTGTTTTTGCGCCAGAGGGCAGAAGACTTCTCAGACCTTTTTGACCCGCAGGTACTGTCAGGATTTTCACAGCAGCAGTCAGGCAGAGGAGATTCCTGCAGGGCTGCAAAGTGCCTCATCAAACATTCAGTCGTGGATTTCACTCGCCTGTGCAATGATCGGCTGCTCTTTCCCACTGCAGCCGCACAGATTATAGGAAATAATCCAACAGCATTTCTAAAAAGGAAAAAAAACAAAAAAAACCCAGAAAAAACAACAAACTCAATTTTACTGTTTGTTGTTTAATAAGAAGTTATTTTAGTGCAAATGATAGATGGAAAATGTCTAGGTCCCGTGTAGCTGTGTGACTTATAATGTTGATAAATTCAATTAAATTATGCCTCACTCCTGTGGCCTAGCCTTCTGTTGCATATAAAACAAAAATTAGACCAAATTAGCAATTTACATAATGGCTGCTGGTCGCCATGAAGAATATGTAATCAAGTTGGATTATTAGACGTTATTGTCATATTTGGACATTGCGTTGTAAATCATCTTTTAGTTATCCAGAAGGAGGCTAATGTGCTGGTTAGATGGCTCCCTGCGCAGCTCTGCTCTGGCTTGTCTGTGTTTGTTTTCCTCTGTTGTTGGAAGAGGGGCAGCGACGTGTCTTAGAAGCCGGTTAATCAATTCCTTCTCTGGTGTACCTTGAGATTTTCTATGTGTGTCCTTTATTACATTCAAAAGGACACACCAGCTACTCCTCCGGTGGAGGATCAAGGGAACTGAGTGGCATTGATGGCCAATGTTCCTGTCATCCTTTGCTTAATGTCATCCTTTCTGCCATTTTTCTTCTAAGCCAGCGCCGTCTCTTCTGAGATAATTTCTGACCTTCCAATTAAAGCGAGGAGAGTTGAAGCTGGGATGTGAAAGTTTTTGTACAGTTACACTTCACTTGGGTTTCTATGGGATTAATAGCAAAGATAACTTGCTTTTCCATCAAAATTGTGCTTAATGAAGTGAAGGCAGTTATGTCACCTCTCACAGGGTAATGTGATAATTATTGTAAGTGCTCTATAATTTTAGGGAAAAGCTCTGGTTAGTCCTCCCACACAGAATTTGCAGATCTTTTGTAACATTTCTCTAATCTTTATTTTCAAATATTGGATTAGAGTGAAGAGTGAGTGAGACTGTTGAATTGGGAAACAACCTTTTAAAACATTAGAAGAACTCTTACATCTCTGTAGGCGGTGTATCCAAATAAACTCTGACCAAAAATCAAATTGTCATGGACTCTCCGTGGAGTTTGTCGGCTACTCCACTGTTGGATTTCTGCTTCTTATTTTTTCTCATTATAAATTGATTCTGCCAATGCTTTGGCAGAAATGTTCCACTGCCTCCATGCAAAGTAGTACTAATATTGGGGTGTGTGTGTGTGTGTGTGTGCGTGCGTGTGTGTGTGCGTGTGTCAGTTTTAGAACTTCTAGGTTTTCATGTTAATGCTCTCATCCAGTGACAAACTTAAAAAATTCACAGCTTTGAATAAAAGAAGAAAAAGAAAAAGCTCATTTACTTTGCTAAAGTTGTTGAAGCGTGTGCCGTCACTTCTTGCTGTTGTCCTGCCAGGATAATTTCTTTTTTCTAATATTTAATACAAAATTCAAACAGTGAATATTTAAAAGTTGTGTTAAATCATTGATTTTCTACCACCAGGCCACATGTTTATCCATTTTTCTACTGATTTACTTGAGAGTATTTTGTTTTTAACATTTTAGTTTGATAGTTGACTGTGAAGAGACTGGCAGGAAACACTGAAGGTCCCTGACCTGGTTCAAATCATGCCAGTTTTCTGTTAGGAGCTGTAACCAGTCAGCGAGCAGAGCTTTTCCAGTCAGGCTATTTGAGACAAACAGTTCTGGACACCATCTTGATATCTCATATCTGCCTGATGATATTGTTAACAGCTAGCAGTGATGTTGGTGTCACATCTCTGAATCCAAGAGGTCCAGACTGTGCTGCAGCACAGCCAAATGTGAACTCCAATGCAGACACAAGATGAAGTAGCTTTTAATGAAGAATAAACAGGCTCACTGGCAGATGAGATGACGAAATAGCAGGCAGGTGTCCAAGAACAAACAACAGGGAAATAAACACAGGTCGCACCCCACAGGAAACTCACTGACTAACATATGTAGGATTCAGCAGACAAGGGACCAGGATCATACACAGACGAACTGACGCTGGGAACAAATACACAAGGGAGCCAGGGAAGGTTGGACAGAGGTTAAAGACAGCATTGTGGCAGACAGTCTCAAACACAGGAAAACTAGACAGAGATGAGAAGTAAAACAACCAAAAAATCAATAGGAGTGATGTCCAAATAAAAGAGAAATAAGAAAAATTCACTGAAAATGGCAGAGAAGAGGGTCAGCTTAAACTAATTGTCACAAATGACTATAGAAAAGGTGAACCAAGGTAAGGACGCAGAAAAGGAGACAGGAACAAGGTCACAGATATTTATTGGAAGATGGAGGATGGAAAGGAAACTCAAGCTGGTAGGCAGCAGGAACTAAGCCTGGGGTAGGAGCAGTTAGTGTGTAGAGCATGAGCAGGTCTGGTGAGGAGTAGTCCCGGGCAGAGAAGCAGGGCTGGCCAGACAAGGAGCAGGAGACAGTACAGGATGAGTACCGGATAAACAGGCAACAAGAGGTGAATGCTGAAGAGTGACACCAGTAACAAATTTGGCTCAAAGTGCACAAAGACACTGACGGGCGGCAGAGTGGAAGTGTCAGGGCTGACTTTTTTATAAAGGTCTTGTTAATGGATGTGGTTGCAGCTGGTGGAGTTCTGCTCTGACTCCCAACACACCTGTCTCCACTCACACAGTCAGACACACACACAAGCACACGGACACTGGAGATAATGATATCCTCCGAGAGTGTGAGACACACTGAAACTAATCATATGTAAAAATAAAAGTATGTTGTATGTGTCTTCAGACTTGACCCTGAGGAGGAATACTGATGCAAATCCTAACAGCCTGATTCCAGTGGTTTTAAAGAACCTGAACCTCATGATCTGTGTGTATCACAGTCTCTGCTCCTCCAGCTGCCGACTGTTTAAATAATCTGCCAGAGTACAATAACTAACTTCCAATTGATTTTCATCGTCTCACATCTGCTCCTTTTTAAACTCACACAGCAGCTCTGTGCCAAATCAGGGCTGCGTCCTTCGCAGGCTTCGTTTGAAGACGTCCCGTCTCCTTCAATAACTGATTCTTGCCTGTTGTCCCTGGGCAGCAAAGTCTCCATGGGTGGATCCTTGTGGCCCAAGTGATCCCAGTATCCACTGAAACTTAATGATGACATTCAGTACTGACAGAAAGCCTGGATCTGCGTGTGTGTATTCACACAATGAGTATCTGCTGCATCACTGCTCCTGCCAGCACCATCTCTTTATCTGTAGTTTCCAGCTACTGATTGTTGGAATTCTTTTCATGATTATGTTCCTAGGTTTGTCTTTGTCTGTCTCTTTCTTGTGAACACAAAATCTCATTGTAGGCTTCACGTTTAGCACAAGTGCCCACAGGATGTACTTATTACAATTTGGTAGTCAAAGGTCACAGTCACGCTGACCTCACAAAACAAGGTTTTAGCCTTGTGAACATGATATCTCAGTCACGCCTTGAGAGAATTTCTTCATATTTGGCACAAATATTCACTTGGACTTGAAGATGAACTGGATAACCAGTATGTTGGATTTGCAGTAATATTAAATAAACTCTTACCATCTGACAACAGGAGCAGGTGCACGTATCATAGAGTTGTCAGGCTCTGGATGGGGCTGTGATGTGGGTTTCTTGTCCAATTGACCAGTGGCTTTAAAGCCTGAATGAACTAATGATTTCCTGGGTAGGAGGATCGTTGGTTGAGTTGAACCCCCATCAAAGCTGGTGTTTTGGCCCAGGCTGTGCTGAGGGCTGGAGGGCTTCTTGGAGGAAATGGGGGGCCGATTGTGAACTGTGTGGGTGATGAGGAGCGTCATTGTGCCAGCTTCTGCCTTGAAACCCCGCAGTCTACCAACAGCTCCCGGCTGTTGCCTCTACTGATCCTGATGATGATGACTGATTGATGTGAGCCTACATCCACAGCCTGTGTGTATTTGCGTGTGTGTGAGGAGCCCACATATTCCCACATTTGTTTGTGTATGTGTGTATCCCTGATCCTCTGCCTGCATTTTTTGTCTGCGTGTTCCCTCACACACCCGCACTCCCTTGTGCTTACACCATCAAAGCCAGCCACCCCGCCGCTCTACTCAATTACACACCAGGGCTTTTAAAGAGACACCCTCAAATCCGGCCCCCGCGTCTCCCAAGGTCAACACTGCTTATTCCTCGTGGCATTTACCAGAGGGAGAGGATTACGTTGGAGCGCATGAACCAGGTATCAGCTGTACATTTAACAAGATTCAAAAAGCGCTCCTGCTCTGTGGGATTGTCTTTTCACAATGCCCTAGAATTTCTCCCTATCCAAAACATGATTCAAGAAACTAAGTGGGTATGTTGTGTGTACAGTTGTGAACACTGTCAGGGGATTTCTTATGCCCGGAGGAGGCAGTAGAGAAGAGGGAAAGTAGGCTACAGCACAGAACAGCGGTGTTTTTGGTTAAATGGTAAGTAGAAAGTACGGGATATTTTCAGAGGCTCCATTGGCAAACATAACACTCTCACCACACTTTCCTCTGGGTCTCATTATCAAATGGCATACACCATGCTCCAAATGTATTTGGACAGCAACATGTTTTTTGATGTCTTAGCTCTGCATTCCTTGGCGCAAGAAGAGTTTTAATTTTGTTTTCATCCATATCAAATGAACTTTTTTTAAAGGTACCGGTGCTTTTTGAACATTTTAAGCTGACAAATATTTAGACACGCTGTCGACAAAGTTATCATTTTTAGTATCTTGCTGGATATTATTCAAAGAATATTTTGAAGTCTTTATCCCAGATATATCATTGGACGCTTGATATTTTCTTGCTGCGTCTCTGGTAATACTCACTGGACTGCATATTCCTCAGCGGGCCTGTTTTTTTCATGAGGACATGTCAGACTGTGAAGAGATACACTTCTGTCTCCAACAGCTCCTCCAAAACGTGTAGTTAACAAGGCAGACGGATGTGAAAATTGTGCTAAAGGGGACTTTCTATTACCGTCTCATTCCACATCAACTCCTTGCCTGATTAAGCTCTTAATTACGGTGGTGCAGGGTGGAATACATGGTTGGCTAATTGTCTGAGAGTAAACAAGGGTGTTAGGTATCAAATCACATCTCAAATTATCAGCTTCCTGTTTCAAAGCTCCAGGATAGGAACAGTAGATGACTTTCTCGTCCTGTGGTAATCCATAGGAAATTAAGATGATGGGACTTCCATGGCGTCGTATAGCTTTGTAGTAGGGCCACCATGCTGTTGTTGTCGGGCTGATTTGAAATTCCATACCCCTGTTTCCATGTAGTCATTTATTCAGACATGTTTTTCCATGTTTACTGTTGCTGAATAATTTATGGTTGTGTACACTCCACAGCTCAATTCTCTCTGGGATACATTGAAATAGAGGCAGAGGGAAGTGTACCTAAAAATAAGATGACCACTTGGTTTAAGACAAAGAACGTTTTCTTTATTCTAACCAACTCTGAAAAGTGGGTTAATTTAGGAGGAAGACCAGCCTGTTTAGGATCAGGATAACTTTTCTGACATACTTTCCAGTGTCACTCACGCTTGGAAGAAAAATGGACGTGAAATACGATCACATGATGATATACACAGTACAGTCTTATTGACAGGTGTTTGAAGTATTGTTGTTGTGGTTTGTACCACAGAGACCATGAAATATCATGTCATCATATCATGTCACACAAACAGCAAACTTAGCCTTCACCTGCACTCAATATTCTTTTTTTTTAAATCTAGTTTTCTTTCTCAGTACTAAAACTAAATAAAATATTGCCTTGTCGTTTTAGCTACTTCTATACTGGCTCCTGAGGAAATACATATGAGATAGAAGACTTTATTTTTACATCTAAAAACATGAAAACAAACATGACCCAATTCCCCTTGTTGCACGAGAAGACTTCCAATATTGTGTTATATTGAAAATAATTTGCCATAGTCTAAACACACATTACATTATAGGAAAATGCCTATACACTATGTGCTCAAACATAACTTGGATTACTTTAATCTGACATAAATATAGTGTTAAAAATGTGAACTAAGTACAATAGCAGAACAAAAACAACAAATGCTACAAGCCCGAGGTTTCATCAAATAAAAGACTGTTTTACTCTGTTTGGAGACTTTTCGGTTGCGTTGTTTTAAAGAGACACAGATAGTTTATCTATTAAAATACAGTTTTAGAAGACACTCCCAATCCAAAACTCAGTTACTAGCTTTTTCTACAGCTTTCTACATCCACATCACATGGTCTTCATCAGAAGATAGATTATCCTCATGAAGTCCTAAAAAAGCCACTGAGCTCACATTTCCACAGATCCATGACACCTGACCAGGCTGAAGTGATAAGGTTACATGCACCAATATGCATACATACAAAAATACGTATGAAACATAGAAGTCTATTATATCCACTCCACAGCCTGTCAATATATCTTAATATTTTATACACTAGGGTTGAAAAGTCTGAGATCACTTTGAAGAATGGAAAGATAGACATGAGAGATAGATACCAAAACATGCAAATGAATGATGAAATGAAAATGTGATCGTTAGAATGAAGCGTAATGTATAAAATATAAGATGTTATTGGTTATCTCCACAAAACCTTTTAATGTTGCATCTTCAAATACAACACAGGAAGCTTTCTTGAATGTCAATTTTCGAAATGCATTTAAAAAAGTCCAAAGTAGTTTTTCCTCTGGCCTTTCATTTCTTCTCATCATTCGCATCCAGCAGATGAAGCTGTTTAGAAACGTGATTTATTGTTCAGAGATTCTGTTGAGCTCCTCATTGATCCACCTCTCGTATTTATCCTACACCATGAAATAACATTCCATTCACGCGCAGGGCTAAATCTAATCTGCTCAACAGTTAGAGATATGATTAGCAGTATGAGGAGCAGCCCTGTATTTTCACACCCAGTGTTCTAAAAGCATAAAGAGAATAACTAATAAAACCACTGCTTCCTAAATATTTCACTGTATGTACAAGATGATCTCTGCCTTCATCGAAATCCTCTGCATTCAAAACTTTTCAGAGATGATTCAATGTCACATTCTTCCATCTGAAATGCATGAGAGAGAGAGAGAGAGAGAGAGAGCGAGAGAGAAGGAGGAATGCCACTGTGTGTCAACATTTGATGTGTGATCTGGCCATATCCCTGAGCTCTGCACACCAACCATCCCTCCTATACGGATCTCTTGGCTGTCAAAGGAGAAATTAATTCATTACCGTGCGACAGTTTGAGCGGCACTTTGTTTTTTGTTTTTTTCTGAAAGTACACACACAGATGCATGCACAGAGTAATTTTGCGTGCACTTTGAAAACTTTTTGGCTCCTCTCCTCTGCCTTCACGAGCCTTTTGAAAAGCTACAACTCTGCTCGGTGACAAGTTCGCAGACGGAGACGCAGGTGCTGCTGCCCGTTTTTATGTGGTTTCCAAACAACCTTGGCTTGCCAATGGTGCCACATAAAAACGTTGAGGGAGCCATCACTCTCCCAGCGCTTTGATGGATGGAAAGATAGATGGGCTGACAGATGACTACATAGGTAGTGCCGATAAGATCAGTGTCATTTTATGCGCTGGGGAGATGAGACAGAGAGAAGGAGTAGTTCGGCAGAGGGCTTCATCATAAATATTACTAATTCATTTCCCTGTGAGACTGTAACAGAGAGAGTGTGAATGGGAGGAGATACAATGAGAAAAAGAGGGGGTGAGTGTAAGGGAATATACATCTTCCTGTGTGTGTCTTTTGTACTTGTGTGTATTTGTTTTTTCCAAAGAGAAAAGGAGTCACTAAAAGAGAAGTGTGATAAAGTTGTCAGAGGAGGAAGACAAAGTGAAATCAGCAAAGAGGGAGTGGGTGAGATGGAGAGACGGAGAGGACAAGGGGACGAGTGTACCAGGAAGGGAGCAGAGGAGTGAATAAAATAAAGGGAGTCGGGGAAGGATAATCAAGGTATTATGTCCTTTAGTGTGACAAAGAGGTGTGCACACAACAAAGAAGGATGAGTGGGTGAGCTAGAGGAGTCCTCACACACTGCCATAATGGTGTAACCTTGTGTGTGTTTGTGGCTAGAGCTTATTCATCCCTGGGAATCTGCCTATATGTTTTTGTTTTTTTACACACATGCACACACATTTGGGTTGCACACACACACACTTGAGCACACTTAAATGTTCTGTCAGAGGTGAGGAGACAGGCAGAAAGGGAGGTGACGGACTTTGTAATCTACTGTCAGCCCCAGAGAAATACACACATGCGCACACATAAACACACACACACACACACTCCTGACTCCCACTCTCTCAGTGTGTGCACTTCACACACCCGGTACCCTCCTGTCCCTTATCACACTCTCTTCCATCTGTTCCTGTTTTAAAAACACCTCAGTGGACAATCATTTTTAATCAGTGTGGCAGAAAGTGTCTGTGCTGAGGAGTCCCACTTGTCAAAGCATCCACTCTCACAGCCCCACTAATAAACCACTGTATCTATAGTTAATGAACAGTTGTGTTCACTGCCAGCCAGTCATTTCTATTCCTGGGGTTAATATTGCCCATTGAAGTTTCTTCAGATACCATGTTTTAATAATGGATCAAGCCGCCCTCTTTCTGTTGTCATAGTTGTTTCTGCAGAACAATGGTACACTTACACAACACATATGTAGACCAAACCGCCATCAGTGCTGGCATCAGCCTACATCATGTTCAGTTATATCCTCTTTACCAGATGCATCAAACTCAATAACATCCACTGCGTATTGAAAATAGCTTGTGTCCTCTTCAATAGGGCATCGATAATGAATTTAGTTAAATGGCATGACTAATGTGCATTTGTGGACTTGTAATGGGCTCATCAGAGTTAAAGGACGCGGCGCGTGGGCCAATCTGGTCCAGCGTGGTTGCCCACGTCCTGTCGTCCTGTCCAATGATCGCCACCCACACGCCGACGTCTCCCATTGTTTGGACTGGCACGATAAAGACGTGATGCCGACACTCTTTAGAATGCATGAAAGCGAGTCCTAGGGGCAAGTTCACTAAAGCGTGAAGGAGGGAGGAGGGAGACATCAGGATGAAGGGATGGGGATGTGTGTGGGTGTGGGGGGGGCACAAAGGAGAGAAGTAAAGCTAATGGCTTTATGGCGACAGTGATAATCAGGCTAGCTGAAAATCACTTCATCTCACACAGAGCTGAGAGGATGTGGGGAGATGCAATGAAGCAGGTTTTCCATGTTGTTTCATGACAATGATGCAGATGTGTGTGTTAGTGTGTGTTAGATCATGTATGCACACATATGCCTGAACATGCACTATATGCTTTAAGATGAAAGGGGACGTTTGGGGCTGGCATATGATTTATTATTGACAGCTGAGGGTGATTCTGTATGTCTGAGGACCTCCTTTGAGACTGGGAGCACACACACACCACACACACACTTCCACCCCAACACACAGAGTCTCTCGCATACAGTGCATATGACAAATGTGTATCTGCAGCCAGCCCAAGAGCGGGAGATAGCGCTGAGGCATGAAAAGCCTTTCCTGAAATGGCTCCCTCATATCACAACGCACAATTAGGCCTGCTATAGCACTGCCGTTGCCCTGGAGTCAGTGGTGGCACAGTATAGACCTCTGCTTGGTTTCTCCAGGCTTTCATTCTATGTATGAATGCTGCTGCAGCCCACTAATTCTATTGTGAATTTGTGTGTGTGTGTCCGTGTGTGTGTGTGTGTGTCTCATGTGTCCAGTGTGTGCATGAATGTTGAAGTAGAGGGTCATTCAGCCTTGTGGGCAGTGGCTTTGTTCTCCCCTCTCTCTTGCTCTCCCTTGCACATATACATGCACAAGCAAATGAGGCTTTACGCTGACATTAGGGCCAGAGCAAATTGGCTGGTCCTGTGAGGGATCTGCGGGCAGCGCTTCCCCCTGGTGAGCTTTTCTTCCACAATCCTGTGCAGCAGAAAGAGCCTGTGAGGGGAGATTCATCGTGCGGTAATCGCCCTATACAACACGAGCTTTCCAATAGACCTACATGCAGGCAATCCAGTCTTATGGAAGCCCAAGAGGGTCTTAAATTCTCCACACTCAAGAGCATTTTCCTTCTCATAAGTTTCCCTGCCGCCACAAAAAAAAACAGGGAAATTTAAAACTTCATTAAATTGCCAAATCGAGGCTATTTCTGTCCCCTGTTCCTTTTTCTTCTCCTGGCACATGGGCTCGGGCCTCGGAGGAAATTAGGTGAATCCATCACACTTCCCCGGCGATGCCCGGGCCCTCTCCTTTCGCAGAACATACAGGAAAGGCAGGGAGACAGGGCGCGAAGAGACTGTCTTGACAATTTTTTATTTTTTGTGTGTTAACTTTTTCATCTGACCTGGCAGTGTGCCCCTTCACGCAGAATAATAGAAGCTAAAGCCATTCTCCTTTTGCCAAGCCATCACTGAGCCATAGAGAGCCAAGGAAGAGGAGGCGATTTCCATGTTAATGGGAACCTTCCTGCCGGTGTCTAAACCTTTCTCTCCCTCTCTTTCCCTCTCTCTCTGCCGCCTCTGCTTCCTGTCGTCTTTGTGCTTACCTACCTGTACCTGCTGTCGAGCCCAAGTACTCAATCCCTCGGCTGTTGTCTTGCAACGTTACCTTTCACCTCTCAGCCTCTGTTTACTTCTCCTCTCCTCCTCCTCTCCTTTCTCTCGCTCCCTTTCTCTCTGTCGAGCTTGATGAATGGAGTCGCTGGACTGTGAGCGGCACATCCTCAACGGGGTGTGGTGGGCCGTTCCTAGCTGTCTCACATCACCGTGTGTTTGGGCGCCTTTTTTTCTGCCTGCCTCGTGTTGGTGTGCACGAGCTCAAATCCCATCTCATACAAAGCTCATCAGAATGGGATCCTTGGAAAGAAGTTAGACAGAGACAAACGCTTTCTGCGAGTCTTTTAAAATCCTTTATACTGCGCTGCTGAGGAGCTACTCTGATGTGCACTCGGCTGAACATGTACAATCCCCACCTAAACCTCTGAGGATCCCTGAGCAGCCAAGTGAACATGCTCCCCGAGGTCTTTGCCATGTTCTCTTGCCTTCTTCACACTCTTGACCCTCCTCTCCCTGGGCTCCGCAGAAACACAGCTGGAAGCGGGCCAACACGTCATCTCCCTGCAGATATTCTAAGCAGCTCCATAGACTATATGGTCTCTGTCAGAAAAGCAGCGGTGGGTAAACTACTGTGCCGCGGGGATGCAAAATGAATCGCCTCAGCCTCTCACTCTCATATCTTAAAGGCTGGCACGACCAAATGGAGTGCTCCCACTGAACTTAACAGAATTCTTATAAATCACAGAGAAAAGCCTTCCTCTGTTGGGAGAGCAGACGATCACTCTGTGCGGCGAGCAGGTACAAAGTAAAGTTTTTGTGGGGGGTACAGGGAGACAGATATGGTGCTAAGATGAGCTCTGCAGGAAGCCACAGATTCCCTTGCGGGGGGCTTGTGGTTTCCAGCTGTTTTAATGGCTTATTAATAAGCAGGAGGGGCGCATTGTTTGAAGTGGATGAACAAAACTGTCAGGATTGGGAGTGAGGAATTGATGAGGAAAGATGGGAAATGGCAAGAGAAAGCAGACAGAAGGCGTGTCCTGAACTTAACCTTGTGACGCTCGGAGGAGAAAACAAACTGTTATTACAGCTCCAAACTATTTATTGTTGCACAGACTTGAAGCCAGGGGGTGGGGTGGGGGGGGCATCCACACTCCGGGTTTCAAATAAATATGTCTGTCTGTATTTTTTCCAGTAAGCGGTGTTTTTCTCTCCACCCAACACTGTGGAAGCGGTGCACCTGCACTGTCATTGTTTTTCCAGGGCTGTGTGAAGGCTCCCGTGTGGTGTAGCATGGTGTAACTGCTGCACTTGTAATTATGGGTTCAGCTCTCACCAGGCTTGTTTTTTTCTGCACGATTGCAGAGCAACGCTGCTTTGCATAAAACACACTAAACGCCAAGAGGAGGCCAGTTTCCAAAAGTAATCTGTTACATTTAAACTGCTTAAGATATATTTATCTATATTAATGCAAATGATGTATTTATTTTGCTTACAGTCCGTAGATTTATATTCATAGTGTTATCAACATCTGCACACATTATCAGCTGTAATTTTCAGATGTGAAAAATTATTAGAACTGCAATAAACCACCAGTTTGACTTCCCTCCCCTGAGTAGTGCTATAACCAGTTATCATCCAGTCTCATTGGACTTATCTCTGGACCCATCACTGTAACTGCAACGCATTGCAGCCACTAATTTATTAAGATCAGATTGTGTTATCTCAATCATCATTTTACAGTCATAAATCTCATTTTCTCTTCTCTTCTCTTCTCTTCTCTTCTCTTCTCTTCTCTCTCTTCTCTTCTCTTCTCTTCTCTTCTCTTCTCTTCTCTTCTCTTCTCTTCCTTCCCTTCCCTTCCCTCCCTTCCCTCCTCTCCTCTCCTCTCCTCTCCTCTCCTCTCCTCTCCTCTCCTCTCCTCTCCTCTCCTCTCCTCTCCTCCTCTCCTCTCCTCTCCTGCATTTCCCAAAGTAGGCAAATAATGACTGAGGAATGAATCTCAGTGTAGTAAGTAGGAGGAAACAATGTTCTGTTCAGACCTTGTACTACAGTTGTTCCACAATAGTCAAAAGACATTTCTTGAAACCTTCTATGCAAAACTCAACACTCTCTCTCTCTCTCTCTCTCTCTCTCTCTCTAACACACACACACTGCTCTGTTCTCTGCTGACCCTCAATGTCATTCCATAAACAAGATCATGGCCTAATACAGTTGCCCAAATTTCATCTGAAATTACTGTTCTTGCTCTCCATCGTCCTCTTCTTCCTCCTCCACCTCTCAGGTCATGTCACTCCATTATTTTTGTCAAACTTCTCCCCTCATGAGCCGCAGCTCCCTGAGCTGGTTTATATTGGTGTCATCACATCATCAGCAAAAAGTGTGAACAATTTTGAGTTGTTGTGTTTAAGCTGTGACACCTGTGCTGTAATTGGCTTTGACTGCTGCCTGTGTTTACCATTATGCATCCTAAATGCATCACAATCCACAGTGTGTTTTAGTGAATAAAAATGTGTTTAGAGTTTTGCAAAAAGGTGAGACGAGCTCTGCGTTTGGTGTCTAACAGGAAAGTCTTTGTGCTTTTTCAGAAGCAGTGATTGATTCAATAAATGGGTTAAAGCCACCGAGGATTAGGTTCAGACAAGTTGTCACCTCTGAGCTCAGTGTGAAATACCTGAGACACACAGAGGAGGCATTTGAGACCTGACGACTCAGACCACATGCGGAGGTGGTGTGGACCACATGTGGCCACACTGTTGCAAACATGTCCTGGTCCACAGTCTAATCCCAACACAGTTTCTTCATTTTATCATCTCAAATGGATTGAGCTTAAGTGTAGAGTCCTGCACAGTCCATTGTTTGACATGCACTTATGTGGTGATCTAGAGAGAGATTCAATCATAATGTGGAGACGCATTTAAAAGGTGTGAACCGTCGTGCCTTGAGCTGGTCCTACCTGTGATTGTTCAATGAAGACGCAGGTTAATGGCAGGTGTGAACTGGGCGAAAGGCAGGGCTGTGTGACTCTGTGACCATGCTTGGCTGTCAGAAGCTGCCAGGATGTGACCTTTATGCTGATCCGAGCACATTCTGTGGGAGGACTCACGACGAAAAAACGCCACCATCACACTTTGTGCGGCAAGACTGTAAAAGGGTGACATCCCGCTCTGTCTAGGAAGCAGCCCCCTCCTCTCCTCGCTGAAAGTGAAGCTCATAAATACGAGTAGTTCTGAGGCGCTTAATAAATATTGGCCCTGATTACATTTCCCAAACCCACTGGCATTACATAATGTATGTAATCAGTGTGCATCACTACACACAAACAAGCCTGCAAAAATATCCAATTTAGGTCCTGTTGAATTGTTTCCTGGTTCTGTTTTCCTGATTCTCCCTCTGTAGAAGAACTCGCTCACATTGTTGTCACAAATTGATGGTTTATTCTGTCTCGAGGGGAAGCGTTTCTCATCTCAGAAAATCCATGTCCAGTCTCCAGCCCCGTGCCTCCAGGCTGACGAGCGACACCTTGTGTTAATTAAACCCGACCTCTGGATTTTCCTGCTCTGCAACAGCACTTTTTTTTTCTTTCCTCTTTTGGGTGGGGGGTTAGAGGGAGGGGGTGAGTGTTTGATTCCTGAAATGGTTTGACTAATCGCATCTGGCTCTAATGCTCGGTTGCGGTTGCAGAAAGAGTAATAATGATTATGGTGATAACCTAAACAATTAGGTAACAGGCAATAATTTCCAATAATTGTTATTCCCTAATTAAGTTTCACATCTTCAGAGCCCAAATAAGTGATGGAGGAAATGAAATGAAAAGAGAAACTAATTATAATGGAGGTGGCTAATACCAGCATGCTTTTATCCCTTTATTTTCTTTATCCCTCTGTTTTTTCTTGCTCTGTATTAATATTTCATCTAAAGTTCAGTGCTTTCTGCTTCAATAGACAGTAAAATCACTGCTGGAGACATTGCTCTCAGTCACATCTCTCTCTCTCTCTGTCTTTTGCTCCCTCTCACTGCTCTCCTTCATTTCCTCTCAGCCCTGAGTCACATTTCTCCCGTTTTCCTCTTTTCCCTGGGCTGAGTTCCTGCTGCACGCTTCTCCGTCTCTCTCCTCTCTCACAATATCTCGCAGGTGAAAGTGAATGTCAGTGGAGAGTCTTAACTGGTTTGATCCAGCCACCAAACTCTGCTTTCCCTTCACATCAGTCAGTCATTCAGCCAACCAGCCAGCCAACCAGCCAGCCAACCAGCCAGCCAACCAGCCACCTGCCACTTTGTCATTTTAGCATTTTGCCAGTGTGCTCTGGAGTCAGTCAAAGTAAAGCTTTTTAGCCACTTGATATCCCAGCCTTGACTGGAGCGGGAACCTGCATTCTCTTCTTAACCTTGCAGCTGGATCTCTTTTAAAAAGAATATACACTTTGTGACCTCAAAAAAACTGATTTCAATGGAGCTGCTGCAGGAAGCTTCATTATATAACTTACACATACATGACTGTTTTGCTTCATCCTGAGAGGAAGCGGCGTTAAGTCAAGGTTGGTATGGACGGTGGATTCCACATTTTTTTTAGCACTTTTTTTTTGCACTTAGGTACCTGGACGCGCCCACGTCTGCAGGCAAGTGCAGGCATCCACGTACTAATGGACTAATGGACACACACATACAATTCAGGCACACCCTGCCTTTCCCTCCTACTCCATGTGGCATTAGTGCGGAGCTCAGTAATGGCTAATGGCCTACCTCTCTGCATGGCAAGTTAAACAGCAGCATGCAGTGTTGTGTACTGCTTACCCCGGAGCCTGTGAAGGAAAAAACCTACACCGTTTCATTATTAACCTCATTAGTAGCGAGATAGAGGGCGTCACTTTCACTTCCACTCTCGCTGCGTGCAGTCTCGTTTAACTCTGTAGTGGCTCAGGAGAAATAAAACACTTTTTGCCTCGATAGCAGCACTGTTTTCATCTCTCCATCCTGTCCTCAGCTTGTACTGACTCTCTGTCTCTAACACTCATCATGTTGCTTAAATCATCCTCTCCCTGCCTTGATCCTCCCTTCCGTCTCTTTCTGGCCTTTTCCGTTAAGCCCTCTCGAGTACGAGTGCCTGCGTGATGGACTCCCCCTTAAACGGATGCAGATTTTATTCAGGCTATTTTCAAAACCAGTGCGTGCGCTTTAGCCAGCTAGACATTTTTTTAATGACTCCCCTAACTCGATGCCTTCCACCACCACCACCACCACCACCACCGGCATCACAAGAAACACGCCGCCTCTGCTTCAGATAAGATGTGGCGGCATCACATGCTCTTATTTTCTAATTTTTCCGCTCCCTCTCTCCTCCTCTCCTTTCCTAGTTCCCACTTCTACGACAGTCTGCACTTGGTTTTCAAAAAGTGGTTCCCTGCTGTTTTTTTTCACCCTTTGTGTTTCTCTCTTCCCACCTTTTCTGTCCCTCTTGTGTTACATCTTGCGTTTCACATTTGAAACTGTCCTTTTACAGTCGCCCCCTCAGTTGTTAGATCACCTCCCCCTCCCTCCATCCCGCAGTTTCTCAGTTCAAGTCCGTCTTCTTTTCTCCACTTTTTAAACCTGTATTAAACTACACCCTCTCCAATTAACACTCACCACCTGCCTTTTCACTTCATTTCCAACTAATCCCCCTGCCAATGTTCATGCGATCGCCCCGGTCCCCAGCCAATTGTTAAATCCCTTATTGAACTCGGTTTGACAACAGTCAGGGGAGTCGGAACAGGCTGATGTGGACAAGGTGAAAAAAGACAGATGAAGAGAGTGTCTTCTTGTCTGTGAAGTAGTGTCCAAATACAGCACAGGAGAGCTTTCGATCTCCTTTTTCCGGCACAATTATGGCCAGCTCAGTGGGGAGCACCTATATTAGCCGGATGTGAAGCATTGGACCAATGCACCCATGCTGTTTCCTCACAGCCTGCTAATGGCTTTACCTGTGCGAACAAAGGCAGAGGACAGATCCCAACCTGTCTATTTTTGTCCTACGTGTGATTTTATCAGGGACCTGAGCTGCTTTTTGAGCTTCTTTATGCGCTGAATGAGCTGGGACTCCCTCCCTGCCACTCACCATTTCACTATCCTCTTTCCCATCCTCCTTTGCTTGATCCCTCCTCTTTTTATATTTCCCCCCAAGTCCATCACAGGTGGAAATGATGTACGACTTGTGTTGCCAGCTGCTCTCCTGAGTGAGCAGAAAGCTGATAATGACTAGGTCTAGCCTACTCCGCCAGCATCACACCCCCATTGTCACTCTACTTGTGAGTGCTCCTTGTGTGTGTGTGTGTGTGTGTGTGAGAGAGAGAGAGAGAGAGAGAGAAGAGGCTCAAGCATTTCACTCTTCCAGCGCGCATGTGTGTGAAAACCCGTGTCTGGTGGCGTATGTTTGTGTTGTCCCGCTTCACCATACAATAGCACGGATCAATACAAACCGTCTCTGACTTGTAAATAACTTTCCTAATTTGCTGTCTCATTAGCAACGGGCCTGTTTATGTTTGAGTCGTCCTCATCTCAGCCTTCTGGTGCTATGTCAGCCCCAGATGGTAGGCATGGTAGTCACACCGCATAAACTGGCATTTAGCATTGACAGCACACGCTGTCCCTTTCTGTGGCAGACCCCTGCAGGGCCATGTGGGTGCTGGCACACTCTGTCAGCGGCAGAATATATTTACTTTAAGGATTGTTATGTCACATTTCCCTGTGTTTTATCATGTCACATGAACCCAGTTTATTCTTACTGCAGTTAATAGAACAAACCCGAAAGCTGTTGGGATTGTTGAGGATGTTCTTCCTAAACCAGGGGGCATTATTGTGCTGCTATAACAATAGTAGTTTCCACATGATCTGCAGGGATTTGCCCCCATTCAGGCACAAGAGCATTAGTGATGTCAGGCACTGATAGTTTTTGATAAAGCCTGGCTCACAGTCAGAGCTTTAATTCATCCCAAAGGTGTTGGATGGGGTTGAGGTCACAGCTCTGCACAGGCCAGTAAAGTTCTTCTGCACCAAACTGGGAAATCCATTTCTTCACACATCAAGGGCAGTGTCATGTTAAAGCACAAAATGGCCTCCATCTAAGTGTGGCCACAAAGTCAGAAGGACACTGCGGTCCAACAGTATCACTGCACGTTTTTTGCACAGACATTTTCCTTCATTGCAACAAGGGGCCACAAGTATTCAGCCATACACTGAAGTATACTGTGGTATGATTGTAATTTTATTAGAGTTAGGTTTATATATGTTCTGTCAATTATACTGTAGAGATAACAGAGTGAGGGGTGAGCTCTCCAACATGTCCCATCCTGTGCTTCCAGTCACTGTTGTCAATTTTAAACCAAGACCATGATCTCTCCCTGACCTCAGCCAAGTGACAGGGGAGCCTAAACACACCTTTGAATAACATCATGGCTCAGTAGAGAGTGGACAGATAAAACGTGACTTTAGCATCAGTGTGCAACATAATTTCTCTGAGGTACATGAAAATGTATCTTTTACAGGTTTTAAAGGATTTTCTCTTCATCATGCTGATCAAGGATGAGGAATAGCATTTGGTGTTTGTTATCGCTCACAGGAGCTTATCCATTTTCCAACATAAGAACTGAGAAAAATAAAAAGCTTTTATTGTTACTGCTCTGTGCAGAATACAATGAAATTAGCAGCTGCTGCTACTCCTGCTTGGTGTTAAAAACAATTTAAAGACACACATTAACATTTAGTGATTATTAGACATAGACGCAGTCTTTCACTGTGGAAAATAGCTGAGCTGTGATTGACTTGTAGCACCTGCCAGAGGGCAACAGGTCAAACAAGAGGTGGTCTGGGTGCAGACAGTCCTCAGGCTGTGGAAAGGTGTTGACGAAGTCAACCAAGAGGTCAGGAATCCCATAGTGTTTGTCACTGGAGAGAATATATAATTATGCAGTGAGGGAAACCAGCTATATTCACAGTGGAGGTTTGCAGAGAGAGTGATGAATAAAGAGAAACATGTTCCTCTTTATGAATAACACTGCTGGAGTTCATTCAATGTGAAACTCTGAAGTCCTTTTAGAAGGCAGGACTCACACACTGAACCTTCAAGTGATCTTAAATCACTTGATCCTGTGTTTTTCTCTTTTCAATCCATTAGTATATAAGTTGAAACCAGCCATTCCATCCTGTACATTACACTTCCTAGATGGAGGGACACACTCCTCATCTAGTGGAGCACCTGAGTAAATTGCAGTAGAGGATGAGATGGAGGAGAAGGAGGAGGAGGTAGCAGTTATTCACCAGGAGGTAAATGAAGTCAAGTAAAAAAAAAAAAAGAAGTGGGTAAAGAGCAGCCTGGAGAGCAGCATATGGTGATGGGGCTAATTCACAGCCCTTTAGAGCCATAAGGCCAGCAGTGAGCTCAACACACGCAGTTACTGCTGAGGGAAATGCTGCGGCACACGCACTCAGCGAACCTCTTATTTAACTATGAAAAACAAATCTCATCTGAATGTCAGTGATGAATTTGTGTCATTTGTGCTGTCGTGTAATCTTCGCCGAGGATCAGTTGGCAAGAAATCTCAACCATTACACCGGCAGTCACGGACAGGAAGCAGCTAATAAACAGATAATAAGGAGAATTTCCTCTCCAGTCAGTAAAACAGCAATTAATAAACGCCACTCAGGTAGACACACAGATCAGAGCTCGGAAATGATTCGATTAGAAAAGGCAGCTTGAAAAATATACAACTGTTTGATTCACTGCAGTTTTTCTTCTCATCTCTTCCAATCCATTTCAGCAGCTCTGTTTTTTAGAGTGATCCATGCAAATATTACCACAGCAATAACATGTCGACTGTCTGTTTGTCATCTGGGGGAAGGGCTGGAGTTACAGTGTTTTCTCCTGCCATTTCTTTCTTTTTTTTCTCTAATTCTTGATGGATGGTTACATTTCTGTCATCTGATCATGTTCAGTTTGAAACCACCACCAGGCTCCCAGATGGATGTCTTCATTGTGAGGACCATGCCTTCAGTACTGTGTCCATGTTCTCGAAAGACAGCATCAGTAACTGGGAGTGACTTCCAGGCAAAATGCAAATCAAAGGAACAATTGGAGAAAAACAGCCATCATAAGTATAATTTGTTCTTCGCCATTTTCTGACTAATTAACAGTCGACATCAACACATTTAAATCAGCTGTTTTATCACTGTATGTGATATTCTAAGAAATTCCACCTTGTGATGTTGACCTTTACCCTCTATGATTCACAGCTACTTCATTCTAAATTAAATGAAATTTTGATCTGACAGAGAAAGTGTCCTCCTTGTCCTCGTTAGATAAAGTAGATATTTGAAGAGGCTATTTGTTAGCTTGTGCTACATAGCCTTACATTCGCATGTACAGCTGTTAACTTACCAGTCATTGTGAGTTCAGCATCAAACTTCATTCTTTTACTCACCAACAGCTCTATCCAGTGGTGGAAAACAACACCAGTGTTAACTCTTTGTTTCTGTTACATCTTTCCCTCTGAAGTTAGCATGCTAACCGTCTAGGCCAAAGCTGTGTCTTCACCTTCTGACAGCAACTCACTGTAGCCTCCAGTCTGCCCTGACCAACATCTGCTTATCTGTAATAATGACAACAATGGCTGAAGCTTTTATCAAACCACTGCCACCACCTTTTCATGCTCAAGACACTATTTTTGGTAGCAGAGAAAATGCACAAATAGCCTCTTTAACCTCCTATGGCATCGTCAATCCTGCGGCTCAACATGAAACCATTGTGTGCTGAATTCACAGGCCTGTACTAAAGTGGAGCTACGGAGTCTACACGTGTAGCTGTTGTGGCTACCTTCGTTTTTCACTGCCTGTTCCTTCTTCATCCCAGAGTTTGGCAGTCATCCTTGACAGCCCCTCGACTCTGGAGCTCACTTAACCATGACATCCATAATATCCGCCTCAAAACACACCTTTTCAAACCTGTCTCTTTTGTTTAACTTCAACACAACCATCCAAGGCATTCATATTCATTTTCTACAATTAAATTCATTCAAATTTATTTAGCATTTTATGCCTTGATCTTGCTATTCTATTCTTTTCCCTGTGCAGTGTAATGTGTCCTTGAGTGCCTATAAATAAAATGTTATTATTATTAAGTCCTGGTCTACACTGTACCTGGTATTAGCATTACAGAGATGCCATGCAGAGACCTGTGGTTGGGCAGCGCTGTGTTTGTTCTCATATCCAGTAACTCACACATAACAAAAACATCCTCTGCTCCCCAATGTCACCGCTCTCTATCACACTGAATGAAAATAGCTTTAACTCCACTTCTATAAGGTCGTGTGCAGCCGGCCGTTACCCTATAGTTAATGAAAGAATGTAAACATATCTACCCTGGAGATGATCCAATCTGATCAGGTGAGATACATCCATCCAGTGCAGCGGTTGCTGTGATGTGATCAGCCGAAATATGACACTAGGATATAAATCAAAACCCACACTATATATTTAATGTGTTAACCTGTTACATCAAGCATGAATGCAGCTGTAGAGAAGAAGTCAGGGCGAGTGTATGTGTGTACAAAGGATCTGACTTTGATCCAGAGAATCCTGTTTGCGCCCGGTCTCCTACAGTCAACACTGGTTTCTTTTAACTGTGACATCAATCATCTCCTGACCTTGTGTGGAAGTTTGATCAGGGCTGCAGCTACTCTACCACAGAGAATCCCCCCGTCCTGCCTCCTGTTGAACCTACAGTGGGTTTGATGTCAGTCTGTTAAGGCCTGTAAAGATTTTTTTTTTTTCAGTGGAGTTTCAAGTCAAGAGTCTAGATTAAGATCAGGTGACTTGGACTCGTGACCTCAGGGGCAGCTGTGGCTCAGGTTGGTTTGATTCCTGGCTCTTGCTATTTGCATGTTGAAGAGTACATGGGCAAGATACTGAACCTCACATTGTTCCTGATGTAAATGCCCCTGAATGAATGTGAATGTGTTTGTGAATGGGTGAATGTGGCTGTGATAATGTAAAGTGCTGTGAGTGGTCTGTAAGGCTGGAAAGGCACTTAACTGAAACCCTATCATGGGAACTGAAGTCTAGAAAACCAGAGAAAAAAAAAGAGAATAATTTCTGAAACAGTCAGACATGTTATTCAGGCACTGAAGAAGATGTTGTCTTGCCTAACAGGAGAGTCAGGTCACACCATCCAGTGGGTCATATTTGGAAGCAGTGGTAACAGACTGTTGCTGTTGGAGGGAGAACCCCCTGTGTTTTTTAAAATTGTGATATTAGTAATTGTCAGCAGGGAGGCCCACACCAGAGATTTGACATCAACAGACTTAAAAAGACAACAATCAAACACACTGACTGATAACTTTGGCTGCCGACGCCACTTTGATGTCTGAACTGTAATACTGATCCACAAAGCGAAATAACCTCGCATTTTTGTCTCGCTCTGATGTTGTCAGATTTTACAGGAATTCATCTGACTGTGTGTTGGCCCAGATACTGTCTGGTTGAAGTGCTGGCTATCTTTTATTCTGTCAACCCAGTGTGTTTGTGCGATGTCGTTCTCTCTCTCACGTTTACAGGTCTATCTGATTCCCTTAGCTTTAGCCGAGCAGATAACAGCTCTGTTTGAATGAGCCTGTCTGTTCTGTGTGGGAGCCAAACAGTGATATCTTGCTTTTCCCCTCCTCGCTCAATTTCTATCTTTCCCCCCATACTTAGTCTTGTCAGTGCTGCTGATGGACGCTGTGTGTGTGTGTGTGTTCGGCTGAAATAAAGCGTTGGCTGGATATTTGATTGTACGTGTGTGTGATTTCATGCAGTAATGTGGGTCCACTGATGTCGTGTCTGGCCGTGTATATTTTCACCAGGCTGAGCATCAGGTGAATTATAAGAGAAAAAGTGCTCTGTGTCTGTGAAATACAAACTGCTCATCCAGGAAAAAGGGAGTCATAATGTGCCTCTTTAATGGCAGCAGCAGTAAAAGGAAAAGCAGCATGTTTAAACATGATGGCAGTACACATGAAAGAGCCTGTTATCTTGATTAATACTTGTTAGAAGGAGGAAGGAGCACACGACTCGGACTGAAAAGGTGTGAGGTGTGTTGAGTAGTTAGCTCACGTCATCCAGTTTGAGTGTTTTGAGGGAGCTGCTTGTCCTCCAGTAATCTTTGCTTTTCCTCTATCTCCCACTCCTTCTGTTTTTTAATCCATGCCTCTCTTTAATTTAGCTACTTTTTAAAATGGCAGGTTTTCTGGCCATATTTTACCTGACTTTTAATAATATCCCAGTGCCGCGCGCTCAAACACACACTCTGCCTTTCTCTTCTTTAATCTCCCTCCTTCATCCCCTCAGTTGTGTTAAATGAAACAGTGCCTTATCAGAATGCAATATTGTAAATATTGGTTCAGTGCAGGTGGAGAAAAGCAATCTGAAAACAGTTCAAAAGACAGAATGAAATGTTTAACTAACAGATGAAGTGTATCAGCTCTAATGAGCGATGGAGACCGTTCCCCTAACATGTGCCATCATGTGTCTCTCCCAGGCATGTGGTCCTTCTCTGTCTCCGAGCTGGCCATCCCGGGCGCCGAGATAGGGCGCATTTCAGCCAGCGACGCCGACCTCGGCGAGAACGCCAAGCTGGAATATACCATCCTGGAGGGGGAGACCGGGGACACGTTCAACATCACCGGAGTGAACCAAGAGGCTGTCATCACGCTTAACAAGGTGAGAGGGGGAGGATGACAGAGACGGAGGGACGGAGAGGTGGAGGGAGGGGCAGGACAGGGAGGAGGAGGATGAGGGAAGGGTCGTTCGGATGTCAGGAGCGGTAATGCCAGGGGAGGGAAGAGGACAGATGAGGGAGGGGTGAGAGAGCATGAATAGGAAGGGGTTGCTTTGGGGGGATAAAGGGCCAGAAGAGCAGGACAGAGGAGGATGGAGAGAGAGGACAGGTGAAGTGTGGAGGTTTTTTACAGAGTTGTTTTGTTTTGTCAAGCAAAGCTATCAACATGCAACCTAAGCCCATTAACCTGGAATTACCTGCATACACAAAGAGGCTATACAAGCCTATAAGACTGAAACATGACTCATCTCTCAGCAGCCTTTATAGTGGTGATCTGTATTCATGTTACCTTTTCTCCTCATTCGACTCCCATCAGAAAAGTGTTTTTATGAGCTTCTAACAACAGAATTTCCTGCTTGGTACCGCCTCTATAAACAAGCCTCTTTTTATCAATATTTCCATCTGTTTGCTGCAAACATAATGAAACATCCATTCGAAAAGCCAATCAAAGCATGACACATCCAAATGCAAATGTTTGTTGCGGCTGAGTTGAGTCTAATTTGCAACAAAACTGTTTTGACCACTGTTGAGGTGTTTTGACTGCTGCCTTTCAGCCAAGATTTTCTGTGCAGAGCATTTGCATGTACAGAGGGATCAAATAGACTGTGCCTTTCCATTCTGAGTTCACTTGGCTAATAGTTCCCTTTAGTGTAATTCTAGATGATTTCAATTTCAAACAGCCATCCCCTAAGCAGCCTGTCATCATGAATAACCACATTCTTGTGAAGACGTGTGTGCATGGTGGGAGCGATGAGTGCTGACACCCGCTAATCACCATGGTGACTTGTTAAAGTACATGCATGTCTGTCTCAGGAGGAGGACACGGGCCTTGGCACTCGCATGTAATGCAGGTTTAATGGGGACACATGTCCCGTGTGTGTGAGAGAGCTGGAGGGGGGGGGGGGGCAGCATGACTGAGTTATAATGCTTTCATTTCAAAGGAGCCCTTCAGACAGTTCAATAAGGACACACGTGTCTCCTGTGATGCTGTCAGCTATTTCTCTGATATATGGGATGTCAGTCATTAACGATGTGTGCTCATGTGCTAGTAGTTTTGTATGCTGTGATAAACACTACACAGGTGGACACATACATACATACAGTATGCAGTGACATGTTTTATAATCAGGTTGATGTATTAGCCCTAATTTGAAAATAAGTCCAGTGATGTTTTATAGTTTTTTTTATTGGCAACAACATCCATTAAAAGACCAACACAATAACTCCTCGTGTTTATCCAAGGCCTGGTACATGCATATCTTATTCTGTCTATTCCAATTCAGATTCAGATTCAGCTTTATTCGTCCTTTGCAAGAAACTTCTTTTCACCAGCCCGTACAAACACACATCCTCAAGATACAAACATAGAGTATACACGTACACACATTATAAAGCACGTCACATCACCCACATGTAACAATAAGACATATAACAATGACACAAACAGCGTGACACACTCCTTCATTACAATGAAAAATGTTCTCTGTAAAGTCTGTCTAATATTTTTCTGAAGAACCATATTTGTCTTATAAGTAAAAACTCATACAGTTTTTCTGTTTTTATGTGCAGAAGGTGACATCCTTGGGGCCTTGTTTTGTTTGACCTGAAGTCAAAACACAAAGATCTTCAATTTCAAAAGATGTGAAAAAAGACCTTCTCTGTTGTGAGAAGCTGGAACCAGGAGCTGTGTGTATGAATAAAGGTTTTTGCTTCATAAAGCAGTCTAACAATTAGTAGGTCATCAAAAGTTTCAAGCAGCAGATGAACTAACGATTTCTGTATCTTCCAAATGACTGGATGACTTTCATTTATTAGACTTGTTACAATAGGTGACACTCAGCATTATGGGCTCTGTTTTAACAGCCCATCACACATGAACTTCAGTGTGTGGTGCAAATGAATGTAGAGCATCTTCATTTTTGCTATTTTAACTGGATCTAGTTGGTATGTTTTGGGCACGACGTGCAATAAAGCAATCAGAGTGCCACCCCTCATTGCCTTTAAAAGCCAGGCTCACTTGCACCTTGACCAATTGCTAATACAATGGCACATCGCATATTATGACTGTGCAGTGAAGCCAATACTGATACACGTTCACAGCAGCTGTGTGCTGAGGGTAAAGGAGGGACTGAGAGACTTGATGCACTGTGCACAGCTCTAAAAAAAGGCTGCAGCATCTGTGTTAGATTAGTGCAAAGTGTCAATTTTCAGTTCATTATGAAACTGTGGTGGGACAAGTTTAGTCTAGGTGATGAATGAGAAACAGTGTGGTACTGTACACTTGATGTGCGTAATAGGCAGAGTATGTGTGTTGTGCATCTGCGTGGTGTTGGCACGTATTACTTTCTTGACAATGTGCCCTTAAAATTACAATGAAAGAATGTGCCACTGACTCAACATCAGTTTTTATTGGACAATTCTGCAGTCACTTTCCGCTGTGTTAAGATAACAATGCCCAACTCATTTTAAGACCAACACACCATTTGCTATTTCGCTATTTGCTATTTTAGATAGGGCCCCTATATCTGGCTTTGGCACAGTTTTCCATCTATAAACTGGGAGTTTAAAAAATCTGCAATCTCATCTGCTAATAAAATCCTCTAAAAACTCATCGGAGGTGATCTTCAACTTCCTGAAACGTTTCCATTCTGAAGACAGTCATAAGACAGCATAAAATAACAGCAATTTTGCAAGTCTGTCAGAAATGTAACTTCTGTGTGCTTCCACGGTTGTGTGTGTGCGTGAGTGTGTGAGTCACACAGGTCATGGTTTTGCCAAGTGCTATCAGAGGGCAATTGGAGTGTGTGTGAGGTTCTTGAAGAGCTTCACCTCTCACCTCTCACGAAGCTCTGTCGCCTTCGCTCAGCACATAGAAATTCTTGTAGCGGTGTAGCCGTGCATACTGGGGTATGCTGGGAGTGTGTGTGAATTTATCACTGTGTCAGTTCTCAGCCTTGGGTTTGCAGGACTCATTAAAAACAACCCGCACCTGGAGGTGGAGCTGGATTTCCAAGCCTTGTGCGTGTTTCCACTTTTTTTTTTCTTTTTTTCTTTTTTAAGAGAGGCACAGAGGCAGACAGAGGACTGGATACAGTGAGAGATGGAGGAAGGAATGAGTCAAAGGTGAGGACCTTTGGACATGAATAAGGGGAAAGAATGGAAGGTATGAAAAAAGAGAGAAAGATGGGAGAGGTGAGGGAGGAGTGTTTGAATGAGCCCCTAAGAGACAGTGACAGCTGAGAGTGCAGTATAACAAGGTAGTAAGAGTATAAAGGAACCAGAGAAAGACATGCAAAGGGAGGAAGAGAGATGCAGAGACAGCCAGAGCTGCGAAATCAGTGACAGCCATAGAGAGGAATTAGCACAGCTAGAGACTGAGAGGCACAGGGAGGGAGAAATACTCATCCAGGAAGACAAGTAAGTAAAAATGACAAAATAAATAATAAAAAGAAAAAGAGCTTAAATGATAAAAAAAAAAAAAAACCTTGGAGATAGGGAGGTAGCAACAAGCAGAGAGAAGAAGAGAGAGCAGCGAAGGAAGAGGGGAAAAAAACCTCAGCAACCTGCTGTGTATAAAAAGACGATCAATCATTTCAACATGTGCTGAGCGACCGGTGAACGGGTGGGAAAATTACATGTAAACTAATACAGACACCTCCCACCCACACTTCCTCCCACTAGATCCAGCCACACAAAACAAAGCGCACAATTAGTATTTCAACATGGCCTCCTTCGTGCTGTTTTGTGCAGCTTTAATCCCTCTACAAAGGCACCAAGAAAGAGAAATAGATTAGACCAGGATTGCCACAATGGCTGAAATATTAAATGAAACTGAAGACTCACAGGTTGCATGTGGATTCATTTTCAATCCCTCCAAACAAAGCGGCGCATATACTGAATATTTTCAGATGCTGTAAGGCACCATTTACATCAGCTATAGTCTTCAGCGGCTCAGGGATTTGGTGTAAATGTAGGTGTGCTACAGGAGACTCTTCATATTAATAATATTTAAAAAAGTCTGACTAGAATAGATAAAGAGGGATTTAACATTTCAGGGAAACTAATGAAAAACATGTAAGATGGGCTACAACTAATAGAATTAAAGCAAACAAAGCGTAAAATTAGCGCTAAGCGCCCCCTCACTTTCCACTTCGTTAAAAAACAAACAACCAAAGTGAAACATTAACAACACAAGAAAATCACAAATGCAGCAGCCACTTTTTTTTTTGTTGTTGCTTCACATGTGTGCATCTGTTTAGATTATGTTACGGTGTCACGTTGCCCCACTGTCCATTTTCCAGAGTCAGGCGGCTTTCAAACTGTGAAGGATTTTAACAGGGGAACGAGATGATCTGTGCGCCCCCGGAGAAAGAAAGGATTTCCGAGTGGAACAATTTGTGTTGCCACTGAGTGCTGCCTTGACCTTGCTGGTCATCTCGCTGCTGTGGGCTGAATCTCTTTAACCGTTGATCTGAGATGCGCTCTCTTTCTCTCTCTCTCTGTCTCACACAGATACAGAGAAAGGAGATGCACACCTACACAAGCACCAATAAACCACAGAGAGATATATACAGAGGCGCACATCAATATAACACACTTGACCTTGCAGCTCCTTGTGTTTAAACTGTAGGGAATGAGGGAACAGAGCTGCAAAGAGGCGCTATTGCTCATTTATGGATGGAGAGGGATGCTGCACGGCAGAGCTCGTCTTTACCTCACAAATATGTGTCAGATGGGAGGTGGGTGTGAGAGAGAGAGCGAGTGGAGGGGGAGGCGGGGGGTTAATAGCAGATTAGGGATATATAGAGTCAAGAGCGGGAGCTGGAGGAAGAGGAGTTAGGAGATAGTTAAAATGAGATCGAGAGAGAATATGTGATGACAAAATGGAGCTGGGTAGAAGAAAAGGGGAGGAAGGCAGACGGAGAGAGTGAGACCGCCGAAGAGTGTGAATGATGAGTCGACAAGCAAAGGGAGGAGGAGGAGGAGGAGGAGGAGGAGGAGAAGAACATGGTAAAGCCATAGAACGGCGAGGGTTAGGCAGGGACACGTGGGAGAAGCTGGGTCATTAAAAGCCTGCAAGACCGGGCTCCGACTGAAGCTGCCTGCTGCTTATCACAGCTTATTTACTGTCAGTCCCACTGAGACCCCCAGCAATAAAAACATTTCTCCCCACTCTTCCTTACCATGTCACCCCCCCCCAACACACACACATATACACACACCTTTACCCTTTTCTCTCATCGTCTGCTGCTGTTTCTCTGCCTTTCGTTACTCTCTCTCTTTCTAACACCCCCACAAACACACAAATCCAAATATGCAGGGCATATTTCTCATAGGCCGTCCCTACCCTATCTCGTCCTTGCTCTGTTTTGTGTCTGGAGGCCATGTCAGACAGTGTGTGTTTGTTTGTCTGTGGCTCTGACTCAGCCCAGGTCTGCCTCATTCACATTCACGTGCACTAGTGAAAAAAAGACACTGAAAGATGCACATATTCTTGCAGATATGTGAGACACACTAACACACAAACTACACAACTCATCCACTCATTTTAAGAACATTTCCTCTTTCTAGTTTCTCCTCCACCTTCTTTGATGCTCTTTAATTTCTTCTTCTTTGCTCCCCAGCCCATCAGCTCTGCTCCACTCCACTTATTTACTTATTACATATGGCTGTTAATGAATGTACACATTGCAGCTAATAGATTTTTGATACAGCATGTGAACAAGGCCACAGTGTAAGTAGCAGGTAATTGAAGAATTTGCATAACACTCCCCAGCACAGTGACTTCTTGACATTGCTCTGCAGCAGTGCCCCCTAATGGCCAAAGGGTATCATTCAAGCTCAAACTGGTGGAGGCTGGTAAAGGTTTCATTGGAATCAATCAACTAATCAAAAGCTAATGAGCTGCTTCAATGAGGAGCAATCAAACGAAAGGAACAAACACAGGAAACCTTGTCATCAGCTGATGGACACAGATACTTTACATGTAAATCAGACAGGCGATGATTCAATGAAGGCCCATGTGTTTCAATTGTTACAACATTGATAACAACTGGTGCAGTGAAAAAGACAAAACCGCCCAGAAGCCAAACTTAAACGCAAACAAGGGTAATGCCCAGATTTCAATGCACATCATTACACATGTATACTGTATTTAATAGCATGTATATAACAAAGTGGGATCACTAGGTGCAACGCTAGGCATGTCATAACATCATTAATACGAATCCAGCGGTATCCCGATTCAGGAGGTTCCCTTTTGAGGTCTGTTTTCGGGGTGCTGTGAGCTGTGTAAGCCTGCTATTTGTGCGCCTTTCATTCCTCTTACCTGGGGGACAAGCTAGCTCGCGCATGTGTCAGTTTGCCGTTATTATTTCCATATGCTCTCACTTAAAACGGCTGGCTAATCCTCGGTCACACGCCAGCAGTGCGCCCAGGATTATCTGTGTTTGTTTTCTCACGCGAAGGAGAGATTGTGTTAATCTCCTCTGAGGGAAAAAGAGAGAGAAGATGGAGAGAAGAAGAGAAAGAGAAGAGGGAGGGGGAAGGGGGCAATGTCTTGCTCATGTGGGAAAAAAAAGGGAAGACACAGGACATCTGGGAGTGAAATAAGACAGAAACAGAAGAAGAACAAAGTCAAAGGGGAGATTTAGACGAGTCTTTGTTCTCCCATCTCTGCAGTTGTGCTTGTTGGCAGAAATGTCCAAAGCTGCGTTTGTCATCAGACAAATGTGATGTATGATCTTGATTTAGGATGCACAAAATCAAGAAAGGACTGAAGCTGCCAAGGACAGCGGGGTGCTGAGCGCACACAAGTAGGCACACACCACAGACCACGTACACACACCCACGGACACTTGTAGGTGAGCACAAGTACACTTATTCACTTTGTTTCAATCACATTTACAGACTATTTATTTTCCTTCAATTAGAGAAAAGTCAGTGAGAGGCACCGGCTCTGTGTTAAAACATTACCCTGCAGTGATGTACATTTACCGTAAGGCCTGGACACACACACACACACACACTCTCTCTCAGTAGAGCATGTATGCCTATGGGTCGGCTCTTTGAGGAGAGATGTATTATGTATCGCCAGTCTAGCATGCAGGTTAGCTAATTAATTTCTGCTAACTGTGAAGCGAATTTAAAAGGGAAATTGTATAGAGTAATTTGAATTTCAAAAAGGACTGTGGGGGCGCCGCATCACAGGACAGGAGAAGGTTACACTTGTAGAGTGTGTGTGTGTGTGTGTGTGTGTGTGTGGAAGAGGAGGGCAACATAACTAGAGATAAGGGAGTGTTGATGCTCATTTAAGGACCTGATTATTTTCAATTAATTTGTTGATTATGGAATAGTGGATAAATGATCTGTGCCTACAAAATGTCAAACAGTAAAAAAAAAAAAATAATAATAATAAGCCAATCACAAATATCCAGGGCTATGGTTACATCTTCACATTTCTTATTTGTCTGAGCTGGAACCTCTAAAGTTTTGGCTTTTTTGCATCATAAATCCCTTGAAGGAGCTCTCTGTTGGTTTTGCTACTTGGCTAACTTTGGTATGAATACAGATTGCTCTTACCTGTTTCTGAGTTCGACATCAAACTTTGTTGCTTAACACATTGAGAGCAGTCACCAGAGGTGGAGAGCAACCCTCTATTGCTCCTATATCAATCACTTTCTTTCTTCTACTGAAGTTAGCATGCTAGCCAGCCAGCCCCGGCACAGACTGACTTGGCACTTTCCGGTACTGAGTCACTGTAACGTGAAGTCTGCCCTGAGGAGGAGGGGTAGCAGTAAGTCCTTTGGGACCTATTATATCATAACCATTATCATTAACAGCTGGTTACTTACTGCGACCAGCTGCTCTCTCTCGCGATCTCAGCAAGAGCTTCAGCCTTTGTTGCATTTACAAGATGTTATAAAAAGTCCTCTGACCATTACTGATTCTTCAGCGTAGACTGGACACTGTTACGACTTTGTGCCACAAAGTGACGGGACAGTCGGGCTAGCTGGTTAGCATGCTAACTTCAGGAGAAGAAATCAAGCTACAGAAGTATTCAAGCAATTGAGTAAAGGAATGAAGTTGAACAGCTCAAAGCTATGCAGCATCAGCAAAACTTACAAATAGCCCCTTTAAAGGTTACATCAATGAATCAATCTGATCCAGCAAATAACCATGTGTACTTTAAGTATTTGTATGCACAGTGTTAATGTCAGGCTAAAACATTGTAATGTGTGTAAATGCTATGTTTCAGGTGCACATAAAGCAGCAGAGCATGTGTACACATCCATTCATCCAAACGTGCACAGAGGAGAGAAAAAAACAGCACAAAAGCATATAAAAACAGAAAGTTTGTGATAAGTGCTTCCTGTTAGGGTGGATGAGGGTGAAGGATGAGTGGATGTGCCACGGTTTGTCAGAGCTGGTGCCTTGTCACACACACACTTGGGGAGAAAAAAAAAAGATGGGTGGAGGCTGGATAGGGGAATGGGTGATGGAGTGTATGAGGGAGCACAGGAAAGGGAGAGGAGAGATGGAGTGCTGGATGGAGGGAGGGCGGGGTGGTGATGAGTGTGTGCTCACAGTGTAAGTGACACCTCTCCTCCTCAGACAGATTGTCTCTCTCTCTCCCTGTAATGGGGACCCCGTCAGAAAACCTTTTTCCTCCGTCTCCCCGACTAAACCCCCCGCTGCACACGCACTTAGTTTCACAATCTCCGTCTCTCTATCCTCCCTTCACAATTCTTCTGTTTATTTATTTCTTGTGCAGAGATAGTCTCCAAATTGCTTGCATTTTGATGTCTTTCATTCGCCCTTTTCTCTGCATAATTTTTAATCAGACATCACCTCTTTCTAAAACTGCTGATTTCCTGTAAAGCATTTTACTTTGGTTTACAGCTCAGAAAGAAGGAAGAAAAGAGAGGGAGGAATAGAAAAAGAGAGATCAGAAAGAAGGAGAGAGCTCGAGTGAGAGGATATCAATATTCCCACTGCGGCTGGGATCCTCAGAATGATTTTTTCCTCCGTTTGAATCTGACAGCGAATATTCTGCATAGCCAGGGAGCCTATTTATCCTCTGTCCAACATGGTTCTCTGTGCCAATCACACTGAGATGATTCATATGCACACTTACTTTAAGGAACCCACACACATAGTGACAGAGGATCTGAGGGAACACGCACTCAAGAACCACTTGTACTTGCACACGAGCCCACACACACCAACGCTAAAACCTCAAACAGGTATTTTGAACCAGACCCAAACATGTTGCTTTCTCTAGATTTAATCACCAGAAGGTGTGTGTCAGTGTGTGTGTGTCTGCCTCTCCCCTCACTAACAATCATTTCAGCAAACCCGATCAGAGGCTATCTCATCGCTTCACAGCCGGCCCGCTGGTGGGAGTGCGGCACGCAATCACACGGACACCTCAGACAAATAGGCTTCATAACTTCTCTGTAACAAACAATCTCCAGGGCCTGAGCCCCTATCCCAAATGAAATCTTTTCTACCTGTGTAGATGCAAGGATACAAAGGAATTCTTTTTAACGCTCCTCTTAGCCAGGTAAGTCTCTATGGTGCTAATAGAGTTGCCATGGTGATAGAGAGCCAGAGCGTGGTTTTGTTTTTATTCTTATAAAAGGAATTCTATTGTTTGTGTAAATGATTTGTCAGCAGAGTGCAAGAGCTTCACTGCCTTGTAAAGCAAACTCAGGATGCATACTGTCACGAAAACAAGTTTCTCTCCCACAATATGTCACAAGGTCTGAAATTACCCCCACCAACATGTTTGGAACACTGCAATACAGTACACTACCCACCAACACACTTCCAAATGTGTTTCCAGCCACTGCAGCAGCCAGACAATGCCAAGCCTGGATAAAGTGTTCAGTGCAACCACATGCTTACCTACATCTGCGCTACATTTAGAAATCCACGCTTATCTTATACAACTCCCACAAACACACCAGCAGCATTCAGCATCGCCGAAGTAAAAGCTATGGCAGTTATATATCCCCCCAGTCTTAGGATGTCAAGAATATCCCCACATCAACTCTAAGCAATGTCAAACCAACGCCCAAACATGTAGTTACTTCAGTGTCGGAGCTCTCAAAAATCCTTTCAACCCTTTGAGCATCAAGAATCTCATTGGCAATGCTGTAACATCAACACCTCATGAATGTCTCTTTCCACTTCACACAAAACCTGGGATCCAAGCATCCACCCACGACAATTTTTTTTTTTTTTTTTTTCTTTTTTTGAAGTAGCACTTCAAGAATCCAAACATCACAACATGTAAGGTAACCATGGTATTATTTACTCCAAATCATCCTCAGCTGATTTTGGATGTGACCATTCTCTAGCACCCTGCGAGCTGTTATCTGGAGAATAATTCAGTATTTGGCGTCTCTCTGCTTTTGATATGTAATTTAGCAGTCTGCTGTGGAAAATGTAGTGTGAGAATTGGACCAAATGAAAGCTCAAAACATATTATTGGATCTGACATTTCTAACGCTGACATTTGCATAATTTCTTGCTAACAAAGTGTGTCATCATCACTCATTTCACAGTAAGTGTATATTTAAACTTTGAATGATTGTGTACCTCCACAATGAGTGTTTTTAATCCTACCAGCTCACCCTCTCTGTTCTCCTCACCAGGCTGTAGACTATGAGAGCCGGAGCTCCTACTCCTTCTCTGTGGAGGTACTCAACCCCATAGTGGACCCCCGCTTTCTGCGTCGAGGCCCCTTCAAAGACAGGGCCTCCATCAGAGTAGCAGTGCTGGACGCAGATGAGCCACCGAGGTTTTCCCGGGCACGATATCACATGGATGTATCTGAGAACTGCCCACCAGCCTGCACTGTCGGCCGGGTCAGCGCTGTGGACCCCGATACTGGTCTGACCAACAACATCAGGTGATATACTCACTCACTACGTGTGAAAGCAGTAGACACAGAAAAGCCATATGGAGGCTCTTCACCAAACTGTAAAATGGATATAGAAGCTGTAAAACCTCCTTTTATGTTGATAATTACAAAAACATTTAGCTGCACTGCACACTTAATTAGGATAGTTAGAGATAGTTAGAGGAAACATGTTTTTTTTTAACTCAGGTTTTGTTCACATTTTCCTCTAATCAAATAACCCTTTACATGATGTAAGTTAAAGGTCGTCTAATCACATCAAAAGGCTGTAGTTAATGCTACTGTGCTTACAAGGCTAGCTAATATTTAGCAGACTAGCTTACCCTTTGTTCCTCTCTTCTGTCCATTAGAATCTAAGATTTAAATATTGTGTTACTGGTGATTAAATTATGAGAATATTAAAGCATCAAAATACATTTTCAACACATGCACACAAAAAATAGTGGGCATATTTAACTACAGCTATTTCGTCCTTAGTCTGAGCTACAGTAGCCAGAGAGGAGGCAGCAGCTCTGTTTAGCTCTGTTCTCTCATGAATTTTCCATGTTGTATTTATCTCCATAATCCTACATTTCATAGTATTATGATTCTACAGCATGGCAAGATGTGAATAAGCTCTGTCTCCATGTATGAAGTCAACACTATATGATGTAGCATAGTAGTATATTAGTATTACTCATCTATCCCTTGGCTATATTCCATATCCGTGCAGGATAGTGGGTGAGCTGGAGCCAATCCCAGCTGAGAGAAGGCGACAGCAGAGTTGTTACTGTTTCTATACATTTAGCTCCTACAGATGAAAAAAAAAAAATACATTGGTTTGTAATATAAGGTGAAAGAGTTCTTGACCTCGCCTTCTAATCTGTTAACTGAGGCCTAATGAGTTCATACAGCACTGAGCTTAATTAGTAGAAAGGTGCCCGAACTTCTGCACATGTCAGAAGTACAGAGTCTCCTTTTCAAGTTCTTAAAAGTAAAAGTACACCAACATTTGACTTAAGGTTGTTTTCTATTTTCTGCAGTAGATTTTTTTCTTTCCACCTCAAAATCAAATATGCATTTTTCCCTGGGGTGTCCACCTGTATCTTTCACTTGTACTCTTTATTGCAGATTGCAGGTAGTCTTATTGGTTGACTCTTTGCCAATACCGAAAATATGGTAATTTGTTCTCGTCAAGAATTAAATAGAAGCTCCCGTAGCTCTTTTTCAGCAGATTAAAGTATAAAGAGGTAGGTGGTATAGGTTACCTTTGGCTAGTCTAGCTGTCCCCATTTGTTTCCAGCTGTTTTTCCAGTGTAATATGTAGCACACAAACAGAGTAGTATCTCGAGTATATTCTTCTCCAACTCTTAGGAGGAAAGATTTATCATTATATCTTTTAGTCTATTTAATGTTTCTGAGGGTACAATTCATTTTTGTTTTATAGTGACTGCCCTCAAGGCACAAGCCTTTTTAAGTTAGGGATATGTACTCTCTGGACTGAAATTCAAGCCCAGCTCTTCAACTAATAAGGGAAAAACACACACTCACTTGTGCTTGTAGAGGGTTTTGTCTCACATTGTTGTAGATGGCAAGAGAGGCAAATGATATGTCTGTAACAACTCCAGAAAACCGTGTCCCAATTAGCACAGGCAAAAGTGCTAAGAGTGAGTGTGTGGGAAGGAATGATAGTTGGTATATTCATAGAGATATTTAGATAATCGGTCGCACTTCAAAAGAGCCCCTATCAGCTCTGATAATCTCCCTATATTAATTCTTTGGCCATTTGAATGCCGACTTCTTATCAGTCCCTCACACATTTGCCCTGTCTGCTTTCTTTCACTCTGCACCCCACTGCCTCCTCCTTGCTTACTTCTTCCCTTCACTTTTCTTTCTAGACTTCTCTCTGCCTCATCCCCACTTCACTTATGCTCCAATTTTCTCCCATTCAGGTTCTCCATTGATCCTCAATCAGACCCGGAGGCTCTGTTTCGTATCACCCCAGACACGGGCCTCATCACCACGGCCATGGAGCTGGACCGGGAGCGTGAACACTGGCACAACATTACTGTCATTGCAACCCAGAGAGGTCAGAGGTTTCTCTTTGTACGCCACTTAACACTAAGACCTCATTAGAGGTTGTTCATCAGGGTCTTTCTTTTATCTCGAGCAAAAAACGCTGACAGTGAAACCTGAATTTACCAACCCTGACACCTCCACCCCCTGGTTTATAGGAGTTTAAACTGTATATTGTACAGTGTCTGAAGAGCACAATATCCAGTGTGTGATGTAGTTCGCTAAGCGGCTTAGCTCTCGAGTCATCAAGCCATGAGGGAAATGTTGTTTGGAGCCACAAATAGTTTGTTACAGCGCTCCCTGAGAATCAATTGATCTATAATGTCTGAGTTATCTGATGCTGAGAAAGATCGGCCCTCATAAGGATTCGACTGGAAGCAAAGAATTAAAGCAACAAATCGAGGACAAACATTGCTTTACAGGCGTGTTGTGATTGCAAAGGAGAGTGGTAAACACCTCTCGGTTCACAAGTAACTATACCCAGTCTCATCCAACACTAAGGCACTTCACAGGTGATGTTTCAGTCAGGAAAGACATCACAAAGTGAGCAAAAGTACAGATGATAGGACAATCATGGGTCCATTAAGCGGCTATTCTGGAGCTTTCAGTCATGAAAAATTGAGATTGATTTTTTTTTAACTTGATTCCAAGGTCATAAAAAGCCTTTGAAGCTAAAAAGCTTAAAAAAAATAATAAATAAATAAAAAATAGAGAAGTTTTATTTCAATAAACCAAAAGCAGCAGTGTTGATCCAGTGTTTATATGAGTAAAACCCTGTGAGGCAACTGAAGATCCTCACCAGGATCCATAGTTGTTGACACTGGCAGTGGGGAAATGATGGAGAGCATCAAACAGGTGAAGTGGTTTTGTTTAAAGAAAATAGCGTCACGTTTTCATAATGAAGTTAATTTCTACAAAACTAAACTTACATTGCACAGTTGCACCTCTCAGCACTTTTTGATGAATGTATAGTTTGTTTATTTTTCAAGGCTAAATAAAATCCAACAGGTTGGCACTGTAATTTTTTACAGATATTTCCCAAACAAGAGTAAACGGTATATATGCTTGGGCCTGTTTTCAGCACACGTGGTGCTGGTGAGTATTTGCAGCTGCAGGAGCGCGTACGTGGGATTGACCCAGAATAAACTACAGTACACTTGCTCATTGTAACGGTGAAGCCGGTACAATAGTATGGCTTGGAGGTCTAGATACTGTATGCTGGTGTGTGATGGAATTTGTTGATATTAAGGAAAATATAAAGTTTGCAGCATGAGGTGATCAAGTATATTTAAAAATGTCCTTCAGCTAGGGTAATCACCTGCTGACAAGGAAGGTCCTGGTTGTTTATTCAGATAGCTAAAACAGTCTCTGACAAGCACTTCCCCTGGCTCTGAAAATTATGGCTCTCAGAGGCAGAGGTGGAGGCAGTGTGATGGTATTTTTGATGGTATATTTGCATTTGACTTTGCATCCCATTTCCTAAAAATCAGTATTATTTTCTTTTTAAAGGCTCATACTTTACACTTAAATGGTGTTTCATTTGAAGTGTTGATCCGTAAGAAGGTATATTTGTTTTCTGTGTGGTTTTACAGCCCCTCTCTAGGCTTCTCTCTGGAGCTCCAGTTATAGATCAGTGAGCTGACTGTTTTCTGAGCGACTTTATAAAAATATAGCAGTTTTCAGGTAAACATTCAGAGAAACCCAAACCTGTAAAGTTGGATGGCGAGTTCTGGTGGGACATGCCTGGGGAGTGGCTGAAGCCAGTTACTGTATAGTTGTAACAGAGTTACAGAAGTCCTGACAGTTGGCTCAGTGTCTGGCTGTACAGGCTGTGTGCATTTCTCTGTGGACCGAGGCTTTGATACTTTAAGTGTTAATACAGAACCCAGACCTGCTTCATAATAAAAAACACATGGAAATCCATTTTATATAAATAGACCTCAATTGTTTTTTGTTTAAAATGAAACCAAACCTTAACCGTAGTGGTGGTATAATCATATAGATCATCCTTATGGCTGTATGTGAGGGCTCAGACGAGTGGCATCTCCCTGGTGATAACACCAGCCTCCTGCTACAGTAAGTCTGGGCCAAGTTATTTTGGCAGGTGACAAGCTATTATTTGAATCTTGTCACTCATAAAAAAACAGACTCAATCAAACTGGTTGGTGTGGAAGTGAGAGTATTGATGGTGAATGCTGTCCAGTGGCCACTGTGTGCAAAGCAAACAGAAGTTGTTTTCCTGCCAAGGCTTGTTCTGGACAAAGTTAATCTTTACTTAAAATCTACTCAGGGCTCCTTGTGGCAGCAGTGTTGGTAGGGCTGTGGAGACAGCACAGTGAGTGCCTGTCTGAATAATGAGCTCTATCTAATAAACAGCCTGTTGGAGACTGTGTTGACATAAAGCACAGTAGGAGCTCTGCCATGGCCACAGGCAGGCCAGCTCACCCAGTGGCATTACAGTGAGAGCTCATTTTCAGCTTTTCAGCGATGGCAACCAGTCGCTGTCATCCATGACACAGTGTTACTGCTCCAGGTTTAAGAATACAGTGTGGGAGTGTAGGTGTGTGTGTGTGTGTGTGTGTGTGTCACAGAAAGTGTGACCCAAGCTGTGCTGCAGGGTTGCCTGCTTAGATAAAGGAGTGAAGATATGTGCTGGTGAGCCTGGATTGCGTCCTGCACTAGAGCAGCCTAAAATGATGTGGTGAATGTTCAAGCTCAGAATATGACTCCATGCGTTTCAAGCAGTGGATGTTTGAGTGTGTGTGTATATCCAAATGAATGGGGGTGGGAGACCCTGTGCCAATCCATTTAAACTGCACCCTTGTGTAACTGCATGCAGATTGAGTGCATTCTGCATCCCTCCTCTGCTCTCTCTCTCTCTCTCTCTCTCTTGCTATCTCTCTCTCTCTCCCTTTCTTAGAAACACAGACGCACTCACACTTGAATCTGTGAGATGCTTTGGCTAAGAATGGAACAGTTTGATGTGGAAAAATGTGACTGCTACGGATGCATCACTTGTACTCCAGCTGGGACCTTGTGAGCTGTAACACAAGCCTAATAAAACTATATATTAGCCAATGGTGTGCTCGCTAATGTGATCAGAGTGCTGCTCAAGTTTTTGGACAAAGACTGAAATGCTTAATCTTGCCAATGAGGACAATTAAATGAAGTTAATGGAGTGCATCTCTGCATATGTAGACACTGGTGTGTGTTTTTTTCCCAGTGGGGAATAGTCTTCATTTCATTTTCCACATCCAGCTGTGTGTGCGTCTTGGAATAACCTATGTCTTTCTCTGTTTGGCCCTTTACAGACAATCCCAGCCAGGTGTCCAGAGTTCTGGTTGCAATAGAGACATTAGACCTGAATGACAATGCACCCGAGCTGGACAGACAGTACACGACGGCCATGTGTGACTCATCCTCCATTGGACAGGTCAGTATGTAATTAGATTACCTTTATGTCAATGTATTATTTTGTGTGCATGAGCAGCTCTGTTCTAAAACTAGGATTTAAAGACCCTGATCAGCAAATCTCAGGTTTGAGTCCCTGCTGACCTTAACAGCATGTCTCTCTCCACTTCCCTATCCCATAAAAAAGGTGATAAAAAAAAAAAACAAGGAACAAACAAAAGGTTTCGGGTGTTCTCTACTGTGATTGGTCAGACAGAGTGCAAAGGTGCTGCCAGCATCTGTATCGACCAGGACAGCAAATACTATTAAAAAGAACAATGGAGAATGCTCATGAAACAAAGAAGTCCAGGCTGTCATTAGAATTAGGGAGAGGGAGGATGTACAGAAGCAGCTGCAGTCAGTGATTAAGACAGTGGTGAGAACATATTAAAAAAGGCTGTAGGTGCTTCTTTCAGAGCCTTCATCTCAGTGTCCCAGGGTCAGATCAAGGGTGGTGCTGGAGGTGGCGATTAACATACTTTGCTGCCTGTTTTGATATGACACCAAATTTGGGGTTAAATACATTTTCTAGTCTGACTAGAAGCATGGCTGCCTGGGTGGCAATGTCAGTCAGTCCAGACTGAGATATCTCAACAACAGTTGGCTGCATCACCTTGCCTTGAAATTTTTAACAGACGCTCTGAGGCAATGAATGCTAATAACTGTAATGATTTTCTTCCAGTGCCATTACTGACATTTGTGTTTTTTAATGATATGCCTCGACGTCTACTGGATGAATTACCATGAAATTTGGTATAAACTTTGATGTTTCCCACAGAATGAAGAGATGTCATTTGGTGATGTCTTACTTTTTCATCCATTGCACTCATCAGTTCAAAAATGATAATTTCTCCAATACTAATAACATTCCCATCAGCCTCAGCTTTGAATACCAACATAAATTGTACCCTTTCTCTGATTTCTGGCAGATTTTTGTGTATAGTATATAGTTTTGCATATGGTTGATTAGTACCTAACTAACAGCCTCTGGGGCAACAACAGTAAGTCATTTTCCATGTTAAAATGCCCAGGCTTTAAAGAAATGAACAAGCTTACAGCCTGATACAAAAACAGCTCTGGTCTCTTAAGCTTTTTTGTATGTACAGGTCACTTGTTTTAAAGTTATTTAGGTTTTAAAGTTTCACATAATTGAGGTCATGGCTGCTTTGAGTGACAGATGGGTGAGCATTTCCCTGCCACGAAGCAGCATGCACTGAAAGATCCCACACACCCCTTCTCTTTGCCCATCGCTGACATAGCTGTCGGTGCAGGGAAGTCAGGCACTGTGAAAGTGGTAATCAGAGCAACTCTTCAGAAACCTATCAGTGACATCACCACATCCATCTTTGTGTAAGGTCCATATTAGTACCCCATGTTTTATACATCATTTGCATATTTTTTTAATGAACTCTTACAGTGCATTTTGCTCAGGTATGAGCAGAGACAAAGCATGTACAAATATTCGTGTAAATCTGAATGAAGGTAGCCATTATTATGTCAGAGACATCGCTCAAACACTCTACTTAATGTTCATGTTCCTGTGCATGTACAAAAGAATCATGACACATCATTATTTTGTCAGACAAGCGACTAGATGAGAGGTTCATACCATCAGGTTTCAAGAGTGTCAGCGGTGACAGGTACTATCAAAAACATGCAGAGCATCAGCACTGCCTCCATTCAAACAAGAGGGCATATGGCACACAAAGCCATGACCATTCAACTACAGGAGCATACTGTATCAAGTACAGTAGTCTAAAGCTGCATCTATTCAGACTCTGTGCAGCCCGTTCACCATGGAGGAAGGTGAATCCTCAATGGTCTCTTATCACAACACAGCAGCTATTCACGTTGTAATTAAACTTGAGTCTCTTCCTGCTCTCCCTCATGCTTTATTTGTGTTCTCATCTATTTTTCTGCATCATGGTGTTCTTACTTGATCCTATCTCAGTCACAGAAATCATTCACTGTGCTCCTCAATCTCTCACTGGAAACCATCCTTTGCTCTCTTTTTTCCTCTCTCCTCTGTCTCCACTATTTCATGCTGCTTCCATCGCCATAATTTGGTGTCTTGGCCCATCTGTTGTTTTCGCTGGTGTTTCATTGCTCTGCTTGTGTCTTTGTTGTTTCGCCACTAAATCTGTGATTCTATGGCAACGACATTGATTTGTTTTTCCCTGTGATGTTCATGTTTGTGTTTGTGGATACTGTTATGTGAGAGAGCAGGAAGACACTTCAAGAAAGAAATATTATGGTATTTTTTCAGTGCGTCGGGTATGCATGTCTCTGTATGACAAGTCATTAGGCAAAACGCGTTTGAATGCTCACGCACAGCGACTGATAACATAATGTGACTGCACATAACAAATCTTCTCAAGGCCTAGAGACACTGACTAACTCGGAGAGCATGCGGCACCCTTCATGCCTGTTTTCAGTCTCGTAACTAGCACTCGAAAGCATTTCTGAAAGGACGGCTTGCATAATGACGACGGGGTTTTTCATTAAAAAGAAATTACCCATCAGCTTAGGCAGTGGGAGATTTCTTTTAGATTAATTTAGTTACGATTGCTGCTTCAGACCCGTGCAGATGCTATAACAAAATTGAAAGCCACACTGTATTTGTGCGAGGCGGTTCACGTCAGACGCAGTTATTTATTTGGTGTGAGTATCACACACAGTTTCCTTGTGTCTCTGTGCTAATTGTTTGACTTGTTTTGAGCCCTGCTGATGTAGGCTAATGGTTTGCAGCAAAAAGCACTCTCCTTGTAAGCATCTCTGCCATTACCTTCTCTTCCCTCCTCTCTGTGCACCCCCCCCCCACCACCTCAACACACACGCACATACATGCTCACAAAGATTTTCTTGCCCTCCCCTCACCCAATCTCCTCTGCTCTCTCTATCTCTGTGTTTCAGGTGGTGCAGGTGTTGCGGGCGATTGATAGAGATGAGGGAGGGAATGACAGCACTGTGTATTTCAGCATCCCTCCAGAGTCCAGCGCTGCCCTCAACTTCAGCGTCAGGGATAGTGGTGGTAGGCACTCAATCTTTCCTCCTCTCTGTATTTCTCTTAATTCCTTTTTTTTCCCGCTTTGGCAGACACACACTTTCCCCCCTACTTTTTTAAGGCTCTTAATCCCACATTTTCTTTCCGCCTTTCTCTTTCCATCTTCGTTTTCTTCCATTCTCTCTTTCTTTTACCCTCCTCTCCAGCCGTCTCCTATCTACCTCCCACCTCCCCTTTTTCTGTCTCTCCCTTTCTTTTCCACCATCCATCTCCCAACTGTGGTGGCCCCATTGTTTTGCTTTGTTATTCTCCTCTCTTTTGTTTGTCCCTCTTGTTTGCCTTCCCATATCCTCTACATCCATCTTCTCCTCCCAGCCACCACATATACTTGCTGTTTTCAATGAAAAGCTTTTGAAGAAATCAGAGCTGCTTCATTTAATTCACTTCAGCAGAATTGAATTAAGCTACAGCGTATTTGTTTCTGGTACGTTCTTTGTCACTGGTTTCTTTGGCCCCCTCTTTCTACACAAATACACACACCCACTGCATTCAAAGTGTAAGTACAGACAAATATACTCTAGATATATGCAGTACAAACTTATTGGGCTTGTTAATTAGTGCAGGCTACTATTGTAACTCTAAGAATTACATCCTTTTAACACGAAAAAAAAAGCAATAGCGTACAATAGGTGTGAGAACAGTAAAATATCATCGTGATACTTATGTCCCAATACAATATTATTGCAATATTAAAAATATTGCAATATGCTGCGATATATTGTGATTTATTAGCTTTTTTCAGTTACAAATTATGCCTCCGAATGAAAACTTTGTTAACATCTGTTCATCCTAATGAGATAACCTTCTTAGACTGTTCATATCTCTTCAGTAATTTTTATTGATGCAAAATGGGATTGTCCAGCAAACATGTGTATCTGACGAACTGAACTGCTTGTATTCCATACTAGCATGAATTGCACAGCTCAAAATGTATATTTATTAAGTTGGACTTGCATATGCATGATGATTTTTTTTTTTTTTTGCATTTTAGATAATGAGAAAGTGCTTTCTGTACTTTCTGTACTTTCTGTACTTTCTGTACAAAAACAGTTTCAGCTCACTTTCCTCTTTCTGCTTTTACAATCATCAGATATTCAACTCTCAAATGATGGCTGCGTTGCTGTATCTCTAAACTGTGATGAGGCTGTTACATTTGTTAATTGCTTTACTTACCGTATTTTGATTGTGTTTTTTTTTCTGGCTTAAAAATCTATTATCTATTTCATGAATCTAAAATTAATATGAAAACAATAACAAAATGAAAGTATGGGTTGACTTTACTTACAGCAGGGTTTAAAATAGTTATTTCTTCATTAATATTAATATTGTAAGACAGAACTTATAGCAACTTATGACAAATATACACTTTATGAACAAGATGGACAATTGATAAACGCATTTGTTAAGAAACAAAACACACAGAAAACATAATAACCAAGTAAACATTTATTTTTTAAGACAAATTTGAATTGTATTTGCCAATTGAAAGCTGCGTGGGAGGAAACCAGAGAACTCCTGGGGAAAACCCACGCAGCATGTGACAACAGAAGTATGAAACCCCTGATTCATCATGCCACCCAAAAAAAGGTAAATCAACCTTAAAACAGTGATGTCTGGTGTTTTACCACCAAGACTCATATTTAGGCTACTGTACATCAGTATCCTCCATCCCACCCAACCTTCTCCACAATGAGAGAGTCACAACTGCTTGATAAATATGGGCCCTGAAGATACTTACGATACCTAAAAAAAAAAAAAAACAAAAGTAAGAGGAAGAAGATAGAAACAAGATAAAAAAGAAGAGGAAGAGGAAAGGTAAGAGGAAGAGGAGGGAGGAGCAGGAGAGCAGAGACAAGAGAAAAATAGAGTGTTAAGAGAGAAGAGGAAGAGCATGAGATTGGCAGAAGAGGAGAATAGAAGAGGAAAAAAAAGGCAAAGAGAGGAAGTGGAAAGGATCACGATGGAGGAGGAGAGGTTAAGGAGAAAGTGTAAACAACAGTAAGATACCCTGCTGTCCCTTTAGTAGATTTTTCTCCCAGGTTTCAGTGATGTGCAGTTCGGTGGGGAGTTTCCCATGAATCCTGGAGCTGTAGAGGCAGGTGTTGGGATGTGGGTGATACACCCACAAGAAGTTTAGCCAATATATCCATATTGAAGGGTTGGTCCACCTGATTAAACCATTTACGGCACTCAGACCAGAGACGGCACGCGCTGGCCAGATAAGCATCTTTACAACAATACACGCTAAAGCTCATGGGACATGCAGTCTTCATCCCAGCAAAACACAGGGGTCGCTAAAATCAACACAAAGTGAAAGTTCTTTGTAGGGGCTTTAATGACTCAAATGAAGACGGCAAAGACAACTTCCTCGTTCACTCAGTCTAAGTGAGTGTATGTTCTTCTGAGCAGCTCTCAGCTGAAAGTACACGTCAGTCCTGATGAATACAAAACAAGAAGGTTAGACATTTATTAACAAGGAACCTCTGAGTTCTTGGTTTTACTCATGTTTAATTGTAGCAGGAAGTGTTGAAACACTCACCAATAACCAAAAGGAATCAGAGAATAAAAAGTCCCAGTTGTCGCTGAAGACCTGTGTGCTGGTGCTAAGAAAAACAGGTTGTTTAGACCTTGATAATAATGATATAAAAATACATGGTCTGGTCTTTCTCTGATAATCTGTCTTGATAACAGGGGAAAGGTACTTACTGTTGTTACTGTCAGTCGTTGTCCTAATAGATCACAGGTCACAAGTGGTCCGGTGTTTGGTGTCTCTGTAGCTGTGGTGTGTGTATTCTCTTTGTATTCCCTGTTGTTTGCATTGTGCATAACACAGTGGTGAAATCCCTGTCTAGAGGTGCTACAAGATAAGTGTAAGTTAGAAAAGCCTGCTGTGTGTGAAGATTCATTGAGAGTGTGGTACACACCCAGTTTGTTTACATACAGAAAATAACTTACTTGTGTAAAGTCTCCCTGTATGAATCAGATGGGGTCCTGTTCTCTCTATAGTACCCTGCCTCTAACAGCCCAACACTTCATTGCACCATGGCTGGAAGATGGTTGAAGACAGAGGGCCAAATCAGCAGTGACAGTTACATCAGTATATAAAAGCAGTCAAATTTGCAACATGTTCATATACCAAGTCTCAGGTGTGCAGCTCTGCTGGTAACTTACCTCAGAATGAGCGGAAATCCAGGTGCACGTCAAGAAATACTAAACAAAACTGTTCGCTCTACCAAGTAGCTCAATGTCAAAGAGGTGCCAGCAGACTGATTTCCAGGCTGAGATGTGCAGGTGTAGTCTGTTGCTCAGTTCTGATGCAGGATTCCCTCAGTGTCATAATAAGCCCACTGGAGCGCTCTATAGCTCAGTGGGTTGAGCAGGGGCACCACATGCAGAGGCCCCACTGAATCTGGCTCCGGTTCGAATCCCGAATCTGATGGCCCTTTGTTGCATGTCATTCCCCCTCTCTCTGCCTCCCCATTTCCTGTCTCTCTCAACTGTCCTATCAATTAAAGACAAAAAGCCCCAAAAATATACTTGAAAAAATAATAAAAATGAGCCCATGGAATGTTTTATCTTCTATATGCAGCCTAGTTTAGCTTTAAATCACACATTCAACTGAGCACTCCCAACTTCACTTTAATCAATGTCTGATTTTTTATTGGTTTTATTTTTAAACAATGCAGATTGGATTGGATTGGATTGTTGTCCTGATTGCATTTTAGGCCTCAAACATTATGTTCACTCCAACAAATATAATAATATCCTTAAATGAGAGTAACAAACATGCACTTTTTGTTACACAACACAAAATTATTCATCCTTTAGTGTATTTCTTGGCAGTTATACATCACCTGTAGAGTGTAGTTGTAAACAAGCACACTAAAACACATTGTGTGTTTGCTGGAGGCCTAACAAAACATGCTGAATAAAACATTGGAATGTTTTGAATTATTTGAAGCATTTACTGAACACTACATCCCTGATTACACAAGGCTTTCTCTTTCTCTCTCTCCCTTTGCTGTCGTGTAACCACATTCTTTTTGGCACATTACAACCAACAACTATCAGTTGAAGGAGCAGGGTCAAACCGGTTGTGCTTCGCAGCTTTTATGTGCCACACATTTGCATGCAGGGCCATAATGCAAAACAAATGTCTTCCTTTTTTGAGGAAACTGTAAAATGATGTACAGTATTACTAGATAAAGATGAAATGGTGATCATGTTATCAACCCGTTAACAATTTACACATTTTGTAGACAGAGTAAAGTCATGTCACTGGCCATCCCATATTAGCACTCCTTTTTTGCTCTCTTTTAGCTTCCTCCAGCTCTTCAGGAAAGCATCTGGTGCTGTAGCTGTTAAATGCTCCATTATATTCACCAGCTATTTGCTAACTTTGCCTGACTGTCTGTGCATAGCACGTGTAGTGCACAGTAGTTAGTGGAAAGCAGTGAGAGTGACGGTAAAGGCTGTTAATCCAAAACAGTGAGCTGAAGACAATAAAGACCCTGTGGAGCTGACGGAGATATTGATCAGTGCAGCTCTGGGAAAAACATTGCATTTATAAAAGATGAAAATGTTGAGTGTTTGGTCACCAGGAGCTGTTGTAATGTCGAGTGTGGGTTTTGTTGTCTTTAATGTTTGATAATGTTGTCAGATTCAGAAGCATAATTCCATCCCAGTTGTCAGCAGCTGATGAACGGTGAATACCTTCTGGCTCTGATTGGCACCACACTGGCGACCAGCTCATTAACCTGACCCATTATTTCTAAACTTAGCAAAACCAAGAGGAGGGAACCTGCTCTGGGTGGATTAAGGATCAAGGGGATAAACTCACTGACATGAGGAATCAAAGACCTCTTTGATGTGTCATCCAACGCTGAGAACAGAGAGAGAGGAACATGTTTTGATCTCATATGGACATCTTGTCTGACAAAGGCACGCTTTGTTAAAAAAAAAAAAAAAAGATAATGATTTGATCTGTGATATGGATCATAGAAGTTTGCTTTCATAATTGAGTCATGTTTGCACAACCTTCCTGATTAAATATTTCCCACAGTATCTTCTAAATGCCCTTCTGTCGGCCGCCTTATTTATTATTAGTTCATTTACTGTTTTGCCGCCTTGTAAATTAAATTTAGAGGAAATTTAAAAACATCTCCCATACACACTCCACTGCTCTTTAGCCAGACCAGTGGAGCAGTTTGTTGTTCCTGCTGTCTCTTGTGTTATTGATGAATACGGCAACATCTCAAAAATTGAAAGATGTGTAGGTTTATGGTTAAAAATATGGTGGAACGGAGCGCCGTGTGGCACAGTTAGTTAAGCAGGCACTCCATATGCAGAGGCTATAGTCCTCGCTGCAGTCGGCCCTGGTTCGAATCTTGCATTGAGCACCTTTTACTGCATGTCATTCCCCCTCTCTCTGCTTCCTCATTTCCTCTCTCCACTATGCTGTCCAATAAAGGCAAAAAATGCAAAAAATATACTTAAAAAAAAAAAAAATATGGTGGAAAACCTGAAGCCTCTGATCCACAGATTCTGTTCTGCAGAGTGGAGAGTCTTGGTGTTGGCCAGTATTCCTATGCAGGAGAGTATGAGTGCCATATATTAATCAACCAATATCCCGGAGACTTGTTTTAATTGAAGCATATCAGAAAGTTTGAATTTTCTGGGCAATGGGAAGTAATAAATCATGAAGGGTATCTGCAGGAGACAGTTGGACAGTATCTGGCCTAATTGAGACTCAGCAGTAGATTCACCCTATTAGCTCAAATTAGTATCATTGTTATTCTTGTGTGAGACACTGTGGCTTCAGTGGTGGTTCACAGGTTTTTAAATAAAGGAACGTGAAATGAAATGGTAATAATTTCTGTAAGAATAAAAGTAGGCTGGACTCAGCAACGTTTGAGCTTCAGGCCTCTTCCCTTTGGAGAATAAATCAATCATCCATTGATTTGAATCACACATTTGCAAACATCAGCACAGTAATGTTGGGCCATAATTTCCACATTGTAATATAACCCTGCTGTCATTCAGCATGGAGAGCTGAGGAAGTAGCCCCATGCAGTTAACAATAGATTCTTCTCACTGTGTCTTCCCCTCAGGCCCCACAGCCAGCCTGGTGCTGCTGTCCCAGCTGCAGCCTCTGTCCCGCTCCTCGTCCTCCACCCTCACGCTATATGTGCCTCTGGTCCTGAGGGACGGGACATCCGGCCTCACCAGCACCGGGACGGTCACTGTGTCCGTCTGTCCCTGCCTGAGAGGAGGAGCCCGGGCCGGGGAGAAAGAGAAGGACAAACAGACGGAGGGCGAGTGGGACTGGGAACGAGAGGCGGTGTGTCTCCCTCAGCAGTCCACGCTGCCTTCCCCTGGGCTCAGCACAGCCGCCCTGCTGGCCATCCTGGCCTGTGTCGCCACACTGCTGGGTAAATACTTACATAGCGTTTATAAAGGTACACAGTGATGAAGCCTGGGATCAACATCGGACAATAACAAAGTACTGTTGTCCCTTGAAAGACCCTCACTTACATAACTTACATCATGTTTTGACTCCAGACCTTAGTATTATGTATACAGTGAACTGATATCATTAGGATTTCCTGCCTATAAAGGAGTTTCATGCTAATCTACAAATAAAAATGAGTAAATAGTGTTTAGGGCTGTTTACCCTCCACTACATCCCTGGATGCTTAATCTGCATATGAAAATAATGGAAGCAGCAGCGTAAATATTTCTCTTAGTCACAGCGGCTCAATAGCTGCGTTTACTTTTCTTCACAATTTTTGGTCCAGTTATCTCCTCTGGCAAGGTCAGCACTAATCACTACTAAAATAACAATTGTGAGTGATTATTTGGGCCCTCCGTTTTTGATAGCAGCATAATAAAATGTCATTGCCACCTTTGCAAAGACTCACAAATGCTCAATTGGATAATGTCTAGGTGCTGAGGAGGCTCTGGCTTATGGCCAGCATCATTGTAATTTCTATTCATTCTGTTGGATCACTACTCATGCCTAGTTGATAGGAGCATTATCATTCTGGAAGAGACCAGTTCAATCAAGAAAGAAGTGCATCATGGCGTGAAGGTGATGATGCAGAGTGGAGTTTAGTTCTCTAAGTGACAAGGGCATAAACGACATCAGGAAATACACACAACTTTCTCGTGCGCGCTTAAGTGTGTAGCTTCTAAACGGAGTTTTGCTCCTGTACTACTTTGTTTTTTGGGGTCCATGCTAATCCCAAATAGTGGAACTGGGCTGTTTCACAAAATGCCAAATGTTCTTACAGAAGCTCTGACAATAGCTCCATCAGAATCCCATCTGCTTATTAAAAAGGGAGTTTGGCATACATAAGGTGGACATGAAGCCACTTGGTAACTGCATGTGCTTTGTTCATAGAGAGAAGAGAGAAATACATGTACATCATGGTGATCCCTCAAATTGTCAAGAAAGATTAGAGTTTTCCCACTTCCTTTTCAGGATCATTGGATTAGTTCCATGGAAATCAAATAACGCAACCTCCAACAATAATGAGGCTGCAAATTGATTTACTGCAACAATATGTGCACATGTCAAGATGCTGAAGTAGTTTATTTGTATAATGGAATGTTTTTAAAGCCCCTCCCCCAAACAGATTGACGTCTAGTCACATTGTAGTTCTTCTGCAGAAGCAGTTTGCACAGCTCTCATGTGATATTGTTAGGTGTATTTGATTTAGTTTTACTCACTCGAGTTTTTTCAACTTTATGTTTGTTCTGATTCTTTTTTTTGTTTTTACATCCAACGAGAAGGTTGTGTTTTCACCCGTGTCGTATATTGTCATCAGGATTCCGTTAAAAGAACCAAACTAATTTGCATATAACTTGTGGAGGGATGGAGCAACTGCCAGGGAATTACATTTTAAATAATGGGGCAGATCTGCATCATTTACCATGAATATGATTATAATCTTTTTTTTCCTCTCTGAAGTCTAGTGTTGTTTGACATTGGTTCTGGCAGAGGTCGGCTCCCTTTGAGAACCCCTCATGTTTTTACTGTTATTACCATAGAGGTTATGTTTTCACCCACGCTGGTTGTTTGTTTGCCAACAGGATTAAGACCCATTGAAACTTGGTGTAGATTCTGTTGAAATTTTGTGCAGAGTTTTTAAATCACATTGGACTTTTTGATGCACAAAATTGTGCTCTGTGATCCGTGACTTTGGCCTTGGAGGAGGGATGCTCTCAGCTAAGTGCTATTCTAGGTTAGCTTTTAGTTTACTTTAGCTAAATACATGACTCTGTGGAGTCACGGGTTACTGTAGATCAACTGGGTAAGATGCCACTGTATTAGTTCGGAGTAACAACAGCACTTCACTGAATGAAGACACAAAGTAGTCTTCTAACTTAACTTGTTACATCTGATATGAGTGATTATCTCCAACAAAATCTGCTGTGGTTGGCCGGAATTGAGAAGCCTTCTTTTGTTTACCTCTGTGGGAAATCAAAGGCTGTTGTCTCAAAAAGAATTACTGCAAATTACGTTTGGTAAATTTCCACATTATCATTAAACTGTATATTTCCCCTCACCTGCCCTGGGACTGCAGATGGAAATTAGCTCGTAGCTAAATCTGGTACATGAATATTCTCTGCTTTTTGCAATAAGTTTATTTTGTACATAGCTCCTGATGTAAATACACTTTAAATTGGAATGAGAAGAAATAGGTGCTGTACAAAACTTGTCTACTCAGAGGAGCAGGTTTGAAACTGACTGAACGGTGAGCTAGCCTTGGCTCCTTTTGGATCAATTCTGACTGTCCCTGTTGGCTCAACTGATCTTTTGAAAATTATTTTTCATTTTCTTATTTTTCAGTCTTAGCTCTCCATAGGTCTGTAATAGATTGGGTCTTAAAGTTCTTAGGTTTTATGAGCACCCCTACAGAACAAATTCTCTATATTAGGTGTTATATACAGTATGTTGAGCTCAACAAAGATTCTTGCCAGTGCATAACTTCAGTAAAGTAAAAGCCTCCTCTGAGGTGGATTTTAATGTCAGAGAAGCCTTGTAGGACAATTGTGGAAGCCCCATCATAGCTTGGCTCTTGCCTACAGCCCTGGGTCAAATGTAGCTCTGCTCAGAGAATATGGAATCATGGGAGAATAAAGTGTCCATTTGCCTGAGCTCAAAGTCAGTCACAGAGTGATGGCATGCAGCCTGCTGATAGGATACAGCAGCCCTCTAACCTCTCTGTATTCATTTTATCCCTACATGTCTCACCTCTATATCTGCCTGAATTTTTCTCCCTGGCTCACTCTCTAATTTTCCTGCTCCCCTTTATTTCCCTGGTGACTTGTGCCCTTTCCCATTGTTCATCATTCTCTTTTCCAATTTCTCTTATATACCTCAATATCCTTTCTTCCTGCTGCCACCCCCTCTGCAGCGGTGAGTGCCCTGTCATTGTCTCTGCGCCGTCAGAAGCGTGACTCCCTGTCGCCGCTGGAAGAGGACGATGTGCGTGAGAACATCATAACATATGACGACGAGGGCGGGGGAGAGGCTGACACGGCTGCCTTTGACATCGCGGCGCTGCAGAGCGCTCCGCACAGCTCGCGCTCACGTGGCTACCGCACCCTGGACAGCAGGAATATGTAAGCAGCTGAGGGAGAGTGTGGGAAAGTTTGTTTACATGTGGTGATGTGTTTTTTATATATATATCCTCTGTCCTCTGATTGTGTGTTAAAAGGAAAGAAACTATTTTACCCATTCAGAGTAAAATCTTTCATCTCTGTCCAGCACTTAATTGATCCACTTAAGTAAATAATGGAGCCGTAACTTCCAGGTCATAATCAGTCGCCAATCAAAATGCTGAGACAGAAGGCTATCAAGCCCTGCGGTCCAGGGAGACCACTTTGTTGAGCTCATTTTGTTAAAGCTCGTTTATGTTCTGCTACATCAGAGAGTTGTTTGCACCCACTTTGATGTTTCTGTGAAACATTGTTATTGCCTTTGGACTAATAATTAACTCCGATGAATTCATACGAGCCATATGGAGCGGCCATAAACAAGTACAAAGCCTTCCTTGAGTTTATCGAAAATTGCTTCTCGCAATTTATGTAGGTGGACACAACAACATGAAAAATGTCTAAATCTAATGCAATCCAACGCAATATCCCTGCAATAAATACTACCTTTGGAAGTGTTTAATGTTTCATTTTTGTTGACACTGTGTCACAGTGGAGTGGATAGTTGAACTTTAGGGTAGCTTTGAAGCTGCTTTATGCTTCTGGTGTATTGCATTGGTAAGATCTTACAGAGACACAAGAACTACTGTTTACTTGTCATAGAGACTGGTCGTGGTTGTATAAAATTGTCTGTTGCTCTGGAGGGAGTCTGAAAAAATAGCCCTAATGTTCCTGTCAGGCTTATCTCGGATTGGGTTTGGAGACAGAACACCAGCATAACAGCAGTTTGTAATTTCATCCGCATACAAGAGGCTGAAAACTCTTGGCCTCAGTTTTGACTTTCTTTTTTAATTCTGTCTACAAATGTCGCCTTGCTTAATGCAAGTGAAAACTAAATCACTGCAAAACCCTTTTAATGTTGTTTTGTCCAACAAACCATTTTTTCCCCAAGGTTGACAAAAGCCCTGAACGGAAACAGCTTATAATGTGGAAATAACAGAAACAGTGTAGCGATGCCACAAAGCAATTGTCTCACAAACACTCTTAAATTGACCAGGGGGAGAGTGTGAGCAAGTCTAACATGCAGTGATTATTCACAGTGCCTCACTGGAGACCCTCATCTCCCATCTCTTTCTCTCCTGTCTTACAGACGTTACACCCATCGCAGCCAAGACAAAGCTCGCACCTACAGCTGGGCACAGAATCCAGGTGTGGACCACAACTACTCTGGCCCAGGAGGACCCCTCTATGGTCGCCTGTGTTACAGCAGCCACACTTTACCAGTTCTCCGGCGCACGCCAGGTGGGACATTTGAACCAGGCCTGGCTGAGATGGGGTATCGCTTCCCTGGAGGCCAGCCAGACCACTCCCTGGTCATCCAGAACCAGGGGGCCATGGTGGGGCCCATGGAGTCTGGGGCTGTTTACATAGCCCCCACGGACCTCAGCACCGGAAGCCGAACGGGGAGTCGCACAGGAAGCCGTGATGGGACGGCGCCTCAAAGTGCTGTGAGCACATCAGACGGAGGAACGCCGAGGACAAGCGACAGCCAGGAGAGAGGAGGAGGGACGAGAACTGTGAGCAACTGCACAGAGGGGAGCAACGAGGACAAAGTGAACCACAGTCAAGATGCAGACTGGGTAAGAATATACTGATGCTGCTTTCACCTTCGACACTTTATCAGTTCAAGCCTGGTCCCACTATCAGCTGCTGAGTGATATTAGCATGTGCAGTTTATTCTATGTTTTTTAGTTCAACAAAACAGAGTGCTGCAGGGACGATGTATTTTTGTAGGCCAATCCAGAAGTCAGCATCTCCCTGGTTCCCTCGGCTAAAACCCACTGGGACTTTTACATTGGTTCTAGGATTAGTGCAGAAAATAAGCTCTGTGACACACAACAATTGATGCTACTTGCACGTTTTGTACAGCACGATAATCTTCTCAATGAACACCAATTTATTTATTTATCGAAGCCTAAAAACCAACACTTCCCTCTTTTTGGGTTTTTCGCATTTCTGCATTATTTGGTATCAGCAGGAGAGATAGTCAGGAAGGTCAGGAAAGAGAGAGAAGGAGTGATATGCAGCAAAAGGCCGGGCTGGACCTGAACCCAGGTCGCTGCACTCAGGACTCAGCCTTAGACTGTGGTAAACACTCTATCAGTTGAGCCACCAGGGAGCCTTCCTCTTACAAAGTCAGTGAACTACGAGCATTAGATTAAGCACAACAAGTCTGTAAAGGTGAACTGTTCAGTAAATCATTTTTCACATTCCCTGTGATGACGTTTATCGTCACTGACAACCTCTGTTGTCTCATTTAACCTTGTTAGCAACCGGCCTTTTCAGGACTTTATCACGACTGGGGTAATTACTGACATATTTTATGTAGCAGAATAAAACGTGAAAATGTATTGAGCTTGTGTTCACCACAGACCTTATTTCAAGCATCAAACCCAAAAATCCCCTTTGAAGAAAACCATAGATGTCAAGGAGTGGGAACTAAAGAGGTGCTAAAATGCTAACTATCATTTCCAGCTTTTAAAATTCATTCCTGTAGTTCTTCAATAAACTGAGGTTAAATAATGGCGACCTCCATGAAAGGAGCCCAGTGGTGTTCTGCCATTTAAAATAGATACAGTAGAAGCTATAAAGGTGGAGTTAAATTTGTGTAGATAGCTGGTGATACTGAAGGTGAGGGTCTTCATCCATTAGTCCACATCATGCAGATAAGACACACTTGCCCCTCTGGTGTGGAACTGCCACATGGGTGGATTCTGTAGATCAACACACTTTAATACACAGATGGATGAATGGCTCCTTGTTTCTGGAAGGAGAAGAGATGATGGATGTCGCATTGAATAATGAATTAACATTGAATAAATGAGTTGATTAATGATAGATGGCTGCACTGGAGAAAACATAAAAGTTGGATGAATGACTCAATTATTCAATTAAATAAGCAAACCAGTAAGTACGAAAGTAATTAAGGAAATATAAAATAATAATTAAGTTTGCACTCAACCTGCTATATTGTATTATTGTGAATGCAGGACCATAATATTTTTAATCTTTATGGGGTAGCAGAAATGTCTAGGACAATGCTGGGGGAAGATGATGATTCAGACATATCAGCACATTTATATCCTGCTCTTCATTATCTTTTCTGTGTTTTGTTTTATTTATTAGGCCATAGCAAAGCTCTCTGGCCCGTTCTTTATTTAATTTTCAAATATTTTATCTCTCGATCACTTCCCTCTCCATTTCCCGCTCACAGTGCAGTGTTAGCTCATTCTAGTCTTCAGTTAATATCTATGGCTTCTTCCAAACTGTGCTTTTCTTCCACTATGTTCTTCTCATTGTCTGTCTCTCCTTCCTGTCATGTTTCATCTGTGCCATCTCCTGCTTTTCCTCCGTTTGGTGCTCGTGTCATGACACCCCCACCCCACCCCCCGGCTTGGGCCAAACGTTCTCATCCCATTTTGTGTCACAATAACCAAACCTAACAGTACCACACCCCACCCCAGCCCCAGACTGAAACCACTCGTGCTCGCCTACGTTCCCTCCAGGTGCAGTCGGAGACTTTACCCCGGGAGCATAATCTCGTCATGACCCGCTCCGGCTCCATGATCGGCCCGGGTCACGGGGCAGGAGGCTGGGTGAGCGACTCGGCTACACTCCCCCTGGCGGGTCGCAGGGCCTCCCGCACTGGCTTGTCCCCAAAACGCACAAGCTCTGGCCAGGCAGAGTCTGACTCCAGCGGAGGAGGAGGGGGAGGAGGTGGGGGGAGGTGGAAATGGAAGTGGAAGTACAAGTGGAAGCGGGGGCTCCTCCACAGATGGACAACAACAACAACCTGCCAGTGGACGCAACTATGCCACTGTGCTGCAGGGGGAGGTGTCTGGACAGAGGGACTACCCCGGCAGCTTAGGGAGAGGAGGACTGGAGATGGGGAGCAACTTTGTGGTAGCGAGACCAGACAGAGAGGGTGGAGGGATATCACTGACCGGGACTCCATCTGTCTACCCAGAAGCAGCTGGCTTTATTGGGGACTGGCGTGATCGGGTGGGTTGGGTGGGTATGTCTTGGGCAGGAGGGATATGACCCCACAGCTACTGCCCTTCCCGGGGCAGCCTCGAGGAGCGTACAGCGGAGTGATGGGCTTTGGGGCCAGCTGGGTTCCAGGAATGGAGGCTGCAAGAGGGGCACCAGGGCCTGGGGGTCCCTCTTTGGCACTGAGGGTGGGTGAGTTCTTACGCTTGCGTCTCGCCCAGGTCACTTTTGACCCCTCACAGCCACCGTACGACTCGGTGCAGGTGTACGGCCTGGAGGGCACAGGGTCCAGGGCTGGATCCCTCAGCTCACTGGAAAGTGAAGGGGAGAAAGATGCGGAGAAGGAGGATTGGGGGGCGGGGCTGGAAGAGTGGGGTCCACAGTTCCAGAAATTAGCCCAACTCTTCAAAGAGAGAGAGAAAGAGAGGGAAGACAAGGAGAAAGATGAAGAGGGTGCCAAGAAGGAGAAGGATAAGAAAGAGGATCCAGTGAAGAAAGAGAGAGGAGAGCAGGCTGGAGAAGAGGGGAAAGACTGAGGAGGGATGAAATGAGACAAATAGGGGCAAAGGGGGTAAGAGAGGGAAGGAGGGAATAGGAGGATGATGAAAAGGCAACTAGAGTTAGAATAATGTGAAGAGAAGTTAAAGGGGAGAAAGATGAAGAGGCAAAGTAATAAAAAGAGACAGAGAAAAATGAGCCTAGGGAGGGTGGAGAATGCGAGGGCAGGGGAGGGAGTGATTGATGTAATTTAAAGCAATAAGTGTTGAAACGCTGATATGGTTGAGCACAGATACTGAGACAATGCAGAGGCTGCTTCTGCTCAGGGCAGCAACAATTTGTTAAACGCTTTGGACAAAGAAAAACAACCCAAACACCCAAGACTCGATTTAATTCAACTCTCACGTATGGGATGAGAAACAGAAGGAAACAAGGAAGGAAGGCGTCTCCGGATGTGCGCATTGGTCCCCTCTGCGTGCACATAACGGCTCTCGAGTGTGGGTGCACATGTGTCTGCATATTTAACAAAGACAGAGGAGGAGTGGCAGGGAGAAAGCATCACATCCACGAGACGACCTAACGACAGGACTGGTGACTGATGATGCCGAAGCTGCAACATTAGTTTTGGGGACAATGTGTGAGAATAAACATCTCACAGGGAAGTTTAGAAAGTAGGTTTTAACACACTGGAGATAAAACATATATTTGAAGATGAAGTGAATGGGATGGGAGAAGGATGTATAGAGAGAGGAACAGTCTGGGGGAAGTGAGACGATTGTACAGAAACAGTTACTTTTTATTCCATCTGCAGTGGCAGAAAAGTGAATTATTCAGCTCACTATTTCATTCCAAATGAAAATGATGAATCATTTAAATCCTGCAAAAGATTCTCCCTCCTCTCAGCCCACAAGGAAAACAGACATTGTGAAAAATTTAAATGATTAAGGAATGTGATCCCCCCCCCCCCCACACGCCTCCCGCCACCACCACCACACTCCCCCCACCCCACCCACCTCTCATCTCCCTGGCTTTTTGTAGTTGACTGTTGGTATGTTTACAAAGACTGACACTCACACACAAACACAAAAAGAACTGATGAACACCACGAGGCTTTGATTGTACTACAGTAAATTATAAAAGCAAAACCATCCACGAGTATTTCATCCACTACACTGAGTACTGATGACTCTATTATTAAATGTTTATACGGAAGATGTCTCCTATTTTTTATGCATAGCCCCCTTTCCCTCCCTAACCACCACCCGCCCCTCACCCTCGCCCCGCCGTTGTCTCATTTGACACATCTCGAGGACAGAGTGTGCATGACTTTTCAAAACGACAAAAAGAAAAGGAAAATCTTAAACAACAATATGTTCCCACTTTGAGCGCTCGCGCTGCCCAAATGAAAATTTTCCACAGATCGGTAATGAAATAACCGGGGAACAACACCACAGAGACTTTCCCCACGATGGGCTTTTGTTCTTGTAAAAGGTCAGGATGCAAATGAGCTGGAGTTTTCAGCTGGAATGCACTTTTATACTGTGTGATGTTCAATAATAGACCATGAATAATGTCAAAGATTACAGTTGTTTTATAAGATGTCAATTAAACATAAAAGAAACAATGTTTGACTGTATGTAAGAGCATTTCAAATGTAAATACCACTGAATATTATTGCTAAAAGAGAGTATATGAAATAAGTAAAAAAAAAAAAAAAAAAAAAAAAAAACCTAGGGAAAAAACAGAAGTTACATGTCCACACGGAGCACTGTTGGGACCGTCTGTATGTGCTGTAGATTAGAAGTGGATTAACTGAGCTGGACCTAACAGCCTCCCCTGGACTGAAGCGACCCTGTTGTTTTCAACATCTGTGTACTAAGTGAACAGGTTTGGCTCTGTGTCGTGGTAGCTCTCATCTGACATGGACAAACCAAGGATTCAATTATGCACGTGGCCCCTGGCAGAAGTTGTGCAAAATATTAGTTACAGGACAACTGTGAGCCGAGCTTTCTCCGGCGAGAACCAATTTGATGAAAATCTAAAGGAGGGATGGAGAAATTCCCCTACCAGGCATCCCACCAAAAAAAGATCTATAGCTACCCTAAAATCTGGATGATTATTCTGCTGAAGTGGAATAATGCACAAAAATTGAGGTTTTGATGAGTTCTGAGTACATTGCTGTTATTAGTGTTGCGTTGCCTGAAAGATATGGAACAACATTTTATAGTAGTTACTTCTCAATAGAGATACAATAAACTGTGCATAGAAGAGTCTGATTTTTAATATTTAATCTTTCATATATTTCAGGCAGCGTAACTGGAAGAGTCTGTGTGATTTTATGGAACAATAACCAAACAGTCAAATTGGAGTAAAGTAGTTTTTGTCCAGAGAGGAGTTCTGCCACACCCCTAAACCTGAATGTGAACGTCTTTGGTGTTGCCATCGCAGAAATGTCACTGTTGATTGTCTATCACTGGTTCACTGTAAAGCCACCCACATAAAGTCGAGCTCCAGCTTTGCTTGTGTCCACCAGTTTGGTCCACCATAATCATGATGTCGAGGTCTGCTATTATCAACACTTAGGTAACCAATCAGGAGGCCAGGCTCCGCACTGACCGCAGAGAAACCCTTATACGCGTCTGTACCCTTTACAGTACCAGAGCCACACACTGAGTCCATACAGTGCCACTGTGCAGACTGGAGAGTATCAGGACCAATGTATAAATACTGCACAATCACTGGAGAGGAGAGGGGGGGGGGGGGGTGCAGAACCTGAGGGGGATACGAGTTAATATCATTCTGGCTGGTAAACAATACCTCAACACCCTTAAGCTCTGTAAACCCACCGTCAGCTGTGTGTCACAAGGACCAAGAGGTTTCCAGACACCTCTGAAGAGCAGCATTTCATAGTTATTGCTCTTATTTGTATCCGTAGCAATAACATTGTTCTCAGCAAGCTACTGAGACATGGCAACATCACTAAAATAAGTCCAGTGGTGCAATTTAATGATAACCAGAGACCTTCCTCCACATCAACATGTTGAGGCTGTACTCAAATTTTCTATATGGCCTAGTGCATCTTTGTTTTTTTGATAAAGGTAAAATGTATCACATCATTGTTGTTGCTATAGAGATGCTCAAGCCTACAAACCATCCTTCAGTTGCAGGGGATATGCTTGATTGGTGCAGTCATCGACAAAAATCACATCAGCATTTTTATTAACATTCAATGAAAATGAAATGAAAACCATCCTCTCCAACTGAAACTGTTACTTATATCACAACACTTGCCAAAATATACCAATATTTTTTAAAACATATTTTTGAGTTATTACTATATTATAACATCAATATTTAGTACCAAACTTCAAACTTCATTTTAATATCAACTGCACAACCGGCATCAGGTTGCGACTATATCTTCCGCAGTCGTGATGCTACCATGGAGACGAAATTTGGCCACAGACAGACAAATACAGTAAAACACCTGGCAAACTGTGTGATGGTTCCCGCTACATGAGGCTACGGTGTCTGGAGAGCCCAGTGCACTGCAGGCTAACAAAATAAAACACATTCAAATATGCAAATTCAGAAAACACCTTCATCAGTTTGACAACACATGTCCAGCAGAGGTGTTTCCATGGGACGTTGGTAAATGATGAACCTGTCTGGGACTCATTCTTCAGAGCCCAACTGTAACTTTAAAAGAGTGACATGAAGTGATGTTAAAAGCATTGAATAGCAAGTGTATTCAGCAGGTTCGTCACGTTTTACTTTTTACTTTACGTTTTACTTTTTGCCTTAATTCCCTCAGCTTGTGTCTAATGGAAACACTTCTCATGTGTGGTAGGACTGAATTTCTGTTGTGTGTTGTTAATTTTTCCAGTTCATGTTACATGAAGGAGGTGTCTCCATGACTACACACATTTGACACACAGACAGACTCACCAGGCGAAAACAATACCTGCTGCTTGCAGCTGGTAAAAAACTGTGCACTGTAAGAACCCATCACAGTTTACAGACTAACTGTGTGTCTGGAAGCTAAGACAGACTGCAGTCAGATTTCTGTGTGAGTAAATCAAAGTGCATTAAAACTTATCTGGCTATGAGATGCTTAAAATATCCCTAAGCTACTACTTTCTCACCCACTTTGGCTTTGTTGCAGAGATGTTGCCACGTTTGCTGTTTTCAGCAGTTACTCTGGTGAGAACAATGTTATCACAACTGATAGAAATGATCGACAAATATGACAAAAACAAGACTGGGGTTGTAATAAGCCGGAATTATTAGTGTGAATTGACGTACTGAATCCTAATTTCGCTGGCGACTGCCAAAGAGCTTGGAACTATTTGTTAGGAGAGATAAGTATTGTTGTAAAGAGAACTAATATGTTGCTTTGCCAAATCATTATGTGGGCAACGTTTTCCCTTAGAATCGATGTGAGAAGTGCCAACTCTCCGAGTCTCTGTGTCTCAGTGTCTCAGTGCACAAAAAAGTCTCTCCTGATTTTCATAACAGCGTCGACAGTTCTTTGGGCAGCCGTTGCAAAAGCAATTAGCATGGTATCCCGATAAGTGACCTTTCTCTTCGTTCTAATTATACGGTCTGTTCCACAGGCTTGATTGGCTCCAGGTGTTTCATCTCCGCTGATTGGTCTGATTCAAAGTTCTGCTCTGACTGATTGGTCAAAATCAGAGCGATGATTCTCCCGATTTGTCTTATTTCAGAGCTCTGGAGTGCTGCGCCAACTACAGTACTCGACGGAGCTGATTATCTCACCTGCTGAGCCCCGCAAATTGGTTCAATCAAAAGCCTGATTAGTTGAATCGGTTGTTTTAAATGGAATAAAAGCCCACAATCTGCAGAACTCCACTGCTCTTTTTTTTTTTTTTTTTTCAAGCGAGCTCAGATTCACGGACTCACAGCGACAGACAAACGTGGACCATTCAGGTCATTTGTCAAGTGCAGTGTCAACCTTAATACTGAGCAGGATGGAGTCCCACCCACAGGATACCTGTTTTACCTGTATGTCTAAATCAGCTGCTGCTCTTTGTAGTGTAAAGGTGCAGCAGGGTGGAGGTCAGAACTGCTGGCCTTCAGAGTAGTCTTGACCCCAAACAGGTAGACCCCATTGGTTCTGCAACCCCCTCCTCCTGTGACTTCATTGCTCCTGCACGATGTTGATACAATTCCACAATTGCGTGCTGAACAAAGTGTATTTATTTCTGTTGTACTTTTTCTTTTTGTAAATTTGAATAAAAAAGGAACTATTTCAAAGAGATGAGTCAGACCTGCTCTGTGCTCCTTTCTGCTGTCTCCTGAATTTCTGGATAATCAGACTTTGGCTGCTCGCGTGCACTTGATGTTTGTGTATATGCGTGTGTGTGTCTGCTGGTGGAAGAGACGGAGCGATTGAGGGTTGCTCTGCGTGGTGCATACAAATGTGTGTGCACCTTGTGAGCATGTGTCTTGCTGTGAGTACGTGGGTGTGCCTTGTCAAATTGGCCCCTTGAAATTTTCAAACCACAGACTGTCTGTGTGTGTGTGTGTCTATGTGTGTGAGTGTGTTTGTGTGTGTCTGACTGCAGGATGAAGGAACACCTTGTCTGGTGTGATCCAGCCTGATAGGTGGATGTGAGGTCAGTAATAGAGGACAGACGGAGAGTTCTGCAGAGCAATCATGCTTTCAGACGGAGGGGGAGAGTTCTCTGTTTGTTCGCCCACAAAAAAAAAAGAGTGAGGGGGGAAAAAAGGACATTTTGAACTCCAGAGCAGCAGCAAATAGAGCAGACCTGACAGCTGCGACTGAATAATACCAGGCCCCTTCACCCAACCCTTGCAGCTCCCCTGTATTCTGCAGCGTTGGCTGGCTGAGTGATGGATCGGGGAGATGTGCGCCATTGCTGTGTGACTGAATAGCTGGTTAAAAAGATTTATTACAATAATCAAATATGAAGGAGGGGATTATTTCTACATGATGGTTTAGAGAATGATCGTGTTAGCTGGGTCTCTGCTTGATTACAATGATAATACCCGCCTCAAGTTAGGAGAGGGAGAGCAGTGGAGAGAGAGAGGGGAAGGGATAGAGAGAACCATATTAGCAGTTAATATGCAAGTCTGTTGCATTACATAAAACTGTATTTGTGATTGGGTTAGAGCTGATTCTGCAGAGTGCTGAGGAGGCAGCCCTCTGCCGTCCCAGCCACCGTCTCTGCATCGCCATAATTATGCCATTCGTGAGCTGACTTTCATGACGACCCCACCCCATGGAAACAACATCCTGTATCCGAAGAGCATGGCAAGTCAGTCTGAGGCAAAACAGAGATTTGACCTGCTCTAACCCCCCCAACCCTCCCCACAGGCTGCCAGCAGCCTGATAAAATACACCAGCTTGTAACCAACACAACACTCTTATCGATTCACCACTATATGTACGTTTATCAGTCTGCCTCAAGCATCAACACTGCAATGCAGCACTCTAGGTGAGATGCGCTGTCATGGCACTGTCAATAATTACAGCATGCATAATTGATCATAGTATAATGGCGGCGCTGGAGATAAAATGGGCCCGTTAAAGCCCCTACACCTGGGAATGACTAAGTATACACTGCGCTGGGGAGTCACACACACACACATCAGTGTGCTGCAGGATTGCATCACAGGACACACAAGTTGGCATGTGTATGTGTGTGTGAGTGTGTGCGCATGTGTGAGTGAATTCAAGAACATGGAGATTCCTCATTCTGTTTGAACCTTACTGACACACAGAATCCCTCTGGCTATTCAGCTCAGTGTGAGTGCTTATATGTGTGTGTGTGTGTGTGAGAGTGTGTCTCTGCTCTTGTGCCTGTGCATTTTGCATTTCAAGTATGTATGGGCTTTAAAGGCTGCAGCTTCTAAACACGAGTAAAGTCTGAGGGACTTTGAGCAGCTGCACAGCTCAAAGCTGGAGGAACTTTGTGGATGTGACATCTTCCTGCCCCTGTAGTTAAAAGTCTAACTACCTCCTAAGTAGCTGTTAGCTCCACCTGTCCCTATGGTTGTTTTTTTTTACACCCGCCTGTTCCTCTTCCTCACCCCCTTGTCTTTCTCCCCCTATTCTCCCGCGCTCTCTTGCTCATGCGTTTCACTCGGGACACTCTCAGAGTTCACTGGCTCATTTGAAGTGGAAAATTAAATCTTCATTAACAATCTTAATTAGAGTTCGATCTCCCTGTAGCAAGCCGACAGGGAATCCATAGTGTAACAGGGGGAGACCTGAAGCAGGAGCCTGTTTCGGGAAGGTGCTAGTGGTGCTGATGCTGGTGGTGGTGGTGGGGGGGGGATTAGAGGGGGGTAATTAGTGAATGGGAGCTTAAGGGTAAATTACAGAAGAGGTGTTTACACTTCAGAGGCAAAAAGGGAGGAGGGGGGATAATTAAAGTGCCCCTCTGGTGGATGGCGGACGCTGGAGTGAGAAATCCAACATGTGTGAGATGCATGTTGGTGAGCGTGCAGGTTGTGTCTGCATTGTTGGCAAACTAGGGCTCAGGGAGGGGTAAGGAGGGGGAGTCAGAGGTGGGGGCATTATTAGTCAGAAATCTTCATTGGAATTCTTCTTGTCTTGCTTTTTGGTGACATGGTGTTACTTGAGGCGACATAATCCCTTATCATGCTTCCATAAGCATAGAGCATTTGCCTAATACCAGACAGTAATCATTCAAAGACACTGCTAAGCATGCGGCCCAATGCACCCGCTCTTATCCACATTCCACAGAACACTATTTAACCGCTGTGTGCAGAGGATTGGGCGGTGAAAAAAAAAAACAATTAGTATATGCATTCGCACAATTAAAATATACATTATGTTCCTAAAAATGAAAGCAGGAAGCGTCACCCTCCTTCCTCTCTGTGCCCCCTGTGAATGATGTCTTCTTTCACTGTAGTTCTATTGTAGTTAGACGTCCTATCAGAAGCCATCAAAATCCCTCGGCAGCCCTTTTTGTGGAAGCAATGAGCTGAGGAGAGATTTTTGCCTGAAGGAAACCAGACAAGTTGAACTAGCCCAAGACTTAATCCTGTGACAAGAGGCCCACAAAGGCAGTGCAGCACGCTGGCCTAAGTGTGATTGTGTTTGTCCCTGTAGAACAGGTTATTTGTTTAGCTGTCCAGCCGCTGCTTTATTTGCGGAGAACATACAGATACACGCGGACGTGGAACATTTCCAAATGGCGAGGGCAGGAGATTGTGTCTGGACCTTCGTTTTATTTATCTGCTCTGCGCGGTTTCCCGGGAGCCGGGCTGGTCGACCGCCCCGAGCAGAGTGATCATATCTGTGGTAATGTTGCTATGTCTCTGAAGACTGGGGAGACAAATATGTAGACATGTGTGATGGTGTGTGCATGTGTGCGTGCATGCAGGGAAGTGACAGACTGTGTTTACACAGCTGACCATTAGGCACTAAAAGTAAAGTGAACATGATAGCCAATTACAGACACACAAACACAGAGACAGAGGGGGAGAGTTAAGTGCGTTCATTAGCCCTTTGAGTCAGATTGGTTAATTGGTCAATGAAGTGAGAAGAATAATAAGTTGAGGGGGATGTGAAGCCTTTGGTGAAATATTCACGGCATTTATTCTCATCAGATGTTCCTGTTACTGTCCTACACAGATTATGAGGACGTTTTAACATCACACATTATTGTCTATATTTTCTCTTCATATTTTCCCCAAGATTTTCCCCCCTTTTATCTTGACTCATTCAAACTCAGAGGCTTTAATGATGTAGACTGGGAAATAGGGCTGCCTACAGCCCTGCCCTCTCTGCTGGTGATGTAATACGCTGCCCATTATTTCACTTCTATTACTATTAATTTTCTATTATTTGGATTGTGCTCCCAGAGCCTCTGCTTATTTTTGTTTTTGCAAGCTTGTTGGTTTTGCCTTTTGTGGAGTTAGTGCAACTCTACCTCACTACCTGTGATGCAATGCTAGCATCAATTGCAAGACCATATACCATACACTCAAGTCATCTTCAATATATAATAATAGTGCTAGTAACAGTTTAAAGTTTAAAGTTATGATAATGTTGGGATTCAAATATCATGTAAACATATTTAGTAATGTTACATGTTGAATCCTGCTCACCAGAAATATACTGTTGTCTTAAAGCAGCTTTAAAGATGTTAAAAGTGTGATATGAGTGAAATATTTACTCCCCAGCCTCTATGATTTTTATCCCGGCTGAATTCATCAAACAGAATTATTTTAGATTATTTTAGTGATGTGCAGTAGTTACAGTTTCCCCAAAATTCAGTTCCACTTCTCTGATTTTTTTTAAACTTTGGAATCATCTCTAGAATCTCTGTTTCTAGTAACTAGCTGCTCAGCACCACTTCATACAAAATGTCCAACCAGGTAGTACGGGACCACACAGAGCTGAGGATTATCAGCTGAGCATACAACCACTCCACCTCTACTCACTGATAAAATTCAAGATATGGTGGATTGAAAAGACACAACTGCTCTGTAACTATAATCCATGTATGACATAGCTCTGCATAAAGAAGCACAGGCAAATTTCAGATATGATCAGAAAGGTCTTATGCTTGCTGTTGTTCACGTGGAGATGACGTTTTTTTGTTGAGTGTGCATGAGTGGTGAACGTGTGCAAGTGCTGAACTATGAACAACCCTAGTGAATATCCTGCCTGCAGGGAATGAGAGAGAGAGAGAGACTGCCAACCACAAGTGGAGTGTGTTTAAGGCTGGTAGCACTGTGCCCAGGTGATCTTGGTTGATGCAGATGAGGCATGACCACACAGGCTGACGGAAAAGGGCACGAGTCGTCACATGACCTCCAGAGGTTTAACGTCTCATCCTCCTGCTGTGGCACAAGGTGTACTCCAGGGTGTGACATCACTGTGGTTGTGTGATTATAGGAGCCATGAAACCGAGCATTACACATACTTAGTGTGTGTGACTGCTCTGGCAGACCTGCCGACCGCCCCACTGCCTCTGAAATGCGTGACAATAACAATAATGGCTGATCTCTGGTCTGCTGTGCTCTGGTCATTGCAGGACACTTCATTAGAGCTCCCAGAGTTCCACTGAAACTAAAACCGCAGCATGTCCAGCCTGATTATGTCTGTTTTGTCCAGCAACACTTGACATAATTAGGCCCATCCAGTTACATGTATTGGTTTGTGTCTGCTGCCACCTGCTGGAATAATAACCTCTTAATACAATGAGCCTCCATGCTGGTGCTCACTCAGAGGCTGTCTGCAGCCTATCCCAGCATGCTCGGAAAGGACTACCCTTCATACATCATCTGTTCATTACTGAGCTACCTCGCTTGTAGAGTCTATCACACCCTTGGTCAATTAAAACCCTCCGTTCTGCCAGACTTGGACGTCTTTGGGACTTAGGGAAAAATAAGATCTAATTCCACAGGGAGAAGGCTGCAGCTGAGGAATCAAACCGTCTTGTTGGGAGATTAACACACAGGGGTTCAGGCTCCAGCACATTTTGCCTAACTGATGTAGAGAAATTCAATTTGGGTGAACAGCTTGTTAAAATGATTTATTGCAGTAATCCAATAAAACGTGAAGGAAGGGATTATATCAGTTTGATGCTTTTGAGAATGATCATAATTGGAGCTTTAGTTGATCACAGAAATAACCTGTGTTTGTGATTGTGTTAGCTGACTCTGCGCTGTGCTGAGAAACACATCGCACGAAATCACATTCATGACACCCGCCGAAAGACAAACTTCATAAACATGAAGTTACTTCAGAAATTCTGAAATTGTGATACATGTCATGAATTGTGAGAGCTGTAATCCTGCTTTAGAGATTTTTAAAGTCACTTTAGGCGTTACATTTTGTGTATGGCACCTGTATGACAGCTTGAAGAAGATTAGGTGAGTTTGATTGGCTTTGTGATGAGTACCATATGAAAAGACACCCACAAGGAAGATTATGACATCTTCAGTCAAAAACCCAAAGTGTATATGTAGCATACTGTGCATGTGTTAACTTCACTTCATTACTCCCATAGAGTGATCTCATTTGAACCAGTCGACAATTCATTTTACTATTTGTGCATCTTATCATGAAAAAACACTGATAATATTGATAAAATGTGTTTTTAGCTATTCAGGTAAACAGGTCCACAAACAGATCATCCAGGGGTAAACTGTACTATAAAAGTCTAATCAGTAATTACTTTGATTAATTCTATAATTGGAAATCTAGTCAAATGGAAGTGATAGCAGTCAGATCCCTGCCCTGAGATCTGTTGGTTCACGTTTGGATCATGGACCTTTAAAACCTTTCAGCACTTGTTTTTTTTTTTTCACAGTCTGATTAAACGTGGCTCCAGAGAGACAAACTGGTGAAACAAGACCTTGAGCAGTTCTAACTGTAAACTATACTGAGTTTTTGCAGAAATATATCTGATCTGATTTCCCACAGTCACTCAGAAATGCAGGATTACACCAACAGCTATATCACTGCCACAGGTCATAGGTTGCGAGTGGACGTGTTGTGATTTGACACATGACAGATCAGGGTGTTATATAGATTTTTCACCTCTTCCACTAACTTGTTTTCACACCATGGGTTCTTTCTTTTTCAGACTTCACCTCAAATGGCTTCTAGTCAGTGATGATTCTCTTTCATGTCCTGTAAGCTCTGCTCTAAACCCCTCTCTGCCTCCTTCTCTTTGCCCCCTGACTTCGTATCCATCATACCAAACAATCACATTCAAAATGTGCTGCAAAACACCACAAAGTGGGCCATGCTGACAGGCTACCATGTGAGACTTTCTCAGGCATTTTGCAACATGAAACAGAAAAACGTCATTTATTCAGGTTATATCTTTGCTGCTGGATGACACCATAAAAATGTTAATTTTGTGTGGACTGAATTTTTTGCTGACACCTACAACGGATAAAGTAAATTACTGAGAATGTCTCTGAACTATAAAATGAAATTTTGACTCTTTCATTTATCTGCTGGAGGACCAAGAAGACTATAAATATCTCCTCTGTATGCTAAGCAGACTTTGGGTTGGCATCTTTTATCTAATTCTATTAGCTGTTTGCACTCGACTGGCTATTCCCCACCTCTAAGCTACAATAGCTGCACTTTCTATTTTCCATATGAGGCTCAGTTCCCCACTGAGCAGCAGCTACTGTATGAGAGGTCAAGAGAAACTCTCCTTTGAGAGACTTGAGCATAAAAAGACTGAGATTAAGACTGAAAGACAATACCACACATGGTCTCAAGATAACAATTTAATATATTTTACAGACTCACAGACTCAGTAGGTTTTATAACCCAGCTGTCTCAAATCCTTTTCCTCTGATCACTGCCATCAGTCCCCTGCTGATGCAGCAGCAGAAAATATAGACCACAGCTGCTTTTTTGATAGCTACTGTGAAGGATGGGCAAACAGCTGTCAATAAAATTAAGGGCAGAGAAGGAGGAAATTGTAAATGAGCCCTAAAAGAGTTTAAATAAAGAAATGGCACATGGGAATACAGTGGAACAACTGGTGCATAATTAGGGCCATCGTAAATCTTTTGAAAGTGGATACTTAAAATTGTTTCGTCTTAAAGTGGTGAAAAAGTTTTAGAGATCCTGCAGAGTGTTCCAGATGGTCACCAAAAACATGAGCTGTCATTTGGTCTTAAACCTCTAATTAGCACATATTTACTTAATCGTGTTTCTTTTCTTCCAGTCATTTATTTACAAATTATTCATAGATTGTGCTTTGTACTGATTCGGATGAGGTAGTGGGTTTTGGTAGAGCTCTTAGTTAACTTGAACAGGCCAAACCATTAGTGCAAATCAGCTAAATCAGGTCCAGGCACTAAATTGCTTGGAAGTGTTAATGCCACAACAGCCTTTTGCTCATAGGAGCACTGGGAGTTCATTCTTTATTTATTCTATTTATTTCCTGACCTTCTGGCCTCTCACTTAGTGATAGCTTACCACACCGTCTAAAATACGTCAAAAAATAATGGCAAATTTCCCATGAAGTTTACTTCAAAATGACATGATCCCCAGAGGATGAGCTCTGATCTTTTGAAGCCCCATCTTTTGAATCTCTTTTTCACAACACAGAGACAATGGACCATGATAGGGTACCTCAAAAACTGGAGACTGATTTTCCTTGACATTTGCTGGGAAATTACATGGTCCCAAAGAATGAGCCCTAATTTTTGTGGTGTCTCTGATCTTTCCTCTACCACTAACAAGAGCTGGCATGTTCCCCTTGTATAGAAATAATTCAACTTAATGAACAGTGACATAAAATTGACTACTGTATGGAGGAAAAGACTAGTTGTAACACTCATTGCTTGTTAATGGTGTTCAGATTGCAGCAGCTGTTACTGTACGATCTCACTTTTAGGATTGTCGTGGTTCCAGGAGGATGATTCGTAGTGATGTAAATGACCTCTGCATTATTGATTGTACAACACCGTCAGGTCAGATTCTCTCTTCAGCCTCAACTTTGTTCCATGATAAAATATCTGAAAAACTAATGCCTAATTTTCTTTGGCATTTTTACTGACCATTTTCATAGTCATGATTTCATGGACCTTATTGTAAGTTTCTATTACCACTTGTACTTTCCTCTAGCACCACCATCACAATGTCTTGTATACACAGATATTCCAAAGCCATTGTCATTCGGTATTCATCCTCTTGAGGAGCCTGGATCCTTTCCATTTTGGACAGTCTCTCAACCTCCAATATCTTCTTTTCACAGAAATCATGAGTAGTTCTCTCAGGTGGATAAGTCATTTATTTCTAATGTCCAAAGGCCTCTCCTCTGCCACCAGCAGCAGGTATGTTATGACATTGTAGCTTTCATTGATATTTTGTTCTGGCTCTGTTTCTTCTTCAGGATTAGCATGTGGCTACTTTGTCTCCATTCTGGGACACACTGACCTGAACTGCCTGACCTGTCACGCATCCATCCACTTATCATTAATTAATACACCATTGTGTTTATTGATGACTAGAATTAAGTAGGGGATTACACACACACACACACACACACACAAACTAACATGTATGGACACACAAAGCAGTATGAGATAATTGGTTTATTTTTACATTTTTATATTAGTTCCAAGGCTGGAACTAATTATCCTGGATCGTTTCATTCATTTCAAATTTTTTGTAAACAAGCTGAGAGAAGGTGCAGAATATTACTGTAGTGTAGGAGGTGAGTCCTTGGGAAAGGTAATGTTTGAATAACTTAAAAGTGGGTAAAGCTGGTAGATTTTTTCCGGGGTCGTCACAGTGAAGACATGTCACTGATTTATTTTTTTCACATCTTCTCTCTCTGCCCTCTGTGTCTGCTGAAGTGAGAGATTTGAAATTAAAGGGAGAGGATATTTGTCACTTGTACAAAGCCACTGAGAACATTTCCCCCTCCATTTGTTTTGCTGCCTGCTGGTTATTGAAAAGTAATTTGATTTGAAGTCTCTGATTGATTAGCAACTTTGTGTTCAACCTTCGCTGCTGCTGTGAAAATATCAAAAGGTACAACTGTTTTGAAATGGGCTCTGTCACAGTGCAGGGTATTGCTGTTTGTACTTTAAACCCTGATCCAGCAGTAGTGACGTGTTGTCTGCCATACTGCCAGTCCCTCTACTAACATTTTTACTTTATGTTTGAAGTGGCAAAGGCTGCGCTGCATATAAATCTTAGACTTTAATAAATCATTAATCCTGTTTCAACACCCCTGAGAAACACCACTGTCAGTGAACTTGTTTCAGGACAAGTGAAAAACCTAGAGTGAAGTTATTCTGACAGACAGATGATAAATAATAATAACAGATTGAGTGATAATAACACAGATTATTTAATTAGATTTTCAGGATACCCAAATTCACTTTACCAAACATATAAATCAAATCACATTTTATAATTCACTTTTAATAACTTTTCCAAAAGGGAATAAAAAGGGAGCAATGCAGACAGAACAAAGATAACATCAGAGACAGTGACAGTAATAATGAAGACAACAGAACAAAGAACAATAATAAAGAGTTATGAGAAAGAAAATATAAAACACTGTAAGCCTTGGCAGCACATTGCCCATCACATTATAATGCCTCTTATATCACTTAGATTATCAGGCTAAATGAGGTAAATATAATTATCCCACACATTAAAATCACAAGGATGACTGTTGCCAAGCAAACGGCTGCATTCCCAAACACAGCACCAACAGCAGACAGAAAACCAGGGCAAACATCACATCACATTACAATCAAGCAGCATCATAATACATTTCAACATATAGCACAGACCATGTCTCAAAGCTCATCGTCCATGAACACTGTTGGCTTCTCCCTGATTAACCAGTGGCTCTTATATTCCTACAGGGTGCACATCTTTTCCTATTTTCCTCTTGCCATTTGCTCACTGTGATAATTAATTGTTCATAATTGGCTGGTTGGTCATTTCTCCCTGCGATTCATTTAACAGGGATGATATTTTCCCACTGTCCAAAGGCAGTGTTAAGAGCCCACTGGCACCATAGACTCTGCTGTGCTGTCAGTCAGCTTTCCCTGGAATTATTTCTTATCTGTAACATCTCTGTACCAGGGACTTGAAAACAATGTACATTTCAAAATGTCAGTTATATGTAGTTTTTATTACGTGGACGGGTTTGTGTGGTCATGAATGTTCAAATAGTATGTGAATATGGCTGATAAGAGGTTAGCACCACATCAGTGGAGAGTATAGGTTGGCATGTGATGGTGGAGAAGGTCAGGGAGGGAGGATTATGGAGGGCTCTGTCTGATGCTTTGTGGAACATGATGTCAGCAAAGGCTCTGAGCTATACTTGAACTCCTCTCACTTGAGTGTCAGATTTTTGAACTGTGAAGTGAACATGAGCGAAAATGACATGAAATGCTGAGAAATAGGTACATTTATTGCATGACAGCTTTGTTATCCTCTCTAGCCCTTTCTCTTTCAGCTTGACCAGCCCTCTGCCATCCTGAAGAAACCCACTATGCACTCAGCTCTTTCTGAGAAATAGACTATACAGCCTTGAGGGCAGATCATGGCAGGAGTGTCTAGCACAAATATTCTCAGAAAAAACAACAGCATCTTTGATCATGTTTGCCGCAACAAAACTCCTGCAACTTATATTACTGTCTGGACATTTCTGTCTTACCCTACAGCATCCCTTGGACCAAACCATCATGCATGGGATCAAATAAATGTCAGAATGATTTTGAACTTGTGAAATAATTCCCAGACATAATGAGAAAGTAAAGTGTATTAACAGTAAAGGTCCATATGGAGGAAAAGAAACATGTGTGGGCACTGTTGACACTGACAGGAATAAGCCTGTCCTAACAATTTTATGTGATTAGCCAGCCAGAAGGCAATCTGACAGACCAGTCAGAGAATGAGTTTTGTTCTGCAATGGCCACGGCCACTTTCCTAGATCTGTTCTCTCAGATGCCAGTGTCTTTATGTTCATGGATTTCTTGCAGTTGCTGAATGCTGGCGACAATACACGGTCTATCATCAGCAGGATAATAAAAACATGGAAATGTTTCATACACCTTACTACCTGCTGTCACGGGATAGATTCCTCTTTAGGCAGTGAGAGCGACTGCTCTGTTATACCAAACACAACTGGTTTGCCTGAGATGAGCAGGGAGTTCCATCTTTACATTCACAGAGTTACTTTAAACTCTAAATCCCACATTAACCAGAGAAGAGAGTGTGTTGATCCTTAACCCAAAGTACTCTTGTATTTGCTATACCTCTCTCTGCCATTCCTGGTTCTGTGTACAAATCAGTAATAGTTTGAGTGTCCTGGCATTAAGGGTATTTGCATATGTAAGCTATATTTAAAGGACAATATGACCTCTGATCTTCTTTTTAGCTCCTAACAAGATCATCACTGAGCATTTCTCTCTGTTCAAGGTGAAAGTGCAACATTTTTTCTTTAAAAAAAAAGCTTATTGAATACTTGAGATGTCTCACATAAAAATACCACATTCACATTAGACATAGTTACAAACCCAGTAAAGGTATTCAGGTGTGGAAAATGTGCAGATAATAGAACCACTTACAAGGTGCAGTATGAGTTGAGTTTGCTTGCAGAGATGAACATGTTAGGGAGTCATCAACCAACTGTCTCTTGAGCTTTTTAGACTCAGCTTGTTGATTTGTTGGAACAGACCAAACCAGAAAGAAACAAGATACTGGACAAGACTCCAGAAATCAGATGTTTTTCTGTGTATTAGATTGACTGATTAGAAATATCTCAATACAGTTGATTTCAGACCAAATTAAAAACCATAACCGTAACTATTTGTACATCTGTGTTTAATTAAGTGATTAATTAGCATTGAAAGAAAGGCCTTCCTGATCAATAATTCAGGTAGTGTATTGATTCTGGTGATACAGTCAGGCTGCAAACAGAAAATGAATTTAGTGAGTATTGTGGGGTGAGTATAATGTGTAATGCTAGAAAATCCTCATCCGGTAACATGAATGTAAACACTTCTCAGAGACACGCAGCGCTGTTTAGTGGAATTGAGTAAATTGTTTTGGTTGGCATTTACACACCAAATTAAATTTTCATTACTGTTAATTCTAAGCTCAGAGCGCGCATCCACATCTGCACAGAATCACACTGTATTAACTATGCTTCATTCAGTTTGAATTGAACAGCAGTATGTTTTTGCCTGATCCAGTAATGAGTTTGCTACCACTGAATAGTTTAAACATTCAAACCTGCAGTCAGTCAGTTCTTCCAGATTATATACTGTAGTATTGAACACTGCTCATGATTTGAACAGATTTATTGCATGCTGGGATAGACTCCAGCCGCCGTGCCTCAGAGAAGGAACAGATGGGCAAAGAAAATTAATGAGCAACTGAATACGGACCTGCATATTTGCTTGACCGGGCTAAACACTGACTCTTGAGAAGAGCAGGAATATTGGGTGTTAATAGTGTTTGTAATATTTTCCATCCATCCATCCATCCATCCATCCATCCATTCAATATGTACCACTGTACCTTATAATAACTCTCAAATCATTAAAAGTGTAATTTAGAGAATGTCTCAGGAGACCATAAAGATTTAGCAGCGTTAAAAAACACAACAACAACAAAAGATTTTACCTGTGTTTGAAGTTTCAATTTTAATCCAACACTTACACATGTCGCTCTAATTTTTTAATAATACTGTGGACTACATAATGTGGTCTTGTTTATAAAAATAAATGTAATACATTTTGAATCAAAGTGCCTGTTTGTATGCAATTAAGAAGGACTAGAACAAAGACAACTCCATCCATAACATTAAGCATTCGCCACAGTCTGTCATCATAATCCCACATGCAGGAACACAAAATGCAAATAATACCAACTACATGGAAAATAGTACTGACTACTACTACTTTCATTGATGTTATGCATATGAATGAATAACATCGGTGTTATTCATTTATTCATGGCCGCAACCTATATTTAGCAACCTGACAGTCTTCCTGTAAAGGACTGTTATCCAAGAAAACTGAACTGACGGATGAGGCCTGTGCAGAGGCCAAGAGAGACTTTGATCATGCTGCAGCTGTAATGACCACTGTAAGGTGGATGTGGTAATCGCTATGCTGATGAGGAGTCATGCAACAGCCACTGATCACACACTCATGAATTTTGTCCTTAAATGCATAAACATTTGCCCACTCTTCCACTTCAGCTCTTTCAATACCATGCTGTTGAATTAAATGGAGTGTGCTTAACTGTGTGTAATCTTAAACCCTTAGTCTCGGCCAATACAGGCTATGCCAATGTGGAAATTTCTCCTGCCTTGTAAAATCCTAATGCGTGAATACATTTTATTGACTTTTTAAAGCCACTATAAGCACTCTTTCTCCTGCTTTATTCACCCTTACCACACATTTTTCAAGGATTTCTTCTTGTACAAGTTGCTTTTCTTCAGCTTGCTGCTGAATGCCCCTGAAGTCACCTGGGTCTAGACTCTATTGAAAAGACGTCAACACATTCCAAAGGTGACAATACATTTGACTCTACAGGAGCATGATAGAGACAAATCTTTTTTTATTCAGGTTCTTTTGTGCCAGTAATATTTGAAAAAGGAAAAAAAAACCTAATACTCCCCCCTGACAGATAGCACTTTGATGGTACTAATATGATAGTTATATAAGAGTAGCCACGGTGCAGCCTGATGGTGGTTGTGTCCTGGTGGGAGTGTGAATGTACACAACAAATTTCATGCCAATTAGCCTTCAAAATATGTTGATCACAGACTAACAAACAAACACAGATGGATGGAAGTGATCGGATAACCTTCTTATACTGAAGTAAGATTGATATGAATCCACCCAGAGAAATTCATTTTTATTTTACACCCTAAGGCTCCTGAGCACAAAAAGACATATACTGCTGCTTTATGAATATGAAGACAAACGCTGTGCCTGGTTGAACACAAAATACCCATTCAATGATGACACTTGCTAACAAGATTAAGCAAGTGTAAATTGCTGGACCGTGAACACAGCCCTCTGGTGTACAGAAGAAGAATATCTACAGACTACACGTAGGCTGTGGACTCTGCAACACTTTCAGTATGGCTGCAGAGCTTTTCAAGTGAAGAAGAAGAGAAGGGGAACACAGCTTAGATACAGTATTATTGACTCTCCTCCACAGAAAGCAGCACAGGCTGGTGAGAATCAATAGGTTTGTCACTCTATAGACTCCTTTTTATGAGGAAGATCTGGCAATAAGTGTCTTAAAAGTAGTTATCATTGCAACTCAGGTGTTACCTTATCAGCAGCAATGGGGACCTCTGTATAAGCAACGCCCACTTTGATTGTTTTGGCCACTAGGGGGCAGCAGGAATAAGCTGTGAGCACACCATTAACGGGTGATGCTATGGGGTGCGGTGGGAAGAAGTCATCGTGGATGTGCTGTAGGTTGACCCCTCTCCTTTGCAATCTGATTCTTAAAGTTGCCTCTTTTGATCCTGCCCATGATTACTTTATCACAACAATGTGTTTGTTTGTGTAACCATGGCGACAAAGGTCCTCAAACTTTAACAACATGCTTCTTCTCGCTGCAAGTCCCACATTAGAAACACAGCTAATTGAGCCATTCCATCATTGCAAACTGACTTGATTACTGCAATGCACTTTTTACTGGACCCCAGACCAAAACAACTCCGCAGGTAGGCTATTAGCTTATTTATTTCCTGTACTTTGTGCTGTTCTTGTATGAATGTGCTATAAAAACAAAGTTTTTTGATTGTTGTGTTTATATCCACCTGCTCTCAAATATCCCCTCTCTTTTTCTCAGTTTTTGGTCTCTACTCTCTAAGCATAGTATCTGGCTCTGCCCGTGTCTGTGATGTTTGGTGTTGAGCAGGCAGGGCTTTTACAGCTGTTTCACTGCCTGCTGCTGCTGCTTAAAATGGCCTTAAGAACAGTGAGTGTGAGCAGCTGCAGGTACAGGTAATAATTCTTTGTTGTCATGCAGACTGTTTCCATGTCTCAAATAACATTGTTTTAATATTGTTATTTTATACAGTAGTATACATGAAGAACAACTGACTATAGCTCCTTTAAAGAAAGACTAATACACCCCATGACCTTTGAACTGGTATTACTAGACAGAAACTTAAGGGAACTTTGTCGTTGTGTAGATAAAAGGGTTTGAAAAAAAAAACTTAAATCAAAATCCACTTACCAACTTTTTTTTTTTTACTGAGCTTTCAACTACATTGCTCAAGAGATGAATTTGTATCAGAGCGATAACTCAGTTGTCATCACATGAGCTACATCCATGACGACAGAGCATAAAGATCCTGAGATGTAGCTGTAAACTCTGGAAAAAAGGTTAGTGGACCTTAAAATTAAAGTCCCCCTTTCACTCAAACATGTGCTTTGCTCATTGTTCCTTCACTTGGTGTTTGAGCTTCACTGTGCAGAATGATGTATGTACAGAGTTTGATTTTAGAGAGCTGTTTTCATGCCTCTGCACCAGCATCAACCAGGACTGGAGGCTTTAGGTTTTGGGTTGTCCATCTATGTGTTTGTCCATCTGTCTGTCACCATTTTTGTGAATGTATTATATCTGCAGTGTTTAAAGGATTTCTTCAAATTTGGCACAAATACTCACTTGGACTCAGAAACCTAATAAAAATGGTTGATCAAAGATGAAGGTCACTGTGGCCTCATAAAACACATTTGTGGCCATAACTCACAAATTGATACCCATTTCACAATTTAACAGAAATGTGTAATAGGATAAAATGATGATATATATAAAAGGTCAAAGGTCAATTTCACTGTGACATCATAATATTCTGCTAAAACCCCTCTGGCCATCATTCAATACTGCAATTCATGAAGGAGACATTGTGACCATATTCCCGGTCACTTGGCTTGTTAATGGAGGCCTACGACCAAATAGGACTTTTTTTAGTTTAACTCAGCTGCTGAAGGAGTAAAGTTTCTCTGTGTGCACCTTCAATCTGAGTTTAAGACAAGCAGGACTTTGTGACATCACTGCTAGTTTAGAGGGTTATTCAAAATATGATTTATAAACAGTGTTTGTAAACTAGAGGTAGAAGAGGACTGAAGTTTAGAGCAGAGTGTTTTACATATCCGGAGAGCAGACTGCTGTTTTGTGAGAATGAACTCACACACTTGTTTAAATGTTATTTACTGCCCAAATGCAGCTATAGCTCTCCACTTTATATAAACAGTGTTGGGCCCTCATTTACTTTGCACACTCCAAAGCTCAGCACAGCTACACCACTGACTGATACTCTCTACTCCGCTCCAGCCTCCTCTTGCATTTCCATTTGGATTTGTGTGATTTCAGGATGCTTTTCAGTGAGCTCATCCAAACGTTTTGTATCCAAGGAACTGCCAGACGGCCTGTGAGCTCAGACACAGTCTTCGTTATGCCATCTCAATTTTTTCCAGGGGCAGAGCCACACCAAAGAGCTCAATGTGATCGTGGAAGTAAAAGGGAGAAAAACCTTGATGTGAGTGTCACGTGTGAAATTTATTCAGGTCTCACTCCCCTCCCACTCTGGCATGATGTCAAGACCCGCCTGTTATGAGACATCTAAGACCTCAAAGATGTCTGGAAAAGTACAGCAAGGCCCTTCAGGCATCATGTCCAATCAATACTCTTTTCAGCTTTTTGGTGTGCAACAGATCAGTGGAGCCATGAAATAGAAAGGCACAGAGTTCAGCTCATGCTGTTATCCACTTTCCGGTCTTAAAAGTGATCTTCCATGTTACTTCCAATACTGGACTTACTGTCCATATTTTCTTCTGCAGCCGCCGGTGCAATGAAGAAAGGAATCAGACAAAATAAAGCCTTGTATCAGCGGGGACCCTGATGAAGCAGAGTGCGTAGCCTCTGGTGGAGTGCAGTACATGCAGGCGCTCAAGCTGTCTCCAGCTGTAGCCAGCTGTTTCACACTCCCTCTTAATCTGTATTCAGGCTCATTTAGCTACTGGCTGCTGTGGATTTGGTTTCATCAAGTAGAGTCATTGCTGTGAAGGTCAGCTAAAATTTATGCTTGTGGGAAGCCCCAAATAGATGGAGTCAAACTCTAGATTCCATTTATGAAAATGCCAGTGTGATAGTATTGCAGGAAAGCAAGGAGGAACATCTGTTCATGAAGCTGCTTTACATGGGCATGCCTCGGTACGGCTCTGAGCCACGGGAACTCTGGTTGTGTATTTCCAATACTTTTTACTTGTACTTTTCAGAGGTAAACATTGTACTTTTCACTACACTATATTCAAGTGACAGACAGAGTTACTTTTCAGGTTTAGATTTGTTGTATTTGATAATGTTTAATAAGAGGTCAACAGTGCTCTCAATTTGATCATACTAAATGTCACTAAAATGGCTGTGTAATAAATCATAGAGGAGAGCTTGAGGGAGAGAACTTCAAATCCCTCTGACTTTCTTTTATTTGAGTTGGATTGTTGTTTAAGAAAGTTTGACACCAGAGGTGTGTGTGTGTGTGTGTGTCTGTGCCTGTATTTGTGGAGGGAGGGGGTATGGCAGGGGGCATATAAGTACATGAGTAGTCTGGCAGCAGCAATTTTGTGCTGCCCCTTTAATCTTTTAATACTGCTACACTATAATAAAGCAAGGTCTTGACCAAACGCTGCAAAGCACCTTGAGATAATGTGTATAATTATGTGGCACTTAAAGTTACACTGAAGTGAAGTGAATTGGATTTATTTTATTAATCAAAAGGTTTTTGGGTGGTTTGTCATGATGCTTTTTGTGTACTTTTCTATTCTACAATGTTACACTATATTCCACTGCAGCTCTCCAGTTAGTGCACACTTTATGTCAGTGTGATTGACAAGACAGTTCAATAGGCTCCACACAAAGGACTCATGTGACACATAAACTCAAGTAGGCCAAGATCTTTAAAGGGGACATATTATGGAAACATCACTGTCTGAAGGCTCTTTAACACATATCTGGGTGTTTGTCTTTCCTTCTGGCCCCAAATGTGAGAATTAACAAAAAATCTGTAATTTGCTCCACAGGTTGAAATGCATGTGGTTTTTCGAGCTGTTCCCTTGGTTGTCTGATAATGATGTCATTAGTTTTCAAATTTGCATAATACCACCCCTACCTGGTACCGGTAGAACGGGTAGGGCGGGGCTAGCAGTGGTTCATTTGCATTTAAAGGGACCGGGCACTGAAACAGACCGTTCTGAACAGGGCTGTTCTGAGCGGAAGAAAAGAGCCGTGATGTTTGATCCTTGGGTATTTTGACCGAAGCAGGTCACAGACATGTCTTTAAGACACCTGGAACTATTTTAATTTGTGGAAAGGGGGCAAAATATGTGTCCTTTAATAGCACATCTTAGACCGTACAGTATATATACTTTGTTAATTTATTACTTTGTTAATTTGTTAATTTATTACGGTACTGTGAAAATAACTCACCACTGATGATAACAACATCAGTGAAAATCTGCAGGGGATAGCTTGACAGCTAATTGCACCCATTGTTCTGATGATGAATGGCAATTTTCACAACACTTTGTTCTAGCAGTCTGTAAGTAGATACCAATATAAATAAGTATATGAGCAAATTAAACTGTGGAAATGTAACAGCTCATTGATGAGTACATGGTAAGGGAGATTTCCCTGGCCTTTTTAGATCCACAGCTGGTCTATAGGTATTACTGTATATGTAGCCTATACTGTATGAAAGTGCCAAATCTAAGGATAACATGAACGCAACCAGAATTCAAACACTGAGCCTTAAAACAAACCACCAAGCGCTTCTCTAACTTTATGATGTTAGCTCAAAACAGTCACCACCATCATCTATGCCCACAGCACGGCCCAGCTCAACCCACCATCCAGTTCGCAGGATTAGACTTCTCCTCATGTTCACCTGAATTCTGCAATGTTTTACTCGATCACCCAGAAAAGAGAAATCTAATGTTGCCAGAGCTCCAGGGAGAAGCCTGAAAGAGGAGATGTAAAACTACACTGAGGTGTTTTTTGGTGCTAAAATCCACAAATATATCTTCTTAAAATACAACACTTGAAAAATGTAAAGTTTGGGAACCTTCAAAAGGGCTGCATGATGTTCAGGTCCTTGTCTTTACACTGACTGGGTAAACTTGGTGTCAGTCAAATCTGGCAACACTGAAAACCACTAGGTCACACGCCAAACTCACTGACAGAAGCACAAGCATTGATCTAAAAATGTCACTTGATATATTTTTTTGTTTAGACAGAAATTTACTGGATATTTTAAGTAGATTTTATAAATAATAGACCTACTTATTATAATTGTATGTAAGAAGTGTTTTGACTGTAGGAGTATATATACATATATTTTTTACAATGTTGTACTTTTCATTAAAGGACCTGACCAACTCCTTCACCCTGCAGTTTGGTGACAGCAGCATTTCACTGTTCATCTGCAAGAGTCATTGATATTCTGATTTATTTGTGCAACCTTGCAGTTCAGAATATGTGAGTACAGTGTAACAGTCTTGTGCCTGCATGAATTATGAACTCCTGCGCATTGGATCGATGTTTACTGTTTTCAGCCTGATGAGGGCAGTGTATTACAGCTTTGTTGCACAGCCAGAGAGATGTGTTAATCTAGCACATTCTATACCCTGAGGAGAGCCCAGCCTTGGGTGAATATTGGGAACAGATCGAAAGGCTGCTTTGAAGCATCGTCTTGAGTTATTACTGACATCAGGAAGAACAGTGAGACAGAGGCTGCTAACACTTTTATATCCGCTGGCAGTTCTACAGTGGATGAGGCTGCCAGTGTATTACACACTGTTACCCCTCCTCTTCTCTCTCCCTCTCTAAGCATTTCTATGATATGTGGATTGTCTTTGCTTCTCCTGCGCACAGATGTTGTGTTGTCTTGCGTAGATATCGTCTGCCAAATGACTACTAAATGTGCACAGAAGAAGGAGCACTAAACAGATTTTCGGTGAATGAGTGTTTCTTTTCTTTTTTTTGCACAAGCTTTAAATTGCTGCCTGAGTAGCAGCCCCTTTGTAAAACCCTTTTATTCAAGCTTTGTTTTATGTAAGCAGATTCATGCACATACAGCACCTAGACAGACAAGTAATTGAGGGAATATGGAGTGTCTCAACTCGTATCTATGAGGTTCTGCATTGATGAATAAATAATGGAACGTCCTTTCATGTGCATCTTTGAACAGTGTTGAAGTTTTTAACCCCATGAAAACCAGAGACAGCGACGGGTTCCCAGACTATAAACCTCTTATTCTCATCCTACACACTCCGCCTTTCTCCTCCAACGCCCCCACCCGAGGAATAATGCCCCCCACTGGGTCTTCTTTCATCAGGGTGAAGTATCAGTGAGACACAGACACAAAGGTCTCTCACACACATGCGCAAATACGTAGAAGCATGCTTGCATATGGGAGACAGCACACTTTTGTTACACGGCTCTGGGGTCCCTTAAGGCCAGTTTTCGGAAATGACACCAGAGACAGCTGCGCCCTCCGCAACCCATTCATTTGTGTCTTCATGAGCACATTTGTCAAATTAAGAATTGATATATGGCACTACGAGAGTTAAATTTCAGGTCTATTTTGGCAGCATCTCTGAAAAACAGCTGAACTGTGCTGCATAAGTGATGACATTGACAAGTAGCAGCCATTCAGATGAGTGGGGTGAATCATATATCATTGTTACTTACAGCTTGAGCTTCAACCTGGCCTCCCAGTTCTCCATCCCAAATCCTATCACAGCAATTCAGAGGAGAAAGCCACTGAATGAAACTGTTTGATATATGGCTCTGTTCCTTCAATGTCCTCGCGTCATTACAGAAATACTGCCATGAAAACACATTCATCAAAAGCATCAAATCAACTCTCTGCTGTGACAGAATAAAACCATTACTTTTCTGTGCAGATCTATAATTTAAACAGTGTTCAAATAAAGCATTACCTATTTTATGTCAAAAAGACACAGACAAGAATCCAATCTAACAATCTGATCCTGAGTAATTTTAACCATTTTGAAGATTAAAATCAGACAACAAATATTCACCTTTCTGTCCATCAAATTTGGAGCTATCGTGTTCAGATCATCATCATCAGCCCAGAAGGAAATAAAAAAAGCAGTGTAGTCTGACCTCCATTTAATGATTGGACCGCTCCATTACAGAAGGAGCTTACACAGCTCCCTCCTAGAAGCTCCTGCAATTTGATTTAAAATTGTAATTGGGTCTTTTGGAGAAAATCTGCTCTTCTGGCTGCTGGTCTTTATGGCTATTTTAAAAACTTGATGTGTTAACCTCATTGAATTTCATTATGTTTTTGACTGGTCTTAATTATTTTATGGTTTAAGACAGAGGGTGTGATTGAAGTTACTTTTAAGGTCAAAATTGTTCATTATGTGATTTATTATATTGTGTTGGCGCTGATGTTTGTCTCTATCTTTGTTGCATATTATGTGATGGACGAACCCCCTTGTTAATTCTGCCTGGTTTTGTCAGGACAATCTTGAAAAGAGGATTTATTTAATGCAGTACTTATTTCCCCACAGACTGGCCATTAGACACGGTCACACACTTGACATTGGTCTGCTGGCCTGTGGTGTCTCACTTAAGTGGCAGCTAGCAAGTGAGCTGTCTGTTATCGTGTAGGACGCCTGCTTTCTCAAAATACTTTCACAGATTTCTTTTTCTTAGGTGCTTGGCGTTGTGATTTCCAATGTGGTTTCTTTGTATGGTAGTTTGTAGGCTTTATGGTTTGTACCAAATATCACACTAGCTGTTTAGTGTCAATGAGGCATTCCATAGGTTGGGCTACTAGAGCTGTAAAGCGCCCTCTGTTGGATCATGAGGCAAACCACTTGAAATGTCTCTTACTCGGAGGTTGTAAAATGCTCTTTGTTGTCCCTCATTATTAAACTGATGTTAGAATTGGTGGCAGCCCTGATATGATACCTCAGACGTAACAGAATGAATCATGAGACAAATCTATTAAACTTTTTTCATTTGTGTATTTTCCTTTTCTGGTGTGATTGGATCAAGTTTGTTTTCGTTTCTCAGTGCTCACTTATAATGCATCCAACTGAATGAGCAAGGCTAGTTTTTGTCTACAGCAACCAAAAGCAATCTGGCATCACTATCAAATAGTCAATCAGTGAAAACTGAAGAGATGTCACACAGCCTCTGCAGGTTTTTTTTTTTTAGCTGTGTCTTTATATAAAAGCATCTTTTTGTTGCACTAGCTAACTCTAAGTTGAGTCTCTGCTGCTGCTGCTAATGTTAGCTTTTCATTTTAATACAAGTACTGAGCTATTTATGTGACAAACATGAGAAGCCTTACTGAGCTAAATAAAAGGAGAGGTTTGGACTTGTGTGCACTGTGTTATTTTACAAAAGCTGCAGTGTTCTTTAGCTTTAGCTTTAGCTAGCTGGCAGGCAGAGTAGGCTAATGGTCAGGGAGCTGAGCCTGCTCAGAGGCTGACTGAAGTGAACCACAAAGGTAGCTACGTAGTGATATATGTTGTAAGAAAAAAGGCCATCATCTTTCTTTTTTTTAAACGTTTGAACTTTTGCGAAAGATATTAAATGAAGATGAGAAGAAATCTGTGATGAAATAAAAATGAATGAACATCTCATAATAATGAATCGGGCATCATTATTTAACAACCTGTTGATTGATTTATGATATTTTTAATGTAGCCTAATGCTAATCATTCATTTCATAATTCATTCTTTTAATATTTGAAATAAAAAATTATCACAAATAAGAGATTGGCTACTTTCAAGCTTTTACACTTCAGTCCAATGATGTCACTGACACTAAATCAGGGATTTGCTCATCATCATTACATTGACCATCAGCGTTAATAGTGTTTTGTGTTTGATTATTGATTGATTATTGGCCTTCTGGGACCTCTTTAGACTGCCACATGGATTTTCTGACGGACCCTCCCTGACTGCTCATTACTGCCTTCGGTTAATCAATACAGTGCAACACAATGTGTCTTCTTTATTGTGATCACTTTCACAACAGCTAAATTGTAGGGTGGTCAAGATTAGCTTCACATGCAGCAGTCCCTGTGAGAAGCTAGAGCTTAATCAATAGAAAATGAATCAGAATCCATTTTAATAACTGATGTGCCGTTAAATTTTTAAGTTTCAGCTGCTCAAATGTGAGGATTTGCTGCTGTTTTGTGAAACGATTGTAAATTCAGTGTCTTTAGGGGTTTTGAATTATGGCCGGGTAAAACAACGCATGGAAATAGTTTCTTTTATATTCTGAGACTCTGATCATTATCATTATTTTCTTACATTTTACATATGACATACAGATTGAAATATAATAAATAGTGAAAATGATCTCTATACATAAAACAGTCTTTCCTGGTTTGTGCTGAGCAAAGTGAATAATTAGAAACCCTTGCATTCAGCCCTGTGCTGTGTACTGGGGCCCCTCCTGTGCTGGGGCTACATGCCCCTTCATTGGGGTTAGGCTATGTAACCCCCTGCCATGACTACAGCCTGACAATTACATTCATAGAGCCTCTAACCCTTCAGAAACTCTAGCTCCCACCCCTCCACCCACCTCTCTCTCTCTCTCTCCCTCTCTCTCTCTCTCTCTCTCTCTCTCTCTGGTGCCTGAATGCTGGAGTCGGAGGCGCTCATCTAGTTTTGCCAGTGCGCACCACAGCATCGCCTCGCATCACTCTGTACCGGCTGTTGCTGCGCCCGGAGCACCTGCAGGCGCGGAGGGAGGTGAAGAGAAAAGGGGCGGCGAACAGAGTCTGAGGGGGGAACATTTGTGTGAGCAGACGAAAGAGAGAAGAGCAGGAGGAGGAGGAGGAAGAAGAAGAAGTAGCTTAGAAGAGGAAGAAGAAGGGGCCGGACCGGCGGGAGGAGCGCACCATGGCCTCAAAGGAGACCACAGCTGCGGGCTTCGTCAGCGTCAGCAGGGAAATCACAGGTGAGCTCAGGCAGGAGTTTTTCGGGGAAGTGTGTTTAACCTGTGTGTGGAGGCTGCTGGGAGGCAGCGGGAGGGGGCAGAGCTGCACGAAGACGCGTGCGGTTAGTTTTTCTTTTACTCGACTGCTCTTTAAACCGCCGCTTTCCAGAGCGTTTGATTTGAAAGGAGTTATCATCGCAGGCCAGCGCTGGAGATGTCTCCCCGGGCTAAACCCGGAGTTAATGGCTGTGGAGGACTGTAATCCAGAGACTCCGGAGCTGAGGGCTCACTTTGGGATTGATTTGGCATAAAGAGCTGCTGTGACATTTGTCGAGCACATGGATCCTGTGGTTCTGCCTGTTATTTTGAGTTTAAATGTTTTAAGTGTGAAGCATGCGTGTCTTTTGATGCGTGTGCTCATTAGTTTTCATCTTTCTTCTCCCTGCGCGTGCGCGCGCGTGGGAGTTATTGTGGGACTGGGAGCGCTTTGCGTGCAGCAGGCAGCATGGGTTCAGCTGCACACAGCCTGAGCCTCTCAGTGCAACACACACACACACCAACCAACATTTTGGATGATAAGGTGCTAAAGAAGGTGTCTCTCTCACTACTAATTATCCTGACGCAGCCAGTTAAATCCCGCTGTTTACCAGCTCAACCTGGTCAAGCCCCTTCTGTCTGGTCTGCTGATAAAAGCCAGTCAGTATTAGGCCATTAACACACCTGTCAGTGGAGGACGGGAGAGGGGAGGTGGGGGTTCATGAGTAGATCCATCAAAGTGTCAAGAGGGCAGTGGGATATGAGGGAAGTGGAGAGGAATAAAGGGGGCTTCCTTAATCCCCCCCTTTCCCACCTCTCTTCAGCCCTTTGGGACTGAGTGCAGAGGTCAGAGCAGCAGGCCTTCAGGGGGGCCACAGAGTGTGTTAAAAGGTTTAAGTGATTGGGTCTTACCCAGCTTAACGTCAATAACTCTGTGTTTGTCTGCGGCTCATCCCTCAGTCGATCTGCTGGTGTGATCCACCATCACCCCTCCCACCCTCCACCCCACCCATTCCTATCCCATCCCTGACTCGTCCTCCCTGCATCTGCCGCGGCTCACTCAAGTGTGAGAGCCAACTTCATGGTTGTTGCTGGATGTGGAAAGTGAGAATTATGAGTGTGTGCAGTGGTGAGCGAGTTGGTAGACTGACACAATGGAGCGTCGTGACACAGCATGACGCGCTGTATCTCCATCTGGCTGGCTCCATGAGTGCATATTTAGCATGGGTGGCCCCCGCTTGATATTGTGCACTGTGAATATCACACAGCCTGCAGGCAATATGTGTGCCATTTGGAAATAGTATGGAAATATAGGTTGACATTGTGTTTTGTGAGCAGTAGTCAGGTTGTTATGGAGAAGGCCTGTGGTGCGGTTCAGTGCACTTCAGCAGGGTCGCCTGGCATGGTGGAGTAGAGGCCCCTGAAGACTGCAGCCCTTGATCTGTGTTTGGCTCCATTGAGATGAGCTGGGCTGCTTTTTTTCTTTCTCTGAGGCTAAAAATAGCTCAGTTATGAGTCCTCTTCAGCTAGAGGTTGTGTGTGCGAGTGTGTCTGCCTGTCCTCGTGTTTGTGTTTGTGTCTTTGTAGCTGTCTCTGTGAAGCCTCACCCCTGTGTGACTGACTTTAAAGGAATAATCCACCAATCTCTCTCCCCAGACACGATGACAGAATCATGGTGACATTACTGGGGTTTGTGCTTGGTCTCTGTCTCACAGCTACGTTCAGACTGAACACATTTGAGTGGAAGATGTCTTAAAATAAAAGCTCAAATACAGCAGAGTTACTGATTCACTTTCACAGGAGTACGTCCAAAAAGTGTCCCCTGCCAGTGTCCTAAATCCAAGTCTTAATGCCCTGATGTTCAGCTTACTGTACTAATGACGGTCATGTAAGAGTGCAGTGTGCATGTGGGGGAGAAATATAAAGCAAACCCAACATTTAGTTTGTGTTATAGGTTTGTTGCTTCTACACTCCTCCAGAACAGCATCAGTGCAGCTTGGCATTGATTATTAATGTGTCTGGGGGGATGATCCCTGCTCTTCATTGACAAAACAATCTCAACTCAAGGACCACTTACTCACGTTTTATTGGGTTACACACAAATGGTTACATTCATTAATCATTGTTTTCCTGTTGAAGTGTTTTTTCTTTGAATTAAACTAAGGTGGTAGTGAAAACAATAGCTGAAGCTCACATTGGTGTCTCAACCATCAGCCCTAAAAGCAATCAAACACATTGATTATACCCTTTATATAGACGTGACTGATATATGTAGATAATGTGATTGATATAAGTAATGATTTTCGGCGGCATGGCAACTTTTGCTTTGCAGTTTCATTACGAAAAGCTTTTACTTTTACTCTCCTTATATGTGGAGAATACGGTCTGTAGGCTGGGACATGAACACAGTGCTTCTTTTACATTATGATGCTGTGACACATTCTGCAATTATTAAAGAACTGCAGCTCCTGTCATTTGGCCATATTGTGAGACTGGTGATATATTGATTAATTGTTTACCTCTATTATCAACCAGACCAGATAAATTAGTTATTAGATGATTTCTAAACTGATATGATGTTGATCACACCTCAGTTAATGAACTGAAGTTTAGACTTCACATCCTGAAACATTCATCTTGATTTCATTTGAGCTTTTAATTTGTTTTGTCTCATAATTTAGCCCTTTATCTAAAAAATAAATAAATAAATAAATACCTACCATCTTCACTGGAAATGATTGAGTTTAATTCTGTTTATCTGCTTGTTGCCCTGTGTGAAGAACTTAGTAATTTCAGTTCTGAAAAGTGCCGCACACAAATAAAAACACAAATAATAGAGATTGTTATTGTGGTACAGTAACGTAAACATTCATGTTGAGCTTGACAAGTCACTCTTGATCTTATGCTTTTTTTCCCTCATGCATTTTTTACCTGTTGATTCAGTTGAAAGCTCCATTACAAACAAATAAGAGGGCCTTGAGTGGAGATTGCTTCTTCAGCTGTTGTTTTCAAGGTTGGGCATTAACAGTCAAGGTCTCTGTGTGTGACGATGTAGCTGTCTGATACTGACTGTATGAAGTGTGTATGCTGTCTCTGTCAGTGTCATTATGAAATTCATTGTTTTTGCTGTCACAGTAGTCTGCTGACTCAGTTTTTAGCCCCATGAAAATCCCTTGGCCCATGTTACATTACATACCAATGACTCACAGCAGTTCTACAAAGTGCAGTGCACAGATTTTAAATGTGTGGAGGTATTGTGCATGTGTCAGAAATGAGTGATTGGTGTTATTTTGGTATCTGGAGAGAAAAATTAGAACCTGTGTATCTCTGATTTTCAAACTTCCCAAATGCTCGGTCTATATTTGTCATATCTCTCAGGGATGCATCAGTCAGACATGCTGCATCTGTCTTGGTGCCTTGTTAGGGACACCAAGTATCAGCCTGATCCACATTAGTCACTGTTGTCATAGTAGTCACAGTTTTCACATTTATTCTCTGGCTGTCCATAAAATTTGAGCACCATAGCAACCGCTTGCACAACATTGTCTTATTTATCTTTTCACTGTATTCACTTAAACAGCTTTGTCACAGCAGCAGCCACATCATCTTCTCTTGTGTCTTTGTAATAAGTGAAGGTTACTTCATGAACACCAGCTTCCTGTTTATAGGTAAGAGCTGACATGAAATTATATCTTAATGTCAGCTTATACACAGAGGCCTGACCCATATGAGTCCATGCAGTGAGGTATAAAGTCCTTACCCCTCTCCTATGTGTTGCTAAGCTGTGCATTTGAATTCATGCATTTCCTCTTTAAAGCTTGTTGATGTGTTTCTGAGTGCATCCGAGGGCAGCTTTCGTTCTGTTATGTTTACATGATGTAATTAGCGCATCTGTTTCATCCTTGTTTTTGCTCTGCTCTTCGTCTCCAGAGAGCATCCGGAAGGTGCTGGACAAGCAAGCCGTTAAGTTCGTCCGAGCCGTCAAGCAGGACACCAGGAGCGGCAAATCGGAGGACAGAATCCTGGTAAGAGACGCCCACACCTTCACACCGTCATCTCGTCGCTCTGCAGTCACACCAGGTCACCTGAGAGAGAGACAGAGAGAGAGAGAGAGAGAGAGAGTTGTGGTTAAAGAGAGTGTTGTAACGTTTGAGGTGCTGAATATGGACCAGAATGGCTGTTGGTCGTTACAGGCCAAATGGTAATCAATGGAAGTTAATAGCGACATATTGAAAGAGTCGTAAGAACTCACAGATTACACACCCGAGACATAACAGATGCGTTGCAGACAAGAACAGGGAAATCAAGGCTTAAGCAGATGCTACCTAAGCAGAGTGAAGTGGACACCATGCCATGGCTACTGAGTCCATCCTCAGAGTTTATTAGATGTGGCAGGATGGCCTTAATGCCACGGGCAAGGGATCTGTGTGTGTCTGAATGTGTGTGTGTGTGTGTGTGTGTGCGCGTCTGTGTGTGTGTGTGTAAGCCTAACATGAGGAACATATAGCAGAGGCATCAATTGTGGTTTTTTTTTTTTTTTTTCTGAGGAAAATATGTGTGTGTGTGTGTGTGGCGTGAGTGAGTGCATGCCAGAGGGTGTGTGGGCAGCCTATGATGTGTTCAAGGAGCATGTGCGAGCCAAGGCCACCGCTGCTATTGAGAAATTGTCAATTAGTCAGCCACATTAGTGACTGATCAGTTGCTATGCGCGAGAGTGAGCTCATTTCCTCCCCTGGAAACAACAAAGGACGAGCTGATAAGCGAATCAAAACTATTAATCTGTACTTCACTCAGTTTTTCACTCCGTTCTTTCTCTCCCTCCTGCTCCTCCCCTCCTCCAACTATCTCCATCATTACCACCCCTCCCCTCTATTTTTGTCATCTCCTCTCTTTGTTTCCTCCCTCCCTCCCTCCTTATCTGTCCATCTCGATTATCTTTCCCCGTCACCACCTCCTCCTCCTCCTCTCCTCCTCCTCGTACTCCTCACCACACACACAGTCCCCTCTCGCTCTCCCTCCATCTCTCCCCTTTATGCCCTTCCCTCTTCCCTCCATCTTTACTCAAACCTGTAAAAGGGTATTGAGCTCCTCTTTCCATCAGAAGCAATTCAATTAGGTCTCTGCCTTACAAGAGTTTTTTTACTATCCAAAGGGCCTTGGCTGCTGCTCCTGCCACTGCTCCAAATTCTTTCAAAGGAAGGGAGGCAAAGGGGGGAGTGAGGGAGAGAGATGGATATAGGCATCCATTCTAGCTCGTTGTCAAGGTCTCCCCCTCTAAAAGGCAATCTTTCACTCTAATGGATAAATTTGTTTGGATGTATGAAGGGTGAACAGATGAGAGAGTTTGTAAATAGACTGTTTCAGTTTCTCCTGGTGTTATGCACAAAGACAGAGTGGCAAGAAAAAAAAAGAGTGGGAGCCCTTTTTGAATTACATGGTTTTCTCAGATGATCGGTCATAAAATGTCTGATCTTCATCTAATATCCCAAATGTAGACAAACACGGTGTCTCTAAGCTCATATCACACAAACTCTGCGCTCCAGTTTTACCTCTCTGATCATTCTGCGTTGTGCTTTCGGAGCCGTCGACGCCGACGCCCACACGTTGTCTGACTGCGGACTGATGAATATTTAAATTCCAAAATCACTTTGTAACCCTTTCAGCTTTATGAAAATCAACAATTATGGATCACAGATATGTCTCTTGTTTGTTTAAGAGGCAAAGTGGCTCTAACCTACAGCTCCAAGTTTCATTGACTGGATCAACTTCTGTTTATTTCACTGAGGCTGACATATGTTCTGTGTTGACTGTGGACTGTTCATTAAGATGGACACTGGTTACTGTGGGGTGGGTTTGGAGCTGGGCTGAGCTTCACACCTTGGCAGTGTCTGTCAATTGTAAACTCTGCTAATCCCCAAATGGAGGTTGAGTGTGTATAATTCATGCTGGCGTCGTGTCAATCATATGCTGACTCACCTGTCCCTCAGAGAGACCACACCCTCAATTAGGCAGAGCTTTAAGTTTACCTTTGCCACTTGTACAGCTGTCATGGAGGAGGAAACTAGCCTAGACATGTTTATTTCTGCTGTGAAGTTGGGAGAGTGTGGAGCTGTTTGTGAGGCCTCAGTTGACCATGAAGGACTGCAATTTTTAATACTTTCATGTTGGTTTCATCTGTCAGCCTCAGAGGTCAGAGCTTGATCAGTGACTATGCAATGTTTTGTGTGTTATCAGATGAATATACTGTACAATTTATACAATTTGAGGCAGATTTCCACATAACCACCAAAAGCTTCACTGAGTTTTTCTTGCCACTCATTTCCCCTGAGCCTGCAGCTGTCATACATGGAACAAGATTGAGTCTTCCAGGATTTCTTTCTAATAAGGAGCTGAAGTTTAGTCTTGAAAATCATTTTTCTAAGCCTGAAGGCTTAGCCAAGGCCCTCTCTTACCTTTATCCTCCCTTTCATGTGGAAACTCTCTCCTCATGACTGCGTTAGATGCAGCAGGTCAAATCTGTACAGGATTGTAGCTTTTATCTTAGTTCCTCTGCTTTGTTTAGGTTGCGGAAAGAACAGTTTTAACATGTTAAACATCAAGTGTATCTCGCACTGTTCTACCCACCAAGTCTTTGTTCTGCATCTTGCTCTTTCTTTGTAGCCACTTTTCCCCCTCCGGAGACTGCTGCTATCTAGCTGTCTGTGTGTGTTGACTGTACCAGCCATCACGCTGCAACACACACTCACTCAAACACACAGTTGTCTCCCTCCACCCATCTCAGACAGACCCAGGGAGGGCTCAGCATGACATCCCAACAGCACCCAGGGCAATGCATTGGAGAGCATCAAAATGCATGTTGCCCTCTCTGGGTACACACACACACACACACACACACACACACACACACACAGTTTGACATGTGCAGGAAGCATCTTCACAGGACCACATGGTTCACTGCCTCAAAACTTGCCTGCATACACACTCTTACAGCCATTATTAGATCACCCTATTAGAAGATTAGAGGCACTCAGAAACAAAGCATCTTCAAAGGCAGAGGGGGGGGTTGGGGAGGGGGGTGAGTGAGGACAGAGGGGAGGAATGAGAGTGGGTGTGATGGTAGCAGAGGGCATCCCACTAGAGGAAAGGGAGTGGAGGAAGGAGTGAAGGAGGGAGAGAGAGAGAGAGAGAGAGAGCAAGAGAAATCTCTGATGTGGTTTGATGCCCCAGTTGCCAATTTGGTTCTTCCGCCACTTATTTATCCTGATCGGTCGCTCCGTTTTCTCCTCTGTTGACTCTGCGGTTCCCTCTCTCCTACCTAATAATGGGCCTATTACGGCTGAGGCGGCCGCTGTTTGACAGTCCTCAGCACACTCGTGCTCATTTCCACTCAGTTGCTGCACTTACGTGGAGCTCCCGCTTGTGAAACTCCAGCGGGACCGAGGTTTGAGGTCAAGTTAGTGCTGTGTATTTAAAGATGTGCTGGTTTGGGACACGGTTACAGCAGAGATTATATTTACACAGTCGGTAGAAGTAACATATGATGGTGATTTCTGGTCGGTGGTTGTGTAACCGTCCTCCAGATGTACTGCTTGGTTCTTATTCCTTCATTTTTTTCATGGCAGGAGAAAATAATGTGAAATGAAAGATGAATTTTCCCACATTACTAAACATTACAAGTCCAGTTGCCTTCGATTTAATCCGTTGCCAGAGAAACGATGACCTGGATGAATGAGAACATCCAAAGACATTACTGAAGTAATGAGAGCTCATCAGGCTGCACCTGCAGCACTGGCAGCAGGTTGTTTGCAGGCTTGATGTTCTGTATGATCCAAGATTGTGGGCGTTTGTATTGTGGTTTCTTTACACTCTCACATGGTTGGAAATCACATTAAAAGTCGCTTTGTTCCACATAAAATAATTCATTCATAAAACACTTTATTGGATGTAACATTTAATGTTTTTATTCGTGAGCAAATGACATCAAACAATGAATTTCTTCCTTCTGGTTGAAGGTCTCTAGTCACAAATACAGAACTAAAGGTATAAAGAGCTTTTTTCCCAGCAGCCATCACTCATATGAGTAAGTTAAAGTCACACTGCTTAGAAGCAAAGTTTTAGATTGTTCTACTCAGTCTGAACCCATGATTTAAAAAATGTGATTGGCTGTTGACCTCCTGAAATTAAATTTTGCCTTTGTTCTAAATAAAATTGATTGGACTGGTAACTAGTCACAGCTGGCAGCTAACAGCATCACGATGTGTGGATGCGTGCACCAGTAAATAAAAGTATCACAGAGCTTGTTGGTGTTGTAGTATGAGATGTTCGTAGTCCACCAGGATCCCTCTTCAGGCTCCCTTCTTTCCTTGTCTCCTGAATTCACCCTCTTCCATCTCATTACCTCTGCCTTTTGCTTTAATTTTGTTTGCTGTTGTTCTCTTGTCTTTTTTTTTTTTGTTTTTCAGGCAGCTATGTTTGTTTTACTCCTTAGGGTTTTTTTTTTTTTAAAACTTCGTCTGCATGAATTAACGTTTTCAATCTTCTCTCCGTGTCTTTCTAATTATTTATTTATTTGATCACTTTTTGGGTGGTTAAATTGCTTCTGTTCCTCGGTGCTCAATCCAGCGTAAACTATATCATTGACTTTGAGCTTAATGGTCACTCCAGACACTGAGCTCATTCCCTGGTGGTAAAACCAAGTCTGCGTAACCAGAACTCTGGCATTAGACTTGACGTTAAAGCGGTTGTACAATGACGTCTGTGGCTGTGGAGCCAGCTCTCCAAACTTTTGTTCCAAACACAGGTGAAGGGATTGAAAGACGTGCATTTACCAGGCAGAGACGCACAGATGAGTGCAAATGATTGCTTGAATATGGGAAATGTAGGACGTTTTGAAGCTGAATCCATATTTGAGACTAAACACTGGGATGTCCTCCCTTTTTTTTCAGTCTGTCTCTTGTGCTGGAGGTACATCAATAAAACCTTTGAAACTGTGTGTCACTACATGAGGAGTCACAAATCTTGGAGGTCACAGATGAGCTGGGGAAAATGATAATCAATCAACAATTAAAAAGACTTTTCAGACTCATCAGATGTTTGCTTAAGTGCTCTGAATCACTGGAAACCTGTGCCCAGGACCTGCAAAGGGTACTGATATGGCTGATTGTCCTTAACCAGCTGCCTCCTCACACATTTAAAAATGATCCAAATAAATGAGTCTGCCAAGGGAGAAGACAGTGGAGCTTCAAACTAAAGTGGCATTGCTTCATTTTAAGGGGTGAGATGCTAAAAGGTTTGGGAGTAAGTGGGCTCTGACTTCCAGCTCCGTCTTACTGAACTACACAGGAAAAACAAGATGTATTGAGGAGCAGTCTAAAGCCCGGTGTACCAGAGCAGTCTGCATTGAAACACATGGATGATCAGTTGTACTGTAACTTGTCTGATTTCAAGTTTAGTCATAATCTTTATGTCATAATACACATTTCACCCCAGGATATGTTACAACGAATAGTGTGTTGTGCTTTTAGTGTCTAATGCTCTGATTTGTCTTTTTATAGATGTGTTTTGTGTGTACTGAGTCTTGTTGTGGCACTTTTTTTTTTTAACTGACTGCAATTCAGTCTCACCTCTGAAGCTGACATCGACCGTAACACTTCACACTAATCTGTTCATTCTCAGTTGTTTCCATTTAATAGCAGACATGCCACTGTTTTTAATATTAAAGCACTGGCTTTACAGAGCTGCAAGATACAGATAGAAGTGTCTAAACCTAACAACCATGCCCGCTCTTCTACATATGTACAGCTGATAGATTTCAAGATGTTTCCTTGTTAGATCTGGTGATCTGTAAGTTTGAAGGCAAATTTCATTGACACTAAGGTGAAACTCCTCCCTTTGATTTTCTTCCACCATTCTCAATCAATCAGTAGTGTAAGTATTGTACTTGTGTATTGAATCCTCCCTCCCTCATCCTCCCTAATCTAATTCACTCACTGATTTGCTACATTTCCCTGGACACCTCCTGACAGCTCGCAGAGAATGTGACTGAACATCTCAAAGTTGTGCAGAGAGCAGCACAGTGCGCTGCCAAGACGCCACTGTGTCCTGAACAGACAGCAAAGGTTTCCAAAGACTCTTTTTATCACTTCATCACCAGCGTTCAATGAAGCCAGACAGAAACACTTTGCAGAGGAAGAGGTGCAGTCAGTCCTGGTCGAGGTTCACTCTCTGTAGTTAGTGTTTCTGGCTCCTGAGCCTGCAGGACAGTGAATACGTGATCGAAAACTGAGCCAAAGTTGAACCCAGTGCTGAACTTCTCTTGTTTTTTTTGAGCTACTGAAATTGTGCTCGGTGGTTAAACAAAGTGAAAAGCAACCAACACTCGTTGAATTGCATAATCAAACTGGTGAATTTAAATGGTGCAACTGGGCCTCGCTTGCGGCTCAGATGATACTTTGTTGCGGAGAGGCTCCGACTGTGCACTGGACTGTGAAAGAAAGCCGAGCACAAAGCAATAACGCTGAGACAACCCGCGCTGGCGGCTAGAATCCTGCATTCTTTCACTCTCTCCACAACGCTGCCATTTTTTTTTTTTTTTTGGTGTGTGTAATATGCTTGCGTAATGGAGAACATTACCCCTGCATCATCCGCATTATTCCTCTCACGGCTCTTCCCTGCAAGATGCTCAGTGTGGAGTTGCTCACTCTGTGAGTGGAGCTGGGACTTACCATCTGACGGTGCATGGCGATGGCTCTCTGCTGTAATTAGGACTGTGCTTTCTTTGATTATCATAACATATGTTGGTGGCTGGTGGCGGAGAGTCTGTGAAATGTGACTGCTGACCTTCTCTCTTTTCCCCCCCATGAGAAGAAGAGAGAAAGTTTGATTGAGTGTTAGAAAGGCCGCTCAGAGTATCACTGCCTCGGTTTTTATCTCTCCATCCCGTTCATTTCCTGTCTCTCTGCCCATCTTCCCTCACTCTCATTGTCCTGGCCGGTGCTGTCTCACCCTGCTCTCGCCCCCTCTTCTTTTCTCACCCATTGGCCTCTCCCACACTCGCAGCTTTCTCTTTTGTCTTTCTCTCCTCTTCCCTCTTTCCCCTCTCGCAGCCCATTCACCCAATCCCTGCCACTCTTCCTCTTTTCCTCCACGCTAATTTCTTACTCCCATCTCCAGCACAACCCTGCAACCTCTTCTTATATCTCTGTTTTTCCTGTCTTTTTTTCCTCTGTTTTTAAGAGGTCCCTGGGTTTCAGAGCGCTTGCTTGCCATCTCTTTGATTTCGGAGCGTTGGACTGGTTGGATTTTCTGTGAGAATCTGGAACAAGATGTGTTTTTAAGCTTTGCATCTCTTTCCTCTCATGTAGCTCCATCTCTCTCACTCTCTTTCAACCACTCTAAAGTCCACTTATAAAGCAGAACCTGGGGCATGTGTGCTTTCAACCCCCTCCCCCTCCTGTCACTTACACACACATAGACACACACACGTGCACATAAGCTGACAGATTAACTGATAGAAGGGTTGTGTTTTTATGATGCCAAATTCACTTGAATGATGGCTGACTGTGTGTGAGGAAGAGAGAGAGAGAGAGAGAGAGTGTGTGACGGGGGAGAGAGAGAGAGAGAGAGAGAGAGGAGAGCGACAGGCGAGTGTAGTCCAAAGCCAGCTTAGCAAGCTATTGTGCATCATTATACGTGCATGAGAGTCAGAACTGTGTGTGTGCTGCACTGGGATGTCGGACTTATGCAAATGTCTGTATTGGAATGTTTCTGATTTTGCACCGTGTATAATGGTGCGTGTGTGTGTTTGAGAGTGAGTGTGTGTGGTGTGCTTTTAAAATGCCCCGTGGACAAGCCAGAAATACCACGGGTGGCCAAATCTGGCACTGATCCTCAGCTTGCTCCCTCAGAGGCTATGCATACACACAAGACCCAGAGACGCACTTTGATTTGCACCATCTCGTTGAAGTGCCAGACCCAGAGCCTGACAGCTTATGATTAATATAAGCCCCCGCCCTCTGCCCTCTCGGCTGCGTACGCACGCACACAAACACACACATTGAAAGAGATACATTTGTTGTTTTAGCGCACATACTGTTCGCGCACCCTCCCTCTGCATGACACACGCCCTCCCTACCCTCAGAGTCTGCTTCAGGGCCCGGCTGGCTGCCTCTTTGAACTAGTGTTGCTGACACTGTGCCATCACAGCAAGGGCACCTCTGCACCCCCACCCTCCCACCTCCCCAATCCATCATCTCCATCTACCGCCTCTCTCTCTCTTTTTTTTTTTTTTCGCCACTTCCTCGACACGTTGTGAGATTGTCACCTGCTACGTCTTTGGCTGACCAGGTCAGAAAGGTCGAGCATCTCATCTCAGAGGATTTCCTGGCCGGAAAATGATTCTGTGTGCGGATTTCAGGATTTTTGATTGGTCCCAGGAGGAGCAAGTTACATGAAAGCCACATTCGAGGACAAAATAACGGCTCGCGGGGCTCGACCTTAGTCTGGTTATTTTGCCAGTTAATGTAAATAGCTGGATAATTTGCCTTCATGCTTTGATGCTTCACAGAACCAGTTTCTTGTTTCTTGATAACAACCGTAGATGTGTTACTAAGCCCAGAGAAGCTCATTCATCTGCACTGTTTGAGCGGGGACTGTTAGGGAGCTGTATTACTTTTCTAGGGCACAGCTCCATCCAAGAGAAACAATAAACAATACTGTGAAAACTGCAGGCCCAGTCAGGCCCACAGATGATAATAAAATAAGACAAGAACTGTTATACTGATATGACAAGAAGGCATTTTCATCAGGACTTTGACGCTGACAGATATTTCATCCGTATTTTACTGGCAGTGGACTTCAAAGTAAAGTTCATGTGTATCTAGGAAGGCACAGCATTTCACTGTGGTTCATGTTTAATGATAATAACTACATTGCTGTGATATTGAAGTTTGCCTTTTCATTATTCTAATCTATCAGTTCCCAACATTTTGAAGCCCAACTGGAAATCTCAAAAAATGACAGACCACATCAGAATCAACACAACAATATGAAGGCCGAATTAAAGGCATACAGAGCACGTTTTACTTTGAAGGTCCCACTTTGTAAGGTAGATGTTATTTGATTAGGAAGCAGGTCTAGGTTCTACGTTAATTAAGTGGAAGTACCATGGTGCTGCTCTGTCCACAGGAAATAGACATACAGTTTGCACTTTCTGTTGCCTCCACGAATCGACTGTAAACTTTCTAACAGCGAGACACTAAGTAACTGAAAGGACAACGTGCTGCTGCTGATTGGTGACCCTGGTCCATGAAAATACTGATGCACAGGACTGTTTTACTCTATTTCTGATGTTAGCTGTCAGTCGGATCTCCACTGCTCTCCAGCTACAACAACTGGGCTGGAGAACGTGCGCGGCAGCTACTGCTACGTGATCATAAAGATTCACCGCTCTGTTGGCCTTTGAAAACAACAAGAAAGAATCTATGTGAGCAAACTCTGTAAACATCAAAACAAACTATGGGATTCTCCCCACAAACAAACAAACAAACAAACAAACAAACAACAAAAAAACATTTTGGTAGAGTTTCAGACGTAGGTTTAGAAGGTAACATCCAGCAGTTCACAATGCAGTTTGGCTGAATCACAGGATAAATGTTGAAACAGCAGAGAAAATGAGAGGCCCGCTAACGGCTTTTGCAGCTTCTTGATCTTATGGGAGATAATTGGGCACAGGGAAGCTGCAGTGAGGGAGCTGTTAAGTTTGAAAGTGGGGGGACACTGTTGCAATGGATTAAAACACTTTTCTTTTTTTTTTAAACACGTTTTTCCCTTCACCACTGCACACACCCCATCCAAGTAGACAAAAAATAACAGGAGTATTGATCGTCTCTAATGATACCTCAATGGCTGTAAATGATATATCAGGAGAGGAGAAACTCTCCGCGATGGGCCATGTTCAGCATCAGAGGATCAGGTCGGCACCCGTCAGAGACTCTGCATTATTGATGCCTCTGTTTACATGATGAGACCTTCTGCCAGGCTGTGAGGCTTTCACTCTCTCACTGTATATATATATATATATATATATATATGTCATGTCATGTCATGTTTTTCCTCTTTTTTGCCTCAGGGTCTCACCCCCCACCCCACCCCCCCCCCCCCAATCCTTTTCTGGATTTATATAACAGAGTTTTCAAACTTGTCAAGGAGTGGTGATTGGACTAACAATCTCCTGCAAAGGCCCCTCCATCAGCTTAGCGCAGAGATTTTTTTTTTCTCCTCGGTGGGGGTATCATTATGTCTCCTCCTTTTGTAGTCTCTTGTTTTCATTCCTCATCCCTCTCCTCCATCTCTTCTCTGTGGGAGTCTGTTATGTATGTCTGCATAGTTAAGACACAGGCTGATCTGTGAGGCCAATTTTGCCGGCGGTTGGCAAAGTATAGTTGGAGGGGGAATCTGAAGACTTTATTATCAGGAGGCAGATCTGGTGTGTCCTTCTATCGCCTTCTCTATCTCTCTCTCCCTCTCTCTCTCTTGTATGTTTCATTTTCTTTCCTCTCACCGCCACTCAGCGGGGCGCCATTAGCCATTCAGCACAGAGAGGCCTTGAGGAATTGAAAGCGACAAGAGCAGAAAAAGAATAGAAAAACTGAAATGGGAAGGGAGACAGGGGAGTTGGGGAGGTGGGCAGGGAGGAGGGCAGGAGGGGATGGAGTGAGGTGTTAAGGCAGGGAGCACACCAGACAGGGCACTGTGGCACACACGGGGAGGGGGAGATGGAGGGATTAGGGATTAAGGAAGAAGATGGAGGGGAAAATGAACAGATTTCCATGGTGATGAAGAGAGAAATCAGAGGAATGACAGGATGCAAGGGAAGGGAATTATGGACAAGCCAGGAATGGGATTTGAGAAGCAGCTGAGAAAGAGCAAAGAGAAAGTGTAGGCAGAGAAAGAGAGAGAGAGAGAGAGAGAGAGAGAGAGAGAGAGAGAGAGAGAGAGAGAGAGAGAGAGAGAGAGAGAGAGAAGAGAGAGAGAGAGAGAGAGAGAGAGGAGAGAGAGAGAGAAGAGAGAGAGAGAGAGAGAGAGAGGAGAGAGAGAGAGAGAGAGAGAGAGAGAGAGAGAGATGCACGTGGTGCATGCATGGGGTATGCTAATTATGGATTTTGAATTATGAATGAGATTAATTACATAGGCACATGTGAATATATTCACATTTTTCCGTCTCTTACGTTTCCCCCAGATACTTTTAAATGGTAATGTCTTCCTTTTGGTGAAAGCACACCTCTCTTTTTTTGCTCATTCTTCCCATCTTCTTTGTCCTCTTCGCCCCCCCTCCCCCAGTCTTTATCTTTGCATTAGACGCGATGAGGCATCTGTTGAATAAGTGCTACTTAGTTCCATCAACACAACTTCAGCGCGATAAATCGGACTGTCATATGACTCACAATCTCGCCAAAATATTGCTTTCTCACACACACACACACACACGCATGCTCACACAGCGCTATCATCATTAGCTTGCTAATGTCTGGAGTGCTTAGCATGACTTACGAGCCATTCGGATGAACTGCAGAGATGATTTGCTCTCTTTTACAGACTGTTTGTGCTGTGCTATTTTTTGCTGTGATTTGCATTTTGCATTTCCTGCTCTGTGACAGAAAAATGAATGTGTCTCCCCTCAGGTCCTGGCAACATGGAGACTGTATCTCTTTGCTGTCAAAGTGCCCACCAAGGTAAATGTTCTCCGCTCTCAGTGAAATTTTATGGCTTTCACTTGCCAGCCTTGATCTCATGGTAATGTGCAAGAGATGTGACAGAGTAGAAGTCGACTTTAGAGCAGGAGAGAGGAGATAATGATGATGACTGCGCTGATGATGGTTTAGGATGATATGAGTCATGATAATGATTACAATGAATACGATGAGGTGACAGGTGGCATAAAACTAGTTGTTGCAAGCAGTACTTAGAAATTTTGGCAATTTGCTGTCTTGCTGAAAGTCGGATGAGGAGATCGATGCGAGCCAGCAGTGGCTGACTCGGCTTATTATGGCTTTACACTTTGTGTTTTTGTGCCGATTAGACAAACAAGCTATAATGTGCTAATTAGTGAGCTTCAGAGATGCTGGTAGTCTGATTTAATTATCCTCTGGAAAAAGCCAGGTTAGCTTCTGCCCTCTGATTTCAAGCTTTCCTGCAAAGCTAAGCTATCTGGCTGCTGGCTGTAACTTCATATTCATCAACTGAGACAAGTGAGAGGCATCAATTTTCTCATCTAACTCCAGACCAGAAAGTATAAAGTAGAAGCATGTCTGACCAAATGTTCATCTGTTTCTGCAGTTTCTCTCTTATATGTGGTTTTGCCATCATTTTGCCAGTTGTGATGAAATTGCATGCATCAGAATAATCCTCAGATCTGGGAAAGTTGCGACATCAAAACAAACAATAAAGTCCAATCAAGGAAAGAAACACTAGTGATCAAATGAAACACAGGACATAAACATCTGCCCCATTTTCTTGTTTAGAAAGACAGCGTGGTTTCCAGTGGTCTGCTATTATGTGGCTGGCAGAGTGCGTATCTGAAATGATTCCTACTTGGCAGTATGGCTGTGCAATTAACCCAAAAAATAAAAACTGTCCTTAAAAACCCTCACCACAAAAACATGCTCAGGTCGATTTATTTGGTTGATATTTTCCTCAATGAACTCCTGAACTGTTCCCTTAAGAAAATTCAGCCTTGTGTTAAGCCTGTATAGAAGATATAAACACTGGGCCTCGGGCTACGTCCACGCCAACACATCTTAGTTTTGAATGCAGACCTTGTTTTTTGCACTTTACACCTGATGTCCAACACCTCTGGAGTTTTTGAGTCACTGAAACAGAGACTTGTGGAAAAGCTGCTCCACATGTTGTAGTTCAGAAAACATGTCAAAAAAAAAAAAAAAACCTCCAGCGTTCTGTTGTTGTCTGCAGAAACAGACACACAGACAGATTCGGTCTCATCAGTCACGAACTACCAGACAGTGAAGAGAATGCGACGTGAATAACAACTAAAGTGACACCGACAATCAGATTGCAAATAGGAAGAGCACATGGTTTAAAATAAAAACATAAAAACACCAAACCAAACGGTCGTAATTCATGATCGATGAAGTTGTTTGAAATAATGATGATATTGATACCTGGCAGTTGTTCTCTATGTCAGGTCCATCAGTCACGGAGACATGTTGAGCATTACTGTTACAGTACTGTTTTCATTTTCACCATTTCCAGTCATTCCATTGCAGAGAACCTGCCTCTCACAGTTGCATTTGACATATCAGAGTTTATCAAGCCACAAGGCTGGTGCGTTCACTGTTAATAGTTTACTGTCAGAGCTTCTCTCCTATTTGAAGTCAACCACAGGCTTTTCTGATTGATCACTCATGTTTCTTGCCTCATCTGACCTCTCTGAGGTGTTGTTGCTCATTACCAGATCTCAGCAGTTACCTTGGAGAGTACAATATTGTCTATATGAAATTATGAGCAAAAACCAATTGTAAGGAGATGTAATTATCTTGTAAAGATGAAATGAGTTAAACACAGTGTCAGTGTGGTGTTTTCTGTGCTGTCTTCAGATGGAGGTCACCTTCAACTTCCTGGAAATCAGAGCGATGAACACCTACCCAGAGCACCAGGTGAGGACATTTTTCTTCTGCCATCTTCTCCCTGACAGCAGTGTGAAGTCTTATAACAGAAAAACTCATGTCCTTATGCTACAGGTTGTCATCGACACAGACAAGACCACCTACTCTCTGAGGCTGCAGACCCAGGACCAGCTGGATCACGTGGTCAGCCACATCAACTACGCCCTCTCCCGAGTGTTCAACAACTCCATTTATGCGTAAGCAACGCCGAGCACCCTCGCCGCGAGCAGGGGAACGAGTCTTTCTAGCTTTGTATTGTCGGTGTTGAGGAGAGAAGACAAGTTGGCCGACGTTAACAGCTCTCGACACTGCTTTGGCAAGTTGGCAACTTCACTTTCAGGGGCGCTTTCCCTCCTCAGCAGCCAAATGCATTCTTGTATCGCTGTAGTTTGCATCCAGCCAGTTTCTGTGTCACGGTAGACTTTAACACCCAGCAATCACCGGGATTAAATCGGCCAGCTGACACTGAGGAGGCTGTTACCTGAAGGCATTGTGTTGACGTTTTTTTTTCCCCTCTCCAAAGCAGTTTATGCAGTGAAAGCAGCGAGCAGCAGCACAGTCGGCCACAGACTGAGCAGTCAAGTCAGGCCTCCACTCAGAAAGCCACTTGTACACAGAGTTGGACTCAAGTTTGAGAGTTTTTCTTTTCGTGACATGGTCATGTGGATATAAGGGTGAGCGGACAAGCAAGACAGAGTGTATTCCCTCATCTAAAATTTCTAAGAGCAATGGGATTGACTCTGCTCCGGCTATTGACCTGCACAAGGCTATCTCCGCACTCTATCATCTTTCAGAATGGCTCTTTTCCATTAGGGCCACGCTGGATGATTGCTTCCAGTGAGGACATTAAACAGAATAAAGAGAGGGGGGGAGAACAGAAGGAGGGAAGTTGTTGTGGGTTTGATCGTGCAGCCTTGTAACTGATTGGTGCCGCCGCATTGAAGCACATAATGCAGATAGTATCAAGACAACGTGCACGTACGCTTGCGCTCCAGGGGCGGATGATGATTGTCGAGATGAGGTGGGGGATTAAGGTCACGGATGTGGCGAGGTGTGTGTGTGTGTGATTTGTTGACAAATGGGATTAAAGATGGTGTGTGTGAATGCAACAGTATAGTGGTGTAATCCTATCAAAAAGCCAAAGCAGGTACAGCACAGTATTATGTACAAACACAGTATTTACTTTGTGGACTCTTTTCTGCTTACTGGATGTTTGGCTTTGGAAAAAATTAGAGGAGCAATCAGAAAACTGAGGAGTGTGCTGCTTCTTCTGTGAGTAGTGCAGTACAGTAGCTTCAAAGTGAATTCAAGAAGCAATTACAGTTCATGTTATTATTTGTCCACAGATGAGTCAACTTGCACATGTTCACGAACATCCCATACAGTACAATAAAAAAAATGTTTGAAAAAAGAAAACAGTCTGCTGCAAATAAGCAACTTGGCAATACATATCAGACAGTGTTGTCATTTTAAGAAAAGCAATGCAATTAGTGGCATAATTCACAAGCTCTTTGTTCACGGAAGTGAGTGAAATACAAGACTTAACAAAGCAAAAGAGGCATTCTTAAGAAATATTCACTGCACACATTGAGGCAGCTGTCAGAAGTGATATTTAGACAATGTGATCACCATGCAGTGAAACTTACATCAGCGGAGAGGATGGAGGCAAACAGGTATCATACTACTTTAATCACACACACACCTGGCAATCAAGCATCACTGCTCTCTGGGAGCAATTGGCTGTCTTGGGCAATTGAGTGCTTCACTTAAGCAGCTGGGAGTTCACTGTCTTGCTAGGGCCCTACAGCAGTCGCAGTAGGAGCTGAGGAAGGCAAAGTATAATATTTACCAACCTCCTTTTCCCAACTTGTCATTTAGACCGGAGGCTTTTTCAATAATAACACACCTCTCCTCAAAAATCAGGGCGAGTGCCTGTTCTTAAAAACAGGCTCGCATGGCTCACAGATGGCAATTTCAGTCTCCTGTGCCGATCTATCTCTGGGGCAGACGGAAATATGGATCGCCCTAAAAATTTTGTACAGGCATTCATGGTGCCCGGAGGATAATTACTAATGACTTAGTTCATCCCATGATATTTCCTTTAGTGCAGTAGTTTTAAAATCTTGTATAGTGGCCTCCCCCTCAGACAGTGTGGAGACAGCTGCTCTGTCTTAACCTTGGTTGCCTCAAGTTAATGTTGCTAAAGCTGCGTGCTATCATTACCTAGCACTTCACACACTGAAGCTGCAGTGAGCAACTTGTGCCAGCCCTGTTGGAACAGCTTGTGGTACCATTCGTCATATTCTGATGTTTTGATTGGGGCTTTTGCACTTTGAAGCAGGACACTTTATAAAAAAATCACAGCATTTTGCTACTTCAAGTAGCCTACCTTAATATACCATAAGCTGTGTCACAGCCACTGCTGAAGGTGCTGATAAGTGGGCCAAATCTACATGCTACGATAACTTCCAGTTGTCTTCAGAACTCCAGACCTGTTTCTCACATTTCACGTAACATTCGCCTATGTGCCCTCTCAGTATCCCCCTTCCACAGGGAGGCACCTCGGCCAAATCCAAGTGTCCTGAGTTTGCCTCACTTTCACATGAAGTCTATGAGTGCTGGGCGCTCTCCAAATCCGCAAGTCACTCAGTCCTCCAGGGGCCTCAAGCCGATTTTCTGTGGACTGTGAGACAATCTGTTTAGCGTGCAAATATTATATCATATTTAGTTTTTAAGACTTTTCATGGTAAGTTTCATCGCCTTGCCAGCCCAACACTATCACCGACTTGACATTACAGCCAGGTTTCACAAGGGCTCAGTCCACTAGTCTGGAGAATTCAATTCCCAAACTTTCTTTGTCCCTAGGAGGCAATTTAAAGGGCACATCCACATTACAAAACACACAACAACAACCAGCACAGAACAAACTCACAGTGACATGAAGGAACAACAGCAGCTGTTATTACACAAATAAATAACTGAAAACACGTTTTTGTAGTTCAACTTCAGTGATTGAAAAACAGGTGGATATTAGATTTGAGATTTTGATTCATCCTCAGCTCATCAAAGCTATAACCACATCTTTACTTTCATTAAGTATACTTTAATGACCATACACCTAAGAAACAAATCAAATCCTATCAGCCTCAGCTGTTTGTGGTGTTTAGAGCTCATTAGCAAATGTTAGCCGCTAAGCTAAAGTTAGCATAGTAAACATTATAGCCTACCTGCTAAACAAACAGTATAGACCTCCCTGCTTAACATTAACATGCACTGTGAGTGTGTTAGCGTACTGATGCTAACATGAAGCAGTGCTGTGACTAAGTGCAGCTTTACAGAGCTGTTAGCATTGCTCCTGTGTGAACCTCTTCACTCTGTCTTTCAGTCCTCCTATCTGTCGAGCTGAGGGAGACCTGACCGATGGAAGCCACAAGTTTTCACCAAACTCTGAATCGTCTTTAGAGCCCCAGAAAACCTGCGGTGAGTCTGCTGCTCTCAATGCACACACAGACACTATGCTTGAGAGTCTGCGTCCACTGCCTGCCTCACTGACTCAGACAAATCATTTTGGAGACTCATCCTTAAGTGGGTCAGAAGAGCAGAGTTTCTGGATGTACTCCCTCTCTGCTGTGTAATCCATTAATCTATGGGACGAGCTCTTTCATGGTGCAATACTTTCATCTCACCTCAATATTTACAGCTAATTTCTCACAGTCTGTCTGCTTACTATCTTTGTCTTGCTCTCTCATCTGACTTCCTCTTTCATCTTTGGCTTGCACCTTTAGTCTCCTTCACATGTCCTTTGCCCTGCTTTTACTCCTTGCCATCACTGATCTGTCATGGTCTGGTTTGGATTGATTTGTTGTCTTCTCTCCATCTTTCAGGAGGTTTTTCCGAGACCTATGCAGCTCTTTGTGACTATAACGGGATAGGCTGCAAAGAAGAAGTGCAGTGGGTGAGGAGACTGTATAAAACACTTCTGTCTGTTGTGTTCTTGTTAGACCTTAAGCAATTCCTGTCTTTTTGTGCAACTGGAAAAACAAAACAAAACAAAAAACTAGTATCTTTTATGTCGGTATCCTCTCCGTTACAGTTTGTTTCTTTTCCTCTCCTCTCTTTCTTTCTTGCCCTGCATCTCTGCTCCAGGATGTTGATACCATCTACCACTCTCAGGACAACAGAGAGTTCAACTTGCTGGATTTCAGCCTCTTGACAGCAGGTGACATAGTTTACTGACATCTTAACTACACCCAGGCTCATTACAGCACATGAGCGTGCACTGCTTGGAGAGATACAATTAACTTGTGCCAACTTAGACTGCAGCAGTACACAGTGCAGTCAGAGAAAGTGTGTGTATGTTTTGTGTTTGTGTATACTTCAGCACATTGGATTTGAAATGAAGCAATGATAATGGTGTTAAAGTGCTGACTTTCAGCATTAATTTGAGATTGTTTACATCAGCTTCAGGGGGCATTTAGGGGACAGGAAGTAATTGGACACAAACTCATTATATTTTATATTTATATGTTGTCAATGTCTGGCAGTATGTGACCCATAGACATCAGCAGACAATTGGCATGCTGCTTGGTGATGCTCTGCCAGCACTGTATTGCAGCTGTCTTCATTTTTTTTTCCTGCGTTTGCATTGAAACACCTGCTTAGTTGCATTGGGATCTCAAGACTGCTCAGCCGGATGCTTTAAACATTGCACTGAAAGTCCCAATGCAGATCATTACTTGTAATGATGGATCTGCATTAGTATGTGGTATATATAGTAGTAGTAAAGCCATACTGGTGTAACTTAATCATGAATTCAGTAGCACTGAGACTTTTGCGATGCACTTCATCCTCCTTGTCTACACTTAATTTGGCTGCACTGCGAACAGATACAGACATGAGCTGCTCTTCTATTCTGTTTTTTACAGAGTTACTGCTTGGGGCATGTTTTTGCTGCCTCCAGAGGTTGATTCACGTGTCATTTTGAATGGAACCCAGCGACCTGTATTATTAAAATCCATTTGCAGTTCCCACCAATAACCACAGGTGTTGCCAATAACCAGGACTGAAATCTGTCTGACTTTAACTGAAGCTGAAATTCATCACCTAACTTGTTTCGCTGAGATCCACTGTGTGGGAGTGTGGACCTCAAAACAATAAAAATGCATCATTGTGCTAATACTTTCTGACTGCTCTGTACTTTTGGAAGTTGTTTCTTCTCGCTGCATGCATTCTGCATTACACTGTTTTGCAAAGATGTTTCCCAGTACGGTAATCACATGCATCCGTTCAGCTGTCAGTCCTCGTCTTATCCGACATTAGACTGGCTATTTGTCTAACAAGACCCTCCCTGGGTGATATTGTTGTGTGTATTAGTCTTTTGTTCTCTGCGGTTTTACTCTGTGTCCTATATCTGTGTTCAGTTTTGTTACAAGTTCGGGAAGATCATAGAGTGGGGGAATGATCTGCTTGTCAGAGGCAGAATCCAAGGCTCAGAAACAGCTGTAAGATGCCATATGTCTTCTCCTCCAACCCCCCAACTGTTATCTTTTTTTTTTTTAAGTCCCCGTTTCCTTTCCTAGACGCATTGTGGAAGAGTGTGCTTGTCGTTCCAGCACTGCCGTTCATAAAAAAGATTTGGCAGCTGACACATGCAAATGTAGAATCCAGCCTAGCTTACTTGTCTATTGTTTGAGGAATGTTTTGTCCTGAGAAACCCCAAGGCCCATGGAATCTCTCTCACTTTTCCTGTGTGTAGTGACAGCAGTCCCGACCGGAGAGGATACATTCACACTTAAAAATGCATATCTCATCACAGGGCTGAGGCCTTGCTCTGCTGGTAAATCAAAAAGCCATTCATAGAAGCATGATTGCAGCAGCAACTCATGAATATATTAATGTCTTTCATATTGAGAGCTAAAATCACTGCATCGCTGTTGTTTTTTCCTCCAATATTTTATACAGAGTGTGATAAACAGAGTCTTTGCTGGGCAGTCTCCTGTGTGTGCTGTTTTTTTTTTTAAGATCTTCCATTAATATATTGTTCCCTTGAGCCCACAACCCAGTGCTAAAGACTCTCTTCCTGCTTTTCTAGAGAGGCTGTGTCAAATTGAAATTAATAGAGAAGCACAGATTTGACAAAATAATCACCCCCCCCCCAAAAATGACTTAGGAAAGGATCTCAGACTGGGCTTTTACATGACCGTGTGTCAGAGACTGTCTGTGGTGCATTACTCTCTTCCTCCCCGACTTGTCCTTCCACATTTCTATTCCCTCCATCTCCCCCCAATTGAGCCCGTCTAGCGTTACTGCGGGCGACAGGGCGATGCTTTTTCTGCTGACTGCTGTCCGTCCAAACACGGGCTCATTCCTCATGACTGAAAGGCAGATACCTTTTTTCCTCTGGTCCTGTCTCATCCTCTTGTTCTCCACTTCCTGTGTATTTCTCCTCTTTCATTTTCCTCAGTTCTGCCTGTGCTTTTTCTGAATGACCACCCATACACACACAGCCTGTCTCTGTTGGTTCTGACTTGTCACTGCAAGTTGACACCATGTTGTAGAGGAGTGTGTGTGTGTGTGTAGGAGTGTGTCTGTGTGTGTGAGGGTGTCTGAATTTTAGTCAAAATATTTCAGCCTGCATAAATTTGTTTGTTTGTGTGAGAGAAAATGTCACACCTTGCTGCCCCAAGAAGTTCTTCAGACACCTCTTCACTTGACAGTCTCCTGTGTATGTGCACACACGCACACACACACGCACACACTATTGGGCTGGAGTGGCCAACTTCTCTCCAACTTTGTATCTGTTACTGAAGCAGGACAGCAGCTCCACAGCTCAGTGCCATCATCTGCCCTCTCATGTCACTGTTTCAGCACTGGAGTCATGCAGCAGTGAGTCATTACACTACTGCACAACTGTATGCTTCAAAATCCAACCATCCTCCAACCTGTGACAGTGGTTGGTCCAACCAGCAGTCAGTTTGCTATGAAATGTCTTATTAATATTTATGGTCCACAGAAGATGACTAGAAATGATTTTGGTGCCCTCTGACCTTTTACTCTACTTCCACCAGTCAGGTCAGAGTATGCCCCTCTCTGTGGCTACGATATTTTCATAAAGTGCTATAAATATTCATAGTGCTCACAGGGTAAATAGTAATGTTCTTGGTGACCTCTGCTGACCTTTTTGTCTAACACTACAAGAAGCAATTTCATGTGTTCGTAAAAATCCAAACAGATCGCCATGATATTTACTGAGCATATTCATCCTCCCTTGAGGATGAACCCTGTTTACCGTATTTTCCGCACTATAAGGCGCACCGGATTATAAGGCGCACCTTCAATGAATGGCCTATTTTAGAACTTTTTTCATATATAGGGCGCACCGGATTATAAGGCGCATCGAATAGAAGATACTGCAGTCAAACGTTTGACTGGGGTTGAGCTATGCATCCACTAGGACTGTGAGTAAGCACAGTACCGGTGTTTACTGACTACGGTAGCCGTAATGCTGCAAGCGGTGCGGCCTTGTAGTTTACCAGTCGTACTTGTTGGTGAGATTAGAGATTCACCAAGTGTGAATGATAAGACTTCGTGTCTTAAACGGGAATATGAGGATCGTTAGCCTTTTATAGCTAATCCGGCGGATAGATAGTAGCAAAAGGCTTAGAAAAATAGGGATCGGGGTTTTGGATTATTAAATTGTTTTTATTGGTTTTTCATACTGAAACATTTTGACAGAGCGCCTTGAGCACCGTGTACAACCAGTATGGATCAACCAATTAACCAATTGATCCATATATAAGGCGCTCCGGATTATAAGGCGCACCGTCGTTTTTTTGAGAAATTAAAGGCTTTTAAGTGTGCCTTATAGTGCGGAAATACAGTATTTTGGACCCACCATGACCTTAATGCTGTTTTACCTACAAGCTGTTTAATAATCTAACAGGCTTGTTGCCGTGAAATGGTCTTGAGCACATTCATGCTTTAAGCCAGACTTTGATTTGAATGACCCCATGATGCTTTCTCCAGTAGCACCTCAGGACACACTCTTATCTCAGCCTGTTGTCTGTTAATTGTGAGAATTTAGAGGTGGAGGACAGAGCCAGGATAAACTGCCCCCCCCGCTTCCAGTCTGTGGAACCAGCTGCTAATTGTAGTTACATATGAATGCTATCATCTCCTCATCTCACTCGCTGCAGGGACACAAATGAGAATTTCTACCAAAATGTCAAAGTTATGCTTTCATTTACACCACCAGAAACATTTCATTCAGAACGTGCATCTGAAAGTGAGCCATAATGGAAATATAGGGTCTTTAACAACATAGCCAGTGCAGCCACTTTGCATGCATGGTCTCTGTAGCACTATGACAATATACAATTTACCTAGTTATAAAACTGTACTTTATTATTCTCATACTTTTCACCCAAATTTAACTCCACCCTCAACCCTCAACCGTAACCAGCTGTTCCATAAAAGTTGTTTTATCATAGATAAAAAAAAAAGCAGAATATTTACAACTATAATATACATACCTTTATTTTGAGAAAATAAAATCCCTATAATAAACCTGAACTGTGGGGATATACAATAGATTCATCAGCAATTGGTTGGGGGAAGGGACAGGGAGGATGAAGATGCTCCTTGTGTTGTGTTTGGTTGTTCATCCATTGGTAAGCTGCTGATTGTTGTGAAAATCCTGAAGCATTTGTGTACCACAGAATTAAGCTCAATTTGTGCATTAACATTAAATCTAACCTGAGTTGATCAGTGTGAAGAACCACACAGTGACAGATTGACCTGCTGCTGCGCAGACATGCCCTTGTGTGGTTACAAGTACAAGGCGACACATAAAACGCCAACACACTGCATCAGTGAGTGAGACATCATAGAGGTCAATTACATGTCCTGCTGTCAAAACAGGAATCAACAGGCACTGCTGGTGATGAATGTTGACGTGTGCATCATCTGCTGACATGCACACAGTCACACACACACACACACACATACACACACACACATAGACACATCATCAGAATGGACTGGTCTGATGGCTGGCATGGTAATGAAAAAGGAACACAGCCTGTAGCCATTTTACTCCTCTGAGATACACTGTAATGGCCTGGCTACTGCGGTTACTGGCAACAGGACCCTCTTGGCTGGATTACACTCTTTCCTCCTCCCTCTTTCGTTCTCTTTGTATTTTTCCCTCCATCTCTCCACACTTTTTTTTTTCTCTCTCTCTCTGGGCTTATTCCCTTTCTCCGTGCCTCCCCTCTCTCTGTGCTGCTGCTTGTTTGTCAGATGATGTATTGCAGGTGTAGCAGCAGTGTGGCTGTAGTTGGACCTTGGAGGATTCTAAAACTCTCTCTCCCCCTCCTTTCTCTCTCTTACTTTTCTCTTTCTACCTCACAGACACACACAGGCTCGTCTGTGGGCTTTGTGTCTGTTTATGTACCAGTGGATGTAGCAGTATTTGAGGTCTGTAGCTGGGATCAGACTGTGGCTTTATTGAATAATCCACTGACCCGGCCATCGATCCTTACATCTGTTTTTTTTTTTTCTTTCTCTTCTCTGCTTCTCTTCAGTGGGGCTGCAGTATCAGTCATCTTTTAGAGAGCAGCCCTGCCCACAGTGTTCTCCCTGTCATGATGATAAACTGCTTTTTACCAAAGCAGGAGCAAAGAAAAAGTTTGGCCTACGATAATGTGAATTTATGGATCAATGACATCAAATGGTTTTGAGCAGATGGAGTTTGCTAATTTAAACATTTGCATTTTATCTCTAATATGAGGTATGTGTGTGTTTGTGTGTGTGTCTGTCTATTCCAGGGACTTGGCAGTGATTGTGGCATCCATCGCATACAACACCTGGTTCACCAAGCTGTACTGCAAAGACATGCGCATAGTAACTATCCGTTTTATCTTCCTACCTTGTAAAGCTTCTTGCCAGATGTAAACTATAAATCAATATTCTTTATTTAGTTTTCCTCTCTTGTATTTCCTCCACCAGCCCGAATGTTTTAGAACACCTTTGTTTATTTGAATCAACTTCAGCCTAGATATGTTTAAAGAAATCTGTCAAGCTGTTGCTGTCAAGTGGTTGTAGTGGTAGTTTGCATTTTCTAAGTCAGCTAGTCATAAATACTAAATTAAAATCAAGATCAAAGAGACACAGAGTTAAGTTACCCTCAGCAAAGTTGTATGTACCTTTAAGATAATGTGAGTCTTTAATAATTCATAGTGTGCATTAGAGTTAGTGGCATCCATCTAGGTGAACTACAATAAAACAGTCCTCACAAAGTTTCTCAAGTAAATATAATTTGAAAGACATTAGATTAATACATTGCTCATCAAAGCCCCGCAAAAACTTGATTTGAATTTTAAAGGTGTCATTTGCAATTTTCTTGTCAACAAACTAAAGTGTACACTCACCAGAATGCATTATGTGTATCCATGGATCCAGACAAAGAGAGAAACACATCTGCAACCTCACAAAACATTTGCAAAGCTGATTTTTTTTCATATTTTCAGTCTGGCAATGTGTTTGCATCCTTGTGTGCATGCACGATACAACCACCTGATTGAAATTCTGAAATAAATCAACCTGTTGTTTTTTGTTTTGTTTTTTTGCCAGGATGATTTTTTCTAAGTTTGGGTTTTTTTTATGTGTGAAGAGAAGCCCTGAGAGGCAAGAGGGTTTTTTTTTGTGTGTGTGCCAGGATCAACTTTTTCCATTTATTTATTTATTTATTTATTTATTTCTCCCTCCCTCCCTCTCGGGCTTGTTTGTTTTCACAGAAGAAAAAAGAGTTGGATCAGAAGTTAAATGAATTACATGACCCTTTTCTCTCTGCAGGCCCATGTCCATGACATACCTGGTTAAACTACACAAAATGTTTCAGCCTTTGCAAAAATTATATGTTTAAATCAAACCTCCTTGTTCATAGTAACAAGTCAACTCTGAATATGCGAATATAGTTTTCAGGGAATTATAAAATACTGTACAGTTTTGGGATATGTTATCTAGTCGTGTGCTAGTTGTAATACATTTATAATTCATTGTGAGACTATTGAGCAGAAAGGACATGAAAGCAATGTCATCAAATTGTGTGAAATCTGCAGCCTTTTACTTGTAAATGAACCTACAGTATGCTTCGACTGAAGTCCTGTTTGCTTATGGTTCACTTTCCCTGCCTGGATCCTTCCACTGAGCTGGAACCTTCCAGTCAGACGCTCACGTGTTATCTGTGTTTCGTCAGGGGTCGGAGGTGGTGGATCAAGTTCTACACACCGTCAGCAAGTCCAACAGTCTGGAGGAGCTCACTCTGGAGAACGCAGGACTCAAATCGTAGGTTTTTTATCCTCTGTCCTGACTTCATCATCATCATCATCATCTGCCCTGCCTGTCACCTCCCTTTGTATAATCTAATTTCCTCCCCTTTTCTTCTCCTCACACCTTCACCTGTCAAACACCTCCCCACTTCTCCTTCTTTGCCCTTTCGCAGTCTTGTCTCTCTCCCTTTCCCCTTTGCTAGTCTCCTCACTTTTCACTTCCATCTCTCATCTCACCTCTTCACCTTAGCTTTTCTCACCTCTCCCCTCCTCCTCACCCTGCCACTCTCCTCACCTCCTCTGCTGTCTTGACCTTTCCAATTCTGTCTCTTCTCTTCTTTCTTTCCCTCACACCTCACTTAACCTCCACTCTTTCATCCAATAAAGCTCCAATAAAGATCTCTATGTCTGCCTGTGGTAGATGAATTGTTTCTCCATTGAAAATTTAGGGAGAATTTTGGGCTTTACCTGGAAAGACATTTCACCCTATATTCAGGGCTGGTATCATTTAGCAGAGTAGTTTCCTTATTAAGTATTAATTGAGATGAATTGGCTGCCTCTGGGCAAAATGATTTACTGCACCATAATGATGATGTTACCAAGTTTTTAAACATTCCCTGTATTAAATCATTTCCAATAGAGCGGGCGATTTTTATTAGAGGCTCTCCACATGCACTGCACCAAAGCTGGTATCCACAAGTATGATATACTAAGTGAGGTAGCATCCTCAAACATTGTTTGACCTTAAAGGCTTCCTCTGAAATAAAGTTTCTGTTGTGGGATTTAAAATACACGCAAAAAAAGAGTAAACTTGAAAAGAGGTTCTTGGGAACAAAAATAAAAGAATAGCAGAGAAAGGGAGTTATCACCTTGTCAGAAAGCTGTTGCCTTTTCACACATTTAGCAGTCTGAGCCACTGTTTGCAATCGTCTGGAGTAAATGTTTCTGGCCAACAGATGAATAAGAGTTGAATATTTACTCTGTTTTTTTTTTTTTTTTTTTAGATCTGTATTGGTCATCACCAACTTCTGACACTTTATTATTTTTGTTCACTGGCAAATTTCTAAATCTGCTGCTTGGTGCCGAGGCAGGTAGCACCTGCTGGGTCTGCTGGAGCTTGATTACTGAAAATAACAAGTTAGAAAATTTAGCCAAATATTATTATTTAGCTCCAGAACAAATCTGGAATATACAAATGGTGATTTCTTAGTGACTAAGAATCTAACTGAGCTGGCAACAATTTAAAGGTCTCATACAGTGTCAAGATAGAAGTCCATGTGGAGCTGATTATAAACCAGGTCAAGGTTTTATATTTACACTGGTAAAGTATCAAAGTGCTCAGTCCCAAGTTAATTGCACACAACCTCTAATCAGAAACTGAGCCTTAAAACCAGCTGTCAGTGACTTTTGTAAGTTTGTGATGTCACAACAAAGCAGCCACCACCGTCAGGCCTCAGCCATGCTTTAAGCCCCACCCACCTGGACCTGTCATCTAACCTTGCAGAATTTGGTTTCTCTCAATGTTTACCTGAAATCTGCAATATTTTTATTACATCAATCAGAGGAGAGGATCAGAACCTCCTCTCTTCTGATTGGTTGACACTGACCCATGTTATAACAGCTACAGAGAGAATCCTGAGAGGGAGATAAATAAAATAAAACTACACTAAGATGGTTCTTCAATCCAGAAATATATCCACAAATAAAATACAGATGATTAAAATACAGTATGTGACCATAGAACTATGCAGGATTTTTACCTTAACTATGCTACATTATTACCTCAGTTAAACAGCCTTACACAGGCTCTCTGTGTCTCTTGGCTGAAATCCAAACTTGCAAGATCAGTGCCTCCAACCTGGTGTCCCAGCTCTCGCCTCGGTGGCACCGCGACACAAAAACACCCCATAACCCGTAATCTCTTGTTTATGGCAGATAAGACTACACAAATATACACATTGTAACGTTTAGGTGATAAATGTTATCCACCGCTCCATGGAGTGCTTTCTGGTCGGTTTTGTTGAAACAAAAGCATATGGCCAGGAGGAGGGTTAGCAAAACAGTGCCCCCCCCCCCCACACACACACACACACACACACACACACACACAGACACTCTCACCACAGAGTGACTGTTAAAAAAAAAAATAATCTTTTACTGTCATGTATGATTTAAATACATTTCATCTACATTTTACCTTTACAGCAAAACGTAATTCAAATTGATTTCAATTTCTGCACAGTGACAATAAAACATCCAGCCATCACCAGGATATGTAGTTTTATTTATTTTAGCAGATGCATTAGGGTGAATTAGGGAATCTGTCCAGTGAATTTACTCAGTCCTGGAGACAAGTATTGGATTAGCAATTGTATAGAAAGCTCAATTTTCCCTTTTGAACATTTTGTCTCCAGGGATTTTCCACAGAAGATGGCGTCGGCTCTGTCAGAGAACCCAGCGTCTGTGATTCACTCTCTCAACCTGGCTCATAACACACTAGACAACCAAGGTACCAGCCTAGACTTTGAATTCTTTATCCCTTTTACCTCCGTCTCTCTCAGGTAACTTCTGATTGTTCTTTTGCTTTCATTTGGTTGCAGCTTTTGTTTGCTCTCAAAAAATTCAAAATCAATCTCTGTCCTCACAGAAGCCTTATTATCTGCCGCTCTCTCAAGCTGTATATGTATGACGTGTCTTCTTAAAAGGAATGCTTTTATTTTTCAGACTCTTCCACCACCTGCCACACAAACTGAACCTCTTGTGTGTGTGTCTCCACACACACAAACACACACACACACACACAGGCACACACAGATAGCTACACAAAAAATGCAATTTCAGTTGTGAGTGCCTCGGTAACTGTTGTGTATCAACCCCTGTAGACTCCTCAATCCTGAGTGTATGTGTTGGTGTGTCAGGGTCAGGCTGTGCTTGCATGCAAATATCACTCATTAGCTAATTTCTGTCCTCCTGTCTGACACATGTCACTTCCTCTCACTTCAAAAAATTCTGCGTTGTGCTCTACTTACCACCCTCTTTTCGTATATGCAAACGTGTGAGAGTGTGTGCATGTACCTTATTGTGATTTCAGAGGAGAAAAGGTGCTGCAGCCTTGACTCTCACTTTTATAGGAGGGAAAAAGGTAGAATAACAGCAAAGAATGACCTTCAGTTTAATTACAATGTGTTTTCTTACCTTTCTTTGCCTTTCAAATTAAGAGTCTGTACATGCACATTAATAAAACCTGAGAAAGACAGGAAAACACAAGAACCAGGAAACAAGGTTTGGCATTGCAGTGAATTCCATTTTTATAAAGCCAAGCCTTTCATATTACCATCATGGCTGCAGTATCTTTAATCAAATTGCAGAGCTGAAGTATGCCTTACGTAATCCATGCTGGCATATGGTATTCATATGGGTTTGTCACTGGACTGGGTATGTGGGAGAAAGTGAGACTGTGTGAAGTATGATGGCGTTATGTTCTTTTAGCTGAAGTGTGTGTGTGTGTGTGTATAGTGTTTGTGTGTGTGTGTTTTGGAGGAGGTGTATTTGCCACATGGTATTTCATTGTTATGTGGCAAAGCTGTGTGTGGGCCGATCGACTGTCCTAGTCATAACTTTGAGCAGTGGATGGGTGAAGGACTAAGCAAAAATGATTTTCATTGTAGATTTTTGTCTGTTGTTTTCTTTATTGATTGAGCTTTTGGTCAGTTTAAACAGTTAATATATTTGGCTTTTGCTTGGAGGATGGTGTGTTTTTTGTGATTAAATGAGGCTTTAATTTTCTCTCCTCTCCTCTCCTCTCCTCCCATACCAGGAGTTTCCAACCTGATTCAACAGGTGTGCCGCCTCAACAAGGGACTGCGCCTCCTGAACCTCTCAAAGACCTCCCTGTCCTCCAAAGGTAGAAAAACCCCTCTGAGACACAGCAGGCCCTTGTGGCTGAGACTGTAGGCAAAACGCAAACACGCCTCAATAAATATTTGATCAAATTTTCCAGCTGGGGCAAAACAGTGGTTCTGCCTGCTTTAAAAATCCAGGTTTGAACCCACATTCTCACTCAACCACAACACTGCCCCAAATGCAGAGTATTTCAGCTGGCATTTACTCACACAGATCAACAGACCCGTGCATAGACAGTATGATCCATTTACCCAGTGATAATCAGGCCAGAATCATAAGTAGTTGATCTGTTTTTCCCTAAAAATCCTACAAAGGCATTAGTGCAGTGTCCCAGTTCTGATGCTTTCATCCTGGACAATACAGCGATCCTGCAGTATTACAGCAGATTCCACAAGATAACAGTGATACAGATGTAAATCCATACATTAAAAGCCTGATCTTTATGGTTTTTTGATTATTATATTATTATAGCATTTTTGATCCATCATGGCTTTGATGGGTAATGATTATGTTTATCTGATTTAGTTTATGTAGTAATTTTGCTTTTTTTTACTAAGTTGCAGAGGAGTCACATGCTGCTCTTCAAAGGCATAACGCAGTAACTACACATTCACTCGAAACTGAGACGAGAACTAAATCTGAATGTTTGGATTCTGGTGAATTTACCATAAAAATGTAGCTATTATGCTTTGGAAAAGTAAATTCAAAGGCCTCAAAGCTTATAACCCACAGTATCTACAGCACCCTGAGCTAAAACCAGTTATTCTGAGGGAAAAGAAAACTCATAAATAAACTCATGCTCATGCTAGCTAGCACGGAAGAGTAGTGGTATCGACTGATCCATTTGATGCCAGTGGGTGGTAGCTGTTATTTGGTTAAACTACCTTTTAGATTGTATTGAAATGTATTCATTTATAACTTATTATATTAATTTCAATATATATGTTATCAACAGGCAGACACAGCACAAAGTTTATTTTCTGAAACAACCACTTGAAATTGATAAGGACACTGACAACATTCAGTTGACATTATCTATCCATAAAATCTGCATTTTATTTTTTCCTCGCTGTGTTGGCAGGTTTTTTGAGTGGTTCAATAATCAGCCTCTCTCTCTCTGTTGCTTTACATTGTACCTAGTACCTTATACTAAACCCTTGTATCACAGCTCCTCTGCCTGTGCAGTTACTGCTCTCTGCCTTTGTTGGGCAGCAAGGATGAGGAGGATTTGAATGTAATTATAAGACTTGAAAGCTTGTGTTATACAGAGCTTCAGAAAGTATTCAGACCCCTTCATGTTTTTCACGTTTTGTTGTATTGCAGCCAATTTTTGGTTCATTAAACTGCACTCAATACTCCATAATAAGAATCTGAAATATTTTTTGTAAAGATATTTGCATATTTGTATTAAAAAGAGGTGCTGAATATCACATTGACACAAGTATTCACACCCTTTGAGTTCAGCTTCCTCCCATTTCTCTTCTCATTATCTCTCATCTTTTCTGCACCTTAATTGCAATCCACCTGTTGTATATTAAGCTGATTGGTTACAATCTGTAAGGGCGCAAACTTGTTTAAATAAGCTCTCGCAGCTGAGAATATTGGAACAAAAACCCTGACTTAATGCCAAAGAAAATGCCTGCAGAGCTCAGAGACGGGCAGCATTGTGTTGGTGTAACAATCTGGGGAGGGATACAAGAAAATTTTGCTGCTTTAAAGCAGACCATCCTCTGTAGTTCTTGACGTGAGGTGTTGAGCAACCAGGACTCTGAGTAGAGCTGGCCGCTTGGCCAAACTGAGCAATCAGGCACCAAGATCTGATGGTCACTCTGGCAGAGCTCCAGAGACCCTGTGTGGAGATGGAGAAACTTGAACCATTTGGCCTCAGTCCTAACCATCATGTCTTGAGGAAACCAGGCGACACTCGTCACCTGCCCAACACCATCCCCACTGTGAAGCATGATGGTGGCAGCATCTGCTGTGGGGGTGTTGTTCAGCAGCAGGGACAGATACGATACGATACACTTTATCGTCCCCTCGGGAAAATTTGTCATGTTCCCACATTAACTGCCTTCATAGCTATATGAAACAAACAGCTAACAAGGAAGAAACAACACATTACCAAAGCAGCACACAACCACAAAGTACACATATTGCCCATTACACACACTGTGTGTGATATCACACATATTGCACATGTTACACATATTACACAACCAGAGATAAAGTGATAAGAACACCATGAAGCTATCACACAACCCCTGCAGCACCTAGCAGCATTATTTAAAAATTTAATTGAGGTAGGCACAAATGAGTTTTTAAAAGAGTTGGGTTTACATTGTGCCTCTCTGTATCGTCTGCCAGAGGGGAACAGCTCATCCTCATGGAGAACATCAGATGGGTTGGACAATATTCTCTGTGCTTTGCAAGCTGCATTTTCATCGTTACATTATTGGAGGGGCTGGTTCTCTCCTCCCTGTAACCTTCACTGCATGCTGAACAAGACGAGCAAGCTTTTAACTGTACACTGAGATTGCTTTAGCATGCTGACATCCCATAGTTGATTGTGCTCTCTAATACACACTGGTGGAATAAGAACAAAATATGTTCTTATTCCGCCAGTGGAGGTGACCACATCCGTACAGTCTGCATAGGAATTGTAATCATATCATCATGTATAACCATTGGACTGTGATCCCCACTGACCTCAGGCCCAGATTCCTCTCCTCAGTTTTTCTCACATTTAAGATGAGATGGGATTCTGTCACATGACAGCACAGAGCTCCCTGTAGAAGGAAAGCTGAATGGAGCAAAGTACAGAGATATCCTTAATGAAAAGGGTTAGGAACAACTCTGTGACTGTCCTTGCATGACCCAGACAGAGCCCCGACCTGAACCCAGTCGAGCATCTCTAGGGAGACGTAAAAATGGCTAATAGTCCCCAACTGAACCTGACGGAGCCCGAGAGGATCTGCAGAGAGGAATGGCAGAAAATTCCCCCAAATCCAGGAGAGCAAAGCTCATCACGTCAACCTGAAGAAGACTGGAGTCTGTAATCACTGCCAAAGATGCTCCGACTAAGTCCTGAGCAAAGGGTCTGAATACTGAGCACTGTCAGTGTGATGCTTCAGTTTTTCCCTGTGTCTGTTTTCACCTCGTTATTAAGTGTAGATTGATGAGGGGGAAAATGACGAAATGAAAAGGCAATACAACAAAATGTGAAAAGTGAGTGGCTCTGTAGATATTTGCCAGACAATGACCTTCACACCCTGCTAGTCTAGTTATGAATGGGAGACCCAGACAAGGTGTGATTTTTCAAAGCCGTCGGATTGACACAGTGATTCAGGGAGAATGCAGCGGTGGTGCTGACCTTGGATGGGTGTGTGTTGGTATGACTTTGCAGGGTCTGGGCATTCTTTGTTGAATATTTATAGATCCCTCTTTCTCCTCTTTCCCTCCTCCCTCTGTCTTCTGTCTCTAAAACACCTACACATATGCCAGCACACATGCACACTGGAGGCGCGCACAAGCGTCGGACAAGCAAACGGGGAGATGCATCGGGCATGTTTTCACACCTCCCGCTCCACACACACACACACACACACTTGACACTATCACACACACGGTTTGGAAAATTCCCCACTTGCAGTAAAATCGAGCAGCTGATAGATCCATGGAGGGGAGGGAGGGAGGTAGGGGGAGGATTAGACACCCTGTCCCCTCTTCCCCTCATTTCGCTCCTAATCGCTACAAATTAGGGATGAAGAGCTTAGTGCCTTTCCAGCTTCAGAGCAGCACATGCAGTAGCTGGTCCCCAGTTCCAATGAACAGGGAGGAAAAACACACTTCCTGTAATTGCTGGCTGTAATGGAGGACATATGGTGGAGTGAATATCACAGAGTAACAATGGTTGTAGACTTTTTGTTTCATTTGTCGCTGCTGCTCGATGTTTCTCCCGTGTTGTTGTTGTCAGGTTTATATTTAATCCTCAGCCTGGCGTGCGTGGCGTGGCGTGCTGTGCTGTGCTGTGCTTTGCTACAGTGTTGCAGGGTGAGGATTTTAATGAGGGGTTCCTTCAGGCCTGAGGGTGTAATTGTGTAGTGATCTGATTTGAAAAAATGGTTTTCTCTTTCAGTTTTGCATTTTCAGGGTACACTTTCATTCTGGGCTAGGAGCAGAAACAGTGGCGGTCTTCCTCCAACAGTTCTTTTCATACTAGCCTGCCATATGAGCTCACTAGTCTCTCTGCAATTATATTTTTTTCGCCACAGAGCCTGTTTACCATTATGTAGTTTTGTATTCATTAGTTGCTAATAAGTCACGTCCAGAGCAATAACGTCCCTCTGAAAAATACCGGCTGATTATCAAGTGATTAAATGACTCAAGGATGAATATGTAACTTGTCCTCACCCTCTTTTCCTTTCTCCTCCCTTCCTCCCCCTCTGTTCCCGTCTCCCATTTCTCCATTTAGGGGTTGTTTCTCTGTCTCAGGCGTTGTGTTCAAGTGACGACTACTCCAATTCTCTGCTGCATCTGGACCTGAGCAAAAACCCTGGGGTTTTGTCTGGAGAGGACGCTACAGTGAGGGACACACTTTCAAACACACATAATAAGTGCTTATTAAAAAGAAGAAAGAAAAAGATTCATCCCCACTGGAAGTCTGATATGTTTTGAGTGAACAATAAAGAAAATATAACTAGATTCAAATGAATTCATAAAACAAACATAAATGTTATTATTGCATCCATCATGGTTTTCCATTCACAGTTTGACTCATGTTATTTTAATTGTGTCCTGTCATTGCTACTTCTTCTGCAGCTGGCACCAGTTGTTTATTACAAGGCACCAAACTCATAATATCCAAAAGGAAGTGGATAAACACATGCATTAATGAGCATTTTCTTTTTCACGAGTTATGATTTATAACTTGCGCTACAGTGGAAACAAAACCCGACTCACCCACCTGACTCAGAAAGCTCTGGAGGTTCAGTGATTAGCACTGTCGCCTCACAGCAAGAAGGTTCAATAGTGTGTGAATGTGAGCGTGAATTGTTGCCAGCCCTGTCGTAGACCGACCACCTGTCCAGGGTGTACGCCGTCCCCGCCTAATGTCAGCTGGGGTTTCCCTCCAAGCTCCCTGTTCCTCTAAAAGGATCAGCAGTAGAGCGAATGAATAAATAAATGGATTGAATTGGACTTTTTCTGACATCAGTCAACAGGAAAAAGACCCTGTAATGTCAAAGTGAAAACAGATTTTGACAAAGTGATGCGAATGATAAATATTTACAGCCATTCAGGCTCTGTCAGTGCTTGTTGATTGTGAGCAAACTGCATTTTCACATCCAGCCACACAGGAGTGGATTGATTCTCCATCGCTCCACTACATTAACACTGCTGTTTTCCAGCCCATCTTCTCCAGCTCTGGCTTCATGCTTGGGCTCATTTCTCACTGGGAAGCATCTCACACGTGGCAGCTTCTGCAACAGGTTGTAATCCAGCCTATATCTATATCCCTACAGCATGTGGCTGCCATCATCACAGCTCACACTGGGGTGTTATGTTTATGATCATAAAGTCTGATGGCCAGAAAGTTCGGTTTTGGTCTCATCAGACCACTGGAGCTTCTTCCTGCTGACTTCAAAGTTTCCCATGTGCCTTGTGGCAAACAGTGACTCAGATGTGGGGAGAGCGCGGGGCTGTCTCTGTCCCACTTTCTCATACTGCTGCGAAAGGTAAAGCATCAGACCGACTCTAGTTGTTTGCCTCACTCTTCCAGCATGTCACCCTGCAGAGTGGCACACCTTCAGGGGTGTCACGGGTCTCTTGGTGGCCTCCCTTGCCTGTCTCCTAGACAGTCACTTAGCAGATTTACAGCTGCGCTCAGCTCTCTTTGTTTCTTACTGATCGATTTAACTGGACTCCAGGGGATGTTCAGTGGCTTGGAAATGTTCTTGTGAGCGTCTCCTGACTTTGCACTCAGTTTTTTATGGAGATGCTTGGAGTCTCCCTTTGTCTTTATAGTTGAAATTTGGCCACAAAATCTCAGATACAGATTTATAGCATTTATAGATTTATGCTACAGTCAGATGAAACCTATTGCCCACTGGCGATCTCCATTTAGTTATATGTCTTTGAAAACCCATAAGCTGAGTATTATATATAAATAATTAACTCAGATCACTTTGTAGATAGATCTAGAGATGTATATGCTTTCACTTTGACATTAAAAGTCTTTTTCTATGGATTTGTGTTCCAAAAAAAAAAAAACCTACAAAAAATCCTGCTGTGACTCATTGCTGTAAAACAAGACATGAAAACTTCCAAAGGGGATGAAAGCTTTTCATAAGTGCTGTATATTTCAGTACAAACACTTCTGTGCAAAAGTTTTTTAAACATATTGCCATAGATAGTTTTTTTCAGTTTTTCTGTCAATTTCATCATTAGACTAAAAAACAAAATACTCCCATGTCCCAAATCATGTAATCCCAGACGAGAGTCTATGCTGTTGAGATCAGGACTCTGTGAAGGACAGACCATCTGTCACACAACTCTTTATTCCTCTTGTCTCTGAGGACTTTATGAATCTGGCTGTTGGTTTGAGCCATTTTCATGCTGCAGAATGAATTAAGGACAGTTCAGACACCCCCTGATGGTATTGCATGATGGATTGGAATATAGATATCTAAAGTCCTTCAACTTTTGCACAGCACTGTATATTTTATCAAGGTATATTTTTTATTTTTTATTTTTTTAACAACCCTCTTGTTTCTCCTGTGCAGAACCTGTACCTGTTCCTGGCCCAGCCCAACTGTCTGGTCCATTTGGACCTGTCTGGGACAGACTGCACCGTGGACTCAGTATGTACTCACTGTCTCTGTAACAGTCACCATCCACCTATCTGTGTCCGATCTCATCTCTGGGATGGGATTCAAGCCAAGAAACAGAAAGGTGTAGCGTCCTGAATATGAATGGCCCACCAAACACAAACGCTCTTACCTCAGCTGACTCACAATCTTTGTCTGAGCTCCTCTATGCATAAAGCCTTGAGTGAAAGCTATTAGAAGCTTCTACAGTACAAATGTATACCCGCTTATGAATTATACAAATGATCTATTGTATGAGGAGCATGCAGGAGCTTTTGTGTCATGTATTTGTTCACATCTTTGTCACTTCAAAGAGACAAATTTGTCTGTGTTGTCACTGTGTCTAAATTTAAACTGTGTCTGCCACTGTGACAAAACAGTGTCTTGCTGCATTAGCAGAGACGCTTTAGCAGCTGAAAGGATGACAGAGCTTTCTCTGTGATAGACTTCAGTGACCGCGCTTCGACGTGTCTTCCCCTGCTGGTTACTGCTGAGATGGCACTTCTGCCCACTTCACTGTGGAATGCGCAGAGCTCGGAAGTTACTGCTGTACTCGGGATGTTGTCGGTGCCCGTCTCACCCTGGAAGATGTACAGTTTTGTGAAAAGTGCTGGCTGATCGGGAGGTCACATTTATTGTTTATGTCTGCTGCGTTGTCAGTGCTGTATTGCTGCTGAGGGGTGAGCGCACAGCGGGGGCGTGCAAGGTTGTCTCCAACAGACATAAATATCTTTTTTTCATTTGTCCCACTGCTGCAGGGAGGTCAGAGGTCCGTGTCAGCTACAGATCTGCTCTGAGCTCTGCTTGTGCTCAGTGACTACCTCAGCAGAACAGTGAGCTCCCCACTCTGTGCCGCCATGATGCCCTGTCATATTGCTAATTTGGATCCCATTGCTGATTTCACACTGGGTTCTTCCCTGTGGTCAACTATAAAGAAATACATTCACTCTGCAGTTCAGAGCTACTCTAATTAATACTTACTCCAAATGTTAGAGGTAAATGGTACTTTGCATATTTTAAAGATTATTTTTCATAAAATACATACCAGCTTCTCCGTTGTTTTCAGGTCAAGTCTGGAATTTCAGTCCTTACTTAACCTAAAAGTGAAGCTGCAAAGTACATATGAAAAAGTGGAGAAACATGGCAGCTTTATACAAATATTTGAAGCAGTTGTAAAGTGTGAAGATGTCAAAATTGGCTTCGATCAGTTTTTCCTCATTCCGTCTCCTAAAGCTGTCTGCAGTGCATCTGATAAACAGAATACTGAAAGTGCCATTTTGGTGAATGATTGCTGTCAGCACTAACCACCCTGACAAACACACTGTGTGTCCTGTGACTGCTTCACAACAAAAATCCCCCTGTGAATGGCAGCAGCAGGAAATGTTCACTTTGCATTAGCAGTAACTTGCAAAGTGTCAGGAGAAGTAAATCAGTGAGCTACAATCACAAATCATAATGAAGACTGTCATATAAAGAGGTCATTAAATATAGATGCACTGAATGTTTTTTCATTTATTTGTTTATTTATTTTTTTGCAAAATAAGTGCATGAACAATTTTAGGGCCATATTAACTTAGTTAACTTAAGATGGGATTGATGAGATGAGAATTCGTATTATAGCAGAAAATCCCTTAAGCTGTCTCAACTTTCACTTTCACACCATGTGGTGAATTTGTTTCATACATATGACTGCTCTTTAATTGCTTTTAGATGACCAACAAGATGTCAGCAGACTGAACTCATTCAGTAAGAGGTTTATGGAAGATGGTTTTGATATGTAGGTGATGAAACCATGTGATGACAAAACACTCATTCATAGAGACAGGTCATCTGAGCCCTCTCACCCTATCACTCTGCTTACTCCTCGTTTTCCTGCTTTTCCATTTATCTTTTTTCTTCTCTTCTCTCTCCCTCTCTCTCCCTCTTTCTCTCTCCAGAGTTAGCTGTAGAAACACTGATAAATAATGTTGAATAGAGTAGAGTGTCTTAACCTGAGATATGACAGGATTCCTAAGGTGAGTCAGGAGAGCAACATGGTCTTGGGAACTATTAATGTACGATGATTTTTTTTTCCCAGGTCCTAATCCATGTTACAATAGTTACTAGTCAGTTAGGACCTGCAAATTAAGAAATCTCTGTAAACTGTCCCCAGGATTTAAACTTGAGACTGCCTTAATAAAGGAACTCCTCCTCCACCAGCTAACAAAAACACAATCCAGCTCACACATTAAATATTAATACTATTTTATTATTCTACTTTTGCTACTTTTTCAGAAAAAGGGTTTCGAGTGGGGAAAAATAACACACTTGTTCTACTTACACTTCAGTGAAGGGTTTTAATTTCTCCAGCCCTGACTCCCTCCTCCTCACTGTGTTTACTTTCCTCTGTTGCTGCACTTCACTTTTAAACACCTAGCAGCACAGAGCTTGTCAAGCAAGGAATCAGTTTCATGGAGAGATGGTCCAACCTGTGACACTAATCCCCCCCCCTCCTTCCCCTTGGAGTGGGCCGTGGATTTTCTATTGAATTCTGTGCATGAATGAAAGTCACTGGATCTGATTTTTTTAAGTTCTAAAACTTTGTCTGTCTTTGTCTTTTAAAAAAACTCCCCTTCAGACTAGCAGTGCTCTCTGTGATAGCTGCTTCATGTCCTGTTTTGTTAATTTTCATTTATCCTTGGGAGAGAAACTGTCTAAGGGAGGATTTGTCTTTTTTAGTGTTGGCCTGTGGGATTGAATTATTAATAAGTTCCTTTTTTAATCTGCGCTGACATGCCATCGCCGGTCGATTAGTCAATTTGGGTGATGGATCACGGTGCCGGAGAAAAATGGATTTGCCTGATAGTTTAACCTCTCGCAAGTGATGAGATGCTACTTAGAGTCTTACCAGAAATTGTGTCTTTTTATGCTGCTCAAACTTGCTCAGAGCTCTCTTTTGTCTCACAAACACACATACATCATCTTTGTTTTAAGATTAAATGGGTCACAGGTTTGTGAACCTGGGTTTTCCACAGGCCTGTAGCTTGAAAGTGAGCAATGTTTTCACAAGATGAGAGCATGATGTGGTACACATTTGGATGGCTGGTGGATGAATGGCTGTTCTGCAGCAGGATGTTATGTAAGCAGGGAAACTGCAGGTGACGCAGCAGCGTTTGATTTTTTTTTACACATTTTTCTCCATTTTTAAAGTGAAACTTCACATTGATTAATTGTCGATACAACTAAATGACTAATTCATTTTTTCCTTCTGTGGGTAAAGCTCGACTTTGATTCAGTGTAATACAATTACACTTCTTATTGCCCATTTGGTCCTGCTTTCGGGAATTAGTTGACTTCTCTGACAGATGAGCACTTTCAGTATGCGCTTTGAAAGACCAGTAAAAACACAGTGTCTGCTGTATTTCACTCAGCGGCTGGAGCTGGGCAGCAGTAACCATTTAATGGACAAGAATTAATTAATGAAAAATACAGCTTATCTTGTCCAATTATTATGGCCTCAAAAAGCTTAGGATTGTGATTTCTTCTTTACCTTTTAAACACAAAACTATTGCCAAACTCTTAAATTCATTCAAAAAGTTTGAAATTTTTTTTAACCCAAAATTCAGTGAATCAATATTTCAACTAGAGCTTCAATTGATTTCCAGGCTGTAAAGGAGAGAAAACTGTACTGAAACTTGCTCTTTTTATAAAACCCTATCTGGGCAAAGTTCACAAGGAGATTCAGACATTCCAAGTCCAATTGTGAGAAGAAATTAAACGGAATTTCTTTCTCACATCTATAGAAAGTTGTAAATCAGCCTTAGAAAAAGAAAAAGAAAAGAAATGTTTCAAAGTAGAAAAAAAACTTCTCACTGCAATGAGACATGTTGAATTTTAAAACTGTATCCAGCCAGCTGTGAAAGAAGCATTTAGATACTTAAGCAACAAACACCAAAGGGAACCATCTATAACAAACAGATCAATAATATAACATTGAATTACATAATTAAAAAAAACAACAGCAAGTAAATGTCTTGTATTCATTCATTTAACTCCTTAAAATACAGGACAGATGTTTACAGTATAATGTTGGTTCTCAACACCCTTCAGAGGTTTCCAATAGAAATCAATCAAATCAATCTTAATTGTTTAGATCGTAACCATCTTTGGAAGAGCTAATTACTAGAATTTCTGTTGTCACGAGGCAAAAAGTTTGAAGCCAGCTGGTTTAATTTCTCAACAATCCTTTGTATTTAATGAGCTTGTCATGTTGCTTTATGTTCTTTATCAATATAAAACCATCAGATGAATGTAGTGAAATAAACTACTCAGTGCTTTTCCATTGAAAAACTGTGGAGTAGGAAAACGGTTTCATACTTTCCAACACTGAGCAGTATGATATCATGGTGTAAAGTAGCAGTAATGTAGCATCTTCCCCTGTACTCACAGCACATCCTGAGCAGCTAGTTATGTTAGATACATCAAGAGAGTAGAGAATTTGGGTTATAGGTTAGGGGTTAGGGTTAGCCTAACCCTAAAGCCTGATGATGCCTTTTTCTTCGACATCACATTCAACTGTAAAAAAAATGCCTGTTGTGTTTCATAGACTTTTGTTGTAGATGTTGTTATCTTGAACAGATCCCAACCCTATGGCGTGAGACGACGGATAAAAGCAAGGACAGTTTTTATTCAGATTATATCATTGGTGACATCTGGGCTGAATACCTTTATCTCTGAATGGCAAACTGGCCTCAGTGTGTGTGTAGCATTACAGGGACCTTTTATTGAAGAGGCTTCAGCTGAGATATAGTAGCATCATTTTTTAACCCGTCCACATGCATCGGCTTTAATCTGTGCTACAACCATTTGTGCAGCCTCAGGACCAAAATAACTGTTGCACAACAAAATCACATTCACTTTAGTGAATGTAACACAACCCATTTGTCTCTCTGTCTCTCTGTCAGTTGTTCGGTGCCTTGCTGCGAGGCTGCTGCGCTGACCTCTCCTACCTGAACCTGTCCAAGAACTCCTTCTCTCACAGGTGCGTGTTCACCTCAAGGGTAAATCCCGCTAACTTATTTCCTGTGTTTTTTTGTTTTGTTTTGTTTTGTTTTTTTGTTTTTTTTTTTTGGGGGGGGGGGGCTGTTTTATGTCTTTTACACTAAAGCACATAGACACATTTGTTTTGTTCCTCTGACTCAGCCAAACAGTTCTGGAAGAATTCCAGTCAGGAGGCACCGAGCAGAGCGAGCATCATCATTTATTTTCTGCTGTAGATTAGTGTTTAGCCCAGGACCTCACTGACGGAATTAGCGTGCACACTCGCCTCATTTGCCCTGACTTGCTATGGGTTTGTGTGTGTGTGTGTGTGTATTTGTGTGTGTGTGGTTCCGTCTTCCTGTAATGTAAACATGTCTCTGTTTGCTAACAAGTTTTCTGTCTGTCAAGCACTTGTATGCATGCCCGCAAGTGTATTATATGTGTTTCAGAGTGTGTGTGTGTGTGTGTGTGTGTTTACCTAGCTAGTAGGCAAGAAGCAGCTCCAGCTCTCATCATGTCATGTCCCTCAGGAGCCCAGGAGCTTCCCTGCTCAGCATATTACATTACAAGAATTACAGAGAAAAATGAGACTAATTTTAGATGGGAATTATGGTTTCATTCCCCAGGCTCCCACGCCTGCATTTTTCCCTCTCTTCCTTTGTATCTACTCTATCTCTCTTTTCTTCATTTACTTTTTTTTTGCATATATCTGTCTTGTTCTCTCTTTCACCTTGCTCACATTTTATTATGTGAACTCCCTCTCTTGCTGGAGCACACAGCTCTACACTTTCTCTACTCAGTTTATAATAAGAAGATTGAATTTCCCACTATCCCCCCTTCCTCTTACTGTTGACATCCACACTCCATCCATCTTCCCCGTCTGCGTTCTAATCCTTCCCGTCCCGTGGCTCTTTCCTCGCCTTTCTTTTTCCTCACTGCCTCCTTCCCTCCATCCTCTCCTGGCCCTCTCTCTCTTTCTTTATCACCCTTCATCTTCTTCCCCACCACACTTTTGCCTCACATCCTCCTGCTCCTCTGCGCTCTCCCTCCCTCCCTCCCTTCATAGTCCATTCCACCTCCTGCTGGTCATGGGTCTTCTGGTATTAAATGCACGGCGGCTCAGTGCTGCCGGTCAGACGGGCGCGGTGTTGTGGTGACAACACAGAGCCACAAAGCTGAACCGAGCTGATAAGAACTGCACGGCTGCTGTTCATGAATATGGAACGGACCGCCTCAGATCCATCATACACACGTGCGTACACACACATACACAGATGTGGCACTCGTGAGAAACAATGAGCAGACAGTGTAGATATAGTTACGCACACATGCACATGTGGTGCCAAGCTGCTGATACAGCTCTCTGGAGAGTGGACAGTGACACTGCATCTGCTTATGCGACAGAAGCCGTTGTGTAGCTGCGGTGTCCTGTCGGGTCCTATGCTAATTATTACGAACAGGTCGGAGGAGAGCTGGTGTCCCACACACTTGGAGGTTATCAAAAGCAGTGACGGGGGCTTGTAATGCAGCTGCCTGGTTTTCTAACTCAACTATCTGAGTATCTTTATCTCCTTCTTTGCTTTTCCCTACCAGCATTGCTCTCTCCCTTATGACCTTTTCCATTTTTACTCCTCATAACTCCATTTTCTCCTACTTTCACCCCCCCCCCCCCATCTTTATCTCTCATTTTTCTTTTCTATTTGTTTCTTCTCGCCACATGCAGTTTTATCTTTTAACCAAGTTAACATGCTTTTATCTGCGTGGGCTGAATGTTGGAGCTGTCAGGAAGACGTGTGAGTCGGTCAACCACATATTTGCTTTATCACGGGGGAAAATGGATGCACTGCAGCTCAAGGAATAGAATTATCTTCTGGCTTAGCTTCTGTGTGTTTGTGTGTACGGGGCTTGAAATTAACATCCCCACAAATCACCTGTGCTAGATAATGTTGTCAAGTTACAAACCGACTTGGCAAGTGCTAAATCAAATGTTAATGGTCCTGTTTTAACAGTGCAATCATAACAATCAGTGTAAAGCTGTGGGTCATGTTCACAAGGACAATAAGGGCTTATACTCTCAGCACAATATGTGCAGAATGGAATAGAAATTGGAGGGGTGTAGTGATTAGTCATTGTATTCTCAACCAGTCACATTACATGGTCTCATACCTATTAAACAGCTGTGGCAAACACATGGGCACATGACAAAATTGGCTCAGCAATCAGAGAAGAGAGTGCAGAGCAGCTTTTCAGTTATGATGTCCAGGAGCTTTGCACAGTATAACAGATACAGTATGCTGCGAAAGGCAGGCGATGTCTCTTTTTAGCCTGAATTTGATTCATTGAAATCACTGAAAATGAAATGTGCAACATGCAACTTTATTTTGGCAGAGAGGGATGCACACCGCCATATCTGTTCTCAAATCATGCTAAATGTCTTTAACATGCAGAACTTTTGGAGCCACTGAGTTAATTGTATTTGTAAGAAAGTGGATGATAGTGGTTAGCACTCTCCTCTCCCAGCAAGAAAGTTCTGTGTTTGATTCCTGAGGCTTTTCTGGGTGGAATTTGCATGTTCTCTCGGTGTCTGTGTGGGTTCTCTCTAAGTTCTCCAGCCTCCCCCCACAGTGCAAAAACATGCACTCTAGGTTGATTGGCGATTATTGGCCTGCAGTGTTTGAATATGAGTGTGTGTGCATTGTTTGTCTCTATCCAGGATGTGGCCCAGAGATAGATGCTGACCTGTCAAGGGTGTACCCCGCCCTTGCCCTGTGTCAGGAAGCCCGCATAAGCGGGATAGATAATGAATGGGTGAATGAATACTATAGTCGAAGCAGCTAAATGAGCTGAAGTGATGGTTAAAGTGTCAGTTGAAATTAAAACAATGAAAGTAGTGCAGGTGTCAGTGGTGGTGGAAACATGTGTTTGAAGAGGAAGTGTTTGAAGTCTTTTCAAACTGCCGAAGTCGGTTCAAGTGCAACTGCTGGAAGCTTTTGAGGAGATAATTAAAATAAAAAGTGCTGAAAGGAGATGAAGCTTCCTTTGAAGAAAGGGTGTCCTTAAATGATTTGAGGCAGATTTGAAATCTGTTTGTTTGGAAAATGCACCATAGAAATGAAATGAAAACAAAGTCTGAGACACTTCAATACTTGACTGTAGACGTGTAGGAAATAGTTTGGTGGTGTATAAAACTCAACATAAGTTTTGTGAGTCTGCAGTCGTGAACCCGCTAAAATGCAGGTGAGATGTCAAGCATGTTTATGGTCCTGTATTGGCAGGTTATAAAGAAGTAAAAGTCACTATAACAGTGGGTGGTTGTTTAGACTACACAAACAGTCGCAACCACTAGTGACCTTCATGTCCCCTTCAGATTAAATTGAAATAGGTCGACGTCTTAATTTTTTCACTTCTTTAGGTTTTTAACCTTGTTACACTGATCTTCATGCACATTACCTGTGATTATTGCTAAGTAATAGCAGTCACTAAATATATACAAAAATGATGTCTTTTAGTGACTAGTGACTGTGATCCAATCTTATGTGAAAAGGGGTCAGGCTGTGTTGTTTAGGAAACAACACTGGTCGTGAAGAAGAGAGGGATAGAGATCTGGATGTGATGAAGAGGAGCTCAACTGGGTAGTGAATGTGAGGACTGGAGGAGGATGGGGTGGAGAGTTGCAACTAGTGGAGAATAGATTTTAAAGTTTGGCAGCAGCCCCATGATTGGCTGGCTGGATTAAGATTGTGGCTTACTGTTTAGCTCAGTGGGTGGAGCAGGCACCCCATATGCAGAGGTGATATCCCACACTGCAGCCCTCTCATTATACTATCAATTAAAGACATAATGGCCAAAAAATATACTTAAATATACTTAAAGAAAAAAAAAATTTGATTGGTTACTGAAAATCCATAGTCAACACTTTCCTACAAGTGGGGGAGGAGAGGGAGAGAGCAAGAGAGACTTGTGAATGAATGGGGCATGAAGTTAAACTTATACTATTATTTTGAAATAAAATGATCCATACATCTGTTGCTGTTGGATTCTATAGAAACAGACAAGTAGTCAAATCAAAGTCAAAGTGAAACAGTGGTCCAGACACTGTTGGAGGTCTCAGCTGAAAACACACAGGTGTAGTTAATAACATCCGTCAGCGCGTCTCATTTATGGAGCCGAGTCCTCGTTAACAAAATTAGCTGCACCTGTGCTTTTCCTGCAGAGCCGACTCAGGAAGTGTGGCGCAGAAACGCAGCTCCATGTTGCCCTACAGATTACTGTCACGTTAACTGTGATACGTCTTTCATCTGCACTAACACAGTGAGATTGTCAGCTTTAATCGTGGCTGTCTCATTTTAGCCGGTGAGCTATAAAGTAAATGTGGAAATGTCAAAAAAAAAGTACTTGTTTATCAGGATGGGAATGAAAAGGCAGAGTAGTTACAAAGAAAGAGCTTCTGTGCTGCTCAAGTAAACAACGTATCCGTTGCCTGAAGAGAAGTGGTGGGTAATCTGTTCCAGAACAACAAACCTCGTCTCTCTGGAAGATGAATCCCCCACACCCTCTCTCCTCCTCCTCCTCCTCCTCCTCTGTGCCACATCACTTTCTCCTGCCGTCTCCACACCCCCTTCCTCTTCCTCCCCTGTGGTGAATTATTTGTGCAGTTGGGGTTGAAATGGCAGATTGGCTGCTCTGACAACCTCTAAACACAGCTCTGCAGTGTTCTACATCCATGTTGGAAATGCTCAGGATTGTCTCTTTGTTTATCATGACTCAGGATGTACACACACACACACACTGTTCTCTGTCCTTCCTCTGATGACAGGCTAATGTATTGTATATGCCAGGCAGATGGTTGGATAATTGGTCAGTGTTACCTTTTTAACTGGTGGCAGTAATTAATGCTAACTTCACCTTTTCACTTTGTCTGCTTGATATAATACTGACCTAAATGTCACATACTGCATCTGTCTGCTTTAGCCTTCTTTCTCTCTCCCTCCTGTTGCTCTGTTCCCTCTTTGTCACTTCTGCGCTTGTCAGCTGCAGTCTTTTTGTCACTCTCTATCAGTGTATCCCGTCCTTCTGTCATCCTCTGTCTTGTCTCCATCAGTCGCTTATCTGTCCTCATCAGTCTCTCACCACCTTTCATTTTCTGTCAGTCTAAATGCCTGATTGTGATCCATAGTTAATGCCCTCCTCTCCCATTCAAGTCTCTAAACCTTTCTATCCTTTTCTTTACTGTCCTTTTCTAGGAAAGCCAGAGATTCTTTGCCAACTTTCCGCCAGTTCTTCAGCTCAGCGTTCAGCCTGACCCATGTCAGCCTGGCCTCTATGAAAGTCCCTCCTGATTCACTGAGGTGAGTCCCTGTCACAGGCAAGGATGTAGCCTGACCTTTGAAACCCTGAAGATCTGGGAACATATTATAGATTCAAATCACTGGTATGGTTTGAATTGTGAAAGGCTGAAAAAGCAGCAGCTGTAACCTCATTCAGTCAGTCTCTTGCATGTGCCATTGTTACTGTTTGTATCTAAGCTGATCAGACTGTAATACAGCAGGTGTAAAATGGAAATAGACTATAACCAAGGTGTATGAATGATGTGTGTCTGTGTTTGCGCATGTGCATGCTTGTGTGTGTGCGTGTGAAATACAAAAAGCGATTAGAACAAAAAACTAAAATGTATTACTTGATGGAGTTGTATGAGGTACTTATCTATCATCAGTGTATTACCTGCAGTAGATTCAGATCAACATGCTCAGAGTTTAGAGGAGCAGCATGAGCACTTGCATAGAAGCTGAGTGATGTACTGCTGTGGATGGGGTCAGTAAAAAAAGCTAATACCAGCTAATATGTAACCTCAGTTTGTGAACTGCCAGGCACAGCTACAGTAAGCGTACTTATTGGAAGTAGGGAAACAGGAGTTCAGTGATTGAAAATGTGGTTCCAGGGCTGCTTTGCAGGATTGCGAGATGGGGTGATGAAAATATGTAAAATACAGCATACACTTGAACTAATATTGGCTGCACATCACTCAGCTTCTGTGCCCGTGCTCCTGATGCTTCAATGAAGTGTCATTGTGTTGATCTGAATCTACTGCAGGGAACACACTGACTACAGATAAGTACCTCACACAACCCCATGTCAAAAAAACCTGAGCTATGACTTTAATGATGTGCCAATCACATGTACTGACTTTATGTCCTTATAATAGTCTCATATCAGCCAGTCCACATTAAATACAGTTTGTTTGTTATTGTCATTATAAAACCTGTCATTATAATCCTTCATGTTACATTAGATGGTGACATTGAGGTTGACAAGCCTGAAACTGGCAAACATGGAAAAAACAAAGTCAGAATCTATTGGGAGACAAAAAGCTAGATGAGCACATCCCCATTTCCAATGGTAAACTAGTATAATCAGCAGCTGACACCCCAGCCCTCACTCATTTGGTAAGCAAATCTTCTTAGTGTTTTATTAATGCCACGTTAGTTATGCAGTTCCTGATGTGGTTGTGCAGTGAATGTTCTGCTGACTATATTCAGCCTTGACTAGTGCATCACCACTTGTGACAGCCAACTGGCAACTGAAACTCTCTTTGCCGTCATTTAGAGAAGCTCTGGACGGGATGCACACACCAAGCTGGCAAAATGAACTGCAATAAAAGCCAAGAGGAAGCAGTTATATGCACAGCCAGTCCCTGTAATGTTATACTGACATTATATAAAAATGATAGCATAAACTCTGGGAAGCATAGCAGGACGTATGTTACTATATCACATTTTAAATAAATAATGAATAAAACAGAAAAACAAATACCTTGAGTTATAATAGAATTATTCTAAATACTATAGAGGCATTGTAAATGAGATAAAAGCATGTAAAATATCACTATAAAGTCACTTAATCCCACTGGATATTACTGCATCACAGTGCTCACGGAACATTGTAAGAATATTACTATAGGCTTAGAATGATAAACTAAGTGAATGTATTGCGCCAGTCTTTCAGTAATGAATGTCACGCTGTAGGAGTAAATGAAACCCATAAAATAATCCAATTAAGAAATGAACTACTGCACATTCGGAGGTGTAGGAGACATGCATCCTTTTTCCCAGCACTGGAGCCAGTGTTCCCCTGGAGCCACAGAGCTACAGATCTGAAAAAATGCTATGTTTAGCTCAGGTGAACGGTTATGCTATAAGTATCCTCAATCTATGACAACTCATGGAGCTTATTTTTCTGTGTGTATGTTACTCGCAGCACTGATACCACCTCTCAGTGGTGTCAACAAGCATTTGTGCTGCTGGAATGTTTCGTCAACTCGAGGCCTGTGGTAGAGGACCCGTTCTCATCTGGGCCACTCATGCTAAAACTGTCTCCACTCATGATGCTAAAGTATCGAGTCAAATCTAACAGTTTGCATGCATTAATCTAATGTTCAATAAGTTGTATTCTAACCATAATGCATAGCTTCCACACAGTGGTCTTCATGACAGCACAGGCAAAGCCACTTATCTTTTATTCTTGTTTATTGTCTCAGGCTTGATACTAAAATAGCTTATACCATACTGGGAGTAATTAGCATCCAAAGCGTTGGTAAGATCCGATCATCAAGGCTTACAGTAGGCTTCAAATGTTTTTCTCCAACAGTGGAGTGATTCTGTGTTATGTTAGTGCACTGGCCTTCAATCAGAGGACACAGATTGAAGCCTGCTGTATTGGCCAGTGTCCACTGGGCTTATGTGTCTCTGTGTAGGACTCTGCATCCTGAGCAGCTTCAGGAGATCTGTAACTACACCAGCTCAGAGAGCAGCCAGGCAAAGAGCTGGCTTCCCCACAGGGATGAGTGAAGTATCACCGTAATACAGTTTTTCTGTTAGGTGTTTAGCCTGCTGTTTGCTCCTTGAAGCCAAAAAGCACAATCAGTCGCTGAGTAAACAAAGCAAACTGCCAACAATTCAGATGATTGTGTGCTGCATGATGGATCCCAGCCAAAATGGATGGAGTGGACTCCCCACTTAGCACTTCTCCTCATTACCTCCTCATGGTGCATAACTCTTAAATGTGTATTCATTGCACAAGAACAAGCTCCAGCAGGGCCTTGATGTGCAAATGCAGTTTTCCTTTCTGCATTCAGCTTGGCCTGTGCGTCTGTGTGCACACACACAACAATTGGCCAGCTCTTCTGAATAAATACTGAAGGTTTTTGAGGTGATTTCTGGTGGGGACTTAGTGAGCTATGAATCTTCTTCCTAAGCTACTTTTCTCTAAATCCTTTAAGATGGCTCTAAAACTTTTAGGTGTGCAGAAGAGAACGTGGGGCAGGATGGGGCGGCAGGGAGGGTCGGATGATCCGTTCAGGTTGTTAGAGGGAGGAAAAGCAGCAATTGGATTTATGTGGGACTGATCTTTCCTTCTCTAATTTTTTCACTCTGTCATCTTTGCCTTGCCTTTGTCCATTAATTGCCCTCTGTTTCTTCCCCATTTCTTCTTATCTACCTATCACTCTGCTTACTCCTCTTATTCTTTACCTGCTTTTCCATTTATCTTTTTTCTTCTCTGTTTCTCTCTCTCTCTCTCTCTCTCTCTCTCTCTCTCTCTCTCTCTCTCTTTTCCTATCCAACCGTGCCTGTGTTTTCCTTCAGGGCTCTGTTCCTGGGTCTGTCCAATAACCCTCATATCACTGATTTACACCTGGACATCAGCAGCTGTGAGGTACGCTCTGTCAGTCTGTGCAGCTTTAGGTATTTTCACTCATCCTCCCCATAGATTAATGCTTGTGGCTGTCCCATCATATCCCACTCCTCTCTGTCTTCCATCCACAGTTGAGGTCAGCAGGTGCTGGGGTGATTCAGGAGCTCTTTCCTCGAGTCTCATGCGTGGGGACTTTAGACATCTCTGATAATGGTAAGAGACACATCCAAACATGGCAGCACATACAAGGGTACAGACATCATAAGTGTCACGGTCAGGACACTGACCTCCGCAGTTTTTTGTTTGAAATGCATAATTTTTAAAACAAAACAACCTGGAAATGTCAAGCTGTAAATATGTGGTTATTTGGGAGGCTGCCTGGAGGGTCCAATGAAAGACACAACTGAGCTGCATTATGGGAGTTGAAGGATCAGTGTTTTTGGAGCTTAACTGAGCCTAAAGATTAAAATTCAGAGTGACAAGGCTTGACAAGAGCTTCAGCCATCGCTGAATTTACAAGACAAGAGGGTATAACACGCTCTGTGAGTAGCCCTACATCTTCAGGACAGACTGCCAGCTACCACTGCTAACTTATTAGCTTGCTAAATTAAACTTTGTACTAGCCTACTGAAGACAGCTTTTTCGTTTGATACTAAACTCACATTGTTTCTTCCGCACTAGCAAGTAAACAGCTGTTAGTGCTAACAATGTGTAGGCATAGCAAAATGTAGAAATAGCTCTTTTGGATTGATGCCTCTATGTCCACTGGATGGATCGGCCTATTTCAAAGTCTTTAATCTTAATAGTTTTTATTAACAGGACAAAATGGATTCAGTCAGTGACACATACTGTATCTCAAATGCTTGAAATCCTTCTTGGAGAACTAACTCCAGCTCAGTAAACATCCAATCTTAAAGTTAAATCAACAATATGAAAAGCTAATCACATGAGGACGAGCTTGACACGTTGTGACAGATGTGCTGTGCACCTGCGTGAGTGTGATCGGTTGCTCCTAGTTAACTGGTACCCAAACAGATGGGGAATCAGCAACTGATGCATGAATAAAGCAGATGATGTCATTCACCTAATGCAAATGCAACCTCAGTGCTGTGTCTGAACTAATGCAGTGCCCCATAAAATAGGAATGATGCATTTATTCATGAGGCAACAAGTGGTTTGTCTTTTATATTCAAGGCTGGATTACCAACTGAGCAAAGTGATCAAAGACTCTGACCTGCTTCACAGTACTTTCTGGGAGCCCCGTAGAGCCAGAGTCACAGCGTGTCATTTGGTTTTGGTCATTTGACTAATTGCAAATTTGGTTTGGAATTGAAACAACAAAAACAAGAACTAAGCCAGGCTGAAACTACTTTTACGTCTTTAATGCTTTCGTTTGTACTGTGCTGATAGGATGCATTATTACTGTGCACAATTGATCTCTGGTCTCTGTAGTATTATAATGGATGCACCTCAGAGTTTAGAGGTGACAGGGTACATAAACAGGTTGGTTTATATATGTAACCAACAGCAATTTCTTCCTGCGTGGCCTCTTCCATTGTTGTGTTTATCATCATGTAAACTTGGTACCAGAAACTGATGAAATGTGGAATTATGTTGTAAATTTTTTTCTCATTTTATGATAAAAGAGTAGTTTCCCTCTCCTCAACTCCATTTGACAATACATTTTGCATCACCACTTCATAATGTGCACTGTCTTGACGTGGGCCATCTGAAACTGCACTATAATTTGAAAGTCACAGATGAACGCATTGAAGATTTTCATCTAGTAGGAGAAATTGTGTCAGAACCACTTCACCTGACTTTGCTGCACCAATGAATTTCAATCTCTCCTCACTCTGCCAATGATAAAAACCAAATGCATATCTTGGGATGCGACCAGTGTTCTGTTTTCAGCATTCATCCTGCCAACCACTTCCCACTGACTGCGATGACACTTTCTTATATTCCAAACAGCCAGTTACGTATCTGTGTGTTAGTTTAACAGAACCGATCGTATTAAAGGCAACATTAACATGTGTGATGCATGCTCCTCTCCTCCCCCCTGCTCTGACACATCGTCATTGACACAAAAATAAACTCACTCAAAATTAGAAGCATGTAAGCTTATTTAACTACAGATGCATTTTTTCTCTGCTGAACGAGCCATTTCAGTCTTTGTCACTGAAATATCTTGCCATGGTAACCACTTCCTCTTAGAAGCATCCTCCATCCTTGAGCTTTTTTGAAAACGATGTGAGTGGGTGGGTAATTGGGTGTATTTTGGAATTTCAGTGGGCAGTGAAATTTTCTTCCAAAACAGCTCGTGACACAAAAAAAGAGGTTTTGGAGCCAGACCTGTAAACACCTGGCAAATGAGGAATGTCACTGGTATGAGAGCACAGAAATGGTCAGTTTTGATGAAGTAACAAAAGTTTTTCAGTTTAATCTTCAAGTTTTGTGGCTGTTGTCTCGTTTAATCATTGCTTAGAAGGATGTAATTAAACATCTACTTGGCAGTGTGTTTCAACAGAGGCTCAGTAGAGCATAGTATTGCTTGTGTTGCACTATTTAACTGTAGTGAAATTCTTGTGTATTGTGTTGTGTGTTATGTTGCAGGTTTGGATGCCGACTTGCTGGCTGTCATCCCAGCATTCTCGAGGCACCCCTCCCTCAAACACCTGATGCTGGGGAAGAACTTCAACATCAAGGGCAGGTAGGGACCACATGGGGCGCCAACAGTACAAACGGCTGAGATGATGATACTGATGTTGACTGTTTTCCTCTTCTCTCTGCCTCCTCAGGGTGCTAGATGAAATTCTGCAGAAACTAGTTCATTTGGTGCAAGAGGAAGAGTGTGTGAGTTGGATTATGTAACATATTGCACACACACACACACACGCACACACACTAGAAACACACATTTACATAGAAAACCTCTGTGGTGCTGTATGTACAGATGCACGCCTACACATGTTTCACAGATCTGTCGCCATGAACACGTACCCTGTGCACACATAAACACACACCTGTCACCATTTAAGTTCTCATGTCCTTATTCAAGTGCACCTAAGCTTAATCTCCCACCTGCCACATACCTGAGGTGCGAGGTGCAAACACAGAGTCATGATGTCTGTGCGACCAGTGAGTGATTCATTTGGTCTCAGTTTATCTGTGAGACTCCCGAGGCTCTCTCTGCTCTCCGCTATGCAAATCCAGCATGACAACTAGCTTTTTCAATTATTTAGTACTGTTGATGGTGATAGCACAACTATGCTCTTGAATTGAGCACAGTCTGATGCGTGCACAAATGTGCACTCACATAGACAAGTGTAAATGTGCAAGTTAAAAGGCATTACAGCAAGTGCCCAGGAGGTCAGCTGTTAGTCAACTCACCCAGGAAGTGATGATGACACAAACATCAAAATCATCTGTGGCTCTCCTGCAGAGCCTTGATGCTAACACTCCTGTGAGTCATAGAAAGCTGCTAGCATGAAAGTGAGAAACTGCAAACTCCCAGCAGCTGAGGTGATTCCCAGCAAATTCAAAATACATAAACGGAACTTGCAGGGAAAAAAATACCTCTAAAAGAAATAGTTTGGTATTTTGGGAAATGTGTCTTGCTTTCTTGTCAAGAGGAAGTTTGCTACTATTCTCATGTTGGCACAGTATGGAGCAGGAGCTAAGAGACGCCTGGCTTATCTTAGCAGCCAGCATGACTTTGTTCAAAGGGAACAAAACGCTCCAACCTGCACCTCTAAAGCTCATTCATTAAGCTGTAATATATCTGATTAAATTCTATAGACAGTAAGTGAAAAAATTTGAGTATTTTTGCAACTGCCTAGTAGCTCCAGCTTTTTTATTTAGGCCAGGGCTTTGTCACTGACAGACTGAGTGATGGTATTTCCACCACTGGTCATTACAGTGTTGAGCAGCTGTCTACTGAGCTGCTCTGGTTTCCCAGCTTCTCTGGAACTGCAGGGAAGTGGAGGAGCACTTCCAGTACACTGAGCACTCACCTCCACAACAGCAACTCTTGTAACTGCTACTATAACTACTAAAGGAGGCAGGGGAATAACTAAACATAAGACAAACATACGATACACTGAGCAGAGAGGAGGGAGAGGATGAAGTTACTGATGACGACTCCAGCTCTACTTATCGAGTGGAGGAAGTTAGACACAAAGGCTTGACTCTAATAAAAGTCTGTTGTGTTCAAGAGTTGGAAGTAAATGAGGGCTTAGCTATCGTCAATCCCAGACAGAGACTGTGCTGTGTGAGAGACAACAAAGGAAAGATGGGACAGGTGCCCCGGTAGTTCACCTAGAGTGCATACCAATTACTCTTAGGCTTTGCTCCAGCTGCCTGATTTCCAGCCCAACCTGTGTACTGTTGCTGTGTTTCTTCTGTCTCCAATTTTCCCATCTACTGTATCTCTCACCATGTGTGCAATTAAGGCAAAGCTTGAAACAATAACTAAAGTGAGAAAGACACAAAAAATATTACTGTATCTCTGCTGTCTCTCTAATTGATCATTGTGAATCATCATCTTGTCAGGTAATACCACAGTTATATAATAAATATTTGACCATAGGTGGTCCAGCCACACACACTGTTTTTTGAAATAGATTTGTTTATCTCTTATCATCATGATGAAATGTTATAAAATTGCATGTCCCCCTTCAATCTGCTCCGCTTTTTGGGCAGTTCTTTGCAATTTACATTTATTCCAGTCTTCAAAGTGATAATAACCTCATCATTTTCATCTATTTCCCTCCATGCTCTCTCAATGCATCCAGGCCTTGCAGTCCCTCTCTCTAGCTGACTCCAGGCTTCGTCAGCGAGGCACGGTGCTGGTCAATGCCCTGGGCTCCAATGCCTGTTTGAGGAAGGTCGACTTGAGTGGCAACCTCCTGGAGGACTCAGGGGCCAAGATGCTCAGCAAAGCCCTGCAGATCAACACAACACTCAGGTGTGTTTGATTAAAAATCCCTAGTGTGGTTGGGATGAAGAGGGATTTCATTGTAGTAGAAGAGGCGTAAGACGGGAAAAGAAGAGGTTTTAGAGGACACAGAAAAGAACAGGGTCAGAGAAAATTAATATTATTGGTATGGTGTGAGGAGAGGACACACTGAGGCTGCTTCCAGGCAGAATAGCAGAGTTCAGTGCGGGGCTTCAAAGACGGGTGAGGGAAAGTGAGCCGTATAGGAGATAAGAAGGTAAGACTGAGAAGTCGGAGGGGTAGCGAGGCGAATCAGTGGGAGGGGGAAAAAAGGGGAAGGAGGGATGGAAAGACATGGCCTTCAGGCATACAACACATTGTACAACGCTGAAATAAAAGAAAAGGAGAGGCTGAGTGAAGACGTGTGTATGTTTCTGAGGTGTGTTCAGGTGAAGAAATAGAAGCTGTAGAAGCAGAAGCCCTGAGATGGGGAAAAAGGAGGACAGCAGCGAGACAGGGGTAGGATGGTAGTATTAGGTGGGGAAACGGCTGGGTATGGGCTTGAGAGGGAGAAAGTTATGAAGGGATAGGAGAGGGAGACCACCTAAGGAGTGAGATTTGGATTTTGCTGATTAAATTTCTAGGGCAGAGAGAGAAAGTGTGAGTGGAGTGGGGAGAGCGAGAGACAGGGATGGGAGAGGAGGAGGAGGACGGATGAAAGGAAAGAGGGGCTGGAGATGAGTGATGCACTAAAAACAGGAGTTAGACAGTGTTGAGTGTAGGTGGAGGATCCGCACTCTGAAATAACAGAAGCTCATTAGTTGCATGGCAGTCAGTCATGCATTCTTAATGTTGTGATACGGGCTCATTTTATGCATGTGGCAAAAAAGAGAGTCCCTACAAATGTGTTGTTAATCCCTCTGTGATGTGTTTGTGCAGCTGCATCGTCGGATAAGTAGTGGAACTGTGATATTGTGTGTGTGTGTGTGTGTGTGAGTAAGGTGGGGAATGTTAACCATACCTGTTAAATATCAGTTTGAAGGTTAGTAATAGGGTTTAGGTTACTGTGATTATTATAAGGTTATTAATGAAGGATGCCCACAACGACAGATGTACAAGAGTGTGTGCCTGCATGTATACGTGCGTGTGTGTTAGGAGCATTAAAGAAACCTGACTGTTCATGCTCTTCTTTTTTCGTGTGCCTGTCTTCCCCCATTTCCCACGGGTTTGATCCCTCTCAGGAGTGTGACATGGGATCGCAACAACACCACAGCGACAGGCTTCCAAGATGTGGCAAGAGCGCTGGAGCAGTAAGATGAACACAACACGCACAGTGTTTGAAGAGAGGAATACACACATAAAACAGATCATACACACACACACACACACACACACACCCATATGAAAGGCAGATAACCATCTTTTGTACAGTGTTTACTATTGCATAGTGTTTCATCAGGCTTTTGACATTCGGGCACCAGTCAAAAGTGGGTGTGAAGTTTGAGTTCTTATGTTTGTGTCTGAGTGTGGGTGTATTTGAGTGTTGGGGAATTGGAGACAACCGTTATAAACGCCACTGGTGTTTTTCTGTTTGTTCTTGTTAACGTCATAAATCTAACTGTTTATTATTCCGTTGGCAATATGATGTCTTTCCTTTCTCTCTCTCTCCTCTAAATAGCAACTTTACCCTGCAGTACATGCCCCTCCCCCTCGGGGATGTCACCCAGGCATACCGCAGCGCCCCTGAGAAAACCGACCAAGCTCTGACCAAGGTGAGAGGAGCTTCGCCTCTTCATGTTTTAAAGATGCAGTTGGTGAATAACAGCATTAGCTGACAATTAGTCTCAGACCGAGATGGAACAGTCTGATGAATGACTTTCATTTGCTTGTGCGTCAGAGGTGATGATAAAGTGTGAAAGCATTTGTAGACTTTATTGCTGCTGTGGAAACTACATGTGGTGTGTGCCATGTAGCAGGTCTGCTTGAAAAGTTTTCACATTTAAATTCATCAGAGGCTCAGACTTTGTACTGCCCTCTGACTATCTGGATTATGATATCTAGCCAGTACGATGCAGGAGAGATTCCAAAATAAAAGCATATGAAGCATAGGCTCAGATAGCAATTGTTTTTGAAAATCAATCGATTTGATAATCTTTTTTCAAGTTGATGTGTTAATACCCAGATGAAGCTTTTCAAAGAAAAGTTCTCTCTCTGTTATGAGGTAGAAAACTGGTGGTTGAAGATGTGGCCTTGGGCTTCAGGACATTGGGATGTGACATTTTACAGACCAAATGATTCATTTAAATCAAGATGATAATTGCCAGATGATAATGATGAAAATAACCATTTCTTGCTTGCTTCCTGATTCTTGTGTTAAGGTCCTGACACCAAGGTGCTGCATTATCTAAGTAAAGTTGGAGTCAGCATGGTTTAAATTGCGTTCTGTTGCGTTATGTTATGTTATGTTATGCTGTAAGAGGCAGACAGAGTAGTGTTAAAAGAAATTGGAGGCTCTGAAGCCGACCAGCCTCTTAGCAGCTCTGTTGGTGCCTAATGTCACTTTACGAACTCACATCAGAGAGGTTTGTCTGACACTCTGGTGCTTACTTTGTGAGTTACTGAACTTGTGGTTGTTTTTTGTCTGGCTGTATTTTTGTATTATTTTTTATTTTTATCTGCTCGCTACTGAGCAACTCCACTGGAGCTATTAAGGGCAGGGTTAAGGGCCTTAGTCAAGGGCCCGTTGGTGGTGATAAAATGTAAGGAGCAAGCACTGCTTTGTTTATTTTCTCCCACTCAGATGTATCCTGCCTTTAGCTCTGTCTGTAAATTAGATGTAGTGCATCATAAATTGGTTCACAAGAGGCAGACATTCACATTTTTAATTTTCCAGCTGTATGATGTATCTGTTTGCGTGTGGTTGTGTATCTTTGTGAGGAAATACACTGTGTGTGTGCCAAAAGCTTTTCAGTCACAGTGTCTCTTTTTAACATCCTGTCTTGCAGCTTGTTTTGAGTCCATAAACAATCATCCATGGGGGAAATGTGTGCTTGCTAACATCATTAGGCATGATAAATTTCTAGATAGCTCATCAGTTGTGCTTTGAATTGCTTCAAAAACATTCCCTCAACATAAGGATCTGTCTGAATGATGTGGTCAGTTTTCTTCACTACCCACTGCTAAATAGATTCTGTCTGTCACTTGGCTTGAAAGCTGCAGTTAACCGAGCAAGTCTGTTTACGTTGCATGTCAGACTCGATCTCCCTGCTGACTTGGCTGTCAGTCAATCATGTGCATCTCTCCTCTCTGCAGGCTCACAGGCTAAAGGAGCATTTCTGATACATCTCAAAAACAACATATCAACAGTGTCCTGACATCAGAAAGAGTTCTGCTGTGGCTCAAGCCTAATGAATCATGTCTGGTTACTTACTGAACTGCTTTTGCTCAGACTGTGTACTGTAAAATAGCAGCCAGAACATGATGACCACTGACATTGATTTACTCGTTGAACTTGATATGTTGGGAGCAGTAAAATAGGCAAGTGAAGGGATCAGAGCAAATTTGACAAGGCCACACCACTGGATTTAGAGCATCTCTAAAACTGCAGGTGTTGTCAGGTGTTCCTGGGCTGCAGTGGTTAGTACCAGTAAAAAAGTCTGAGGAGGGACAACTGGTGAACCAGTGACCAGGTCCTGGACTCAGGTTCATGGATGTGAATGAGGAGTGAGGGATAGTCGTGCTGTCTGATCCCACAGAAGAACCACTGTGGCACAAGCTGCTGAGAAAGCTGGTGCTGCTTGTGATAGAAAGGTGTCACAGCACACAGGTCAGTGCAGCCTGCTGCTGATGGGGCTGTGTAGCCTCAGACCAGTCAGAGGACTGATGCTGACCTCTGTCTGATGTGACCAGTAGAACTGGACCACAGACCATCATGTGTGCAGCTGTGTGTGTGGCATTTACCAGGTGAAGGGGTGGCACCAGGATGCATTATGGGAAAAAGGCAAGCTAGTGGAGGTGGTTTGATGCTTTGGGCAGTGGTCTGCTGCATCCTGCCTGTCCTGTGAACGTTACCTTGGCATGTGCTACCTGCTAAAACATTGCTGTTGAACAAACCCACTTCTTTATAGAAACAGTATTTCCTAATGGCAGTATGTGCCCTGACACATTGTACAAATGATGTGGCTTTGGCCTCCATTTTCCCAGGATCTCAGTCCAGTCAAGCATCTGTGGGAGTTGTTGGACAAATAGGTCTGATCCATGGAGGGCCCACCTTACAACTTGGAGAACTTACAGGACCTGCTACTAACATCTTGGCCCTAGACACAAGCACACCCTCAGAGGTCTTGTGGAGTCTTGTGGAGTGTTTTGACAGGTCAGGGCTGTTTTGGCAGTAAAAGGGGACCTACACAATATTGACAGGTGGTCATAATGTTATGGCTGATCAGTGTGTGTGTATGAAGTGTTTACTTAGGGTCGGGAGTTGTTTTTGTCTCTGCATTGTCAGCAAAGCGCCTAAGTCCTTGAGGAACACCCAATCCCATCTTTCTTTACATAAGATGATGAAGCAGTGAGCACCTCGACCTGCTGAGTCAAGAAAAAAAAAAAAATCAAAAGCACCCAGTTTATTTGTGAGGATGAGAATTCTCTCTCCAGTCTCCTTATTACCATGCAAATGGACTTGTCTCCTGTCACCTGCACACTGCGCTTTGTAAACACCTGTCAGATTCACTCCTCTCCCTCCTTGTTTGTTTTCTGTGTGTGTGTGTGTGTGTGTGTGTGTGTGTGTGTGTGAGACAGATCCAGCGAGCTCTGCTTAGAAACAACCAGACTCAGCGATTCTCTCAGAAACAGGCTCTCAGGCTGCACCAAGGCCTCGTCACCAGCACTGCTGAACAGGTCTGTATCTGTGTTTGTGCACATGATAGTAAACAAGTCAAGATTCTTATTGTGATCCTAGACTGAATATCTTGTGCTTATAACTTATCATATGCATCTTTTTTTTCATGTGTGTAGGTGATGGAGCGCCTGTGTGTGCGAGTGCAGCAGCAGGTGTGTGTGCTGAAAGGCTGCGAGGAAGGAGAGGAGGTGCAGACGGCAAGGCAGCTCCTCAAAGAAGTCAGGACCTCCAGAGCTGTGAGTGACTTCTTAGATTTTTTTTTTCTTTTGTGTGTGTGTTTTATTTGTTGACTGTAATGATTCATGTAATACCACGGAATATGTGTTGAAGTCTAGGGATGGAAATTGATTTTACTGACGCTGTGATACCTTTATCGATTGCTGTAGCTTCTGCTTATCAGAGTGAGTCTTCACTGATCTATTTCATGGTTCCTGATCAGTTTTCTGGTGGAAGAAAAACAGATCTACACAGGCTTTTATAAGCCTTTATTGTAGCTTACAAACTATGACTGCAGCTTCAGTAAACATAAATTCATCAGCTGCATCAGGTCCGTTCACATGGGCTGTCCATGATTTATACTTTTAAAAATGTTCACATATAGAATATTAGCTATACTATACACTGTTTTGGCTGAAGACATGGTGGAGACATATGTATTCATGTTGCCCAGTATACCCAGCTAATCGACATTTTAAATGAGAGACACAACATTTGAATGAGAGAGGTCACTTTATACCTACCTTTGTACTTTTCACTCCTCCTCTCACCTCTGTTGGCAGCTACAGTGAATAGATAAATTGCAGATTATGTAATTTCACACTTTCTAATAAAGACACGATATACTGCATCTCAGTGAAGCTTCTCTTAGTTTCAGCATCACTGTATCACAGAGGGTTCATCCCCACGCTCAGCAGCATCCTCATAATCATTTATACATCAAAATGCATTTAAAAAACATGTTCATAAGATACAGTCCACATTAGAAGAAAACAAAATCAATACAACCAGAAAAAAACAGAGCATTGCATGACTATTACACAACAGTAAAACTAACACATAAAATGTTGCTCATGCCAGTGTAAACGCTGCTGCAAATTGCTCTGTGACCGTATGCAGTTCCAACACACCAATACAACTTTAACTGCTGCTATTTTAAAACTTAATGGCAGCTGAAACAAATGAGTTTTTTTTTTTTTTAATAACGCTTCAGTCTGCATGTTGAAGCTCTGGATATTCATATCTAGACTGAAAGACAGGACTCAGCCATTCCTATAGAGGCTTAATAAGTCGCAACTAATTAGTTTATCAATGATTACTTGATGATTTAATACCTCATTAATCAGATATAAGCAATTAATTGGAACAACTTATACCTTACCGGGGTGTGAAAAATCTCAAGTAATAAGGCGACTGGGGTAACTGTGGATACATAGATGCAGAGCTAATGTTTCAAAATAGAGGGATAGTGGAGTCAATTGTGAGACACACAGTGTACACACAACTCACTCAGAACAGTATGGAGGAGAGAATCCTACTCATTGTTTCATAATAATGATAATACAGAACAGGCAGCTTGTTCCACAACAATATGATTGGAGATTGTGGGACCATGGAGGCCGACCATTCACATAGTTTCTGGAGCTGCACAAAGATAAGACTATATTGGGAAAACATTAATGCAGTTGTTAAAGATATTTTGGCATATAAAATTCCAAATACTTGTCCTGTGAGGTGTCTGGGGAGCACTACACTGAGAAATGATTACTGACTCATTTGGACTGAGCTGTTACTAGAGACAGGCAGAATGTAAAAGCTCCAAATTGTCCATGACATTTTCATCATAAGGATGCTGACATATCTTTTAAGAGCCAGAGTAAATGAATGATGATAATTTATGTGACACAAAACGCTGAGTAAAAGAATGCCCAAGTGAAGTAGTGCAGGAATGTTCTTAATGTGCTACCTATATTGTAAAAATGCAATAAAAGGAATTATGGTTAAGTTAAATGAAACAAATGATCCGACATCTTCTCACAGATCACACCAACCAACAATTCATAATGTTTTCAAAATTTTCTTTGTGTGTGTGTTAGCTGTACCCGTCCCTGTGTGAGCTGGCCCATGTGTTGTCAGTGGATGGCCCCGTCAAGCAGCGCCTGGACACTCTGGCTGGAGAACTGGCCAAAGCAGCCGACAAGGAGCTGCAGGTGTGTGTGTGTGTGTTGTCGGGGGGGGGGGGACCTTGGCTGAAATCAACAGATGTGTTTCCCCATGCATTCATACCCGGATAAGCTGCATATAAATTGACCATTAACAGTGCGTGACCATGTGTGCAGCGGTGCAGGTAAGCTGACTTCAAAAGAAATGAAGCATTGAAATTCACAGGGAGGGAACACTTAAACATTTTTTTGAGTTCAGGTCTGATCGCACGGGGATTCAGCAGCCCAGTGTGGTTGAATGATAAAGCAGCTGCACACCCTGGGGATGAATCTGGGATACTTTCTGTTGAATTTCAACATATTTGAGCACAATGGACGGTTCTATTTGTGCTCTCCAATTTAGTTGCCATGCAAAAGGCTTTGGAGCTCTGATGTGCAGAGCTCAGATTTAGAAGATGCACAGATGTGACAGTTACCTGTTGATATATGGATGATTTCTGCATTGTAGATAAATTAAAGATCAAAATAAGTGTGGGTTAGGCAGAAAAAAACTAAAGGTTTTGGAAACCAACATAGAATATTGGGTGAACATTTATTCTATTTATAAGTAGATAATTGTGTGTTGCGCATTTCCTGTTTGTGTCCAGGTGGTGGTGGACTCCATGGTGTCTCTGTGCCGTGAGCTGTGTCCCATGTCCTGCTCAGCAGCCGAGAGACTCAACCCGCCTCTTTCATCCATCTCCGAGCAAGTTTCGATCCCTCGCTCCGCCATCCGCAGCGCCCTGATGGAGAGAGCAGCTGAGGATATCAACAGAGCCCTGGAGTAAGAGACGCAGAGAAAGAGAGAGAGAGAGAGACAGAGCTGGTGGAACATCAAGCGGAGAGCTTCAGCTGCTGAGACACCGACTGAGTTGTTGATCTTTCTTGTGTCTTTCTGTCTCTCTTGTGTGTGTGTGTCTCTCAGGGAGGTGAAGTTGTCAGTCGTCTCCTATCTGACCAACTCCATAGTGGATCAGATTTTGCAAGAGCTCTACACCACTCATAAAACCCTGGTACTGGTAATATCCCTTTACTGCATGACTTCTCTGTAGCTTTTAGAAAAAAAGGTTTCTTCTGGTTTAAAGCTGAAATTTGTTACTTTCAGGCTCAGGTGTGATGAAGTGATGAACCGGTGTTGACAGAACAGATGCAGCTTGCTTTTGGTGACAGTATAATAACAGGAATTTTGGAGAAGGGAAAAGACAACATAAGATTGACCAAACAACAGATATTGATATGTAGATCATAACTGTGTGTCTAACACACAACATGACAGATTTCAGCTTTAAATCTGGAATGATCGGTGTAAAAGAATAACTTGATATTCAGATATATATTTGTTCATGTTTTTGAATTTGAGGTGACTTGCTGGAGTCTGTGCTGGTTGCCTGGCAACCTCACAGCGATGATGAGTCATCAACAAGTCACTGCTGCCAGTCAAGAATTGATCCCTCAGTTTTGTTTAGATCTCAGGTTTTGTTTGAATCAAACAACAAACTGACCAGACACAGGCTGTTGATGCCTTGCATGCCTCCCCCCTGTTCACCTCTGTCTCTGTGGTTGACAAAGCTGAGCTAAGCAAACCATCTCCTCCAGCTTTATGTTTGATGGACATAGATGGGAGTGGTATTGATTGTTTTTTTTATTCTAACTTCTGCAAGAATGTGAAAAAAGCATATTTTCTAGAATGTTGGACTATTCCTATAAACCTCTGAAAACTTGTTTTCAAATCAAAGTCATTTTCTGCACCGTTGAAAAAACACCTCTCACCATAAGTAAAGTAGGAAAAACAAATCAATGTGTATTATTTCTTAAGTTTATAGCTCTGCTAATCTGAGTCATGGGAAATCTGCATTTAATCATGTTTAAGTAACTGGGCAACACAACTACACATCTCAGTCTACCCAGCTACTCTCTGTCTCTGTCTGACCAGTTTTAAACTGAGTAAGAGCACCAGCAAAACACCTCTGTCTTACTTGGCATTAAATGTGCCAAAATAGAGTTTTGCTATCGCTCCATGGCAAACATTAGCATCAACAGGTGTTTACTTACCAGTCTAGAATAAACAAGCTCAGCATCAAACTCCAAAAGAAAGAGCAGCTCAACCCAGAGTATTCTGACCTCTTTTCTTGTGAACACAGCAGTGACAGAAGTGCTTAGCACTGACTGTTACCATCACCGTCACCACCATCCACTCCCAGAGAGAACCTTTAAATGTTGTCTTTATTATTTTCAACCACAGTCATTCACAGTAATAGGCTGAGAAAACTGATTACCTGGCCTTTTAAACGGGTTGACATAAATCTCTTTAAAAAATTTAGTGAAGAAACAGATCAATTCTGTGGAAATTTAAAGCAGTTCAAAGAAGGACACACTTGCACTTATCCAAACAACGCCCCACAGAGATGGTGTAGAGGTGACGATGCAGGATGCAGGACACACTCTCCCTCAGACATCATTGGCCAGATCACTCCTACACTTGCTGTTTGCCAAAAACAACTATTTATTTTTTTGCCTCCATGTAAATGATAATCCATGAGTAACCTACTGCAGCTTTAACAAAACCATTCACTACTGTGTACACTGAGGGATTTGAGCAGTGTGTTTGTGTGAGATATGATGATTTCTCTCAGAATCCATATTTCTCCATGGTAAGATGAGTCATGGATTGAATTAAACTCTCAAAAATGCATATTTAAAGCATGTCGTCTCCTGGGTCCAATCAAAACTATGGCCACATCTATATGCAGAAATGTATTATATCACAAATCACGCACACATTTACTAAAAATTCAGTTAGTTAAGAATCAGTAGTGGAGCTTCGTCGTCAAACATGTCACTATCTGATAAGTCTTGAACAGTTTTTGAGGCAAATTTTCTGAGGACGTTAAAAATCCCACACTTCTCAGATTTCTGGTGTGTGTAATTATTTGAAGAAGGCACTTTGGTTCATGTGTTATTAGGATTAATGTTTATAAGTATAAAGCAGCGTTTGAAGAGAACATTGCCCTCAGAGACAACATAACAACTAGATTTGAGTCAGTTAAGGACATGATTACACCCTGCAGGTTCTCCTCACCATAAAATTAAATTGTTAAAAATGAAGGCTGTGGGAAAAGGAGGCAAAAATAGACGTGTGGCAATAACACTGCCGTCCCCGCTCTGCTCTGCATTCCATCCACTGCCTCGTTCTCCTTCCTGTGTTTTGCTGCAGCACCAGTTTGTCCTTTATTACGCCCTCACTTTTCCTTTGATAAACAAGAAATTGTATTTTATTCATATTTTTCGTGGGCTTTGCCAACAACAACTGCAGACTACCCACTGTTTTGTTTGTGAACTTTTAAGTGCCAGGCTGGAGACACTCCTCCACTGAGATTTAATTAAAGGATATTGTTGTGTGTGTGTGTGTGTGTGTGTATTTGTGTAATGACACCTGTCTTAAATGTATGTGTTTTCATCAGCTGCGGCAGGTGTCTCAGGCCAAGCGTTGGGATGATGTAGGAACAGGCAGACGCACCATCAGACAGTCCAGAATCATGGAGTCTCTGGAGTTCCCTGATGAGGAGTTTGGTGTGAACCTGGGAATAGTAAGTGTGTGATATGATGTGTGCCCTCTTACTTTATATTCAAACAACAAGTCCTTGATTTTGGCAGTGTGGTGTTATGGTTGTTTGTACTTAGATTGCAGCAAAAAGGTTCTCAACCATGTAATGTCTTTATGTTTTCCTCATACCTGCATGAGTTTCCTCTAGGTGCTCCGGCTCTATCTTCTGGCAACACCAATTTGCCTTTAAGTGTGAATGTGTGAGATTCATATGTCAACCCTTAGATAAATGCCCCGCCCTCATCCACTGTCATCTGGACTGGCATCAGCCCCCTACAGCTATCTAAGGATAAGCAGCATGGATAATTGAATGAATGACTTTGGTTTTCAACAGATGAATGTTAACAGTTTTGATCACTTTGTGTGATTGTCAGGAGCATCATCACTTGTTCACAAAAGTGAAAAACATTTGCCAGTTTCAGCTTTTAAAATGTGAGAATTGCCACAAATGTCAAAATCTCAAAGCTCAGTATGACTGGATTTTTGACTGTTAAAGCAGTACTGAAGTATTGAGTGGTATGAAAAGTTTGATAAACTGTCCTTGGGTTATTTTGGCCAACGTTTGAGGGTTCCCTCAAGAATATTTTTGAGAAGTGAATATAAACTATTGATTTTCCCACAATTTTGGACCATGATCACAGCAGTATTTACAAGCAACAGAAAATGTGTGTGTTTTTCACCAAACAAGACTGATGTGAGCACCTTGTCCCTGTGGGTAATGGTTGTGACCGTTTGGTGTGTACTATACACAGCACCAGTGATAAAACAAGTGTAAGGATTATCTGCAGGCAGATCACAGTTCAGCACAACAGTGCTACAATAAATCTTTTTTCACTGAGGGTATGAAGTTTAGTTTTTCTAAGAACTGTGTGATGATTCTGAAGATGTAGGATTTGGTGCTTTTGATACAGAGGTTTTTCCTATTGATTCGTCTGTCCTCTTTTGTATTAATGGAGTTGAACCACCGATCAGTACCAAACAATGTAGGTCAACAGCACAACAAACCATAACTTGTCATCATAAAGTTCAGTACAAACGGACCTTTATAACCATTATTGAATGCAGAACTGTTGTATTAGACTGCACTCATGTTTGTATCCTATTCATCTGATAACTCTGTATCTAAAAGTAAACTTCTTATAATGTAATTATCTTCTCTGACCAAAGGATACCATGGCCATCAAGAAGCGGAGCGCCAGGACCAGGAGGATTCGCCCTGTCTCCACCAGACTGAGTGAGTGCTCTGCCTGAACATGTGCTGATGTAGCACTATGTATTTAAAATCACAGCAGGATCAGGGTCAATTGTCTTTGTATCAGATTAATAAAGTATTGTATTTCCTCAGCCACACAAGTGGTGTGCAACCTTTCTCAGTCTATGCTAATGCTTATGCTAATAGGAACCGTACTATTAGCCTGTGTATTCAATTTTTGCATGTAATATACTAAAAGTAAAAGATTAGCTTGGCCTTTTCCATGACACTGCCCTCAGGCCAAACTTTCCATTTTTCACACTAATGTTCTAAGAACAGAGTAGGTGACTCATGATGACTTGCCATTTTCAGCAGGGCAGACATCGAGGCTGTGGACCTTGATATTAAAACTGTCGCCATTTAAGTTTTTCAAATTTGTGTTCACATATTTTCTAAAAATGTGATGGCAACTGTTCTTTTCTAAGTGATTCTAAAAGAGCTCTTGTTTCATATTAAATTAAAATCAACGAGGACTCACCTTAAAAAAAAGAAATGTGAAACTAAGATGTGAGAGTAATTTCCATATTGTCACAATCCTGTTTAGGTTTAGGTGACGAGCCATGTGCCTCTCCTACACCCTCTGCTCCACCCCACTCTGCCCCACTCACCCATTCGGCATCATGGGAGTGTCTGTCCACCCTCCCCACCAATGGCTCACCCTTACGTCACGTGACCCACGTCAGGCCCCGCCCACCACGGAGACACAGAGCAGGACACTTACCTCCTGAATCTGTGAGTTGGTGTCCAATAACACTGCAGTGACCTCTGACCTCGCTCTGAGCCTCAGCGTGCAGGGAGCAGCTTCCTGTCCATCCTAATGAGGATACCTGATGGGAAGCTGCTCCCTCTCAATGAGATTTGTATTCAGACCTGTTTCTAACACAGGTAACACTTGGGTCTTTTTCTGGAACCTACTGGGAAAAAGAAGGGAAAAGTTTTTGTATTGTTCAAGTGGCTCCATTGTTCATGTTTAACTGCCCCGTTTTTGATCTCACAATGCAGCGTCAAGTTCAGTCCGTATGTTTCCACAAAAGAGCTCAGGAAGGTGTGGAGGTGAGACCAAAAACCCAACATGTATAGTTTTTAGCATTTTCTTTTCTTTTTCTTTTTTATTTATTTATCTTGACTTCTTTGTGTGAACTTTTGTTATTCATCTCGTTTTCTAAGCCAGTGGCACTTTCCAAAAATAAGTTCTTTTTTAAAGTAGGAAGCTGTCGCATGTGTCTCTGTGACTCAAATGTTAATCATGCACAGCCATCTCCCAGGGGCCGGGGGGCAGCCTCTAACTTAGCTGCTTGTTTGTTTGAGACTTTGTAAAAGCTTTTTTGAAATTGGTACAAACTGAGTGAGGGCAGCATGATGAGGGGCTGTTTTATAAACACTTATTTTGGCAGTGGGTTGAGGTTTGCCAGCCAACCATTTGAAGAGATGGTACCTTTTGTCGGCCTTTCAGCTTTTTGTCAAGATGGTGGATTGATCATTGTTGTCCTGTTATTCTGTTTCCTGTTGTGTGTGTGTGTGTCTATTTGTGTGTGTAGCATTGCTCAGAGAACGGAGGAGTCAGCATGCTGGAAGATGGACTGCCTGATTTCTACAGCAAGAGAGTCCTGCCTGACAGGTAGCTCACACACTGTGCTTTATTCTTTACAGAATACATTTAAATATCTCCTGACTATGGTTGCCTGTGAGGACAACACACATACAAGGGTGAAAATAAATGTGAAACATGAGATTTTATTCTAAAGCATCTAAAAAGGTCAAAGCCAGCTAAACATGAATTAATACACTGAATGAATGTGTTCTCAGGTTTTTGATGAATGGTTAACTGAACACATTAGTTTGCGAATGGCTGAAGTGGCCACATCAAAAGGGAGACACGCCATGGTTAAGATGAATATAAAATGTTTTTATTAAAACAAATGAAGCAAAATTAAGATGGAAAATTAAATCTTCTGAGTCTTAGATGTGGCAGTCAATAAAACTAGAAGTGTGTTGTGTGCATGAAAGAGACGGGTGTTATGAGGAGCAGAACTAAGCAATAAGAATTAACCGAGGACACAATCAAATCTGAAACTTGATGTGTCTGCTGAGAGGAGCAGAGAGACATCAGTTGGCAGCCACAGACAAAGAGACAGAGTAGTAAAAGGATCCCAAAGGCTGTAGAGGAGCCCAGGGGTGGTCACGCAACCCTGGGCTGAACCTGAACATCAGCATCGTAAAGTCTCACAAGTTAGCAAGCTCTCACACCTGAGGGTGGCACTACTAAACAACTAATGTTGTTTGCCAACTACCAAAAAACATCCAAAGAAGAAGAATTCTGTTTTACAGAACCTGGTAGATGACTGGCAGAGAGATACAAACAAAGCAGGGGTTGGTGTGAGATGCTGTGTGGATGGTCGGTCATGCAGAGGGGATCATGCTGCTGCTGGCTGGCGCCAAGCAGCTGACTGAGGGGAAACTCAAACAAAGCTGTTTTTAATTCTGCAGCACTGTATACTAATTCATGTAGTCTGGGGAAGTGTCAGTGATGGAGCTGTGGGGATGGTAGATTAGAAGGTTCTTCTGAACAAGAATAACTTGGAGCAGCCCATCAAAAAACACTGAATAAATGAACATGAGCTAGTTAATTTTAATGTGAGCGCGAGCTGAACTTTCAGCGAAGCTCATGTGAAGTGTGAACTTGCTCAACGCTGAACTTTAATTGTGTGATTACAACTGACAGTTCTCATTAGTATGACTTAATCATCTCTTAATGATGAGACAATTTTCTTGCAATTAAAATAATTTGATTATCAGAGTCAAATTGTGATCCAAAACAATGCAGGTGAGTAAGACCTGTAAACCTGTAAAAGACGGCAGTCTGCCAGTAAAAGCAGAAGAAAAGACGATTTATTTACAGTCTTTTCACATAATTACAAGATGCTTACTTACAATCATGAGATGGAGAGACATGTAAATGCACACACACACACACACACAGAAACTCAGAGTGAAAACAATCTGATAATGGCACCTGTGAATTTGCTGAACCAGAAATAGCGTGTATTATTATACACCTCCATAAGATGAGGCTTTGTCCTGATCTCATGGGTTATCATCACTTCCATCTTCCCTCTCCTCCCGCATCAGTGCTACTGAAAACTGCTTTTCACAATGATAAGAGTAGCAGTACCACAGACTCCTGGAAATTATTTTCCATGTTGAAAATGCCACTCCTCCATCAGACACAAACCTCTCCCCTGATGTATTTGTCTCTTTGTGTGAAGGCCAGTTCTCTGAACACTCAGAGATGACCAGGTCTGGCCACTCTCCATGGTCTGTCCTCTTTCTGATGGGCAGGGCATCTGCAAGCCAAATATGCAGCAGTCTCATTACATGTTCTTCTGCCTCCTACAGTCAATGGCGCAGGACTTCCTTCCCTCTCACTGAGAGCGAGCTGTCAGAACTCTTGACTTGTCAGCTGTCCACTGCATACAGACCTGATTCCTACCAAGATCCTCCGAGCCATATCTCCCATTATTGTGCCAGCAAACATTAACATGATCTGAAGATTTAATAAATACTATTGGAGCAGGAGCCTCCCTCTCCATTTTCAACAGGCTCTCTAAGACTCACCCTAACATGCCTAACCTGCACTTACCTGATCTTCTTTCACTTCGTCCATTGAACAGATTTCCTACTTAGCACAAAGGTCTCCTCCTGTACTGAAGCTTGAGTGTTGTCCCTCAGTCGCTTTGGACAAAAGCATCTGTAAAGAGTAATAAATATAATGTAATGTATTTTACATCCATTTAAGACTGAACTATTAGATTTCCCCCTCTGTAATGTTTTTTCCCTCTCCTGATATTTTATGTGATCAAGTATAACTGAAGAGCGTGCCCCTGGAGCACTGGGGCGCAAATGTTGTGGAGAGGTTCCATTTACACTGAATTGAGTCCTCATTCATACTTCTATTTGTTCAATACCTGGAACATATTCCATTACGTAGAGTAAATCATTTTGTTTACTGTCACAGCCCAGCCTCGTTTCCAACTTAATTTCCTTGGAGCTACACAGTGGTCATGCTTAGTCTTTCTCTGTATTAGACATGGCACTTACTGTCAGCTTCTTTGGCAAAGTAATTGCATATCAGAGAAACACGACATCAACATAAACTTCACGTTTGTTTCACACAGTAATTAGCTTCAGCTGTGTAGTTTACAGTACATCATAAAGGTGTCAGTCATATTTTTTGCGTTAGCCACTTTTCAATGCGTTTGCTCTCATTAAAATGACTAATTTATCCTCAGACTGTTTTACAGTGGCTCTTGATGTGAAAGATCATGGCAAATATAAAATATTCAGCACAACTCCAGTAAACCAGTATTTAGCAGTGTGGTCTAATAAAGATTTCATCCCTTTGGGTCACTTTAAAGGAGCTAGTGTCACTGTTTCCTGTATGTATTTTTTCAAATGAGTGCTTGTGGGTCAAGGGGGAGGGAGGTCTCTTTAAGTGATGAGCCTACAGTCTCACTCTGATCAGAGCTTTTCTGTTTCTAGCAGAAAAGCTGTAAAAACCCATTCCACACTAACTTGTCTGGCACCAAACAGACATTGGGAGTTTTTGAATTTGTGTAAGAAGAGGAAATGTTATACTGATAATTACTCAACATTGGTTAATAGACTGTTGCCTGTGAGCTTTTCTTTAAAGCTTGCTAATTCTTATAATGAAAATTCTTAGTGTTGTAACAGTACTTAAACTTGATCCATGCATTAGCCTTTGTTGTGTTGGATTGGACTGGGCCTGGAAAGTCCTTGAATTATTTAAGATGGTTTAATATCACCAACAACCAGAGGCGCTCCAGCTTAAAGTTATCTCCAGATAAGCCCCAAAAATCTTCATTGATAAACTACACTACAATACAACTATATTGTAATTGGTGAATATTAAGTAGTAGCATTAAAACATACCACAGAAATCTAAAGTTCAGGGTAATGATGATAGTGAAGTGACCCATTTATTAGCAAATTGTATTAAGTGGAATTGTAAGATCCCCAGAAATGGCTCAGAAGCTTTTCACCTAGAGTTGTACAACACCAAGTTCACTCCGGCCACATGGAAATGATGGACCCCAAACAGTTAAAAAGTCTGGATGGTAATGTGCTCTTAATGCCAACCAGCAACAGTGCATAAAAAAGGTTCATTGATGCAGCAAACACTTCACCTTCTGTCAGATATGTTAAACCATCTGCACAGGCCTCTCTGAGGAGAGCTTGTTTTTAATGTCAAATGGTTCATTAGGAAAAGTAATATAGTACACACACTGTAGTCAGCTGTTAACACTGAGATGGCATAATACTGGTTAATAATGGTTGGGTGCTGATTGGCCTAACAGTGCAACCCCGTGGAAAAAAAAATGACCAAAGTCATGATTGTACTGTTATGTACCTCTTTATATATCCATTTGTTATTGCCAATAACCATTTCTCCTCCTTTCTTCCCTCCCCTTTCTCTCCCTTTCAGTCAGTTGTCATCCCTCCATCAGGCCCAGTCCCTGCGGAGGAAGAAAAGACGCAGCGTGTTGTCCATTTTCTCCGGCTTCCGCAAGAACCGCAACTCCACCATCTCTAACCAGGACTCGGAGTACGTGCATAGCACAAGTGGGCTGAGTGGATGGAGGGAGTGAAAGTAACATTTAAGTGCACAGAGCCACAGAATGAGATGGCTGTTAAATTAATCCAGCACTGGGCATTAACGTCACTTCACAGCTTCATAAATATTTCAATGGGAGAAAATATTTTGCCATCTCCAACTGTTTCCCTTTGCTGAATTTACGACACTGAATACATTGAAGGTGCTCTTGCATAACGGCACCGTAGTTGAAAACTCAAAACTATAGAGCAGTATGGTAAGAGGGGGAAAAGTGCAATGTGTAATTACAAAGATTTGTAACCAAAAGGAAAATATAGCAGTCAGTAGGCACTCACCATTAAAGGGAGTTGCACAGTTGGACAAAATGGGAAGGAGAAGGCCCTTGGTGAAAGCTACAGTGTGTGCTCCAGCTGGCAGAAGTGGTTGCGAATTAAACTTAAAGGAATTGTGGCTCAACTAAAACCTGGTGATGCATTCACCTCTGCTAGTTAACTGCCTGGCTGTGGCACAGGAGTTACACACTTAAACAGAAGCCAAGTTTCACAGCAGTCTGAAGGAGAAGAATAAAAGAACATGACTCATCTGAAGGCTACAAAGCTATAGATATAAAAAGCTTTCTAAAAACAGTTTACAGTCTTTTGTAGTGTTTACCTGCAGATTGTTGCTAAGCAATCAAAGAGATTGTTTGTTGCTGCATTCACTTGGCCGCACTCTGACTCCATTTCTTTTGTCTCTTTTTACAGCAGCACAGAAAGAAAGTGGAAAGTGCAACAGCATCTGGGCCAAAAATCTGTCCATTAATGCAGAATTTTCAAATTAATGACAAAGGAAACACATGCTTATATTGCATATTGTAAAAATAATTAAAAGGATTGGTGATTTATAGCACATTAAAAATACAACCATGAGAGTCAGTTTGAGGGCGAATCCGATCAGCCACCACTTACTCACATCCTCCCTCCCCTCCAAGGTCAAGACTCATGAAAATGTTTGTGCTTTTCTGTCGGTTTTGTTCCAGCAGCGCCTCGGAGAATGTCTACTCGATGATTCAGCACCCAAAGGACGCTGTGAGGCCAGAGAGCGCTGTTCCCGGAGCAAACGGGAGCATGCCCTCGCCTCGACCGACACAGGGTGCATCCGTGCATGGGATGAGGGCTGCCAGTCCACCCTGCCTCATCCAAAGACAGGTACAGTTTTGGATGCAGTCGCAGTGAGTGTGTTTTTTTTTTATCACTGCAAGTAGCTCACTGACACTCAACACCTTGCAGCTCCAGGATTGTTGCTCTATACTTAATTGTGACCCTTGACCTATGAAAGCACAAAGGCTTTCTGAAGTGTTTATTTAACTTCCATTTAGGCACACATACCATCATTCCTCTGGGGAGAAGGACACCAATCTGGTATACCAACCTGTTTAAAGTAAATGCAAATGTGTTCTAATGCCACATCCCTGTTGTCATGTCCATCTCATACTGTACATGTATGAATCTGAATTATAGCATCCTGCTCCCAATTCCTATAGTCCCACATAACATGACACAGTGCATGGTTGCATGCTGTGCCCACCACCTGCTATTCTCAGCCTCAGCTTGTTGGAGGTGTGGAGGACTATATGGCCTATTTTAAATCCCTGACACACACACACACACACACAAACACAAACTAGCCCTGAGAGTTTGAGTCATTCCCAATCCCTTTGGTTCTCAAACCACAGATCATGGATCCTCACTGATCCTTGAGGGGCTGTGAGGACACCTCTTGTAAAATGAGGGATAATTTAATTTTGGCATAATTGATAAGTCGTGTTATAAATTGTAATCACTCTGATTATACGATTATATCTGGTCATAAGCTTCACTCTCACCACTGTTTTCACCAGACAGATTGGGTGCATCATCACAAACAAGCAGTGAATTCCAGAGAGCTCTATATATCCTACATGCAAATATGGACTTTGATATGGTTTGCTTGTGTATTTATCTGTCTTTGTCCCTGTACAGTCCACAGACCTGGTCAGCATGGTGTACAGCTGCATTGGGGCAGAAATCGAGGACTCAGATGGCAGTAGCAACTGTGACATCAAAGCGACAGACCAGGACATCGACAGATCTACCACCATCTCAGATGCCCCCGCAGATACTCGGACTAATGGCCACGTGGTGTCCTCCAAACAGCAGACGGATAGACAGATGGAGACGGGCAGGCAGGAGAGGATCGTACCCCTGACAGACTCACGGACTGAGATGGAGGAGGACAGACCGGGCGGCGGTGGAAACGTGACCCCCTGTGGGCTGAAGCCAGAACCACCACCACAGTGTACCAAGCCCAGCCTGGCTGTCATGAGGCAGAGACACCTGCAGGAGAGTTTAGGTACTGCAAGTTAAAACAGCAGCTGAGGTTATACAAGTATTACATGATTGCTTTGGCTTGGAGTTTTATTGTGAAAAGACTCCTGATGCAAACAGCTGGATTGCCTCACTAAATTCGTAGAACACAAACTGCAGCACATGCTGCATCCTCTGAACACAGTCATTCTGTGTCAGCACCAGCTCCAGTGCTTGTTATGAAGTGCACAGCCACTGAATAAAAGATGTAGGTTAATTTTAACAACTTAAATAACAAATGAACATAAAATGTAATGACTTCACTGCCACGATCTCTGATAAACATTAGTAATAGAGACAACAAGGGGAGATAACGCAGTGTCTGTAGTCCTGATGTACTATCACAGGTAGTATTACTTGTAAAATCAGACCTTTGTGTTATCTATCTACAGAAAATTAAAACTAAAGTCAGTTTTCCTTGGCATCATTTCAAATACTGACCACTTTCTTTTTCTTATTTCTGTGTGTATAATCTTGAGAGAATCAGCACTGCATTAACTGCACAGTGATGAAAGATGCCATTGACTCATTTTATTTTAAAACTTAATTCAGCGATAAACATAATGCCATGCTCACACAAACGACGCAATCAATGTTTATAGTCTTTTACAATATAGCATCATGAATTTTGCAGATTGAATCTGTTCAGAAAACTGAGCCAAAGAAACTGTGAAACACAGTGAAGCTCCTGTGTCCGAATCATTGTCAGATCCACTGCAATGCTGTAGTAGGTTTACTATAAACACATAGCAGCTGTGTGTACATATAGGCTTTTTTTCCCTTCAAGGTCTTTGCTGATTTTACAGTGCAGAATGTAGCACATTTCATTAAAATGTGAGTCTGTCATGAAAACAACAATAACAATCTTTGAATCCTTGAAATGAGTTGATAATATTGGTTAACAGTAAGCCAATGTACAGCTTTTAAAAGGTTTGCTCATCGTCATCAAAAGAACATTAAGTCTGTCAAAGTGAGTTTAATGAGAGATGAAGTATAAGGGCAGTGATTTGACCCAAAGGTCTGCTCATCCAGACTACAGGGGCCTTTCCAGAGAGAGGCCCATGATTAAGAGCCATTGTTAGCCTTAACTCTGGACTTTGTAACGAGGTAAACCTCGTCGGTTACAAGAGGAGCTGCAGGCTGCAGTCTGGCTCAGAGAGAATTAAAAGATCAGTACAACAGCCAAAGGCCACGCCATGAAATCAATGTAATGCTCTGCAGATTGACAGTGGGAATGAAGGGAGAGTACAGGCGTGTAACGTTTTATCCTCTGATTGACTGAAAGCTGCGCTGCAGTGATTGCAAAGTATTATAAATAGCTGCTGCTGTGTTTTCCTCAGTAGCTGAAGGTGAGTTGTCTCTGATGTCAGAGACAGCCCATCAGCATTTAGACATGCTACTAAACAGATGCACATGTATATGCATGTTAAAAGATGGCCAGATGCTTATATGCATATGTCTCTGACTATTTTGAAGCTTTATGAAGCGTTTACTACAGAAAATGTGACAGAGACTCACTCCAACACTGTTGGTGTTTGTTTTACATTATATGTCTATTTATCCTTGGTTTGCTCTATGTTTGAAAATCACTCAGCTTTTGCCAAGGCATGGTTTAAATTTCCAGTGAGAGAATGTACGTGAAATGTGTTCCCCTGCTACTCATTATTTTAAAATTAAGAAAAACACATTGTGAAGACTGTATTGTCTGTATTTTTGTTCAACCAGAAGAGGCAGGAAGGCTGGAAGAAGAGGAGCTGAGTGAAAGAAAGCGTGAAGAGAAGCAGAGAGCTAGAGGACCAGAGGGACAGCGTCCTCTTATTCCCAATAAGGTATATATATATATCCAGCATGTGAAGGGGAAGAAAGTTACTTCCATCCAGCATAATGTGATAGTATACATCACCGAATATCACTGCATGTTCCACTTCCAGCCCAGTCTTGACCTCTCAAGAGACAAGAACTCTCCAGAAAACAGCAAGAGCCCTCCCACAACCTCACCTGTCAGTCCAGGAGAAGAACCCACCAGTGACCAGAGGAACTTGCCTCCAGCTCAACCGACCAGTCCAGAGGAGGGGATCACTGAGAGAAGGAGCCCACCAGCACCTGCCAAGCCTGGGACAGAGGCAGCAGATCCCACCATCAGTCAAGGTACACCAACATGCAAGCAAACTATACAGTAGAGGAAAGCAAACCAGCGGTACTTTACTGTAAATTTGGTGAATTTTCTATTAAAATAGTTTCATATTTTACGCATGGAACTCTTTATGTTTCTGTGTAATCATAGTAGCTCTTATGTAAATATTCAAGATCTTCTTGTTTGAACACACAGCTAAACTTCAAGAGACAAATTGTGTGGTTGATGATGTCAATCAGGCCATATGGAGCGAAAAAAAAAAGATGGCGTATATGATGATAATGATGATGACTGTGATTGTTCAGATGAGGAGGAAGGCCGTAATGGGTTCCCAGCAACATCACATCACACCAGGAAGTCCAACTCATTTGACATAGGTACTGTGTGTCTGACGCTGTGTGTACTGCACCCCTGCTGCTGTCTTCACATTATCTGTATCTGTTACTTACATAGACAATAAGCATGCTGTCTAGTTACACACATGGAGGTCTGCGACAAATGCACATCTTGCTGTTTTTGTCCATAATTCATAACAATGGCGCGAGGCCTTTGTTATATTTTATCAAATGAAAGCAGCACGAGTGTGTGGTTTCATGCTCTCCCAAGCCTGTAGACCTTGCTGGCTGTTGCACCACGTGACTGCCTTATCCTGCAACCCCTCTTTTTTTGAGTTCCTGCACCCCACCGTGTGTGTATGTGTGTGTGTCTCCTGCCGTTTTCCCTCAGGCATGGAACGGGACAGTCCCTACGATCTGGAGAGGTCTTCAGATCGCAGATTCCCTGTGAAAAAGCCCTGTTTTCCCCAGTACAGAAACAGATCTCTGGATTATCCTGCTGGGACCAGATGTATGTATCTGTTTCACTTCTGTAAATATGTGTGGTACGACTGCCATGGCGCAGGAAAGGTTTGCACAGTACTTCACAAATTATTGCACCACAAATCATTTGAGAGTGAATTACCTGCTGTGTTTCAGTTAATTAACATTTTCTAGAAGTTGTACAATATTAATCTTTTATGAAGTCAATTCAAGCAAAAAAGAAAAAGCCTTAGGAAAAGTCACAATTTGTAATTTTTGCAAAAACTCAACTGTGTGTGAACTTTTTCATAGCACTGCACATGGATGAGTCAGGCCCTGCATATTGAATACATACTTGTTCCAGTATTTGATAAATGGCTGACCCAAAAGTGGATCATAAAACATAATTAAAAGATGTAATTTGGCTGTTTTCCAGATATGTGTCATTGCAGCTGGCAGCTGGATCTGACACAGCCTGGATGAGTGTGCTATTAGACGAAAACTTCATCATTTCTGAAATAAGGACCTTTTATCACTCCTGCTGTAATTGGAGCTGATTTCTTTTTGATACCCTGTTCCATTTGTGAGATAATTGGCAGCCATGTTTAGCTGATTCAACATCACTTTCCACACTGAGCCGTTTGGCACTGAAGATGAAAACCTGAGGCAGTGGAATTCAAGGGGCACTAATGACATGGCAAAACCACTGCCAATTACCTCTGTAATGCAGAACTATATATCAAAAATCTGTTGTCGGGGACTCAATTACCATCAATGTAAGAATGATAAAGGGCCCACATGTCACAAATGGTGGCAGAAAAGCCTGAGCCTTGTCTGGTTGAATGTTAGGTAGACTGAAATATCAGGCAAATGCCTCATATTTAGGGCAGTGGACACATTATCACATTTATGTTTGCTATACAGACTGAAATCTTAATATCAAAAGTGTGAAGAATGTGTCTAAATTTGTCAGACTTGAAATTGCATTATTTGATTTTTTTTTTTTTTTTTTTTGTGGCCACATGGGGGCAGCTAAAAAACATCTGGCATCTTACCCCCTCAAAGAAGTGATACACCACCAAATGATGGCAAACTGTTTACACATTCAGAAGCTAAGGAGCAACATCAGCATTCATGTAGAGTTGTGTTTTCTGCCACCTGATCAATCTTAGTCCAATATCAATACTCTTTAGCTGCCTAATGTGCCTCTATCTTGACTGGTGAGCTACTAACTTTCCTGGTTTCATGTTTGGTGCTCGACAGGCGCAGTAGAGACAGTTGATTTATCACTGGTTCAGGACCAGGCTGCTCAGAGCAGAGCTGTGGACCAGATAACCAAACGATGTTTCAAAAGAGACTAAAAGCAACACGGAAATAAGAGCAACTATATAATTTGATGATTATTCTCTGTGGGTTTAGCATTATAAGAAACAACATTCAAAGTGCACACGGTCATTTGATCTTTTTTGTGGAGTTCAATTATCTAAAACACGCTAAAACCCTCATGAATGACAGGGAGTTCAGGTTTTGATGATTATCCTCTGTAGGTTTGTTACAGCTTGCAGCATCTTTACATTACACATCTTTTTCATTGTTAGTATGAAGGTTTTCATTGGTGCTTAGTCTTTAAGGCCATGTGTCAACATTGTATTTGCTTCCTCAGGTTATGACAGCCCCCAGCTTGGTAACAGAGATGCTTTATGACAGTACCAGTGGACCAGGAGAAATTTGCTGGGAAGAGATGACTTGAACATGGAGGACTGGAGAGAGACGAGCTTTTAAAACTGTGGACTCAACTGACGCAGCTTTTTGTTTTTTTCTTTTAATCCATAGAAACATTTGTTGCTGAGCTGTATGCATGTACTGTATGCTTTCTGTTTTTAACTGGTTGCACTTGCTATGGTTTTTCTCAGGCATAAAGGAAGCTGACCTGCAGTACATTAAGATACTTTTCATACAAACACAATATTTCAGTGTCTCTCCAGTATGCTCATGAGCTGTTGTTTTATGCATTTGTACAAAATCATTTGATGTTGAAACTACCGTCCACTCATCCCCTCCCTGTCTTTTACTGACAATCTGTGACTACTAAAAGTGAGTTTGTACTGTATTAAGGTGTAAATACTGAATATAAAACTGCACTAGCCATTGTGGTAACTCTACCAGTTAACAATCATGTTTTTATTTGTGATATTATATCATTTGATAACTGTGTTTGTAAGTATGCTTTTGGTGTATGCTGATGTTGATGATTGAGAAATGTGTTATCATGCACTTAGTATTTAAGTCAGTCAGTTGATCACTTACAGTTTTAATCTGATTTTGCAGGCCTGAAAATGAGTATATTTTCTAAAAATGCTTCTATTAATCAGAATAAATAAAATTCAACTTTACACAAGCAATTTGATCTCTGTTCACATCCATGTCAGCACTTTTGTTGTTACTTTTATTATATACAACTTACAGGTACAACAAAATTAAATGGTTGACTTTAATGGTTTGTCAAACTATTGCTTGGATAGTTTGACAAATTCAAAGATAACTTGTAACATAATTTATATGTTGCATATTTTTCAAAAGGGAACACCAGTCAATACTCAGTAAAGCCAGGGTTTGCTGTGGGCTTTTAAGCTAAAGTCTTTGTCGAGGTTGGCAAAATAAACTCAGATAATGGTTTTTGTTACTAAAAAGAGATTCACATTTGGGAAACTGTGTTTATTCACTTTCTTTAACTGTTGCATTCTACACAGAAATATATAATTGTAAGATTGTGGTTTCATGTATTTATATGGCTGTAACTGGAATACTCAATTAGAAAAACAGAAAACAGGTACTAAACAACATATAAGTCTGAAGGCAGCACACAGATGGGTTACGTTTCATGAAATTAACTTTGTAAGTGTGTTGCTGTCTCTGAGCAGCAGATGGCAGCAGAGACTGAAAGCTGCTCTCCCTTGCCTGCTCACTGCTCCATTGACATGTTGCTGCCAAGTCATGATCTACTGTCAGTACCAAAACTGTAGATCCTGCCAGCAGCCACCGTCGCTGCATTACTGAAGGCATTACTAATATGATGGTACAGCTGTCTCCTCATTCTAAAAGAGACTTGTTAATGAGTGAGTTCAGCACTTAATTGGTAGTATAAACATGCTCATTAGTTACTCCTGTCTCTGGCATGTACAGTAAGCAGCAGATTATGTGGTCTCTCTACATTGCATTCTCTCTGTCATACACACATCTCAGCCTCACAGGTGAGGTCAGGTTCGGGTGGTTTCCTCAGCTTCTCCAAACAATGATGAGCCTGTCTGTCTTGTGACAGTGAGGCCCTTTTAATTCCCTCCCTCCAGTCACCTGATCTTCCTCTGTGCCAGGACACATCACAGGCAGCGGTGTTGCATTCACGTTCACTGGGTCACTGGATAAGCATGGTTAATTCTCTCTGTCTTTCCATCCACACACAGTCCCACGCACCATATGCTCAGCCCAGTATTTCATTACTGTGTATATAAACTTACACGGTTAGTGTTCCACTAACTAAGGAGTGTGTGTGTGGGCGCGCATTATTATCTGAGGGTATTACAGCTCATTCATCTTCATGTGTATCAGATGGTGTGAAGTGTGAACTCAGTTGTTTGAATATTTGCAAGCCTTCTCATTCATCTATCTGTGTGTGTGTGTGTGTGTGTATGTGTGTGTTTGAGGTGCATCTGTACAGCACCAGCACATGGGTCATACTTGCCTCACCGTGTCAACAGTGGAAAGCTGTTAATGAGTTTGTGGTTATGTTGTGCACCTTCTGAGCAGCAAAGAAAAACAGGTAACAAAGCCTTGGCACATGAGGTTGACTGTGTGTGTGTGTGTGTGTGTGTAGTGTTGATGAGCCTCAGTTGGGTGACACAATAACACCACATAAAAGGATTTCAGATTAGTGTCACCACAGCAGTAAACATAGCACACTGTGCACAACATTTCTAACAACTGCATGCATAAACACTGTTAATATATTTTCTTTTAGTCAGACTTCATAAAGCAACCACCCAGTAATTGAAAGGGGATCATTATATATACTTTAAAAGAATGCACATCTCACACACACACACACACACACACACACACACACAGGGAGTGAACTTGCAGAATTCATGGCTCAGTGTAAAGGCCCCAAGGTTTTCAATGCAGTACTTTCAAATAGCTGCTGATGTATTGGGATGTAAAACTGTGATGCTGCTGGCATTTAGAGCAGTGATAATATTTTAAGCAGCAGGACTGTTGGCCCTTCATTATGATTATATGTTAATGAAACCGTATTGTTTTGTTTTTTGGTAAGTTGAATTTTCTGTTCCTGTTAGTCACCCTTGAGAGGCTTCGCTGTTTCTTTTTCTAAGAGCAGTTTTTGGTGAAGTAAGAAAAAAAAAGCTGGAAGTAAAATAGTCTGCAGAGTGATTAAGACCAGGGGGAAGCGGACATGACATGAGCCTTTGTCACGTATCAGTGGAACAGTATTTGTCACGAAATACTGGATACCAAGCTGAATGCAACTTTAGACATGTGACTACACAGAGCAACAGACGAAACCACAGATGATCACATTTGGATGGAAAGTCAGTAGTGTGGTCAACAAAAGCCAGGCAACAACAACAACAGACGACACTCACTGTGTCTTAGTAATAACACACCAAATAACACCTGATCATTTAGCTTTCACATAACGAGCAGTTTGGGAGAAAATAATATTGATTTGTTTCCGTGGCTTAATTCAAGACCACAAATGAATTAGCTTTTTCTTTTCTTCATGACACCACCCTGTGTACTTTCAAAAGAGGGCTCTGTGAATACTTAATTTGCTAACTCTGAGATCCTTGAGCAGAAAGAGAGGAAACTCAAACTTTGGGCAAGTTACCATGGTAACTGACTCTGTGAACCCAAACCGCTCAGTGACAGGTTCTCTTTCACCATGAGTTTCTCCTTATCTCCTCCCTGCGGCTGAGCCTGAAGCCGCTGTCAGATGTGTGTCCCTTCCACGTTTGCCCAATCAACACAGATGCTGATTTAATTTGCATAGCTTCATTTTGATAGCAGAGACCCTGATTAGATGTGCTATCAGTCCCTGATGGCTGCCTGATTTAACATTATCATTGTTTGGCACACTTTGTCATTTATCAGAACAACACTATCTGGCCTTGTCTAATGTTACACACCACGGACATGTTCTCAGATCAGGGCTAATTATAGTGTTGCTCTGATTTTTAATGTTTCCTTTGTGACACAGGCACACAGAATATACTGGAAACTGTTTATGTCAGGTGTCCATTACACAGACCTGCAGACAATCGAAGAAGAGTGGCACAGGATTTCAGGTGACTGATGTACAAATCACTCAGTTGAACTGATATTTAAAATTAGATTCTGTTATGACACTCTGCTGCGACCCCACACTGGGATCAGTAATTAGTTTTTATTTACACACGTCTCTATTACTGTCTCCTCAGTTAGAGAAAAAGCCTGTGTGAATAGGAAGTCTTTCCACAGCATTAATATGCAGGTACACTGATGACAAGTCTTACAACAACAAACACTGAACATCAGGAAATTCTGCAACCTATAGCTCTCATTCTCTACACTGTCACATATGTGATGCAGTGCATAATACCGTAAATGTTGAAGTCTGGCTCTGTGCATGATCCTGTGTGACACATTTGCACATGGTAAGTAAAGCTTTGCACAAATATCATTCACTTGTCTCCCTCGGTACACTCATATCCACTTCATAATTACAGGAGAGTTTGTGGCCACCTGCTCGGTGACAGAGGGTACCCATGCCAGCCCTGTCTGATGACCAATGACCCTTTGCCAGAGCCAGACCCAGGCCCCAGACAGTGCTTCCGTGTGGCCCACAGCAGGACTAATGTCTAGGTTGAGACAGTCAATAGACCTGCTCAAAGCCTGGATCCTGTGTATGCACTCATCTCATCCACGCCTCTGAAGTCCAGGATGAAAGACCTGCTGAGACATAATCACCTCACAGATAAAGCCGCCACCACCCCTGCAGACAGCTCATACACATTTGAGGTAATGTGCTTTATCTCCTTCAAATGCAGATTAGTATTTTTACAATATTTTAACAGTTAACACACCCACACACCTCTATATAGCCTCAATGTTCCAGTGATTCAATCCCCTTTAATCTGCTGCCCTGCTCTTTTATCAGTGACAGGAAAACACAAGTATGACATTAAATGCTACTATTCTACTTAGAGAATTAACCTGGCATTTAAGCTACATCTCACTGTGTTAATCTGTGCTCTGGAGGCTGATGGACCCGCCCTCTGGTAATGCCCAGACATGCTTTGTTAAACAGGATAAGAGTGTACAAGTTGTTTTTCCATTCATAATATATTCTCATCGCTTCAGTTCACAGAAGAAACTCTGGTAAAAATAATAATAATAATAATATTATATTTATTATTATTTTTACCAGAGTTTCTTCAAAAGAGTTCTTTATTAATATTATTATTTTTTATTTTTCCTTCTTTATTATTTTTTCTATGTTGTCCCTCCACTCCCACACCTGCCTGTGCAGTAACCTTACCTCTGCCTGCAGCTACACTACACTAGTCTACTGATCAATAAACACCAGGGCTCTGTTAACTGCTGCAGTCACCCCACTCTCTGGTCAATATATATATATATATATATATATATATATATATATATATATATAAAGAGAGACAATTTCGTGACATTTTCTGTCCAAAATAAATCAGGAATTAGTTTAGAATGAAAAGAAAGACAGAGAAGAGAGACAGAGGTATGAGGAGGAACAGTGCAGCAGCGATGTTGCTGATGTGAACACATATGCCTGTTTCTCTACAGCACTTCAGCTGCTCTGCTCTCAAAATGCTGGTAGTGTGGAATCCTCAAATTACATTCAGAGCTCGTCTGGTAGTGTTAAAGCCCAGAATTAATGACCCAATGATGCGCTTGGTTATCTCTCAGGGTGTTGTGAGTGGCCACCCATTTTGTGGGCCCGTGCCTTTTTCCTGTTAGCTGGACATAACTCAAGTGTTTATCTATTATACACACACATTCATTTGCAGAAAAGCTTTATGAGATTTCTAAACTCTCGGTGCATCATACCATCCTGTGTTTGAAGGAGATCAAAGTGAATGACAGGCCACCAAGACGCCAACCTGTAGTTCATAATGCCTGATAATGTATTTTGAACTGATCCTGTCTGCCCTGGAAAATACCACAGTGTGTTTGTCAAGTGTGCAGTGCACAGGGATGGGTATATTAGTGTGCTCTGTGAACAAACTGTCAATGAACCGCATAATCTTACAAAGGCCTTTTGTATATGAGAATGATGTAAACTACTGGAGATTAGTGTTGCCTCTCTGTGAAAAAGTAAGTGATGAAAAAAGTACAATTGGCAAGTGAACAGTCCTATGTGTGATGCTAAAACATGCTGCTAACTCAACTTTTGTTGAAAGCATCATCTCTCTCCAGGTAAATTAATGTTTTGGGCTGATTTGTCTTTTAAAACGACTCCACTCAGCATTAAAAACATAATTAAAATCCACACCCAGGCATTTAAAAACAGTCTTAAAACACATCCAAAACACACACACACCATAACAGATAAAAACACAGTGAGAGCAGTTATTGCAGAGGGAATGAAAGATTTCTTATAGACGTTTTTCTGGGCCAGTGGTGTTGTGTGGGCTAGATGGCAGCAGCATGAAGGAGAGGTGCAGAGGGTGGGAGGGGACCTCAGTGATCAGGGTGGCTTTCCTCACCACTAAGTGCCATAACTGACTAGTGTTTTGTTTTAAACTTTACTTGAATGGTTTGCCAGATGGTGCTGATAATGTTTGCACTTTCACTGCCTTTTAATTTCTGACGAGTGAGAAATATATCTGGGACTAAAAAGCTGGCTGTCAGCTGACTACAGCTGGCCTTATGACTTCCATGTCCTGCATGAATTTGCACAAAGCTTCATTCATAGAAGGCTGATAATCACAGGTCATGTCTGTTTTTCAGCAGTGTAAAGCTCAAGCATGAGCCCCCTTTCATATTTAATGGGTCCACAATAATAAAAAAAAGTCCAAGTCTATGTAATTTCAGTGGGCCAATGCAAACAGAGAGGAGCACAGGGATTCACTTCACAGACTACAGAGTGAGAAGAACTCTCTCTCTCTCTCTCTGTCTCTCTCACACACACACACACACTATGAGGTTCCATCGTGCGTGCATGTGTGCATGTGTGAGTTGTTACATGCAGATTGTTTGAGGCACACACACAAACACACACACACATTTATTAGCCCAGTTTGTGTGTAGTGTACAGCTTGGGTAGTGTACTTGTGGTTGTAGGTATCATTTTGGTATGATTATGTACAGCCAATAGCTCTTAGCCTGAGTGGTCAAAGCTGATGCATAGTTTTCACATTATGTGAACATTTTCCACTGCTGACCCCCCCCCCCCCCCCCCCAGGACCTCACTAATTTCTAAACTCTGGCTACAGCCCTGACAGCAGCTGATCTTAAATCAAACTACAGACTACTGGGTTTGAATTTTTCTGAGTGTCTTTGAAACCATACCTCGATAAAACGGTTTATCCCTGATGCCCTCTGTGTCAGTAACGTGGCAGTCGAATCTGTTAGCAAAACTCACATGGTTCAAGCTCACGTGTCAGGTCACGTGCATTCGTTCTCCCGCTGGAGCCATAAACAGTTGAGTGGTTAGAACTGTCTCCACTGTGATGTTCTGGGCTTCACTGTTCATCAGTACCACAAGGTGTGTGTGTGTGAACAGTGCTGAGTTTTACCCAGTGAAATTTGCAAACATAACTTGTAAACACGTATCCAGAGAAGTGCTTACCTGCTACAACAATGTCTTGGTAAGCAGCATGTGCTGTTTTTTCTCCTGTATTCACTGTGTATTCAAATAATTAGGTGATGTAGAACAAGTGAGCCTGCTGCACGTCTGCTATTCACACACAAAGTTGAATACTGCAGCTTCAGTTGTGATTTTGTAGCCTACATATTTTGCATCATACTGATACCTACATTATGGTGAGAGTAGCTACATAGCTAAGAGCTCCATACCTTTTTGTTTCCTGCCTGTCTCATATAAAGTTCACCACTGTGTAAATATCCGCTTTCAGTCAAGCTCCTCCACAGACATGCCCAAATATTTTGGCATCAGTAGTCCCATCAGTGAGGACCTGCCTCAAGAGGCTGATTTGGTCCAGACCATAAATCTGATTGACATGCTCAAGTCCTATTGTGTGTTTGAGGACGACTCGGAGCTGCAGCACAAGTATGACACCTGTTTGTTTCAGTTGCATTGTCCACACCTTGTTTCTTTCAGAAAGCTTGGAGAAGTAGAACTGAAAAAACATGGTGATTTTTTGTGGTGCTTATTGTGACAAAGTGTCTTGGGTGTCTTCCATTGAGATCTCAATCCTGGGGTGGTTTTTACCATGAGGAGAGTGATCGGTTTAACAGTAGCATCCTCAGCAAATGACGCTAATACAAGGGACAGATCTCATGTGAATAGGACAACGGCATGCTTTGATTAAATTATCAATATTTGTCAATAAGCTGCATCTTTCATTTGTAGAGAGATGATTGTGAAAAGACTGGAGTCCCTTTTAAGCAGTAGCTCAAAGAAATATGTGTCAAACTGGTAAGAAATAGTTGGTTCGATGTTTTGTTTAATCTACTGTGATGTTTTAAAATGAAAATGTTATGGCATAGACAGTGCAGTTTAATCCTCAATGCTTTGTGATTTTAGAACGTACCTGAATCTGCCACTGAAAATGTCGGAGGAAAAGTCCTTCCCTTTGGCTCCTGCTATCTGGGAGCTCACTCAGAAACTCTTTGCTTCAGCCCATCCAGAGCTACTTTTCTTTCTCGCGAGAATTGTTTAACCATGTGAAGACAAGTTGACAGTCATGAGATAATGGTCTATTTAAATCTAGACTTTCCTCTCATGTGAATCTCTGTTTGACAGGTGCTGACATTGATGTCCTTTGTGTGGGACGGAGTTCTTTACCTCCTTCTATGAGAAGCTGAAAGCACAGCAGGAGGTCAAAGACATACAGGTGAGTCATGTCAGTGATTTATTACAAACAAGTCAAAGGACTTCTTTCTCCCTCGAGCTGTGACTGACAGTATTATGTCCTTTAGGCCAATGAGGAAGCATTTGTCCCTGTCATTAAACTGTCCTATGATGGATTTGAGGTAATTTGTCCTGAGAAATCAATACAAACGCTGCTATCTATCAGTTAAAGTTTTGTCTGCATGTGTCTGAGCTGTTTTTGTGTTTCTGTAATCTTCTAGTGCGACATGGTCTTTGCCCGTATCGCACGGAAGAGCATCTCTGAAAATATCAACCTCCTTGATGATGAGAGGTTACAGAACATAGACAAACACTGCGCCAGGAGTCTCAATGGTAAACATCAGATTAAAGCACCAAGTGAATGACTGTGGAATCCTGCAGTATTACATGACAGCTGCACTTATTTTACAACAGTCTATCAAACTGTTCACCTGTGGTTTGGTCTTTGGTCCTGTTTGTGTGCTCACTCTTGTTTTCAGCCTGTTTCTACAGGTTACAGAGTCACAGAAGAAATATTGAGCCTTGTGCCAAATTTTCATAACTTCAGACCCACACTGGGAGTCATCGAGCAGTGGGCCAAATGTGAGCTGAACACACAGATTAGTTGGATCTGTACAATGGCTGATGGTGCTGACAGTCTTTCAAACAGGACTTAATGTCAAAATCAGTTTATTGTTCACTGCAAAGATTAGTGATGAGTGTTAATAGAAAGGGTAAAGAGAGCACAAGGACTTTGTTTCATTCTTCTAAAACTGTTATATTATTCTCTTTTTTATACCAAGGCTTGTGTTTTTCAAAGTCCCATGTAGGTGATGTAAAATGAAATCGAGATATGAAATATTGAACTCTTGTATAAGTCTTACACAACTCTCTCCTTTTGTTTCCCTTCAGGTTGTAACATATACATATACAAGCTGGGCTTCCTGGGCAGTGTATCATGTGCCATACTGGTGGCCAGGATCTGTCAAGTTTACCCAAACACTACAGTCTCCACTCTGGTCATCAAATTCTTCAAAGTCTACTCCATGTGGTGAGTTGTCCCAGCACTGCTGCTGCCTTTGTTCAATGATAAAACATCCCACAGGGTTTGCTGAAAGTCATTTGGCTCTGAGCTCCACAGTCATCAGGTCACCTAACCTGGAAATAATTGGATCTAGAATTAATTCAGTTAAAACCCAGTTGCCTATTTCAGCTTATCTCTTGATGGATAGACTCCAGTTATGCATTTATGACACGATCACCTACAATATTACACATGTGTAAGACACATGTGGCTGACTGGAAAACAGCAGTCCACCTCACCTGGTGCTTTTCTCCTCACATCAGCCTTTCTCAGTATTTAAGAAACAACCAGAACACACATTTGGTGTAGGGCTTTTGAAACTTTGAAGCTGATTTTAAAGGTTGCACACAAGGATCAGCTGGCTTTGAAATCTTGCGTTGTGTGTCAGGGAGTGGCCCATTCCAATTTGCCTGAGAATCATGGAGGACCGCCACTATAACCTTTCTTTCTGGGATCCCAGTGTGAGGCCTCAGCAAGGTTTGTTATTACTGTTTTAGGCTACAAACACAGAGTCCTGTAAAGTAAGTCCGTTACCAAACACACATAAGCTGACAGTCTGTGTTCCTCTGCATTTCCAGTTTAATGTGGGTGACCGCTGCCACATCAGGCCCATCAGAACCCCAGCATACCCGCAGCAAAACACAGCATACAACGTGTCTCCTTCCACTTACAGTAATCTGTTGTCACAGCGGGGATTGAACAAGGTATGTAGTCACTAAGCTGACAACCACCGAATGCTCTCTGTGCACTGCTGCATTGTGGGTCCATGAATCATTAAAGTAAACAAAGTTGCTTTACACAACCTGAATTGTCCTTTTTTAAAGTTACAGCTTGAAGTACTGTGCTTGAATTAAGTTAATCACTTGAATCAAACCATTTTAGTGATGAGGTTTTCTTCCTCTGAGACTGAAACCAGCTTTTTCTTCCTCATCCACAGGACATGTCATCACTCAACAAATACAGCAGGGAAAAGCTGCCTGGTCCCAATTCTTTGATGCACCAGACTTTTCTGAGAAATTCCAGAAAGATCTTTGTTGGTAAAATGGAAATGATTCTTCATGTTGTAAGAGCCCTGCCAGGGTACAAAGGCCCAGCCTCTGCACTGTCTGCTGCTATTGTTGTGCCTTTTTTCTTTCAAGGCATTACGTTCTTCTCCAAGTCAGTTCTGCCACAGAGAAGGAGCATCCTCAGTGGTGAGTTCAAGTACAACAGGGAGGAGTGTTGACATTTTTGTTGATAACTTTGGGTGAACAAACATAATTAATATCTTTGGGGGAAAAAACAGTTCCTGAAAATGTGCTGATATCTGTGTCAGGTCTGGCCTGGTGGAGTCTAAAATCAGACATCTGGTGGGAATCCTGGAGAGTAATGAAAATGTTAACCTGGCTCACGTTCATGTCCAGCCCTTCCATAACAAGTAAGGACATGGTCTTATGGTTGTACTTGACCTGTTTCTGAAGCATGAGGCATTCACTGACCTGTGCTCCTCATTGACTTCTGTTTCAGAGATGGAGTGAGCACATCGTGGCTCATTGGACTGTTTATGGCCTCAGATACAGACAGGTCTAAAAAGCAGAAAACTGATCTGAGCTCAGATCTCCTTTTGCTCACTGACACTAGTATGTTGTTTCCCTTCTGCTCCTCCTTCCAAATTTACAAACAATGGAGCAATGATGTGTAAAATGATGATGTTCTTATTTTGCTGCTGCAGTGTACATCCAGGCAAAGAGCTTGAAGATATATGAAGAGGAGATGATGACCATATCAGCCATGTACAGCCCCAGAGAGAAACTCTGCTGGAAGGTGCCTAATGGTGAAAGCAAAAGGTTTTTCCACTGCAAAACCAAAACCTGAAATAAGCCACAGAACTCCCTCTACAGTGCAGCCTGGTCACACACACCTGCCAGCACAGGCAGAAAAAGCAAAGGCCTGCCTCAGTCTGAGATGCCAGCCAAGAGAATAAAAGCTGACAAGGTTTGTCCAACCATATCATGCTGTTTTTGCTGTCAACAACTCTTAGTTTCTGCTGTGGAAATGTCCTACATTTTAGCAATGAACAGTTCACCATTATAGGAAATTTGCCTGTTTGCTTTCTGGCTGACACAAACCCTCGTCCTCCACAGGAATCAGTGTCTATGACAAAAACATTCACATTCAGCAAACCCACTTTACCGGCCAGGATCTCACAGGCCACAAAGAGACCTTGTTCTCCACATTCACAGATGCCCTCTAAGAAGTTCAGACCTGATGATACAGTAATAAGGAGCTGCTCTGCCCTCTCAGTAAGAGTCTGAACCTCAAGAGATGCAGCACTCCTGAGCCTGAGGAGCATGCCAAGAAATTCAAATCTGACCTGGTATGCTACACTTCCCTGAAGTGCTCAGCTTGCAGTTAGACAACACTAAGAACAAGTGGAAGTATTCATATGCCTGTTTCTTCTCTGTCAGAGTGAGCCTCCTGATGAGCTGTCTGATCAACCGTCTGCACCAACCAAGCCTGTGACTTTAGTGAAAAATGCCATCAAACTACTTCTGCTCAGGTATGGCACACTGGTCTGAATAGAAACCACTGCTGAGCTCCCTCTGGCTGCACACACACCTCTACTCTGGCCTGTCTGCTCATGCCCTCTATATGACACACACATGTTAAAGATCCATAGAAAGTGTGTTGCAGAGTAGACTGACAGAGCGCTGTGTGACATACCTTTTCACACCAAGAGGGCAGTAAAGCTTGTCCATTCAACTATAGAACTTTATTATCTTTGCTTGGAAGCAATGAAACACAGTTCAGCAGCCAGCTCTCTGTTTTTCTGGTCTGCTCTTGAGTTGGTTCATCTACAAATAGACTCAGTAAAAGAAACTGACAGTGTTGTTAAGTTGTGGTTCATGGGTTCATTCTTCCTAAGCTGACAGACAAACTTCATCCTCCTTTTCTCTTTTCGCTAGTTCATTGTTTTTCGTCTGCAAAAAAAAGTAAATGTGAATGTAAAAAAAAATGTCTCTAACACACACACACACACACACACACTGATCGTAGGTACCTTCCTGTGTGTTGTGTGGTGTACTACAGTACAAGTTGAAATAGCTCCTGAGTGATATTTCCTGTATCTAACATGTAGAATAAGATTACAACCTACAATCCTGAGCTTTTAGGCTGACACAAAATACATTCCAAATTTGACCTATGTTTTCATTTTACCTGTTCACCCATAGAGGAAGTTAAATGAATTGACTTTAGCATTCAAACTTCCACTGTGACTTGAGCAGATTTCCCTCCCACATCCATTATCTGCCCTTTGCTGCAGCAGCTGGGTTGAGTCCATCAGCATGCTTTAGAACTTCTAACTCCAGTGGGGTGAAGTAGGACGACCTTTTTTCTCGGTGGTTGCCATGGTGAATTATAATATCAAAGCTCCATTGATAATGGATTTTCACCACGCACACTAAACTGACTCAGTTCAACTGCTCTGGAACAGAAAACTTTCCCATCTCAGGTTTCGTTGAAGTTCAGTTTGAAAATCTAAAATCTGCTCTGTGGAACAGATCGTGTGCCTGCACAGTCTTGACAAAACAATCTCCACATTTCACTGGGAGCGTCAAAAACTTGAGGAACTTAGTGACTTGAAATCTCTAAAGCAAGTCCTTTATTTATCTGAAAAGCATCAGTAATAACCTCAATAATGAAGTAAATCAAATAATGAATAATGCCATCGTACATTCCCACATCCCAATGTCTTCAGTTTGATGTGTCAATAGCACATGCTGTACTTTCTGTTGTGTGGATCAGGCAGATAAATGCATGGATCCAGGAGGCAGAGTTGTTCATCCCTCATCACAGTATAGGTTGTTCAATTCCCATCTCCTGCTGCAGAAGTGTCCTCAGACAAGATACTGAACCCTACATTACAGCCCAGTTTACCACAGTTGTATGAATATGTGTGTATAGTAGGAAAGCAATGTATGGGTTGAGAAAAGTACTGAGACTTCTCCTCCTAAGAACTACAGTGAGGTGGCACTTTACTTTATGCAGAATACAATACAAAACACACATAACAAACAAACAATTACCAATGCTAAAAAGTAAAATAAAACAGCCCCAAAGTCTCCAAACTGACTGATATAACATCTAGAATAACAGCTGGCTGTACAGTAAACATCATTTTTTTTACAGCTTCTGTTTCCTCACCATATTTCAGGTTTACACCTTTATTCCTCCTCAAAAAGGACGTACATGACGCAACCCAACACCACACACTTGACAGATTCCTCTGGCTCCATCCTGAACTCCACACAACTGAGACATCTCCCACCGACGCAGCTGCTGCTGTATTTTTCCTCTCAGGTTCATAAAAGGCTCCTATTCACTTTACCTCCATCTTTACGATCCGCGGATGTGTGTTTGACACTTTTCATGAAGCCGTCCTCCCCTCCCCCACCCTCCCTTGAGTCATTGCTTCTACCTTTTTCTCTATGCTCTCTCACCCCCCCGTGCTATTCTCTAGCTGTTTGTTTTACCCTGTAAACCAGTGATTTTCATAATACCTACTGCCAGCAATTAATGGAGATTACAGCTCTGTGTGTGTGTGTGTCTAGGCGTGCTTGCACTTGCGTAGGTGTCTCAGTGCGTTGTGTGCTCCTCTGTCTGTGTGTGAGTGAAAAAGTAAGTGATAGTGAGGTCAGAGTTGGACGAGCTGAGGCAGTGCTAGATTTAGTGGGAGTGAGATATTTTGTACACAACAAATACCTGGTGGGAGAGAGGCTGACTGAGGTAACAGAGTCATACAGAGGAGGGGAATTTCCAGACTTAAAGCACTTAAGTTGTATATTGAGGACACACAGCCCAGTTTTGCTGTATTACAGTACAAATTAGAACATGCATCATCATGCTAGCACATTAAGTTAAGATGGTGAACATCAAAATGTTACCTGTTTTGTTTGAAATTCAAATTTTGAAAATTTAGCCACTGGTTCAAAAAATGTCACATATGACATATACGTCCCCATATTTGTATGTCAGCTGCAATGGGGTGTATTATAATCACATATGTACAACATCTGGATCTATAAAGTGTATGATACATGAAATACCTAGTAGTATTCAGTAGTAGTAGTTTACTTGTATTAAAAAAAATCTATAATTAACTTGAAGTACAACATATTGTGAGCACATATATATACAATATATACAGAATGCAAATGTATTAATCATCATTTAAATTCTCATTTCCTTTGGACCTTGCTGTAAATAATCTCAAATTATATTGACAGGCTTTGGGATGGATGTGTAGAATATAAGCAGTCATTAATAAACATACATATGTAGACATATATGTCAACATCTGTAGTTGTCTAGATAGCAAAGAACTAGCGAAAGAAAGGAGGAGACAGGGTGGTAGCTCAGAAATGCAGATGCAAGCAAAGCAGGACTTCAGCTAAGAAAATTAGCTTTGTAAATATTGCATGAGGAAGGAAGTACATTTATCATGCTTATTAGACCTTGTGGATGTGTTTTGAACAGAGAGCGAATGTAAACATAGGTTGGGTTGATTGAGACAGTTCCACAGAGTATCTTTAAATCTGCAGTAGCTGAGGTTCTTAGGCAGCAAACTGGGAACACAGCAGTGACATGCCACCAGCTTTTCAGTTTATTCAGTTAAACTAGTTAGGAAACAATAGCAGCTCACTCGTTCAGAGCTGTGTTTTGGCCATCTGGCACCTGGCAGGTGAGTGTATGAGTACTCACTCTCTGTATTTTGTCTCCACAGTGTTCTCTACCAGCTCCAGATGATAACATCTGGCTCTTGAGCTGCTAAATACTTCACTGCGGTCACAAGCTGGCCCTTCACTCTGCAGATTGACAGGATGAGAGTTCATAGAGCTGTTTTCTTTGGCACTTGTGTGGCTGTAAACAACACTAAGAGAGCAGTGACTGTGCCTGCAAATCCATGGCTGCAGACATTTTCTCCCATTCTGCCACAAAAGCATCAGTGAGGTCTGGCAATGATGTTGGATGATAGGGCCCAAATCGCAGTCAGACTTCTGATTCATGCCAAAGCTGTTGGATTGGGCTGCAGTGAGAGGGGCTCAGTGCAGTTCTTCCACAATAAACCTTGAAAACCATTTCCTCAGGGATTTGTGTGCACTGGGGCTTTTTCAAGTTGAGCCAGGGACATGATTTCTCCACACAAATTTGAAAACAGGTTATTATCTGAAAGATCTCCCTTAACCACAACAAGGATGACATGACAAACCACACAAATGAGTCCATTACTTTATATAGTGCACTGTGCTTCGGTGATTCTGCACATCAGCTCACCTGGGTGGCACCTTCCCTCACTCTGTTGATTAAGAAAAATAGAATAATAACAAAAATAAAATAGTCTGAACAGTCTGTCTCTCTCACATTGTGTTTGTGTGTCTGGCCAAAGCATGGGAAGTCAGGAGGAGGAGGGGGGAAGAGGATGAACGCAGGTGCGTGCCCTCTCTTACTCCTCTTTATACAGCACATCAGCTGATGGTGAGCGGAGGGCTTTTCCCTGAAGCGGGTCACTCTTCACAGTAAGTCAGGCACATACGTTCAGCGTCCTCTTTATATTTCCCTGTGGCTATGTCCGCGTTTCACAATCCTGTATTTGCTTCTTTTTTTTTCTTTCTCAATTCTACCTTTAGTTCACACCTGATTTACAGCTCTAAATTATTAGCTTCTGAATGGGTTCATGTTAAAGTGTATCATTTAATTTTGGATGAGGATGTGAATGTGATTAAATTCTGATGGTATGACTGATAATTTACATTTTACAATTTACATGACATTGATATTTGCCTGAGGAAGAATCGGTGCTGACCTCAGAAATAAAGCTTGAGGCAGCTCTGATCCCTGTGGTCAGCACAACAGGAATCAGAGATGTTTGTTTTCTTTGATCTTCCAAAAAGAAATCATATGTTGTGCTTACATTAAGTTCAAGCCACCATTCAGAATGGATCCAGTGCTTGTGATTGTACTTTTCCTGTTGTTGTCGGCATCAAGCATTTACATGATATTCTGAGGTAGACATTTACAGGAAGTCAGGTTTGCTGTAAGTAGCTGTAATGTTTTGAGTAAGACTGTTAATATCAGGGAAGATCATGAAGTAGGATATGATCTGATGTTAATCATATCTAAACCTGTTATCAGCATGTGTTATCAACACACAACAAGAAGCTTCTGGGTGAGACTCCCAGGCCTGGGGATTTTCTGGGTTGAGGGTGCATGTTCTCCTTTTTTTCTACTTGTGTTCTCTCCAGGTTCTTTGGCTTTGGTGTGAATGTGAGTGTGCATGATGTGCAACAACCCTGTGATTGATTGGTGATCTGTCCAGGTTGTACCCCACCCTCACCTTATGTCAGCTGGGATTGGCTCCACTCCCTCTGTGATCCGCCTGGATGAGCAGTAGAGACAATGGATGGATGGATGGATGGATGGATGGATGGATGGATGATCTCTCAGTTCTTAGTGGTCATGTCTCAGGTCAGGTCTGTTGATTGACAGCGGATTGACAAACCATTATCCAGACAAAGCTGCTCAGATTTTTCCTCTTTTGAAGAGTCATTTGTATCCACATTGATCTCTGTTCACTTGTGTATTACCTAGGAAAAGCCCCTCACACTGAACATTTCCCTCCACTATAGCCTACGTGAGAGCATGTATAGATCTGTGAATTAACTTCAGAAGAAAATCACAAATTGGCTAACGACAAGTAAACGCCTGGCAGCCTAAGAGGAAATTTAAATCCAACAAAACAGCAATTTGCTGCACCTTGTGTTTAATGACCTTCAAGCATCTGTGAGATTGGGGAAATGTACAGCCACTCAAGGATCTATATCATTCTTATAGTGACAATGTTAACATCTCTTATACTTTGGAGGCTACATACACATGCATACAGGTTCACAATCTTGGCACTAAGGGTAAGGGAAATGAAGATACATTCCTGACTGAGACCAAATTAGACCAATTAGACCAAATCCATTTAAACCAAATCTCTGTTCTAATAAACTTTGCTAATATTTGCTAATTAGCGCCAAACACAAAGAACACCTGCAGGCTGATGAGAATGAGACGAACTGGATAATATTGACCCAGTGTTGGCACTAGATAAAGAGTCAAGAAATCATTGAAATGCTGAATGTCAGTTATTTATTTTTATCTGCAGCTGTGGTGTTTAAAAAAAAACAACAAAAAACGAAGGCTCACGAAAGCCAATAGGTTAATCTCATAGGAACCACTTTAATTGTGTGCATGAAATTCTGTGATAGTCCTTTTAATATACACTACCTGTTGAGACAATTCAGTCAGAGCCAAAGTGGTGGACCAGTTAGCTCTGTGAGGTGTGGTGTTGAGTAACAACAGCACTAAAGCACTGTCTAAGATGTCAGTCCACACTTTGAGTTAGGACTGGTGGTGACCGTTATTTTCAGTGACTGTCAGTGCAGATAATAGAAGCATGTTATATTTTCTTCTTGTCACTTGTCTGTACTTGTAGATTAAATGCTGTGATAAATCACTCTGTTTTTCCTCCTACTCACTGTTTTCCTCTGAAAACCACACCCTGGATTGATCGATTATTACTGTATGCTACACATGTATGCAAATCCATACTGTGGCCAAGAAGTGAAAATGGCTGGACTGAAAATAGCCCAGAGCCAGTCACAACTTTGAAATGAGTGAATCCGTTCAGCTGAAGGTCAATATATCTAAAATTAAACACAAATAGTTTAGCCTTGTGCTGCTCATTTCATATCTCTGTACTTCCCATCACTTCTGTGTTCTTGGCTGTCTGTTTTCATCTGTCATGTTACATCTGTTAGCCCTTTTCCACTACTTGTGCTGTTTTTGCTTCATTCCTCACCCAGCTGCTGTTCTACTAATAAACCTAAGGTGACAGGAAGCTCTGTAGCCAGCATCCAGTGTTACAATGTGTGAGGTAAAATTTAGTAAGGCTGGGAGCAGGCTGCTAATTTGTTATTTTCCCTTGAATAAACGATTTTGCCTTACATCCATACAAGGCCTTCATTCAGCATAGACAGTTCCTTAGTTAGTGCTTCAAGGCAGCTCAGTTGGTGTCTGTTTTGCTCTGCTTGTCCAGCTCACATTATCATTCCCCCAAGATAAAAAATTGGACAGGGGTGTTCAGCTTGACTACTAGATACTGCATGAGAGAGACAGAAGGATGAAAGAATGAACAAACACTTGTTCATTTGTTTGTCCATCTGTCCATAACACACAGCTTCTTGTCTGGAGCTGATTGGATTTTGACTAAAGTACTGTAGGAGTAATGGAGCATCCCTCCATTATGTCCCAGTTATGTTCAAGTTATACTCATAATGTTGCACTTAATGGTTAGATCATATCTGTGGATCAGTTTTAATGAAAATAAAGATTGAAATGGTGCTGCTTTTAGTGATGATGTCGAGAAAATCACATGCAATATGTGTATTTCTGTGCAGTTTGATGTAACTGATATCAGTGTCGCTGGCTCACTGAACGTCTGCTCTTGTGTGTTATTTCTAAGACAAGATCCAAAACATTTTCTAACTAATTTATTTACATTTGAAGATGCTTCAGTAGAAAGATAGACAAATGAACAGAGTGGCGATTTTCTTCTGTACATGAAGACAAAATAAGGGCATTTAAAGTACAATGTGAACACTAACAATAACAAGACATGTCAGGCACATCAAAGTGGCATTACTTTGTATTATTATATTTTAAAAATGAGGTGGAGTCAGTCACTTTAACTCAGCATAACGACTAAACTAAACCACTAGCAAAAGAAAATACACCAACACACTTTTAGCTTGTTAAAGTCACTATCTAACACATTTAACACATCATACTATTTTTGACCTTTTGACATGTATCATTTTTATCTACTTGTCCAGTGTGTCTCCAGCTTCAAAGCAGGCTGCATTTCCTGTAAGACTGGTGAGCACAGGATCAGACACCACATGGGAATAAGATTCACTGTTGCTGTTCACAATCCCCGTGCACGGCTGTATTGTTCATTATGAAATAGTGTTAACGCTGTATTTTATGATGTCTTTATGCTAAGCAACACTAACTCCAGCTGCATATTTAATGCACAATGATTAAGATCTAAAGCCAATAACCATATTTTCCAAAGTGAATTCCTTCATTGATGATGATATGCAATAGCTCAAACTGACTGAGACACACTAACTACAGTCTTAGCTCATATAATAATTTATGAGCTTCAACAAAATGTGTCAATGTGAAAACTGGATAATGGATGTGAGTCTGGACAACTTAAATGCCTACAAGTCACTGCAGACATCTCCCAGGGTGTGTTAAAGAGCCTTTATTTTAATCCATCTTCAAAGGCTTGTGGTTTTTCTTCATCATGTTCCAGAGGGACGCAGCAGAGAGCAGATTCGATCCATGAAACCATCAGAAATGCACAGCTCTATTCCTATTTATGAAGGATGAAAGAAAATGTTGGACTTGTAGCATGGACATTGAAATAAATCAAATTATCTTGAAAACCCTCCGAAATGTCAGCGCGTCAGTAGCTGTGTCATCTTGTTTATGTATGGGGATAAGTGGTTTGTTTACCGGGCTCCGGTCAATGCCTGCTCTTTTTTATTGCACTTTTTTCCCATCTGCACAACTAGCCTGTGTGTTTGTGTTGTTTATCCCCCTGGGGATGGGAATAAACAAGCTCCCTTCCTGTCTGTGTGACGCTCCTGTCTGTGTCATGTGCTCGCTGAGGAGAGCTGTGTTGTTTGTGTCGTGATACAGTTGACTTGCTGATGTCACCGAGTGTTTGTCTCCTGGGGGGGGGGGGGGGGGGGGGGGCTACACCGTCTCCTCCTCATCAGTCTTGTCAGTCACAGGAAGGGCCTGGTGAGCTCGGGATTGCAGGTGATTCAGGAATCACTGAGCAGCAACTATTATAGACATGAATATTACATGAGAATCGGTTGAGTCTTAAAATGAGTTTGCTAAATTATCATCGTTGCTGATTTTGTCTGCCTTGCTCTCACAGTTGTTGGTAATTTTCTTCATCTATAAATACCCTCCTATTATTCCTCTGTTTCTCATCATCTCTTCTCTGCTCATGTCTCATCCCCATGTCTTTCTTTTATTCTCTCCTCGTGACTTCTGCATGAACTTCTGTGCAATTGCTCCCCTTATCTGACCTTTTCCTCTTCGTCCATAATCCTCTTTTTTTAGAAAATAAATCCAATTTGGTTTTTTGGTTTTCTTCTTAATGCACCATTATCCCTCTGTTTCTTCCATCTGCTCAACCATCCTCAGTCTCTAAATCTGTTTTTTATCCCTGTCTTTAATGTACTGTCAGAACCACTCATCCTCACCATGCCTGCCATAGTCAACCTCCTCTTCAATGTGGTCTCCACCAACACCACCATCTCCTTCACTGTGGTGCTTCCCATGGTCAGCCTGGTGTCTCTTCTGGTGGGGGTAGGAGGTCACCTCCTGCTGTGGGTGGTACTTGTGAGGAACCCACGCAGTCGCTCCAAGCCGAGCTCCATCCTGCTCCTCAACCTCAGCCTGGCAGACCTGGGAGCCCTCTTCACCCTGCCTTGCGTGCTGCTGAGTGCTACTTTTCAGGACTGGCAGCTCGGAGGTGGGACCTGTGTCCTTCTGGGCTTCATGACCTCAGTGACAGTGGGAGTGGAAATCTTCAGCCTGGCAGCCTTGTCAGTTCTGAGGTATCGAATTGTTGCACCGCGGATGAGACTGCCTGCTAGCCTGACACAAGTGTGAGTATTAATGTCAAGCAGAGGTCGGTTTGTGAAAGTCTGAGAAGAGAAAACTGGCACCAATCACTCACTAGCACGTAAAATCTCAGAGTGCTGCAGACTACTTTAGGTAATCACAGCATATTGAGAGACAGAACAGCAATTGTCTTTTCAAGGAATTTGAAGAAGTGAATAAGAAACATGTAGAGGAGCTCCAGCTGTTTGCTATAAAGGTGCTCTAGTTAATATTTTCTTATTAACAATGGGCAAAATGACAATATATATACTGTGATGTATATAGGTGTTGCTCATAATGAAGCAACAGATTGTTTTCATCTAACTGTGCAGTTTCAGATTGTAGTGTCTGTCTTGGTTTTCTGGCCTGCATCTTCTGGCTTCCAGTGTATGGTTCACTCTCATTTTATTTGCGGCCACAGCAGGCAGCTGCTTTCTGTATAAAAACCCACAGACCAACCCACCAAAACAACAAACAACAACTTAGCTACTAGCTGTTGAACATAGTGAAGCATGTAACAAACAAATGCTTATCTTGTTGTGTCCTCCTCATCAAACTAATGTGTAATGACTAACATGTAAACAGGTTTTTAAGGCACTACAGCTACATTATTTTTCTGTGAGTGTGGAATCTTATGAATTATTCTGATCGCCAAAATTTAGTTTGGAAAAAAAAGTGCCATATGATGCTGCTTTCCGCATAGTGTTCACTTACCACCAGGGTGTTTGTGTTCTGCGTTTCTAAAGAAGTTACAGAAGTGTGACTGTCACATCTTATATATTAAATATATTAAACTGTTGATTGACAGTATGATGTATTTGTGAAAAGCCATGGGTATTCTCAATGCCTTGCGTGAGTGTAGGGACTGCTGTCGCTGAGCTGCTGCAGAGTGAAGCATGTGAGTGTGTTTGCACAGTTAGAGTTAGCAGACTACGCCAGTGGTGGGTCTATTTTCATGGCTGTGTCATATTCACATTCAGTCAAGACATAGACAGCTATAGTGAAAGGTGTCAGTTTTACATATTATTACTGGTATAACATTACAACGTCTTTTCTACATGGCACACATGAAAAATAGATGAGAAACCTTACCTCTAGATCATGGGACGTACCCACAGCCTGTCTGCTAACAAACCAACCAAGATATTCCACAGCCACTACATCTAGCATCCCCAGCCTTGTCTATCACAAGTACAGTACAGAAACCAGAGATCAACATTAGAACTGTTACCTAGTCAAACCATGAAATCAAGCCAACATTTTCATCCGACCAAGGTCTCTGTGTTGTTACCTGCTCGTTCTACCACAGATGTGATCCTCCTGCATAATAAATAAACCTATTCTCTCTCCTCCCCTCTGACAGGTTATGCACTGTGGTAGCCATTTGGCTGGTCTCAGTTACCATGGCGTTACCCAAGGTTACCTACATTAACTTTGACGGTGGTTGTACGTGGTCAGTGGGCCGGGACGAGTGGCTGTTCTTCCTGGTCCCTGCCTTCCTCTTTTACTACGTGGCCCCCCTCCTCTGCATCGCCATCAACTGTGGCCTCATCATCTCTCACCTCCACAGCTGCCGGGGCACCCTGGCTGCAGACCGCCGCAACAAGAAAGCTACAGCTCTGCTGATTGGCTCAACGGTGGTTTTTGCACTCAGCTGGTTGCCTTACTATGCGCTTGAATTTGTCAATGTAATGTCTCCCTCTGTTAGCTCTGCAGCGTCTCCCGTTAAAGGACCCGGGTTTTTTTCACCTTTGTCTCCATCACATGAGCCAAATGAGGAGTCAGAGACCAGTGTTCCCTATTGTGGGAGGTGGCGTCCTTGTCGGCCATATTACTGGTGTGCTTGGCACCATGCTGGAATCCACCTTTATACTTCCTGCTGTCACGTCCAGCAGTACGTCAGCTCCGAGCTCTACTGCCTTCTATTTTTCAGAAGCATCTGGGAAAGAAACCTGTTAAGCAGTGGCGTATCGCTCCTGCACCTCCCCCACACCTGCCACACCCTCAGCCCCATGCACACTCATTTACTCACCAACCTCTCACACACACAGGCTGACTCAGTAAAGTCAACTGTGCTGACATACATATTTCCATCCCAGACATATTTGACATAAAATATATATATATGACATACTTTGCATGAGTCACAACATGTTTTGTATACACATCCTGTTGGTCACAGCCACATCCTCGTTGCTTTTACAGTAAAGGTATAAAAAGGCTCCGGGCAACAGACTGTGACGCTCTCAGATAGATGACAGTGCATCATGAACAGCATTATGTGCCATAAAAACACAAGGTTTATATTCCTCATCATGATGCCAGAGTCACTAAGCAACTCAGTGCTGGCAGCGGAAGCTTGCAGAGGAGGACTGCAAATCTGAAATGATTTTACAGCCAAACACAGCAGCTTCTCTTTATATCAAAGCACACATCATCATTACAAATCCAGGTCACTGAACTTAAAGAGATGTCTTTAGAGCTCCCACATAGGACCTGAACCTGCAGCCTTAACAGCCTTTCACAGGGACTGAAGAGCGTATGCTGAGCCAACACTGACTGACATAACCCATCCAAATATAAACCAATTCCCCCATGGAGCTTTTAAACAACCATCCTGGTATTGCAATAGGAAAGCATCTGATAAGTATGACTTACACCATGTGCACAGTATGAAAAGAGCACAGCCTTTTTTTGAGAAACCTCCATAGGACGTCATTGCTTCGCATCGAGTAGATTACAAAAAGCAATACAACCTTGTAACTCCATTACTAAGCTGTAGGACGGGGCATAAACACAGGGGACACAGCACACCATGTCTGCCTCACTGTAAAGCTCCCAGTAAATCTCCTGGTTGCAACATTATCTAAATTTGATGTCATCTCAGTAACCTTGTGAAAAGAAGCCCTTCTTGACTTATGTGAAGCATTAATAGAAGCTGACTTGTTTTGTTCTGAGTTTGAATGCGGAGAAGTGCTTATTAAATATGGATTTGGCAGAAAGAATCACGTCAGAATGACCACATGGGAAAATTACTTCCTAACAAGTGGAGCCCATCTGGATCCGCAGTAGTGTAATATCACAATGTAAAGGGCACGCCATGTATTTGCAGTGGTCAGGGCTTTTGTTTGACAAATTGGGTGAGGGTGGGTAATTGGATTTTTTGTTGTCAGGCTATTTATATTGAGCGATGCAAAACAGTTCATTCAAATGTATTTGAAAGTTTAAATCACTTCCACTGCCCTGAAATATTACATAATATGTTTAAGCTATGAGGAAGATAGCTCAGCGTTTAAATATGAAACACTTACAAAGAAATGTTTAAAGCTGTCTAAACTATCTAAATAAACAAAGATAAACAAGATACATAGTTTACTTGGTTAAAGTGAGTTAAAATTGACTTAATGTTTCATACCAACTGTCTAAACAAATATTAAAGTGTAGAAATGTATCATGTGAGAAACAACGACAACAAAATGAATAAAGACCAAGTTAGAACCGTATGAAATAAGCTAGCTCTTTGTGTTGCTAAAGCTACATACAGCTACAGTGAAAAACAAGCAAGCTACTCACTGTTTTTCCTATAGACCCACATGTTGTCTGTAAATGAAACTCATCAACGTATGTGGTGACGTGGTGACTTTTAGATAATTCAGTTAGTTAGTAATGGTAGCTAAATGTTGTTCTGAAAGAAGACAAACTGGTAAATTTCCTCTGCTAGCAGCAGTATAGCTAGCAGAGGAGTATAGCTAGTGGACTTTTAAGTTGTATATTTGAATGTCTTAATAGAGTTTATTTTGAAAAGTACTGTAGCTACTGCATTCTTTTACATTATGATTTCCAGAAGCAGAGGGCAGTGCTGTCTGCTGTGGATGGATGAAAGGTAATTCAATTTCAATCGTGTCATTAGAGCTGTGGTTGGCAGATGTATGATGATGATAAATACATAAAGCAATCTCTGACCTTGTTGGTGTCATGATATTGGCAGGCATGAAGCCCACCTTGGTTACCTCTTGACCTCCTGACATCTCCCAGACTGCACCGCTGCACATTATAATGACAGACAGAGTGTTTCTGTTAGTAGGGAGCAGGCAGTCTTTTGTCGATAGCAGCTTGGTGGCTAATGAGAGCACTTATCTCTGTCATCTGTCTGCACTGTAATCTCCTCACACAGTGCCAGGCACTAGCGAGCTCTGATGTCCTGATGAGACTTAATTAAGTCTGCAGATTAGCGAAAGCTTAAAATATAAGTCGTGCTCAGCAGGCCCATTGAGGGGATCCTTTCCATTTCCATTCAGTGAGTTTACTGAAGACCTGACATGTCTAGAGCCCTGTTGTACCATTAAAATACTGTCAGCTCAGGCAGCTAAGAACAGCAGGGAGCTGAACGGGCTGGATTGTGAGCCTGCGAGAAGATGAATATCCAAGGGATTCAGGGGGATAATTATTATACAGGAAGGACCTCTCCTTGTCTAGATTGGCATTTGGAGATGGTATTGATTCAAGTGTAACAGCAAGAACAAACACTTACCACTTAACAGCCAAACAAGGATGTCAGGTTATTCATAGTCATTGAACACTTCAAATCCCACAGGGATGATTGGTTAAAAAGATAAATCTACTGAGGAGCAGTGATTCACAAATATTCCTTTATCTCAATCAACACGTTCACACAGCAAGACACACACTCTGTAAAATGAGTATGAAGATAAGCATGAAGAACAAATGTTGTTTTCATACTATTAAAATTGCACATTTGTTCTTGAGCTGCACTAATATATTACCTGACACTGTTTTTTCATTTTAACAGAGCAAATTCACAGAGCCTTGAAGGAAAGCAATAATTGGCAATATACAATGTTTTCTTTTGCTCTCTCTCTCTCTCTTTCTCTCTCTCTCACACTCTCTCTCCTTCTGTCTTTCTGTCTCTCTCTATCTCTGTGTTTGAAGCCCATCTTAAAGTGTGTGTGCTGTCCTAAAACTGTGTTGCCTAAAGCATAGGTCACTAATAGGATTACTGGCATCTAGACCAAGACATGTTTCAGTCCAGACCCAGACCTATACACCTTAGATTACTTTTACATTCTGGCAGATTAAACTGAAACAGCTTTTTTGCCTTTTGCTGCTCAGACAATATTTGCAAATAGAGTCAATGTATACACACTGGAGAGAAAAAATAGACAACAGAGAAGTAAGAGGTGGACTGATGACTCTAAATTGCCTGCAGGTGTGAATGTGATTGTGTGATGTTGTTCATCGCTGTGTCAGACCTGTGATATGTCAGATTGGCTCCAGCCCCCATGACCCTGCTCAGATAAGTGTCAGACAATGGGTAGATGGATGTTAGCAAGTAGTTGTTATTTCAAAAGACACTGATCAACCTTAGCATTAGTTAATTAGCTCTTTCAGGTCTGTTTATGTCTCCACCAGGGGAATGTCAAGAATACAAATGAATGAAAATGAGCCGAACTCTACTAAATTATATATATATATATTAGCTGGACATACAACAGTTTTCTACAGTTACCTGAATTAATCAATAGACTGATTGAAATTATTGAAGCTATAGCCTAGTTATAGAACTCAGCTTAGAAAGATATTCAATATTCACCACAGTCACTCACTGAGAGTTGTAATAAATACATGTAAATGTTTCCTGACTCCTGTTCCAGACAAACAGACTTCTCGACATCACTGCCAAGCAGCATTTCACTGACCCCGACCTGTAGTTTAGAGCTCCTGCCTCTTTCTGACTATTAGGAGAAGGAGTAGAGCACTAGATTAATATTAAAAATGCTATACATTAGCATTCTGCTCCTGGTGGCACTGGGACTGGACAAAAATGTCATAAACATTTTGCATCCTCATAAATGCCTGAATGTGTAATAATCAGCTTTGCACAGATACTGTACATTCATTATACAATTTTTATGGTAGTAGATTAAAAAAAAAAAACATGAACTCAAACAAACAGAATGACAGTTGGCAGAGGGCAACAGAAAACATTTAACAATGTGATGTTCAGTGGTACTTAAGGCAAAACTTTGGCTTGGAGGCAAACAACATTAAAAATGTACCACCAACAACAACAGAGGGCAGCACGAAAGACATTTGTATAAAATGTGTCATTGACAGAGAACCTTCTGTGTACACAGTATGCCAAAAATATAACCTTTGAAATCACAGAGCGACAGATGAAACGTTTTTAATCTCAAAGTGTTTTGCAGCTAAAGAAGAGTGAGCTGTGACCAGAGAAGGTTTAAAGTCAACCCTGACACGTTACAGGACCCTTGTCACATGTTTGGCAGATTTGATCTGGGGCTGAGATGTTGTCAGTCTGTCAGAGAGGTTTTGTAAACAAATTGCACCACTGAATTTTTCAGCTGGAGTGCCTGTTAGCTAATGCACACAGTCACAGTGGGGTGTTATGTTGGCAGTGGTGGTAATGGACTTAATGGCTGAGTGGAACAAAACACCAGGATGCTCAGAAACATCCATCCAGCAGATTTCCTTCATGATTGATTATTTATTTATTTATTACTTAGTTTATTGCAATTTTCAAGTTTGCAGTTATAATATACAAGACATACGATGTATTGGCTGCAGTCATATGTCTCATGTCCTAACCATTGGTCACTGTACCTTCCAGTGTCCCAACATGGGATCATCTTGATTTTGAAAATGTCATTGTCATCATATCATCACAGCAACAAACATGAACCAACTCAATTCTAAAAAAGTTCTGTGCAGTCCAAGTAATTATTCTGAGAAATGAGCTTGTTCAGATGATGTGAATACATCATCACTGCAGTATTATCCAGGTACCTTCAAACATAATTACCACTCACACAGCAGGGCAGGAAAATGATAACCAAATACAAAATGAATTTTAGCAATCCTTGTGTTATTTCTTTTGAGTTTTTAATACCTAAAAAAAACAAGTTTGTCTTATTATGGGTCTCTTGTACAAGACATATCCCATGTTTATAATTTGTTTTCAAGCCTTCTATTTTTATTCAAGAGCAGACAGTAGAGCAAGAATGGAGAAAAGTATATGTAACATTAATGCATGTCAGGACCTTTTTTGCGACTAGACCTAGGAGCAGACAGAATACATGCAATTGTGGACATCGGAGAATTGACTATGACATGCAACACACATGGGACTAAGAGTATTGAAATATGTGGGGTGGGTCAAGTGCTATATCAATCAATCAATCGAGACTAACTGGCAACCAGTGCAAAGATACAAGAGGGAACTGAGTCTCAATAATCATGACGAAATGAAGGCTTGTCTGTTCTAGAGTCAAGTGATGGTTTGATTTGCAAGATTCTTCTACACGGACACCACAGAGCTGACATTATATGACCAGTAAAAGAGAGATTCCAACACTGCTGAGTGATATGGTGTGAGCTAGGACCAAAGTTATGCACATTTGAACCAAACTAAGTATCTCATTTTTTTGTGGGTTTAAATGTACAAAGTAATAACAGACATACCTTGGAATGCCCCCAGTGCAATACAAAAACCCACTGAAACACAAATAAACATTTGGGTGTCAGCTCTGAACTAGCTTTGGCTATTGTCATAAAAGAGACAAAGCGCAGAATGAAAATATACAGTTTGTTAGATGCTCCTTGTATGGAAGTATGTAAATGCTTATGTCTTTCACACACCATGCCCCACATTCGTTTAATGTTTCTGTGAAGTGCTGCAGGAATGGATACTTCGACTGCAAAATTACTGTCAACACCTCTGTCTCCCTCATATGTGGGTTTTTGAATGTGCTTTTGCCAACATGAAAACTGATCCACTCACCCATTAGCTTTCACAGCCTCATTCTATTCATTCAGAGAAGCAATTCATTGCATTATACTGCAAGTGAAGAGTTTAGCATTGGTGATGTTGAGCTCCTGGTGTACTTTATTTAGAGACTTTTTAATTCTGACAAAAAAATCCTCTGGCTTCTTGTGGAGGGAACCAGGGTGGTGAGCTCACGAGTCACCATTCCACATTTAACCCTATTACAAGTGAACTACACCTCAGTGGACTGCCCCCTCAAATCCCCAGAGCCTATAAAATGTCTATCAACTCTTCTCTTTATCAAATGAATCTATGATCATATTTTATTTGACCGTGGTCTTCGTTTATAACATCGAGGGCAGAACAAGGATCAATCCTACGATCAGTCTCTGGAAGCGCTATCTGAATGAGGCGTCTCTCTACCTCCCTCTGCTGGTCACATCACATCACAGCGACAAAAACACACACATTATCGCCAGACCTGATTGAAAAACACCGGAAAAGCCCGGGCTGCTGTTTTGACAAAGGCTCGTTTCTGAAGGAACTCGCGCATCTGGGCTGATATTTGCATTGCAGGGGAGAAGTAAGGGAGGGGGCTTACTTCATCCCCATCATCACTGTCACTCTAGACTCAACTCATTGACGCGCCCCCAGATAAACACTTTACGAGAGAGAGAGAGAGCGAGAGAGAGAGCGAGAGAGAGAGAGAGAGAGAGAGAGAGAGAGAGATGCAGGTATTAAGTGGAGGTGGGGAGGGAGGCGCAGTCGCCTCTGGCCGTTGGGACAGCGACAGGACAGGAGGGGATGTGTTGTTGTGCTGATGGCTTTCCTGCCTCCTCCTCCTCCAGCAAGAAGTCGCCTCTCATTCCAAACGAAGACGCAGGTGTAGCCTCTCCATCCTCCCTGCACCTCCGCCCTACTACTATCAGCCAGCCTTGTGCAATCTTCCATGCGCCGCGCCTCTTCTCTCAAGTCTGAAGCAGAGGGTGGTTTTACGCGCCGGGCTGGGAAGAATAACATCATGTTAAATGAGATGTGGCGCGTCTCTTTTGTGCGCCGTCTCTTACCGCCGTTGTGAATGTGATGCCGGGTCTGTAGCGGGCACAGATGACTTGAACCGGACGGCACAGACGGTTGCATCTACAGCACTTGTTCCATAAAGAGAAGACTTATTGATAACCATGTCTGACCAGGTAAGGCCACGCATATTTTCCACCTCCTCCTCCTCCTGAACCCACCGCGTGCACTCCTCACAATAGCCTGGGCTACAGCACACACTACTCAGGCTGCACACACACCCTTCAGTGTGTATCATGGGGGACAGCACGAGCTGTGAACGGTGTTTTTTGCTGCACACTTTGGTTCCTCCAGGTCTGTTTGTGTGTGAGGGAATTCACCGAGTTGGTCTTCACTCTGAGGATGGGGCTTTGGACTATTATAAGTGTCTCAGTGTGTCCGTGCAACTCACTGACTTGAAAGTAAACTTCATGTCATTTGTCTGTATTTATTTTTGTGCATGTGGATTTTCACTGGTGTAAGAGGGTTCAGGGTTTCGCTGTTTTGTCTCTACTGTGTTCTTGGAAAAGCTTAGCTGGGGTTACACTTCTGAAGGTGGTCAGTCCATCCACCTCCCTCTGTCTCAGCGGACCATGTGTTCCTCATAGTAGCCTGTTTCAGACACAGCCGCGGATGAAGTGTAATAAGCAGCACAGTGAAACAGTCAAAAGTAAATTGGATGCAACTACACCAGCAGTCAGTGTAACTGGGCTGCACAGACGGAAGAATGAAAACATTGCCTGTAGTATTAATTTTGTATTGTGCGCTGTTGTTTGCCCTAGTTTCTCGACAGCCCGGCGAGAGAAGCAGATTAACCCCTGACACACTGGCTCAGCCCGCGGTCAGTTTCCCGTCTTTACTTGTAAAGCTCCCCTGGGAGCCGCTCACAAGGAGGCCCATGCTTAATTTATTAGCTCCTTCAATTAACCTAATTGAGCTACCTAAGAGTGTGTCCTTGTGAATGACGTATTGTGTGCGTGCGTGTGTGCGTGCGTGTGTGTGAGTGTGTGTCTGGACAGTGTCACAACCTGCCACACCTCAACTGCACGAAAAAGATATGCAATACTGTATACTATTTGTCCCATATAGGCTACTATACTATACTATACTATACTATAGGCTACTACACACACCACTACATTTCACTACACCTCTTATACTAGACTAGACTATACAATAAGCTACTGTAATAACTATGTCACAAGCAGCCACAAGATATGTAATACTGTACTATATTATCCTATACCATGCAATACTATATTCTAGTATACTACAGACTACTGTACTATACTATACTGTACCGTACCTTGCTATGCTATGTTAAACTATACTAGGTTATGCCGTACTATACTCTGTTATATTATGATGATTTAGACAACAGTACACCACACAAACTATTGGATACACTGTATTGCAGTTACTCATATCACACTACATCACTATACAGAACATCATATTATATGACAAATTATACTGAACTAAACTATATTGTCCTTAATCAGGTACATCTGCACAGTTTGAAATGAATACATTCCAATACAACAGCCTTGCAGTGAACTTTGTTAAACTCATAATCTTTAGCTTTTATTGACACTGTGTTAGTGAGGCATTGATCCAGCTCGTTGTAATCTGGGAGACTTTCTGTGGTGGTGCTTAATTGGATTGTATTATACCCTAATATGTTCCTGTTATTGTGTCAATCCCCTTTAATTAAGCACCAAGACTGTATTTAGCTTGTCCAGGCAGACACTGGGCTGCAGAGACGCCTTGGGGTGTCAGAGAGGCTAGATTAATTGGTGTATTAATATTGATGAGAGTTGTCTATGGTTGGCCTGCTGCAACTGCAGACACACAGTTATGCACATGCATGCACACAGTTAACCACACATACACATTTCCCTCAGCCCAATTATTGTCCTGGAGAAAACACTGACAGCCTCCTTGATAGCTTTGCTTTTCTAAGTAACCAGGGATGGAGATCAGGACTTTATGTTTCTGACCTATTTGTTTGTGAATTCATGCTGTGCTCATGCTGTACAGTGTACAGCCACCTAACCGCTCTTATGCCCTTATTACACACAGCTGCAGCCTGTTTTCCTCTCCCTCCCTTGTGTTCCTCTTCTCTTTTTCTTGTCTTCTCCTCTCTCCCTGCATGTGTCCATATCTACCTGCTGTCTTTTAGCATCCTCTTATCTTCTGCCATCCTTTCAGCAGCTCCTTCTGTCTTGTGTCTGCCTCATCTCACCCCCTCACCCCTCCACCCGTCAACACCACCAGCATCTCCCTCCTTCTCTTGTAGGTTTCCCTTTTGACACACTCTGCGTCTTCATCAGCATCTTTCTCTCACACCGTCACTTATCTGTCTCACCTCCATTGTTATCACCTCCCTCCTCTTTACATACATAGGCACACACAGCGGCAACACCCTTCCCCATTCTGCAGTGATAACAATTCCCAGAATAGACAGTGTCACAGGTAGATCTGCAGCCTGGTTGGACCTCAGGGCTATTTTAAAGTGCTGCAAGAATAATCCTATACATGTGCTGTCCTTTGTACACTTACACATATGTCTTTTTTTTTTTACTGTAGTACAGTATGTTTCTCACCACGGCACCACCTCTCCGGCGAGGGAGCACACCCCTGCCAGTAAAACACCAGCTGAGGAGGGAAGAGGCTGTGTCCGAGGACTGTGATTGGATCCCAGGCTTGGATGAACCTGCCACATTGCCTATTAGTGACACAGCAGTGCCTCGGGATGAGTCCTTCAGTCAGTCGGCAGCCGCTCAGCCGGCTTACCACAGCCACGGCGGGGCTTTGAGAATAGTGCTTCTGGGACAGAATGGCGTGGGCAAATCATCGCTGGCCTTATCTCTGGCTGGGCAGTCGGACAGATCCCTCTCTATAGACTCTGAGACGCAAGCATGTGGTAATGGCCTACACAGAAATTGGTGAAGTGTGTTTCTGGGTGAATTTGCAACTGTGGTAGGACTGAAATAGCCTTTTAAATCCACCTCAATGATTGCTTAAGAAAAAACATCATTCAGACACTTAGTGTGGAAATGAACTGGTCACAGTTCTTGGAAGATCAATGCTCGTGAAGTTTTTATCTTTTCTCATTCGGCCTTAAATTTCACCGTCCACCCAAATACTAAGTTTGGACTGCTCAGTGTTTTTTTCATGTTAATGTATTGAAAAGGGTTTAATCTCTTTCTTTCTCAGAATTGAGCATCGCGATGATCCCCTCATATCTATGTGCTAAATAAGTACAAGGGGCTAGCAGCAGTTAGTTTAGCTTATCATAAAAGCTAAATGTTTTTTGTTTGTTGTTTGTTTTTTAAAGTTGTGTGTTGTCACAGTTGCTCGATGACAGAAGCTGTGCTTTGCAAAGCAACAGCATGAATTGGTACAGATGGTGAAATCCTCTATAGACCAGACCATCTTAAAATTGGTTGGGCCTTCACAGTCTAGCAAGCCTGTATTGTAACCCATCTTAAGACTGGGAACAGGTGGAAATAGCTTCCCTGGCTCTGTCAAAAAGCAGAAACAGCAACACGCTATGTCAGTTTAAAATGGACTGAACCAAAACCAAAAGCAAAATGTTAACATCGTACAAGGCAGTATATTCCAGATGTTCTGGCCACTGGTCCCTGAGCTAGGTTAGCAGGTTCTTTTTGTTTCCAGTATTAATGCTAAGCTATCCATCCGCTAGCTGTGGCTACATACGTAAATTTTAGGAGTATTGTTGAGTTTATGTGTTTTCTTTCAGCAGAGACATCTAACAGTTTCTATGTTTATACTGAATTGATGGAAATGTGAGAGTTACTGATCCTCTCATTGATCTCTGCAAGGAGGCAAATTACCATGTTTTCCCTTTTGAGGGTATTTTCCTTCAATGCTGTTAAAACAGTCATGTCTGTCACACAGCTAACTGCAACACCATGGATAATCAGCTCTGGTCCTCAACCATGCAGCCAGCCAATCGATAAGTCAGTGTTACAAAGAGGCAACAGCTCTCCCTCATGCACACAGCTGTCTTGCCTTGACGCACAACCATACAGTATTCATTGCTGTCCGTGTTGTACACTCGGATTCATGCATCATAAATGGACAGAAAAGCCACTTATGCCCATGCAGCTTGTACATGTTTCCATGATGGTGTACTTATTATGCACAGTCATTTTAGCAGTGTGCTAAATTATTCTATGGGATTTATGTTGAAAATCTCAAACTGTAAAACCACTGTTCACCGATCAAACACTCTTTTGACTGAGTTTGAACCAACTCTCTGGCCTCAGATCAGCCCCCCGACTCAAGAAATGCTCATCAATCAATACGTGTCTTCAAAAAGTAATTACAAGTTAAAGATGGTGCAGGATTAACATCAGAAGACACCTTGAAATAGCCATGTCATTCATCATAGTGGACTGTCTAGTCTTTTTCAAGCAGTTCTTGAGAAAGGAGCAATTTAAAAGGTACTTGCAAACGTATTTCTCTGGGTTAGCTCATGGTTTGGCAGAAGACTAGATAGAATACAGGGTTCATCAATGCTGTATTTGTCATGTTAACATAACTAAAACATTTCTTGAAAGGATATGTGTCTGGTAACACCCTATGTATGTTTTTCTTTTTATCAGTGTCAGCCAATCACATGAATTGACCACAACCAGCTGAACTGATTTCACAAACAGAAGTGGCTGTGTAGTCAGAGCCTCTCTCTGGGTCACAGAGCTCCACTGTTGTTCAAAACTATTAAAAATACACCAGTGAGCACCATCAGTGATTATTTTGAGTCAGTGCCACATGTCCCCATATTGCTGCCAGAGAAACAGTGTTTCACCCAATGTATATTAATTCATCACTTGGAAAAGTCCCCAAAACACACTATTTAAAGCATCGTGAGTAACATCTGTTAAAAAACACAGTGCCCATGTGTTATAGGAAGCTCAGCCTTTTTTTTGTGTGCTTTTTTTTTTATCATCAGTTGGAGCAAATGGATTTGGAGTTGAGAGCCATAAACTGGGCAGTTGTGTCAACAAGTATTACAATTGACTAAAACATTGTTGGTATTTTATGTTAGGCCTTGTTGATAGTATCGATAATGTAGAATATCACCAGGTTTATCTTCAAAATTAGAGTCTAAAAACATCAAAATCTTTAGATAAGAGTCAGAAGTGTCAGTGTAAATTAATTGCAGAGCTATTTTTCGGTCAGTTGGTAAAAAAAGAGGACTTTAAACATCTTCACAGAATCAGATGAAGCTTTCTGCTGTAGCTCAGCTCAGCAACATCTTTTAAGACCCAGATTAACTTGTCAACATTCTCAGGCAACATTTGAGATCAATGACATTTCACTTGAGGCACTATTATGATTAATCTGTCTCTGCAGTGTATGATGTCACACTTTTGTGCCAGTAAACATTTTGCTGTGACATGTTGCCTCACCACAATGTGTGTGTGACGTTGGTGTTTTGCTTGCAGGTGAGGGCTACGAGTGCACGGTGACAGTTGACGACGAGGACAGCAAAGTCATAATTTTCGACAACTGGAAACAGGTGAGTCTCTTCACTCTTGTTCTCTCTTGTTCGCCTTGTTCAGTCTAAACTGGCTCCCGGTGTTTTCATGCTCCGTGACCTCTTTCTCTGTAAGCGTGGTTTTGATACACCCTCCACTGTATTTAGGAAATGGAAAAAGACATTTGTTCAATTTCTGTGATGGGTGAATTATCTGTGTGTATTCGAGAGGAAAGAGAGTGTGTTCGTACAGTTACGTCTGTGTGCTGCACTGTGCAGGAAATCCTGCTGGAGCAGCTGTGCGCACTGTACTTGAGCTTTTTGAAGTTCTCTCATTCGGAAAAATGGAAATGACTCTTTTGTTAACCTTCAGTGTTTCAATTCAAATCTACAGGAAACAAGAAAATTTTGGTTGAGGGCTACAATTTCTGCGGCTATGCATAATCAACCTTTCGAGCTGAACAGCATGAATGAGTTAATACAACCAGAGGCATAGATGCTTTTTGAGCAGTAAAAAAAAACTTTAGCTGCATAGAGCAGTAACAGCTTGTCAAAAAGCTCCTCGTGTTGTTCAGCACATCCTGCCAAATGAAAAAGCACACAGTCATTAATACCTATTAATAATGATGATGAAATGGTACAGCACTCTAATTAGTGTGTAGGATGGATCATCCCTGGTGCATCCTATCCCAGATGTCCACTCACCCCTCAGGGACTCTCCCCTTGGGGTTAAATTATTCACACACAGCTACATTTAGCTCTGGGGAAGTCCACTGGAAGCAAAGTCATTTCTTCACTTCCTCACTTTCTCTGTAAGCGTTATCTTGCCTTTCTCACCCCCATTTCTGTTGCCCTGTCTTCCTGCAGCTGTCATCATCTCCAAATCTCCTTGTCAGTTCACTCTCTGTTGCCCATTTCTGCTGCACAGTGCTTGCTCGCCTCTCTCCACTGGCCCTTTTCTGCCATGGTTAAATCTCACTGAGAGTTAATTACATTTGTTATTCTGTGCGTGTTAATACAAGGCAGGCCATTAAGGCTGAAGCAACAGACGCAGGCCAGTGGGAAGCTTGGAATAACTCCAGGGCTTCAGTGGGGGAAGGCAGAGAGGACTGGACAGCATCCCAAATCATCTGCCAATTCAAGCTCATGTTTTACTGCTTTTTGTGGTAATGCCCACAAATGGAGGAGATATACTCACACACAAATACATTCTAAGCTCAAGGTCTTACACACTCACACAGTCAGGTGTTCATACAGATGTTGTCCAGCTGCCTACCACATGTCATGGCTTTCAACTGGCACAGCATTAATCGCCATCACTCCAAGTCCCAAAAGGCAGAGCTTCTGGCCTTGCAGCAAGCTGCAAGTGTTCTCCATGGGGCATCCCAACCTACACCCAAGTTACCATAGCAACACACACAGACACACACACACTCACGTATGCACATACGGGGCTGACTTAATCACTCACTCACGCATAAGATCATGCTAGAACAGTCAGCATCCTACGCTGTGGGGCTTTATCCGCTCTCTGGCCAGCCCTGATCAGCGCCTCGTCATTCCCTTCAAAACAAGATGAAAAAGTGCTACATTCACACTCAGCAATTGTTCCTTCAAGTGCTTGTTTGGCTTGACTCACAGTTGATTGACACATGAAGGTGTAGCTGGAGCTGCATTTTCCCAGCTGCAATGCGGGGAGTGGCACACAGCATAGTTCAAGTGTAGAGCTCTCTGTAAGTGCAGGGACACTTAAATGTCTACTGACAGACAGGTGTGAGTGTGTGTGTGCTTGTGTGTATTTGCAAATATAGCATGCGATATGGTCAAAAGTATAAAACAATACAGCATACACACACAGAAGGCTGGAGAGTCTGCTCTGCCAGATGCTGGGATGTTGTGAGTGTTGTTGACGTCACAGGGGTTGGATGGTTTAAATAAGTCATCCATGTGCTCAAAATAGAAACAGTGGCACACTTGGCCTTGACCTAGCTGGCCCTGATGTCCTTCGCCTTTAGTTTGACATTGGTTGTGTAATGTATCTCCTAAATGGCCAGTGGTAGACTGAGGTCATTAAAGACCAGAGGGGCCTTCCAACTCCTCTCTCAGATGTCTGTCTGTCTGTCTGTCACACTGTCTGTACACTCATGCATGTCTGAATTTATTCCTCGCCTGACTCAGTCTAAGTTTACATTATTATTTGATAGCTTGCAATTAAAATATTTATTAAAAACAACCAAAAGGTGCAGCCTAAGGGCTGGGTAAATGTAGGCCAGTGATGTACAGTATGTGTGTATTTATCAGTGTGCACTGTTGAGACTTTTCAGCTGCCACTGAAAGATGGATCATTTATTTTGCCAAAGCAAATTAGGGAAAAGGTCCAGGATGTAATTTGGAGGAAGATAATCACTGCTTGACCACATTCCTTTCCTCAGCTAGAGGGGAAAAATAAACATCGTTCCACCAACCATTTCTTGGAAACAGACCAGTCTTGCCGTTGTGTTTAGGGACTTCCTTCCTGGACATTTTTCTCTTTCCTGTTTTCTGTTCTGCTGCCTTATTAGAGTTTACAACTATTTACAGTGTGTTGTTTAATGCCCTAATCCACATAAGCTTTTATACTTGAACAGTTGAACAGTTCTGTTTGTTTTGCCTCTGCTGGGAGTCACTGCTCAATTTATTTGTATAGAGCACTCTGTGTGAACGGAATAAAGGAAATAAAAAAGCCCATTTGGAACTGCAGGTGCTGAATTCAAGGGATTAATATCACCATCAATATCCTATGACAGGTTTAAATGGAGTTCTGAAGATCAGGCGGATTGCAGAGTTAACAGAAACTGTTCAGACAAAGATGTTATGATATAGATGTTTATGCACCAACAACATTTCATTTCATGACAGAAATTCATTGACAGATTTTAAGTTGAACATTTTAGGTTGAGAACTGTTGTTGCGTCTTACTCTTCTGTTTAGCTCTTCTATCACAGCCAGATTTTATTCTCCAAGTAGTGAGTAGTGAGTCTGTGGCACGCAACTTAGAGACAAACCCAGCTCAGAGAAAGATATCGTTAGCATCAGATGATCTAAGGATGCTCTGATGCTAACTCTGTTGGCCAGATATAACTTCCTAGATTGAGTCAGCTTCAGATAACTAAAAGATCTGACGCTGACTCTGTCAATAGCTTTCCAGACAAAGCTGGCAGTAGTTTTGAGTGACTTAGCATTTGTTCATGTGAATAAACATGAGTAGAAACTGATGTTAGTTAGCCAACTTGAACCTACTTTTTCATCAGGTTCAGACATGATAAACAAAATTATGACTAGGCCATGGTGTAGACAAGTGTCTAGTGTCAGCCGGTCTCAGCCTGTTAATTCCTTCTTTATGAACTCTGTACACAGTATTTTGATGAAACCAAATTAAAAAAAAAAAAAAAAAAAAAAAAAAAAAAGCTACTCTTGTGTAGAGTGTGAACCTGAATTCACCATTTATGAGCTTCTGCAACTGCGGAGTCTTTGTCTAACTTTAGCTGTATTTACTTGGAAAATAACAGTTTTCAGCTGCCAAATGGTATGTCTGTGAAAGGAACCCTGGACCTAGCAGGACATCTCCTCCTGTTGTTAGGGTTTACCCAAATAGTCACTAGGTTCTCCTTTGTAAAAAGAAGTGGCTAAGGTAAATGTGTCTGTTTAGATTATTTTTAATGAGGGCAATGACCAATGAGGAAACTGCAACACTCAGATGCATGATGTAATGAAGGACTCTAAGCAGCAACAATTTGGAGCACGACAACATTCAGATCAAATCAAAGATCAACGAGCAACATTTAACTCTAACAGCAGCTGCTTTACTCTTCAGGACACCACTGACAGTCTGGACACTGCTACACTATGTCTCTTAAAAAGATATTTGTTTTCCAGGACAAACTAATGTCAGATGAGGAGTTGGTATAAATATATCTGATACTTCAGCACCATGGACAGTGTCACAGATTTATAAAGAGACAGCACAGTTAGTTTGTGGAGAGGGACGATGACAAACTGTGTAAAACGTACTAATTCTTTGATTTAATGTATCACAGGCTTTAGTAAATTAGTCTTTCACCCGTAGTCAACGGCTGCAACAGCAGGAGGAAAGAAGGAAAATGGATCATTTCAGGGATTTCAAAACACTCTGAGGACTTCAGATTGCACAGAACTCCATGGTTTATTCATATCCTTCAATCTCAGCCACAAACAGAGAGGCAACAGGTGAAGAAGCAAAAGATAATTGGTTCTCTTGTGTACACTTCAAGCACTGATTGACAGCTGACACCTTGTTTTTTTTTGTTTTTTTTCGAATTGAGGCCATTAATGTATAAGATTATTGGAGTAGTTCTGCACAAAATATTTATAATTTTAGATTTTAAAAAAATCAGGTGTCTAACTTTTTAATTGAGAGGTTACAAAATGTTTTAACCCCGTGTGTCCTCAGGGGAAATCCTCTTCATCCTCCTCCACCTCTCCCTTCCAGGGAGGTCAGAGGTCAACAACAGAACAGCATCCCCGTAACCAGTAAGGAATCAGGTTCAGATTTGCTGATGGCCACTCTACTAGGGTGGAGCCTCTACATGCTGTCATAATAAATCTTGAATCTGGGTCATGCAGGGATACTTACCACACCCTCCTGTGCGTGTGTGTGTGTGAGGTGGTTTCGCTCATGTGTGCACTGTCTACATGGTGCACTATGTCTGTGCTTTGTTGTCAGCTGCATTTGGGAATGATGTGGTCATTGGTGGTCATTGCTCACGCAGTGCTCATGTATATGTGTGTGTATGGCCTCGCTTGTGCTGGCCAGATGGCCTCAGTAATGTGTTTCCTTAGGGAAGTGTTGTTTCTGTGCCACAGAACTGAGAAAAAAAGAGCAAACAAACTAACTCAGCAGTCTATCTGTGCTAAGCTTCATCATCCTATTATCAGATTTTGACTTAGCTACAGAGCAACATTCTTTTCTGCCCTCTTTCTTCTCATCCTCAGTTCTCTTCCTTCTATGTCTTTCAGCCCTTCCCCTCATTCATCACCACTGCATCTTTATTGATCTGCCTGCTTTTTCATTTTGCTCCGACAGGCTGTCAGACAGAGCAGAAAGAAAGAGGCAGATGTTTACAGTGCATCTGTTTACTTATGATAAAGCCAAATGGTAGCATAAGTGTCTGTGTATTTATCTGTGCGTGTGTGCACACTCAGTGGATATTTGTGCAAGCAGGTGGGGGGTGGGGGTTGACCTTTTGCTACCATGTAAAGGCTGTAAGCTGCTTTGCTTATATGTGTTGTCCAGCAAAACAAATAAGTTGGGAGGCAATAGACTGCAATACTTCAGGAGCATGTTGTGTAATGAGGAATGTATGCACATACACACACTAACATAATCATGCACAAAAAGGGTCATGTGTTGTGTTTTCAGCCTTTTTTCACAACTGGAAGGAATAATAGTTGAGTGCTCACGGAGCCACTGCATTTTATGCAAATGATGTCTGATAAGTGATTCATTGTCCTCACGGTAATGGCTGCTGATGCACTGGCCCAGCAAGTTGGTGTTTGAGTGTGTTTTTGAGTGCATGTTAATGTAATGTATGTGTGTGCATGTGTGTATGTGGAACATATGAAATTCAAGTCATTCCTGTTAGGGAAATTCTGTGATGATGCAGCCCGGAGTCTTGGAGTCTTATACTGAAGAATTTAATGACTTGATCGATCAAGGAGAACAGAAGTGACACAACAGTGCGTGATGCCACCTCAATTCTGAGGCCAAGCTGCAAAGTTGATTCATATATAGGAAGGTGGACCGAGCCCCCCAAAGGGAGATGTGCTAACATTCCATTGGCTATGGGCATAAACATTAAGATAAAGACTCAACCATCTAGGTAACAAGTCTCTCTCACTCAGAGTGTTATGTGCCAGAGAAATGACTTGCCTGGCATGCCCTGAGAGAGTACAGGTCAGATAACTGTCTCTAGCAATATATCTAAGGAATTCACTTTCACCTATAAATGAAGAGGGATTGACCTTTAACTACTATACGTGGAAGTGTGTTAACAATTCCTGTTTAGTGAGTTGTTGTTGAAACACAACTGCAGTGAGATGTGGAAAACTCAGCTACAGCTTCTCGTGGATGGTACAGTAGATCCACTCCAAAGAAATGTCACGTCTTTATGTTGCACTGATAAAAACAGGGCAGGATACCGTGCTTTCTATCTTGTTTTATTGGATGTGTTTTCTTATCTACAGCTGTGCCAGAAACAGGAAGTGGCCCAAAAATTAATTATTAGAAAGCCTGGCCTGTGACCCCTGTTGTACAGATGGAGCAGATAAACTCGTGTGACTGTATTGTGAGCTTTGTATTGTTGAAACCAACATTTGTCATTGTGAAGGCCTGAACAATTACATCAGTTGAGTTCAGAGAGAGTGAGAAACTGAGGCAAGAAGGGTCAGAACAATATGTCTGCAAGGTATATTATCAGCCAATTACAGTCTATTACAGATATATCCATATGGACATATATTTCAGCCATATTGCAGTACAAAAGGGACAAAGACATTAGACTTATTTTTTTTCTGGTGGAAAATTCAGCTTGGTATCTTTTTGAAGTGGGATCCTTCTTATGACAAATGCTTATTTTTATGGACATGCCCTCAAAAATGAAATTCAGCCCTGGAGGTTGGGTTTCATGAAACAGAGGCTATCAGTTAGACAGACAGTGATACACAGTTATACATAGTGTGCAACAACATGAGACATTTGGCAGAGGCGTTCCAGTATGTAGCCTAAAGCAACAACCCCCCCACCAAAAATAAGTCCATTATTTATTCATAATTTCAGCATAGAGCCAGCCTTGAGTGACTTTGCATACCAATCAGATATCTCTGTTCCTGTAGTGAACTGGCTGTATAATCTTCTGTGCATGAGGATCACAGCCTGAGTGTTTCAAAATGTAAATCTGCATTTGTACATACTCAACCATAAGGGGATAAATGAACATTACAGCAATATGTGATTGGTGAACATTTATTTTAAAAACCAGTGAGCTTTATAGTGGAGTCTTTATAGGCTGCAAGGATTTTTGCACCTGGCTGCAGGGATTTACTCTCCTGCAGCCACAAGAGCATTAGAGAGGCCGTGATGATTTTTTTGTGATAACGCAACATGACATCCAGAAAGTGTTTTAAATCATCCAAAGATGCTGGATGAGGTTGAGGTCAGTGCTTTGTTCAGGCCTGTCAGGTTGCACAGAGAAAATCAAAACAAACTGATGCCACGAAGCTGGAAGCCCATCATTTCATAAAATACCACTGTATGCTTTAGCATCAGAAATTATAACTTTTGCTGAGCAGAGGCAACAGCTGCCTCAGCAACTACACATGGTAATTACAGTACACTGCTGCTTATTAGTACTTTATACTTTATAGTGCAAACGGAGTGTGTGTGTGTGTGTGTGTGTGTGTGTGGGGGGGGGTTGTGAGATGGAAGGGCTGTGGATATCTGGTGCTGTGTTTATATGCTTTTATGTTGATATGTGGATATATGTTTTTTGTTCTGTGGTATGTGTTATACGTGAACAGACATTTTCTCTTGTGTCCAAGACAAATTTCAGCTTCACCAGGACTTCTGTGTGTGTGTGTGTGTATGTGTGTGTGCGTGTGGTGCAGATTTAATTTACAGTGTTGGAAACATATGCAAATAAGGCTGTCATCACATTTTCCTTCAAATATAGTCCAGTCCTAACTGGTGTATGAGAGTATGTGACATCACCTCCCAACTGAGACCCGCCCCCTTCAAATCAGAGAGGAGAGCACAGGCGTTAAGTATCATGGAGGCTATAGTCTTGTATTTGCATTAGGTAACATACTTGTGTTATAATAAATTAACAGTGATCAACAGTTTGGAATGTGGCAGGAAATGTTGTGTTAATTTAGCATCTGATTTCTTGTAAGAAAAGAAGCTGTTGGTCATTTAAGGTCTTCAGCATTAATTTTCCTTCATTTGAACTAAGGGCCTGGATCAATAGGAATGAATACAAGCTTACTATATTCAGACATAATGTGTTCACATTTTTTCGCAGTGTTGCAGTCAAGTGAAACCTGACAGAGCACTTTACATCACAGAGGAAATGGCCTGATCAGCCAGACGAGTTCTGTGTCATTAATACAGCTTGATTCATATATTAATATTCACTTATTACTGTATGTGGGCTTGGCTTTTGTGTTTGTGTATTAGACCGTGAGTGTGTGTGTGTGTGTGTGTGTGTGTGTGTGAATGAGAGGAGTAGGTATTGACAGATGGTCTGCTCTATGTGAACGGAGGCTTAATCGAGAGAAAGCGAGAGTGAGCGAGTTGGCACTGTCCTGGGCTGCTCTGCCTCAGTTTGATGGAGAGAGTCGTATTTACTTGGTCACAGTTTTCCTCCAGGAACGCTCCATCAAACTAATCGATGTCTTCTCTGTGTTGGTACTCCCTTGCTTGCAAAGATAAGCTTCTTTCTCTCTCTGTTTATCTCCCCTTGCGTTGTTTCCATTCTTCCTCCTCATCCCTCAATCAGACGGTGACAGGTGGTGGAGTCGCCTTCCACGCCAGTGCCTCCCTCCCTGTTCCTCTCCCTCCTCCTTGTCTTTTCCTGCGCTCCATCAAACAGACAGTGCCAAGGCACTTCCCGTGAATTTCCTGCTCTGGGGTCTGATCCGATACTACTTGCCGCTTGAGACAGTGTGAATTTTCAGGCGTCTGAAACTCTCTGGAGGGCAGGAATTTACCTTCAGGGCTGTGGATGTAGGGCAAGGGCAATCACACAGTCACGCATACACACAGACAATGTGCAGTCCAAAGCTAGCAGGCAGATTGGGTTATCTGGTGGGAATAACATGTTCTTGTATTGATTCAGTCACCATTGTTTTTGGCTTTACAGGCCTATTTCCAGTTGAAATACAACTTGATTGAATCAGGCAACGTTTGGAAATAATACAATGTGAAAGTTATAGATTAAAGCTAAACTGGCCCACTAATAAAATTTTACCACTTCCCTCTGAGCACGTCTACAGTGCAGTCGAGGGGAAAGGCTCTGAGCCTGTAATATGAACTTTATATTACCCTGTGAACAGTGAACAGAAATATCTTGTTGACAGAGTGGTAACACTTTATATTTCATTTGTAGCTTACAGTCACAGTCTGAGCAATGCTCCTGTATTGTATGCTGGCTTTATGTTCCACTGACAGAGAACATTACTGTGTGACTTTGACTGGCTTTAACCTGTAGAGTCTGGTCTCAGGTTTCTGTCTGTGAGAAAAAATAGTTTGTATTGATTATGTCTGTCAAACCTTATAAATCCTTTGTTTTAGCCTTTTCAACACAGGCCTATGTTAGTCTTAGGTGGCTTTGATAAATCCACAAAATTTAATCATCATGGTGGATTTGGTAAAATGTGTAAAATATTGGTAAACAGGGAAAAAAAATGTAGAAAATAAGATGGAGGAGTAGTTCTGTAAGATCTCTGAAGCTCTGGATCAGGCAGATGTTGACATGACTTTGTCTCTTCATGGAGCTTTTAGAAATGGAATAAGCTGCCACCTCAAAGTATTTCTTTCTAACACATCCCTGCCTAACATGCTAGCAGTTATTCTGGCTAAATATACAGTATATATACATCCAGCAGCAGGGAGCAACATGTATTTATTTGGAGTTGTGTTTCTGGTCACTTGGCCAATGTAAGATCTCTGTTCACTGTCACCTCACTACAGCATCTACTGAGGAAGATAAGTCTTCTCAGCTGTTCACTTGTATGTCTGCTGTCTGCTGATGGACAGTTATACCGTGGATTTGTCAGTATGGTTTATACCTCTGTGCTGGTGAGAGCCCAGATTGTGTTGTTTGGGCCTGTCCATCAGTCTGTGCTGTATTCATGGACACGATATCTCAAATTTGGCACAAATGTCACTGGTGCTCATGAATGAACAAATTAGATTTTGGAGGTCAACGGTCACTTGCAACACAGTTTTGACCATGTGAATACACTATGTCAGTTAAGTAATGCCTTGAAGGGAGTTCTTCAAATTTGGCACACATGTCCATTTGATTATGCATACATGACTTTGCTGGTTTGGTTAAAGGTCATAGGTCAAGCTCCTGATGAGCTCACAAAATGTGGTTCAGGCCTTAGGAATATAACATCTCTAAAACTTGAGGAAGTTTCTTCAAATTTGGTAAAATCATTCACTTAGACTTGAAGACACAGATTAGATTAGATTAGATCTAAGATGATTAGATTTTGGTCGTTGAAGGTCAAAGTCACAGTGACCTCACAAAGTATGATTTTGGTCTCGCAACACAATGTCTCCTTATGGGAACTTATGGGAATCCCTTCAAGTGTTCAAGAAGCCCCTTGAAGCCATCACTCAAGACTTCACACAGCAATTATGATTAAAATTCAACACACTCTGGATAAAACCAGAGTTAGCATACCCTAAAACCAAAACAATAAGCTAGAGTACGCTGTCGAATGAAGGGCAACCACAAATTTGCATCAAATTCTCTGTGGGTCTGTCACTATGAGAAATCCTCTTCCAATAATACATATTTATGTGATTCATTTCCATTTGTTGGTATAAGATGAATGCAGTTTATAATTACTTGCTCTGTATTTGGCATTTTAGGTTATGCAAGTAATCTAGTTAGTTAATAACTGTGTCTGTTTGGTGCTGGGCAGGTAATGTGATGGATGATTCTCACTGAGTTCATCACTAAGAAGAAGTCATACTCATATGACCCATTCTGTTGTCATGCAAATATTTATCAGTGCAACTTTAATGTGAGTACAGATGTTCTTTGATCATTTTCCAGTTAATAAAAGTTTGTCAAATAAAATGCACCAAATGATACAAACTGATAGAAGACTGACAAAATGGAATGACTTTGGAACTGGCCATGATTGCGTCTTTGGTATAATCACTTCAAATGGTTTATAGATGATTTTGTCAAGTTTTGGCTCAGTCACACTCCTTAATTCTCAGGTAGAGCCAGAAGGACTTTGCAGTGACTCATGAACCACCTTCAGTGCAACGTAAATGTGGCTGACACAATTAGAGAGAGAGCCAGAGAGGACAAAGATGGTCCCAGGCTGTTCCAAACTGCTGTTTCTGCTAGAGCCACTCGGGCTAATTGAGCCTCTGTGACAGGAAGCCCCGATGGGATTTTGGTGGTCACTGTTAAAAGGGTCAGGAGATTCAAAGTGAAGCGTGACATGCATACAATCAAGTTCAGCAAAGCCTCTGCGTCCCCTCATGGGACAGTGATAAAAACTTAAGTGCCGTCTGCCTGGCATTGGTACTGATGTCCTCTCAGTGGCTACAACAACAGAAGAGGGACTTGAGGAAGGAGACAGAGTTTAAAAATGTTGTTCAATAGCGTCCAAGGGCTCTTGTGTAGCCTGCTGTGGCTACCTGACATTCTACACCTATTCAGCTGTCACTCCTGTGTGCAGTGCTAATCTGCTCTGGTTTATTAATGAATGTGCCTGTGTGTGTTTGTATTCCCAGGACCTGTCCACTTTACAGTGTGATGTGTGTATCCTGGTCTTCTCAGTGACTGACAGGCGAAGTTTCCACCGCACCGCCCAGCTCCGCCTCCTCCTCAGGGAGTCTCAGCCACACATGCCAATTATCCTGGTGGGCAACAAGAGTGACCTGGTCCGCTCCCGGGAAATCAGCTCAGAGGGTAGGTAGAAGGAGGGTCACTGGTCTTCACTGTGAACCTGTTATGCACATACCACTCCCCTGAACTCTTGTTTGGTTGAAGCCTTGCAACTGTAACTTGACGCAACAGGTTTGCTTTTGATTCTCCGGCCTTGATGCCAGTTTATCTCAGTGGACACTTGTGGTACTGCAACAATAAAATTCCCTGCAGTCCAGAAATAAGTTCTCCATAAAGATGATATATGTGGAACTGTTCACCAGCTTCAGCTGCAAACAAGGTCAGTTATTACTGTTTACACTGTGTATTACGATGCATCTTTAATCCATGGAGCTGGTATGCAGTTATTGGATATGATCGTCCTCAGTCTCAGCAGGCAAACACAGCTCACAATGGAAAGAGCGTCAGTTGGCTTTTAATAGCAGGCTCACCCATGTTAAACAAGCTGGCTGATACCAGGTCATTTTTCTGGGGAAATGAGATTGATTAGATGGCCAACTACAACACGATCCACCAAAGGCACTGGTCAGTTCAGCTGGCGAAATGAAACAGTTGCCGGCCAGAAAGGAAAATGCAACTTCTGATGTTGGCCTCCTGTTTCTGGTGATAAAGCTGCCACTGCTATCATTATAAAGTGCATACCACACATGCCTTGTGAGAACTGAAAGGTTGACAGACCTAGCAACAGTAACCAAGGGGGAATGGGGCTTATGGTTCTGCCCAGACATAAGCAACAATGAGCAAACACCAGGCTGCTGGGTGAGTGATGCAAGGAAAGAAACACACATACAAAACACAAAAAATGAGATGCACTCTCTCTCTTCTTGTATATAAACCCTCTCAAACTCCAAATGGAAAATTTCTTTTAATCACACAGTTATTGATGCTTTCTCTTTTAGTTATAATGAATAACAGTACAAAACACTCAAAATGCAAATGTATAGTTAATGGACACTCACTCACTCACTCACTCACACACACAACACACACACACACACACACACACACACATGCATATACTCACATTCTCCCTCAGAGAGGCATAGTAGTGTAATTTGTTCAGTTGCTCATCTATCTCATCTATTTACCCTATGTCCTGTTCCTCTCTGTTGTGGCTCATCCTGATATTTTACCATAAATCTTCCTCCGAGCCGACTTCATCTCCATTAGACAGACTCTGGGGAGATCTATCTTTGATCAGCGAAATCAATTTCCTCACTGTTTACAACATCCAAGGATAAGGATTGGTAAACTCCTTATGGGAAGAAAATACTATCATCTGTTATTGTTTAAGTGGTGGAAATATACAGTCATTAAAAAAAACATTTAAACTTTTAACATTGAATCTGAGTAAGTGTGATCAGGGTTGTAGAAACAGGATAACAATTATACAAATAGACCTTAATCAAACATGTTCTAATTAATTTCTCATCTCTTGAGCACTGTTTCCACAGCTTTGCAATTTAAATGTACAAAAGTGTCAACATTCATTGAATCCTATTTAACAAAAAAAGGAAAAAAAAAACACTTCAAGTTGTATGTCAACTAAAGAACTGCAGATGGAATAACTGGATTTTACTTCTTTTCTGTGATGGTTCAACCCTGTGGCTTTCCAATCACTTCCCTTGATTACAGTCTGGCTTCTGTAGCGATGACGTTTCTAAATTTCCATCCACTGCTGCTACAATAGCAACGTTATGAACAAGTGGAGCTAATTTTACAGTTGGGTGCCAATAAACCACAGCAGAAGAAGAAGCTGCAACAAGATGGCATAACAAACACAGACAGAAATAACGTAAAAATCATGAAGGAACATTTAGTTTTGTCTTGTGACTCATTTGAGCATCTGTACAGCCACCTCATCCATCCATACATCATGATTTATTTGTGAAATCCCTTCAGCCAAGCATAAAACTGTTTTATGATCTGTTGATGTCAGTGAGTTTGTCAGTTTGTCCGCCACTCCACAGCCCAGACTGAAATATATCTCAGCAGATACAGCATTGATTGCCATGACACTGTGTTTCCTAGAGGATGAATCTAAATGACTGTGGTGATCCCTGACTTTTATGGCAGCAGCACCAGCAGCCTGCCAGAGTGAAATGTCTCAGCAGCTGTCGAGATGACTGCCAACTTTCATGTCCCCCCACAGGATGAACTGTAATCACTTTGCTGATCCCATGACTTTTCATCTAGTGGCATAATCAAGTTGAAATGTTAATTTGACTTTTGCTCATGAAATATCTGCAAATAAAATGACATAATCACAATAATAAATGGACGTAAACAAGAGCTTTGAAAAGTTGATCTAAATTCTGGCAAAGTTACCCGGATTAAATAATGATAGGGATGAACACTTGATGCAGTTATGTTGTATTTAATTCAGATAAAAGAGTGTGAGATTTGCTTTCACTTTGATACTGAGAAATATTCAGTTGATCGCTGTCAAGAAATCTAATTCCATCAAAAGGGATTCAATCTAGAAAAAAATAAAACATCAAAAAGTCCAAGGAGGGTGGGTGGGTGTTTGGTGCTGGGGTTGGAGTGGGGGGGGGTTATATTTTCATGTGTGAGAACTGCTGTGGTGCAACTACTGCAGTATGAATAAATCCTGCAGATCTAAGAGCGCACTTTACTGTGGTAAATATCACTATTGGGCAGCGAGCTTTTCAGACTTGCTACATTTTGGCACACAGCACTGAAGCGAGGCCTTGGCAAAACAAATTCACTGAAGAAGAAACACCCAGTGCTGAACTGAATCCATTTAGTGATGCTTGAAAAATCCTCTGAAGGGAGATCAGACCACAGGCAGGTTGTAATTTCACTGCACCTTATGTGTAATTTATATGGAGCACATATCAGACAGGAAGTGGCTGCCGAGTGACAAGGGAGGAAAAGAGTGACACCAGAGTCTTGACCTTGATTTGAATTTGTATTCATGGTATGCTGTATACACTTGCATATAAATCTGAACTCTCGCGGTCACCCCTGCAATTTCTGCCCACAGCACACATTTACTTTGCGACTGTCTCACATCATTAAGTCTAACATAAAGACTGCCATATTTTTCTGCAGTTACACACATTACCTTATCCTTCCCTATCTAATCCTCTGGAGAGGTTCCATCTCCCCGTGTCCCTCAGAGCCGACTGTTTTTTTTTTTTTTTTGTTTTTTTTTTGTGTGTGTGTGTTTGTGTGTTTTGTTTTGTTTCCCACAGATAGCACATCTTTGTTTGAATTATCTCCCTCTCACAGGATGCTGCTGTTACTGTCATTATGTTTGTACTCGCCATACATGCACAACTGCCCGTGTGCACACAGGCATGGCGGAGGTACAAACAAGCCTAGGCGCACACTCCACACATCTCTCTTCTTCTTCTTCTTGCTGTTTGATGTCAGTGAGGCTGTCTCATACCACGGACTGTGATAAAAGGAACAAGAAGAAGGCAAGAGGAATCTATAAGAAGGGTTGTGCATGAATGGGAGTCTGTCTGTGTGATGCATTATGTGAGTGTATGGATATTGGTGAGCTAAGAGAGCGGGACTGGTTTTGCTGCCCTTGAGAGAAACAGGGTGTCTTTAAACATTAACAATCAGGATTTTTTTTTTAAAGGGAGTCTGTGTGTCAAGTGTTACACCAGTGCACTGGCTGTTCTATATCTCACTGAAGTGATGTTATCCTTAGGTTGAAATATTTGATATTGGGGTGTCTGTATCTCTTGGGGTGTCAGATTGAAAGAGGTTCTTCTGCAGCTCTTTTCTCAAAGACATTCCAGACCAGCTGCCTATCTTGTCAAATTGTGCCTTCTTGTGCCTGTTCAGAAAAACTAAATTGCCTCCTGACACCACTGCTGCTGCTGCTGCTGTGTGTGTATGGGAGACTTTAAACTGTTTCATTTGTCATTTGTAGGAACTGTCTGAAAGCACATATAGTAAAAGTTTAAATTATGACTATTCACAAGAATCTGTCCAGATAGGAAGGTAATGTTAGCCTGTTAGTGGCCACTTGACTTTTAATGTTAAAGTATTTTGATGTTACTGTCACCACTGCACCTCCATCCTTCTTTTACCTTTATTTCTTTCTTTAGTTGTTGCTTTTAGCCATTTCAGTTTAATAGGAATGGCTGAAACCCCCATATAAAACCACAGCAATGAATCTAGGACAGCTAACGATACACTATATCATCCCAAAAAGCAGAGCGGTGAAGTAAATGAGTGACTAGAGAGTCATTTGGAAAGCTGAAGTCCCTGATATTTCAGTTGGTGGAGATTGTGAAGTGAAGTGAAGTGAAATAGAAAGGCCAGATAGATGGCTTTAAGGGGACACAGGTGCTCTGTGTGCAATAGGTGTTCAGTAGTGTTTCAGTATGTTGTGCCACAGCTTGTGTCAGATGAAGAACAGGCCCACAACATGGCTGATGCTTCAACTGTCACTGGTGCTTCAAAGAGCACGACATTCACTTGAATGCTTTAATACTTGAACCCCACAGTTTAGCATTCAAACAAATAGTAGTTCCTGATTACACTGGATAATATGGATCTAAAAATGAATATTAGCAACATCACCTTTCATTGCAACTCATAAAATGTCACATACATATCAGAAAGTGACGACATGTGAGCCCACAGTGGCTGTTGGGCCTGCAACACACCACACTAAGACGTAATAATATTTAGCAAAGTAAACTATTTTATACAAAGACCTTTTGACCAAGCAGGCATGTCACTGTGCTTGCTGCTGAACTACCGTAAAATAACGGTTTGACTCTTTCTGCCCCCTAGTGGGCAAAATGTACTCAGTGCCACTTTAATATGATTAAACAAAGGGTAAAGGTTTGGTCTGTCAGTGCTTAAATTGATATTTAACAATTTAATCAAATTTGCAAACATCCACATTTTGTATTTGCAATATTTTTTCAGTTTTGTGTGTTCCAACTTGGAGAGTGTGTGAGTTCTTGTATTTGTGTTGTGTTTTCCACTTTTGAAAAATCAAATATGTTTAGGAAAATGAATTTGTGTCTGTAGAATTTGCGTTGCTTTCATCTTCATGACCATTTTGGCCTAATCCTATAAGAAGTCATGTTAGGTAAAAGATTTAGGATTATGATAGAGTTTAAAACAGATTAAGGCTTAATTCATGTTAGATTCAAGGTTCAGGTTAGGCTTTTTAACCTCCGGCTTGAAATGGTGAGGATCGAGCCTGAGAGTGAGAACAGTCTGGAGGCTTCTCACAAGACAGTGTGGAAAGTGTGTGAGAAATGTGTGAGTTCCAGTGTTGATGCTGTGGGTCAAATCTTGTTTGGTTTGCTTTGGTGTGCAATTAAAGAGAGGCAGCAAGTGTAAAATTTGTGCACATTGGCGCCTTGTTGTTGCCGATTTGGTCACAGCTTCGGTTTAAACTTAATGACACGAGGGAAAGGAGGAGGGTGGGGGGGGCAGGAGGTGAGGAATGAATAATGAGAGATGCCTGTACTCAGCAGATTCTGTCTTTATGAAAAAAACAGAAAGCATTAATGTGGTCAGCATTATGGAAATAGTCCACTCTTGTCCCGTGGCGCCTGACAAGGATGCTCTTATGTTCTCTGTGGATAGACCACATGTATTCTCTGCTATGTGAGCCTGACAGGGGATCCTACTGGTCTGTGTGACCAGCTAACAGCCTCCTTAAAGAACGTGGAGCCTGGCTGAGAGAGCTGAAGTCATAAAGACTATTTATGGCATGTACAGTGACACTTTTATTCTGCTATGTCTCACCTTCCCCCCTCTGCTACATCCCTCCTTAACACCATGATACACTCACTGTCACACTGACAACATATTTATCATTTGCTCAGTATGGCTGTGGTGGGGCCCGGGTCCACTGGGCTTTGATTAAAATGCGCTCTGGCTTGGTTTGCTTACTCAGCAGTATTTCTGTCTCTCTCTGTGTGTCTCTCTCTCCTTCTCCTCCTCCTGCTAGTTCATTTCCTGTGCCATCTTGCCTGTCATCTCCTTTCAGCATCTCCCTTTTCTTTTCTTCGTGACTCACATGTTTCTTCTTATTCAGCGTAATGCTGCTCTCACTTCTTTCTCCGTCTGTCTCTTTCTCCATCCCTTGTTTCTTTTCTCCTTGTCAGCACACAGGGAGGGACCTTACATTGTGACCGCCTCTGGGTGGCCCCTGCCTCCTCTGCTCTCCTCTGCTCTCCTCTCCTCTGCTCTCCTCAATTCAATTCAATTCAATTTTCCAAAGACTCTTTGAACAAGTTATAAAGACTCAATTCAATTCAATCAGCTGTCACAGGTATTAGGATAAGCTGTGTTGATCTGATTTGGGATTTGTCTTTTTTCCTCCCTCTCTTACCTCACCTCCTATTAGGTGACAGCGCTGTGGGTCGACAGCTGCTCTGCGGGTGGATTATTACACCCTGATCAAATCTACTACTGTTTGTTGTAACACCTGTGTGACACATACACTATATTTGTCTATGTGTAAATGCAGCCGACAGAAACCAAATGAACCTCTTTAATTTCTCTGTAGCTTGTAACTGTAACTGTATCACATGGTCTTTATCAGCAGATGGAGTTTGCTCATCCACTGTCAACAGATTTATCTCCATGCCAACTGAGCAAACTTCATCCACTGCTGAAGAAAATGTGGCAGAGAGCTGGAGGAGAAAGAAAAAGGACCTTGTTATATTAACCATGCCAAAAAAAAAAAAAAAAATCCTAACTCAAGGTCTATTCATGGGCTTCTTCCAGAGCTTTTGAAGAACATGCACCTGAAAGCTCCAGAATATATCAGTGAGGTCATCCTGTCTGGCCTTACAGGAAACTCCAGCTATTTTAGGACACGTCTTGTTTTTCACGGATGAAGCACTAATGCTTGAGTTTAATTGTTAAGATATGAGACACAAAGGAACCACTTCGTATTTGTTGAGAGTCAAAAGGGCAACGTCACAACTGATTAGATACTGCCTCATTACCAGGAATAGACATAAGATGAATATACCTGAACTGTTCATTTTGAATGTTCATCGACAGCTTGTGTGTAAAGTACAGTTAGTCCAACAGGTCAAAGATGATGTAAAATATAGCAGGCGTCTAACATCATCTAACAGGCATCTAACACATTTTCTGTTGCCAGCAGAAAAAGAATATAAGAGTGAAGTATTGAAGGACTGTCAAAGCTGGTGTGGGAAGTTGAGAGATTTCATCTCCGCAACCCAGAGTGCACCTTGACTTTGGACACCTTTGCCCCCTAGCTAGCTGAAGAAACATTATAAGAAAACAAAGAAATTCTGTGTAAAACCAGATGTTCAGCAGCAGTGAGAACCCCTATAAATTCAGAATGGTACAAGCTTTTTTTCATAACCACATTTTGTGATGATTTGATGACGAGGTTGATAGTCGACTATCCAGAGTCACCCCAAGTAATAGTATATTGGTGATAGGGATGAGATTGAGAGGTTCAGAACCCTCGGTCTGGCTTCAATGGGAACTGCTGATGTTTTTGCCCCATGATTATTTATTTTAATTTAGGCTATTTTAAATAGGCCTATAGGCTACTTTATAGTGCCAATAACTATTAAAATCCCAACCAGTTGTGTTATTATTATTTAATAGAGACTTAATTAAGCCCAAGGCCAGTGTGACCCACACAAAATGTGGGCACATTTGTTTTTTTCTGAACTGTACACTTCGTGTCGGTATTCCATTCATCCTCAGTGTATTTTTCCATAAGGTCCGTCTCACTCTACATTATCCCTCACATAGACATGGCAGTGGAGGAACGTGTGTGGAGCTGGAAGCACCTCTTTTCTGTTAAGAGAAACTTCTTCCTCATCCTGCTGAGAGCTACCATATCTTAAAATGCATAGTTTTGTTTGTCCCAATAAAGGCAATTTTTTTCAGCACCCAATGCTCAAAATTACTTCCAGCGGCCCTGTCAGGCTGCCACCTTTCCTGGAATAAGTAAATGTGTTGGAGATGCTGGTTGTGTAGGTCTGTTTACCATGAAGTTACCATGAAGCAAGTAGTTCTGGCTGAAGGACCTTGGCAGGGTGTGAGAGGACACCTGCAGGAGGGCTGCTGTAGTTTCCAGATTACTCTGTTTGTCTCCTTTCCTGCCAAACCCAGTTTTAATGGAGGAACCTCCATTGTCTTGCATTTTCTTTTTAAAATCACATGGGAGGAGTTTTTTCTAATATCACTCATTATTTGAGCTTTTTTAAGAGCTTATCTCACTTAATGTTCTGTGTTTGTTTTTCCTTGGGAGTAGCTCATTTGAGCTTTTGTTTAATATTTCCACAATTTTTTTTTTCTCTTAAATACATTTTATAACCAAGGTTTTAAAAAAGTTTCTATGAAGTTCTTACAAAATTCATCGACCACCAATGTTTTCCTTTGAAGTTCACACAGTTTAAGTTTTATGAATTCTGATAGTGAGCTTTGAACCCACTTGCACAGAGCTGCTCATGAACTCTCAGACTGGCAGAAATGAAGCCAAACTTAACATAGTTAAAAATAAATAAACAAACAAACTAATAAATAAAAAGCAGAGAATGAAACCCATTTGTTGCAAAATGATTCATATCTGTCAGCTTTCCTTATCATAGCCTTTCTTGTTTGACCAGAGACAAACAGTGTTTTTAGCTGAGATACTGAGCCTTGTCAACAACACATTTAGTCACCTGCCCTTATCCAGGAGAGTCACATTGAGATAGAAAACCTTTCCCATTTGAGCTGCAGCCAAGAGATTTGAGCTTACACAACTCAGCTAGTGGCAGTGTTAACCCTATCCAGCCCTCACGCCTGTGACTGCTGCTCCCCGTTCATTCACTGACTGATGATGAGACAGACTTTCAAAAGGATGCTAACTTTTTGAAACAGTTTAGTGAAATAAAGGGTAATTCACTGAACTGAAAATGGAATTTTAATTAAATGAAAATTGATATTTAAAAAAAATCTATTACCAAGAAACCAGAGATTTTTGATATTTGATTTGTAGGTAGAAGCTATTTATGCAGGAGGATATGCACGGTCTTGCTTTTAGAGTTTTTCATTTGTAATTTGAGTCACCCAGATGTTGTCTGAAGGACCTTTTATGGAAGGAAACCTGTCTCTCAGGAAAAGATCAGTATTATTTGAAGACAAATTACCATCAACTACAAGCTCAGAAGCTGTTACAATCTCATCTATAACTTTTTTAGGACTTTTAACTTTCCCAGAGCTTTCACTATATGATATGGTCCTCATTAGTGCAGTCATGAGACAGAAAAGCTCTGGTTGTCTGAGTTATATCGTCGTATCTAACTCAGTCCTGTAGATTTTTCAGTGAAAATATTAATTTGATAAAAACTAACCCAGTCTTTTCAAGAGCTATCAAATGTCATATGCCGTCATGTCTAGGAATCCATCTCCATGACAACTGAGCAAACTCAATTCATTGATACAGAATGTGTGGTCGACAGAGAGAGAGAGAGAGAGAGAGAGAGAGAGAAAACATTCAGTGTGTAAACAAATTATTGTAATTTTTAGCTTGAAAGCAGACCTATTGTGTAGTGTTATCCACTGTGATACATCACCATTACAGAAAACTGTTGTCGGCAAGTTTTCCAAAGCTCACTAAACAGAGAGGAGTGTCACATCTTGACAAAGTGAGATGGTGTAGATTGACTCCATTTGTCTCAATTTGGAGCGTAAGAAGTAATAAAGTAACACTTAGGAGTCTAACAGAGTCTCTCCAACAGCCCTGAGTGAGCTGTTGATGCAGAGATATTGTGTTGTGGTGATGCACCAGCTGGGTTGTTACCATGCTGTGGATGGTTCACTGGCCTCAGGATCTAATCTTTCAAATTGCTGCCTGTAATTGCCATTTGCATCTGCCTGTCTGTGAAGCCCCAATTATTTAGGATGAGCACCATCCAGGCACATTTCTATAATCTATCCTCTCCTCTCTTACCAGAGGCCCAATCCAGCGCCATGATGTTCGACTGCCTCTACCTAGAGCTCTCAGCCTCCCTGGACCACGGCACCAACGAGCTGCTGGAGGCGGCAGTTCGGACGGCGAGGGGCGACTGCGTGGGTCCTGGCTGGACTGATGGAGACCCTGGAGCGGGTCGCAGGGAGAGCCTGACCAGCAGGGCCAAACGCTTCTTGGCGGGGCTGGTGCCGCGTTCATACGGCCGAGACCGAGATCGGGACAGGGACGGTACCGGGAGATGAGCCGTCACCGGGGCAGCAAGATTCTCCGCCAGAAGTCCCGTTCCTGCCATGACCTCAGTGCACTGTGACACACACACATGCGTACACGCAAGCAAAGAGACACACTCCCACACATGTACAAACACACTGGATGGAGCGATATGCAGGAGGGATGAAAAGATGGAGGTGATGAGGGTAGATAGTTGGGAGGAGAAGTTGACTAAATGGAGGCACAGGAAGGAGACAAGCAGGAGAATTCAAGGTATAAAAGATAAACATTTGGAAATGGCAGTTAAAGGGAGGAGAAAGGGGATGGAAGGGGGGGTCACAAGTCAACACTCACCCAAGTAGCACGCACTGATTATATAGACTGATAGCAATCTAATGTAAACCTATTGTAGACCTTGTTTTATAGCATGCAGAGTAGACGATATAAGACATGACCCTGTAGGTTTTACAATTTCATCATACTGGATTTACTGTACCTCAGTGGCCAATAGCTAATGCACAATCTAGCTAGTGTCTCTAGCAATGCCATTAAAGGCAAGACCCTTTATTTATTAGCCACAGTCGTCACACTGCATCCACCTCTTTTGTCCTACTGATCTAAACAAGTGTTTGATACCACCAACAGCATACATTCATCTGTGACTTTTATACCTACTTGCTACAAACATCAGCTCCCAAGCCATATTTCTGCTGAATGCATCACAGGTAGTCAGCACAAAGAACCCTTTACTGTCGGATGGAGCGAAAAGAAAAAAAAAAAGAAGAAGAAGAAGGTCAAAGCGGCTTTAAAGACTGAGACATTAGCAGGGATGACCGGATCGAACTTTTCTTCAGTTGAAGCTGAGTCACGGAGCACTCAAGTGTTCTTGAAGCACAGGAGGACAAACAAGACAAACCTAAAATCTACCTGTGGCTGTTTTGATGTTTTCGTTTTCCTCTCTTTTTCATTATCATGTGTTTGAAGACTGAATTCTGTGGGGGCTGGCCACACAGGTGACCCCAACGGGAACGTTCTGGAAACGTTGCTTGGATATCTCGTCAAGTGTGGCAGCGTCACTTACACATGCTCACTTGTTTGTCACCATCTACTAAACACTGTCCTTCTTTCCACTGAGAATAAATGAATTTTTGTTTGACATCCTGAATGAGGGTCCTGTCCTGTTTACTTTTTCTTTCTCTCTTTTAACCAACACTATAAAATGATTGTCTCATTACAGGCATCACAAGGTTGAGGGATGGTGTGACAGGTTATCAGATGAGTCACAAGGCCTCTAGACAGCCTGCTCGATGTGCTTTTAGGACAGTTGTTCCATTTAGGACTAAGCAGTAAATTCATGCTGTATCAGGCTGAAACAAAATCATCAGGTCAAAAATAGATTCCAACAGGGAAGACCAAAACAGAGGATGATCTTCTTTAGTCCTACACTGACAGATAAACTAAAGTTCTTATTGATCAATGCAGCCAGGCTCGTTCCTAAAATTTTACTGACTTTATACTGGACAGTGGTAAAACACTATGAATTTCTTGGTTACACTCATTTTCTCCACACACATTTGTAAGTATTTAGGTTGGTTTGGTCAAGTTCATTCATACTTAAAACACTTGAAGTAGCAGAAGCTATCAGATGACTTTAAGGAGGAACTATGCTACATTTTGACCTTAATTAAGTGATGGTTATATAAATGACTCTCTTCTCTCTGCCTTCCACATAGTGTCTTTTGGCCGAAAACCAGCCCAAGATCAATGCATGTGTCCCGGTGTCCCAGCTCTCATCTCAGCAGCACTGCGACACAAACGCACCCCGTAACCCGTAATCTCTTGTTAACGAGAGATAAGACTACACACTAAATAACATATATGATAAATAACATTGTCCACCGCTTTATTGATTGCTTTCTCGCCAGCTTCGTTGAAAATATATGCACATGACAGGGAGGAGGGTTAGCCAAACAGCAGAAAAGCAACCACCAGACTTGCATAGTTCCCCTTGAAGCTTCTATTTCAGCTGTTTGCCATGCAACCAACCATGTCAGGTTTTCATCTACTACTTTGCACTATTTCAGTGGTTCATTACTACTAGCTGCTAACTGCTACTGTTTTTGTTTCGCACACTGTTTCAAGCCGTCACTACTTTTAGGTAAATAGCTCAACTGTCTGATCATTTGTTTAGCTAGCTTTTTTTTTTATTAGAAGTTACTTTGAGCTAGCTGTTACCTTTAGCCTAATACTTCAAGTGCAACTCCATCACTTTTGGTGAAAACTTTTTAAATCCATTTCAGCAGATGATTCTATTAGCTATATTTCACCTTCTCTGTCACTCTCTGTCTTAACACATAGATCAGTTACATTTGATGCAATATCTGGATATATTTTTAATCAAACTGTAATTTCATCTCAATCAGCTCATCCACAGTTTTTCCACATACCCCCAGTAGCAGCAGGAGGGTACAAAGTACAGGCTCTGTGGTCTGACTTTGTTGAGTTGGATCACCCATGTTAAAACATATGATGTCATTTGAGTACTTCTCAGACAAATGGAAAATAGAAAACTACATTTGGTGTCCTTATTACATGGTTCCCATGTGTGTGTGTGTGTGTGTGTGTGGGGGGGGGGGGGGGGGGGGGGGGTGCCAGAGGGAAAAACTAGTTGTTGAACAGACCTTGTTCACAGCAGACATTGTGACTCGTTTAACACAGACGTGACTAATAACATTATTAGCTGGTGCTTGTACTGCCATAATTCCTGGAACTGAGACAGCTTGTTCTTTATAATAGAATAGAATAGAATAGAATAGAATAATAGAATATCCTTTATTGTCATTGTCATATGTACTACGTAATTTTAAAATGCCAAACCAGACGGTGCAACAATGAATAAAAAGAGCCTGTAAAATAATATAAGAAAAGAATAGCTAAAATAATGCAATAAAACAAAGAACAAACACGCAACATTTACATTCAGTTTGCCGTATTGCATGATCCCATATTGCACTGTTTCGGTATTATTGAGTGTGGTTACTTCTGTGGGGTAGAAACTGTTTTTGAATCTGTTTGTCCTTGTCCTGATTGCTCTGTACCGTCTGCCTGATGGAAGCAGTTTGAACAGAGAGTGACCGAGGTGAGAAGTGTCCTTTATGATGTTCTGTGCTTTTTTGAGGCAGTGGGAACTGTGTAGTTCTTCCAGGGTTGGGAGAGGGCAGAGGGCTTGTTCCTCTTGTACTTGTCCAAGTCAAGTGGGAGCTCCAGTGCTGCTTCAAGATGCTAAGTTTCCAGTTGACTGTCAAAATAGCAGGAGACATTTATTGTGTCTTCCATCTGTAAAAAAAAAAAAAAAAAAAAAGTGAAATACAATTCAGGTTGGTTCCTCATGTTACTGGGGTCTGGATGCCATGAATTTATGCACCAGGGAGCATTAGCTGGGGGGCTCCTAAAGGCAGGCAGAGGGCATGAGAGTTTGCGAGCCACTTCTAAGTGATCCTCAAAGCATGCTGTAAAAAGTTCATATATATATATACATATGTACTATATAGATCCTGAGTTGAAAGTAGTGAAAATCATCTGCTCAGGACTGTCACTAACAAGGACAATACTGAAAAGTGATGCCCTTGAATTTTGAAAATATAAACATGCTGACAGGATCCAGAAGTGTGATTCTACCTTCAGTGTATTAAAAAAAAAAAAAAGTATCTTAAATTCATGGAACCTGGAAGCAGAAAATTTCCACAACCAATAAAGTAGATTAAAAAGACCACACATCCGGTCTGTTTGGATGTAATTGTCTACTTTTCGTCTACATGGTGTATAATACTTTAATCCAGCTAATGATTTATTTAGAATCGGGATTTGATCAGTTATCACTTCAGCTGATGCACTGAACTGTCTTCGAAAAATAATGGCACAACTAAAGTATGGAAACATCTCAGTCAGCCTCCACTCTGTCTGCTCCGAGCTAGTTTTAGCAGGTGTAGTGAAGCGCCTCAGGCTCAGAAGCGGGAGCACCGCTCCCTACAGCCAATCACATGAGATTACATCAGATGTCTGCGGTTTTCAGGGTTCTGATGCTGCTACAGTAACTACCTAGAGTGGATAGGATGGGGGGACTCTTGAGAAGACGAAACTGGCAAAGAGACAGAGGGGTTGAGGAGAGGGAGATAGTCAGAGGGAGACGGGGTTGGAGAAATGCTTTGAGGAGTAATGGTTGCTTAGAGACTGTTGTCAAGGAGACGATGAGTCCTAGAGTCCTCTGGCATCTCATATGTCCTATATTATGTTGATTTGCAGAAAGAGGAGGTATTTTGTTTGTTTTTACTTTTTTTTATAAGACAGCAGGTGAATAAGAGACAGATGGTGATGAGCACAGAGATAAGGTGAACTCTTCAAATTGAGGCAGGCTGGATTTTATACAATGTGACTCAGAGAATGGAAACTGGCATGAAAAGGATTTCATCACACTTAAACAGGTCAGATAACTGTCAGATAATAGCACACATTTGACAGCCACACATACGCCCGCAGGAAATAGAAAAGGAAACGAGGACAATATGATAGAATTTCTTTTCGTGACACCCTATCAGTCTCATGAATCGTGACAGAAATCCTCCCTCTCTCTCTGTTTTTCTGTCGCTGACTCATTCTGTGGGCATTTCCTGTGATTTTCGGGCAAAAAGAATATTTCTCGAGAGTAGGGAAGACAGAAGCAGCCTGAAAGACGAGAAACCACCTCCTGCGTGTCAGTGAAAGCCTGTCGAACTTACTCCTCACTTTGCACGAAAGCAAGACTATTTTCAGTGAGTGCTGTGCATATCTAATGAGATGCATATTTTCCAGAGGTGTGGGTGTAGGCAGGTTAGCTGGGAGGTAATATTGGAAATGGTCTGTGAAGTGAAAAAGGGGATAGACTTGGGCAGGTGGAGGCTGAAGTGATGGCCGTTTGCTGGTGTGGCCAGACATTGAGTGGCACTGAAGGGAGTGTTGCTGAAACCCTGGGGAAGCTGTGTGATGTGTTTTGAAGCAGCAATAGCTCTGTACACCAAAGGTCATTGTTCCTGTGCTTTGTCTCCTGAGCACACAGAGCCGATTATACATGCACAGAGCTATAATAACAAAACAACAAAAGGGAGCGAGAATGAGCCAGAGTGGGCTCGCTTGAACATCCCGCTCAGAATGAAGCACATGTAATTAGTACTGGTTTGTCGAAGCAGGAGGAACAATCAGGCCAAGTGACTATAAAAGGGGTTGAAGAGGAGGGCACAAATCAGCCTCATTATGGCCTTATGCAGTGCTCCCTTACATTTCCAGTAATGTGGATTAATAGCAGGTCAAAAGGTGACAGCAAAGCCATATGTTCAAGAGAAATGGCAAGACTATAACTAGATGCCTTCATGAGATTAGTATTGATCTCAACATAGTCAGCGTGGATTTAATAGGGAAGGTCTTGGATAATGATTGAACATGACTGAACTTTGGCCAACACTCATAAAACCGCATTCTTCCAAAGAACTCTTTGACATTTTGGTAAACTCAGTTATTTATTTTCTTGAAGAGATCACAGAGAAGATCGATACATGCTCATAAATGTCTGAAAAAAGACAAATCCACCTAAGAGCACCTCTACAGCTCCCCAATTAACATGTAAGATATTGATGAAAAGCCCAAAATCACTCCATGTTCATTATTTAGTTCACAACTATTCATAATCCAAAGTCTGACATTTGTGCATTGTACAGTGGCTTCAGTATCCCTATAATGTAAAAGACCATCCATGCAATATACATGCAACACATTGTATGGATGCAAATGTAACAGTATGCAGATCTATAATTACTGCAAATCAAAAATACTTAACAAAATAAGAATGATTCACCTCCCTCCATATCTATGATCATGTCCAAAATTTTCAGTCTATTACTCAGTATAGTGGACATTATTGGATGTCTGTAGCACAAAGTGGGAACTAGAGAATAGGTGAATCAGGGTGTGATTTCAGACATAGACCTAGAAATGTCACCACGAGGTTGCCAGGCAACTATCAATAGCAACCATATCTCAGGCAACGGATAATTATTGTTCCCTGCCAACATTTAGTCCATCACACAATGCCTCAGAATAATAGATGCTTCTTTACACTTTTTCATGTGAATTACACAAATTTGATAAAATGTGTTAATTTGTGAGATTTAAAGGTGCTGTTCCCCTTTAACAAACCCAGGGTGGCTGTTTTCCACAGTTTCCAGTCCTTATGCTATGCTAAGCTAAGCTAAATATATCAGACTATTGCTTTAAATTCAGGGATTTTATTACAAGGCATATCGTCAAAGCATTTAAATACTACACAACCACTCATTTTGAGCCAGTAAGAATTGTGCAAAACACAGGACAACTGAGGGAGGAGACCATCGTGTGTCGTCCATGCTACCAGGCGGGTCAACAGTATTGTGGATTAGTACAGTGAGGACATGGTCAATACCAGTCAGCCAAGTTCGAATGACTCTGTGAGTCTGGACTTAGCAGTTCAACACGAACTCTCGAGGACGGGAGGAGAGGACACAGGATGCTCTTCCTGTAAGTACTTGATGACGTCATCGTCAATGCCATGATTTCATTACTTCGATATTGTGTAAATATGCAAACACAATATAAAAGCATCCCATTTCATTTGTATGTTGTATTATATATAATATGAATATTAATATAGAATATCAGAAATGTGTGCCATTGCTTCTTCGAAAGCATTCTGGATACGATCCCGAAAGTCCACACAAGTCTCGATGCAAAGAAATGGGCGGGGCAGAACACATCCGGGATATTTCACCGTACTTAGCGAGATACGAACTTTGAATTGGAACAGTACTTTTGACCCTGATGACGTTTTCAGTCCACAAGAACAGAAGTACAGAGAAGAACGCATATTACATGGTCAAAAGTCATGATTACAGCATCAGTGGCTGGAGAGAGTAAAGTACTCTGTAGTGGATTCATTTCATTTTATGAGAGTGTGAAATGTGTGAAACATATAGGTAGCTGACAATGTGACTTTTGTCATTTTAAAAAGGCCAGGAAGTCTCCAAAAGACAAAATTGTTTCTGGACAGGCTGTTTCATGATTTCAGCACCACAACAAAATTACTACAATTCACCTCATTTGTATTCATGGGGCATATCAAAACTTTCCGACATAAAACCAAATAAAAACAGGTCTAACAGGAATATATAGAAATTTTTTTTTTTCTAAAGATTCAGGCAAACTGATCCTTTAAATCCTCTTCAGTGCCAAGTTCTCTCCTTTAAGTTGGTCTCTAGGTGCAGTCATGCTTTAGTCAAAGGTGGTTCTCATTGCTTTACATTCTGTACACTGACGGAATATAGAGCTGCCTCTCTGATGTAATGCAGTGCAATAGGAAAATATTTCTTTGGATGCGTTGATGTAATAATATTTGCCATATGAATCATCTGCTTATTTTTTCTTAATGTTTCCTACAAATAAAAGTAGAAAAATCTTCTTGAATGTCCTTGTTAAAGTGTTTTTTACAAACCTTTGGTAGTATATTATAATAGATACACTATGCTGACAGTGTATCTATTACCTAGGAGTATGCTGCTCATTATTGTTGTTCCCCCAGTGACAAGTGTCGTCTGGCAGCGCAGCTCCTCGGCCTCAGTGCCTCCTCTCCACTGAGAAGCATCTGCCAAGATAAAGGTCCTCCTTCAAATCAATTTCTAATCAATGCTATCCTCTGTGACTTTAGCAAATGTGTCTCCAACAGGCCCTGTGACAAAAGCAGCTCACTGCTAAGGCACTGATTGATTTTATAACAGCCTGAATTTGTTTGTGCTCCTGTGAAGGAATCATCAGGAGGCACGACATTCAGAGGAACTCAGTAATCACAGTGTAGCTTCAAAGGTTGTCAGTTAGATGTTTATCCCTTTTTTTCCCTAAAATGTCTGAGATGTGCCAATATTTTATACGTTATACTGTTATTGGCGTTTAGACGACATCTCTGATGGGAAAAACGCACCAAAAAAAGAAAGGATAAGTAACAACTGTTGTGAGTCTGCGTCAGACTGTTCATCGGAGAGTTTTCTAAGTGACTTTATGACACATTTGAGCTTGTGCTGCTCTCTTCATTTCAGAACATGGAACATGAGGAAAACAAGGTTATCAGAATAAATGCTGCACTAGCGCCCCCTAAAGGCCATATTACATCTCCCACCTAGTAACATCAGTTTTGATTCCAACTGACTGATACAGCCATCTCCATCCTTTATGACCAACACTCCAAATGAAAAGCTAAGACCACAAAGATGAGAACAATTTCATGTTTTAATTTTGTCATAATATATAGCAAACAATGATAAAAGATTATTCTAGTATGTATTTTCTATTCAAGAATGTCACTGAAAAGTTTCCGCTTCTTGGACTCTCCGGTCTGTATTTCCTGCCAGTGGGATCGCCTGTGTACGAAGTGAGAGAGGGCAAACTTGGCCCACACGTGACGAGCAAACTGGTCGGACCTCAGCTGGCTTTCACTTGGGACTGAAAGAAAAAGGCGGGACAGGAAAGGAAAAGTAATTAACATAAATACAGGAAAAGTGGAGACAGGCAGGAAATGTAAGAGAGATGTGCACTAAAGGCCAGGAGTCGAACCAGCGACTTACTGCTGCAGTCTATTAAACATATATGATATGCACAGTGGCCACTGAGTCGCCTACAATGTGTCATTTTATACAGCCCCTGTGAGTTTTACCTAGTTCTTGTGCGATGCTTTGCCTCTGACTCACTGATGCACTGTTCCATATGGCTTCCAGCACCCGACTGCCCAACCTGGAGCAGGCCATTTGGATGTACAGACCCTGGTAGGACAAATGTTAAGATGTAAGATTTCATAATGTTTGCACACTAATCATTTCACTGAGAATCTGTGGATGCTCCTGCTCTTGTACCTCCATTCTCTTGAGGATCTTGCCCCTCCCCTTGTCACTTGATGTGGTGACAAGGGCCTGGAGGACGTGGCTGCCGGCAGGGTCAGAGGCCAGAGTAAGGAGGTCAGCAGGGTTCAGAGTGCGCAGGCTGCTGAGGAGGTGCGAGCGCTCCTTGAACTTGGCCAATGCCTGGACCAGGCGGGAGCCGTGGTAACAGATGGAGGACAGAGGGACCTGGGAAGTGATCGAGAAAACCACAGTTTATATTCCTGCACCTGTGACAGCTCATCGGCACCAACCAATACACTGTGGGGTTAATTGGTAGATTTGATTTGACTCCACTCAGCTGTTTACCTCTGTGGGTGTGCTGCCCTCTGCTGTGTCACAGTTGTAGTACACCTCGTACGTGAGCAGGGACATGAAGAGAGGAAGGCAGCTGACGTGTCGCGAGCCAGGCTCAGCGCAGTGGAACGCCTGGAGACAACACATCAATAAATCCATTATCAGTAAATCACTGAGAGAACATCAAGCAGTAGTTTATAATGTGGTTGTGGACTTTCAGTCATCACAGTCATAAAGGTGGAGGATTAAATGGAAACAAGGGCATTGTTAGATTGATTCAAGACCCATATAAACCTATATAAGTCAACAACAAACACTCCTTGAGGCTTACATGCAGGAGACACTGCATCAATTCATCCTGTTTCTCTTCACTCTCTGCACAGCTCTCTGCCAGCTGGACGATCACCCCCATGTGACCTGCTGCTAAGATGGCCTCCACACCTTGGACCAGCTCATCAAACAACCTCAGGAACTGCAGAGAAAAAAACAGGGGAGGGAGGGAAGCACACAGAGGAGAATTCAGTTATCCCCACAGTTATGAAATCATCACTCCCATCTGCTCCATCAGATGGTTTGACCTACCAGCTTGTGTTTGGCCAAAGCTGAGGTCAGCCTCTGTACGGGGAAGTTGGCAATTGGATGGAGGGCCAGGTCGACCAGTTGCCCTTGAGATGGTTCTTGTAGAGATCACGGAGCAGGGACTTGTGGGAAAGCTGTATGATTGTCTCAATGAGGTGACTAGAGGCCTGATCCTTTAGAAACACCAGGAGTGGACTACAGGGAAATCACATACAACACATCCTGTCACATTGTGTGGAAATTAAATCTTTAAAAAAAAATCTATTCCGAATTCGACAGTTGCCTCTGACCTCACTCCTGGAGCAGCGCTGCGACTCGTCAGGTACTCCATGACACGCGTCAGGAGCTGTTTGCAGAGTTTGGGCCGTTTTCGGTGACACACAGTCAACATGGTCTGGAACACTGCACTGGCTACAGCATCTGTCACACTCACTAGATAGGACACAGACAAGGAGCAAGACAGACATATTCAACACTTACCGCCAATTCAAAGAAGTCCTGTGACAAACAAAACTAAAAATATATTTAGGCTACTTTATATATTTATATTTATTAAAGTAGATTTACATCCATGGCTTTTCAGCACAAACACATGTTCCTCCTTCATAAAATATACACAAAGAAGATTTTTAAATATTCTAAATCACCTGGTTTACACAGCCTCATACTTGCTCTGGCCTTATCTGTCTGCTCTTTACTCATAAGAGCCTCCTTTCACCCTGTGTTATCACATCTTGGAGGGAAACAGCACAGATCTCAATTTGATCCTTTTTAAATATGCAACTCGTTCTATGGTAGAAACCCTGTTAATGAGCTGGTAATTTTCATCTTGTTGGACAGAAATGCTGTATGATGATTTCTATAGTGGTTTTGAGGATGATGGAATTTAATCTGTACAGACAGGGACAGTGACATTACATGTAGATTCATGGTATATTGAAATCGATTCAGTGTCAAAAAGGCAGACATACCCTCCGGTTACTTTTTACTCTGTATAACAGCACGTATGCTCTACAAGCTCTACAATAGCACTGAAAAAGATTTGGGATAAAGGTATTAACTTGAACTAACCCGTGACCCCATTTTCACAAGTCGGTCGACCTGTCACAAGCTAAAAGCACTACAGTTCAAAACCACCTACTGGAGAGCAGGAGGGAGTTGTATGTGCATTATGCTGCTGGCACAACAGTAGAATTTAGTGAGTCCAATCACAGACATGTTCTGATTACTACTACTAGTATCACTGACTTGTGCACCAGTATAAGGTAACTATAGCTCAGCCTCATATAAAACAACCTTAACTTACATTACACAGCCTTGTTTTAATTTGTTTTTTTCTTTATTTCATAAACTCAAATTTTCTGGCCTGTTCCTAATTTTGCTGCAGACTCTCTTTGTTCACTGTGTCATCTATTGGTGATCAGTTTTACCATATTTTGCCCAAATGTAAAGAGGCCTTTACTCAACCAAGAGATATTTTTTTCATCACTGAGTGAGGCATGGTGGGGACTGATATGGAAACACTTTGCTGTGTTTTGTGTGAACAAATGGACGGATTTTTCTTTCCCTTTGCCCCTCTGTAGGGGAGCACTGTTAGAAACAAGTTCCTCTGCACTTTGCAGTTGCCCTGTTGATTCACTGTGATGTCAGATTCATCATATGAAATCTAAAAACAATTTTGCCAACCTCCCATTCTAAAGCATTTCCCTCAAGCACTTCCCACTGAGTCTACACTTGCATTAAAAACACCTATATGTCTCTCTGATACCAAGAAAAATGTTACACTGGAGCACAGAGCGGAGAATAAGAGGAGGGAGGCAGCACTGTGGCCATGTTTGTTCAGCTCTGAGTGTAGAAAGGAAATGATCATCATACAATAAAAAGATATCTAATAAAAAATGAAATCTTGGAAGTAAGGAATTCCAAAAAGAAAGGGACAATGTGAATGTCCATCTCCCCTCCACACCAGATAAGCATTTCTCAAATATGTCCATAAATATTTTCAAAATCATAAATCAATTTAAGGTGCCATATGAAACCTGTGCTATCAATCAATTTAAGAAATGAGTGAAAGAATGCGTTTGGTTATTCAAACACCTGGCACACCTCCTGTAAACACAGCGAAACAGACATCACCAAAGACATGAGACAGATGCAGTTCCCTTGGCATCTAAATATTAACATTTTTCTTTTGTGATGGTGACGTGTCAACAAAAGGATGAGGATCAGTGCACTAGGGTTTTATGAAACAAGACTTACAGTTGACGTTCTCCATTAAGGTCTCCGTGAGGCTTTTCAGCTCGTACCAAAAGGACGTGGGAATCTCAAAGTCTGTCAACTGAGGCGCTACGTTCCGTTCTTTGGCACCTGAGAAAAAAACAAAACAAGAATATTGAACATGTAGCTGTCCAGACACACTGAGCCAACCTCAAAGAACTGCCACTGACAAAGAAAACCAGTACAGGGCTTTTTTCTTCCTGTCTTTCTTGAATAAAAGGAAAAGTGGAGACTGGGGTGAAAAACAGACACTGTCAGACACTCAGACAGTTCCCTCTCTGTCTGGTAAAGGTCAACTTGTGGGTATGCAGGGTCATAGACGTTCAACATGTGTCAGTTCAGGAGAGGGGCTCAGCTCATCCAAAGGGAGAACTAAAGGAGGAGGTTGGAGGGAGGGAGAGATGTGAAGCAATGATACAACATGAGGTATGAAGGAGGTGTTCTTAAAACCAACTGAAAATTATCTACTGTTGTCTGGTTCAATGATTTGCCTCATTTATCAACACAGTCTGGAGCTGGAGCAGTAGCAGCAGCCTGACACACACACACACACACACGGTTCAGTGTTCTTTAAAACTCTAGAAACTGTTATCTGTGAAAACCTCAGGGGATCAGTAGCTTTAGAAATACTCAAGCTAGCCCGTCTGGCCCTAACAACGTGCCATAGACAAGTTACTGTGATCACATTAGCTGAAGGTCCTGACCTGTATCCAGGGCAGTACGCATCACACTGCTGCCACATGATTGGCTGATAATTACATGAATAAGGAACAGTAGAGATGCTCCTAACAGAGTTTTGGTGAGTGACAGTGAAAACCAAAATGGGTGTCGTGGTTCCAAAACTTAAGCCATGATTACCTTGTAGGATGAAAAAGACTATTGGTAAATGGTAAATGGACTTGCTCTTACATAGCACTTTTCTAGTCTCTAGGACCACTCAAAGTGCTTCACACTGTATGTTGCATTCACACACATTCACACACCCAATGCACAGATCAGGGGGCAAGTGTGGGCTCAGTGTCTTGCTCAAGGACACTTCGACATGCAGAGATAGGAGCCGGGAACTGAACCACCGACATTCCAGTTAGTGAACAATACGCTCTACCTCCTGAGCCGCAGCCGCCCACTATTATGGAAGTGAAATAGTAAATTATATGTGTGTGTGTGTGTGTGTACCTGGGCGAGACTCAGTTCGGGGGGGTCCAACACAGCCTGCCATCACGTGTAAAAGTGTGCGGACCACATGTGAGCCGTGGACATGTTTGATGAACTCTGCACTGTTGTCTCTGACCACCTGACTTAAAGCCAACACCTGGGCCTCCAACACGCCACAGCTCTCCTCTTCTTCTTCTTCTGTGGTAGCAGATGCCTCGTTCTCTGAAGAGAAAAGAATAAACAAACATGGCTCAGGTGTTACCAGTGGTTTCGTGTGATTTCGCCAATTTGATGTCTGAAATAAAAACTTACCAATCCACCTGGACATCTGTCTGACTGCACTCTCCACTACGTGGCCCCCGCACCGATCACAGGAGACGGCTTTAAACTCGGAGCCTGATTCTCCACCTAGCTCAGACAGCACCTCCCCCACCTGCTCAAGACTGGAAAATGGAAGCAGTCGCTGCAGAGTGATACTCCCTGTTCGGTCCATCGCCACCAATGACGCTTTACCTTTTACTTCAGAGAGCACATTCTCCACAAACATCTCTGCGGGAGACGGTAAAAAAAAATACAAATGTCAACAGTGATGAGATTGTCAGGGGGGCTGGAGTCAGACACGTAACCATGATGGAGCTGGGCAGAGGGAGGCAGCATGACGTGCTTGTTATATTTTGACGGAGTGATGCAATAAGCCTGCAAGAAGCGGAACATTGTCATATCAGCATGTCAACAATATGACAACCACAAGTCATGAATATCTGACGATCTCCAGCAGTGCGAGGAAGAGTCCCATTCATCTCTGTGTGTCAGCAAACATCAACAACAGCTCTTTTAATCACTTTTCAGGCTGTTAGAAACTAAACATGACAAATCATGTGGCCAAACTGTATGAACTTTATGTTCAATCTGAACTAGGACTTTGTTTAAAATGAAGCTAAAACAATAACCGTATTATTTCATATGTTTATTTAGGCACAAAGCACATTGCAGCACATGTGCCAGTGATTGGATAATGATTGAACACTATACAGTTCATGCACAGTTTTACACAAATATTATAGTAAATATTCACTATTTATCTTCTGTGATCAGATCGTAATATGTTGAATGACATAATAATCTAATAATTCTAGTCATAATATTAGAAAAAAAGATTAAACTGTACAGTTTCAGTCCCAGCCTGAGGCGACACTTTCAAATTGCTTGTTTTGTCCAACAACAACCAGAGCCCAGAGCTATTCACTTCACTGTAATTGAAGAGAAAACAGTGAACATTTTGCTTATTAACTTAAAAAATAACTTCCAAAGCAAATCACTGGTTCAACACTAAACTATAGTCCCACTGTGGTAATTTGTTCACAACAGATATTGCAGCACTGATTTCAGAAGGCAGAGGAAGATTTTTCTCCCTTTTATAATTCAAGCCTGAAGCAGTGATTTTTGTTCTCACGTGGTGGTGTACTATTATAATGTACTTTGCACTTCTGCTGCACATTCCCTACGTTTGTTAACTTCCAGTTTCCTCAGATCTGCAGAGAAGACAGTTATTCTCACCTCTCTCCTCATTATCTTCAAAGCCTTCACTGAGTCTTTCCCCAACTCGGCGGAAGTATCCCACACTCAGGGCGTCCAGGCGCTTCTTGCCACCATCTCCCTGACCCTTCTCTCCATCTCCTCCCTTCTTCTTTTTCCCTTCTCCTTTCCCATCATCCCCAGGGTGTCTCCTCTTCTTTCCTCCTCCTTTCTGTGGCTTTGTTTCCTCTCCTTTTGACAACATAGCTTCCACCTTACATCAAGCTGGTGATCAGTGCAACGTCTTGGTCTTGAAGGTGTTTGACTTAAATCTTCTGTCTGAAATACGAGTGAGACGAGAGGCACTGTGAGGTTATCATACAGATCTGATGGTCAATTTCACATCGACATGATTCACCAAACAAATATTTAACTAATTAATATACGTAGGTCTGTTGATACCAGTCGGAATTCAATTCTACAGCAAGTGCTCCTTCAGTGTTTTTCTTCAGCAATATTTTAGAAGTCAGGTAAAAGCAAGTAAGTGTAGTATATCTCGGTATTGACGCTTGCGTTTCTATGGAAGACTAAGGGGACTGTTCGGGACAGCAAACGGGAAAATATAACCCAAGTAAACAAGAGATATTTAAGTGTTAGGAAGAGGCTGTGTATACCGAAGTCACCTCCAGCTTGTAAGATTTAAGAAGCTGTCAGGACTCGTGATTTATGAGGACAACATAGTTGCTGATAGACGGGGAAACATTAAACTGACATGTTTTAAAAAGGAGTTCCCCGAGAGAGACGTCCGTGCAGCTCACAACACAGGAACTGTGTCAGACAGTAAGGAGATATTTGGCCTGAGAAGTGGACGTTTTTGAAGAGGTCGTTAAAACAGTTACGCCGAGCTTAATATGAGTATTATGTGACTTGGTAAAAGCGGACTTAATGGCAGTAAACACTGTAGTTCAACTCACGTGTGAGACGGGTAGACACGACGGTGTGTTGTTGGCGCGTAGTGATGACGTAGGACCGCAACTTCCTTTTTCTTTTTGGGGTTACGCTATCATTTACATTATGAATGGGCAAATACAACAGGATAGCTTTGGCAGTTAAACAAGTGAACATTATTGCGCATTTGGGAAACGAATAAACCATACAATCTATCAATCGATATATGCTATAATAATGTTCTTTTTGAAACAGACGCTTAACAGAACGGTAAATGGCAAGTCGAGATGTAGGTTGAAATAAATTATGCCATTTGATTCTACCATTCTTTGTTTCCCTGAGGAAGCTGAATCAAGTTGAAATTAAATACAATGCAACGCTTAATAGTGCAAAAGGCCGTATGAATATTTTGCAGATCAAGCTTCTCAGTACAAAATTCTGTCGCTGGCATTAAAAAATTCAGGGCCACCTGATTTCTTTTCCTTCTGTCTTTATTTCTTTCTTTATTTTTTTTAATAAACAAGTTCAGCTCTCCTTTAATCTAGTTTTTACATCTGCACCTCTTAACCTAAGTAAGTAATTTTGGGGAGACTGTTTTACTGAAAAACCACCTATGTGGCATCCAACTTTCACTGTAATGGCCTCCATTTCAAAAACAGTTGTACTTTGACGATACAGGCTGTTAAAGACGAGGTGAGACCGTTCTGTTCTGACTAATACAGCACACAGTGGATGATGAATATTGATGGATGAAGCTAATCTGTGTTACAAAAGGCCCACTGGGCTACTTATTAAACCATGTGGCTTTGTGTATGAAGTATAACATTATGTGACTGGAACAGTTAGTGCAGTCATAAATCAATCAAGTTATAATAACACATTTCTCTTTGAATGGCTGCAGAGCAGAAGCCAGAATTTTACAAATACTGAGGTCATGAGTCGAATTCCACCCAAGACACAGAAAAGACAGAGTTTCTGTACATTCACCCTCCACTGACAACAACAGCACCTGCTTAAGATTCTTTGGTTCATTTTAATCCAATCTGCTGAGTTATCAAGCAAGAAGTGACAGTAAATACTAACCCGCTTTTAGTTTCATTGTATTTAATCATTTAATTTTTTGTTCTATACCATGTAGTTTTATTATTTCATTTCTGGTCTTTAGATATGATCAAGCCATTTATATTTTTGTGTTTAACATTTTAATTGTGATGAAATTTGATTTGATAAAGCCTTTAAACAAACAACAACAAAAAATAAAATCAGCAAGTAAGATGCCCCAATTCCAAAGGAAATGACAAAAAGGCTACTGTCTTAATATTCATTTAATATTTATTCAACACTTAACACAATGTAACTTTTTCAAAGTAACAGTACCAGGTGCACAAATATGCAAAAAAAAACCAAAACAAAACAAAAAACGATGATTCAAAACTGCTGACACCACTGCAGTGTCACTATTTTGGACCCCTCTGGGCCAACTGAACTGCCTTTAATTCTTTTCCTAGACCTAGATCAATTATCTGACCTCCAGGGGGCAGCATGGTTACTTTCTTAGTAGAGGGATTAAGTGACCATGTTCACCCAGAATCTCTCTGTAGGAGATGGTACAACTCAGAGTGTCGTTTAGAGCCTGAGGCATGCAACAGCAGTGACTTCATCGGACTCCTTCTACCTTCCTTGATGAAAAGTCAGCTGCAATGTTCAGTACAAAATTGACAGTCATTTTTCAATTTGCACACTCAATATAAGGCCAAGTATAGGAATAATTGTAAACTTACTTCTTTTAGATGCCACCAAAAAATGCAGAAATACAATTTACTCATTTGAATCAATAATTTTACTGTCAAGAAAATAGAGTTTTGATACTTAAACCTGCTGAACTGCCTTTAATTCTTTTCCTAGACCTAGATCAATTATCTTTGGTTGAAGACACTCTATCTGTTCATCATACAATATCTGTTCCCCCTAAATCTTTCACAACCTGATGATGTTATTGTTGAAATCAATCAATGAAGAATGAATCATCATAAACCTGTAAGTGGTAACAGACTCTGCAATTTCACTGAATTGTGCAAACAATGGCAATGACAATAACAATAATGACATCATTGCGCTTCCTAAGAAGTGACATATCATTTCTTCTACGGTAACCTTCAATGAATCAGTTGAGATTTTGTCATTTTTAACCACAATGGAAATTCAGGATATATAGCGTAATATTTTCCACTGGTAAATTGCAAGAGCTGTGGAAAATTAAATATCATCCAAGCTAAATTTTTTAAAATCACTGTTTTGATGCTGTAGAGGTAAAGATTGTTCATGGCTTTAGGGATGGAAACTGTCAGTTGAATAGTTGGCCACTTAAGATGGAAATATGTCAGAAAGTATGAGGCTGGTTGCCATGGAATTGGTGCCTGAGGATGAATCCTTATTGCACTGATCATCAATGTTGGAGAGTAGTACCATACATGTAATTCAAGTACTAGCTTTTTCATGTAACCACTGAAACAATTTTGTGCCATGAATGGAAAAGAACATTTTTATTATTGTAAAATTGCTTCTCCGCTGTTATTGAATCATTTGACCACCCCCACCACCCTTTCTTTCATCTCAATCAAAGCCTTTACAACAAATCTTGTGAAGGCATGCCCAGTGCTTGTCTCTAGCACACACCTCCACACATGATCTTTGTGTCGTTCATGTGAAGCCAAGGGCAGGCGTTACTCAGTTTCATTCAGCATAATCATGAATAAACCTGAAGCTCAGAATCAGGAAGTATCACCTTGGCCATAACCAATCATTATACATAAAGTCAAAGTTCCAGAGCTGAGTTACATTCGTTTTTAATCTAACATTGTAGACATGAAACTTTCTTGTATTATATTGTGCAATAATTTCACATCACATGCACATTGTCAGTTTGGTAATTTTTCTTCCAAATACTTCGAACTTCCTCTTCTAAACAGCTTTAGTTAAACAAACTAGATTTCCACCTAATGTAGCCTCCCTGTAGTTCAACCTCTTCCAGTGTGAAGTAAAAATTTCTGCTTTCAAAGTTGCTTCCCCCCACCACACTTGATGATTTCCTAACTTGCACCTATCACCTCTCACCATGGTAAGGATGACCTTATTTTTGTTGTTTTTTTTTTTGCAAAACGTTTCAGTAATGCATTGTCAGGTACAGATAATTATGTCACATTTAAAATAAACTGTTATCATTATAGCGAGTCGTAAGGTTTTTTATTTTTTTTTAGGCCAAATTTTTATTTGTTGGTGCTTGTGCATGTTAGCAATTAGCCCACAGTAACATTGCCCACAGAGCCGTGCAGACTGTAGCTCTGCGGTGGAGCTCTCAAATGGAGCTGCAAAAAAAAAAAAAACACCATTATGCTCTGTACAAACAATGTAGATGAATAGATACAGAGAAGAGCAAAAAGCCTGGGACAGAATATAGAGTGGTTCACATAACTATGGAAAATCCTATAATAAACAAATTGAGGTCTGCTGTTTAGTAAATAATTCATGAGAGAAAAGTATTTCCCCTTGTGCTCAAAGTAACTAAGTAAACAAGAGAAATTGAACCTTACATGTGAGAGAAGGGGGCTGAGAGAAGAGTGGCAGAGGGACTGATAAATCATTGCTTCAATGCAGAGCTCCTGTTGGCTTCATCTGTTTGTGTTCATCTCCACGGCAACTGCAGTGGATGAATCAGAGCCTGCGCCGCAGACTGTGAATGAACACTGCAACTGATTAAGTCTCTCTGGAGTCATACAGACGCACATAGACACATTTCATCACACTATTGTAAAACATGCACAGCCCTTGATGTCACAGGCTTAATGTCGTTATGAATCATTTAAAAAAGAGAATGGATGGTAAATAACCCACTAACGGTCGGAGCAAACAGTTCTTTAGAAATTACAAAGTTGGTTCTATTTCATAATCACACGTGGTCTGGCAAACTGAAGATCTAATCCATCTGTGTGAGAGGGCTGGATGTTCAACCATGAAAGGGATGAAAACATTTTTTGCTAACCTCTAGCTTATGTTGGGAAATCTGCTTATTCCACTGTTTGATTTGAATTTGATAAGAAAATTGATAGCACTTGAGTGAAAGCACCAGGCCTGTTTTCCACATACTGATACAGCCACCAGAGTTTACCAATACACATTGCATTGCATTTGTTTGTTTCATTTGAACAAAAGCCAAAGTGTAAAAACTGTAAGTTGTGGGTTTTATAGGTTTTGGATGATTTTGTTGTTTGCTCTTGCATATACTGTTCATGCTAAACATGGCTATTTCCATTTTTAGCAAGGAAATAAGCATAGCTACAAGCTACCATTAGGCCTAGGCTAGCTTAACATAAACATCATGGGAGTCTTTCAGAAACAGCTAGAAAGAGTCAGAAATAATCTGCTGAAAACTATAAAACTATATCTTCACACAGTGATATAGTTGTTATAAAAGGTGTTAGAAATGTTTGTTTGTGAATTTTGTGAATCTTGTTGGTTAACATTTTAATTTTACCCTTTCAACCATGCTAAGCTAGCTGCTAGAGGCTTGATCCTATGAAGTGTGCCAAGATACCATGGTTATGGACCCTCTCTAAAGGCATACCTGCCATGACCTTTATGTAAACCTAAATTCCTTTACCACAATATAGGAAATATTTGGCTAATGATCATGCAGAACATCTTGTACAGTTGTGTTTGCTGTGTTGGTGCACCTCTGATTCTTGAGTAACAGGGAACCTTGGTTATTATTTAACACAGGAGTGTCAATATAGCACATACCAAAACTATTCTCTCTGACACTCCTTGATACAGGGACAACGAACACTGATATCTGCAGAGAAAAATCAATGCCCATGCCAGTTATTTCTGTACACAACAAATGGCAGCCCTTTGTTCTTTTGCTATATTTTTCACTTGTTTGAAGACAGAGGGGTGCTTTCTCCCCAATTCTCCTGCATCTCCCACAGGCAGGAAGTTTCCTTTGGCCTGCTGCTGGCTGTTTGGTTTCCCACGGCCAGTGTGAGAGCCAGGACCCAGTCCCATCTGTTATACTCAGATACTCGGCGAACCAGAGTCACCTTTATGTTTCCTCTCACGTCTACTGCTCTGCAGAAGCTGCAAATGTTGTCTGTGTCATTTATCACGCTGGTGTCAAGTGAGCAGGATCAGCAATAAGATGAGCAAATGGTCTGCTTTTCTCAACATAAACAGCCAAAAATGTAATATATGTCTGAGCTACAATTCCTGAACTCATTTTACTATGATGTTGCAGCAAAATAATGAATCAATTCATCTACAGATTTCTCGTTTTCAAATTTTATGTATAGTTTTTTTTTCTAAGCCTTGGTCTTTTTCATTATGACCTAACAGGAGAAAAACACAGGTGTAGACCATTTCAGCAGTGAGCCAGCAGGTACAACAGAAGAACCAAGGACATGCCTGGATGGGATAAGTGAGTCGTTAGTAATTGCTCCTTTTCTGTCACAACTTGTTCAAAGGAATGAAATGAAAAAATGACTACGTTTCCACAGCTGACAATCAGTCTCTGTCATTTTAAAACTGAACATGGCACAATTAATCAGTGACAAAACAATGTTTTAATTATTCTTATGATAGGGTCGTTGTTGCCATGGTGTTTATTATCTGCATTCACTTTCATTTTGCTTAATGCCACAGTAATTATCTTGTTTAAAGCATGCTCTGTGATGCTGATCCAGAGTGTTTGACCTCCTGCACCCTGCTCACCCAGACAGGAGATAAGCTACTACTAAATCCAATACCACCACAGTGAACAACAGCTTCTTCTGTCAGGCTGACAGACTGCTGAATATCTTGCAGCCACCCAACACGCCTCATCACATAGGACAGGACAGGACTCTAATCTTTGTATTGCTTCACTGCTCCTATGTGTATGTTGTATACTAGGCTACTATGTGTGGCTCTGCATAGCAATTGTTGTTGTTAGTCCAATTTTAATTCAGTTTAGTCCATATTTTAGTTTGGTCTAAACATAAAATAAATAACCACGACTGCCATGGAATCATGTATGTTCATGGCCTCAGAGGATGAAGCTTATTTTCGTGGTCCTGTGATGTTTCTCTATAGTCCCATAGTTGTGACACGGTGATGCTGGTGATAGGTTACTCGATGTCCTGGATTAAAATCATGACAGGTTCATGGTCACATAGGATTTATCCTTACTAACTTTCCTTTAAGTTCCTCTAGTGCTGCCACAAGGATGGCAGTTTTGGTTCAAAGTGAATTATCTTTACAGCTTTTGGAGGAGTAACCATGACATTTGGTACACACTAGGGATGCACCGAAATGAAAATCTTTGGCCAAAACCGAAAAACGAAAATGAGTAAACACTTGGCCGAAAACCGTAACGGAAACACTGAAATTAATAATTATGCCAATTTTTAGAAGGCCAACCATTGTTATTATGGCAATGACTGTGTACTGACCTCACTAAAATCAAGGCATTGCAATTGCATAAATTAATATTCATGCTTCATTTAAATCAATTACAAAATTATAAAAACATTTATTTAGCACTGATATTCCAACAATATAAAATAAAATTTGACCTCTAATAATAACCTACAGGCCTATAATTGACTGGCCTATTACTGGCTGCTGAAAGGTAGTAAAATGTAATGTTATATAAATATATACATAAACTTAAGTGCAGTAGCAGCATGTCTTCACACATACTGGCTGTATATTGATACGTTGTTTCATTTTTCGGCTCGTACGCACATTTGTTTTCCAAACGCAGCACCACTGACAGAGCGTCAGGTTTCCATGACGAGGAAAATAGGAGCAGTACGTCATGTTTACATGACTCCTGGATGTAAAAAGAAAACTCTGAGAAGTAACGCTAAACTTTAACAACAGAGGCACACGTACGCTGTACACATGTACGCGGGTTATTTATAGCGCTGTTGATTCATTTTATAAACGGACCGCTCCAGAGTTGGACTGAAGCCGCGCTAACAGAGCTAACTGCTAAACACATACACGTGGTATCGGATCGGTGCCTGGACTCCATGGACTCCAGTGCTCGTTGACACCGATCGGCATGTTTGGCAGGTCATCACAACATCCTGTTTCGGCCGAAAACCGAAAATGCATTTTTTGGCTATTTTCGGCCGAAAATTTTCGGTAGCCGAATTTTTGGTGCATCTCTAGTACACACATACACATTCCTGTCAGGATGAATATCTATAATTTGGGTGATCCTCTGACTTTTCATATAGTGTCAAAATATGTCGCACTTATACGCACTTGTTGTTCAGTGCTTTGGTGGTGTGTGAAAGCCTCACTGAGCAGCTTACAAATTGGTTTTGACTCATACCTGGAAGACAAGTAAAGTTGCACGTGAATTTACTTCATTACATCGGTGTTGTATCTCTGTTGCTATGACATCATTGTTCAGCAGTGATTGACAAGGGAAGGCAGGTTTAGATTTGTAGCAAAGTTTCATCATAGTAACTGATCAGATATGACTTCATTTTCCTGCCAAACCACAGTGTTGTTGCTGCACTTCTTGTTCACAGTCACTGAGAGCAGACAAACCTGCTATCCATGAATAACCATCTCATCATCAGGTCCTTTTGCCGAGTAGATTGTTTGGGCTGAAATCAACAATGTACAAGTAGGCCTACTTGATCCAGCCCTCTTTGAACTTGTGATGAGATGGATGAGCTTAAATCAGGTGAGAGGTCAAGATCTGTGATCATCTGTTTCCTTCTGTCAGCTGAGCAACAGAGAAGTGAAAGGGGGAGTGCAGGGGAAGTTGAATGTTCTGAAAGGTCAGTGGGAGTTTCCTTAGGAGGAGGTTTGACCTAGGATCATCCCTGATTGTCAGGCTGTGGTTTGGGGTTATTTTGGTCTTACTGTATTGGTCATAAATGTGCATCCTGTGTGTAGCATACACCATGTTATATAATCAGCAACATATTTCTGTAGCTACACGTTTATAGGCTTAAGGGTGATGAGTGACATTTTGCCACTTTATTCATTCAGTTTAATGTGGGTTAATATTGTTTGTCTTAATGATGCAGAGGGTTGGCCGTTTGCACTTAGTCACTGACTTATTGGTTTTATTGAATCATCACATTGCAATGCACCATGTGCAAGCACTTTGTGCTTATCGTGCTGCCCCCTACGATCTGCCTAGCTACCTCCACTCCCTTCCTGTATTGGAAAAGTTGAAACCTAAAATTACGTAACAACCCTTTTCTCATCAGTCCTCCTCCTCTGTGTGCTCCTCGTCGTGTTGCCGTATGCGCTCCACTACGCAGCGCAACGCTCTCACTGGGGCTGGACATGGTGAGAGTGGGAAACTTGAGCCGTGCTGCATGGGGTGGGGCGGGGTGGGCTGGGCTGAGAGGAAGAGGGTGGGGGTGGGGGGCGGGAGGGAGTGACAGTGTAAAGTACCGTGAAATAATCCGGGACGTGTATTAAACGTACTAAGATCTCAGAGTTGAACGACTGAAGAAAAGAAAAGTTTCCAAAAGTTTCCATACGCTGAGGGAGAATTACTGAGGTCGAGGCAGAGGTTTACCGCTGATCCAGAGAGGAGTCCACACAGATACAGAGAAAGTAAGTCACTTCTACTACAACTCTATTACTTTTGCACAGTGTGAACATGAGACGGTGTGCGCAGGATCTAACGGTTTCTACTTTTACACCAGAGACTGTGGCTACTGCTGAGGTTTTAGAGAGGCAGGCTGACATCCCAGCAAGACTGACAGACATTTAACACATGAGAGGAAGGGCAGAGCATATCAAAATGTGTCAGTGTGTAAAATTTGCCTCACTACGCTCACCAGCTGTGTGCTTTGATTGGACTTGAGCATCCTTCCCGTTTCTTATCAAAGTCTCTCAGCTCTGACAAATGTTTTGCCTTGAACTCACTGAACTGAACAAAAATCAAATTAATGGCCGATCACCTGATTTGTTTCCAGAGGTTAACACAGATGAGTCTGAAGAGGGTGATCATCCTCTCAAACTTCAAAATGTTGTTTTTCTGTTACCCTTGCATTTTTTAGTACTCTTTCCACGTTCGGGGAAAAAACAAACACAGTCAATTAGTTAAGGTATTTCCAAGCCTTCAGCCAAGCTGCAGCTGGTTGGTGGCCAACTAACTGCAGCTGATCCCTTTTCTTCTCCCAGAGACCTTGAAGGATGTGCAGTGCAGAGGATTTAAACCATTTCAATGTTCTTTTCTGCATCTAAGGACAACCTGCATTTTTAATATCACTTCATATTTCTTCTTTCTTCTTTTTTTTTTTTTTTTAAATTTAATCAATTAATTAATTAAACATGGGACTGAAATCACAAGACAACAAAGCTCAACTGTTTGTTGTGTGGGGACAGTGAGTAGAATTTGGAGCCCTTATCTCAGGGGCCACTGGGCATATCAACCGTGCTGGTATGCCAACACAAACTGACTGAAGAAGAAGTGCCGAGCCGCAGAGAGAGAGGGCAACGTGCAGCATTTTGGAGGAAGTGACACATGGGGTAATGATAGGCAAGACGAGAATAAGATGAAGAAGTAACACTTCATTTCAAGCTTGGCTGATGGCTGTATTATAAATCCATTTAGGTCTGTGCAGTAAAGTGTGAGGGAAGAGCACCGCTGCCAAAAAATTAGGCTGGTGGAATGGCTTTTCATGGTTGTAGGGGGTTGAGTGGATGACTAATTGGCCAATTTTAGGCCACCTAAGGTGCAGTAGTGAGATAACTTGCCTTTTTTTAAAGCCTGTAAAGGCACACACTACCAACAAAACAGCCTGAAAAGCTTTTGTTCACTTGTTATATTTGAAAAGAGGCTATATTTGCTGTATTTTTTTTTTTTTGCATTATTCTTATATTTTTAATTTTATCACCCCAAATATTTTTGTCCGATTGTCTGCGAATAAAAAGAGGCAGGGAAACTTCATTTTTGGAGTAAATGAATTAGTCTGTAACCAACACGCACTGAAGTCTATTAGCCAATGTTTTACTTTGTTTCAATGGAGGTTCCCCTTTTATTCCTAGAGGGAGTGGGCTGGACAGTATGATTTTGGGTGGTGTGACAGGCAGTGTGAGTCTTGGGTGGAGATCATGTTGCTGTATTCCAAGTTACTTTGCTCCATTGTGCTTGTCATGATAATAATGAATGTTTTTGCCAAATATTTCAAGGATATGGAAACAGCTGAAAGGAGGGGAAGGTTATCTGACCGGGCCATGAACTCAGGAGTTGAAAAAAATCAGAAGTGAACATTATGTCACACATATACATGCACAGATGGTGCACACACACACGTAGTTCTGTCTTTGTAAAAGCACTCATTGCCCCCTTAACCTAAATGTTTCAACAAAAATAAGTTACAGTTGCACCTAAAACCATAGCAATAAAACAAGTCTTGTGTCTCATACAGACCTCTGAAGGTGTGAATAATGTCCTCCGCCTGTCTGTAAGCTCTCTAACCCACACTGGTCCCCACAGAGACAGAAATGCACACACACACACACTCACACTCACACTGTACATACACTCACACCCTACTACACAGGCTGTGAAAGGTGCCCCTCCCTAGCACCTCTTCCTCAGCTATTGTCTTCTGCCTGTTTGAGAATTTTGTTGAGTGCTGATATTTAACCATTCCTTCAACAGGAAGCTGTAGCACTATCAAACACTCTCACTATATGCAGTAGTTCTGTTCAGATGGCACTACCTGACACTTGCACAGCTTTAACTCTTAGCTTGGCTTTGCACAGCAGCATACCAGTGAGAAGCACTGGCATATGCAGAATAGATGTGCACATATGCTAAACCAATTTTTTGGACAGCTCAGGCACCAGTTAGATAAAAGAAAATCTAAAAACCAAATTCAGTCTGGTGTGATTTAGTAGAAAAAGAAATGTCAGTGTTGAGAAAGGAGCTGCAAAACAAACTCCAGGTTTGACAGAGGAGGAGGAAAGTACAGTTACCTTGCTCATTAAATCAGACATAGAGGTGTCGTGTTTGAGGTCTATGAACCTGTTCGTGGAACGACCCCACATCCACTTTGAATAACAGGTATGACTTAATTCCCACTAAAGAGGAAAAAACGTTGTTACATTTTCTACTGTTTTAAATGTAGATTGGAAGAATGTTTGATCATTTGGTATGATCATGAAGCTAACCTCTGAGGATTAGTCAAATCATAGTTGTCTTGATCAACTATTGTGTTCTGTAGTTGTAGAGTCTGGAGTTATTTCCTGTCTTGGAGAATTTGTAATAAATTTCAGTAAAAAAAAACGTGTCCTAAAGGTAAGCTGCAAACATTACTTTGCTCAGAACATAAAACTACAAATGTAACTCAGAACTACTGTCACAGCTAAGAAGCATTTTGTTAGCTAACTACAGTATTATAAAGCTACAGGCTGGGAGTTAGCCTTAATAACTAGTTAGCTAGGCTACTTCTGATAGCAGCGGATGCTATTTCAGCCAAAAAATTCAACTCAATGTTTGTTTGTTTAAAAAAAGAAGAAGCAGCCTTTGTTTACTACTACGTGAAATGGAAAATTCATTATTTTAAAAGGTTCTACAAAATGTGTTACTTAAATCGTCCGCCCTTCTCAAACCACCGTGGAAAGTTTGACAGGAGTATAAATGGCAACTAATGGGGGTGGAGCTTAGCAAAGGATGTTTGTGAAAATGAGAGTAACAGCCCCATAAACCAAACATCTTTAATGTGTGTTTACCTAACAATGCTGCAATTCTCCTGACTGCATGCATAACTGCAGCTCATTACAGCTCGCGGGTGTTTTACAAGGGCCAACAAAAACTTAAATGGCGCTTTAGTGTTTAGGTAATGTAGATTTATTTTGCAGTGTGTGCAGTTGTGTAACTTTTATGTCAAGATAGATGGGGACGTTGGAGGTGGTGAGAAGAAGGAGGGAAAGATGGGAATGTGAGAGGGAAAGGCCTCCTCCCTTTCATTCTAGTAAACACTTTCTGTTTTCACTTTCCTGGTGCTGATACATGACAGGACATCCAACCCTAAGAGTATAGAAGCTTAGAGTTTAGAGGCTGGTGGACAGGAAACAATGGCTCATACTCAGTGTGACACAGGAACCAATTCTGCAAACGCATTGTATGAGGATGAGAAAGTGACAGTGTGATGAATGTCCATATGATCTACTGCACTGTACCCACCTGCGAAGACATGCACGGAAACGTTGCTATGCCATAGCAGTTGGGGAGAGGCAGATGGGATCCATCTGTTTGCAGGAGGCATGTTAGATTGTTCGGAGAGTGCAGCTGATGAGGACGAAAGGCTAAATACCCCAGAATGCTTTGGGAAAGTGTAACGACCGACACGAGTGCACGTCTGGAATGTGATAATTGTGGGAAAAAAAGAGAATGTGTACTGAGTGTTTCATGATAGAGAGATGAAAGAACTGGAGAGGTGTTTTTAAACAGATTGTTATGAATACAAAGTCTGACCTCTACAGTGACCTCTACATGTGCATCTCTTTCTGTGTGTGGTACCCACAGTGTTGTAACAGCCCTTTCTCACCTCATGTCCACTTGTTGCAGAGACAGTTTTTATTTGTCCAACTGAGATTTACTGCTTCCATGTCAGTACAGTGATCACTGGGATTAAGATTATGGTCCTATATACAGTCTAAAATAATTCAACAGCAACATCTGAGAGAAAGAATATTATTGAATATTTCACAGAGCAAGTACTTAACTATTCTCTGAGGGCCTATTTCTCTGGTAGGAAGTATGAGAACTGCTCACGTCAAGATGTGGAGATTTACTCAGAGATAATTTTCTTAAAACCTGAACCCAAACCATCAGCATGTAGATAGTTGAGGTAGTATCACTGCTTGCCTGTCAGTGTTTGGGTTTGCTCTTTGAATTGAACATCTACAATTTTAATTTTGAAAAACAGGATAGTCTTATCCAGGTGATTAAACAAACACTGATTTGTGTTTTTAGTTATTTTAGTGGAACTGAGGTACTGAGGTAAGATTTTTTTTTTTATTTTCCCACCCAGAATGCCAGGTGAACGGGTGACAGTGAGAGATACGTCGGAGATTGGGCGTTTCCCCGGAGCGGCCCCGCCCACGCGGGTAGAGGTTAGCATTCACAAAGAGGGGGAGAAAAAACAGGAGGAGGGAGGCTGTCGCCGATGGTTCAGGAAGATGTGTCCATGCTGCTGTAAGCGCCAGAACAGTTCCACCTACGATGTTACAGACAAGGTGGAGGTGATCAAACCTCCAGCCCCTACTCCAGACCCAGAGCCTGCCAAGCCACAGCCTGAGAATGGAGAAGCGAAGGAGATGGAAGGTAAACGATGCTATGAAGGTTCAGCTTAACTGTCAGCATGGGTTGTACATCAGGTACATGCCAAAGTAATCCTCACTGATACAGACAGGTGCTTCAGTTTGATGTGAAACTTCCTCTCTCAGGATTAAAGTTGTCAGTGCGTTCAGTGGACCTGCTCAGCTCCAAGACGGGTCAGAACAGAAGGGAGCACCACACCGACCTATACTGTGGTGATGAGCTGATCATCCGCAGAGGACAGACCTTCCAGATGGAGCTGGGGCTCAACAGGCCCTTCAGCTCTGACACTGACAAGCTGCGCCTGGAGCTGAAAACAGGTATGAGACAGATTAATGATGTGTCATATTTTCAGACTTTTACTGAGGGTTTAGTGCTGCTATTTAGGAGAGCAGCTGCTGAGGTGGGTTTTATACACACCTCAGGGATTGATAAAATATATAGAGGAGTTCTTCAAATACCTACTGCACAAAACTGTGTTTAGGTTGTCCATACATCCAGAGACAAAACCAGTGCTCTGCTCCATGAAGTGATAAATTCATAAAAGAAGTTTGAAGTGGGTAAACCACAAGATCATTACTCATAGGAGACAGATGACATCCCAACTCTAGTTCCTAGTATAGATCAAACTATATGAACACTGGATGTGACATTTACCATGATGCAACTCCAGACATCAATGTTGGAAAAAACAGTACAGCTAGTGAAAATGTCACGCTGACTTTTTTGCATACTGCTGCAGGACACAACAACTTCACAGAAAAGTGATGGTCCACTGAGCACAAGGAGAGAGTTAAACAGACTTTCTGTCTGTTGCCTTTCAAAAAAGGAGACATATATTCATATATTGGATAAACTTTTGGGAGTCAGAATACTGTTATCGATATGGCTCACAGAAAGGGGAGAGGTGGGATATGTGCTATTAATTAAGGTTAAGCCAGACCCACCCTGGCTGTAACTGCCCATTTTTATCCAACTTAATCTTCAAATCTGCAGTGCACATGTTCTGCCAGAAATTTGATGGTTTGTCCAATGCTATCGCTCCTCAGATTTAGGAGACCCAGGTCTGACCAGGATTACTTGTACCATAGGGAGTTAACCTCAGCAGTTACTCCTCAGCAGCTCTCAGGTGCCAGGAGAGATTGTAGAATACCTCAACTAGATAGATGGTTGAATGAATCAATAAAGTAGTACAAGTGATACATAGATAAATTGTGAAATAGCTGAAATAAATGAATAAACAGTTGAAATAGTCAACCCCAGATATTAAAGTTTAATGTGATGATGTAATTACACAAAAAAGTAGGCCACATGAACAATTTAACAATGTGCCAGCTCTCCTAGATGAGGTCTAAAACAACTGAAGTAGTAAAGACGTACAAAATCCAAGAAAAGTCATACTTGGAAATGTTCCTCTCCTATCTCAAGATAACTGAGCTATCTATCCTGAGATAACTGGAGAGGAGAAACCCATTTTGACTGAAACTCATGCACTAAATCGTAAATGACATGCCATGTCCAGATAATCTGCGTGTGCATCATCAGCAACAGTATTACACAACATGAGATCTCAAACCTTTTCCAATGTCTATTTGTATATTTGGAACATGATGGGTGGTGTTGATGAGGTTCATCTGACATGGGTGGGTTTTCACAGATTACATACCCCATAAAGAATGAATGTGTAAAGTTGGTGGAGTGGCCCTTTAAAAACAGTATCCACCACAAAACCATGTGAAACAACAGAGGGGCAAACCACTGACTTAAAACAGAGCCTGGGAAATGTGGTCAGAGTACTATGCATAGCTCACGCATTTAAATCTCCCAGCAGTTCAGTCATAGCTGTACCACAAGTTTTGGATTCCACCTACCACCACGCCAATGTTAACAGTTTCCAGACGTCAGGACACCAGACACCTCCCTTTGGTATTTACAGGCCTCACACTGCAGTGATCCACTGCACACTCTGGAATAAATGGCTATTATGTCACCACACAGAGGTGATTTTCTGTCACCTGCTGCTTAGATAGTTTCATGCTGGGAGGAGATGAGAAAAAAGAATAAACACACACAGAGCAACCCACGGCCAACATACTGTCATTACCTTTGCTTGCATTGACACATTTACAGTGAAGATGGCTTTTAAGTGTTGCACTCAAAGCAAGGCATTGTATCGTTTTCTAAACTTCCCCTTTGTTCAGTGTAGAGGCTAGATAAAGACTCGGCTCCAGGTCTATTTTTAATAAATGCAACACTGCTCAGGCAAAAAAGAGGCAGTGTTTCCTATTGATTTCCTTTGGAACAAGCACACAGAGGTGAGACAGGAGGGATGGGGGGCCTTGGCTGCGGTAACAATGGTTTCTTGGTGAACTCCATACTCGCTTCAGCAAATGACAACTAAAGATCAGCATGGTGCAAGAAGCAAATAGGTCAGAGGAAAGCATCCAAAGTCGTTAGCCAGTTCGAGGGAACTTTAAGGAACATGACCATTTATATCTTGAAGTTTATACAAAGTTGTTATTGCTTCTTTGGAGTTGGTTAGCCAAACAAAAGGAACATCTGAGCTTAGATAAATCAGTCACAAATATGGTTCACTCTCTAAAAGGGTGTGTATATTGTGGAGGTTTAGCACATCCAGAATGTTGTTTACTCAGGGAAACCATGCACAGCATGGCGAGAGACTGTGATGCATACTTTGGTGTGCACATTAGAGGGAGTGTGTCTTCTACTGAGAGAGCAGACTCACAAATGCTGTGACAAGCATAGTAATAATGTAAATGGTTTACTCTGTACCCAACTACATGTTGCAGTGAAGTCCTTCTACCACCATTGTTCTTCTCAGCTAAATTTATCAGCACAGAATAAGAAATAAGAGAGGAGCGAAGTTTCACTCACATGTTTAAGTGTGATTCAGAGATAAAGACTCTGACCTCAGACCGCACAAAAAAAGAGAAAAATAAGAAAAAATGTCTGCGATATAATTTGTTTAAAGTCATTATGCAATCATGTTTTGACAGATATTTCATCAGCTAGTTTGATATCGTTACTGGTTCATAGCACATCCGCTGTGCCCAGTGAACCTCAGTCTCTCGGGAAATTGTTGCAATTGCAGTTTTTGGATGTGAAGCTACAGCCAGGAGACCTTTAACTTAGCTTAGCACAAAGAATGTAAGCAGTGGGATGCGGGAAACAACATTTTTGGCTGTGCACAAGGATTATGTGATGTGTAAATTGTTTGAAGTAAACTGCAGAGCTGTTTGCCAAAAATTGTTTAAAAGCCAGAGATCAGGCTAACTAGTTCTTCTTGGTAGTCTAACCAAGAGTGGCTGTTTCATGTTTAACAGATTGATAAGAGTATGGTATCAGCCAGCAGCATGGACCATGTAAAATCACAACATTCAATTCAGTTTTTATTACATCTTTACATATGTAGGCTACTGTCATACAGCTTGACACAAATATAACCTGTCTGCTTCAGGTGCGCTGCCCATGGTGTCCAAAGGCACACACATCATCATTCCCCTGGTGGATCACCTGGAGGATGAACGCTGGGAGGCAAAGATTGTCGAGCAGAGCGGCAACAAGGTCAAGCTGTCTGTCAACTCGCCGGCCAATGCTGTAATCGGCCTGTACAGCCTCAGTGTGACAACCAGCTCTGCAAGGGGCAGCACATCAGCTACTCACAACTCCAGCAAGAACATCGTCATGCTCTTCAACCCTTGGTGTGAAGGTAAGAGGGTGTGCAAGGACTCGGGGAAGGAATGTGGTAAGGAGGAAGAAAAAAGATGAGTGATAGGTGATAAGAGGAGAAAAATGAAAGGGGGAAAGAAACCATTATGCAACATGTCTGGGATGAATAACTGTTCTTCAATTTGAGGCAAAATATCTTCAAGTTAATAATTCTCGAGCAGAAAAACTGTCTTAAACAGTCCAACTCCCAAGACAACTGTTGCTGTTTATAACAGCATCATCGTTCTGATAGAAAACACTGGCACAAAATACTTTTATCTGTCCAGCCTCCTACTCTCTGAGAGGAGTCCTGATATAATGTTACACATGGGTGAGAAAAGCCAGCTCAATCTATGTTGCTGTCCATCAAATAGCTTCAGCGTGACTATGGGAGTTGTGTAACTCCACTGACTGGCACACTTGGTTATGCTCCTCAGGCACAGCATTGGACTATGTTTAAGAAACAGAAACACTTTGTGTGTAAGATAGAAATGATCAGCTGCTATTACGAAATATTTCCAAATATGTAATAGGTCCAAACTGGTGTTTTATTCAATCATACAAAGATTACTTGAGTTAAAACAGCATCACCTGACTTTATTTATTCATTTATTTTCTCATTTTTTGACTCATTGAGTGCACACAAACAAGCTGTTAACACAACACTGACATATTATTATCTTTTAAGTTGATGTTGCTAATGTGTTGGCAAACTGTCTCCTGATTATTTAGCAGCAGAGCAACATTAACATTCCTTTCGAGTGTCTCTATCAACCTGTTGAATGTGAATGTGAATGTGAATGTTCATTAAGCTCCAGGGTTGATTTCACAAAGATAGTTTGGCTTAGTTATGGGAGTGTAACGATACCACATCATAAAAAATCAGTAGGGGCAAATTCAGACTTGCAGAAAATGGGCCTTGTGGCCCTTGACTGCAGGATCAGGACTTCTGTGAGCTCAGAATCAGCCTGAAGACAGTTTTCTTGGGCACACAAACACAGTTGACAATGCCGTCTTTGCTGCGCTACCTAAAAACTCACACGCTTCTCATAACTTTCCAATAATGTTGTTAGGAAACCATGTAAATTATGAGCCATGTTTTCTCTCTTTTTTTCCGTTTAGTGCCACTAGTCAGAAAGTGCCACTGACTGTTACTGTACCGTTACCACTGGATATCATATAAAATTTACTGTAATTACCAGTTTCACACTCCGTTTATAAGTGATAATTAATTGCAGAATCAATCAAAATTAGTGCCACCACTGTCTACTGAAATCAATGTAGATGTTGATATGTACAGTAGGTGTATAATGCCATGGTGGAACAAACATGATATTTATAACACTCAGATATTGCACTCTGCAGTAAAACATATTGTTCAAAATAAACTTCTGTGTGTTAGCATGTTATTAGCACACACTTTTCTTACTAGGTAGTTTGATGCTGCTCTTTGTGATGTGTTTATCACGTGTGTCTGGAGATCAGGCGTTGTACTTTTCAGGCTTATAATAAGTGAATGAATCAATCAAAGTGTTTTATATCAGAATATTTTTAACTTCTAGGTACTACGTCTTGCACACATTAACAAATTAAAAGTTTTCAGGAATTTCCAGTAAGTTTGCATCTAAAAGTAGAGGTCAGTCCTTTCGTGTTTTTTTTTTTTTTCAATTATGTGTACTTTGTATTCTTTTATTCACTTAGAAAGACTGTAGGAAATGAGGTCCATTGTTTATTCCCCAGAGTTTCTTTAGGTTTGCTGAGCACTGCAAACTATCCATACAGGATATTTGACAAAAGAAGTTTTTTGCAACACAGCAAAGCAGTAGTAAAAAAAAAACTGTGGACCTGGATTTGATTAAAAGACGGTCTTTCATTATGGGGTTGCTGCTTTTGGCAGCACGCCCAATCTCTTCTTCCCCCTTTCAATCTCTTATTCCCGAGACCAATCTCTCCCTCACTCTCATAAAAGTCAAAATCCCACAATTACTGTATAAAACGCCATGGGGCGAGCTCAGAGTAATCCTGCAGCTGGTGACAACCTGTCCTCTCTCTTGAGTTTACTGCCTCCATGTGTATTTCCTGCCTTTATATGGCTCCCCCACCCAGTCTTGCTCCCTCCTTGCTATCTGCTGACCTGACACTCCCTCCATCGCTCCACTGTTCTGTTCTCTGTCCTCCCTCTCCTCCTCCTTCTTCTTTATCCTGTGTTTTGCTACACATTCCAGAAATATTCAGTAAGAAGTGAATAACACAATTATCATAGCTGCCAGATACTGTCAGCTTCACCTCCTTCTACTTTCTCCTGTAATATCTGAAGGCACTCTGTTACGCTTCACTCTCTCTTCAACCTCTGTTCCCTTCCAAGCATAACTTCCCCTCTTTCTCTCACTCATCCCCCCAGACTCTGTCGAACCTCTTCCTCTCTCTGCCCATCTGGAGTTCTCTGCTGCTTGTACTGCCCTCCCTTTCTGATTCTTGGTCACGTTCCTTTTCCACACCTACTGGTACCCACAGAGGAAACAGCAAGAGATAAGGAGATAGAGAAATAAAGTCTCATATTTTGAAGTTCATGTCTGGGGGTGCACACCCAAGTCTGCAGTGCTGATGTCATTCAGTCAAAAAGGACTATTTCCTATAAATGAGCGTGGGCCCCACTGTGAGGTCCATGGAGTCATTGTGTTTCTTTACCATTTCCTGTCCTTGAAGACTCTTTTACATCGTGTGTGAGAAAAGAGATCACATTCTTTAAGGGTTTAGTCACTTAAGAGGTGAACAAAGAATGGATTCAAGGTCACTTTCAGTGAGAGGAAATGAGCCAAAAATTTTGACTAGAACTCTACAGATTCAAATAAAAAAGGGCCTGTGTGTCCTAACCCTAAACCTAATTCTTGTAGTTAGTTTATTGGATCTTACTGATAACTGTCTGTTTGGAGAAGTAAAGAAAACATCAGTGCTTAAACAACACAAGATGAAATGCTGCATTGTCAGAGTTGTATTTTGATGATAAATGGTCATACATAGATATTGATGTGTCATGTTTTTGCAGAGGACACAGTGTTCCTGGATGACGAGGACGAGAGGAACGAGTACGTGCTGAATGACACTGGGAGGATTTACTATGGCACAGAGAAACAGATCGGCGCCCGTACATGGAACTTTGGGCAGGTACGCATTATCAGGACACTCAGCTGTTCCTGCAGAAAATGTAAATACATACATACATTTAGTCTTTTAAAACAGCCAGGCAGGAAGGAACTCCAGCGTATGGCTCACAAGATAAAATATCATGCTTTATTTACACAGCAGAATATAGACTTCCAGCAGAAGCAAGTTTTGGTTGTGAAGCTCATTCCACTGCAGTCCTGAAAAGCCAGTACCCGATCACAGCTGACTGACAACCTCTGTCTTCAGTCATACTGTGCAACATAGCTGTAGATTTTTTCCAAACATAATGCAACTTCTATAAAATAGATGTAAGATATTTACATGGTAAAACTGATGATAAGTTTCAGTTTAGTAGCTAGCCTTATCATTCCTACAACATCTACCATTATCTACTTTACCTCCTGAAGAACAACCCCATCTTCCTGTTTTGTGCTATAAAGCAATTCACAAATGTGACCACTGTAAAGTATACAGACTGCTGCCAGATACAGATCTTATTACTGATCATTTCCTTTGAGAAATATAACTGTTTGGAAATATTGTAAACAGTCATTGTAGGCAGATACTGTTTATTTTATTTTATTTTAAACGTTTTTTCTTTTTTTTTCTGCTGTAGTTTCATGAGGGAATCCTGGATGCAAGTCTGTTTGTCCTGGAGAAGAGTGACATGCCTCCATCTGGTCGAGGGGATCCTGTCAACGTGGTCAGGGTGATATCTGCCATGGTAAAAAAAAAAAAAATCATATCACTATACAAATCTTTCAACACAGAGTAAATAAATTAACACAATTTTAAAATGTTTATCAGCTTAGTACTCTATCTATTATTTACTGGGCCAAAGCCAGAATCAATAGTCCTGTGCTATTGCTCATGTAATATTAAATTACATACAGAGCTTGAAATTCTATTGGTAAACATTGTTAACACGAACAAGGAATAAAAACCTTGGTGAGAATATACTGAACTACTTCACATTTAAAAGGAAACTACTCTAATTTAACTCATCAAAACTCTCAGGAAGTACACTACAACTGCATGTGTGACCGTCTGAAAAGGAAGTACATGTTTGGGTGTGGAGTTAGAAAAACAAGAGAGATGATCAGAATTCTGTAGAGCGCTGCTCCTCTCTGCTGGAGCTCAGCAGCCTGAAGCTACATCAGCTGTTTCTAGCAGAACACATTAAAATATCAGAGCAAACTGCTGCCAGTTGTGTTACATATTGGGTAACATTGGCTCAGAAGAGACAGAGGAGTGTGTATATTTTGTTAATTGTTCAAAACTCTTTTGTCCAGTTTGAGTCCTAGAATGCTTTAGAAGTGCAATGCTACACTGGAAAAATACAACATATGAGTGTTTTATTGTTCACAATGTAGTGCACCTACCCTCAAGTTATGAAGACCCCCAAATTCCTATTCAAGTTTCTAAGATTGGCACCTCAGTGTGTTAAATAGTAGCTACAGCCCTGATCATCAGTCAGTCATCATTGATAGCATCGCAATCCTGTTTTCAGATTAATGCCCAGGACGACTTTGGGGTTCTGGTTGGGAACTGGTCTGGTGATTATGCTGATGGAGTCTCTCCTTCTGCATGGAGCAGCAGCGTGGAGATCCTAAAGAAATACCACTCCTCCAAAGGCACGCCTGTGTCATACGGACAGTGCTGGGTCTTCTCAGGGGTCACTACAACAGGTGAGCATGTGAAGAAATGAAAAAAGAGAAAGCATGTGATGTGTGTGTGTTTATGGTGCTTAATGGGTGGTGGAAAGCTGTAGGCATGTGAACAGATGTGTGCGTGTGTGCGTCTAGGTGAGTGTGTGTGCAGCACCACAAAGAATGATTCCCAGTGTTCACATGAATTTGATTAGCAGTCTGCAAGCTATCATGATGTAGACTTTCGTTTCTATCAGGCTCTTTTCATTAGCTCTCTCTGCTCTCAGACAGAACATTTCATTCATCGTCTGAATGCAGGGTCCCTCGCGTGTGAGCCAACTGACCATAGCACTGACAGCAAATAGCTCATACGCACCCTAAATACCTTGCACTGACATTCCTGCCATACCTTCTACTTTTGTCACAGATACAGGAGCATGTGTCGCTTTCATTCATGCAGGTTAATAAAGTTTTATGCAGCCATGCAAATGCCAGCACGATGCTTGCATATGTTACAGTCTCAATATCTGTGTCTTAGCATCTGGGAACATAATTCACCCACTGAATAACCTTGTCAGCTTAGTTTTGATTAATCTGTCTGTGTCTGGCTCTGTTCCCAGTGCTGCGGTGTCTTGGGATACCCGCCCGCAGTGTCACCAACTTCCAGTCTGCTCATGACACTGATGTCTCCCTCACCACAGACGTGTACTTTGATGAAAATATGGATCCGATTGACGCCCTCAATAGTGACTCTGTCTGGTAAGATTAACATGTGTAACTTTAGATGGGCAGGACACTGTGCTAGGAAAATTGGTGGCTGTTAAATCCACACCATAGGAATACACCGTATATATAAATGTGCTCTGAAAGCAGCCCCCTCTAACTTGAACCCCCATAGATAGACACCAAATCAACCTGCAAGAGGTTAATTTGGTGTCTATCTGCTCTCTGGCATGTCCCTCTAGCAGATAACTACAAAGCAAAATGTCAGGCACTTGTTGCAATGCACTCAGTGTCACCAGCTTCATCTGTATCAGTAATTCTTCAATTCTTTATTATGTTGTAAAAGTCCATACTTGCCCATTTTTGATGGTCTTTTTTACAGCAGCTGTGAATGATATTAGATGCACAGATATAAAAATAGTGAAGATTTAGAGCCATGTCTCAAAAAAATCAACCTCAAATTAAAACATCTCAATCTTCCATATCTCTCAAGGAATTTCCATGTCTGGAACGACTGTTGGATGGCCAGACCAGACCTGCCTCCTGGTAATGGTGGCTGGCAGGCTGTTGACTCCACTCCTCAGGAAACAAGCCAGGGCACCTTCCGCTGTGGCCCTGCCTCTGTTAATGCCATCCGCTCTGGCCAAGTCTACCTAAAACACGACACGCCTTTTGTCTTCGCTGAGGTGAGTGCTGCAATTGGGCAAGTAAAAGGAAATCTTTGTAATTCAGTTCCCTCTCTGTTCATTTTGACGCATTACCAAAATAAAAAGAGGGTGAATAAACTTAACTGTCGGTGTTAAGTTGTTTGAAAAAGAGTTTGGACCTGGAGAAAGTATAACGGGAGTAAACTGTGAATCTTAAGGATTTAATAGATGTAGCTACATTAATGTTTCTCAGAGGACACCTTCACTTTTTTTGTTTTGGAACAACAAACACTCACCTTTTTTATTCACAAGATGTTTCCACACCTTTCTGGCTGAACAGTGAAATGACAGAACAGTAATAAATGAAAGTGACAGATGCCTTAATTGGTTCAACTTTGTCAATATTGCAGACAATCTTCTCATCAACTAATGAGATTACTGTGTTTGTTTTACCTGTCAGGTTAACAGTGATAAGATCTATTGGCAGAGGAACCTGGACGGTACATTCAGCCAGGTGTTCACTGAGAAGAAAGCTGTTGGCCACAACATCAGCACCAAAGCAGTGGGCTCTGATGAACGGGCTGACATCACACACCTGTACAAACACCAAGAAGGTACGAGACACCAACTGTGGCTCCACCCGAGGTGGTGGGTCAAGACCAAACAGGATTGTTTCAACACCTTGTAGAACCATGACAATATAATGATATTCCTGCTTGAACCATGTTTTTCTGTTTGTTTGGAAGGTAATAAATCTTGAAACCTCAGATAGAGTGACGGGCACTCACCTTCTGCTCCCTCCTCTCTTCCAGGTTCAGAGGAGGAACGCATTGCTGTGGAGACTGCTTGTCGCTATGGCAGCAAGCCAGACACCTACTCCCAGCCCATGGCAGAGGATGTGACCATGAAGGTGAAGATGGAGGGCGAGGGCCCCAGATGGGTGCTGATGCCAAGCTGAGCATCTTGGTGAAGAACATGAGCTCAGAGCCTCGTCGCACAACACTGCACAGCCAAGTGGCCGTCATGTACTACACTGGAGTGCTGAAGGGCACCATCAAGAAGGAAAACATCGATGTGGAGCTTTTGCCCAGTGAAGGTTGGCTTTCCACTGAGCTTTAAAGCTGCTACTGTCAATATCTTTATGCTAGCAATGGATTTAATGATTGCATATTTAATGGTAGTATTGCTTGTATCTGTTTGGTGTGTTACCATAGCAACGCTGCAGCTACTTTCCACTGCTTCCAAGCAGACGCAAACCTACTAATGCTTAAATATAGCGTATCAGTGGACCGTGTTTTATTACAGGCTTCACTGATATCTGTATCATGCCAGTTAATGTTAACACAGATCGTCAAGAGGAATGATATAGTACCACCTTTATTTCTGTACATTTAATATGAAGCTACACACAGCAGAATTGTAGTTTAGCTAAACTGATTAAGTTGTCCCTTTTCTTAATGTGAAGGCAATTAAAACAGATTAGATTAAATTAGATTAAAACACAGTAGGCTACTTACACAGTAAAAACTCTGACATCTCTCCACACAGAAAAGACCATTGACTGGGTGCTGCCATACCAGCAGTACCAAAACCAGCTGGTGGATCAGGCGGCCCTGATGCTGACCCTGTCTGGAAGAGTCAATGAGACCAAGCAAGTGTTAGCCAACCAGACCACTTTCAGGCTCCGCACACCTGACCTGAAGATCATGGTAGAGTTTTGATTGACTTAACAGCTTTTTTTTCTTTCTTTCTTTGTCTTGTGGAGTTCAATTATGACATTTGTTAAACCCTGACTATTATTTTGAATTTGTGTTTTCGCAGCCTTTGGGAGAAGCAGTGGTCGGTAAGGAGATGTCAGCAAAGATCACCTTCACCAACCCCCTGCCGCGAATGTTAAAGAGTGTGGTATTCAGAGTGGAGGGACTGGGTCTACAAAAGGGCCATGAGGTAGTTGTGGGGTAAGAACATGAGGCATCACATTGCCCTCTCTTATTATTTTCTAATCTTTAACCCCTACACAAGCTTTTCTCCTCACTCTCGTTCTCCAGACTAATATTGTCTCCTTCTTGTTCCCCTCAGTGATGTTGGTGGTCACTCCACTGTGACATTGACAGAGCACTTCATCCCAACCCAGCCTGGACCAAGGAAACTGGTGGCGTCTCTCGTCTGTAGAGAAATCTCACAAGTGCACGGAGTAGCTGATATTGTCGTCTGTGCACAATGAGAAGATTGCTATGGCAATGCCACTGTTTCCCTATAAAATATAACCTGAAAGCCTCTAATTATATAAGATTAGCTAAGCTTTATCTGAAACTATCTTGTTTATTTTACACATCAAAATTCAAATTTTGATATTTTTTAAAACTATGACTAGACATTTAACATTGTAGCATTACCAGTATTATGTTTTTTTGTTGTTGTTTTTTTTACTATGTGTCATTTCACACGTCTGCCTTGCGCTAAAATGAAAACCTGTGGTGAAGAAGTATGCAGCAAGGTTTAAATACTTGCAGATGAGTGCTTTTAATTCAAAAGCATTCAAACATCAATATAATTAAACTGTCATGTTACAAAGACACTGAACAAACTATGTGAAGGTGCATGCAGATCATCAGTATTTTATGACTATGAAACTTTTATGTGAGTATTATACGTATAGCTTGGTGAAAAGTATTTTCAGACAAAATGAATCTCACATGGCTTCAGTGATGGAGGGCTACTGTGAAATGTGGCGAAAGGGAATGATGCTGAAATTGGCATTGACATTTTGCAGAAGGGCACATTGGAAATTCCCTTTTAGTCAAAGATGAAAGATGAAGTCATTTTTCCATACTTATTGACATCATCAATTTGGAGCAAAAAATTGAAACCCGGAAGGACATGGCTCAAAGGTTATTTCGATCATTAGAAGAGAGGTGAATTCATAAATGTTCATAAACAAGACGGCAGAGGCAGACACTGAATATTCCTTGTGGTTGAACTTTGCCAGATGTTGCTCTGTATGTCTTGTGTGCATTTCCTCCATTGTGTGTGTATATGTGTGTGCAATAACACTGAAATCAACTTTACAGTATTTTACAATTTACCTGTAAAATAGGACTTGCCTCTGCTGTGAATCACAGATAGCCACATCATGTCAGAGGCATGAGTAGCCTTCATTCACCTTAACTTTACTAGATCTATTGTGTGTAACCTCAGCACTCTTAAGTACAATGTGAAGGAATTATTTTGATAACATTATACTATTTATCTACCATAACTACCTGAAGTGTTTTTTTATGTATTGTCTGTGTTGCGTTGGTAATAAAAACTCACCCAAATGACGTTTGTGTTATTCTTTACCTTGAATCACCTCTGGACAAACCTGTAATAGTTACAGAGAGAACGTAAGACTATGTAATCTAGAGAACACAGGGGAACAGGTGACAGCCTGTAACTTTCCATTTCTGCTACTATTAGGCCTACTCCTCTCTGTTGAAAAGAAAAATGAAGAGGAGATGTGTTGCATGACAGATTACTAAATAGTGACTCATGTGGCACACCTCTGCTACAGCTCATCATTCAAGATTCTGATGTCAGACATATTTACTCGAGCCTCTTGTACACAGAGCTGTTTCAAAACTGATTTCATTTTATCTTTGACCTAGATACTGAACTGAGCCTTTTCCTCTTTTCTGACATGCTGTGGTCAACAGAGCAGTGTAGCTGGAACCAATATGGGATAGGCATGCTGCACCACACCCTTTTGCTTCACTGTTTTATTTGTTACGTAATGTAGTGTTGGGATCAGTCTCGTAAGACGTGCATATGCTTGACTTGAAAGAACAGTGGTGGAATGTACCTACATAATTTCACTTCACACTAAATTCTGAGGTTGCTCTTCTTGAGTCTTTCCATTGTATTGCACTTAATACACCACAATATTAAATGAAATAAAACTAATGTACATTTTACTTTAATGAAAAATAAAGTAAAAAAAAAAAAAAAAAAAAAAAACACCCTTTCAGTACAAAACCTTGCATGAATTCATAAACAAAATTCATCTAATGTTGTTACATCAGTGACATTCATCAAATAAGATATGTGCTTCCAGTCCTGTTTCCTGCATTCCTGTGACTGTTTGTGCACAGACAGTACAAAGGAATTGAATGTTTTGATACAAAGATTTTCTCAACTGAGGAAAACATATTCCAGTTCTTCAAGTTTATCTGAAAAAGGTAAAATCATTCAAAATTCATAGTTTTCACTGGACAGCAATTGCAGTTGATGTTTTAAACTTCTTTCTTTAAAAAGTGTAACAAGTACAGTGCAGAGGTAAAATTCTGATATAAATACACTTGAATATTATCATTAATAACCTGTTATTTAAAAATTGTGTAATTTAAACTATCCAAGTACATATAAACAGTTAAATTACCTAAAAACGCTGAATGATAGTAGATGCTGTGCACACGTTCACTTCCTCAAAAATCTATTGACTTTTACATGTGCAGCGGTTTGAATGGAGTAGTTCCTCAATCCATCTTCCACAGCTGACATGCTGGAACCAAACCCTCATAGAAATCATACTAATTACTGACCTCTGCTGTTTGGGTTATTAAGTACATCACATGTAGATTTCTACTGTAGCAAACCTACAGGAAAGAGTTTAAGAAATACACTTTTATTATCTTAAAGGTATAAAATACAAATAGTGGTTTGATACAGAGAGGGAGGAGGGACAGAGGAAAAGAGTAGTTAAAGAAAATATAACTTAATGGTTGATGTCAGGCACATGTGTAAAATGAATGTAGTGGCTAATTCCAGTGCAGTGATACAGCACTGTATTGCACTGTTAAAGTAATGCAACAACAAATAAATTCGTTATGTCATAAATAAATGTAGCCTAGTGATATAAATACGTTGGCGTTATACATAGCGACAAAGGATTTTACCACAATAATATCAATGAATTTGGTACAATGACAGCAGGAACTCATGTATTTAGGGCTACATGATTTCTACGTGTGCTACAAAGCAAATCAATCCAGCATGCCTCACATAACACCACCATGATTAACTGTCTCTGTCCCGTCAGCCATTGCACCCACCCACCCACACCCACACACATACACACAGTCAGTTAACAGAGTTACATATGCTCTCGACCACTTTGTTGAACTCCTCTGGTTGATCAGCATACACGTGGTGAGAGGCCTCATTTATCAGCTGCAGGGTGGAATAGATAAACAGAGATAATGAACACAGTCAGTAATTATAGAGACAGAAAGTATGAACTGAATTCAAATTAGACTAAGTCAGAGCTGAGCTGTATCTTTTTAGATATTGACCTGACCTAAGAGCAGCATCTTCAGCTTGACTATTTATTAATTATGTTCTAGTCATTACTTTATGAGATTCAGTTTTCTTCAATTGTATTTTATTCTGTTTTATCTATTCTTTTATTATACAATTATGTTTTTTAATTTGTTCGCTAACATTATTTTAGTTTTCTAAATCTAATCACTAGCCACCAGTCATCTGGGAAGCACTTCACTAACCTGCAACGTAAATAAAGTTTGGGTAATTGATTGATTAATTGAATCTGTCACTCACCAGCACTCTGGTGTGGGCCTGGTCCCTAATCTGGACCACCTTGTACCCAGATGAGTTGTCCACCCAGGACCATTTTCCATACACCATGGTGAGGGGCATGGAGGGTGGCAGCAGGTGAACCCGCTGCAGCATGGGTCTCTTGGCCCAGCCCAGAGACTCTGACATGGCACGGAAACCAACCTCACCACTGGGAGTCAGGAAAAGAGATAAGGAGGGAGGAGAAGGGTCAGCTTTTACAGGCATTATGGTCTGTTGTTAAAAATGAGAATGTGATGTCTGTGACGGCAGACCTTGGTGTCTGGGCATTACAGTGGTAGATGTACTGGGTCATAGTGTCATCATCAAACAGATCTTCAAATTTCCTTTTGAAATCGGGGCGAAATCTGTTCACCAATCCTGGACCTGAATCAATGACACACTGTGAGGAGAGTGGATAGAGTATTATCTGATACAGCAGTCGGTTAGATTAACAGTAACATATCTTACCCCATGGACCTGCTGCTCTTATGACAGCCAGTGGGTTGAAGAAGGAAACCACTGTTGCAATGACTTTGACCCAGCGTGGAGGGGACGGCCTCTTCACCACCTCCGATCCCTGACCACGATTCTCCTCGGGCTGTGTCTGTGGTCGCTCAGGGAAACCCCAGGGGTCCACCAGGATTAGATGAGACACTCTGAAAGGAGACAGCAGCAGGGAATGTGCTGTGCATTACTGTGTTTCTCAATATTGTGGTTAGGAGATGCCAAGTGGTTTTGTTTGCCATTTCTTTTAACTTAACAATAAAGATGCACTTCTCAATGGACATACCCTGAAAATACCAGATTAATATCTGATCTTTTTTTTTTCTCATTTCTACCAGCAGATTCCTACTGGCACTTTTCTGCATTTTACAAACAAACAGAATTAAAGCAGCATTGACTGATTTTTTGTCTGGACACTAGGGGGAAGCGGAACAAGCTACAAACAAAGAGTGAATGCATTATCCACTTAGTGGTTACAGCAAGCAAATTATTCACACATGCACTCTGAGCAATACTTGGATTCATTTGGAGATGCTGTAAGACAATATGCCCTCAGCTGAACAGATCCTTTAACTCTGACTGTAGCATCCAGGCCTTGAAGCAAGATGATAAAGTGCAAGCCACTCTTACCATATATCAAAAAACAATACTGCAGCTAGATGTCAGTTTGCTCAGCTTAGCATTAAGACTGGACACTGGGGAAACCAGTTAAGCCCTGGTTACACGAGTTCAGCCCAATTTTGGCCTGACATGTCACAGACAAACATTCACTGTTGTTGAGGGTCGGGACTGGCAAACGAGTGTCTTTATCTCGTGTAGTGTGACATAATCAAAGATCAGTGATCTCATGACCACGACACAGAAAGTCTGGCATGTCAGAATTTTGCCTACACTTTTCGCCCAGTGTAACATATCCTATGACGTGCGACGGCAAGCGTCACAAACAGTGCCTCTGTAGCCATGATTGATAACCACTTATTCTGCCTCCCCAACGACATCTGAACTCCCGCATGGTCGTGAGGACAAAACACGATGACTGGTCGGGGTTCTGGTCAGGGTGAAACTTGTAGTGTGGTCACTCTCCCGAACAAGACACAGCACTATGATCGTCTAATCTGACATATGACTATTGTGAACAACAAACAAAAATTGTGTAGTGTAACCAGGCTTTAGTTTGCTGTGATCTTAGGTGACAAAATCCTCTTACCTGCACCTTTAAAGCTCAGTCATTTATGTTTTATATGTTGTTTAGTCTCTACACGAACTTAAAAGGGACAGGATGCAAATTAACAGTGGTTCTTATGCTGAGCTAAGCTCTGGCTGCTGGCAATTAAGCATTTTTACTACAGTATTTATCTGACCAGAGGCATCTCTTAAAATGTCAAACTATTCCTTTCACAGTATGACATTTTAATAATATTAGCTACCACTTCAACTGTGTAACCAACAAAGCAGAATGGTTTAAAGAAATGCTATAGATGACTAACTAAAAATAGTTATCCTATATTAAAACATAACGATTGATGGTTAATGTAAATATAATGACACATTCAATGTTGTGATACACAGACGGGCTCTGTGGCACAGAGAGGTGCCTGATGGAAGATCCAATATTGCATAAGCAGGGAAACACTGGTTTTTGTCCCAAAAGCTAGTGTTGTTGCTAGGTACTTTCTTAACAAACAGTACTGAAGAGGTCTGAAAGGTTGTTCAATCTTGTCACAGGCAATATGTTGGTGACACTGCCTGTAAACACCCTCATGTTTGTGCCAATTCAGTGAATAAGGTAACTCCAACACTCAGCTGGCTGGCCAACAGTGAAACTTCAGCCCTCAGTCCCTCCCAAACATTCATGGCTTTGTACCTGCCAGAAATTCTCAATTGGTTCTGTAGATATCCCTGTATGTTCTGATGTTGCATTTTGTATTAGCCAGTCAAAAGCTATCAGCATTACTACCTTGAAGGGTACTGGATGGCATATGAGGCGGCCAGATACCCCCCGAGACTGTGCCCCAGCAGGATCATGTTCTCCAGGCCTACAGACTGTCGCCACTGTTCAATAGAGTCGACAAACTGCTCCTCTGCCTTGGCAGCATCTGAAGGGAAGGGGGGCCTGGAGCTCCTGCCAAATCCCAGGAGGTCGAAGGCGTAGACAGGCCGTGATCGGCTCAGTGCATCCAGGTTCCTGATCCACAGTCCTACCCCTCCTCCAAACCCATGGACCATCACCAGGGGAGTCTTAGGGGCTAGCAGAAGAGGAAGGAAATTGTAAGTGTTTTATAATGAATAGAGCACAGAGTTACAGCTGTTGCCTCATGATAAACAAGAGTAGTTGCCTACCTGCTGGTTTGTGAACCATCTTGTTGGTGAGAGTCAGAGTCCATATCCGATCCTGGTTTGGTAATGTCACAAACCTGGCCCATAGGTCATTCTGTATACCTGTTATTATGAGGAAAAGAAGAGTAATGATTAGTACATCCTTGGTGACATTTTGTGTTTTGCTTTACACTCTGACACAAAAGTTGCAAAGTGCCTCAAAGTGGAGAAAACAGAAAGGTATGCAGCTTTAATACATCAATTAAATGTTACATTTATAAAAATTCCTAGTGGATAACAATTAAGCAGTGCAATACTCACAGGCTAGAATCTTGGACTCTGTTGTCTTCAAAAGGGACATGGAGGTTGGACGCCAGGAAGGCCACCAGCTCCAGACTGAATGTGGCCTAACAGGAAAGTGTGCAACACAAAGACATGAAAAGACTGACCAGATAGAGGAAATGTTCAGTGCTTTGCTGAATGCACCGCACTAGTGGTTCTGGTGAGAGTCCAAGGTTAGAGCCAGTTCAGTCTGTATTATCATTTGTTATATGCTCAGAGCACAGGGACTACACACCCAGGAGTGTCACGTTTCACAACCATCGTACTGTCAGTCAAAGTCAGTGGCCACCCACAACCCACCGCATTAATGTATATTTATCCTGACAACCTGAGAACTCCTAAGATTTTTTTCTTACTTTTTCACATTCAGGAAGTTCAGTTCAACACATTTACAACAAAGGGTCTTACCATGTTTTAATCGCTGTGGTGAAACAAACAAAAGGGGGTAAACTGAATGTAATGTGTATATTCAACCTGCCCAACCCTTCCACTCTGACTGGAGGTGGAGACTGGCCATTGTCACATTTCTACTTCCACCATCCATACAGCAGGTAGACCTCCACACCTTTCACCTGCTCTCCAATCAACAGGCAGATTTGCTGAGTCATTTGGGCAACAAACTCACCCACTACAGCAACTGCTGCACAATTAGGGCAATTAGAACAAATTCACACATCTTATATAATCACACTGTAACCATAACATATCAGTCCTGGAGGATATGGTAACAATATCATCCTTATTAAATGGTTGGCTACAAGGATGATACAGATAGTTCCATTGGTTATCCAACAGTAAACTAGTTTAAGATCAATTCATATTTATGTAGTATTTCCTATTTTCACATTAAACTTACAGATAATAACTTTAGTGTTATAAAGGTAGGGGGCTACATTTGTATCATGCCAGAAAAGGCTTTATTTTTCTAAGGGTCACACGACGTAAAACGTTAAGTCTGATCTTCATCTGACTCTTTAACATAAATCGACATATAGATTAGGTGCACTAATTCACCACTACAATAACTTGATGTACTACACACAATACGGCTCAGTTCAGTGTTTTTAGTGAAGCTATAGCGCGTCATGTAACACAGTGCGCAGAGGGACTCGGCTGCTTAGCTCTAAGTTACTCACTCTGTCTCACAGTCGCTGTGTATCGGGGCTGTGGTTGTAGCAGGATCCATTGGTTGACATATTCCGGTGACCACAGACAATTAAATCGAGGTCCCTGTGTACCTGCTTTTAAATGACATCAAGTTACAGCATGCTGCTGTGCTACTGTTTTGTAACTCACAAAGTCCTAAATCAGCTGACCACACTCGAAGATCGTCGATTGAGAAGATGCATTGACATCACGAAAAAGCGTCACTGGTCACTCACTCATCGTCTGTCTATCCAGTACTAAGTGTGGGGTGACAAACAAGGCCAAACTGAAAGCTCGGGCGTATTTAGCCACGCTAGCACTCGCTAGTATCCGTTTAATAGTGACCAAAAGCAAATGAACGTGTATCGTCCTGGTGTATGGTTATTATATGTATTTGTCCAGATTAATAATCGGTGAAACTCAACACTGAAGAGAATTCCTTTTACGAAACTCTGTCATTCACAACGACTCAGTCAAGCCACGAAAAATAGCTTATACTACAGTGTACGAAGCTGCATCTCGAAATATTGGTGGAGGGAGACATCTTTACTTTCAGCACATCTTTATCTAGGTAGGCGGTGCAAACGGCCCTTTATCAACTTGCTAGCATTTCGCTTGTCTTTCCGAGGGAGTCGGAATATATTTTTTGTAACACCAAGGCCGCTTCCGGTTGATGAGGACACGTCACTCATTCGACTGAGGAAGAGGACCGGTGCAGAACTCGTTCACTGACACATTTTGTGTAAATTACAAAGCAACATCATGTCGAACTCGGTCATATCGGTCATCTCTCGGTTTCTAGAGGAGTACACCTCCACGACGCCCAACAAGCTCAAAGTGGTGGATGCTTATCTACTGTACATCTTGTTGACGGGTGCGCTGCAGTTCCTCTACTGTCTGCTCGTCGGCACCTTCCCCTTCAACAGCTTTCTGTCGGGCTTCATCTCATGTGTGGGCTCTTTCATTCTCGCAGGTAAATAAAAATATCGACACGTAAATGTGCTTATATCTTGTCGATGCATAACACAGGGCAGAAATTTCTGGACGAGTAGGCCCGGTGGTTAGCATGTGCAAACATTGGTTAGCTAACCAGGCTAATAGCATACTGTGCAGCCTGTTTTTTTTTCCACAGGCTCATTAGAAACAAAAATCATAATATAGAATATGATACTCTTCAATAGCACCACACAACTGTCCAGTCAACTTGGAAACTCTACACACAGGCTTAAGGTTCATTAAAGAGCTGTTGCATTAAACAGTTTCAGTTTATATTGTGTATATGTAATAAAAGGTCATCTGTATGTATCTTAGCAGCTTTATAGCAGTAGCTGAGGGCAGTGAAAACCCTGCTCCTCAGGGCTCATACTGACAGGACTGGAAATACTTGAGAACTTGTCCTTAACTGTGAACTGGGTGAGATTTGGCAGTTAGGTTTATACAGTGATAATGATGATTGTGATATTAAATTATAACAGATCTAAATTTCATATAATATCTTTTACATGTTTCAGAAATAAAAGCTTTTTAAATCTAAATCTGTGTATCACAGTATTATTGTCACATAGCAAATGCTTTGGCTGTGTAACAATACTGAGTTACAACATAGCTCAAGGAAAATGAACTGGGCTCAACCAGAACTGTCATATAAGATATCTTTGGTCGTATTTACCAAACTAACAGTTGGAAATATGATTACCATTTAAATGATTGTGTAAATGAGCACTGACACTACATCCTCATGCTTTTCTTTTTAGTGTGTCTTCGTATCCAGATCAACCCACAGAACAAAGGAGAGTTCCTGTCCATCTCTCCAGAGCGAGCCTTTGCTGACTTCTTGTTTGCTCACACTGTCCTGCATCTGGTTGTGATGAACTTCATTGGTTGAAATGGATGTGGACCCGATTTACAGTGCCCCAAACTCAAAAGGTGCCTACTCACCACAATCATTTGTCATTAAAAATCAAATCATAAAAAGGCCAATGTTGTTGCCTCCATTGCCACAGTGCAGATACTTTCATACGCAGCTCTAAGAATAGTCAGTAACACTGAGTCACCAAGGATATGACCCAGACCTACAGTGTCCATCTGTAGATATAGTGTACAGTCTCAATATAAATACAATAAATAGGATTTTAAAACATGACTATGTTGCTTTTATGTTCATAAAACAAGACACATGCCCTTGTCCTTTGGGCGCTGTCTGTCACATTAACCATCCATGCCAGTTCCTCACTTATTTCTCAGTGGAGCAGCTCTATATAGTAGATGAGATAAGGCAGACCTCCATCTCACTTCTCTGGGGAGATTCACATGATACCACATATTGCTTTTCCTTTGCTGTTATTAAATTTTTAGACCAGCAGACAAGGGGAAAGGCCATACTGTGTTCTTGTTGCTGAGTTGCTTCTTGATAATTTCCTCCATAACATCAATGTCACTAACCCTGCCGCCTCTTCTTCTTTTTTTTTCCCAAAGATCACAAGAAGAGAATTTATCAGATCTTCCTTTCAAGACAGGATGCTGCATCTGCTTTTGTGTGACCCCACCTCCGGCGCTGAATTAGTTGCCTCTTGTCACATGTGATGCAGTACACTTTTCCTACAGACAAAATGATTGATTTGTTTCATTTTTTGTAAAAAAAAATTGTTAAGCATTCCTTTTTTGCACTGACACAAGGAAATAAAACAACTGAAATGGTCACTTTGTGAATACTGAAGCAATTCTTGTGATGAAGTGTTGTCCTGCCAATTTGTTTTCAATTATAATAGAAAACATAAACTGATCCAGGGGAAATCAATCAGTTGACAGAAAAATAAAATGACTGTTGATCTGAATCAGTTTAATTATTGTTCCGAGTATAAACAAGCATCATTGTAAATAAGAATAAAGCATTTGCATATCACAGAGAAAACACCATGCAAACAAAACACCATGATCTCTCTATATTTTCTTTAAATAACATTTTAAAGCCATCATATGAGGCAGTATCACTGTCAACAGAAGGTGCTGTATGACCATGCTATCTCTCTCCAGCCTTCATTTATGATGCTTATCTGTGTTAGCAGCAGAGTTGTGTCTCTGCATTTAAATTTGACTGTTGCAGAAAAGATAAATTATTGTTTAAAGGGCAGCAGCCAGGAAAAATACAGCATCCAACTGGTTGTTAAAAATAGCAGAAGAGCTCAGTACAGGGTAATGGATACTTAAATACATCTGCAGAGGAAGTGCACCTAAGCGCCATCATAATTTGCAGGTGTGCCATATATCTGTCACAGATTTAGTGACTAATCACATGTTGCAAGTTAGGATTTTACACTAAAATATCTGAGAAAAAATGTTTCAATACAAAAATAGAATATTTTAAGGGGTTGCTTCTGCTTTTTTTTTTTTTTTTTTTTTTTTTTTTTACAGTGTGAAAATGTAATATGTGTTAGAATTACTATCATAAGAAAATGTACCCACTTTTTCTTTCATAATACATCTGACTAGTTCCTCCACCACCATCCCCACATTGTACACCTTGTTCTGGACCCACTGATTGGATCATTTCTTACATTGATGACTACATTACAGTGTTTCCTTGAACCAGTGAAGAAAAGTGTGTGGGGTGAACTCCTTTCACTTGGGCAGCAGGCCCAGAGAACATTACCCCCCAGAGCAATGTAAGGGTCTGCGTCTCTGATGGAGTCAAACACTTTCCAGCTCAGTGGCTTTAAACGGGGGTATTACAAATGCTCACTTACATCTGTCACAGGACGAAGTCGTACATTTTAGCTAGTTCGGTCTGACAGATGTGTCCAGATTGAGCTGGGTGTGAAACTGCCTTGCATACAGAGATGAAAAATAGGCTGAACAAAATGCATGTAAGTTTCACCCGTAAAACTTTGATCTAAATCTCTCCCCATACTGATTTAAAAGCAGACAGAGGAAGCATATCTGCCTGGCTCTACAGATGACATCAGCAGCATTCCTTTTGAAAAAGGGGTTAGCATAAAGTAACAGGAGAGGTGAGTATGGGAATGAAGAGTCAAGAATTTTAATATACATGGCCCCAAATAATCTAAAGAGTTGTGGTTATACCAAACTTCTGAAAGAGGTTAACCCCCCTATAGAGAGGTCTGCAGCAGTTAAATGTTATATTACGCCATTATAAAGGCAACGGAAAGCTACTCTCTGTCAGTCAGGGAGACTCAAAGTCAAACAACATAAAAGTAAAATGGGAGTTCTATACATAACATTTACTGGTTCATCATGTTATTTGACTTATTGCTGATGCATTTACATCAGAGGACAGATAGACAGTCAGCCACATTTGACCAACCAATATTGTGGTTGGTCAAACTACAGCACAATTGAGCTTTTTGTGTAGATACTGTTGCATGGTCTAATTTAAATTATAGCAATAATAGTCAGAAAGTGCAATGTCTTTCTATTACATGTAAGAATAGGGGCAGTAATAATATTATCAGAAGTAGTTTATTTGATTTATATAGTGATTTTCATACAAGAAATGATAAACAACCTCACAAACTGCTTTGTAACAAAGAAACTGCATGCACCAAAGGCTTCACATGAACAGATATGAAATGAATAAAACATGTGAAACACATAAATGTAAAGTGTGATGGAATAATGAGAAAATGATGACCGAAATGAAATGAAAATAACGTTTACATAGAATGTATGAAATCAAGTCAACACCCTTTGTGTGTAGAGGTATAAAAGTATCATGAAAGTAAAATGTGTAAATGCACTTTGTGTTGTTTACAGTCAAATTGTGATTTGTCTTTTTTGTTCTTTCTTGCACTGGAGGGAAAACATAGTCATCAACTAACATCAGTTTTGAGTGATGGCCTATTGGGCAAAGTGCTGGTACAGTATTACTGTCAAAGCACTAAGAAATGAATATTACAATCCCAGTAATAAAAACAAACATTAGGAGGCATCATGGCTCCATTTTGCTTAAATCACACGTATGCAAGGTTGCTCACCATTACAAATGAAGATGTTCTGAGGACAGAGCAGTGATGGGAATGATGGCAGAGAAACTGAGAGAGGATCTTTCTCCCTTGATATCAGGTTTTCATTCTCAGACAGAGGGAAAAATGTGACTATCTTATAATCTTGATTAGTTTGATACCATGATTCACAACAAACAAAATGTATTTCAATTCTCGTGTCAGACAAAGAGACAAAGAGAAATGTAAAGCAGTCTTTCACAAAGCTACAGTGAATATCTGAAAATATCATGGGATATGACAGGCAGGAATTATTTGCTTCCTAAAAGTTATTTCCGCTCATTAGATCAACCAAGTTAAGTTCCTGAAAGTTATTTCCACTCCTTAGATTAACCAAGTTAAGTTTCGATTCTGAGCTCCACCAACATTCTTCCTGGAAATGGCTGACCATATAAGGCTTTTTAGGCAAAGGCAAAAACAAGGGACTTTTGGAACAGCTTTGACACCCTTCACAGAGCAAATTGAGAGGCTTGGAATAATTGTTTGTTAATTCAGTGGCTGAGGGGCGTGTGTGTAGAGGCTTAATCCAACAAATGAAGACTGGATCAAATCCAATGTGTTCAGGCATCAAAATCAAATAATTTCATTGTAGCCTGCCAGCTGAATTATCTGCATTCATGGGGGGTGGGTGCACTCAGCGTTTGGTTGCTTTGGAGAATAAGCTATGAAAAGACTACTGAAGTAATTAAAACAAGAGACGCATGAGTAAGAATGATGTGCTTTAGCTTAAAGGAGTAATTTGACATTTTGGGGAGAGAGTTAGATAAAGAGATTGACACATCTGCACACTAAAAAAGATTCATGGCTGCAAGATAACTAGTTTAGAAAATCCCCATGGCGCCTTATATCTTGTTTGTTTATTCTGTATAGAAAATACATTAAAATTAGATGGTATATGCACCATAGACATGTCAGTTGGTGAGGTGTTACGATGCTGCTGGGTTACCTCAGACAGAGTCAGGCTTGCTGTTTCCTCTTGTCTCCTGTCATATTGCTAACATAAGATAATGTCTGCTGGCTGTAGCCTATAGCCCATAAGCCCATTTTTCAAAAATAATGGAGGATTAAGACATAAAAACATATTTTAAGCTCCATTCCAGGAGCCTCTGAAAATGTAAATAAATCCCAGTTTAATCTTTGATAATACAAAACATGCTAACAAGGGGTCTCCTTCCAAAAAATGTGACCATTTCCAGCAGTGTACACCAGCAAGGATGCACTTCTTCAGTCATTTTACATCATTACCACAGTGGATACAGTTTAAAAGACCTGTTTGCTTCGAGCTGTGGTTCTCAAAGTGGAGTCCAGGCATCCTTGAGGGGTTGGTTCTAGTTAAAAGACAAATAATTGGTTTCTATGAATAAATAACACAATGAAAGAATGGGTTTCCTATTTGGCCATTTTCTAAAAGTAGAACTCTTGTTAGATGGGAGTCTGTGTGGGGTTATGTGTGTCAGTATTCTTGACGTGAAAGTATCTCCCACTGCTAAAATCTAACTGGAGCCTACATGGTTAACATCTGGAACATCTGGATGTAACTTGCGGTCACATGACCAACAGGAAGTAGGCCCTGCGGAACCTAGAGTCTCTGTTTATACAAGGGCGAGAAGTATCTTGGTAAACCGCAAACTAATGCTGAAACATGCCGCAGCTCCTCATACTCACTCTCAGCCTGTTACCATGGATCCCAGGTAATATTACTACTAAGGTCATACACTCACAAAGAGGGTTTTGCAGTTGTTTTTTTCTAACTAATTCTTTGGATGATTAATGCCTATTCTAGGGCAGCCTCATTTTATTATAGTGCAAATACTGCTGCTGCTAAAGTGATTCTCATGTTTCACTTCTCTATACTATTTCATGAATTTTCTGGGTTTAGCATTTGTTGAAGACAGACTAGAAGGGCTGTTAAAGTTGCCATTTTCTGTGGGAACCAGAGAAAGATTTAATGTTTTTTTTTTTTTTTTTTTTTTTTTTAATCTTCCAAGCTGCCGTTTGCCCCTTGGCAAGAATATGTTTGATGTTTATTTTGTCAAGTCTTCAAAAGCCTGTTATATTTGTCCCCTCAAATCTGTATTATAGAGGGATAATCCAATTTTGGAATGCGAAGTATACGGAGAGGGAACTTAGAGGAGGAAAAGTGTTTTGTACAGAGGAAACTGAAATCATAAATATGATACTAAGTGTTGCTCAAGGCCATTTCCCCCTTTACTCAATCACAGATAAGAAATGTCCACTGTGAGTTACTGTTCTGCTCTGACTGCAGCATGAAACTGAAAGTTTAAGTTCAGGCATTCACCCATCTGCTCTTTCCATCAGCCTTCCTCTGTAAGGTAACTACCACGGAAGAGTTTGCAGTCCTGGAGGGTCGATCCCTTACCATCCCATGTCATTATGAGCCACAGTATGCCAGCTATGTGAAATACTGGTGTCGGGGGAGGATGAGGGAGTTCTGCACCAGCTTAGCACGAACAGATGACCCCCGCTCAGGCAATCCAGCTGTGGACAAAGTGAGCATTGTGGATGACCCAGTCCACCTGGTGTTCACAGTGACCATGAATGACCTCACGGTGGAGGAGTCTGGGTGGTACATGTGTGGCATGGAAGTAGGTAGTGGATGGACAGCTGATGTTGTCGCATACACTAACATCAAGGTCATTCATGGTGAGTAATGGTGATAGTGATTTGAACTCATGAATCATTATTTATCGTTAAAGGGAAAAAAACAAACATTTTCATATTTAAAATGCTCAGATGCTCAGGAGCTCTTGATATAAGCTGATTTCTTCCTGCAGGTATGTCAGTGGTGAACAGCCGACTGAGTGGGGTAGAGGGGAGCAGTATTACAGCTGAATGCCAGTACAGTGTGAAATTCAGGTTTGATTTCTCCATTCCCCATAGTACAGCTCTGTCAATTACCTGTGTATTTTACCACTCAGACCATGCAGAATCATCACTTTTAAACAATGCTTATGACGCACAAATATCTCCAGAAACATGGTTATTTGTTAGAAATCTTCAATTTCAGTCAAAATGCTGACAGATGATCAGCCTTGACTGACTCCTCTGTGACTGCTTGCCAACAGAGTGAGTGAGAAGAAGTGGTGTCGGAGTGGAGACTGGAGCTCCTGTCTGGTGACAGGTCCTGAAGGGAACTACGAAGACACTTCAGTGGCCATCAGTGATGACAGAACTGGGGCTTTCACTGTAACCTTCAAGAAGCTGCAGATGAGAGATACTGGCTGGTACTGGTGCGCCGCAGGACAGCAGCAGGTCTCCATGCACTTGCTGGTCACAGCACGACCCTCAACGAGTAGGTCTCAAAATTAGTGTTATTAATTTATTATTATTAATTAGCATTATAAGTGTATTGCATTGATTGCTTGTGAATGGAGTTGAGCCAGCCCTATCTGATTCTTTGTTGAAGCTACCCCAGACAACAGACAGCTTTTGATCCAAAGCAATATTGATTCTCTTTTTTTTTTTTTTTTTTTTTTTTTTTTTGCATGTGGCAGCAGAGGAACAAGTAAACACAACCTTGACATACTGTCACCTCACTATGTTTAAATGCCAAAAGTTTTAGCAAACATCTACACATCACTCTCATTCCACCTAAACCAGGCATCTCCAACCTATTCCACAAAGGACCGTGTGGCTGCAGGTTTTTGTTCCAACCAATCAAGAACACACAGTTTGACCAATCAACTGTCTGAAGACTGAGAACAGTTGATTAACTGAGTCAAGTCTGGTGTGCTGCTGCTTGGCTGGAACAAAAACCTGCAGCCACTCGGCCCACTGTGGAACAGTTTGGAGATGCCTAACCTAAACTGTATTTCTGACCCCCTGGTGAATGCAAATCCAATATTCACTCTCCATTTAGGCTTTTTTGTTTGTTTGTTTGTTTGTTTAGTTGGTTGGTTGGTTGGTTTCCACCAATGCCTGAGAAAAACATCCAGCTCATTAGCTGCTAAAATGTGCCTCTTTTTTCACCAGTTTGCTAACACTGACTATCTGCTGCTGTTTGGTCCTGCAGACAATTTACATTGGGTTTTTTAGCAGAGCATTTTTGCTAAACAAAAAACAAAAGGCTGAAGACAAGGTTCATGAGACCAGAGAAAGGGGAACAAAGTGGTTTTGCTGCAGGCAGGACAACTGAAACAATGACTGTAATGAGCTCTCTTGAACGCTAAAATTTCCAACAGAGCTGGGGGGAGCTGCGGCGTTGGGTGATAATTCTGTATGAGGTTGTCACTGTGAGCAACCGCTTTCACACTCACTGTGCATAGTCATTTGAGTCTTTGTTAATATAAAATGTTGATTAGGGCTGCTTTCAAAATACTTGTAAAAGAAAGAAAAAAAAACAGAAGCGTCATCCCCGGAGGCAATCCAAATCCAAATCTGACACACCCAGTCTGGGAAACATCTATTAAAATCTGTGTATATCCGTCAGTGGAGAGCAGCCAAGCCATGGCACTATATGACGATCTGACCACTTGAAGCTCTTCAGTTCCACTGACTATTGTATATTTGAAAATCCGTGACTGTGTCCTTTTCCTCCCCACATCAGTTTGCAGCTGCTAAAATGAGAAACAGCCAAGTGTAGCGTTAAAGATCAATAAGTGTTTGTGACAGATGGCAGATGCTCTTAGGTCTCCAGCTGTACACGGTATTGATTATTACAAGTCACTTTCCAAGAATATTGATGATAGAACTCTGTGGATACAGCTGCACTTTTTTCTTATAATAGTACATCATTTTTCAGCTCTTTGTGTTACATCTTTATCCTCAGCGACAGTGGCTTGACATCCACACCATCTACAACTCAGTCTGTTGCACACCTGCCTCCGCCCAAACCCATCACTAAGGAGTCCTGGAGCAGTCACAGGTCAGACTGAAGCACTTTTTAGTGGTTCCACTTTTGTAGATTGCATATGTTCTCCTTTTCACCTGAATTTCCACATTTAATTTCTGTGTCACTCCTTTACCATGCCTTTGATGCCTGATGTGATGTGTCCACACTGCCATTATGGATGCTTATCTATACCATCATGATGGAGTTCACATAAGTTCAGCTCAGCCGAGCACAGATAATGATCATACCATTCCTGCCAAGGAAAATCTATCAGTCATCATCTTGGCTGTCGTGTGACTGTGTGAGAAGAACAGATGCAGTGTAAGCCTGAGCTGCTTTTGCTGGACTATCTGTTCAGACTGTTCCTTGTTTGTTTTTTAGTCACATCCTGGAGTCTTTGCTGGTGTGTGCTTCTCTAATGCTCATTGTGGGCTTGGCCATACTGGCAAGAAAGATGTGGAAACTACACAGTAAGGCAACCTCTCATTTCTTTGCATTTTTCATACTAACCCAAGCAAAATCGTGCCAAAAACTGCTTCAGTATGTAAGATATTTGCATTTTATATATGTGGCTAAAGGATCAACACTTTGCATTTCTAGAGCAGGATCCTATGCTGCGACAAGTTAAGGAGATGAAAGCGAGGCTCAATGTAAGCCCCAGTCAAAACATCTGTCACTATTCTATGACACATAAAAAAAACAACATCATTATCAAGTTCCTGCTTTCATGGTGCTTATCTTTCTTTTTGTCTCCCGCAGGGGTACTCAGGGGATGTAGGTGACCTCCAAGATGCTACTGTTGTTTTCCTTAACCAAAATTCCCAGGACGTACATACTAAATCTAATGAATTTGTCGCTTTTCAGTAGTCAGTGTCGTGTCTGTTGTTACTCCCTGTAACTGAATGTAATTTTTGTTAGATCACTGCTCTTATTCTGCTGTCTTTTGTATACTGCATATGATACAACATTTAGAGACATTTTAATGCTTTCTGCTCAATACCTTTGACATGGTTCTTAAGATCATCATATCATAATCATATGCTCCTTGATTGTGGTTAAAACCAGGGCCATAAGTACCACTAGGGACACACACATCTTTAGCTGAAACTGCATGTGTTATATTTAGTCTGATTCCAGTCATTTTTGATTCTGTATATTTAAGGTTGATTATTTTTGACTATTTAGCTAAATAATTTCTCCACTCTCCACTTTATGATGTGGTGAAATTGAAGATGTCACACATCCAGCTTCATTTTATGGGTCTGTTTTTCCAATGCTTTTTTATTAAAGGTCATGGAAATGTCTTATAAATTAAAAGAGAAATAAAAGTTAAACTTTGCTTTGCTGATTTTACAGCAGCGTCTATCTATTTACTGTCTATCTATCTATGAGAAGTCTAGCTTGATTTGTTGCTTGCTAGATGCTAACTTGGATAGAGCTAGGGGAAACTAAAGAGCCTAATAGGTAATAAAAGGTCCAGAGGGACTACCAGGGAACAACTGTTGCACATTACAAAATATTAAATGTTTTAAAGCATTTCTTCTCAGTCTCTTTGGAATCCTGGCTCATTCTTGCCGTGCCAGGAGTCCACATATCTACAGCAGCCCATGTAATTACTTGCATTTTAATTATATCAGTGCTTACCATGATTCATCCTGATCACGACACCATAACCGTCAGGTATAATGACAGCAGTGGCCATACACAGTGACAGGCCCTGGTTTACGGCGCTCTGTGGAAGATGGACTTCGATACAATGGTGGGAATTGTTGCCGGCTCCGAATGGTTGTTTGTTGCTTCTCACTGCAAAGAAATACATCCAGTGTAAATGAATAGAATCAAGACAGTAAATGTCCCTGGGCACAGGTCAGGTTTTGTTGCTCCAGGTTGTTTCAAAACAAAACAATGAAATGGTTTATTAACATTTCCACTTGGATGCGTCTGTCTGACAGAGAATTTGTGGTAGGAAAGGCTGATGGTACGAACATAGTTATGAGATATGAGATTATCTTTTAAGAAAAATAAGCAAATTAAAACATGAATATATTAGAAGGAGCTCACAAATTAACTCTAGAGGCAGAAAAAAAAAAAAAAAGCATTTCCTGCCTGGACTTTCTGTCTGTCGTACTGAACCTCAAACAGTGTGTTAGAATTGTAAAAGCAACAGGCTAATAAGACGACCACCATGTGTTACCAGCCAGAGCTTCAGTCGTAACTGGGTCCTTCACATGAGCAGGGGCCATGTTTTTGGTTTTGGATACAGAAAAGCACATTTTGGTAAAATCAAATACTATGTTCAGTGTTTGTGGTGTCTGTAGGCTCAGTGTTCTTTTATTAGACTAAGTAACATATGTGAGGTCTGGTCTGTGGCCTGGTCTTATATAAGCTGTCTCACTGTAATGGTCAACTTAAAATATAAAGTAACTATGCAGTATATCTCACCACAGAGGTAAGGGAGATATCTGCTACTTTTCTCTGCCACTGAACCTGGCTTCTTCGGAGCAGGTAGCAGTGATTATTGCTTGACAAGAGCTGCAGTCCTTATTGTCATTATAACAGAAGAGGTCATAATGCACCATCTGAGCAGCGCTGCATCTGCAGAGCAGGCTGAAGGCTACAGTGAGTCACTATGGGAAAGTGAGGACACAGGGCTCGCTGGTTAGTGTGCTGATTTTTGAAAGAGGAACAGACAATAGTTAACACTGATGCTGATTGCTTTCCACCGCTGGAGACAGCTGTTGGTGAATTAAAGAGTAAAATTTAATCCTGAATTTACAAATTTTATAAACTGATGTAACTGATTGGTGCCTAGTGTAATGTGTGTTGCATTTTGGCAGGACAGCTCAGAAGCATTGGGGATGCCTCCAGTCAACAGTGATCCTGTAACTCAGCTTTTACACAAAGTAAATGACACAATAGCAACTCTTGAATGTAATTTTGGAGAAAGGCTAAAACATGGATGATTGTTATGTCACTTATAACAACTGCAAAAGAGGAAAGGCGAAGATGGGATGGGGGTGGTTCTTATGTTTTAATGTTCGGTGTGAATCACAAAAACCTGTTCTATTTTTACCATCCTGCATCCAGTATGCAACAGTATACTGTCAATAGACTTGACTGAGTCATCTGTAAATGTATTTATATCTCCATTCTGGGCAAACCTCCATCATCTCTCTACATATTTCACAGCTATCATCCTGCCATCAGTATTCTCAGATCGTAAGAAAAATGTCTGCCATTCTTACGTATGGACAGAAATGGGAATGAAAGGCTTTGTGTTTTTCTGCTCTAAGTTGTCGCTTATTAAACAGCAGAAGAAATTCAAGTTGAGAAATATGATATCAGAATTTAAGCCTGTTTTTTAAATGCCACGGTAAATGACTATCTCCTCTGAGCTTATTTTTTCCTTATCTCAGCACTGTTATCTGTTTGACCTGATTTTCTTCTGCAATGTTTAATGCGTCAGTCATGTTTTGATCTCACTTACAAAAGAGGCCTCCAACTTCAGGAAGACTTACCTGGTTAAATAAATGTGAATTAAAATGTTAGATTAGAGTAATGGGGTGAATACAGATGATTTCTTTGTCTTTCATTCATACCATTATGATGAAACTTAATTAATTAGAGGCTTTAAGCTTTCATTACTGTTTACTGACATTGACCAATTGGAAATGATTTCATTTCTCAGTCTTTTATCTTCATGAGTAACACCATCATTTGTGGAGGAATCAGTCCTTTTTTAATTAGGGGCCAGGGAACCTATTGTTATTGCCAGTATCCTTCTTCTTCTTCTACTTCCCAAACATGACAAATCACCAAACTTTGCACAAAGGTCCAGCCCCATGCCAGATTTACTCAACTCCAAGCCCATGTCAATATTCCTTAGGGGGGGGGGGGGGGTGGGGGGGGGGGTTTTGACAAAGTTAACACTCCAGAATTTGATATCTGAAAAACTGAGCCTCCGTGCATGAAAACGTTTGACTGCACTGTATGTACATGTACCATGTACCAGCCATTCTTGATAAATACATTTTCAATCTTCCTGAAAAAAACGTCAATATGATGAAGTTTGGCAAATATCAGAATTTTATCCCAATGACTGAATTTATGAAAACCTGTTGAATTCTGCTGTCATGGAACGACTGCAGTCAATGTAAGAACAGTGTTTTTAAACATCAGATTTTCTCTTATGAAGCAAAACACTTATCGTTAAAACAAATCACCAACATTTTCATGCTGTCAAGATACAATTTATGTTTTATCAGATTTTTGTCTTGATAACAGAATTTTTGACATTTTGACAATTTTTTATATCTTCCTTGACAGCTGCTGCCTGGCTGGTGACAGCCGGAGTCCATTTGTGAAGCCACAAGGTCTAACTTCCAGCCAATTAACTCAATGAGCTAGAGGTTGGTTTGTGGTGTCAGAGGTTGTGACTTCAAGCAGCAGCAAAAACCGAACGGACGTTGTAATGCTAATATTCTTGTTGTCTCCCTATTTTATCTCTTGTTACTCAAAATTGCCTAAATTTGTTTTAAAAAGTTTGCCTGGCCCCGACCGCTGCTGCAAAGCAGCTTTAATTCAGTCTGATGTTTGCCTTGCTGTATGTCACTCTGTGTGGTAGAAATAAGTGCAATGATATGAGATGAAATGTCATGGTTGGGTGGTGTTATTGTGGCACTGCAGCATCACCAAGGTTTTTGATCATCATATTTTATTTTTAAAGAATATTTAATGAATTCTATTCTCTTTTATTCTCTGTATAGCCAACCCTGGTCTGGTTCAGCTTCACATTGTGTGAATGTTACAGGGACTCAGTCATTAATCTTAATGCGTTTCAAGTGAAATCAGTTCAGCCACTAGATGGAGGTCAACCCTATATGAAATATGCTCTTTCCATAATGTATTTCTGGCACTGGGTTTGTGTGTCTATTCATGCACAGAGAAAAATGTTCCCTCTCTCCTGATCAGACATTCTGTTGAGAAAGTGATGAAACACGGAGGTTGTTGTCAGTCACCACAGGAATCTATACAGAAAAACACAACTTTTAAATATAACATCCATACAATGTGAAAACACTGAAGTTTTTGTTTTTGCACGTGTACACCCCCCTTGAGTGTTCCCATTTAAGGGCACCGACAATCAATACATTTGTACTCACCTTGTGAACAGTGGCTGCGGATAATAAGGCATCAGTGGGGAACATGAAGAGCAGGCTGAAGGATAAGCAACTCTTCTATGCTCTGTGACAACTGGTTATGAAGGCCAAGCTTTGCACAAGTGCACATGCACCCTATTAAATACTGCACTATTCTTGCTCACCCAGGACCCAAGTGGACCAGAGCATTAGGATGCTACTTAATGAGGATAAAAATAACAATTTCATAGACTATAAAAAACTTGAAAGGCTGTGATATGCGGCTATTTTGTGGAAGATGGAGACTGTCCAAGAGCTTGTATGAAGCCTAAACAGTTGTTATTATTGAGACCAAAAATGAAATGCATTCCTGTTTTACAGAATCCCTGATAAAAACAGCTTATACTGTGTCTTAGTTCAGTTATTCCATCACAGCTCCATCATAAGTTCAACTATACTGTGGGAATAGATACTGCAAAATGTTATTCTCACTGTTATTCAACTCGTTATTCTTTCTCATCTCATTTTCAGCTGTAAAACAATCAGAACATTCATCATTGTCAGATTTGAAAGCAACTAAATTACTGCTTTTGTCAGAAAATTTCTGTCCAGTTGTGAGTCAGTCACAAACATGCTGCCTGTTACAGTTCTGTTTACTTGATTCATTCTAACATCAACAAGGACCCAATATACAGACCTTCATACTGTAATTTAAAAAGGAATGTATGATATCCATTTTTCTTTTTTTTTTTTCTTTTTTTTAAAGCCCTGAGCAGATTGAGCCAAAAATGAGTGGTACCATAGTGGAAAATAAAACCAAAGGCACCGGCGTCCTAGAGGCGTCTTATAAAATTTTTGTTCTCAATATCATACAAAAGTATCCTAAAAATAAAGCAGATGTTAGAATGAAACCTCAAACACATAGCAGACTGTAAAACTGCTGTAAATGAACAACACTTGGTCAGGTTAAACAAAGGTCATGGATTTAATTAAAACATGTATATAAGACAAAGGATTAGGATTTAGGATCTTTCACTGGTACATCAAGAATTTCTTAGCAGCTCATGAGATGCAATAAAAACAGAATACACATTTAATAAAAAAAAAAAATCATTAATCACCAAACACCTACTAAGAGGGTTAGGGTTATGGTTAGGGTTAACCCCCTGAACAGTTTTTACATTTCCTGTCAGGCTTCTCTCTGGAGCTCCAGATAGAACAGATCAGTGAGCCAATCAGGAGAGAGGCTCCAAGCTCTGAATGACATCACACAGTTATTGAAGTGCTGACGGCTCAATTTATGGCTCTTAAATTTCTGAATACAAGCTATGTGCATTTCTCTGTGCACTAAGCACTTTGATGCTTTCACACTTCATAACAGCTTTGACCTTGGTAACAGCAGTTGGACAAAGTAGTCTTGATGGCCAGTGGATGGAGTTATCAACTGAACAGATTCATTCCCCTGATGAAGACTGAGATGCCCTAATGCACTCAGAACACGTTCTTTTATAATGACATGACAGTATAATGTATGTAATGCACTGACTGCTTTATATGCAATTATAATTTGTTATAGAGATTCAATTTAAGTCCTTCAGACTTATAATAGAGGCTGAGTTGGTTTTCTTCAACAGCAGCCGAATAGCTGCTTCCTACTGAAATAGTCATGGAAAATGCCAGAGGAATAAAAAAAAAAAGTCTGTTTTGACCATTTTCTGATGGGGCTACGTCAGGGTTCAGCTGCCTCAACAATGAGGATCGTGATTTTAAATGTCATTGCAAGCATAGAGCAGCATTCCTGCAATGTGGTCCAACTGGGTCAAGAAGCATTGTGTTCTCATTGTCTGCAGAAAATACATAGCGATAACAATGGGCACTGGGCATGGAGAGAAGCCTATCGTGCATATGACAATGACTATCTCTACTTTCCCAGAAAAGGAGGAAAAAACATAAGAAATAGTCTCTGAAAAGTTTGGGCCTATTTAGGGTAACTGTTTTTAAAATGAGCTGCTGCCTCTTACATTGTTTTTTGGAGGCAGGCACATTTTAACACTCCACAACTGTTTTCCATATTCAGGAAGAACAACATAAACACATAAAGACACCAAACGTACAGCAGTGAATCCTTAAACCCTTGAATGATATGAATCAATAGAGTGTTTTATTGAACTCTGAAAATATTAGAGATCACAAATATTTCTCTCAGCCTTAGAGTCTGACTTTGAGTAGTTGATGTAAGTCCTATCAGTGCGCTAACTGATAATATTGGATTTCAGAATTCTATCAAATATGAATCCTTGATATTGGCTCTTTGCATTTAAAATCCATTCTGCTTCAGAAAGAGTCACTTTCTGAACACTGTGCACTGCCGACACACATACCCTCATCTACAGAGTGCTATCAAACCTCAAAAATATTCCAGCAGAATAAAATGATTAAAGCCAGAACAAAAACATTTAATACGCAAATACAAATGCAATTTTCTTTTGACATTTTGTTATTTATCATTTAATGTGAAAGTTTGCTTTACTTTGCCATAAACTGCAAATGTCATAAAATCAAAGCAAACAAAAGGGGAGTCCTGTGAGGTATTACCCTAGGCTGCATTTTATGCCTAACCTCTACAACCCCAGCCAGAGAGGAGTTGGAGAAAATAAGAAGCAGTCACAAGGATCAATATCTATTTCATGCTTCTATAGTACCATTGGCACTGTATAATTTATCGCTGCAACAGCTTAGTTTTGACCTGCTCTGACTGCATAAGGGGATATTAAGGTAAGTTTGGTAATTTGGAGGCCGATGATGCCCATGGGTTGTATGTTACAATCTGAGAGACAACACAGAGTCATTTTCAGTGCAGACTTATCACAAGTGCATCTCCAGCACAGCAGGGCCAAATGTTTTCTGGGACAGTGCACTCTGTCTCATTACAGAGCCACAGTGCAGCACAACACACTTTTATATCATTATAGAACAGTGAGCTGTATTATATTGTGTGTGTTTATGATGATATATATATATTTTAAATACTTTATTCATTTACAACTCTAAAATCATTCACCATTTAATGCCTGCAATTACGTCTTTGGGAAGATAGGAAGACCTTTATAGGCTAACTGAGAGGCTGTCAGCATGCTTAACAAGCTCACAATGAGAAGACTAAGATGCCTCTAATTAGCGGGATCGGAAAAATTCTAATTCTGACCTGATGATGTTGCTAGAGGAAAATCTATTAAAGTACATTGTGGGGGGGGGGGTTATCTGAGCCAAAGATCATGACTGTCCATTCACTACCCATTGAGATGTTTCATCAGGTTGCACTCACCAGAATCAGTACTTTGCATTGAATGATTGAATGCCAAGTGTGAAGGTGAAATTAGAGGAACAACCGATGAACACTGTCATGTTGATAAATTAGACAAAGCCAATTTTCAAACCAAAACAATGCAGGCTGTCGCTGTCATTTGGTAGATTGTACAGTGAGATGAGATGGAAGTGAAATGGTGGAGCTGCAGGAAATAAAATCAAAACAACGAGCTGAAAGGTGATAAAACCATCTGTAGAGCTGAGGTGAGCTGCGAAGTTCGGTTCGGTTCTCTGGTATGTCCTACCTTCACAGCAGTCTGACATTCAATACTATAAATCCTCAAGAAGTGTATCTCACTGCAAGGGATTAGGGATTAACCAATTAGTCCATTTGCTTAAATTTGGGTGGACAAGCCCATCAAGTGGACTGAGTGTGGAAATGTAAAAGATTTAGACAGTATGACATTTTCCATTTATATGCAGGGGTTGTTGCTGCTATCTTTCCAAAACTTCTGTGATTTCAATACTAATGCCTCTATTGAAGAATTACATGGTAGTAAGCTACAAAATTAGAAAGTTTGCCTCTTTGTCTTTTCACATTCAAACAGACTAACTCACATTAACTCTGAAACATCCATCAAAAGGTTGTTTTTCTTTTCCTTTTTTGTACCTTCCAACAGCAGTTCACTGACTAAATGTACCCACCTTTCAATGACAAAGCAATTGACATTCCTGTTAACTGCTCTTAGCATATGGATTATGTTCGTGTCTAAGGCCCATTTGTGTCGATGGTCAGCATCACAGTGAATGGAGCAAAGGAATGCAGCCTCACTGCCCATTCAGTGACTCGACACATAGCAGTTATCAGAAGTGCTGCAGAGGTCTACAGTCCTGTACGTTCACATTTCACTATGTGACATTCATCTGCTGAGGGATGATGGGAAGAAGGCAGCCACCGTGACGGTGAGGGACAAAGGATGCATGCTGCTGCTGGAGTATCATTTACATCAGTGTCATAACAACTGTAGGTTCCATATAAACATTATTTACTGTCTCCTGAAAATAACGCAGAGGGGTAGGAAACAATTTAACTGTAGCCAGTTTTATGCTTTACCACCACATGCAATACTGTGCAGTGGTTGCCATCTTTCTTCATCTGACGTACCCCCCACAACTGCCACAAGAACTTCATCACCACCATCATAATTACATAAGAGAATTAAAGTAATATTAAGTTTGGTTTTGTAAAATGTGCTTGTGTACTTTGACCACTGGACATTTCACTATGTTTACTTATGGCAGCTATTTCATCAAATTATTTAAACTATATTATCAGTTTAATTACTTAAGATTTTTCAGGAAATCATCCAGTAGTGGCACTTTCCAACCATTTGTCCATTCATTTATACAGCTGGCTCTGTCCAGTGGTCAGAATGGGTCTCATGTTACCACGGCATTATTTGGCCTTTGTATTGTTATGGAGTCAAGTGTTGATGGCCAGCATGTTTGGGAATTTTAAATGGACCATGTCTACCCATTGTTTATTCTGTTATGGTTTGTCTCTTGGTCCCTGTTTATGTCCTGTTTTATTTTGAAGTTCTGTCTTGTCTTCCTGTGATTACCTCATGTGTCTCACCTGTGTGTGATTGTCCCACCTGTGTCTCATTTCTCCCTTGTTTATTGTACCTCAGTGTTTCCCTGTTTCCCTTTGTTGCTTTGTCTGTGTTCATCCTTTGTGTTCCTGCCTCCTTGTTCTTTTTTGTTCCCCATGAGCTAAATGACTCATTTTTTATTTTCACCATACCAGTTTCCTAGTCTCTGTCTGCATATTGTTGATTCTGTTTAAAACTGACATTGTAACATATCCATTCTTTTAAAGGTAGGGTTGGAGATCCTGGAAAAACGGTTCTAGCAGGCCACATTTTGAAAATACACAAGGCAAAAGTCCCAGCCCCTTTCCTCAGACTTCTCTCTGAAGCCACGCCTCCACTTTCCATAGACATAGGTGAAGACACTCAATGCGCATTGCCAGAGCTACATTGCCGCCCACCAGACTGGAGTGTGACTTTTCTGCCGACGTAGGTGAAGACACTGATGGCACACACCAGAGGAGGGAGAGAGGCTGAGAGACGGCAGCTTGATTGGGCGTAGGCAGAACTAGACATGAGTCCATCGCTTTTCGGAGCGTAAAGCATGGATTGGTCAGAGTTTTGTCAGTCCTGCAGCTGCCACAGAGGTCTGATTATTTTCCTTCCTTTTTCTGAATACATAATATATTGACTACTCTCAGGATAGAAAGACCATTTCACCCAGTATAATAAAAAGTGTTTCTGAGCATGATTACCAACCGTAACTTTAAGCTCTAATGCATAATCTTTGGTGTACTCTTTCAACTCTTCTGTATATATATATATATATATATATATATATATACACATTAAAAAAAAAAAAACTAGAATTACCACCTGATGGCTGTATACCTTAGTCAAAACACTTTGTGTTTTCGAGATGGGACATTCACAGGGCAATAACTGCATTTTTTGAGGTTGACGTGACCTTGACCTTTAGCCACCAAAATGTAATCAGTTCATGCCTGAGTCGAACATTTGCACCAAATTTGAAGAAGTTCCATCGGAGTGTTATTGAGATATTTCATTGACAAGAATGGAACAGATAGATGACAAGTCAAAACCAATGTGCCTCTTCTGTTTCTGGCTGTCAATCACTCTGATCTACATCACCAGAGGCAACTGGTAAGGTACCCACTGGGGTGCTTCCTGGTTGGGGTTGGACACTGACATTACTGAAGCTTTATAGACATACAATACAGAAGAAGCCCTGAAACCGTAATGAACCACACAGACTTTTCTGATTGCATGCACACTGACCTGCAAATCATTTATTAAATAATATTTTTCACTAACATGCAAACACGATTTTCCACTGAAAATTACTGTGATGTTTGTATTGTGCAGGACTCGGCTCCATTAGCAGAGACAACGCAATTGAAGAAGATGAAATTGTCTGCCGATATCAAGCAAGACACTCAAATTCAGCATGATTCATTGACATTTCTTTTTTTTTTTCTTTCTCTCCACAGGACTATGCCAACCCTGCAGGCCTTCTGTGAGGAGAAAAAGACAGAGGAGTTCCTTTGGTTTGATGTTTGATGTCTGTTTGGCAGACAATGGATTAAAAAAAACATAGTTTTGACCTGAAGTGGAATTTTTTGGCTTTCAGCCGTGTAAATCTTGGTGAGAGAACCACATGCTGTGATTCATCCCTAGAATAAAAAAAAAAAAAAAAAACATGCACCATGCATGAAATTCTACATTCAAGCAAAAGTATCATTTCTAATACAAATTATGATCACACAGTCCCATGAAAATGTAGTATTACTCAATGACTTAAATCAACATACAAAGGTCCTAATTACTGTTTGTATGATTTTCTATGCAGGGGCATAGATTGCACATTGGTTAGATAACTGTCCTCACATGACACATGCAGCAAGGGGAAAGGAAAAGAAATAGATTATTATAATATCATTAACAAGTAGAAGTATCAACAATAAAATACAACAGCCAAAACCCAGTTTACTGTGTGTCATGACTCATTAATTTGCAGGGAATTAAGGTCTGTCATAAATAATATATAGTGACATTTGATATATCTTGTTATATGATCCATGTATAACAAACTATAGATGCATTCATTTGGCCCAGAAGGTGCTCTCCCATTTGGGACTATCCCAAAGATAGCAGTAAGTGGGAGTTGGCCTTTAGTACATCCAAAAGTTGGGGACCAAAAGCCAGTGAGAAATTGGCAAGACCAAAACATATGACCCAGAGAGCTGGGACATCTAGGGCACTCTGGAAAAACAGATGGATACTTGTTTGCCAATTTATCATTGGTATTCAGAAACAGAAGATAATAATACATTAAAGAGATTAGAATAGCAATTTAATTGTATCACACTGTGACTCATACAGAAGGGATTTGTTATGTGTCATCCCTTTTTTCCACCAATAATCAATTCCCAAGCTATCCTGGCATTGTTTCAAGGTGAGGAACATGATATCATGCACATAGAAATGAATGAATGAAGAGTGTGAGAATGGCACATGGTGGAGACTTTGAAGGTATTTTGCAGCAAACTGGCCTGGAAATAATAAAAACTGTGACACTGATCATTACAGTGAATTTTGTACAAACCTGTCTTCTGCAGAAAGCCCATTGTAGAGATGGAATTGCATCAATAATTCAGCCCCAGATATTTCATATTTGACCTCATACAAGATTTAATACCCTTGTGTTGAGCCAACTTCGAAGAGAGATGAGAAGGGAGATACTCAACTGAGGGAGATGGGTAAATAAAGACCCACATCAGTATGAGAAACATGAGCTCTCAGTCTTCTCTGCTGCATCCTCTCATGTTGATTGATGGGATCACAGGCAACCTTCGGGTATGAAAAGGAAAACCAAAATCTGATTGCTGAAAAGATCCAGTGATGAAGATAACACAGTTCTGCAGACTTTGTGTTACAGTTCCTTGCATCTTGTTTTTCTAATGAAAATAATTCAAATTTTAATGTTGACGACTGTCCTTGACTGTCCTTGATTTTTTGAATGCCCAAAACCAAAAGTGTGATTTTACCTATAAACACATAAAATATATTCAGCACTCAAATATGTGCCCTGCAGAATATTAAATGTTAGCTCTGGAGCCAAATACCTTTTTTTCCTGCTTCAAAATGGTTGCATAATGAGCTAACACAGCCCATATACAATGACCTATGTGGCATTACAAAGTGCTTGTGCATTTTACAAAAGGTAAAATGTGGTGTGCACCGTAGTGGGGTTCTCTTAGCAGCAGCAGTGCATTAAAACCTTGATTTCAACATTAGTGTTATCATTAGTATGACTTTTGCATAATTTTCTGACTGTTAAATCAATTATGGAGATTTCTAATCACCAGCTCACGCCTGCAGGTACACTGGTGGGGATCTCAGAAAAATAATTTGTAGTGATTAGAGGAGGTGCACACTGTATAAACAGTAAACAACAGTTTTATATGCTCAGTGCGTATTCAGTGATAAAGGATGAATAACAACAAACATGTTAAAAGTGATAACCAAGGTTTTAGTCTTAATAACAAGTCAAGGTGTGGAATATCTATCACATTTGAATTTACAGGCAGGATCATTACACTACTGCCTTGTACATGTGTCTCTTGTTTGCCTACCCGCTGGGGGAGAAAGTACAATTCAGCCAGTGACAGCAACATAAGTCTGCTGTGCCAAAGCCAGTGTGCCCATGACAACCATTGTAAGCAGGGCTGCGTTGAACATGTAATGACACAGCCTGAGAATTGTATCACAGTAGGCACAAAGGAAATCCATTTGCTTCATAGGACAACTGGAATAAGGGTATTTCTCATTTCATTGTGTGAGATAGGCAGCATAATACATATTCAGCAGTGATAAGGGGATATGGAGGTGTTGTGATGGGATTCATTCAGGTCTGCATTTTTAAATCTTGTTTTATATATATATATATATATAATTATTAAAAATTCATTTATTTTCACTGTTTGGGAAATGATCTACTTCTTTTGTCCCTGGTATTAGCTCAGCTGTCTGCTGTGAGGCTGCTGCTGTTGAATGCGTACAGACAATGTCATCTGGAATTCGTTGCTGTGTTTTCATAGAAATGTCACTCAAGCACATCTCTCTGATCACTCTATCAGGCTAAACCCTGGAAGCCTCTACAGGATGCCACTGGCCACAAAGAACACGCTATATAAGAAATCATTTATTCCACTGCCATCCAACCTGCTCAGTTCTTCCAATCTTGAAACTTGGAGTATTGCAGTAAAGTTGCATTGTAGAACTTTCCATTTATATTTATACTGTTTTCATTTCAGTTTGTGTTAAAGGTGGTGATCGTGGCATGAGGTTAAGCCAGAAATGTGTAATACAAGATTAATACGTCCTGTGAGCCGTGCTGTATCTTCACAGCAGATTGGAGGCTACATGAGTCACTATCAGAGTGATGACTCTGCCTGTGGCTTGCTGATTAGCATGCTAACCTGAGTAGAGGAAAAGAAGTAAGAGTGATGAGAGTTAACACTGGCATTGCTTCCCACTGCTGGACACAACTCTTGGTGCATGAAAGGATGGAGTTTGATAATGGATTTGCAATATAATTTCTATACTGGTAGGTATAGCTGTTCATGCTAGTTGCAAGTTCATGTAGCAGAATAATATGTGGATGTGTACTATTTTGTGACGTAGATGAAAGTAGTGTATATTTGATATATGTAGACAAAGGGAATTTGCAATGACATAGTATTATCATGTTTACTTTCCTTTTAACACCACTCTTTGTTTGCGACATGTAGGAAGTGGGACTTCTCTCCTTGCTTCATGAATTAGGTGGATGGAGCTGGTTTGCCATGGAATGTTTTTTCCATCTCTCCTGCTACAAGATGTCTACCAGTGCTTCTCGACGTGATGCCTTTTGTATCTCCCCTGGCTAAGTGCAGTCTTGCACCCACCCAGTGTGTGTACTATCGTGCCTCGCAGGTTTGTTGGTGTTGGCAGAATGTCATACAGGGATCAGAGCAGCAGAGAGACAAGAGAAGATTCTAGCCTCCATAGTTCAGACCTCATTATCTTTCACTTTGGCTGGTCCCCCTATCCTCCTCCAGGTGCTGGACCTCAGCTTGAATCAGGTCTCTCCACTACCTTTGGCCCACTGTGCCCCATTGCTGAAGGTTGGAGGCTCTGAGCCCTTGTTTTCCCACACAGGGGTGGCACTGATGTCCACTTATACCCTGATCTTGTGAAGCCTGCACTTTGTTCACTCACCTCTCTTTTGTCTGCAGCGGCGCAGCCACATCAGCTTTGACCTTTCTTCACCAGTCCTTGTCCTCTTCTTTCTTGAAGAGAAGCATCATACCACTTCTCAAGCCATTTTTGGGGGTTTGCCTCAATTGATAGTATGACCTCCCTCAGGATTGTTAGCCATTTTCCCATTTCTGATCACTGTGCTTTTTGACTTCACCTTGTGAAGTGTCTTCAGGATTCACCTTGCTTGTGCATGGAATGACATTAATTGTTAGGTCATTTATGAGTGCTCTCTACCACTGTCATGAGTAGATTTATCCCTATGTGTGTGTGTGTGTGTGTGTGTGTGTGCTGCTTGGAGCCTGCTCACGTCTTTCACCGGAAACAAAGTGGATTAATCAGCTGTTTGTTTGGACTGGGCGTCAAACGCCACAACAACTTCATCTTCAGGCTGCTCAACACTCACGCCCCCCCCCCCCCCCCCCCCAAGACATCCCGACAGACTGTAAGTTGCAAAAACCTATTGACTTTTCACAGCTGAATGAATCTACTCCTTCTGGGTTTGTTTACATCTGTCAACCCCGTGTCTCCGGCAGAGGGGGAGGTCTCGCGATAATTTACCTAAACTGTTTCTAAAAGTGGATGAAAAGAAACTCTACATTTGCTTCACCTGTCATGAGGAAGCATATGGAAAGCCTTTTGAGCATTTAGTCCATATCCTTGATATCAGCCGTCAGAGTCCTTCACTAGTTCGGTCTTTATCAGCAATAGTTGGACATCTGGTCCCACTAGTTAGACATTTTGTCTAATAGTTGAACAAAGACTCTCACTGGTCACTCTTTTTCAGCAACTAGTGACACTTTTGTCAAACTAGTTCTAACATAAGCCTTACTAGTGAAGCCAGGAGCCAAACTAGTGGCACCAAAAACCACACTAGTCACATTTTTGACAGACTAGTGGACCACTGGACTGAACTAGTAATGCTTAAAGTCTTACTAGTTAACCAGTGAGCTGCAAAAGCTCTGACTTGTTAACTAGTAGCAGCTATTCAACTCACTAGTTTGCTAGTGTAGTGACCTAACTGTTTTTTGCACTAGTTATACTAGTAAGAGCCAAAATCCTCACTAGTGTGGACTAGTTAGGGTTTAACACCTTACTTAGTTGAATAGCTGCTACAAACAAGTCAGACCAAATCCAAACTAGTGCTGACAAAGACCGAACCTGATATCAAGGATATGGACTAAATGCTCAAATGGCTTTCCATAGAAGCAGAATATCTCTGACTGCCTCATGGGCACAAGCTGCCGGTTGTTAACTGAGCTGCTCTCAGTGTGAGCACTGTGAGTGATTTAAGGTTCAGATTCAGTTTTGTGTCTTCATTTTTTTCCTGTTTGGATTTATGTTGGGTATTGCAGTGTTCAGTATGAAAAGGATACATTTTATACTGAAAACCCTTTAATATGTTGAACTCAAATGTGACACAGGGCTTTGGTTGTTGCTGTTATTGCTTTATTTGATTGCTTACTACCACATGTCGGCCTCGGTAACATGGAGTCTGAGCCCACGGCCATGGTTCGCCACTGATGTATAAGGAAAATGTGTATGTATACAGTTCAATAGGTCAAAGGTTAATGCTTTTCTGTATAAACTGGAATTGTGTTGATGGGATAAGGGACCTGACAGGCATATTTTTAATAAAATGTCAGTTCCTTTGTGATGGGGAAGTGGGCCTCTGTTGTGTTCCTAACTGAGCTGATCATGATATAGCCATGGCATTTAATGCAGATATTAGACTGCAACGATACAAACTGAAATAGCAGGACATTTTTAATATGATATTGACATGCTTTTAAATGAGAATTGATGCAGTTCTTGGGCTCATTATGAAGCAAAGATTATATGGTGTTTAAAAGCACATTAAAATAGCACTCTCCTAGTCCAAATGTAGCTCTGAAAGCACACATGATACTACAGTGCTTAGCAGCAGAGAGGAAGAATCAAGAGTTTATGAACCATAGACCTCTGGCAGGCTGACCTCTAAACACTGACTGAACGCCACAGTCTATCTATAAAAGCACACCTCTCATATTCAGTTGCTGTATGTCATGTGCTGAAGGGAAGAGAGGGGGGGTGGGACATTATTTTTTTCCCTGAAGCTTGTAGACCTTGTAAGAAATGAAACAATGAGTCTTTTAAAATACATTTTATTACGTAGAAACCAAAAGTTAATTGTGCCGTATTCACATTAGAATGGTTGTCACAAACATTGATGGTGTTCATTTCACCAGAGAGTCATGTTCAGACAATGAAATGTCATTTCTTCCTTTTAAGTGTTTCAACAAACAGGTAGAAAAAAATGGCATGTTAACATCAAGGGATACAGTGCTATGGTACAATTGTTGTATAAACGACTCACAGCTGCATTCAAAATGAACCTCTTTATACAAATCCACCCACCCACGCCCACTCACACATATGGATAATGATAATGCAGTTTCAGTAAGACGACTGGTTTAGGTCTGATTCTAATCTGCAACAGGGTCCACAGAACAACAACTGCACTTCACAGTGAAAATTTGCTTCATTACACAAAACACAGACAAGACACACAAAGCCTGAAGGGAAAAAAAAGAAAAGTACAAAATATGAGCCAATGTTTTAATCCATGTTGTTAGTTGCCACTATGTGCTGCACAGTTTCAGCCTCTTTTGTGAGGATTCAGATTTACTGTCACTTCGGGTAAGCTTAGCCATGTGTAATTATCTTTAAGGGTTGGTTTAGAGACAGAAAAGTGTGTTTTTTTATATATATATATATATATTTTTTTCCCCTTCTATTATCATGGTTCATCCATCTGACCCATCTTAATGCCATTCAGTCAAACAGATGAGGTTCTCTGAGAGGCTGGTACTGATCCAGGTTTCCCCCAGCAACCGCTAACTGACACTCTCCGCTCTTTTGAAGACCATGTAATAATCTGATGCTTCATATCAGTGCACCGAGGTGATTCCCTTTAATGTCTTTAATTAAGTCCATCAGCATGTTGTTTTATGCCAGAACACAATTAAAACCCTTTTAGCAGTGGATCTCATAAGCAACCTGTGATCCAAAGAGGAGGCTCTGGCTGAGGAAGAGCTCCTCTGGGTCTGTTGTGAGGGGTCCCTCTCCTCCATCTGCTGGGTTTCTGCGAAGTCCCATTCCCCCTGATCTGGTCAGTGTCTGCACCATTTCATGGTCCAGGAGAGCCTCCTTCATACCCTTCTGCTGGACAAACCCGCTCATCATGGGACACCTGGATGAAGTGGAGCCCAGGACTGGCTTCGCACGGTTGAGGACGTACATCTCGTGGCCATGATCGTCGCGGTACTCCTCCAGCTGAGCGAAGGTGGTAGGTCCATCAGAGTAGTCATTCACATAAAGGATGCTCTCTTCCTTGCTGGTGCAGTAGGAACCTCCTTCCTCTTTGCGGTACTGCTGATGACGGGTGTAGATCATAATCAGGAGGAGAACAGCAGTGAGCGCCAGCAAGGAGATGCCAATTGCAATGGCTGTTTGTGTGGCAGGGCCCAGAGCGCTGAAATCCATGCTGTCCTGCTCATACAGCGGCTCCTGGCTCACATCCAGAACCTCAGGCTGATAGAAGTGGTTAGACGAAGAGGAAACAAAGGAGTGCGTGTTTGAACGAGGCCAGAGCTGTGATGAATACGAAGAAGACATGTTGACAGCCAAGTGAAAGGTAACTTTGGCAACACCTCCAGGGTTCCATGCCTCACACTCATAGCGTCCAGCATGTGCTACAGTCACGTTGCTAAGAAACAACATGCCACTGCCCATGTCAGGATCAAAGCTGTCCCTCTCACCTCCCTCTTCAGCTCCGCGCACAAGCCCATGGATCCCGCTGACACCTCCCGCCTTAATCCCCCCACTGCTGGGCAGGGCTGTTACCACTCCTCCAGCTCCAGGCCTGAACAGCTCACCATTGGGTCCCAGCTCCTGAACGAGGCCCCGAGGTGATAGCTGGGCCTTGCCATGGGAGGCTTTCTTCCAGGTCACCTGAGGCTGAGGGTATCCTGAGGCCTGGCAGGAGACTCTGAGACTCTCCCCTAGGCGCACTGTCAGGTGACTGGGCTCGAGCTGAACCACAGGGGGAATACACACCAAGCTGTTGGGGGCCACCTCCACCAGGCTGAGGTGTGAGAGGCGAGGTGGTTCTGAACACATCAGCTGACGCTGCTCAGCAGAGCTCAACAGACGCTGGCCGTCTTTGCTGATCCAGGTTCTGAGCCATCCAAGGGCACAATCACAACGCCATGGGTTCTCTGGAGGAGAGGAATGCAGTCAAATAAGAGAAACATGGGTTAAAACAAGTGTCTGTTGTTTATTTCTAGTTTGGCAATTAGTTTCAGGTCTTTTGGCACCCACTGCACAATTAATTGTCTCTTTTTTACATTTTTTTTTAATAATGTCTTTGAAGTTTTTCCCCTAATTTAAGGTCTATGGTTGGTGAAACCATTTAATATGTAAAATGCATGTCTATTGGTTGTTTCTAGTTTAAAATAACAGTGGAAGTGTGTTCACAGTGTTGAACTGTGCGTTCAGCATTCCTGAATGACTGTATGTTCAACAGAATTGCATTATTGAAGCATTAAATTCAATCTTGGAGGATTATGTCACATTACTGAAAGACATGCTGTCTCTGCCTACCTGTGACACGCAGCACCTGCAGGCTGACAAGCGGTTTGAGGGACGAGGATCCCAGGGTGCGGAGGTGATTTCTGCTGAGGTCCAGCAGGGCTAGAGATGACAGGCCAGACAGAGCTTGCTCCGCTAGCAGCTCTATGCTGTTTTCCTGCAGGTGGAGTTCCTGCAGACGCTGCAGACAGCAAAAAAAAAAAAAAAAAAAAAAAAAAAACATCCAGCAGAGGATGGAAATGTGAATGTGTTAGTTAAGGAGGGGGGAGAAATGTCAAAATGGAAGAGAGGATGACTCAATTTCATTAGACTCAGTCTGTACTTTATTACTGTGTGATAGGGATTAGTCAGACATGCTGTCATGAATTGGATTTGTAGTCACAGATGTCATTCTATATAATCCATAAAGAGTCCCATATTGGAATTGCTTTGACTTTGCAAGCAAAAACTAAGGTTTGAGGAATGCTTATCCCAATATGTGCACCAGCATCTAGTATCCAGTCATCTGCTCCTTTATCTCAGCTTACACACACTCACCTGCAGTCCCCTGAAGGTGTGGTCTTGGACCCGAGTGATCTGGTTTCCAGCGAGGTAGAGGATCCGGAGGTGCTCCAGACCCCGAAACATGTCAGGGGTAACCAGGTGGATGAGGTTGCCATTGAGGGCAAGTTCCAGCAGCTGTCCCTGGCTGAGAAATGCCCCGGGCTCTAGGGCTGAGATGCTGTTGTTCTGGAGGTAAAGGTAATGGAGGCTGCCCAGGCGAGTCAAGTCCTGAAGACGGATCTGTACTATAGCATTATCCTGGAGAAAGATGGTCTTTGGGGAGAAAGAGGGAATGAAATTAGTAGAGCGATCACTGATTGATTACATTAGGGGAACAGAGGAGGGGATGTCATGTTTGAGTTGGTGTTTGTTTTGTTCTAGAAAGCGAGCATGGCCTGTTCCTGTGCTCTGCTCAGCGGGTGGAAAAATGCATTAACCATGAGAAGTGATTACATTAGCAACAGGCCCACTTTTAAACCTATGCTCTCACAGGGCTGTGCAATGGATGTATGTTAATGTAGGTAATACAAACAATGTGTAATGAGCTGGTTTGGGATCGTAATAATGACACTGACAATGTGGCTTGTGCAGCGTTTTCCCGTTATGTGCTCCTGTTCTCTTGACAAATGCTGTAGACGCTCTTCTCGACAAACATCCTCAAACAAAACAAAATGCTTGAGTGATTGGAAGTGCCTGAAGTGCTCCAATACACAGCTGTCTGCTTGATTGGCCATGTGCATTCACAAGTGACATTTCCCCTCAAAAAAGCAAACACGGGCCATGAGGTAAAGTATGATTGAGGAGACAGACCTGCTGAATGAGGTTAATGGAACTATTTATGCAGGACATGTTCCCCATTAATATTCATAAGCTGCAGTAATGTTGGGGGGCCTGAACCCGAGAGGAAAAGACGGTGTGATGTTAAACATCTTCTCAACAGATGATCAGAGGGCGTGCGAGAGTCACTTTCTGTGCAAGAATGAATAATTACTCAGCCAACAGCACAGCCCCTCCCTCAGGCTTACATCAAAGAGGGTCACGGCGAATTGATTAACCACAATCATTTCAGGGTAATAAGAATGGATCAGAGAGGAAGTCAACTGATACAAAAAGCACTGATGCAGGAGCAGGAGGGGGGTGAGGAGGAGGGGTCAGTTGCAGTGCAGTAGCAGCTAGTGCCCTAACATCTTGTCGATCAGCCAACTGACCTCGGTGACAGAAGGCACACCCTGGGGGATTTCTTTGATCCCGAGAGATCCGCACTCCACCGTGAGGCTGTAGCAGCGGCAGCCGGAGGGGCATCCCAGGGACAGCTGAGGGATGAGGGCTATTATGATCAGGAAGAGTCTGGAGAACCACAGGAGGACCATTGTGGTTTTACAGTCGGCCTTCAGAGACAAAACCTGAGGAGAAAACGCAGAGGAGTAAGCATTAATCACTCGCCATTGTTGCAACCAGTGCAGCCTTTTTCCATCATGGTAATGCATTTCATCCTTAAAGCCAAGACATGACAGGAGCTGCAGATACGCTGTGTATGCAGATGACGGTGGACTGGCGAAAAAGCAAGGCGACATAAGAGTATCTCCTCATTCCTGCCTGTTTTCCATTCAGCTGTGTCTAGTCAGTGGAATTGCAGCAGCTTCTATTATGGGCTTCAATTAATTAAAGATGTGATAAAAGATGTGCAGGTTGCCTCAAGGACCTCTCTCTTGTCTTTTTAATGCATGCACAAACACACTCACACTCCACCTCTATTTCTGTCTCTCTCTTTGTCTTACAAAGGCAATGCACACACATCCACACGTGCAACTATGCTGCACAGACAGAGGCTGTGTTTTGACCCCCCCTGTAATCTCAGAAACCACATTTACCTCCTCAAAGCAAACCTCAAGTGGTAACCAGCTCTAATCCGCTGATCAAAAACATCAGCATCAGCTGCTTGCTACACCTTACAGCAATATCTTCCTTTGATATAAACCCATCACTGAGCAACTCATCCATGCACATTTTTTTTTTTTTTTTTATTTCTACACAGCCTGGAAGGGATTTATTGTTCCGCTCGACTGTTCACATCAAAACGGCCTCAGACTCGCCGTCCAATACCTTGTAGTGCTACAGTGTTCACAATCAGTTCACGGGCAGCAGATCACATGAAGATACTGCGGGGCTGGAGACATAATACATGTTGAAATGTCACACTGAGCCCCGTCACTCTGCTCTGGTGACAGCAGGTAGATTTATTGCGCTTTGCTGAGCCTGCCTGCCTCGTTCTAGAGAATCTTCATCCAGAAGAGGAGCAGGCATCTCATTGATCCAATCTAAAGTCTGACATTGTTATAAAACATTCATGCGCAACCCCAGCCGTGCCTCTGTATCCCATTAAGCCTGTTTGACTTGTGAAATTTCTAGTTTGCTTAAGATTGCAGAATCACCCAGACAGATAATTGATAGCATTTAGATCTCACTCCGAATGATTTGGAGATCATCTCGTATATTAATTATTCGAATGCACACAGATCTCATTCCAGCTCAGTGATGAAAGGACCTGAAACAAACTGTGACTGATAAATATTCATCTTGCAGCATGTTTGAAATGTTCTGTCAGATTGATATCTAGTGTGTCTCATTTGTGGTTTTATAATCCACACCAGTAATTTACCGCAAACGCAACTGTACAGTGGGATCATTGTTTCAGTGGCTCAGAAGTCATTCTCAGTGCAGACACACTGCATTATTAAGAAAATGAGCAATGAACTGGATTTTAATATTGCATGTTTGATTTGGAGCACATTTATGGAGGATATCCAGCTAGATTAATACAATGTGACCTACATAAGCTGTTCAATCGTCTTCTCTCAGCGAAAAACAGAGCTAAAAGTTATTAACAAGAGCATGCCATTTCCTCTCTAGAGCTCTCCAAACAAGCGTGGAGAGAAATTATGTATTTCTATTGTTGCGAGGAGAAAGCACAAAATTGAATTTTGAATAAGGCCTTGGTCTGTCATTGAGCTTTTGTTGCTTTCACAGTGAGATGACTTTTAAATAGCTTTGGCTTACTTGAAAAGTGTCAGAAAGGCAACCAGAGAAGGAGACACTCGCCTGCCCTCAGCTAAGAATACACGTCGAACAGGATGCACAGTCTGATATTTGTTGTAGGAATATGTGCCTAACATCAATGCAAATGACACCCTGCCAGGAGAGAAAATAGCTTATGCATTTTCTCTGCTCAATTCTGCGTTACTCTGCCGTTAAAAAAGTGGCAATTGTGCCACGTATTCACTGTCAGGACAGGTGTGATGAGAGGCAAGGATAACCTGCAGAGTTTCAGGGTCTGCAAACAGACAGAAGGCGAGGACAAAAATAAAACAACAGTTGGACAGAGGTGTCTTTAAATAATGCTGCCGACTGCAACTTGTCTTGCGGTGTACTGTAAGCTCTTCTGTTTCAGGATCAGCCTGCCCTCACTGTGCTCCACTGCCATCTTTTGTCATGCTGATGTGGGATGTCAGTGGTAAGAGGTCAATTTGTTCATTTCAGTCTCAGTAATCCTCTGTGGAACATGCGTAATCTGCACAATCAGATGCTTGTTAGCTAAGCTGCTCTCGGCGCTGTCAACGATTTTTTTTTTGTTTTTTGTGGAGGGTGGGTGCTGCTTTGTTCGGCATTAAAAAACCAGGTCAGCAATATATCTGTATTGACTGCGTGGAGATGTGTAAATAGGATGATTAGAGCCTAATGTTGTTGACAGAGATCTCAGTGTTAAAGGAGAGCAGCAGCAGAGACCTGCCGGAGAAGATGTCAGTCAACAAATGCCAAAGGGAATCTAATAAACCGCACATCACACAAAACCTGTTCAGCATTCAGTATCTGCATCTACCTCCAGTTATCTGTAAACATCTCCACAAACATTATTTTTTCATTTGACTCTAGAAAGACATGAGGTGTCGTTTATTTGGGCATTTCAGAAATTACAGTTGTCTTGTCATTCTTTACATAGTGCTTTGTTTTCACGCCCCAAACTAATCGTACACGGCTGAATAAATCACAGCCCAGTTGGCCAAATAGTCACAGCATAGAAAATTCACTGTATATTGTTTGCTGTGATTTTTTTTCCCTCTTATTTTCCCAAGGAGGGTAGGTGTTGATGTGTTGGAGGTGCAGCAGACAGCCAGAGTGCTGCAGGCAGAAGCAAAGTTCACATCCCTGTGCTGCCACCAGTGCAGGTCGGCCTCATCTGTTGTTATGGTAACTCTTGTGATGAGGGAAGGTCTGCTTGTGGGGCCTGAAGGCCAGGCACAGTTCCTGTGAGCTGGTGTTAGGCAAACAACTCCACTGAAATAGAAGCTGTCATTTCCTGGGAAAATTGCTCACAGGAACTTGAGCTATGTGATGACCCAGAGCTAAATCATAAATTCCCTTTTGGTCAAACTCTCTCTCTTTCTGCAGCTTCAACTTTTTCTTCTCCATTTCCTGCTTTTACTCCACTGCGTCCTCACTGTTTCTCTAAAAGCCTCCATCATTTTCCCTTTTCCCATCTCTGACCTCTTTCTTTTCTCATCTCTCGTCCTTCTGCTCTGACTGACAGGTGCTAAATCATTTGTCTCGGAGCATCCTTTTGTCCACAAATAGACTGAGGCCAAGGCACTGGGAGAACACTGTGGCACTAACCCAAGAGTAACACACTGACTTTGAGCGATAGTCTCAACCAAAGTGCCCACAAAATCTCACACACACACGTACACACCCTCATAAACATGCATCGCACACCTACAAAGTAGGACTTGTACACAGACACTAGCCACCAGCATTCAGGGACAAACACACTGACTGGCAGGTGCACACATGCCAAAGCACACACACACACACACACACACACACACACACACACACACACACACACACACACACACACACACACATGCTTATGCACTAACACGCCCTGCATACAACTGGCAGCAGTCATCATCATTCACAGACACAGACCAAGTCAGATGCAAACAGACAATCACACACACACTTGCACATATTTTTGTGTCAGTGGTAAAGGAAGCTCTGCTCAGTTAATAAGCCAGCATTGATTTCTTTATTTTTCCACTACTGGTCGGTCCAGCTGGGCTCCCTAGCCATTGATTTTCACCATGAAAGCAGATGTTTTTTGGGATGGGTGGAGGGTGGGGGCATGGGGGTGATTGGGACTGTATTTGTGAATGTCTGTTTTGAAGAGAAACAAAGTAAATGAGAGCATGTTGCTTGCTGCTGGGAAACTCAGTGTGTCTCTATGTGTGTAGCTCAATGTCAGACCAGCTCAAGCAGCAGCAGCCGCTTCTCCCAGCGGAGCTTTTAGTCTAAAACCCTCACTCCATCTCCCTATACTTAGACAAACTCAATAAATCTTTGCTTTTTAAGAGTTCACATGATAAACTGTTGTGACAGGTCTGCCTGCCATGTAGAGACTGTTGTTGGTAATGGAATCTGGCCCGCAGAGAAGCTCAAAGGTTATTGATATGAACTGCATGGAGGCTCAAATCAACATAGAAAGCCAGATTTGATCTGGGGTGATATGACGCTTCACAGGCTGTCGCTCTGAACAAAGCAGCACTGCAACGTCAGCAAATCAGTGATGATTTATAAAAATGAGCGTTTATTATCTGCTTAATTTCAACAAGTTGGCTCAGAGCTGGAATTTCTGCTGTTCAACTTGAGTTGTGACTGATAATTGAGAAGTGAAAAGCACAATGGCAGCTATATGACTGCATAATCAATATCCATTTTCCACACAAGATTTACTTTAATGCACTCACTGTCCAGAAAGGGTGATTGTAACATCACATTATAATGACTCGAAGCTTAAAAGGAGATTTGGAACATCTTTTAGCCCAGTGGTGCTTTCCCGTTTTGTTATTCTGTGCTTTCTTTCCTCTAAATCCTCCTCCTCTTTGTCTGCTTGACTAAACAGCTGCTTAAAAAATATATGAATTCAAAACAGCTTTAAGTATTACAGAGAAGGAAAGCATACTGATTTTGATAAATCTAAGACAAATATAATTATATATAAATATACAGATGAAATACAAATAAAACAAAATGGGTAGCATTTTGAATACAATGACACATACACATACACACGCACACATTTTGGGTTAACAATTTGAAAAAACATTGTGTTGTCTCTATAAGGCACTCTTTATAATTTTTTATTGGGATAAATTTAGTGAAGATTAATTGATAGTTTACCAACACTGGTAAATGCATGTTACCAAATGGAAAGGATAAACATAAGCCAAATGGATTTTCTGCCGCCTGCCAACAGAAAATGTGTTTTCGTTAATGGCTTATATCTGATGATCTGATCTCTGTGGGATTATAAAATGCTTTCTTAACCACTAATAAAGCCACTGGCTATAGTCTGACTGCACTGCTCTCTTGAGGCTGATATTAATATCAATATTATAAATATAAACATGAACACATGATGTGAACAAGCAGTCTTGATAAAAGTCCTTTTTTGCCTATGTGTGTGTAAGAGAGAGAGAGAGAGAGAGAGAGAGAGAGAGAGAGAGAGAGAGAGAGAGAGAGAGAGAGAGACAGACAGAAAAAAAGACCAAAGTTGAGATTGACTGTGGCGTGTCACAGTTGAAAAATAAGTATGTCAGAGCTCTCTGGTGGACAATCTATGTCATGGTGACACTGTCTCTAAATGACCTCAGGCCCACTTTGACATTTCTGTGTGAAATATCTTGTTTAGTATCAGGATAAAATATTCATAATACTGATATATCTGCAATAAGAAGATGCATATATTAGCTTGAACAATCTATCAGTCTAGCAGCTGTTCCAGCTAATGAGTCTCATGTGCAGTACTCAAAATCACATAAAAGATTCTATGATTCAATGATACATCATCAATGAATATTATTTTTCTTTAGACAACCTATTTAAGAAACATCAAAGGAATATTGCTTTCATGAGACATGAGCTCCTTGATACCAACCTCATGTTTGTCTTGTAGTTATGAACATGAAGCCTGGATACAGTTAGCTTATCTTAGCATACAGCCTGGAAACAGAGAGACAGTAGCCCGATGCACCAGAACCTTCTGACCAGCACCTCTAACGCTGCTTAAGAATTAATCAGTGACTTTCTGTAGTCTCTTTAACTACATTGCTAAGGCAACCAGTGGACACTCCAGTCAATGGAGTTTTAGGAGGAGTTTTTTATCTTTGTTACCACTGAGGTAATAAACAGGGGCGGCCACTGTTGAATTGATTCAGTTCCTCACAAGGTCCTGATTCAGAGTAATTTCAAATTCTATTCAATATCAATTCCATTTTTGTTTGGATATGAATGAGACTCTCAGAAAACCAATGCCGCTCCTCTAACTAGACGCATTATTGAAAATAATAATGTTGACAGAGGGAACAGAGCGCAAGGCCGTTACACGAATGTACTTAGTTTAGACAAACATCTGATGAAATGTTGAATGTGTAATGTGCTTCACTGCACAGCTTCTGCTATCTGTGTCTTCATGCACATCTTGCATATGGATTTGCTTTGGCCCAGCTCTTGGCTGTCGTTACAGTTTTTAAATCCAAAATGTAACCACACATCTGCCTTTAGACCTGCTGCCATGCTGCTGTCTCTCATGTGATCAGGTCTTGCTGTGTTGGAAGGGTTTTCATGTTAAAGCTTCTAGACTGTAAGATTCATATGCTAAAAGATCTGTTTTAGGATTTTACTTTTATTGGATTATTCAAATGAAAATTGATTTAAAACTGAGAACTGATGTTTGCAATCCAGCCTTAATGATATACAGGCATTATGTTGTAGGATGAGCTAATCTTCATATTTACAGTACAGATACATATGAGTGTGGGATCAAAGGAAAGAAACCAAGTGTATTACCCAGAGTGTCAGATTATCCTGTTAAGTGATGATAATTATTTATTTAGAAACCCAATGATAGTGAGTGAGACATCAACTCTGTCTGTGTCTGTCACTCAGGTCTTTAGCAAACAAGCCAGAAGCAGTTTCATAAATTGTGTCACGTTCAGAAACACAACTGTCGGCGTTTCCTTCCCCTCAAACTTCAAATAAATCTGTGTCAACCTCACCTGTCTGACACTCACTCATTTCTTTTGTCACTTTGCTGCGGTGTCTCTCTCTGTCTTACTTTTACACACACAAGTGCATATTCACAGTGTCCATTCTAATTGTCAAGGTTGGTTGATGCAATCGATCACAGCAGGTTCATTCACAGTAGCTTCATCTGACGGCTGCAGAATTTATGAGTCAGTGGATTATACCAGAGCAGAAGGAGGTGGTTTGATTTTTACATTTCTTTTGCACCATTTTCATGTTCCATGTTTCACAGTGTAATGGATGAGCGAGATCAGACAGGTTGGGAGATGGATGAAGCTGAGTCACATCCTTTGTTGAGAAGCAGCACAATCCCTTCCATTATAATATATTCCTCAATTTTGATAAAAGTATTCACATGAATAGATTTGTATTTCATTGGGGTTTTTTTTTTCAAGATGTCTTATTGTGTTTCCCCCGGTGTTCCAGGTGAGTGAATCAGAATTGTAAATATTACTCCTTTCTGTGGCAGTTCAGTCCAAAGAGCAGATATTACTCGAGCAGCAGTGAAAGTGTGCAGAAAAGTGTGCATGTGTGTGTTTGTGTTTGTGTCCAAAAATGAACGGAAAATGATGCTTCGATAACAACTGCTTATCATCCAACTCTACTGCATGTCGGTAACACTGGGTGTGCAGGAGTGCATGCAATTGAATTCTTTCAATGCTCATAAATTATTCCAAAGATGTGACAGCATCTGCTGTGTGTAAGTGAGACGTGTCAGGAGTATGTGAAATCACACTCCAGCATGCAGGCCATATATACAGTTATCAGTGCAGTCAGGAAGTAATGAAATTGTAAGGGTGACCATTTTTCTCCTCTTTCATCTCTCATGCATTTCTTCTTTCAGCTGATCTTTGCTGTCGTTCTCCAGTCAGGCCAGAACTGGGGGGGGGAGTGCTATACAATTACAGCCAAGAGAGATTTCAGTCATCATTGTCTGGCAGACACCGGCCAATGAAAAATTAAAGATCTCTGCAGGCGTAAGAAGTCAACTTGTCTGTATGGATCTGTCCTCACAAGACAGATACCCCACCCTCGGAGTTAAACAAACGAGGTCCTGTCCAGGGGCCCGCTGTTTGGCTCCACACTGCCTCATGAGCAGAATAGCAATTAACCAGAGGGACACGCATTAAAACTCAAACGTTAGCAAAGGAGCTGTGGCACTTACAAGACTGAATGAGAAAACATGGCAGTCGCCCTGTAGGGACAGGTAGTATGGAACAATAACCTAGTGGTGACCTGATCACAATACACTCTACTCTTGGCATCTCCTGTACTGTGACTATAATATTCCTGCCAGATTCCTTTAAGGTGTGTGCTGTGCTCAGCAGTAATCGTATTATACTTCATTTTTTCCAACGCAACAGTATCACTTTAATGTTCCCATGTGATTGGAATACACAATTGCTCTGCAGAGAAATTGGGAGTTTTCTTCCAAACTGTATTGTAAGATGAAGATAGCTGTTTAAGTGCAGTATTGTGTTGTGATGAAACAAACTGGAAATGATTGCAAGTCCTGAGTCACTGTGACAACTTTGTTATTGCATTTTCTTTTAATTGGTCATGTTCAGAATTGTTCAGAAAGAAGAAAAACATCAAAACAACTGAACCACAGTTCATGTGTTTCTGTTATACCATGGAGATAGGGGATTGGTGGCCACTTTATTAGGTACACTTTGCCAGAACAGGTTTTTTTTCTTGAAACTGTTTCAGAGGGAAACATAACCCCAAATTTAAGGACATTTTGAAGGCTGTCATTTGTGGCACTGCTGAATTGTATCTTACTGTTAATTTCATATAGGCTACACTCAGTGGCCAATCACACTTAGTGTAGTCCAATACAGCCTCACTGTGATTAAAGATAATCATTTTCACATATCATTAACTGCCAAATGGACCATATGTGGTGGATTTTTATACTGTTAATATGAAATAGTAACGTTTGGGGGGGTTATTATCCAAAAGTATTGGGGTTTGTAGTTCATGGTGTCGTGTAATTGTGTTGTGCCAAATGAAGAGGTAGCATTATTTATATTTCATCCACCTCATTCATATCAATGATGGTTGACAAAATATTGAAGAATGCAATATAAAGTAGACTATATTCAATTTCATATGTAGTTGTTAGTTAATTGAAGACATAATGAGGTGAATAAAACCATCTGGAGGAAGTGTTACTACACACACATCATGCATCTTCCCTGAGGAGTCTTGGTGCCTTCAGGTGTGCCTCAACGTCAAAATAACAGCGTTTCATTTCACCCTAACTTCATTCCTCAGATTATACCGGTTACAAAACATCATTTATGTCACTCCCACTCTATAATCTCCCGAAGTACCCCGCAGGCAGTTTTCTACTTAAACACATCAACACAAAACAGTCTTCCTCTGTTGTACTAAATGTCAAACGGGGTCGCCACCAAACCTCCTCTAAGATCCTCCTGTGTTTACTATCCCAGGCGCACACTGCCCCCCCCCCCCCCCCCAACACACACACACACACACACACACACACAGCCGACTTACCGTTTCTCTGCGTGCACGGACTTGTTCTTGGCAGCAGTCTCCCCACTTGCTCGAACGACTTAATAGACATGAGAATCAAAAAAAAAAAAAAAATTAAAACTATTATTCTCTTTGTTTAAAAAAAGAAATAAGATGAATCCCCCTTCAAATCACTGCAGGTAAATGAGCCAGAGCCTCATTGTTTCTCTCCCTCTGCTCCCGCTCGCTCTTCTCTCTCCCTGGCTCCTGACTGGGCAGCGGTTTAGAGTCCACACAGGCTCAGCTCGTCCATTGTAATTGGATGCTGGGAGCCGGAGGAAACTGCTCGCATCTGCCAAAGCTGGACGTCAGCGCTGATGATGGTCGATTTAGACTCTTATCTCCCTCTTCTGATATGTTTGTGGCTTTGATTCGCTTTTCCTCTTGTTTCCTGCCTTTTCCCTGACGTTATATTCCAACAGTGACCTACTCCTCTAATTATCTCTGCCTGGATTGACTCCCTCCCCCCCTCTCTCTCTATCTATCTCTCTCTCGCTCGCTCTCTCTCTCTGTAGAGAGAGGGAGGGGTGTCTCTAGTCTTGTTCATTCACTTTCAGAACATTAAGTGGGTGGTCTCTGTGCCAGCCTTGCACCGATTGTTACAGTTAACTTTATGTGTAATTTCCGCAGCTGAGTGAACCGGGGTAAACAGCGTCACTTCATTGTGAAACAAAACGTTAGGGGGAGAGAAGCATGATTTCAGCACCACGGACAGCGGCCTTTCAATATGAAAGGTTAGGGGCGTGTAAGATTTGATCCTCCACGCTCTGCCACTGACACAGTCGCTCTTTATACATTTCCTGCAGCGACAAAGGCAGGAAGAAGTGTGAAAAAGCGCCAAAGGACTGAAAAAGTGCCATTTCTGTCAGGGCACTAGTGAATTGAAGCTGAACCGGGGTCCTTCAATATCCTGCAAAACCATATTGCTCAGCCAAAGCAGGCGGATGCAGTTCATTACAGGCTGTGGGGGAGAGGATGAGTTTTAGCTGAGGCTACCTTCTTTTGTACAGTGCTCTATTTTTAAAGCCATGTTGCTGATTGATTAGCAATTGCAACACTGATATGCTCGGTTGAATGTTTTTTTTTTTTTTTCAGTGGCTCTCTACGAATTGTTTGAGACAGTGGTTTAGCTGCTATCTCTTTTTCTCTTACTTACTCAAATACCCATCAGTCCAAGCTTAGTTAGCTCAGCACAGCTGTCTACGCTACTTTAGCTACTTTTTCCTACTCCAATAGCCTACTTTCACCCAGAACAGTGAGCTATTTCAATTATTTATCCTTTGCGGAGAGCTTGCTAATTAGCTCTAAGGATCATGGACTATCAGTTGAATTGGCTAACAGATAAACAGTTAGCTGTTCTTCCTCTTATCGTTGAATTTTAGCTTGCTAATTATGACAATCGGCTAACAGGTGAACAGTTCTCACAGACTTTGTTGCTACTTAGCTCTGAAAAGAAGGGTAATGAATAACCAGTGGTGTTGGCTAACAGATAAACAGCTAGGCTAGCTATTTCAGCCCTTTACCTGATAACTTGTCTGCATTTTGGCTAACATTTTTAACAAGCCATCTTTTAGTAACCCTTAACTGTTAGAATTGCATAGCCTATTTATTCTGCTGCCTGGCTAACAATGTGGGGAGTGTATCCATTAGGCTACTTTTGACCAACTAGCTATTGAAGCCATCACCACACCTACTCATTATACATGTGTTTTATATAGCCTACCCTTATTTGTAAGGGTGTGCTGTCTAAATGTTTACAACTATATGACTGTTCGAAACATAATTATCATTTTATCTATTTGCTAAGCTTCTCTGTTGCAATCACACAAGGTCCCTCCTGGTGGCTGCTGAAGCACCTCCTGGGGTACAAGTATCCAAAAACCTGGTTGAGTCATAGCAGTAATGCGCATGTGCTTGAGTGTGTGTGCCCCCTGTGATGATGACTTGATCCTTCACTAATCACACATCACAGTGGTTAAAACCTCGCTGACCCACATTTAGCATCGTTGATTAATGGTTGTGTGCATGTCTGTTTTGTGTGTGTGTGTGTTTGGGTGCACAAATGGATGTGCGTGTTCCTGCATGCTGATGCGTAGCTATGTGCGAAAAGGTTCCCATGTCTGAGCAACTACATTAGTTTGTGTCTAATTGTGTGCCTTTGTGATGCTGAGTCTGCTTTGGTGTGTGTCTGAGTGTTTGAGCTTGGATTTTAATGATCTCCTCATACCCCCTCTGGGCCAACACGAGCCTATTTCGACCAACATCAGGACAATTAATATCACACTCAAATGTCTGTAAGAGCATAGGGCTCCTTTCACTATCTTTCCCCCTCTCATCCTTCTAACCTCAACTCTCTGTTTTCAGCTCACAGGAGAAGCAACAACTGTTAAATTACAACACACAGGCCATTTGTATGCATGCAAAGTCCCATCTAGATTTTATTTGCACATAAATTGGCCCATAAACTTTGCTAACAAGTTGTGTTTTCCAACCATAAACACCTTATTAAACAGCCTTAGAGTGAGACAGTTGGGCTTATAATGTCATGGTTGCCAGTTTGAATCCTCTAGTTCTGCAGGGAAATCAGCACTTGACACCCACTCACTACACTATCCAACTGCCTAAATGCACTCGAACTAGTCACAGTTTCATTAGTGCTGCTCTGTGACCAACCTTAGAAGACTGAAGTTCTCTGGGCTGTTTCCAGGTGTGTGTGTGTGTGTGTGTGTGGGTGTGTGTGTGTGTATGTGTGTTTGTGTGTGTGGGTGTGTGTGTGAGTGAGTGATCGAGCAAAACCCTTCATCCCTTTGCAGCTACTCCCACAGGGACCTGCTGTAATTAGGAATCTTCTCTTTCTCAAGTCGGCTTGTAAATGAAAACACCTCGATATCAAAGGGGAAACACATTGGATGGAGCTGTGTTGTGGAGGCTTCTCTACCTCCTTTGTTGAGATGCCTTTGTTATCTTGTGGTCTCTGCATTGTCCAGGAACTTCAAGGATAAAAACCAAGAATTTATTTTCTTGAGCAGCAAACTAAACTGAGGGCGAGGCAGAAATCTAGACAGAAGAAAACAGCCAAAATTTAAGAAGCCTGCCATGCAGCTCTCCCAGGACACAAGCTACACAGCTGCAGCTCCGAGCCTTTGTCTACATTTAGCAGAAGGCTAAACTTTTTGTAACATTCAGCAAAGCCACTCTTTCTCTCCTTAAATCTCCCTACAACTTCAAACATGTCACTATAACAGGAATCTGAAACTTTAGTTCATTGCCTATGCAGGAGAAGAACAACAAGTTCAACAGTATACCACTTCACCAATATTGGCACATGTCCATATGACATCTGTAGCGCAGTAGGAGCCCTCTCTCTCTCTCTGAAGAGACTTATGAGAGGCCGAAGTCTGAAAACAGAGCCGAGAGGAGGTGAAGACATTGGATTTTTGTCTGTTAACGCCAAAGAAATGACTGTCTCCCTCAGCTTTAGAGAAATTAAAAGACACAAACTGGCAGAGAAGTAGAGTGGAACCATAAGCCCTTTGTCATTTTAAGAAATAACACTGACTGACTCACCCATTTCTTTGTCACTAAAAGTGACAGGTTTGAGCTATTTTGAAAATGGCACGCAAGGATAAACTTTGAGAACTTGAATCACAGTCAGACAGACAGATGGAGCGACACAGGCTAAACCAAATCACCAACTGGGCAGTATAATTTTCATTTGCATATTTTACGGAGCAATGTGAAAGAGTGCAATTTCCATACAAATGTGAGGAAAAAAAGACCCAGGTGATGAAATCACCTTCATGCCTGTGATGTGGTCTACATGGCTTAGAATCAATAACATGCACAGACAGATGCTGGGGAGATAACAACGAATCAAACCCGCACACACGCACGCATGTGCACACATACACACCTTGTAATGAGATGATCTCCTGATGAAAAGCATGCACGACATGAAAGCTTTACAAATGGCCAGCAAAACAACAGCAGTAATGCAACTGGCAGACATTTGTGCCACTAATCGCTGAGGGGATTGTCACATACAGGCGAATGGAGGCTAAGAGTCTTATAAGGGCTTGCTACTGTGTTTCCACAACACACATTGTTGTACATCATCCCCTGCCTTGGCCCTCACACCTTGACAGCTGTCAGTGATTTGACACGTGAGATCACAGAGTGAAGGGATTACACTGATCTGTGGAGAAAAGCCAGTATGTCAGAGGGTGTATGCAGCTAGTAAACAACGGTGCTTTGAAAACACACTTATTAGGGTTCATTTAAATGACAAGGATATATATGTTCTCTTATTTGTCATAGTATCCATCTAAGAGTGAGGATAGGTTTAATTATTATATTGCCAGCATTTTCTATAAATTACTGTATGGATTCAGGCAATGCTGTTGAAGTTTTGCACAATTCAATAATTGTGCACTAACAATAGATGACATGCCTGTGTGTAATGTGAAAGAGGATGTGTGGAGTGACAAACCAGCGGCTGTATATAGAGTGGATCCACAGATAATAGCGATTCAGTCACCAGGCAAGAACAGCATTACTGGATGATTATGAGAAACATTCAATACGCACATTTTTCATCCTGTTTTTAAATAAGTTTTTAAAAGTTCTTGCCGTCTTTGACAGTCTCATCTGCAGTAACTGCTTGTTGTTTTCAACTACTGGAGGCAGTGGGAACTAGTTGCAAAAATTCAACATTCTCATCAGCTTTTTAATTAACATAGCAAACGTGTTAGCTTTAGAGCAGACCACTGTAAGTCTGTATGGGAAAGTATGGGGTGAGGCTACCTGATTAGTTGTTAATTTTCATAGAAGAACAATGAATGATGTTTGATGCTGAACTCATAATGTTTCCCACAGATTGGTAAGTAAATAACTGTTAATGATAAAGCTGGCTATATAGCAATAGCAAAACTCACAAGAAGCTTCACTGATACTATGGCTTAGTTAGGTTTTGGCAACAAAACATCTTGGTTAAGGGGAGAGTATGGTCAAGGTTGGGCAACTATAAAATGATCCTGGTTGCAGATAATGAAAAGGGATGTTCCCTGCAGGAGTGTAGCAGGAGCCAAACGTCATTGTTATTTATGACAGTTGGCCTTGTTACACACATGTTCAAGAAAGTCCAGTTAAAACACACACGGTGTGCCTGTCTGCTCTCATGTAAGCTCTATTCACTGTATTATATGTCACATTTAGTCTAGTCATTGTAGGTTTTGTTCTTTGGTTGTGCTTGTTGCTGGCTGTACAACAGATTTCCCCACAGAGATAATAAAGATGACCTTGACCTTGATTTAGCATTTTTAACCTGCTTCTTTAAATGTGTTTTTCCACAGCTCATTCGGCACCACAAACACAGACAGATTTCTCAGAGCCTTGACAAATAAATCTCTTTAAGGCAAGAAATCATTAGAGGCAAGTGAAAAAAAATATAAGTGATCCTTTAATACTGCTTTTCAACCCAGACACATCAATAGAGGAAAAAAGTGCACACACACACACACACACACACACACACACAGCATTCATTTCTTTAATGGACAGTATGACATTAATATTTGTTGATGATTTTTCATCATGACAGTTGAGACTAGAAGTAAATACATATTTGGAAAACCAGAAGTGGTGTAATATACCACATTTCACACTGACAAACAAATACTAAAAAATGATGTGGAGGATGGACAGATGGACATATTAAGTCTTACACAGATGCTTTCACCCATGGGGCGACACCCTACGTCTCCTGATTAGTAAAACCTCCAGTGTTCAGAGGATGAATTAGCTGCTTGACCCGTTGCACTATGCCATTACTAAGAAACACCTGTCATAGCTCTGTGTCTGTTGTGATCTGTTCTTGGAGGGAAAATTTATGAACTACATTCTTCCACAATCCACTGAGAATTGAACAATGAGCTGCAACAAAACAGCTGAGACAGCCCACAAAAACATGCAGACAGCACAAGGACATTGCTAAAATGTAAACAATCATCAGCTGCTGTGCAACACCCATGAATGACTGCAATGAGCAGCACAAGCTGCAAAATGAAAAACTTTTTCTTTTTTTTACTAAAAACAACCAAAATATAAAACTACTGACCAAAAACGACTGATTGTCAATAAAAACCATTTGCCAAAATGAACACTGCACAAAGACCAAACAGAGAACCAGGTGTGAACAATCAGGGCAGCGGTGTCTCCCTCTTCCTGGATATCCCCTGATGCCTTTTCATCTGTGATTTCTCAGGAAGTCCATTACTATTGCAGACGGGTATCGTGCTTCTGCACCACAATCAATACTCTTCCATTAAGGTGATGAACGGTCTGTTTCCCCAACCTCCTGCAGTCAAGACAAATTCTCAGGACCCACTGATCCAAATCAGTCAATTTGGTCATGACAGCACTACACCCAGGCAACGTGAAGGGTAAAGAGAGTGACTGACCATGGGAGCCTGACCGGCACCTCCATCCCTTCAAGTGGACATCTGTGTAATGCATGCTGTCCTTTACCTGAACAACAGACAGCACAGACACTGCCATTCAGCCAGGGATGAACTCTCTGAGGGTAAGTTCTTAACTACAAGGCAGTATTCAAATGCAATTTGAAAAGATAAGTGTGGCAAATGAAGTTGTTTACTGTTATGTTGTCTTACTTTGGACAGTGTTTTCTTGGAATAAGTTGGGGGAAAATAGCAAATGAGGTGACATCTCCTGTGATGCAGGTAAACAGACTTCAAATTCTGTAAAATTTTGTCAAACATAAATGCTTTTACAGAAAAATGACATGTCACATCCCAAGTCTCAAGATATCACTATGAACACTTAGTTTTAAACTCTTCCCACAATTTGTGACAGAAATATTTTTTCCTCTCAGTTCTTGCATTGTTCTGGTTCAAAGGCTGGTCATTTAAATACTTTTTTGACAGCGACAAGGTGAAATGATCTGTGTCTTGGCGCCTATGGAAATTAAAAGCCTGTTCACTGCCAGCAGAACACATTTACCCTCTCAGCAGTCTCAGTAAACTTTGGTATTATTGCTCACCAGCTGACAAAAACACTGTTAATTTAAAGGTAAAATGCAAAGTCACCCTTCAGGAAACGGGAATTAGTGGACTAATTTTTACTGGGATTGGCATGTTGTGAAATCCTTGGCAAAGGCAGCACAGGTTAATTTGATAAAGTCAGTGTTGTTAGCTGGCTTTGGAAACTATTTTCCTCCAATTTAACAGCCGACATGTTCCACTATCTTTTGGAAATCTGAAGAGAATTGCAAAGTGGCGAAGCAATTACAGGGTGACTGACAGGCTTGCAGACGAACATTTAGCTAAGCCAACAAAGCCAGTTCAGCATAATGTTCAGACAAATTTCAAATCTGTCTGTAAAATGGAAAGAATGGTATGGCTATTGGTAATAAATGGTACTGATTGCTATATAACATCACCAGCTGAATGAAAGAAGCGGCATGAATACATGTTTGTGTTGGCATCATGGTGAGGTGCAGCTTATAAAAAGGCACAAATTGATCTCAAATCATCAGAGAGCCCTCAACCAATTTTACCTGTCACTCTGTTTCACAGTCATGGTCATTTATTGATAAGCTGGTGGAAATTGGCGTATAATGGCACCTTTGGCTCTGAAGGTTTTGTTTTTGGTTTTTTTTCAAGTGTCTCAAGCCAGCTTTAACAGGGGACACTGAGTTTGAAAGGCAGGGATGTTTACTAGGCAGCCATGGTCAATTAAGCTTGAGATGAAGCAATATGGTAGGTGGCACCCAGGGGATTTTGTAGCTTGACTTGTATCAGGAGCTAAACCAAATCTGCAACTAACAATATTGAAAAGGAACGAGCTAGCTAGCACTGTGAGAATGTGCCTGGGCAGAAAGCAAAGCCCTCAACATTAAAGAACTTGTTGGTCATTTCATTGTTGGTTCACCTTCTGGTATGAGCTATCGGGGCGAACCGGTGGCAGGAGTATCATAGAGTCATCCTCATGGCAACAATAATAACAAACACTGTTGTGGAATGGTCATGGTTTAGGAACAAAAACATCTGGGTGGGTTTCATAAAAGATTGTGGTTTGGGTTAAAGTAGCCTACGTACATCTTTAAGGATAGAGGACCTTTGTTGTCCTGGTTTGGTTTGGAGGATAAATAAAGCTGCGTAACATTTACAGACAATAGATAATAAAGGTTGACTCTTAATTGTGACACAGGAAACAGTAATCCCCTGTGTTTAAGTTTCATCGGCCCACCTATTCATTCTAACCCTCCTCTGAACATGGACTTAGTTGCTGTGTTTCTTTGTAGCAGTTAATGCTGCAGTGTACGAAGGTGAGACCATTCATAGACTATGATAACGCCAACTGAAAGGAGATGACCAGGCCTTCAGAGAATTAATGCCTTGTGTTACCAGCTGTGCCCCCACTGTGTCGCCAAATGTTGGTGTTGTTGCCTAGAAACCTCGACAACACATGACTATTAGTCACAAAAAACTGAGTTTTCTTTAAAGGTTGTACTATTAAGTGTTCAACAGGGCTGAAACCCCACTGTCTGTGAGAGTGTTATTTTCTTTCATTACCGGCACACAATGAATCTTGTAATAGGTTGAGCCATGATGAATGCACCTATTGCACCGTTCATTGCCCATGAAAAGAAGGATGCATTTGAAATGGAACAGCCTAATCGTGGTGGATTGACACAATTGATCTTTAAATGCAAAGGATGTAGGCCACAGCTTTATTCTTTGTCTGCTGACTTTTGTTCTATAGCTGCAGGTCACCTAATAATCAAATGATAATGTCAATGTCAATAAAATGAGTTGTAATAGGCTAATGCTGGCATCAGTATGCTAACCTGCTCACAGTGACAATGCCAACAATGTTGATGTCAAGGTTTCCCTAGTTACATCGGTTTGACCTGTAAATATTGTAATATATTTCCATTAGTAAATGCAAAGTGCAGATTAGGCTAACGGGCCCAGCAGTGAGAAGTCAAGGGATGACCAGAGGCATCAGGATTCATCCTCTGTGCAACTTGTAGGAAATTTCATATTTCAGGTTTGACTAAAACATCAACAGGCTGAACAGCAACGCCTCTAGCTCGACTCAAAATTCACATTTCCCAGGGCCCAAGGTGACAACTTTGATGTTTTTCATCTCTTGTTGTTTGTTTCATCAGAGCCAACAGTCCAAAACCAGTCGGGGAAAAACAAAAATAAGTACATTTACCATGATGGTGTAACACAGGAAAGAGTGGCATAATCCTCAGAGAGAATGCTACAGAGATGCTTAAAAAACAAATATCACTAAATAATTATGTAATTACCAAGACTCAAATAAGCACTAGATGGTTATCTATTTAATTATTTTTCACCAAATTGCTTCTTGCATGTTTTACTCCAACTTTTTATTTGTGTAATTGCCGTAGCACCCCTTAAACTCTCCCTGACATTGGATCAGTGATGATAAACCTGTATGTTGTATAAACACACTGTTAAAATCTGCACCTTGCTCGTTCTGCTCGGCAGTGTGCATGTCAACATGGAACAAATGATTATAAAATCACATCAGCATGAAGGATTGGTCAGTGAATTTATTCATCTCTGTCTAGTCTCAGATGATCTGAATAACAATAGCAGCTCCTCTCACTCATCAGCCTTATTAATGAAAGTATTACTTCCTGCTGTCACACTGCTGATAGGTCATATATTATAGCTGACAGAAGTGAAGGACCAACAGCTTGCTCGCGGTGACCCTGAGTGGTGACTCTATTTCACTTCTGGTAAGAAGAAAGTGTTGGGTTTCCAGTACTGGAGTCACCTTTCAAACCAAATGCAACAGTGGTCCCAGAAGCAGGAAAATTGCTTTCTGTCAAAAAAAAAAAGGTGACTCCAGTCAAGGAAATGTCCTTCAACCACCCCCAATGCAGCAGCTGCACCACTCCACTGCAGTGTCCTCTGGACAATATGGCCAGTATACAAGCAGTACAATCAACAGTTACACCTCCGCACCTGTCATCTGTCTGTTACTGCCTGAAAGGGATGATGTTGTCCCCTATCTTCCCCAACAGGTCTCCAGCTGATGAGCTTGTGGAAGTGATAAGCAGGACTGATAGCAGACTCATGTAACTGCAAAAACAACAAGCCAGTGATGAGCATAAGTAGTGCTGTGTACATTGTGTTAACAAGCCATTGAAATATAACTGTTCATTATGTAGTTTAATTCTGTAACCTAGTGACGCTTATGATTGATGTTATGGCCCAGCAATAAAATGGCTTGGCTTGAGTAGATGTGCCTTTTAAATAGGTTGGGGTGGGTGGGTGGGGGTCTTTATAGCCACAGTCATGCTGCCTCCTTCCGATTCCTCCCCTGAGACTTCTGGCTGATTTATCTAACACCACCTAAAACCTGCTGGGCACAGTCATGTGTATAGTATTTAGCCCACATACTGAATGTACTTACCGTGGTGATAAGAGCTTTTTGCTTGGACAGCCAAGTCAAAACTGCTGCACCCATGGATAGAGTTTAATTTTGCTTATGTGAAAAAAAAGTCCAACGAGTCATACTGATATAAGCTCACAGGTCATAAAGGAATGGGACTATACAGCACCAGTTTACAGTTATTTTTATCCATTAAATTTTTTTTTTTTTTTTTTTTTTTTACATGAATTCGATTTCCTACATTGAAGACAGAAAGAACTAATGCATTCTGTGTATGTTTCCTCCATCACTTTTGTGTTGTTGTGTGATATCTACAGTATAAGCTCTGATCAGGGCTTAGTGCCGTTGCATGCACACTATGGTGAATCAATAACATAGTGTGATGTGAAATACAAATGAAAATCACAGTCATCTGACATTTTCATGTTGCGACACATCATGTTTGTTGCCACATTTGAAGCGTGTAATGCTCTTCATGCGAGTGTCGCCTTGACACCATGCCATGATAGGGACCTGCTTCCATGAAGAACAGGTTTTATATTTACAGTCATGCTGCCCCCTACTGACTCCACATGGGAGTATGTTTATTCCATCAGTGCTTTGACATTTAATCTTCATGTCATCAGACAGGCAGGTGAGTAAAGAGAGGGAATATTAATGACACCCCCAAACATGTCTCAGTTTAGTAGATTCAGTTAAATGAACTTTTGCCTTGTTTTGTATGAAACTTAAATTTATTGGCTCTTTGACAAACTCCAACATGATTGCTGAGAACTGAAAGAACTGCGAAAACCTAATCTCTTCAAGCACTTGCTGACTTTGCTTTTCAGATCATATAGTTACAGTGTGATCAGTCAACAAAAGTAATTGCTCATAATATACAATGTTTACATTTTAAGATAACCCAATATTATATTGTAGTAAGGTTATAGATGATCAAAATCAGATGTTTGATTTTGATCAATGTGACATGGTGTTTTCAGAGGCCTTTTTAAGGTATTATTTACATGTGGCAGCCCAGTGATCCAGTGGTTTGCACTGTTGCTGGCTTGCAGCAAGAAGGCTGCTGAGGGCTGATCCCTGGGCCTTTCAGTGTGGAGTTTGCATGTTCTTTAGCTTCCTCCCATAGTCCAAAGATATACACATTAGGTTAACATTAGGCAACTGGTGTGAATGTAAGCTAATGGATGGCTAATGGATTATTTTAATGTCAAGCTGTCAATTATTGTCTCTCCAACCCCACCTAGTGGGGGTAAATAAAACTCTGCTGCTGTGCTGCCCTGTGGGTGAAAAGATGTAAGTTACACTACACTGTATATATTGTATTTTGCTTTGATCTCATGGTATACTAGTGTGGCTGTAAGGAGGAAAAGCAAAAATGATGGTCTTTTCTCCCTGTCTTATCTTCAGTGGTTCTTCTGTATAGCCCCACCTTCCTCTTGTCCTCCATCCACTCAGTTGTAACTTCTGGATGTCACGCTTTGTGTCATTTAAGTGCTTGTGTCTCTATTTGACTTCAATACAGTCATTGAGGGCTTTTAGCTGTAATGTGGGCATGTCACACATGCAGTATTAAAAGGCTTTTTATTACACACAAGGCTTTGGAGAGCCTTGGCTTTTTCCCCTTTTCAAACAGAGTTTCACTCTAATTTAAAACTGCAATTGCTGCTGAATAGTAAACACTGAGGTCACCAATGGAAACAGTGTTCCTACATTTTCAAGACTGAGTTGTGTTTAGACATCATTAGATGACTTTAACTGGAGTGGGTTTAACAGGCAATATTAAGGTTGGCTTACACATGTTTTTTAGTCATTAATCACGTTATTATATTCGGTCAGTTTATTTTAGGAATATTCTGTTTTCTGTCTGTTAATGTCGTTACAGCTTTGAAAAAAATATTTTATTGTATCTTATTGTCATTTTTTGTCAATAATTGAACCAGGAGATAAAATGTGTTTTTGTCTATTGTTTTAATGTAATATACTTTATACTTACTGTATGAAGTATGTATTGAATCAGTTAATTGTAAATAAAACAACACAGCAGCACACTGATCTTTAAAATAAATTTTATTTACCATTTTGTAATTCAACAGTTTACGATATACAGCTGACAGGACTAAGACATTTCAATGGATTTTGGCCCTAAAGGTTGAAGAAGAAGAACAGACATGGTTAGATAGATAGACAGATAGATATGATAGAAGGTACCAGAAGACCTGTGTTCTCTTTTCTCACTTGTGCTTTTTTCTTCTCCATTGCTCCCATGAAACAATTCACACTGGCATAGCAACAACACAGCATTTCATTTCATCCACTGACACTTGGACAGTTTCAGCCAGACCACTGAAAAACACATTTACTGTTCTTGCTTATTTCCCCCCCAAGATGAAAATGCAATCGTTACTCTAATTATATTTTTTCTCTTGTTGCTTATAAAAAAAAACTAATGATTTATTTTAAAGTGCTGAAACATGAGATTATGCTTCTATGAGCAGTAGTAAGAAATTCAAGAGGTAATGTTCTGTAACTCACAGAGAACCACAGAAGCAAAGGTAAAATCACAGTTTTGTTTTTTAGTACAGTGGAGCAGTTGTGCTGTGAATTTGTGCGCAAAAATGGTCTGAACCGTCATGTAGTACATGTTCTTCTGCATTAGTGACTTCCTGTACGCCCACCTCTGTACAACCCTGCACAGTGACAGTAAGCTGTTTGAAGACATGGGTCGATTATTAACTGAACCATTCCCAGATGAAATGGGTCAGGTCTTATTCTTCTTCTTATGCAGTAATTAGAGGTTCACTTTACCAATTAATTCGTTTAGAGTTGTAACAAGGCCCTTGTTTGATACATATATGTCATAATTGGCTACAATGTCGACGTAAAACAATGTTATATAATGTTATTATGCATCAGTGCTGCACAAGAATGAAAATGTGACTAAATGGGTCCTGAAGTTGATTCAGTCTTGGTTGCAGTGTAATTTTGGTGTTTTGATTTCTCTTGTTTCCTAAAGATTTCTAACAACTAGACAGAAAAAGCCAAACTGTTCAGTTGAAGGGCCACAGGATATTAAAGGTAAACAGCGATGTACGACTGTTGGCACTGCACTGTGTAAAATATTTCTTTAAGAACATGTAATACTCAATATTTTTTTCTTTTTAAAAAAGCATCATTTACGTAGCTGCTGCCGCTGTCCACGTCAGAGCTCACAGTAAAAACTGACCATTCATTTGTAGTTCAAGTTTCGATCCAAAGCTTTTTGTTTGGCAATGCTTTTAACATCAGCTGGCTTTATCTGAATGTTCCTATGAATACAACTTCCAAAGCAACCAAAAAGAAAAAGTAGTGTCATTGAACATGGGTAAACAATGATTAAAATCCAAAGATAAAATATGTAGTTTTCCTTCTCCTCTTTTAGTAAAAAATGTTTTTTTTTTCTTAAAAGATAGACTGTATGTTATTAGCAGAGTAGGACATGGCTAGTTCTGATAGATTAGAGGTACATTGACATCAATACGGACACTATGCCTGCTCTACGTGCAGGCTCAGCAGTAAGAGCTAATCCACTACACACAGAGTACACAATACACATGACATCGTCTACATTACACTACAAGAAGAATGACAAATCAAAAACGAAATAAAACAATACCCGCCCGCCCCTCCCTGAACCCGCCAAAAAAACACATGTACCCACCCCCCCAAAAAAAAAATCAAAGCAAAGATAAACACACATACACATAGTTCGATTATAATTTTTTTTACATTACTGTACAAAGGGAGGAAGCGTTGCCAGAGGGCCAGCTGAGATGGAGTTGGGATATATAGAGAGATAGCATGGTAACATGGCAGCTAAGCTTCACCTACTACAGCATGACCACACAAGACAGGCAATCACAAACAGGAAACGGTCTGAGCTACAAGCTTTCCCAAAATACACCAAGTATATAAGTTCATATTCACCTTATTTGAGCAAATAAAACCTCATTTCAAGAGTGTAACTCAGAATTTCTAATGTGTTTTTTTTTTTTCTGAAGAGGCAACACAATAATATTATGAGATTAGATGATGGTGGAAAAGTATTGTTTCACTGAGCACCTGGTTTTGCAGTTATTTTAATAATAATAAAAAAAAAAACAATGAAAAAGAAAAAAACATTACTACAAAATACTGTATCGTGTGAATGATTTAGGAATGAACCAAAACAGATGTCTCACTACAGACCAAAGCTGCACTTCTCCATCTATAGCAACAGCCACTGCATGTTTCTATAATGTGAGAACCTTCGTGTGCAGAGGCCTGATAAACACCTGGTGGAGGTGTGTGCTTGTTTCAGAATGCCCGCTGTGCTTATCACTCACAACCCCACTATGGTTGTGGTTATGTGCTTGACATCAATGTCTTTATCTCTGTAGGTTTCTCTGAGCGGCACTTGTCAAAGCAGTTTGCTGATTTAAGGACCTTACGTGCTGGACTATCCCTTGGCTGGGACCTCTTGCCCGACAGCCAGCGCTTTTTTTTTTTTTTTTTTTTGTGCACAAATAAGATAACACAACATGTAAATTGAGCTTTAGAGGTGGATTTTGTTACCTTTGGATGGAGCCAGGCTGGCTGTTCCCCCCTGTTTTCCAGTCTCTATGCTAAGCTAAGCTAACCACCTGCTGGCACACGTAGCATGCAGACATGAGAGTGGCATCAATCTTCTCATCTTACTGTCAGGAAGAACGCGAGTAAGCATGTTTCCCAAAATGTTGAACTCTACATATACATATATATATATATATATATATATATATATATATATATATATATATATATATATATATATATATATATATATATATATATATATATATATATATATATATATATATATATATATATATATGCTGCGTACAATACACAGCGTAACATATTTGAATGTGAATGTGTTCCTTGCTCGTGCTGGTATCATAGCCCTCTAGTTATTCAAAGTGTGAAATACCAGATCTGATGCAACCTCAAAAACCCCTTCCCTGCTTGTGAAGCTAAACACATCTCACAATCACCTGAGCAGGTGTCCAACACAGCATTTTCGGATCATAATACTAAGGAACATGTGGTGCAGATCAAATCCTCGCACAGCTGCTTAATCTGTCTTTACACCACCATAAACCTCTGCCATCACATGACTACAACAATACAGCCTGGGATGCTTTCCAATCAGACACTGTGCATGCTGAAGACACCCCCTCTCCATCCTAACACCCTCCCCTCTCCAACAAAAGAAGTCATAGATGAGGAATGGTAAACACTGTTAATAATGATTCTGTAGTTTTTCTTTTTTTTGTACAAAATAAACATATCTTGTCTTGATAATTATTTACTAGGTTACTTTACAACAACGGTAGAGGTAAAAAGGAGAATTCTACTGAGAGAACGATACTATACAGCTACATTTAAAACTACGTAATTCATTTAAGATCTTAACTCTATATTCCTCTGGAAACAAGCTGCGTTCACTCTTTTTCCTGTCTCTCCATCAGTCCCAGCACAGCTTGGCTCAGAGCTTTAAAACAAGTGTCTGTAAATACATTAAAGGTTCCACTGACTGTAAGAGACTGACACCTGATCTGTCTCTGATATATATATATATGTATATGTATATACATATACATATATATATATGTGTGTTAATATATGTTACCAAAAACATATGCACGACTCAGCTAACTTAGATAATGTTTTTGGTAACATGCCTGAATGGGGCAGATTGCTACGACCCACATGGGGAGACACACACTCAAACAACGCCTCTCACTGGCTAACGTCCTCGAGCCTGGATTCCTCAGTCACAGAGCAGATCCCAAGATGCATTTCACTCAAAAAGAGTGCCTGGAAGACTTGAGAAGAGATGGCACTTCTATATTTAGAGTTGCATCCACCTGTTTCTGTGTATGCGTGCCTGTGTGTGTGTTTGTGTGTGCAGGAGTTTTTCGACAGCGAGGTGTTTTCAGTCCCTATAACGTTAACAGGCCACCTTAGTTGAGACAAGGTTTCCACAGGCGAGGAACAACAACAAACCGCAAAGTTTAACTTCTGCTTGGACCCTGAGAAATGGTCATGGGATCTCTTCTGTCAAAAACTAGGAGCAAATATTTATTATGTGTGTGTGTGTGTGTGTGTGTGTGTGTGTGTGTGTGTGTGTGTGTGTGTGTGTGTGTGGAGGTGTGTGTGGAGGTGTGTGCGTGTGTGTTGTGTGTGAATGCGGAGGCAGAGAGTTACAGTACGGTTAAAGTTCACTGATGTTTCTCTGCTGAGTTCTCAAAGTTTAAGCAGCTTTAGTGGAAAAAAAGTTACAAATGGAGGAAAAATTTCCACAGAAAATCAGCCCTAAGTGTCAGTCGCCATCTCGGGTGTTAAATATTTGTGCTCTGTAGAACTTATTTTAAAAGAAGCAGCAGCATAAAAAACAACAGGCTTAGTCTTAAGCTGAGATCAACTATGGTTGAGGTCACTGTGTGCTGTAAAATGTACAATAGTGTGAGTGTATGAGTGTGAATGAGTGTATCCGCCTCTTTTTTTCTGGCGATGATAACTGTGACTATTTTCCGTCCTCTCAGCATCATCAAACTGTAAATGGCCAGTACAGGCACAGTTCTCCCTCCTCCTCTATGTTACAGCACCACGACGAGTCTCTAGCTGTCAAATCACTGCCGCTAGAAAGTCACCAATCCCAAACCAGACCCAGCTAACAGAATAACGGAGAACAGTGTGTGTCTCTATGTTGCTGCATGCACAAAACAAACACATGCAGCTTCACAATCTACTGTACCTCTAACTGCATATGATGATGACATATACAAGTCTTACAAAAATGAAAGGAAAAACAAACTGCATTATTAAATTATGCTGAACAAATTAACAACCCACTCACACACACGCACACACTAAACATACACACAAATCTTTTGGATGATGACCCAATTTTTTCTTCCTTTCGTTTTTTTTTCTTCATTTATCTAGAGACAACACACAGATAGATAGAAGAGGTTAGGATAGATATAATAAGCCCTTACAATATGTAAAGGTCTCCAGCGAATAGGATCTCCCCCACAGAGGACTGTGGGAAAGTGGGGTGAGGATGGAGGAGAAGGGAGGAAAAAGGAGGAAGAGAAGGAGTAGATGGTGGGCGCGGAGGAGAGGGGGAGCCGTGCCCAGTAGTGCTGACAGAGTGGGGTGCCGTCTATGCGCTGGGGTTGGGGTTATTGTGTGTGTTGGTGGAGCCGTTGCTTCCCTGGATGGTGAGGCTGATCTCATCCTTCCTCTCCTTTTCTTTCTCCTCCTCTTTCAGCTCTTCCTTCAGCTCCTCCTTCTCCTTAAGGGGACGAGCCTCCACAGTGTCTTCGGAGGCCATGGGGGCGTAGCGGCCTGTCCGGTGCTCCATCAGGGCTGGGCCCCACTTTGGATGTGATTTGCAGGCAAACTTCAACCGCTGAGACAGGAAGAGGGAGAGGAAGGGGGAAAGTTTAGATAAAGATGTTGTACAAGACTAGTTAGACTAGCTAGATTCATTACTCAAGGCTTCAAACATATTTTTTCACCAGACACTGAATTTTTCAAGATAGATAGCTATAGATAGAGATAGAGACAGATCTAGGTATGTAGGTCAAAGAAATGTAGAATTAGTATTGTTACTCTTAGTGTTGAATGGGTACATAAACTAATATTTTCGATTTGATTACATCAGAATCAAAATTAGACTCATTTTGCATAGTTCTCTGACTTGCTCATAAAAAGATGTACAACAGTAACAGAACAAAAAGTTAAAGATAATAATAATAAATAATAATAATAAGAAGAAAAATACAAAAAGTAGTTGAATAAAATAGAATAAAGTGACCAGATTGTACTGTATAGTAACATGTAGTGCAAATAAACAATGACGTAGTGCCGTGATATAAATAACAGATATTTATATGTGTTACGAATGATGTGTACATTGTATGGTTTACATGTCTATATATGTGGTAATTTGTTGACAAGTACCCACTGTACAAGCCTGACAGTGGTTTTATATTCTAAAGGTGGTCCATCTATATCAAAGCAGGGATTTCCACAGTACAATGAGCAGTAGTGGGGTCAGTACCTCTCTGAAGGTGGCTCCTGGGGACCTTGAGATCTTGTAGAGGGCGTAAATGGGTATGCAGACCACTGAGGACAGAGCCATGGCAAAGCCGATGGCCAGAGACCAGCCGGGGTACACATAGTCATTGTAGGTGATGGGCTTGTACTGAATCACTGTGAAGATCAGGATGAACTACAAAAGAATGAAAGAAAAGAGACCAAGAGGGTCTTTAAACATGTGCCTTCAGGTTGGAAACTGTGTGCTAAAACATATAATCCACATCCAGTGTGTTTGAGGTCATCTGCACAAAGTCTTGGCGAGCGAAATAAATATGAGTAATCACAGTGACCATCCAATAGAAAACCAACAGCTACTGTTGCTACTGTCAGAGTAAAACATCACTTTCTGAGCCACTGTTAAGATTTTCCCCAGGAAATATTGCTCTGTACAGGTGAAACATCTGCAGCCGGCAGCACAGCAGACGTGTGTTTTAGAAGTTGCGGATGATTTTAACTATAAATCCTGACTGTTCCCCACAGCAGCGAAGCAGTGAAGCAGTGAGTTTGGTCACAGTTTTAGAGAAGGCCCTGGAGAGAGGGGCATTAATCTGTGTAGTGAAATGAAAGAGAGAACAAAAGTGCCTGAAATCTGACCAGTAATCCACAACAATGCGTTTCTTGGTTGGCCCAGCAGCTTAGTGGACTAATACGCCTGCTTGGGAAATACCATTGATAGCGGCTGCATGTGTCCATTTCCCAGTCAAAAAGATTTGCTTTTAGAGGTTTATACCGAAAACAGGGCCAACAGCAGCCAAACAGATTAGTGTTGATGGCAGCTGGAATATAGGTCAGGCGCCTAACAATGTGTCAGCAACTCAGGAAAATCGAGAAGCTCATTCTCCTTTAAATGGCCAGACCAGTGCATGGTGTATGTCAAGCAAAACTGCTCAAATCAGGAAGGAGACAATGAACAGAGTTTCATTTTGTGTTGCGTGTTCATATGTGTGTGTGTTGACTCACAGAGATAATGACGGGTGAGATGAATCTCCAGCAGACTTTGAAGAAGAGAGGAGGTGGGAATCCCAGCATCATCTCCACATCTTTGAAGTAGTTCCTATGACCTGCGATGAAAACAAAAACATTATCCAGCAAAGATAGCGTACGGTTCGTCCAGTTTCTTTGATGCTTAAATCTATTTTTACTCTGGTAAATACCATCTATCTGTGACTTTAAAGCATCCAAGGACCATTTTTTATCCTGTCTTCTCTATTTCTACTAAAGATGGTGACCTGAGCTGCAGCTGAGGGGCCCACATATACAAGGAGTCCAGACTGATCTATCTATCTATCTATCTATCTATCTATCTATCTATCTATCTATCTATCTATCTATCTATCTATCTATCTATCTATCTATCTATCATAGGTTGATGTTGTCCTCAACAGTAGATTGGAAACATTTGACAGCACAAACTATTAATACATTGTGTGTCTGTCTATTCACTGGTGGAGAATAATCTCTCTCTCTGCCTCTCTTGTATTTCCTCCTTGTGACAGCTGAACATGGGTGTATAGTTATGAGTTGATACGGGAGCTTCATGGATAATTGTAAAATTCATGTCATGACAAGGTGCTGCAGAATCTTTAGTCCTGGCTCTGCTCAGACTCACATTTGCTGCTGATGTTCTGCTGACAGAAAATATTTCTGCTTTCAGACTCAGTTATAGCTGTACTGAAACCTTCTCTCTGTGAAGGCATTACCTTTGCATATGGCCAATTACTGACCACTAAGACGTATATGTGTTTATAATAATGTCCATGTGCCTCAGAATATACATGGTTTCTTTTGAATAGGCCATATTCTTGCTATGATGATACATGTCAAATTCAGATGATAAAAACACTCAGGCTTCTTCACTCCTTACCATAAATATACATGATGCAGATGCACATGATGCAGGAGATGATGACCAGAGAGAAACTAGCAGCATAGTTGTCCATCAGTAAGAGCCAGTAGATCCCTGCCTGCACACAGAGAGCAGAGAAGGCCCAAGTTTCACCTCCCTGAAAGAAAACCAATCTGTATTCAAAGTAAACAGCGTGCATCTGTGGGTGACCTACCTGTGTTGTTAGTGGTACCCCCAGCAGGAATCCAAGTATAGCCACTGAAAGTGTGACTACAGTCTTGTTTCTGATGATCCAGTCTGTACCAATCTCATCGACGATGGCCGTCACCAGGGTCTCCAGCAGACAGAACTAACAAAGCAGGGATGAAAGGATGAAAGGCTTATGTGACATGAAAGGAGAGGTGAGACTGTGAGTACTACAGTGTTTGGAGGTTTTTCATGTTAGCACTTTTACAGCCTTCATACTTAAAATGTTTGAACACAATGCCTCCTACATATGACTCGCTACATATTCATCCACTACATCCTTTCATCTCTAAGAAGAATATTTTACAATTACAACTACTACAAACCCCGGCTGCACGCATGCTTTCAAGGACCAGAAAGAGAGCCCACATCACACCAATATTAAAGAGGACATGAAAGAGCCAGACAACTTCACATAATTCTTTAAATAGACTTCCAGTGTACTTAAAAATGGTCAAACTAACACATGAAACATAAACATTTAGGAGAAAATAGAAGATTAAATTTGTGTTTTTAGCTAGGCCGCGGCCATCTTGCTCAACAGCCGGTGATGTCACTTGATTGGTTGACTCTGCTGGCAGGCAGCGACAGACAGAGAAAGTTCAGGATAGCTACAGTCAGAGACAGTAAAAATGAAACTGTGGAGGCACAGGATTAGAAGAGACACAGGGGAGACCACTACTGTACTGCTCCTTCATACAACAATGAGTTTTAGGGTGAAAAACATAGAAAAACTGTCTGTTTTCATTAACTGCCGCTAATAAAGAGAAACAGAGACTTCTCTGCTAATCTCTGAGTCCACAGGCTGTGGTGATCATTATAGGGTTAGGGTTAGAGTGGGGAAAGTTGGTTGTTCACAAAATCAACTGACTACAACCTCGTTCTCATTCAGTTTTCATCCGACTGGCTATTCACACCATGATACACACATCAGTCCACCACACACAGAGTGGCGACCTGATGTAAACATCATCATTGACTGAAATAATGTTCATCACCAGACTTTCACCAAGCCTGTCTCTTATGTCCCTGTATATGTAAAGCATGTATAAGCCTTTTATGAAAAGTGCTATACAAATAAAATTTGATTTGATTTGATTTGATCTTTTGTATTCACTGTGTAAAATGGCAACAACCTATGATGAGATACAAATATATTAAAATTTTAATTCCAGTCAATTAACTGGACAGTCAAGAGTAAAAAGCCTGTAAAAGCAAAAGCCTTATTTTTAAGTTTCTAAGTGGTGTCTTGCTGGGAGCAGGTGGTGGTACTCCCTTGATAATAGCTTCAGCCGTCGTTGCATTTCCCAGACAAGAGGTTGTAATATGACCAGTTTTTATACACATCTGCAGATCCAGATCAGATCTAATTCTGAGTTGCTGATGCACCAAATTCTTGTCAGTGCTCAATCAAAAGGCCCATTTATAGCATCAGCAGTGAGCTAAACACACAAGCACAGACTGCAGATAACAGGATCTGTGTAGCATTTTTAACATGGATATTTGCCAAGTGGAATTTTATCAAGCTCAGGCCACAAACAAGAAAAAAACACAGTATCTAAAATCTATAGAGAGATAGCGAAGTATCTGTGACTAACAAGTACTGTATAGTATACATACATTCACCACCAGCTGAGGTTACACAAGTATTTTCAGTACAATTTGATCTAGCCATCACAGCATGAGGCATTTCTTAAACTGATTCCCTGAACTGATAATTAATTCACATGTAAGTCTTGATGCATTAGTATTGTCAGTATGTTGTTTAAACTTAGGTGGAAGGACAAACCTACAAGAGCTGTACAAGTGTCCCAGCCTTACCTGAGTCCCCAGTCCCAGGAGGATGAGCATGAAGAAGAAGAGCAGCGACCAGAGCGGTGAGATGGGAAGCAGAGTAAGGGCTTCTGGGTAGGCCACAAAGGCCAGCCCTGGGCCGTGGTCAGCGACCTCAGACACGGGGACGTTCAGGTGGTGTGCCATGAAGCCCAGGATGGAGAAAATGACGAAGCCGGCATACACGCTGGTTGCACAGTTGGTTATACTGATGATGATGCTGTCTCTGTGTGTGTCAGAGAGAAAAAAAACATCATGTTGATGGAAACAGGATAGGCACACTGGCAATCTGAATCAAAGTGAAAATGTTGTAATAAAACTTACATCTTGCTCCTTTCAATTTATGTCCTAATTTTAAAAGCTATATTTATATAACTTAATGACTATAGCACAATATCAGTTGAATTTAAAACATTTTTTAAAGAAAAGCATACAACATATTATCTTACAGAGGAAAGTCTACTGAGTTATTATGAGGTGAATTCATCATTCAAATGCTACTTCACCTACTGACTTTCCAAAAAAAACAAGCATTGCTTTTTACTGTTCTCAGTTAACTACTTGATTTTTTGCATTTTAAATGAGAGGACAGTGGTAATATGGTAAAAACACGTGTTTCCGTGGAATTAAAATCTGTGAAGTACTGAGGTGATTCAGAGCAGTGCTTTTCTTTGTACTGATCCCACTAACACTAATATACAGTGTAGAACCACTACAGAGAATTTGTTTAATGTCTTAATGTAAATGACCCACATTTGAACAGATCAAACTGCATTTATAAATGCCTGGAATACTACTTTAAACAATCAGGCACTTATCCACTGTTGCTGAAGTGCTGAAGAATTACTATGATTTTCTGTCTTAAACACTGGGGACATGGAACATGGCCTTTGCTATTTTCAGTAGTAGTACAGTAGCAACACAGTATGATCCTATACAAACCACTATAGGTCCATGCTGCTGAAACACTCACTCTGACCTTGACTTTGTTCATATTTGACTCATGAAGCTGTGTATTGTTTCATGTCATGTTTCTCGTTAGATTTATCACGTGTTGACTTTGATGACTTCGAGGTCAGCCCCTCTCCACCTCCTACACTGTGTGCACCAGGCGATGCTGTTACAAGAGTGCAGAGAGCGGCTCCGCGGGGATGGAGCTGCAGAACACAAGCTGATTAGACCGCCGTGCAGCTGTGTGCGCAGATAGCAAAACCTCAAGCTCCTGGCAGAGGAACAAATTATATCTTCAGCCTTTCTCCTCACCCCCGACGCCCTCACTCTGTCAGCATGTGTGGACGAGCTCAGGAGAGTAAATGACATCTTTTCCTCTCCTTATCTCCTCTTCTGTCCCCTTTACTCCATCTTAACCTCCTCCTTGGCTTCTCGTTCGTTCCCTTGGTGTTCAGGCACGCCGCGACCAGCCTCTTAACTCAAGTCCAAAAAAGTATTATCTCTGTCCCTCCTCCTGTCTCACCTTATCTCACCTTCTTCTCCTTCTCCTTTTAGACCTGTAGTCTTGAAGTTAGCTTCTGACTACTTTACCTTTCTCCTCTCACTTTCTCCATTGCTCTTTAACCCTGACACAGTTGGGGGAGGCCAAGCAGCCAGCAAACAACCTATCTCCTCCTCTCCGTCTGTCTGAAAGTCTATTTTCTCTCCCCTTTTCCTCCTCCTACTTCATCTCCCCTCTCCTCCTACGCCTCCTCACTGTCTACTTTCTCTCATTAGTGGAAATAATAAGATGCTGGTCTGTTGCTGAGACACGGCAGCAACGTAATGAAGCCTGATGCAAAATGAGCGTGGTCACATTCACACAGGCAGAGGTAGCGAGAAACTCCCAGAGTAGCTGCTGTAGCACTGCACTGCTTTTGGGTAAAACCTGACCACCTCCAATTCATTATCATTAAGGATTGTGAGGATACAGTATGACTGCAGAAACCTCACAGTTGCAAATGCTTAGCAAAATCCAACTGAATAAATTCAAACATGCACACACAGCCATCAACCTTCTGTTTCTGGAGAGCCAATATATTGCAATTTTTTCCTGACGACGACTAGTATTAGAGTAGATACACTCTGTCAGATCACAAGCATACATATAATATATAATCATTCTGTTCTGATCTCTTAAAGCCATAGTTCGACATTTTCATCAAGGAGGCTTTTGCAGCAAGAGTCAGATGGCCGTTGAAGCTAGAGCTAGTAGCTGATTAGTTTAGTTTTGCACAAAAGGTAAACAGCAGCTTGGTTCTGTGCAAAAGGTGGGAAAAAACATCCTACCAGCACTTTTAAATCTCTAACTTGTTATTTACTGACTGCTCAATAAACAAGTTGACCGGGAGTAGTGATTGTTCAGAAGTCTCTGCTGGTTGTGTGGCAAATCACTGCTCCTAGCCAAGAAGTAGTCGGGCTAGCAAAACTATTTCTTGTCACTTCACAACAGATACTAAAGGAACCAACTATATTTTGTTAATTAATGTTGTTTACAGGCGCTGGTAAACACAGAGCCAAGCTAGCTCTTTCTTCCTGTCTCTAGTTGTTAAACTAAGCTAATTTAGCCACCACATGTCCCTAGCTTTGTAATTACAATACAAATGCGAGACTGGCATCGATTGTCTCGTCCACCTCTCAGTAAGAGAGTAAAGAAAGGTATTTCCCAAAATGTTGAACGATTCCTTTAAATTAGTTTGTTGTTGTTGTATATCTATAGTCTGGAGCACCAACCTGAAACAGTTGTTGTGGAACTTGTTGTAGGAAGCCATGGTAATGAGCCCACCCCAGGCACAGCCCAGAGAGTAGAAGATCTGAGAGGCAGCATCTCCCCACACCTACAAAACAAACCCACATCAAGTCAAAGGTAGAACAAAAAATCTATTTCTATTTCTGGTTTATTTGTCCATCTGCCTGTTTGTGTGTGTGCACAAGTGTGAGTGAGTGAGTGAGTGTGAGTGAGTACCTTGGCATCGAGGACTTTCTGCCACTGTGGAGTCAGGTAGTACTTGATGCCGTTGATGGCTCCGTCCAGGGTGACACCACGGATGAACAGGATGGTCAAAACTACATAGGGGAATGTAGCTGTGAAGTACACCACCTGGAGAAAACCACAAACACCCAGTCAGAAAAGATGGTGTGTGTGTGTGCATGCGTGAGTGTCAGTGTGTGTGTGTGTGTGTAAGTGTGTGCAGACAAGGCTGACCTTTCCAGAGGATTTAACACCCCTGATGAGACAGAGAAAGACGACAAACCAGGACACTGCCAGGCAGCCTAAGATTGGGAGACGGACCTCTCCAAAGTTCCCAATGTCATCAGAGATGTTCAACACATAGTGTCTGAGAGACAGAGAGACAGACACAGAGATAAAGGAAGAAACTTCAGTATTTTATAGCAGCTCAGAAATGTTACTATAATATTTTTGTAGTAACATATCTGTGGCCTCTGAAATTTAATCAGTATGAAATCAAATATTTGATGAAAAGGTGGAAGAACTCTGAAGTGACACACAAAAAATACTATACTTTCCAAACAGGTGACACGTTTGCATTGATATAAAAAATATACGTTAAATACAAATATAGCCGAATGAAAACAGGTTTGTACTGAGCTGAAGATCCACGTGGAACCCTAGACAACACCAACTGCTGCTACACAGTATGAAAGCCTTTTAACTACAGCTGATTAAATTCATACAGGCAGCTGAAAGCAGCAGGATGAAATGCAGGATCATTACACGTGATAATCCATCCTGATTAAGTCATGCGTGTGACACCAGGCTGCTGTGAGTGACCACAGAAACAGGCTCCTGGCTCGGAGTTCTCCTGGGTTAACGTGCGACAAGCTCGGGGAAAAAACTTGAGAAAATTACAGTTGCCTAATTTTCTGTCCTCTCTCTCTGCTCTCATCCATCTAATCCACATCATCCAGATGTGTAATGTGACTCAAGAGGATAATTGATCGCTACAACCCACTGATGTCTGGTTCACATCACCAAACTCTTTTTCACACAGCACAGCTGCACCCATACAAACATAAAAAACAGGTGCACCTGGCTACACCTGACCTGCTCTGGCTGCAGCATTAAAAAAAGAGCTCATTCCAAAAACTGACACATAAGATGGGAAACCTCCTGTTTGTCACTGTGGATCGCTGCTGCGCTTCAGTCAAATCTAGTCCAAATATTTGAACGCTTTCTGCAAACAACGGGGATGTTTGAGGCAAGCTTATCTAACAGGTGCAAGTCAATTTTGACCTCTGTGTTAAATATGAACGGCCCAAAAAGAGGTCACCTGCATAAAGTGGCAAAATGTACTCATCAAAATATTCTCTCCAACAGATCCGTCCTTGACTCACACTGTGATAATGGTTTATATACATGTATGAATGTTTGAAATTTTAAATAGTATTGTTCATTCTGAACAATATACAACAATGATATTTCAGTCTTCAGGCCTTTATGAGCCACAGTCCATGAGTTTGTTTTTATTTACTTTTTATAATGTGCATCATCTTTGTCATAAAGGCTCAGACCACATATTGAAAAATACAATACTTTAATTAGAAATCAAATCTAATTTGAAACTCAAGTGTATTTTTTTTTTTTTTTCTTTAATAACTTGTGTTCCAATGGAACTGGAAATTTAAAGCTGTCCAACACTCCACTCACTAACAAGTTGAACCCTAGGGTGCTTCCTGGGGCTCTCTATTGATCCAATGCACATGATGTAAAGCTCAAGGTTGTGTGCAACAAGTTGTTGCATCAGATGCATGGTTCAAAAGGGATGAAAACAGTCTCTTAATTAATCGTGGGAGTGTTTTGGGTGCAACATTCATTAAACCAGTAAGGGTGCCATCTCCCATTCCCTTTAAAAGCCAGGCATTATGCTATTATAGTGGTACAGTGTTTTACACAGAATAACAACAACTGAATTCAGAGCACAAGTCAAACTTCACCACGTGTCCTAGCTACTCTTTCAGTACTTACTTCCAGTACTCTTCACTGGGGCTGGTCCTCTTGGTGCGGTTGACCACCTCGGACACCCCGGCCACCAGGCTGGTAGTAGCGTTAGCCAGGCTGGCGTTGAGCTGGCTGCCGGTGCCCACCACGCCGCTGCAGTCGGGCGTGTTCCAGGGGTTGTTGCAGTAGGTCCACGGCAGCAGGTTTGTCATGGACATGAAAAAGTAGTAAAAGGCAATGCAAATGACCACGTTGTAGTAGATCCCAATGTAGGTGGACACCACCATCATTCCATAGCCCACACCTGAGGAGAGGGAGACAGCATAAAGAAAACATGGAAGAATATCTTTATTCATATCCACTTATTGTGATCTACCATGACAACAAGCTACTGAGTATGGATCTTTTATTATCTACTAAACTCTCATCTAATCTGTTTATGATGCACTGAAGCTCCACACAACAACAACTCTATCACTCCTTTGACTTTGCTGCGTTTCATTGGTTTGGCATATTTAGCAGACAATTCTGTGCTGCGATGCATTTACATCTTTAGATCACCAGTGAAAGAAATTCAATTGCAGAACGAATGTGCCAGCCTTAGCCTCACCCTGACCGTGAGTCAAGCTCAGTGGATCATCCACACCAGGAAATAATAACTGTAACAATGTGAACATCCACATTGATGAATAATGATGTTCTGTAAAGTGTACCATGCATATCAGAACACCAGTCATAGATACTCATGACTTTTTACACTGCATATTTTAGTGTTTAAATCTTTCTATATATCTAATGATCTCTTAGCTCACACACAGTTTGATACAGCACTTGATTTTATTTGTCATTAATTAATAATTATTAATAAGAATAGAAATAAACTAGAGAGCAGCTGTGAAAAAGGAGCAAGTGCTGTATTTCAGGACTTAACTGCTGATAATCCACCTCTTATGAGGAACAAATACACTTTTGCACCCCTGATGCTACATTATTTTACTTTCTGAATGTTGAAAATGAATGTCCTATAAATTTAACAAATCTTATTATTTGATAGTATCTCTGTCATTTATCAAATAACTCTGTACATGATCCAAACAATACTGTTTGCCTCTGTCACTTTGGTTCTATTGTGGAGTGATAGTTGGAGTTGGCCTTTAACCCTAAATTGGAAGGTGAATACCTGGACTTTGATTGAGTAAAGGGTGTTCAAGAACACTCACTCATACACGTTTGTCCAGCCAAAGTAACTTTATGGGGTCTGACTACTGTCACACATGCACCGCTAACCTTTAAACATAGGGCTGATCTTCCAGACTCCCAGACATCCAAGGCTGGCAAACTGGCCAAAGGACAGCTCGAGGAAGAAGAGAGGAATTCCACAGAACACCAGCATGATGAAGTAGGGTAGCATGAAGGCACCTGGAGGTGGAGGGAGGCAAACAACCAAACAACAGAACACAAAGTTACTCTCTAAGTTGCTTCATTTGCATAACTTGAGGACTTGTTCTTTGTCCTCACAAAACATGTCAGCCTAACAAGCAGATACAATGCAACATCCCTCCTATGCTGTTGTCTGGCAAAGATAATAACCACTGTACAGCTAAATGAGCATGAAGTTGAGGGATGTGGAGGCGTCTGGTCCATAAGCACGAATGCACAAATAAAATCAGACATATTATTTAGGTAGGCAGGCTTAACCAGCCGGGCATGATGTACTCTGTGATGATATGAGCTATAGGATACAGGGCTAACATCACATGTAAGTAAAGAAACCCACCATACGCCATCATTAAATACACTGGTGCAAACACAAAGCTGCAAAACATAGTGATGAGGTAGGACGCAGAACTAAAGAAAACATGTTTCTGTAAGCAACATAGTGTATGTTTATGTAAAAACAATAAATGTATCCTAACTGTAACATGTATTACTACATAAAGTAGACCTTAATCATTTATGTTATATTCTTAAAAACACAAAAATAAGTAATAAGAATTAAAAACATAAACCTCATCTGTTCCTATAACCTCCCCTGGGTGAGCACAGAGGTCACTATATGTGCAGCTGAGTCTGTTCAGTGTTGCATAAACTCTCTGGTGGTTCAGACTGGACCAGAAACCAGACACTTATCTACAGGGAATGTTTGTTGCATGTGGTGTGTGTTTAACTTTGTGTGTGTGTGTGTGTATGGGTGTGTGTGTTTTTGTGTATGCCAACTAGGTCGGCACAACCAGCAGACCCTGTACAATAACACAACCTGATCATATCTGCAGCTGCAGTATGTGAGTTAATGTATGGCCTACATATGCTGTGTCCTTGTATTTCAGGTGTGACAAGAACGGAGCATGAGCACAGCTCCTCTTCATCATGTTCTTGCCTTAAATAAATATGGAGAGAACGAAAGCCGTCAGCAGCAAACACAACAGCAGCTGGATCCTGGCTCTGTGCACTCAGACACAACTTGACAGCCTTCTCAGCCCAATAAACAATCATGTCATTTCACAAAAATTGATGCCTAAGAAGCTGCTTTGGACTGAAGCCATGAGCATGAAGGCTGAGCTGTTACGTGGCTAGTGCAGGAAGCTGCATCAAGTACACTCTTGTGGAATAGGGTCGACACATCTGACCTGTCTGCTAATGTAAACAGTTAAGATTTAAGTTATGTAACACAAAAATACACAATGTACAACAGTACACATCAGATAATCAGAGTTCCCTCTTTCTAAACTGTGGGAACTCTGATACATGTCTTTCTATTGTATGAATTGTGAATAAATCAAAGTCTTACCTACATTTACAAAGAAGCTGTTAAGCTGTCACAGCTGCTGATGCCACAGTAACTCCCAGTTTACTAAGCAGCTGATTGTATGTGACAGCTACAGATGTTTCCTAGCAACCATTTCAAAATACTTCAGCCTTTTCAAGCTGAGCCGTTCCTCAAGTTTTAATGGAGTCAACCCAGAACTTTACACACTGATTTAGTAATGGACTTAAAAGTAGCTGGTACAAAACAAAATTGTATGCTTGTATGCTTTTTCTCACAGAGCACATTCTACTTTAGAGACCAGACATTATCTGGTCTTGTTTTACATACTAGGGACCTGGAAATGAACAATCAACAGCATGCATCAGTGTATTAGGCTGTAAAAGCTGTTAAAAAAAAAATGACCCACTGCCACTGGGCTGCTGATGTGCAGACATGGAGAAGGCCTATGTGCATTCAACTTACTCAATCAGTCTGAGGACTTGTTCAAGGCACGAGAGTAAAACAATAACTATAAACAAAGTAAATTAACATTTTCTTCATCAACAGTTTAAAGTAATTTCTTAATTTCCCATATTACCCTAACATATTTACCTGATAATCTGCTTTGTACATTGTTGAGAATGAGTCTGGATTTCAATTCATGTCCTGTGTTTTTACAGCCCTAACCCAACTCATCCAAAGTCAGGGGCAGACGATATATACTTGAGCACTGAACAGCAGAGGTAAGTATTCTTATTTTTTGAAATGTCGGACTTGACCACACTTCACCACACTTCAGGACAAAGACTGTACTTTTGACTCCACTACAATCTCATGATGTCCTTGTTACTTTACAGCTTTTGTTCAGCAGAATAGTTCTTGTCCTGTAGACTAAACACTGCAGTTAAATCGTTCGCTGTCAGTCATGTTGAGCTGCTGCATTTTTGAACAGCTCAGCCTGAACCGGTAAGTGACCCGATGATGCTACGCTAGATAAAGATGAGGGAGACAATTCTTCACCAGCGCATAACGATCATGACCTTTAGCCCAGCTTTGAACCCTTAGAAATAAAGAAAGATTTGTTTGTGTGTTCAATGTTTGCTGTGTTTACATGAATCAAACTTCATCACGGTGGAAAAAAATTACATCCAACTTTAGTAAACATGTCATGATTAATTCCAGATTATTCTTCATTAGTAGTTTATTCTATCGATTTTACAATTAAGTCAGTGTACTTGATAGATTGTTCCATATTGATTAGGCTTTGTAAATGCACTGCATAACAGTGTTGAACATGTATGCCATGTGGGTATTTTAAAAGAAACACTCAAGCGGTTAAACTCTGTCTGAACAGCTCTCACTTGTACTGTAGTAATATTTGACCAGGTGTATCTACACTATGGCTCAAGTAGTGGAGTTGTGTCTACCCTTTGCTTGACTGCATTATGATGCAATGTGCTCATTTTGTGTTGTGGACGATTGGCCAACAATTATGAAGCCAATCAGTGACAGAGCTAAGTGCTGTGTTGAACTCCATACCTCCTCCATTTCTGTAGCAGAGGTAGGGAAACCTCCAAACATTGCCCAGGCCCACAGCATAGCCCACGCTGGTGAGAACAAACTCTATCTGGTTGCCCCAGTTCCCTCTCCGGGAGTTTTCATCCTTCTTCACTGGCTCTCCTGGAACTGCTCCGTTCTACAACAAAGACAGAGAGAGAGGAGCAGAGGTGAGTTCAGGTGGCGGGAAGGCGAGTGTGTTTCTGAGATAGTGCTGCTGCAGCAGGTCCAACCACTGCACTGAGGCAGGTGGGGACACACCTCACCAACCAGCATAAATCAGAAATGAATGCTACGACGGAGAAGCTTCTTCAGGTGCCTTATTTGCTCTCAGTATTCAGATCTGAGTTTAACATCAGTGTTATGCAATGATGGTGAACAATAAACATCTTTGGGGCGCATGTGGAGTTGAATTATTCATGTGGCATGCTCGCACTCACAGTTATTAAATATTCTGTGTAAAATACTATCTCCTCTTCCCCAAAGCCTGGCATAAGGTGGGCCCGCTGGAGCAGACAGGATGTAAAGTGAAATCAGCGCCTTAAACAGCCCATAAGCATTTGGTCTTGTCGTCCTGATTTCCAGCCTCTCCTCTCTTCTCCCTCCCTCCATCACTCCATCTGCTGGCATCAGATGGTCCCTCTCTCCTAACCTCCTCTGTAACCTCAGCTGTTCTGTCTGTCTGTCTGTCTGTCTATCTGTCTGTGCAGATGAAGACACTTAAGCTCCTACAAAAATAACACTGCTCATTTATATTATTTGTCCACTGTTTTTGTGGAGAAAAAAAAAACAGGTAGAGCAAAGGGAAGATTAACAGCTTGACTTGCGGCTGTAGAGTTGGTCATTAAGAAACAGAAATTAAATTATGCTTTATAAATATACAGAAATGCTGTTTATCTAGTGTTGTTATTTGTCCTGTAACACTAATTTAATCGAAGAAAAATCGTCTGTAAAAGACATTCATTATGTGCTTTTATTAGCCATTGAGGTTGGCAGATAAAAATATGTTAAGTAGGAAAATGGTTTGTGCAAACTGTGATTTGGTTGAAGAGGAAATTTTCTTTCATACCGAACAAATTATGATGATTTAAAAGAGTTAATTATACATGAAATGACTAGACAGAACCCTGAGATATTCTGGTGCACAGATGATCAAAAACTGGAACGGCTCTTTCACTGGGGATGTTTTCATCTCTATTAATATTGCCTCAAAAGTTTGAGGGCAATATAATAAAGGTCTGAAGATTTGTTTGATACTGCAGTCAGTTTTTCTGGTCTAAATGACTGTATGGTGTTTTTCTGAGCCCACGGAGACTGAGCACAGTTAAATGCATGACACAATAATAAAAAAAACCTTCATTCATTTATTCATTCATGCTGCCTATGTTATCTGTGTACAGCAGAGGCTGCGTTTCAGGGGCTCGCTGAATGAATAGCCTCATATTCTCAGTAAGAAAAGCTTCGAATTTGACAAAAATGTAAATACTTCACGTAAATAAACTTTTTAGCACAGAAAAAAACAAAACAACTTTTGGCATATGGCTGCATATATGTCTTAAAGCTCAAGTATTACACTTCAATTGCTCAGAGGGAGGTTTGGTAACAGCACTGAATGTTAATGAGCTGTTGCACTAGAGTTTATATGACAGCAATAAAACCACATTTATATGTTGGTCTATTGTTATGAAAACACATGGAAACCAAGTCCTGGGGTTGTGATGTTGTGCCACACACACATGCCTGATGGTACAGCTACCGTTGTGGGGACCTGTCACTCACCATGATGAAGGTAACTGACCCTAACTTCAACCATCACAACTAAATGCCTAACCTCATCCTTTACCGTAGTCCAACAGCATCTCTGAACCAAGTCTTAATCCTCAAACAGTTCTTGAAACATGTGAGGCCCCCACAAATCACCCCATGGTCCCCATGTGTAGGGTAAAACAAAAACACGCACGCTAAGCACCAAGGCTTCTCCCAGATGAATGCACTGCTTCTGACAGAGTGAAACAACTTGTTCATCAGCAAAAAATGTCAACATCAACAAACCACAACAACTAAGAACAACATCCACATTTTACCCCCATGGTGCCACAGTGCAGCTTCGAGGCAGCACCAAGCGTGACTAATGAGAGAAAGGGGAAAGAAAAACTCGGACAGCAAAACAGCAACAACCACATAAAGCAAACAGTCGCCATAATTCCCCCCCCCCAAAGCTCCAGAGTTTGTCTTTGAGTCTGGCTGTGCTTGCATGTCAGGAGGGCAAAACAAAGAGAGTTTCTCCAGCATCCTTGACCTTTTCCCTTTCTGCACAACTGGGGGCTGCAGGTGGGACAGACAGGAAGATCAGCAAACAACAAATGTTGTTGGTTGAGGAGATGCTCAGAGTGAACCCGCGGTCACAGCAGTGTGTGAGGAGAAAACCCCAGCGGTGGGCCTGCCATCGCAGCAGGCCGAACGCTACGACGTCTCCGTCTGGAGTTGACTTTGGAAGGAGAGAGGAGCTTCAGAAACAGTGCGCAGCTGTGTGTGTTCTTTCCGCTCCCGGTGCTCGGCTGTACATCTTGTACATCTGACTTCCCTATCAGCAACCAGGTGTGGGGCTTGAAAAGTTCCACACAGCACACATACAGACTGACAGGTCGGCAGAAGAGGAAAATGAACTGAGAATAGAAATGACCCCTGACTCTTTGGTGTCCTCTCTCTAAAACTCAGCCTGATGTATTCATAACAGAGCCAACCATATGGAGTTTAAATTCAAAGTGAGCAGAACTCCGTCTTTTACAGTGAACCCCAGCCACTGTGTAGGAGGCCTGCTCTACATACAGCTGATATGTTTAACATGAATTGTGTTCAGCATAATAATCATCATAGCTTCCAGCAGAGCCTTTTCTTTTTTCATTCAGTGGCATTTAAGCACGAAATAAAGAAACCTGTGGCCATGAGAACGCTCTGACAGCATGGTCTACACTCTGATGTTTTAATTAGGGGCTGTCTGTGCAGTTACACATGAAGGAAGTCACCATGAAATGTTCATGTGCAAAACTGAAGATGGATTCAACATGCAGCAACGGCTTAAAATGTTACAGTAATCATCATCAAATAATATTGTTGATATAATCATGATAATAATACCATAGCAAGATGCAGCCTGTGTTGTTAGAGCTGATGAAGTTTATCTGATGAAGAATCTGCGGATGCTTCTTGGGGCATTTTAAGCTTTTATTGCAGACAGCAGAGAGATGATGGAACATGAAGCACACGACAAATATCTGCTCGTCACAGCTTCTGAGAGCTCAGTGTGTGTCACTTTTCTCTGGCATAGAATATCTTTGAGATGTGGACTCTTGGTCGCATAAACCAAGCAAAGTAAATACAAGATCATGAGCTATGGGATGTGAGAGAAACAGCTGCTATTTTTTCATGATTAATCAACTACTTGCTTGTCAGACCAATTGATGATGAAAATAAAATATCAACTTGATTGAAAAAATGTACACATCATCACATCATTTATAATTACACCTTATTTATAATTATACAACAGCCTGAGTGGAGCTGAGGGGCAGAGCAGCTGTCACACATCACTTCTCTTACAGTTACAGAACGAGTCCGGGATCAACCAGTTCACACTTCAGCAGGGTGCAGACAGAGTTTAAGTGAAATGGAAACCAGTTGAAGTAGGAGTAGAAAACACAGACAGACTGCAAACTCCTTGTGCGTATTTGACTTAAGTCTAAAAAAAGAATCAAAGATATTTAAAGTTTGGGGGTCGACGCTGAATCCAGTGAAGAGAGCAGAAGGCACTGAGAGTCAGAGCAGGATCGGCCTCATTAACAGTGGAGTATATTGGCTGCACCCTGTGGGTAAAAGTTGAACTTTGTGTTCCTCATGACATCCCTCTCTCCCTTCACTGACCCCGATGTCTGCCTCTCACTGCCCAGGTGTTGTAGCCTCTGGTGCTGGCTCCCGGGAGCCCCCTGGTCAGTGAGTCAGACACACAGACACTCCTCTCTCCATATCCCTGCGTTTCCCTGTCACGTGCTTCTCCAGGACCATCTGGGCTTTATATAAGACCACACGCCCCCTCCCTCCCCTGTCTCTTCTTCTATTTGGTCTGCTACTTTCTGCTCTTTCCAAGGTCCCTATGAAGTCACAGTACTTTGACTCATGACTCTGTGTGTGCTGCTTCAGGACTTCAGTAAAAATCAACACAGGAGTCTGTTGGAGCATGATACATTGATTTTTGTGAATGAGATTTGTGAGTTGAGAAGAATCTGGCTCCATGAGTACACCTTATTTGGAGATCTTAATTAGTGATTCACTATTATCTCTCACAAGTTGCAGATAAAAGTCCGAAGGGGCTTTTGCAACATCATGCAGTGGGTGCAGGTATGCTGTTTATAGCTGAGTGTGAGGAAATGATCCAATGAGCTAATGTTACAAACTGCTTCCCACATTCCCTAATTGCTTCCCTGATTTCATTCAGGGATTTTTTTTAAATATGTAGTGTGTGTTCATGGATCTGGAAACTGTAACCTAAAGCTAGAAAAAAAAACCCTCACATGTTAAATGCTCTTTTCTGCTGGCACTCCCTCCATGTCAGCTGATAATGGCGTTAATGGGATCAATGTCAGTCACTGCTGTCAAATTCCAAATGACAGTTCAGTCAGATTACTGCAGGCTTCAGTCACAGTTGTTTTTGACAGTCATGCATCAAGTCTATAAGGGTCACACGTCCCACAGTCTCCATTGAGTCTCAAGAGTCTTTATCAAACTTGTTTCTGATCAGCAGGGGTCTCATGATTGCCTCCCTGCTGCTACACATTACCACAAATACCACAAAATATTCTCGTTGGCAGCAGCTAGTGTCGGGCCAGTGATTCACGAATCTGCAGTCATAATCTCACAGGTTTGAGTCCAACAGTCTGTCAAACAGCTGTCAACAAAACACAGGACTATCCTCTGCACTATCCTCCGTGCTAAGCTCATCCTGAAAAGGCTGCCAGCTCAGTGCCTGAGACATAAATGCAAAGAGAAAACGCTGAGCTGCGTTGTGCGCACTCAGACTTAGGCCTTGTCCACACGAAAACGGAGCTTTCGTCTTCAGAGCTTGGAGAGTGACATGAGGGTGGAATCAGTGCGATTTACCCCAAAACATGACGCACTACAAAGCCTGCAGGTGTAATTTAACAGGAGTAAGTGCTCCAGCGTTTTGTAGGTGTGGAGGATGAAAGCAAAGCCCTTCAAAACTGCAGCCGAGTCCCCCTTGAGCTAAAGTATGCTCTCAAATCCTAACAGCTCTGATGGAGCTGCTCACTGACACGAAGCATTAGACTGTTGTCGTACACTGTCATGACTGTGTGAGGGTGTGGATGTGACACTGGGCGCTGCTGGAGGAAAGACAGGATACTTTGTTCCTGAAAGGATTATTGGTAACATCCACATTGGCTACAATCAACACTGTACAAATGAGAACCGTCAGTCACATCCTTATTGTGTGTAAAGAGACTTTTGATGTTGCTTACTCACTGTTAGGATGTGCATTTTTGCAAATCACCTTATTTTGGGTAATTTATCAATAAAATGCCTGTGATAGAACAGAAAATAAACTTCAAGTTGCCTGTTTTGCTTTTATCTCAGATGCACTTTCTGCTTCTGTGTTCTCTCTTGATGCCACTGCCTCTCATTCTCCCTCCTATCACAGCCCAAAGAGTGCACTCCAGCTTTGTGGACAAACACACACACACATACACCACTGTAGGACATGCACACAATTTCACATATGCATCTCCATACACGCAGGACTATTTTGACAGACAGAAGCACAAACCTCCTGACAGCTGCAGCCATGTCTGTAAGAGATACTGCCCACTGGAGTGTAACAAGAACTACTCACTTTTCTTTCATCTTATGGCAACACACACACACACACACACACACATGTACACACACTCAACCAAAAATACACACGCACACACACCTTCCCTTCCTTCCCTTTGATGATGATCTTTGAACTTAAGTTAAGATTGGACAATATAAGAACATATAATTTCATCTCTGCCACACACCCCCGGCAGATTTTCCTCTCTGATTTTAGAAAGGTGAGTCACAGCTGTAAGACGAAGGAGCTGCCCAGCTTCACTAACAATCTCTGCCACAGTATTCAATTTGTTACGATTGTGCAACTGCTGACTGTGTGGCGTTTTCTGCCTGAAAGAATCTTATTTAGTGACGCCTCCTATAGAGCAGTGGCATTTACTGACAGCTCAATGCTCGCTCGCTCTCTCAGGGGAGGTTGTCTCTGTCTGCGCATCCACGTCTACCTTAAAGACTGTCTGAGCTGATCTTTTAAGCAGGCAAAGCTGCCATTTTATGGACATAAATGTGTGTGTCTACCCTCAAACAAACTGTGAAATGTGCCTGAAAGAGCCACATAAGATTTGTGATATCTTCACCTTAGATATTGCCCCACAGTTGGTTACCTGATACACCACCACACACACACATGCACATAGTATGTACACAAATGTACACACAGGCTCAAAAGCAATGTCTTGACTGCCATTTCTAGCAATGATCATCTATGTTTTTCTGGCCCTGTACTACTTTTCATCTCACAACTATACGCCCTGCAAGTGCTCCTAAACCATACAGGAACTACTATTGGACTTATTTAGATGTAACTAATTCTGTCTTTAATTACAGACCAGTTAACTGTAGTTTACATTTGGTGAGAAGAACCAGGCTACGTCACTGTGAAATTACTTTTCCATAATATTCAAGGGTGCATTTAATGTTAATGTCTGTAGTCTTCTACTTTCCACTTTAATAATCAAAGATGCCAGACAATGTCTGTTGATCATGTTGATTGCGATTATGGTCCATTTTAGCTGCTTTGCCCATGTTAGCTAACATAGCTAAGATAACCGTGTCGCCAGCTGACAGGACAAACTGCTGCTCGTTCTGAATAGCCATGTTTGTGATGTTCATAGAGCAGTGTTTCCCATACATAGACCAATGTGTGGCGCAGCACCACAGAGTCAAGACCAAGCGCCACAAATTGCTTCCGCTTTTTTTCTCTCAATGCAATATCGTTCCGTTCATTCATCTCCGCATAGTGCTTTCTCTGTCATTCTCGTTCACACACACACACACACACACAGACAAGCGTGCATGCATGCCAGTGGTGCGCGGTAAATACGAAACTTATCAACCAGCGCATCACTGGTGCATGCACACACACTGACAGCTGATTGGCCCACTCCTCCTCTGCACGCACCTATTAAAGGAAAACCCAATGCAGTGGATAATTTGGCATTTAGCACTGGCACAGAGAAGATGGTCGGCGACAGTCTGGAGTTTACCAAAGGTTAGCATGATATACTTTGTTCAAATACGCCCTGCTCTAAATTATTGTTAACTCAGAAAAGGTAATGTTATCCTTAAGTCAGCACAGACAACATTGGTAAGACAGCAAACAATGGGATTAAGATGAGATGCAGTTATAGTTGAGATGACCACTATGCCCACTGTCAAATCAAAAAGAATAGAACACATTTTTTAGATGTTATTATTATTAATTTACTCTGAATTTTTGCTGCTTTAATCCAGATGAGTGTTGAAAATGTTTTTCATTTGGAACAAGAGCCAGGAGGAGCTCCTGACTGCAGGCGAGTGAGTACGATGAGTGGTCAGACCTCTACCCCTGCCTGAGTCTCCTTGCCAGCATTGCCCTGATTGTCCCAGTCTCATCTGTGAATTGCAGCAGGATTTCTCAGCGATGAATAGGCACATAGAAATTCATTATTCCTTAGTATATTTTTTGAAGTAATGGACAATTTAGAGCTATATTAATAAGTTATATTTCATTTTATCCCCAGATAAAAGCAGACCGCAGGAACAGGCTTCAAGGGGAACACCTGGCAGCCTGCTCAAGAATATCCATAAATGGGCCCGAACCCAAGGAGGTCCCTTATAATAGACTGTTCTGAGCTTTGCACCAAATAGGCTATACTGAGGTGTGAATAAAGAGTTTGAATCAGGTTAATGCTGTTTCATTATTTTAGTTAGTTGCCTTGTTGTACCTTCAGTAGTTTCTTTATATAGTATTTTATTTGTATTATTATATTTATATTGTAACATTATACTATTTATTTGACCAAAGAAGTTAAATACAAGAACAGGTTGATATTGGTTGAGGAAGGTCTTAAGTTCAGTATTTGAAATAAAAACCTCCAGCTTAAGTTGTTTTTTGTGATTCATTTCTTGGATGTGACAGAATCTAAAGATTGCAAGTAACATAGGCAAAAATTCAAGGAAAAAACAAACATTTTAACTTAAATTTCGGTGAGTAATTCTCAGCATGAAACTTAAAAGACAGGTCTTCCTCCAACATATAGTCTTGGTATTTGTATGAGCAAACTAATTCTACTGGCCTGCCCTGTAATGTATGGAGTTGGGGTGAGGAATGAAACCAGGCAGGGCTCTGGTAAAAATGTTTTTAGTTGTCTTCTCTTAAAGAACTTACTTTTAAAGAAGTAAGATTAAGCTGAATGATTTCAAATGCTTCTTGTAGCTTTAAAATTGTCTCAGCAGGTGACTCTGAAGAACAATAGATAAGCACACAGGTTTATCTCATGGCAGCTTCAGAAAGTGTGTGTTTGAACACCTGCACTCTGTATACACCCGATGACCGACTCCACCGACCGCCACGACACTGTGACACTCGATTTCCCCACTGGTGTCGGGGGGGGGCTCCACAAATTGCTACCTGGTGGGAAACACTGTAGAGCATAACTGAAGGATTCTTAGTATTACAATAATATCACTGTTACTACAACAACATAATCTTCACACGTCATGGACTGGTTAAACATTAAAGTGGTAGAGTGAAGCATTTAATTTTCATAGAGAATATAGACACAGGTTTATTGTAAGGTAACCGACACTGGGTGATTTTGTATGACTACAGCTTATAAAATATAATTATTCGGCCCCTGATTTTATGGGGGGCAAATGGGCATGAGGAATGAGAGACCAGAAGAGACAGATCACACCTGATCCAAAACACTTTTTTTAAACACACGTGTGTACCCTCAAACAAACTGTGTTATGTAATGTGCTACCCTGTGACATTAGTGTATTATGGATAAAACAGGCCTTAATGAGCTGTGGTCACAGGGCAGAACATGAATCAAAGTGACCCATGAAACATGAGTCACGCAAATGACAAAAGTATCTGCTGTTGCCATGAGCAACTGGTATCTCATGTTAGAAAGGGAGAAAATTTGGAGATGCAGGAAGCAGGTGAATGAAGTGTCCTGGAGACATCTGTCCAAACACTGAGAGGCGAAGAGTCAGGTCAGTGTGAATGGATCTATAACCCTGTGTATCCACATCTGGATACAGCTGCAGATCATACCTTTTGCTTAGGAAATAAATACTTTATGATGTTGATGATACATGAAGATGTGGCGATGTGAAGAAATGTGGTGAGTGTTGGTACCTCTGCTGAAAAACAGGCGTCAGTGAGGCCTTACATTAACATCTGCCTCTACTGACCCAATCAGACCCAACTGGTCTAAGATCAGGTGTGAACACACCCAAGAGGAACCTCCCACAACCCCCATCCTTAGACTGATTAAAAACCATGCGTCTGCTTATTTGCATATGGTGTGGAGAGGTGAAATCTGGTCCCAGTTGATTGAGATGCATGTGGAGCTGCATTTCAATCCCAGGTGTGAACTGACGTACTTAGTACTGTGAACTATTGAATCAGACAAAGCTATGAGAGCCTTTTGACAATAAACAACAAAGAGCAGAGGAGGTTCTGTCTAAAACATAATGGACCACATAATGAAAGGTTTTGAGACTGATTTTTTTGTCTCTTGGACAGGTAGTCTCTATAATATCAGCAGCATGAAAAATAATTTCACCCAACATTGTGCACTGTGGTGGGCACACATCGTTCAACTTTCCGGTGAGATGCGTAATTTTGCAGATGTTCCACAGCCAAGAATCTGGCATCAGTTATTCAGAGCGGCACACGTAATCTCCCCCGCTCCACCTACGCAGAGTTTAGTAAACATGTCTGTCTGCAGTGACTGAATCTACTCGGCTATTATGGGACAAAAAGCCCACCGGATCCCCCAAAAACAGGCTGCTCAAAGCTCTCTTTATGAGTGGGCTGTGAGGTGAGAGTAATAGGCCTAAAGACAGTGCAGACCGTGGCTTCTCAACCTGCTACCATTGGGGCCACATACCAAAAGATCCCATTGGGCAGGAGCTGAATAAATCCCCCTCCATGGCTGATTAATTGAAACCAATGGATGGGGGTCAGGAGGAGGAGAGGGGAGGAGGGGGAGGAGGAGGAGGAGGAGGAGAGGCAGATGAAGGGTGGGATAGATGGCTGCCCAGAAGACAGAGGTCACTTACAGGCTACATCACTTTATACATTCAAAAGTTATACTTGACACTGAGGCATTGCTGTGCTGATACACCTGCATTGAACGATGCTTTCAAGTGCACTTAAGGTGTTGAGATCCCCTGAAATTACACAAATTCACAGAGCAACAACAGGAATGTTTTAAAGAATAACTGACGTCTCAGTGCTGCTTGAAGAAAACATGTTTGTTCAGCCCCAAGTACATCCATTCACACGAGCGTTAAACTGCGTCTCTACATGTGTCTCAATTGACCACTTGAGATCAGATCAGATCTCACCTCCCCTCTTCATATGCAAACAAACAGTTATGCATTACTGCATGTCGTCAGGGTGTGTCTGTGAGTGAGTGAGAGAGGGTGGCACAAAGAGAGCAAGCAAACAAGTGGATGAGTGAGTGAATGAGTGCACCACACACAAGTCTTACAATAAAATAAAGTTGTGTCCGTTTGAAGCTGTTAAGGTGACAGAGGACGTCAGTGGAGTAGGTGGTCCTTCAGTGACACCAGGACACATATTTGCTGACACTGCTAAAACAATGTGGCCACATGTGGCTCAGACCACCTCTGAACATGGCCAGATCTCAGATGTGCCTGAAGATGAAGAGGTATGCTGTCCTTTATTGATCCCCCTAGAGGAAATTCAACACAGCAGCACAAGTCCATCATGTAAGAAATCTAAAATAAAATCTGCAATACATCTTGGGTGCATGCACACTTAGAGCTCTCAGTTGTGACTGATGTATTTTGTCATGTCTGAATGTTTTGACAAAGATATTCCAATGTATATTTTAATGCTCTGGGAATAAACAAAAAACACAAGTGTGATACTTGTGCGAGAGTGTATGTTGAGAAAAAGCCAGTAAGAACTGTGATCACATGTGAAGGTAAACAGTAATTCACATCCTGGCTCCTTTTCCTCTCCACACGACAGGGACGTGACAGAAATAGTGAGAAACTGCTGTCCATTCCACAAGCATGTCTGCAGCACCGTGGCTTTTAAAGGCATCAGTACCACATCAACCAAAAGTTGATCATCAGAAACTGAACCCGATTTGAACTTAATTCCAAAGCCAGAATTGGTCAGATTGTGGTTGACAACTTTCTGTAACCCTCAGAATCACCAAAGTATGCCAGCTTCCTAATATGAATGCATGAATATGAGGAGTGATTGCCATTTCAAGGTTTGCACAATTACTCCCCCAACCCCATCTTAACTTTGTGGCCATTCAAAACACATACACTTACATCTTTTAAAGACATGTATGTAACACACAAGCAAACCTTTTGTTTGAATCATAATGAGCCGTTTAGCTGATGTCGAACACATGGGACGATGGTTTGAGGCTTGCACCCGAGGTGCAGTTAGAAACAGCGGGAACAGCCCGCTCAGCTGCAGCCTCGATGATCACACATGGGCAGCAACACCAGCAGCCGAGATGCAAAATTCCAACATACAGCCTGTACACAACACAACCGCAGCATCTTCTCTCTATCCCTGACACTCTGCCTTGTCAACTCTGCTTCCATATTTATGATTTCAGACTTTCCATCCAGTTTGAAAATACACACCAACATGCCTCTGTCCTGGCTGTATGGCTTAGGACAGAGCCAGTTTCTCCTCAGTGAAAGTGAAATCTGATCACACACCAGTCACTAAAGAGGCAGTTCAGATCAATTCTGATCAATCCACGTCAACTGGATCTAACCACAGAATCAGTTCCTAATCAGTTCAACAGGTTAATCTGCCTGCACTTCTCTTGCAAAATAGCCAATTAGTTAAAACAGGCGACAAACCAATCACATACTTGGTGGTTGGTGAGGTGGTTATCAATCAGTGAAATCGATAACCACATGGCTGTACAACCTGCAAACCTGCATGACTATGGCGACCAGATTGTAATGAACACACGCAAAAGATTCATCTTTTGATTTAAAGTTCATCACCTGTTATTATGAATGTGAGATGATGCAACAGATTTCATGGCAGATGCAACTGACAACAAACAGTTGTATTAAAATACTGTTATAAATACATGTTGATTATCAGGCCATCATTACGTCTCTGTCTCTGTTAAACTCAACAATCCAAGCTGTGTCACCCAGCTCCTTACCTTCATGTAATCTTCCATGGTGAGGTATGTGATGCAAAAGCAGCATCAGCCCCTCAAAAAGTCCCAACAGCCTGATGAGTGAACCAACTTCTCTACCTCTGTGATACTTATAGCACTAAACCTGCCAGGATGGAATCCTCACATGCCTTCCCCCCCGGGGGAGGGGAAGGGGGTGGTGGTTGTGTGGAACGTCTTTGAGAGAAAGGTGGGGGGCAGGGCTAAAACAGGCCAGGAAGGGCCATTGAGCATGGGTGTGGTAAGGGCAAAGGGCAGAGTTTAGGCATTTGATATCAGAAAGGATTGAAAGTTTCCTGCACTGACAAAGACAGTGTGTGACTGTTTACATGGTGTGGACGCATCATGCATCATTTACATGTGCACAGATTATCCTACTTAGGCATGTGTATTTGTGCACGTATGTGTTTTCATCTGAGAGTTTTATTTTGGGAAAGATTGCCTGAGATAATCACAGCAGCGATTTCACAATTGTCAGTGGATTTTCAGTGCTGTGGTGTGTGTGTGTGTGTGTGTGTGTGTGTGTGTAAGCTACATGCAAGATCCATGTAAAAACTGTGATTCTATTATTCCATTTTTGGTATCTGCAGAGGACCAATCCGTTTTGACAGTCTCTTTTAGCATTCATTGGCTGTGAGTGCAGGATGACAGCGCCCTGTTAAAGCATCGTGAAGATAATCTCCAATCCAATTCAGAAATAGACTGTTCTCTATTAAAACAATGGGATTACATGAGTATGAGCAAACGAGAGAGATGGGAAGAGACAGCAAGTGAGAGCTCTTGGAGAGAAAGACAGTAACTGAGAAGGAGGAGGGAAAGAGTTTGAGACACAGGGACAGGACGCAGCGGTGGTTGATGCATACAGATGGAGAGAAGGACAGATAGGTTTAGCTGGAGCTGCTACAACCGTGTGCACATACACACACCCACACCCCTCCACCCTCCCCCGCTTGTTCACTCATTTGCTTAACAAGTTCATTTGTGCGTAGGCCTTCATCGGGTATGGCTGTCAAGTGATGCGCGAGACTGGCCTGCGGAACTGTTGGCCTCTCGCAAGCTGTTCACCTGCATCCCTCTCACCCCTGCACACCGTCTCACTTGCCAACACACACACTCAGATGCACAAGTGCATGTCTTTCAGCTCGCACAGACATCTAACGCAGCAGTATGAGTAAATGATGTGAGAATACTGAGTTCCCAATACCAGCTGCAGAACTTCTACTCACATTGTTTCATGGTTTTGTTTTGCTGAAATCATAGACACATGGATCAGCCTCTAATCTTGGCAAAAACGGTACATTTCATCTGATTCAAGCTTAAATAAGGATGTGCAACATTTCACTGACTTCTGACCTAATATATTTGTGTTCTGGACTATACATGATGTAATATGAGGAAATCTCTCATATTTCAATTTATCATTTTTTTAGGTATTTTCTGTGTGGAGCCTGGGAGGTGTCGTAAAGTGAAAAAATGTACATGATTTTATAGTTTGTTCTCCTGATAATACAGATAATATATTTCCCTTGTAGTGAGCAGAGTAACCCCATGGTTGAATAGGACCTATAACACATTGCATCTAACTGAGAATTTCTAAGGTCCATCTACATGTCCACATCCAAGACCCGCTTTATGACTGGTTGATAATGAAAATAAAAATTCATTTCAGTTGTAGAATATCTTTCAGTTTTGTTGTGGGAGGTGAAAGTGAAAGTAACAGTTACTGGATGAAACAATGCATGAGCATTCTTTCTTTCTTTCTTTCAGACACACAGATCTCCCTCCATCAGTGTCCCACGTCTGTTGTTTGTCCTTGTTTTGCCTCATTGTTTTAGCCCCCTTCACTTGAGGCAGCATTAACAACCATCATCTCAGTGGAGTTGCCCTCAAACTGCAAGTGTGCTGCTTCAACAAAAGTGTGCAAACACACACACAGTCACGCATGCACACGCACACGCACACATGTATGTACACACACGCACACACACACATGCAGCCTCGACAAGCATTATCAGCCTTTTTCCCCCCTCGTTTCTTCCCTGCTAACACAGTGAGCATGCTGCCTCAACGAGCCCCATCATCAGCTCTTTTCACCCCTGGTTTTTGCTTCCTACAAATCCATGACAAAGCTGATGAATACGCCTCATCAGCCCTTTCTCCTCACCTCGTTCTCTGAGTTTTTGCTTAAACTTTCTCTTCTTTGGCAAAGTCGCATGTGAGGCAAGCACGTCAGAGCAGTATATGGCATTTTAATCACTGAAAGGCATCGACTACAGCTGTCCTGAACAACGCTAACAGTCTCGTGAAACATTCTGACTCTCACAGCTGTTGTGACGTGTGCTGTGATCTTGAATGAGTCTTAGCTGTACAAGCTGAATTACAAATATTACATTGTAGAGTGTTTGTAACTCAAAACTGATATTTGGTCATCTCTTGATGTCACCTGCTTTTTATTTACAATACAGTAGCATAGGCTCAAAGCTAATATGAATAACTGAGAGGGCACTGCAGACATCTGGCGTATGGACATTTGTTCATACACCATACTTAAGAGAAAAGACTCTGAGAGACTCTGATAGTAATATTATTAGTGTTGTAGTGTAGTATAGTATTCATCCTCCATCCACCTAATTCTTCCATCACATTTGATGCAAATCATTTCAGTACTTTTGTCTAATCCTGCTGACAAGTAAACACCTGATGAAAACAGAATCTCCTCTGTGGAGGTAATGAAGGTCATGATGAGATGTTAGAATTACTGAGGTAAGATGATACTACTCAGAAGATTACAGTTGTTACGACACAATTTCTAACCAAAAATGCAGCAACAAACACAGACTCATCAAAGTCACTACTACTGCATACTGCTACGTTGGTACTACTACCTTTAGGTTTTTTAGGTGTGTAGCGTGAAGCCAAAACACACATTAACTAGTGAGTAAAACTGTAAAGGGAAATTTATATAGTTGGTTTGTCTCAGTTTTCATTATGAGGCAGAGACAGCAATTCCAGCAAAGTACAGCAGAGACCAGATGGTCACAACCTAAAAGGGGTTCATTCATACACAGTTACTGAGATAACTCAAACTCATGCAGACATCAGAAATTTGGATTTTGGTAGAATCATGTAGGTGACTAGAATGCTAAACACAACCAGGATAGGAAGTTAAGCTCAGGATACTTGTCTGCATGGACATGTGCTGTTTTGAACACATTTTATCAAGTGAAGGGTTTGTGGGTTCAGTTCAATCCAATTTAAAACAGTTCATTTGGGCAAGAAAATAAAGGCTTTAAATTTCTACTGCATGTTAGAGACCTGAATCTACAAGAACCTGTATATTTGTGATCATCGTTGAGTTAATAAAACTTGTCATCACTTGGCATCAGTTCACTTGCAGGCCACTGTATGAATACTGGATTTACTGGACTGGATAATCTGCAGGGAAACAGCATACACAATGCAACAGCATGTGCACACCACAACCAAGCATCTTCAAAACATTAACAGATACTAACTAATCATTTTGTCTCTACAACAGTCATGTAGCGGCAATCTCTCGTCTTCGTACTGTCACTTTACCACTACGTTAGGCAGTCTTCTTCGGCAATTAGCTTGACACAAAAAGAATCATCCAAGACCGTAACTCAGTCCAAAATGATTTTACTTAAAAAAGCAAAACAACAAAGTTACATGATTCAGGCGGCTTAATTATGTAGCACTTTGTTGTTTTGCTTTGCAGTTGGTCAATGAATAAAAAACATTCAGTGCTAACTTACATTTGCAATGTCATATTTTATCAACTAAAATTCCAAAGAGGAGACAATATTTTTTTCTGTGAATCTTTTTCAAGAGTAGGTCTGGTTTTCACATCACTGCCTGTTCTGCTTCTCTTTGCGTCTTGTATACGCAGTATATGTGCCATGGCAACAGTTCCAAAATCTGATTTAAAAGATCTATGCATGCAATAGAGCAGTGTCTTGACAACCGACTCACGAAATAAACCTGTCTCATATCGATAAAGTAGCTGAGATGACATTAACATCCATGCCAATATCCCACAGTGCCAAAGCATCACTGTGGCACCTCGAAAATCTGAGGTGGCTTGCTGCCATTTTCACAGAGGAAGGCAGACCAGCACAATGGTCTAGTCGGTTCCAGTTTGTAATGTGTGTGTGTGTGTCTGTGTGTGTGTGTGTGTGGGGGGGGGGTTCCAGGAACTAGAAGAAATGGGTTACCACACCACTGTGGACTCCTAAAGTAACACTAGGATTACCTTGGTGTTAATGTCTTGCAATGACCTTGATTCCTGTTTGAGTCAGAGGTTTCAGGGGTTTTTGGCCTTTTGGCCTGAGGTGACTGTACCTGCTCATACTTGATAAAAGCATATATCCATGTCACTTCCTATCTCAACAGTCAGGGCCTGGACAACTCTTCCTTAGGAAGCCTACAGAAGGCTTTGGGCAGATCACCTTTGACGTGACCCCTGAATTCCTAAGTAGGGTGTTTTTACCAGAGGAGAGAAACTCTAGCTGGGCTAATAACCACTGTGCCACCCACCTCTATATGCACTTTACCCTTACTGGATATTTCTATGTATGTAGGTAAAATAAATAAGGGTCTTTAACCCTATGTTGCTACTCACTGTTGTGCAATGGGACACAGGCTTGTAGTAACTCTGACTAACCTATATCTTTTCATGATTTGGGTCACTATTGTTGGCACTGCTCCAATCCTGACAACCCTCACTGATGCATACCACTGAGCAGGGCACATTATGTCAACAAATGACAAACTCTGAAAAATGGCCTCATTCTGATAGATGGGATTACACAACAGCGCTCCGTTGTGATATGAGTTAGAACTAAACCCTAACCTCCTCAAGGTTTGACCCCTTTAACCCCTCTCAGACCCAGCCACCTCTCTCCTCCTCACCTTTAGCACTTGTCTGAAACTCTGACATTTTTAGCGCCCCCATGGTGAGAGGCACATTCTGAGGAAACGACCCCACAGTTTCTGCTTTCACTGAACTTATTTTGTTGCTCTGTGTGACTCAAATCCCTCATTTGACAGACAGTGATCATCACATACCCTGTGCATCAAACACTACACACTATTATTCAATCCATTTGCCTTTGAAAACCTACAAATAAAGGAACAGTGGGTTTTTAGTATAAAGCTACACAAGGACGCATTGCTGTCATGCTATCATGATTCTCTCATTTCATCTCGTTTACTGGTGGTAACTGTCAGATACCGAATCATTACTGAATTCACAGTAGTTGGGGATGTAATGTGGGTGTCCAGGGTTGGGGTGGAATATTTCAGAGACACAAAGTGACATGAAACTCGTTGGAAAATGCTATCTTTTATAAGATAAGCTATGATTATATCTATCCATCATTTTGTTCCATGAATGAGGGTCATAGGTCATTCAGAGTATTTTGAGTCACTAATCTTACTTGTTAAATGATTCAAAGTGGTGATCACATTAACCAACAGTGCTGGTGAATTTTCCAGGATACTGCTGTGTTTCTGTGTTGAATAAAACCGAGGATACACAGACACTGCAACAAACATGGGATTCAAATGAAGAAAATGTTATTTACTGCTACAAATAGCTCCTTCACCCTTTGCATCTCCACATCCACTTATACACACAACAGGTCACCAGCATTTCCTTCCTGTCCATCATCCCTCTCCATCAGCTACCCAGCGCTCCTCTCAGCAAGGTGGTCAGCTCTTCTCCACCTCTCCAGTCAGTAATTATCAACCATTAATTTTTCTAACTTATCTGTCAAGCTTGCATCCATCCATCCAGCCAACCATGCATGTATAGTTAGTTTGGAGTGTGTAAGTGGTGTAGTATGACTGCATGCTTCTGCAGGCCAGCTGTGAGCCCGGAAGCTTAACTTAGTGAAGTCAGAGGGAGACTGAAGGTTAGAGCCACCACAGGGAGATGGACAAGGGGCGCGCACGCACACACACACACACACACACACACACACACACACACACACACACACATACACTATCTATTTCTGTCTCTCTTTTCTCTTTTCCACGTGTCTGTTCCCTGCTTGCTACGCTATGGTGCAGTGAGTAAACACACTACTTTGCAATTCCGCTCCATAAACTGCAACACCTGCCCCCAGATGGGCAGAATTTGTGTGTGTGTGTGTGTGTGTGTGTGGCCCCTGCTGGCTGCCTATGCTTGTAGTTGTGATGTACTGAACTGTATATTAGCAGATACCATAAAATTATATATGACACCCATGGACAACTAATTCCATCTCAATACATTCCCAACACTTTACTTGTAATGTGTATTTTCTGATATGTCTGCCAAAAAAAAGAGAGAGAACTTTGAACCACCCTGGTAAACAGGCACTGAAACCGTGACAGCCTGCAGGGCAGACAGGCTAAATATGTCTTCGTATGTTCATAGAGGAGACATAAACAGAAAGGGTAGGTGTTAGTAGTGCAGCAGCACTCTGGCTGAATGCCTCTACACAAGAAGAATTTGTACTTTTCAACACAACAGGCCTCATTAGCTTCTTGGCAGGCACCCTGTGATCCAGAAAATCTGCTTATATACTGTATAAAGCAATAATTTGGGTCAGTCTGTTAAAGCAAGTGATTTTCTTCTAGTTATGACAATGTCGGAGTAGTGGTGATCAGCTGGGACTCCGAGTTGTTCTATAGGCAGTTTACTATTGCATTTAGAGGTGCAGGCACAGCTATTAAAACTCCCAATACTCAGATATTTGGAATATTTGAAATACTGGATCATTTCAGCCACAGCAGTCGGAGCTGTTGTCTTAATGTGGTACGTGGTATCCCATCAGATAATTTCTTTCTCTATAAGGATGTCAAAGCCAATCACCAGTGCTCACTTAGCAATTACCAGGTCAATGTGAACTCCTTATTACTCCAATTACTAGTGAAGCATGCCTTGAAATCACACATGACCTCAGACTATTGTCCCAACATGGAGAGGTTGGTCTACTGCTGAGAGGAAGGATGTGACCCATGTAATGACAGAGGAAATGAAGGAATGGGGCTTTGATCGGAATTGGGCTGAAAACTACTTTTGAGACAGGATATTGGGGGATTTTAAAAATGGGAGAAGTGTCTGTGGATAGTGACAGAGAGGTGCTGCAAAAAGGAAGAGTTGTTTGAAGTCTTGTTTTTAAAAGAAAACTTTAAAATGTATAAAATGTATATGTAATTAATTAGTATTTTTTATTGTTACTGTACAGTCAATTAACCCAGAGAAGATTGTAACCAGACTCTGAAGTCAAACTGACAGTGACACACTGTTACAGGTTGTAACATTGTGGGAGTAGCAGTTCAGTTGCTGTGGACTTGGTTTGGTGTGTGTGTGTGTGTGTATGTGTGTGTATCTTTGAATAAGGAGATAGAGCTTGCGAATGCTAAACTTTATCAGCTCCGTCCGTATACCCGAGTCAGCCCACAGTAATCAGCCTGCAGCTGTACAGACCTACAGGGATTTTTCCTGAAGCTCCTGACTACGTCTCCATCACCACTGGGGAAATGATGCAAGAAGCCAGCAATGAAAAGAGTCAAGATTTACAACTTCAAGGCACTGATTGATGTTTTTTTTTTTTTTTCAATCAATCAATAATGCAGCACCAGTTAAAGACAATCTATGACAAGTTGACCACGTGTCAAAATGCAGGACCGGGCAAAGAATGATGCCTTCACTTCATTTCACAGGTGCTCTAGTTTTCTCTTCCATGTGCTTTCAACAGCTCTATTAGACAACTTCAACCATTTTTTTTTTTTTGGTGCACACGGTAATTGAGAGGATTAACCATTTTTCATTTTATAGCAGCTCAATTTGCACTGTGTCACATAGGTTTTCCATCCCTGCTGGGCCATGTCCATCTGACAAAATTAGCCAAAGCGGGTGTGTTGACTACACGACTGATTTGACAAAGTAATTTGTTTCAGGGAGAAGAGGTCCTCCTGCGAGGCAAAGAGAGGTGCTTACTGCAGATGCCAATAATACACCCACAGCTCATAATAAAGACATTACGGTTGTTTCTGGCAGAAATGAGAGACAGAGTGCTACATTAATGAGAGACTGTTTTCAATGAAAAAATTCACATGACTTCACAAAGCTTTTTTGTCTGAATAAAAACACACTTCAAATAACAGTTCCATAAGGATTAACAATGTATAATTATTCATATGCTGCCCACTTGTATTGGAATCTGTATCAGCTAATTACCTGAATGTAGAACTGGATCTGAACAGTATTGAAGGTATTATACTTTGTCATGACATATTTCACACAAAAGCAGCTGTTGAATGAATTCACCCAGAAAGGAATGGTCTGTTCTTTTCTTCTCTCTGACTCACCGTGGAAACGCATACAAAAGAATTGTGTTTCCTGCGTGTTTAAGAGTTCATCTGTTTTTGTTCAGGCCTGCTCTACAGGTTTGAATGTACAGGTGCAATGCAAATAGCATTTGATTAGGATCGGCCTACATAGGGGACACACTGATCCTTTCCTGTCTGTCTGTGAGTCAGGGAAACACTGAGAGTGCAGCCAGCTTCTAAGGAGGGAATGAAGAGGGGATAAGATTTAAGTGTATAGTCAGCTCCATTTATGACATATAAGTGCACAAGTGTTAGGGGTAACAATCTGAACCTTATACTGCTGACAAAACTGATACGACAACATGAGAAACAAAGTAATTTAACTGTTACAGAGTTTCTTCAATGCTGGTCATCGCTTATGGAGCAAAATCAGAACTCAGATATACAGGCAACTGTTGTTTATAATGCAGAGCATCTGCACAAATAAACCTGTGAATATTCTTAGTCCTGTCAGTCAAAGCTTTGGGGGAAATATGGTGTGCGTGCGTTGACAAATCTAAACAGTCCAGAATGAAGGGATTAGCATGTGCACTGTTGTCAGTTGTGAGTGTGAGTGCTGCTTTTGGGGAGCTGTTCCCACTCCACACACACACACACACACACACACACACGCTTGCAATGTGCAGCTCTAAATATCTTCAATCTTCCTCCCACAACACCCTCCCGCATTTTGTGTGAGTGAGCAATTTGGGCAGCTGTTGTGTTGGCGTGTGTGTTGTATGTATGAGAGTAAAACTCAAAGAATTTGTGCAAATGCTTGTAGGGGTGCACATAAATGTGTGTGTTTGTGTGTGTGTGTTTGCCTACAGAACTATAGCAAGCTGACTCAGCCTTGACAGTAGCAATCGGAAGCAGGAAACAAGGACTTGGCTTACAACACAAGCCAGCAGCAAGGTCGGATGCACACACACATACACACACACAGAAAGGTAAAGACACACACACGCACGCACGCACTCTTTGTCTTTACCTGCCATAATGGAAATAACTGTACATCTTATCAGATCAGTGGATTTAATTGTTTCAAAGTGTTTCAAAGTCAGTCGACAGTTAAAGAAAGGAAGCCGAGCAAGGGATGTATGTGCCAAATTGTGCAATTAAAGCAGCTTGTGGAGGGGGGGGTGGGGTGGAGGGGTGGGGGGGTAGGGGGGTTGGAAGAGAAGGGGGGCATAAATATCAGCCTTTTCTGGCCACTTCTACTTTTCTACTCTGTCACTCTCTTTCACACACACGGCGGACCAGCCCACTTCCTTACCAACCCCATCTCTCACAGCACTGCCCGGACTTCCCACTGCAATTACTTATAAAAACTTTTCAGCTCCACCACACGTGGTCGGGTTTTTAAAGAGCTGCGTCCCCCTCCTCACGTGGTGCGGGGGGTATTGAGTCGTCACAGACCCCCTGAATGATCACCGAAAAATAAGGCGGCGTAGACAATAGCTCGTCTTGATGAATTCAATTCTTTCAGGACCCTGTACCGTTGTCCAGGCAGCTCCGGGCAAAACAATCGTTGCTTTGATAGTCCAAGAAACACACACTCACTCGGTTGCTCTTAGAAACTCCCTCTAACTACTTCCGAATTAGGATCTAAAGATGATATACATCTGACCGGAACTTGGGATAAGTTTGCTTTTCTTGCGCCTTCAAGTCTCCATTTGCAGGCTTGTAACAAGATGTTTCCTGTGGCTTAAGGTGCAACTCAACACACTCACAGATACGGGTGAAAAAAAATCATAAAAAAACATAAAAAAAAAAAAAAAAAAGAAAAAGCAAAAAAAGAGTATGACAGCTTGAACTGACCTGGTCTGCTGTGGGAGCGGCAGTGGTGTTCGACTCAGACATGATTTGATGCTGTGACCCAGTGGTGCTTCTCTGCTGGCCACTGTAGGCTCCTTCATTCACACCTTGTCTTTCAGTTCCGCAGCGAAAGAGGGGGAGAAAACACAGTATACCCTCCCTTTTGCCCTGGCTTGATTAATGCCTGAATTACTTTCACCTCATTTCATCTGATGGAGCTCTGCTTCCTCTCCGCCTCTCTTGCTCATTCGGCATGGTAGCCCACTCTCTCTCCCCGCTCTCTCTCTCTCTCTCCCCTCCCTTCCTTCTGTGACTCCAGCTCTGCATCCCCTCCATCCCTCCCCTCCCTTTTGCGCTCTTACTTTTTACTCACCCCTCCCTCTTTCTCTCCTCTCACTCTTAACTTTCTCTTTCTGCCCCCTTTCTGTCGTATTTCACCATTGCAGGAATATGCGCCCTCCCTCCCACCTCCTCCTCCTCTGCCGTCCACCTCCCCCCTGTTTCCCAACTCCCACCACCTCCCAAAAAAAGACACAGGAGAGATCCACAGTCTTTTTCCTCTACCTCCACAATGAATAGCTCGTTGTCACTCCAGCACCTAGGCTGAATACAGAGCAAGTAAGCAGGAGAGAGGAGGACCGATGGTGGTGGCGGTGGTGGTGGAGGAGACGGGGGGTGCTGAACTTCTACTTTAGCTGGCCAGAGTAAAATGGGGGGAGGTCTGGAGCACCCATGGGCCACAGCCAAGATCTCTCTCTCTGTCTCTCTCTCTCTCCCTCACTTTTTTTTCTGAACAGATTAGAACGGGGAGGCAAAAAAAGTGAGGAGCCCACAAGTGACAAGCCTGCACGCCTTCCACTGGACTCCCCTACACACACACACACACACACACACACACACACCTATACACACGCTCAGCCCTTCTCTCTGACTCTCTTATTTCTTCCGTTTGTTTTCAGAGGCAGCTGCTGCAACTCTGCAGACCACCAACAACTTTCCTTTCAGCGGCACTTGACTCTTCCAAATCCTCGTCCGTCTCTACACCCTGACACTGCCAATGCCCCCCCCACCCACCCCCAGCGTCACACCGAGAGGCCGACCGAGCCAAAGCCCTCCTCCTCCGCCTCGCCTGTGACATGTTCACAGAGTTACACCCTTTCAAATTCAAGCGCTTCCCTCCTGAGCTCCTGTTTTGTTTTGCACATTGTTGTGCCTGTTTGCCACCATATGGCTAATGGCGACCCCGCGACAAAGACAGAGAGGAAGTGAGGGCACTGGAGAAAAAGGTAGAAGTGCATCCACGATGGGGGTTGCGATTGAGAGATCAACAAAAACATCACTCATGCAGCAGAACGAGACGCCGTCTTTCAGCGTGTCACTCGACGACGGTTTCTGACTGGATGTGGTGAGAGTGGTGTCAAAAGTTGATGGGCAACTGGCGCCCGGCCTAATGGGGGTTTGATAGCCACGAACAATGGCCGCTGCCGCTTGAGTGGAGGCCCTGCAGTTATGTTGAACACAAGATAAGCAACGCAGACAGGATGCTATTCATTTGTCTATCAATTCAGAGGATTAGAATCTCACAGGGGATCCAATAAAGGAATCATTACCATATACCCGCCCTATTCAGTGTGCTCAGAGGAAGTGCTGAGGGCAATGAAAACAAGTGCTCCCAACAAGTAGTCACACATGTTGACACACTGAGAACAGACAAATTGTTGTTTAAGAGCTAAACACACACACACACACACACCACACACACACACACACCACACACTGGTAATTATGTCTGTATCCCTTCATTACATCAGCTGATAACCTGTTATTAAAGAAGCATTTGTGACAATGTTATTTAGGTAGATGTTGGTTCAGTCACTTGGTTTAAGTATTTATATACACTGATGTTACAATCATGGGAACGCAGTTAAAATAGTAGCATTCAGCCATGCTACCATTTTTATCTACATTTCCTTGAAGCAAAGGAGGTTGTGCAGCTATTTTCAAAATTATGTAACATTTACAGTGATGAGCATTTTTTTTTTTTTTTACCAAACACCATATCACTGTATTTTGTTTTCTCCTGAAGGAAGGAACAGTCTGTTTCCTCGGCACCTGCACCTCCATATCCTCTGATTTGGGAGAGAAGCAGGTGAACAGGCTGGTTTGATGGAACGGATCAGAGAGGGAGACTGACACTCATCCTGTCCCCGGGGATCTGCTCATAGCAGGGGGGGAGCTTGGTGTCACTCACTCTCTGCTCAGCAGTGTCAAACTCCTGCTGCAGGTGTGTCCCAGAGGTCAGATATTAAAGCTAAAAAAAAAACCTGCCGTATCACACACATTCAGTCCCTCCACAGACACATTTGAAACTATAGAAAATTTCTCTGATATGATTAATATTTAGTGTAATAAGGTTTTCCAAAATAATGAGCAAAAAAAAAAAAAACATTTGAAAATGAGCTGGAAGCACATGTACGCTTTACTTCCTGTTTTTTGAGTAGTTCTGGATCAGGCATTTCAGACTGGTGTCTCTTACAACCAAATTATTCAACACTACAAAATAATTAATGATTTGTTTACTGTCTAATTTAGCGTTGCTTTGGCTTACAACTTCCATGGAGACAGAGCTTGTAGCGTTATCAGCTGCATTTTCAACACTTCCTCAACACTGGACACACTCACTGAAGCCACTCTGCCACATAAAGTCTGGGACATCCTCATAGTTACAGCATCGACTGAACATACATATTTACCATCATAACTCATGTGCAGGTCCTCAGAAATCTAACAGCTGCAGTGATACCACACTGAGGCCTCCTGAACTGTGATTGGTCCATCTGGCTGGGGTGTGTCTCCTCTGAGACTGGACATTATTGATCAAAAATATCAAGGAAATTGTAGAAAGGCTCAACACTCCTGGTATTTTCAGTAACACTTGGTGACATACTGTGCTTTGTGATGCAGAGGCCACTTCACTCACAGCTGCTCCTGTTGTCTTTCACAAAGAAAATAAAAAGCGATGACTTCTGCTGTGACTTTCAGTAGTTATCAAAATAAAACAAAGGTTCTCATTGTTGTTTGGACACATACACTAGTATAATTCCACCTTAACACAACACAAGTAGGGCACACTGGTAGGTCTGCGAATCATCTCATTTTCTTGAAAAGTGTCTCACCGTCCTTTAGCGCGGAGCCGTTTACAGCAGACTGTGACAGCTGGTGTAGTCGGCCTGGTCTGATAGTTCGGCTCTATTCAACAGCAACACAAAAACCAAGCTGGATAAAAAAAAGCTTCTGTAGTAATAAAAACCCTTTGCTCTGCATGTGTGTTTTCAAAAGCTCTCAGTAGTTGTTGGCGTGTGTGTGTGCGTGTGTGTGTGTGTGTGTGTGTGTGTGTGTGAGTGCATGTCTTTGTGAGAACAAATTGAGGTATTCAGAATGAGAACATTTTTGAGACATGAGGTCATGTATTTTAGAGCTATGACAAAGAACGATAATGATGCAGATGTGTGTGTGTGTGTGTGTGTATGTGTGCGAGAGCTAATCCACAGTAGATCATTAGTTCTTTCACACAGGTGCAGCCACTTCTTACTATCTGTGCCTCAGGAAGGGTCTGCTGGCCTCAGATTAGGTCAACCCTACTGAAAGGTTCACCACGTACACACGCACACACACACACACACATTTTAGGCACTAAGTGGGGACAATCAGTGCAATTTGAATTTGGTGGGGACAAACAGATCTTAAAATAAATGCTTGTTGTGGCTGCAGCTGGCTGCTTGTGGAGGGGAGGGGGGTAGACTTGTTTCGTTAACTAATTGCCCTATTATGTTAGGTCATTTAACTCTAATTAGAGAAGCGCAGATGCTGCTGCTGAAAATAACACCAACTTGTTAAATTGCTCACTTGTTTCTTTGTGCGTGCTCGCTACAGTGGTAAAATGGCCTGCGAGAGAGAATAACAATGTGCATGCTGAGGACTTTCGGTGCATATTCAGCGGTGCTGGAGCCTGCTGATGCTCCTCAATTGTTCTCACACCCTGCTCCTGAGAGCACCTCCACATCCACCCACAGCACACGAGTACGTCTTTGCACTGACAGGCTGGTTTATTAAGTGCAGCAGGACTGAAATGAATTATGTATTTATTTCTGAGAGATCTCCTCTAATGGTCCTGAGGGACTGGCTGGATTTGTTCAGGTTGGATTTACATCTATTAGAACAACTGCATATGGATTAATAAAGACGGCGTCGGTTTTATCCCAGCTCTTTGGCTTTGTGTGCTTTTCAGAAACTCCCTCTTCAGAGAGGCGTTATCTGAAAATGATGCTGTTATTGTGCCACCTCTGTGTCTCGCCTAATGCTTCTGTGTGAGCTAATGATTTGACTGATGTTCAAATTACTGATGAAATTACTGTTTGGATTGTTCTGCAGCCATTATGAAGTCTCTATTTCATGATTAACTCACAATATTAACAAAGGGAATTTATCAGTGTCAAGGATGTCAGTTTTTATTTGAAATTCAAACTTTTATTCAAATGTGGGGTAAAAAAAATCACCTGAAGTGTTCCTGACCTCTCAGATATTAAAATTCATAATCTGAGCTCAGCAGAGAGTTCAGAATAGTTTGGCCTTGTGGTGCTGCACAGCTCCCTCTTCAAATTCACAATCAGCCCGACTTGCTGGCTGTTCATCAGTAAACTAAGCTAATCAGTATAAATGGGGGGGTGGGGGGGGGGCAACCAACCAGGCTGTGCTGATTGGATAATCAGGACACTGAAGCATTTGAGTGTTGGCATGAGTATATGAAAGTATTTTGAGTTCAACGTAACTGCTGACCTCTGCCACTGAGGTAAACAAAGAAGTGGCAAAAACCACAGCTCCCTCAAATGACCACCTGAGACTCCAACAGTGAGTCAATCCCCACATGTTAAAATGTTCACGTTTTTAACTTTTTAATACACAACCTTGTTGTGATTTATTAAGGCTTGGGTGAGTGTGACCAATCTAACTCTTCTCGTCTTTGAGTGACCATGGGGACTGTGTGTTTATTTGCCTTACTGGCTTTCTTGCTGAGAGTTACATGAGATAATCCACACCGGTCTATTTAGCCAAGTAATGGCTAATTTAGCCCAGCATAAAGACTGGTAATGAGGAAACAGCCCACCTTACTTTGTCCAGAGGTCACAGTTACACTTACTCAGACCTCTTTAGTTCTTGATAAGATATTTGGTCACAACACGCACCAGAACAGATTCAATGTGACATTGATTCTCTAAGTTGTTTGGTAGGGGGGCAACGGATCGGAAACCTCATGGAGCAGACTGGACCACAGTTTGGGGGTCACGGTCGGGTCGGGTGGGGGTAGCAGCGGTGGCTATCAAACGTTGATAAAACGAATAATTTTGTTATTGTTGTGTAAGATGTAGAGCTGCAGCTTCAAATATACGAGCAGACTTTTAAAACTGCCCGTTTACTTGGCTGGGGCAGTGCGCCTACGTGTTCCCACACTACACACACAACTTTTTTTTTTTCATCCATCCATCCGCAGACCACTTGCGTAAGGATCCGTGGAGAGCAATCGGTTCGGATCACGGATCAGCCGTGATCCATTGCACCACTACTGCTTGGACTGGAGGGATGAACGACATTCTTCCAAAAGATATTCCTTCATTTGCTGCTTTGATGATGGTAGTTAAGTCATCATGAACACCATGTAACACAGTCAAAAGCTCCAAACTAAGCAGGTAGGTGGACCTGAGGTTGAAATGGTTTTCTTTAGACTCAGCACAGTAAATACCATCTGTGCTGCTCCTCATTAGATGACAGTTTTCAAACTGAAAAGCAAGAAGAGGACGAGATTTCTTATTGTGACTAAGATGGCCAGAAACCAGTTAGTGTGGTTGCCTTTTGCTTTCACTTGTAAAAAAAAAAAAAAAAAAAGGACAAGCCACCATCAATGTTCAAGAGAGACAAAGAGCAAGGAGGGCAGGGAGCAGAGCACTGATAAGGTCACAGTGGATCTCCTCTGTCCTCAAGGCTTCTCTGTTAATATCCAAACACATGCCAACATCCATTACATGTGAGCTTCAGGCCAAACACAGACATTGATCCTAAACTCCATCACTGAACATTCAACAAGAACGGCAGATGAACACCAACGTTCAAAGGCAGAGTGGGAATTAAATGACATAGTATAAGACCAGGGAGGCTTCCTTTTTCATTTTGGCTTCATGCTCGAGCTCCAATATCCTCACTGATGGCCATGACAAATATGCAGTAATTTGAAGATTAATGTAGCTTGGCTCTCACTTTGAATAACTTCTAAATCAGGCAGGTAATAAAACAGGCTTGCAGCTTGAGTTTAAGCTGTAACTAAGAGGCAGTTTGTTCTGAATGCACACACAGATAAGGCAAGAAAAAACTGTCACTGTCAACTGAACCTTGTTGCCACAGCCTGTTTTTATGTAACTCTACTTAAAGTAAAGAAGACACAGATAATAATGTGGGAGTTTACTACCATGGTAAACTATGGTGAGACTGTAGGGGAATGGCTGTATGCACAACTGTCAACAGGACACGATGATGAGGTGAAAAGTGCTGTGAAATGTGCCTGTTCACTCCACCCATCAATAGAATAGTCATGTTTCTGTCCAATTTTTGTCACAAATCCTAAGCAAATTTTTATTAGTGCGGCGAAAGGAAATGTTTGTACGTGTTTCTATCCTGCTTCTCAAGTCAGCTGCCAATCTGCAGGAGAAGGAAGACAGTATGCATGATGATGTCACAAGTGCAACAACAAGAAGGTAAACAAATGGGAAAGCCAGTGGCAAAAGACAGGAGATAATGGAGAGCTGTGAAGAAATAATATTTCAGATATGTCATCTTGGAGGATGTATAATAACAGCCATGTCTGCTTACTTGGCTGTATTAGGAGCAGTTCAGAGCCGTCGCGGAAGGCAAACGGTTGCTTTAGCAATGCCTGCCCAGATGGCCATGATACCAGCACCTTGCCACCCTCCCTATGCATGGGAACGAAGGTGCACCAGGTTGTTCTGAAAAGTGACAGTACAGGAGCACTTCACGGCACAACTTTGGGTGAGACACTTCTGTTGGCTCCATGCTGTACCTGTCACCATTTGCGAGCATAAATTGTTCGCTTATCCATTTCCAGAGCAATAAAGCCCATTGATCTGTATTGATACAGCTGATTTTCCACCTCCTCCTTGGCCAAAAATGTGACGTGCATTTGAGAGATGATGCACATTTTTGGCATTCCACTGACATTGACCCTGATTGGGTCTTATCAGTCTCTGGTACCAATGGCTGCCATTGTCATCATGTAAATTAGCAGGTTGACCCAGGTGTAATGTTCCCACTGCAAGCCAATTGAAGGGCCTGAGATGATTAAAATGTGCGTCAACTGCAGTTGTTGGACCGTGTCGGTGACCCTTTCACACTGACGTCAAAAGCTGATTGTTAGTGGGTTTAAACAGGTTTTTTGACCAGTGGGAAAGGGGCATAACTTTGTTGTCTTTGCTAGCAGCTCTTGTAATCCTGCAGCTGCCTTTGATGGTCCTCATTCATAGTATTTTTTGTGACTTACCATCTGCAGTGTAGAGAATCTGCTTCCTCTTTACACCACCTCACACATGGCCAGAGGTCATTGGATGAAGCTTTGCAGTGGTCATGCTGTTTTTACTCCCTCAACACTTGTCTTTGTCTATTGATGTCTTCAACATTTTTTTATCAAACAGCAGCGCCAAGTAAGACAAGTTCTGACGAAGTTCTTCTAACAAGAAAATTACATTGACGATAGGAAAGTAGTTTCTTGTTGACACTTTACTTGAATTCCAATAACATAATAGTGTCTACAGGTAACAGATGGAAGTCCAGAAGTGGAGCTGAGAGGATGTGGAAGAAAGTATCAAGGTGTGTTTGGAAATATTTTTTGGAGCAGGTGACTCCTGAAATGCAGCAGATTGGGGGTTTGATCTCTCTTATGCTTTTTCTCTCTTTGCTCAAAGCATTCTTATCTGTGTTGACAAATGCATCCAAATATCACTGCAGACTGGTGGCAGATATCTCTGCTGTGCTTTTCTTTTATGGGCTGAGACAGTTTTGTGATCCAAAATGCCAATGAAACACAATTAATATTCAGTGAGACATTAGAAAACTTTAGAACTGTTCACAAAGTTGTTTCAATAAACACACTGACTGTCAGTTGCCTGATATATCCATTTGTCCATGTTGATTTATTTCTCCTACAGTGATGATGCTGATTGGTGTGAACTGACAGTTGTCTCTGTTACGTCTATAGCAAGTGTTTTTCCTTGACACCCATTTTTAACCCAATTTCCTGATGTTTGTCCAAACCAGTTCAAACTCCACCACAATAGTCAAACAAATAAGGAGCTTGTGCAACTTGAGTCCACTTTGAAGTGAGTATACACACACACATTCACAAGACATGGGACCAACTCCAAAAGCTGAGGTCAAGCAAACACATTTTTCCCCCCATATTTAACCTGAGCACTAAGTCAAAACTGAAAGGGACGCTGGCCTTTGCTGCTGAACTTTGTCTTCTTGGAGCAGGGCCAGTTCTAGCCTGCTATATTAGGGTGGGCTGGTTGAGATAACAGGTGGGCAACTTATGTACATAGTGAGGCCGGATAGTGGCCTGAAGGAAGCCAATCTGAATTGCTGTCTTGCTGTTTGGGGGTTTATTTACTCTTTAAAATACAATAAAAATAGTTTTAAAAATCCTTCATGCATAGACCATGTCTTATGTCTTTTCATTGGATGAAATTAAAAAATAAAATAAAACAAGAAAGACTTCTCACTGTGGCCAACATTACCTACAAAGAGAAAGCAGTCTACTCCTGTTCAAACTCAGAGTGAAAAGCAGCATAATACAGTAACCTCACAAACAAGCTGGCCTGAAATGACATAACTTAATTACATTTTCATGTTTCACAAACGTCTTATTCAAATTCATTCTGAAATGTGACAAATGACAAAGAAACAACAAATCTTTCTCAATCCATTTAAACCCCCGAATTTAAGACTCAAACTTCAGTAGAACTGTGTATACATCTAAACCAACATCATAAGATCAGAGCATTCTGTAAAAGTGTGATTTTTGACGTCTGGGGCCGTGTGTGCATTACTGGCGTTGCCTTGCTCACTGTGTGTGCAGGTAATGTGATTCAGGCCACTACTACTACCGGTCCGGCTGCTCGACTGGAGCCCAGATACAGTGCTGCCCTGCCCGCCGAAGTGGCCTGCTATAGCGGGCGCAGCAGCACCTTTTCCACACACGCCGCTACGTCTGCTGTATCATCTCCCACTGGCTGTTCATTTTTACACACCAACCGCCAGAAACCTTGTATATTTCTCGCTGGCGAACACATCTAAAAGTCGCAGCTACAGTGAAATACTGATGGAGAGAAGAGTGGTGCTGAGTAGAGACGGAATAGGGCGGGTTTTGTGTGAAATCACTTGGATTCATAATAAGGGTTGGTGAATTCTGGAGGTGGGCTGTAGGCTGCCCACCCAAATCATCAATAAGAAATAATACTGGTGTGGTCTGTTCTTTTTCCCATTCAACAAACGCTTTTCCTTTAAGTTTGGATTGGGCAGGCAAGAAGGACTTTTGGGTGGACTGAGCCCACCCTTGCCCATGCCTTCCGCCGGCCCCATATCATAGAAAAAACAGTTCCGCTTCAAAGCTGAACGCTTTGCCCTAGAAACCCCAGTCTTATTGTTGGTAATGTTGGGAATTCACACACAAAACAAGGTGCAGACCCTGATGAGGGGAAGCAGCAGAAACATTGAACACACAACGCTAAAAGTCTCTTGAATGCAAATGTCTTGACTTTTTTTTCCACTAATGACAGACGATACACTAATGCAGTGGTTACTGTCACCTCACAGCAGCAGGGTTCTGGGTCTGAACCCTGACCTGAGGCCTGTCTGTGTGGAGCTTGTCCACATTCCCTTTTTCTGTGTGGCCCTGTGATAGAGTTGTATCCTGTCCAAGGTGATCCCCAGCATCACCTAGTATCAGCTGGGATTGGTTCAACCCCCTCACAACCATACAAGGATAAGCAGTACGGAAGGAAACCTTATTCAGAGTAACTCCCTCTAATAAGGAGAATCATGTGTTGTTATAGAGAAAACAGTGTTTTGTCAAAACCGGCAGGAATAAAGCTCAATATATTAGAGAGAGAGAGAGAAGCTGTTTAATTTTAATAACCTTCTAATATTGTTGGGTTAAAGATTTGCCTGCAAATTCCGGCCTCAGTGGATAATGAAGGCCTATAGGATGTAATTCTCTTTTATTTGTCGCTTTCACTCGGGCAATCTATATGACTTTGACATTAAGATGCTATAAAAGTGGCAATTTGGGCTTTAACTTAGTATCTAAATGTGAAATCTTAAAAAGATATATAAAGCTGTCAGCCTCTGCATGACTTCTTGTCTTTTAATATCCATGAATCAACCTGCTCTCACATTGAAAGGCTAATCTCACAGGGAGTCAACACTCACATCTGGGCTTATTACATCCGCCTCAATCTATATATCTGTCCCTTACAGCAATTAGGTTAATATGTCTTCTCCTCTCGTTAGCCCAGCATGCCTATGATGGGACGTCTGACTGTGAGAGGGGCGGGGCCGCGAACTGAAGGAGGCATCGATAAGCCCGACTCTCTCTTCCCTCCTGAGCGGTTCATGTGAGGAAAAAGCTCAGCGTGGAGGGTAGAGAGGTCCCAAGAAGATATGATAAGAGAAATGAAAGGAGGACAGGACAGAGTACATGAAGGGGAAGAGCAGCAAGGACAGAACTTCACAGGGTTGATGGTTCACAATAGGACAAGCACTGCAGGAGCCGCGGAGCAGAAGAAAAGAGGAGGAACACAAAAGCTCAGTTTTGCAACAGCAGGTCGGCTTTGTCCGTCACAACAAAAGAACAAAATGTGTTGAAGCGCAGTTGGAGGGAAAATCACCCTTTCATGTTCCGTCCAAAACAGCGAGCTCTTTAACTGGAAACGGGGAAGAAAGTGTGAGTCAGAAAGGAAAAACTGGGAGAAAACATTAGCAGCAGAGAGAATAAAGAGCAGGAGTGGACAGAGAGATAAAGGAGGGATTGAAGGGGAGATGGGGAAATGAGACTCAAAGGAGTGAGGTCTGTTTGTGCGGCAGTCCGGCTGACCTGAGCTGGCCACTCTGTGGACACCCAGGGGAGAGAGACAAATGATGGAGAGGAAGACAAGAGAGTACAAAAAAGATGGAACAGAGAGACATTTCCAACGCTTGGTTTAACCTGAAGTTTCCATGATAATTCCTCTACCCATCCCCCGATCCCTCATCCCTCACTGCTTTGGCTGGGAGGGCCCCAGCTGTTCGGTCTGTATAAATAGCGTGAGGCTTCGGCTCGGACCCCCAGGGAGAACGGGGCTCATTGGAGAGAAGGCATGGGAACAAATCAGGCCGGAAAAAGCACACAACATACACATTTTGACAAACATATGGGACCATTGCTAGGGATGAAAGTGAGGAACATGTGACTGAAGTTGGCCTCACGTGGCAGAAGTCACTGTCGCGCTTGAAATGCGACCAGAGAGAAAGAGCGGCAGGCAGAGACAGATAGAGATATGAAACATGTCTTCATTACAGAGACCAAACACGGTCCAAGGGGCCAGTGCTTCAAGATCGACCACTGCAAAGGCAGCAAGATGAAGGGCCCACAAAATCCTGCATGGCAGCATCACACAACGGGCTCATCTGTCCATTTAAAGAGCAACAACATGCACAAAAAAAACACACGTGTTTGCAAATCACCTCATGATACTTTCTACAATTTAGTTCCAAAGTTCAACTTTAACCTCAAAGTCCAAACCACTGAAATCTAAACATTTCCATTTCCATGACAACTCTATCATGTGATGTGATTGAACAGAGCAGCTAAGTGTTTGTCCACTTCTCTCTAAAAGTTAGATTCAGGTCAGATACTGGAGTGTGGTGGTGGTGGTGGTGGTGGTGGTGGTAGTGGGGGGGTTGGTCTCCTCTCTGGGTGAAGTGGGAGCAGAATGTTCAGGAGCAAAAGCCCCTTTCACACCAGGACCTCTAAGATGTCAGCATCGTGCATAGAAAGACTGACGCTGGTTTTCCTGTTGCTCTGTTGATGTCAATACTTTACAATTACCATATATTCACATTACTGAAGAAAAAACTCAATGATTCAAAATTTAACATGAACTTTTTAACTTTTAAAAATATGTTAACATTCCAAAACTAAATGTGAGTGTTTTGCTAATGTCATGTTTTAGCACTTGGCTTGATTTTCTTTTTTAATCCCGACACAGAGAACTGAATGAGACACTTTTATCTTTTTTCTTCTGTGTTTAAGCATATTTTCACAGCTGCAATAATCAATATTTTACATTAACAGTGGATCAAATGTATAAGTAAAGAGGTCAACGAGCCGACAGACTTTTACAGACTTCTACAGTGTTTTCCAGCCACAGCGCACAGGTGTAAGATTAATCAGCAAACAGACAAAATTAGTGTGTGAACATTATGGTGTAGCATTTAGCAGCTTAAATTCATCAGGTTGACATAAAGATAACTATATTAATGATACTGATGAACATGCATTTTATACCTGATATCATTTCTACAGGAGTGACGTCAGACTGTTTGGTTTACAGTTAGTTCCACTGCCCCATGTGACAAAGAATCAGCTTTAAGGTCGTTTTTATGTTTTACCCTGAAAAGCAGGTAAGAGTAAATTAAGACAGAAGGTTACCAGCTGCTAATTTATAAAAAAAAACCTAATTCCTTTACTTAAAAATCGAAAGCTATGGCCATTTAAAGCCTCGCTGTTGTGGCTCACTGGGCTGTGGAAACAGTTTGGTGTCGTATCTGCTGAATGATAAAAACTCATGAGGAAACATAACTGGGACATTACCGAAAACAACCAGTGGGGTTAGTGGAATGAGGGCGGGCCTCCTCCCAGGACTGCACACGATTGACAATCAAGCTGTGAGGATAAACAGGCAACATCAAAAAAGTTTGATGGTGTTACATTTCATCACTGACTCAGCCTGTGTGACTTGCTGCTCGAACATTATTTTCCAAATAACAGCTGTTCTCCAACAGTGCCGCACCTGCATCTGTCACAGCCCCGCCAGGTCTGACCCCAGTCGACAAAGAACCTCTCCATGATGTTTTGAAAGCAGCAATGTTTCAGATCCCACGTCTGAAAGCAGCGCCAGAGAGGAGGAAACAAACATAGAGAGGAGGAAACATAGTGATAAATAACACAGGGGAGGTGTGTGACTGAGCAGGAGAGGGCTGTCCGACCCTGAGAAAAGCAGACCCCCCCCGTCCCAGGCTTATAGCTGCCATTCAACCCTCACATACACATCCAGAGCCAGGGAGCAGGTTGGGTTCAAGCGCAACAAATTACCTAAATATGGTTCTGAAAGGGCCTTTGAAAGGAGTTCAATTGGAAACCGTTGAAAATGACGATAATACTAAAGGAACCCGGGGGAGATTTAAGAGCTCCGTTGTGTGGATACAATGTCAGAGCCCTGTCCATAATTTCACTGACTCCAGAGGACCAGAGAGGAAGAGTGTGAAGTCCCTTTTTTCTAACTCGCCTGTCTTTTTGTGTTGTTGGAGGGAGGGAGACCCATTAAACCAGAGAGAGAAGGGGAGAGGAAGAAAATCAGAAAAACTAAATTTTCAGCCTGAGTGGTTTTTCCAAATGAAATCTAAAGCTCCAAAACACAATGGACTCCTTTTTTTTGTCTCCCCTTCCTTGCTGTGTATGTGTGTGTTTGTGAGCGTACACGGGGGGTTGGTTAGTGGTGGGTTACCTTTTAAAGAGTGCCCAGCAGTGGACGTGTTTGGCATTTGTGGCCCTTGTCCCTCAATTGTGCGTTCGCCACAGTGGCTGCCGTTAAGCTGACGTTGGGCACTGCCTGCGCCTCGTACGGCCGCTTGGAGTTTTTTTTTTTTTTTTTCCATCCTTTCATTCAGTCAGTCAGTCAGGGGGTGAAATCAGAAACAGAAATCATGTCTGACTCTGACTCTTCTCCCCCCACCTGCCCTCACAGCTCTTCCTCTCTCTCTCTCTCTCTTGGTTCACATCTGTTTGTTGGCCGCTCGCCCCAGAGGCAGTCAACATGGTTGCTGAGCACTGCTGTTAACTAAACTGGCTGACTGGCAACTCAATATGTTTCTTACATAAGGGCAGAAAGAGAGAGAGATGCAGAGGAGCAGTCTCATTTCACCTGTAATGAGTCACATCATGGCAGTTCACAGCTCCAGAGGGCAGAAACTATGAAAAACTAAATTTGGAGTCATTCACAGGCCTGAAACTTTGAGAGTCACGACAAAGGGAAACTTAAAAAAAAAGGTCTCCACACATCCCCTGTGACTGAAGTTCAGGCTGCACAGTTTCAAGCTGAAGTCACAGTCTTGAGTCACAGTCCTGAGGTCACTTAACAGATTGTGTTTTATTATTTTATAATTTTGGATATAATGGAGCAAAAGTTAGAGAATACTTCTCTAACTTCTAATTCATTTGCACTGTGTGTTTGTGAGGCTGCACGTATCTGGGAGCACTTGTGCAGAAATCTAAAATGTGTATACTAATGCGTATGCGTTTTGTGTGCGTGGGTGGTACGTGTGTGTGTGTGTGTGTGTCCTGACCTTGGGGAGGTTGTGGCTGTGGGTTCCACTATTTCTTTCCATTTAGTTTCCACTTCACAGCCTACAGCACACATTAACCACACAACCCCTGGGAAATGCCATGCGCACACACACACACACACACACACACTCACACACACTCACACACACTCACACAAACACACACACACACACACACACACACACACACACACACACACACACACACACACACACACACTCACACTCACACACACACATGCTGAGTGACACACTCATTCCCTCCCACATCCACCCACATACACATACACACAAACGCTCCCCACTCAGGGGGTACACAAACTGTGGGGCAATCACAGCCACATTCCTGAGTAATAACAAAATAGCTGTTGCTGTTGCTGTCATATATAAAATTGACTATTTGCATATATGGGGCACATCTTCAATTCTGCCTGAGTTGCATTATTAGTTTTTTGCAACTAAAGTATTTACAAAAAATTGATGTAGTTTGGACCCACTCTGCTTGTCCCCATCACACAGACATGAATCACATGGTAAATGTGTATCTGATCTAATATGTATCTATGTACTTTCAAATATACAGTGGGTAGGTGAGTGAAAGACCCTGAATGCAGCTTTGTTTTATATCATTGTTCAAACTGAATATTCTGAGATTTAAAACTGCAGGGGAAACCAAACCTCTGAATACATCAGCTCAGGGTCTGAATGCTGGTTAGATTTCTGTTTTTACTGTCCAACGATTAAATAACTGTTCAATTAAAGTTCCCCTCAGCCTGTAAGTGTTACATGTGCTTGTCTGCCTGTAATGTTAGTGAACAATAAAGCTGTAAGAAATGTCAGTGACATTTTACCAAGCTGTGAGGAGCGTTACCAGCAGCACAGAGCAGTGAGCAGTAAGCAGCCTCTCGTGTGTTACCTTTGTGTTAAAATGACAGACATCACATCAACTGTCACTGATTCATCTTGATTCTGTGAGGAACTGGATAAAAGGCCAAAGATAGCTCTGTTGTCTGGTTTGTGTGATCACTGCCAGGTACTGTTTGTAAGGGAAGAGCCCCCACACATCAATTATCTCAGCTGGCAGGTTCTGAACCGCAACCTCCATTGTATTTGTAGTGTACTGCTTGAAAAACAAGTCGTGCCAAATACAGTGGAACCCGTCTGTTATTCACTTCATCAGTGTTCTGGCTGATAATAAGAAGGACGGGAAAAGTTGTCCAGGACTAATCTGGTCAGATGTTAACAACAAGAGTGTGTGTCAATGTTTTACAACAATCAAATGAGAATTGAGGAATTGTAAAAAAAATTGTGATAAGTGCTGTCTGTAAAGTTAATAACATCTCCTGTCATACAACACTGAACACATACACACACACACACACAATAAATACACACACACACACACACACACATACATATATATATATATATATATATATATATATATATATATATATATATATCTCTGTCATATATATATATATATATATATAACACACAGCACATAACATAATATTGTTAGTAACTGCAGGAATGTGTAAAAAATAACGGGGCTGAAGTGACATTTCACTGCTTAATTATCATGTCTGAGACTAAACGTCCAACAAACTGTGGATGGAAAAGTTTTGCCAACACTGGACTTTGATGAGGAGCCAGTCTGTGGTGACCTCTCCCTCCATTTGGCTTTAATAGTGATGGAGGGCAGCAGTGGTGTGCACAGCCAGACATATGAATACAGCACAAATAAGCCAAGACTCCGGCCAGCCCCACCTCCGCCTCCTCCCCCTCTCACATCCCCATACATACGTCCCCACAGCAGACATTTTAAAGACAACAAGCGGCCAGGACGTAACTAAGGAGTAACAACAAAGAGACATCTATCCGTCCAGTAAAAGCTTGTGCCAGGGCACCATCTGCTCATCCGCTCAGTGGAAGTGGCGGCTTCCAGGGCGGTCAAAGACAACGCAGGAAGATTGAGGGGACGGGGCTCCCCTTTGAACGCTGTGAACGAGCAAAGGAACTGAGTTTGGACAGAAAGAGTCCCAGCAGAAGGCTACCAGCCGAGCCAAGCGGTAGCAGGAAGCGAGCGCCTTGTGTGTCACGAAATTTACGGCGACGTGTCCGTCCACCAACCATCTGGGCCGCCATAAATAAAGTGAATCACAGTGTAAAGAAAGGGCAGGGGAAAAAAGTTGCACAGTGTTGAGAAAACTCAAAAAGAAAGGGCAGTTTTCACCATTTAAACAGAGGTAAAGATGAGTTGATGAAATATGAACATGTTACAAATTCATCAACTCTTTTGAAAATGAAAAGATGGATGAGGAGAAAGAGCTCAAAGAGAGGTGACAGTTGGTGATGGGAGAGCAACGTCTGTCTGCAATTCTCTCATTCTCTCATTCTCACACACACACACACACACACACACACACACACACACACACACACACTCACACACAAACACTCTCACTCTTTGTTGATGTCCAAACTGACATCACCGTCTACCACTGCTGAAAACAACAGTCCCAGCCATCAGAATCGACCAATCACAAGAGGGCTAAGTGAGCGGTTGTACACTGCTGGAGCTGTTGTACAATCTTCCTGCAGTTCTGTGCCATGTTTACCTTCATAGATAAGACACGTGGGTTACAGTCCAACATCTGCCCTACTTTCTGAGGAAAAACAGTGACACTTTGATGACGCTATCTTGAGTCACAATCTGGGCTCAGAGAGAGAAGAGCCCAGCTTAGTGTCTGCACCTGAGTCTAACATTAAGTTATTCATCAATTAAATATATTTTCCACTGTCTAACAAATGCCTTTTAAAAGTGTCTTTTTAAAATGACATTTTGAATTTTAATTCTCTGCTAAATCAAGCAAACTGACCTTAAACCAGCAGTGAGTTAGTGTTGGAGAGGAAGCAAAACTTTTGAGATTTTGTGAGCAAACAGTCGTCACCAACTGCTCAGGGGCCCTGAGCCAAATCAAATAAGCAATCATTTATACTGGTGATAAGAGGGAGCTCTGGCCAAGAAAGACGGACTGATGTGCCTCTCAGAGTAATGATGCAGTGATGAACAGAAATGTTGCCTTTTCCCAACAGTAAAACTTGCTATATAGCCTAGTATGATATATAGTGCACACTCTTATGTAGCTTTTAAAGATGTGACCCACTTTAACTGACCAGGACTATTTATTTTTAACTACAGAACAGAGGCTGGATAATCAAAACACCTTAAGTTTTCTACTTAAGTATCACATTAAAGGTTTGATTTCACCTACATTTCTCAAGGGTGCTGCACACAATCTCTGGAAAAAACTGCTGTGGACTTTTGACTCACTAGAAATGTTTTTTACTTAAGTGTGAGGGTTAGGTTTATTTTTTGGCTCAGCTCAGTGCTTACTGTAGCTCATATCATCATTTTTGTGAAGGTGGCAACATTAAATGTCAGAATAATGTAAAATCAATTCCTCATCATAAAGCCCACTGGGACCTCTCACTCAACTTGACATACCTTCATTTTCATTAATTAACATAAACATGGTCAGAAGTACCTTTGGTTCCTTTTTCATACTTTAGTTGTTAAGTGTTTTGTCCAACTTACCTGACTTTAAGATAACATAAGAATGACTTTATTAATCCCTATAAGGAAATTCATTTGTGTGTCAGCTCATCTACCATTTGCAGGAGACTTAAAAAGCCTGATGGCTGTAGGCACAAAGGGTCTTCTATATCTCTCCATACTGCAGTGCCTTTAAGGTATTTCTTAAGAATAAAACTAAGATAAGGAGGAAACTTAAACTCACACTAAGGAAAATCCTCACTAGAGGTGATTTGTGCACCTGTCCTCTGAAGTTTAAGACTGAATAGATCAAATACTTAGGTGAACATTTAAAGGAAGCCTGGAGGAGAAAACTCTTTTGTTTTCCAGTGCAACTGGTGCCAGAACTTCATTGACTGACACTTGTAATTATATTGATATTGAACAAAGTGGACATTTTCCTCCTCAGTATACTGTGTACGTACTGTGTAGGAAGGAAGCAGCACGTTCTAGTACTTGGTCTGTGTGCCCCTAGTGGGCAGAGGAGTCACAGCAATCACTACACATCATACTGAAGTCTAACCGTCACAGTGTGTGAATGGTGGTGAACATAACTTCACACTGACCACTGATTCAAGTCATTTTACGTTACCAATACCACAGATGCAACTAACCTGCAGAGTCTGACTGTGTGAAAGATTGACCTGAAGTCACAGAACTAAAAATTTTATTCAAAACACAAACACACACAGAGACACACACACACACAATCTCCATCCTCCAATCACCTTCAAATGTTGCAAGAGTGAGACAGTGAGCAGTGAGAGCAGGCAAGACTGATAACTCTCCCACCCCCCACCACCCTCCACACTCACTCTCTCTCTCACACTCTCTCTCTTAAGTTCAGATAGCGCGTGTGCATTTAAGGTGGATATGCATCTCAAAAGGAAACGACACAAGAAAAAAATGTCATCAGAGAAGAAAGAGAAGCTTCAAATGAGCGAGAATGTCAGAGGAGAGCTGGAGCTGTGAGTTTGTGTTTATCAGTGTCTCAAGACGGACTGAAGGGCTTGGACTGAAGGGAAGGAGAGAGACAGAGAAAGAGAGAGAGGGAGAGAGAAAGGGAGGGTGGTGATCTGACTGCCAATGATGCCAAACCTCTATTTAAAGCTTCACCAACAGCAGAGGCCCGACCCTGACACATTTACCTCTTGGCCTCATCTTTTATCAGCAGCAAAAAAAACACTGAAGACATGTTTATTGCCACCAGAGCTGCAAAGAGCAGACACATGGAGAGTGTGAGTGGGAGGTTTCTATCACTGAAAGTAAAAGACAAACTTTTGGAGATGCTGATGTTTAGTTGATGTTTCATGCTTTGCGTTGGCATGGTAATCAGAAGGTGACAACAGCTGTCTGCTGCACGCAAACACCGAAACAAGGAAGGAAGCTGCAGGGTTATCGCTGACTGAAGATAAACAACATCAAGACCTGTGTTTTGAGGAAACCTTTAAGTCTCGGGAAAATGATTTCAAAAACTACATTACATCAGAAAACTGTGAGCACATGTCCACAAAATAAGAAAATAGAAGTCTGTGAGTGACCGTGCAGAACAGTGATGGTAAAGTGAGGAGAAGGGGAGGAGGGTGACTCATCTGGTGGTCCGGCAGCTGGGGACTTAGAGATGTGGCTGCATCTATTGTTGGACATCCTTCTGTGTTCATTCACTTGTGTGTGTGTGTGTGTGTATGGTGTGTTACTGGAGTTTCCAAGAGTTTGTGTGTGAACAAAAGTGAAAACTCACCAGGATCCCACCAAACTGCTTCTCTTCCATCCTTCAGGACCTTGTCGGCGAAGATCCCGCTGCCTCTCTGCTGCCGTCTCTCTCTCACACCCTCTGTCTTGCTCTCTCTCTCTCTCTATCTCTGATGGACTCGTCCGCCTCTCGCTCTCAGAGTTTGATGAAGTTTTCAGAGGTGGCTCGAGCGTCTTCACCCCCGTCGCGTTGCTCTCTCTGTCTCCGTTCCCCTCCTCTTGCCTCGTCGGCGTTGTTGTGCACGAGTGTAGCTGGAGTGGCGTCGCCGCTTTGTGTTAATTCTGCCCTAATCCAGAAACTTTTCTATGCTGTGAAAAGAACATGTGACAGGCAGAGAGGGGGTGGAGGGGTGGAGGGGAGGAGAGGAGGGAGTGAGGGAGGGAGGGGTGGGGGTGCAAGGCAACACTTTTTAGTTACTTGTCCCTGGGCCACGTTTAAAACAATTTCTCAGTCTTTATACATGACCTGTGTGGAGGTTAAAAATTCAAAACACAAAATCAACAGTTTGCATCAGTGAGCTCAATAAACTCTGCGGTGGAGATAAAACTTTCATGAATCTGTAGGAAAAGATGCAGAGGAAGAATTTAGAAAACAAGTAGTAACAGATTTGCATTTTGTAGCAAAGCAGCTGCCATAACAAAGTGCCCTTTGTGTAAAGAGATTAACTGTTAGGGGAACGTTTAGACTGCCCATTGACTACTGCTGTATGAAAGCCAAGCTGAGGAAAAAACACTCAGGAACAGGCAGGATTTATCAGAAACTGGCAGAAAATACTTCTGATTGAGAGATGAGAGTGTCTAATGTTCACACTGGCCTCAAATATTCAAGTTTGGTGAAGAGATTTTGATCCGAGCCAGTAAATATTTCACCTGCCATCGACTGAGGCTGTAAAATCTCATGTGTGTGATGTGAATGTTAAAGCAACACACATGTTATTTCTCAGATGATAACTGTGCCAGTGGAGATGAGACTGTTCTTGAAAACCTCAGAATTAGGTTGTCAATTAATGAATGAATGTTTCACTTCTGATTAAGATGCAGATTATTTCTTCAAGTAAGTGATTAATTCCTTGGTGTAAATGTATGAAAATACAAAAAAAAAAAGACATTGATTATCAAAAAAAGTGCTGAGTTATATTCTGTTTAGAAGTTAAAAGAAAGAAAGAAAGAAAGAAGAGAAGAAAGAAAGAAAGATTACTTGACATTTTTGGCTCTGGGAGACTGGAGTTCAGGTTTAACTTAACAAAACCTCACTTCTCACATTACAGTCCTGTAAGGTGTCATGGAGAGACCAGAGAGAGTCAAATTCAGTTCATCTGCAGCATCTAACTCCATCAGTGACATAATGAATAAAAATCCTAGACAGTGAACTGAAAGCCTCCCAGCAAAGAGAGGGAGAGAGGCAGAGTGGCCAAATATAGCCACTATTCAATCTTACACATATATCCACACATCCCCCACTTTCACATGTACAGGAGCCTACAGGGACCTGAAACTGCCCCAGGACGTCCATCATACACTGCGCGCTGCACATTGTATTAAAAAAATATACATATATGACAAGAAGCAGTTCAAAGCTGAGCCTTACCATCCACAATACGATGTCTGAAGAAAATATAACAGCAGTCACCAGCTTCTACATCAGAGAAGAGAAGCAGCTCAGCAGTGAGAAACTGACTGGTGTGAAGACTGAAGCCACAGTGCTCTGGCTCCATCCCACTGGTTGACTCCACTAATGTCTGTACACAAGGCAAGATCTGAGCCGAGCCTATTGGGCAGTCCCAGGAGGAGTGGCACCCTGAGGTTACATCAAACTCCCCCTGACTGTCGGCTCCTGTGGAGGATGTTCCAATGATGACAAAACTTTTAACTTCCATTCAGAGCTCCTATGAAGTACAACTGGATGTTCCTGACACTGACATATCATCCAGTTAATGAAGAGTGGAAATAAATAATGTATTTCGAGAGAGGTGGCCTTGACATTGGGGGCTCTTATTTGCTTGACTACCTGTAGAGAATGCTGTGCTGTCAGGTCACTGTTTGGTTATTGATTGTATCAGTATTTTCTCTGGTTGCAGCTTCTTACATGTGTGTGTAGTTTTTCATTTTGACTCTAAGTTCAAACTGAGTATCTGTCAGTTTCAGACTTTTTCATATGCTTTCTTAATTAATCAAGATTTAAAAAGTTGTTACATGTAGCCCTGCCTGTAACTAAACCATTAACTAATTCAGCCACTGGCAGGATAAGACAGGCACAGGAGGTGAAGCAGCTTTGGAAAAAGGTTTTGGTAGTGGATGACTCAGGCATGAGTGAGGCCGCTGCACCTGTGAAAATTAAAAGCTATTCCGTCAGTTCAGGGAGAGTGTGCAGATGGAACACACATACCGGTCCTGACCCTGGGAGACTCAGCCGAGGACGAGTGGGTTGAGGATGTAATTTTCAACAAAATTCAAAGCCAGAGTAAACATGGATGTTGATGCTTCAATTTCACAGAATTATTCTTCAGTTCACCTCCAGATTGTGTGAGTCTTTCCCCCAAAATTGCTCTCTCTCTCTCTCTCTCTTCAATGGTCAAACAAAAATGTTTTCTGCTCCCGCTCAAAACTGGCTCTCAGTGCTCCTCAGATAAACTATAGCTGCACAACATCCTGAAGTTCAGGTTGAGTCCTTCAGGCTGTGCACTCTTGCATTTCTGTCCTCAGATCTCTGTGGAAGGACCCTGTCAATAGAACACTAGGTATGACATTGATTAATGAAATAATCACGGCCTCATTGTGGGTGCATTCACGTTACTTTTTTACAGCTTTACTGTGTAACCAGGTCCAGTGGATCACCAGCCAGCATCAACCTCACCTGTAAGGGTTTTATTTTAATACTTCAAATGCAACACATTAAGTCATGAGGCACAGGAACGCATCCATTATAATACACCTGGCTTTGATGTGTCAAACAACAGAACTGACACAAATGTGTCTCAGTTATCTGCACCTCAGTGTTTCTGCAGCAATATGAGCAAAATTTTACACAGTCAGAACTGGAAGACCTTCCTGAACACGTACATGTCATTTGGTGTTTCTAAATTAGAATTGTTGATACTGTCATTGTTGATATACAAGTTAGAAACAAGGAACGTTTCTGCTTTTCTCAGAAAATCAGCTCCTACTTTTGTATGGGAGTGAATGGGCAGCAGTAAGGGACCTGGTCGCACTCAGAGGCTCCCAGTTCAAATTCTGTAAGTCTCTCTGCTTTGCTGTAGAAACGTTTAGGAGGGTAAAGCAATGATGAAAGATGAATAGCATGAAAATGCATAACACAGATCAGACAGACAGATAATGGATGGTGCCTGTATGACCTATGACTAATATAACTGAAACCTGGAATGTAACTGCTCAGGTTAGTGGAGAGGTCTGTTCCAAGTTAACTTAATTATACCAGACACGCCTGCACTCAGGCACAGGACAGTATAGATGTCCCAACTGACTTCACCTGATCATTGTATTTGGTAGCGAGTGGTGGCATAATGCCTGCCTGTCATTAGCTGAAGAAATTGTTGAATCAATGCTGAAAAGCCTGACACTTTAGCTGAAAAGGCAACTTGAAACTGAGAGATGACTGGCTTTGAAAGGGCTAAAAGAAGCAGACATTTTAACATGAAAGAAGAAAATGTGACAAATCTGCTGTCCAAGCTGAACAGTTGATGAGACTGAAAAGCTTCAATACACTTGAAACTGACAGCTAAAGGTAGCTGTAGGTAGCCTATGAATAAAGTTAGATGGGTTTTACTTGCCAATGTTTTTATACAACATGCACGCTGCTATAGCTGTGCAGCACCACATCCGATGTGCTCTGGCTCAGCTGATGGGCGCTCAGATGGAGGAGCAGGTGAGCCATCCCTTTTTTTTTTTATCATTATTATTACTAGCAGTTCCATCTTCATAGGTGAAGCACACGCAAATGTCCGCCCGACTAGACACAGGGGCTTTCCTACCTATCTAAGGTGATTTTGGCCGCCACCTTGATTACAGCATGCATGTGGAGTCGTTCAGATGTAGCGTCAGTCATGTCCTGTGATTTTCAGCCTCTGTCATATTTGATAAGAGGGCGGGGGTTGCAATATCTGAAAGTACAACTGTCAATATAGATACAATATACAATATAGATATTTGGGCTCTGGAAGAAATGGAGCGAGGAGACTAGAGAGGAGAGGGAGGCACCAAGACAAAGACTGTAGACACAGATACAGCTCCAGAAGATGACCACTCAGAGAGCAGCAGAAAGAGACAAGAACAACAATGTATATAGTTCAGAGAATACTGTTTTAATTGGAGGAGAGCGACAAAGTGTAATTTCAGGTAATAGGATATAAGACCTGTCGCCCCCCCCAACAAAGTAAAATCCCCCCCCCATGTGAAGCCTTTGGGGGAATATCCCCCACTTTTGGAAAATGAATTTCAGGCCCTGAGCTGAGTGATGGCTGAATAGTTCAAGGTTCTATGAACGTTTTAAAGGTTGAATGAAGTCTGTAGCTGAAAGTATGCTGAAGTAGTTGAAGTTCAAACAAGCAGGAGATTTGAAGAGACTGAAGATTCAATTCCTTTCCTATGGGACAAAAAAAAATCTGAAAAAGTTTAATTTTTGAAAAGTACAAATAGTATGAAAAAGATAAATAATAGCAATAATGTCCCGAAAAAGCTGCATGTTTTGATATATGAACTGTTGAAATAACACAAAGTATGTAGGACAAAAGCAGCTTCTACGTGCTACAGTATTAGAAGTCCTTAAATGATAATATTTCATTTTATTCAAATCTCAGATGATGCCCCAGCTCTGGGATTACCAGAGGTTAAGATGCATTTAGCTGCTCATAGTCTCTCGGTTTGTTTAGATGGTGTAGAAGAAAGTTTTTGAACATATGCCACAACTTGTTGAACTATACATCGTTGACCTGACTACATTTGTTTTAGAATAAGTACACAATGCGTTTTTTACACAAATGTTGTGACGTGAAATACACTGGTATTTAGTAACCTGTTCACAGTGGAGGGGCCACACTGAGTCCTGTTTACCAGACCGTTCCTCCCACAGTGGAATGTGGACTATGTACATTATTCTACACTGCCCCCACAATAGGGTTATGTATAAAATAAACATTAAAAAATATAAGTAATATAAAAATGGAAAAATGGAGGTCCTCAAAATGGTATTAGCACAGCACCTTTAGATAATGTATACATACTCTGTGCCTCTGCATGGCTTTTGATATTTTGACATATGTTTGACTTTTTCTCAACAAATTGCTGCACTAATCAATAGTGTAATTAGATTTTCACTACGCCGCTTTGTGTAATTAAGTCTTTTTTAAATTATGAGTCAGCTCATAATGAAAGCAATTAAGAAACACTGAACAGAATACCCGTATTAATCATGAAAACCTAAGCAAACAAACAAAAAATTAATGATGGATAATGAAAATGTACTGATGCTGACTGGATTCAATGCTGCATGAGTGACTCCAGGAACTGTTGGTCAGTCAGTTCACCACTTTGATCCAGACTGAAAAATCTCAACAGCTCTTCACTGGATAGTCATGAATGTTTACTGACAATGAATCAAATGACTCTGGTCTCCTGAACTTTCCTCTAGCACCACCAGCAAGTTGACATATGTGGCTCTAAGTCAAAGGTCTCTACAGCTCTATGTACTTGAAATTTTCAATACACATTAAGTTTTCCCTCAGGATCGATATGACTTCTTATGACTATCCACTACTAATAAATAATCACAACAACCACTATTCAATGTAACTATCTGAATCAGCACATAAATTTATATCTATATTGACTGTCCCGTCACATCTGATGTCAGATGAGAGCTGGCTGCCACGCGCAATGGAAACTCAACCTGACTGAATGAACACAGATGAAATTGTTATGCAAACTAACAAGTTCACATCTCTATCAGCCACAAACAGCCTCGGCATCAGAGAGTGAGGATATATATGTTCATTGGGTAGAGTTGGTCATTGTGGTTAGCACAAAGCCTTTTTACTGATGACTTCTCTTCCTCCCTCTCTCATGCTCTCTCGGCACACTGTGTCTCATGTTTAGTTATTCCTTAGCTTCCTCCCATAATAATTTGTACATTTAATGAAAAGTACGTCATTTGCTATAACAGAGGCAAGGCTGAGTGTGTTGAAAACACCCCTCCACTTCCCTGCAGTTTCTGAGCAGGTGGGGAACCATAGTGGCTCAGTGGACTGCAGATTAGCGCTCTGCTGAACAGTGGTAGAAGTTCCATCACTCAGTGACTGAGTCAGGGACATTCATGATTACAGGACTGTTGAAGTCCAGCCAAAAAACTCAAGAAGAAAAATAAGTCCATGAATGTCTTCCAGGAGAAACTGTTTGTGCTCTTATGCCTCCCAACCTATTTAATTATGTTGTTTTATCCCCTATCTATGACATCTCATCGTCCAACTCTGCCCACCTCTGTGTGTAGCTGCTCAGGACAGATATGAACACTTTGATTTCTGTTGTGATTAGACATGTAAGAACTATTTCTGTTTGAGCATAGACTCAAAGACTCATAACTCATGTCTACACAGAAGTCATAGCATGTGTAGCATGTTAGGAGAGCAGCAGTGTCTCCACAGCAAGCAAAGACCTTGCTTCATATCATGTCACCATGGTTTTCCATGTATCTCAGGTTAAATGAGCTCAATAAGTGTCAGACAACTTGTACAGATGTGATGAAATCAGTGACTAATATTGAAGAGAGAGCAAAAGTAACTAATATAATCCTTGGTATTTTTCAAATCATTCTGATACAATGATCCTCAGTGGAGCTGTTACATGCAAAAAGAAAATGAGCTAACACCAAGAGCATAAACCAAACAGACTGTGCACTTTAGTGGCTCACCTTGTAGTGTGCATACAACTGAGGCTAAACTGCAGTGGCCGGGTTTGATTCCAACCCACGGCCCTGCTGTATATCACCCCCACTCACTCTATCCCCAGCTTTCTTGTATTCTTTAACTGTGCAACAATAAAGGCATAAAAAGCCTCCCAAAATATTAAAATACTTAATAAAATACTAACTAAATACTAAAAACAAACAAACAAGCAGACTGGTCCGTGTTTCTGAAAACACCCACCCCTCTGCCCCACAAGAAGTTGAGGGGAGAATTTCTTCCCAACCATAAGACTACACAACAAAACACAAACTCAATTCTAATATAACATGCCACAATTTAATTCACTTTTCAGCACCATGGATAGCGGCATTGATCCTGGGGTGCCAAAACAGTTATTTATAGACTTCAATATCTGACAGAAAATAAACTCTAATGCTGCAGGTACACTGAGTGGCACAGGCTGCTGTCACAGGGGGACAGGCGCTGACAAAAGATTTTTTGGGTGTTTTCACTATAGAATATTCCTTAACTGGGCTGGCTATCAGGAGTGATTACTTGAGCTGCCACCTCAGTTGAAAAAGTTTTAAAAAATTATAAACTCAAGCCTCTGGAAATGAGACAATACGCTTACAGCAGCTTGACTGCACAGCAATAAAAGCCTTACGGCATTAAAAAAAAAGTCGTTCCACAGCATCTCCAAAATTTCTTAGCGACCCGGCTAAAATACCACAGGACACCCAGTGTATTTATCAGAGCCTGGTCACGTGCTGAGGCAGCAGGTCAGTTTGAGCTGCGTTCATATGAAGTTATACTTTCAAACTCTTCAGGCAGTGATCAGTGTCGGCGGCTGTTTGACTTGTTAGACTCGCTGGTTGTCGGTATTTTAGTGATCATAGCTACACGCCGGGGCCAGTGTACAACAGCCAACAGTGTTGCTGCTGTTTTCTCTTTTCACCCACAGCTCCTCTCTCCCTCTTGTGGTTAGCACTGCGCACACTCTGAAGCTGTTTTAAACATGGATCCACTATATTATGTCGCTTTATATTTCACAGAAAAACTCCCGTGGAAAAGGATCGATTAACTACAATTAATTTAATTGACTAAATTCTTACCGACAATTAATCAATAGTCAATTAACTGTTTACATCCCTAATTTAAACTCTTTAAAGTTACTGTGTAACATTTTCCAGCTTAATGCCAAACAACAGTTACAAATAGTAAGTTCTCAGAGATCTCTCTTCTGCTCGAAATAGTGTTTTTAGTATCAGTTCAAGTAGCATTGAACCTCACCTACCATCTGTTCTCATTGACTGGGCTCTATGGGGCGAGAATGACAAACAAAGGGAATTCAAAAGAAAGGTGGGTTTCAAATACAACCTGTCTCACATAAGGGCCTGCTACTGTCTGCAGCTGGTTAACCCGGAACTGTGCCAGCCAACCAATGGTCTCACTCACTCACTCACTCACTCAGTGTGAGGTCCTTTAGCCTGGTCTTACATGGTGCACAACACATACTGAGTTCAAGGCTAAATACCATCTATTATTGCTATCTGTATTTATAATGCATTGTATTGTTGGGTTTACGGTTGTGTCTATTATCAGCGATGTCAATATGCAGCACAATGACTGGGACTCCACAAGCCCTGTTTTGTCATGATAGACTTTCTTCCCTACACTGTGCACAGATAGGTAAATACTGCTAAGAAATTGCGATGGTACTTGAAGCAGTGAAGACTATTCTTAGGCCTTTGTTCAACAGCCAATAAACAGCGCCAGCATCACTGTGGACTGCTGAAAAAACAAGAATTCTTACAATGAGGCAATGACATTGCGAATGAGAAGATATGGGATTTTAATATGAAGTGCACAAATCATGTTTTTTTTTTTTTTATTAGTGGCATTTAAATGATTTTGGCTGCTGTGGTAGAGGAGCTGGAAAGGGAGGAGAGTGTTGCAAAAATACAGAAACACATTATCTATGGCTGTAAAAATACCAGTGGGAAAAATGCTGTGGACTCCTTCTGAATCCTGTGCCAAGACAAAACAGCTAAAATCTCTGAGCCAAACAGCAGCGAAAACATTTTCAAAGGCATAATTCTCATAGTAGTCAATGAATAGCTGGTGCTACAGCACAAACACACGCAAGCAAGGGGTCAGCCTCTTATCTTTTTAAGTGAATAGAGACCTTGGCCCAGAAACATCACCAGAGGCAATAACATTCAAGCATGCAATCATAAATATATGCCATACAAAGAAATACCCAGCGTACTTTAAACTATCACTGCATCTGGAACAACACAAGGACAACAGTTTATGGGAAGAAATGGGCAGTTACGCTCCTTTCGTTTAGGTGCAATATTCAAGTTTGCTTTTGGACCACACTTTGCTACAGAGAAATTCTGAGTCTGTCTCTGTATTTTACAAAAATCTATTGGATGGAGCAACTGAAATCAATAGTTTGTCAGTTTGCTTGAATGTGGCACTGGCACTGATGTTATATACAGAAGGAATTGTTATTAAAGGTCGCATGTTTTACAGTTTTCTTCTTTGAACTTTTAATATCCACAATAAGACATATTTGTGAGCGCATAGCAGTGACATCACAAAGTTACAGAAATCCTGATGCTCGTTTCAAGGCTCAGTTCCTGAATACAGGCTGTGTGTGTGTTTCTCTGTGGACTGAGCCTTTGATACTTTCACTGTATTAATATAGAATCTAGACCTGCTTTGTAATTGAAAAGGTATGGGGATCTCACTTTCTACAATATGGGACCTTTAAACTCTGATAATCCCAAACCACTCAGGGCTCTTCTACCTGCGATCAATGCTAAAAGAATGTGTGAACAGTAGCATGAGAATAAACAGTGCTACTCTGGAGAATCATCTCTATGGTTTATCTCGGCTCTACAGTGCATTTCAGAGTCTTGTAGATAATTGTTCTAGTCTTACTGTTTTGATTCAGCCTCAGTGCTCTCATTAACATAATTTCCAGCAACAGCAGGCAGCTGTTTTTAGCAGAAAAAAAAAAAGTTTGACAAACTCATGGCTCTCTACCTGCCTCACACAAACAGCAGACAAACAAATTTAGTGACTAGAGGAGGAAAACAGTGGAATATTGACTCAGTAAAAAGCCAGGCATTTAGCTCAGGAGGCGGTTGAGGCCAAATCAGATCTAAAAGGGATGGAAAATATATCTGTTACTCTGTATATGCTGTGTGTTAATAGGCGGCTGCTTATTAAATATTTGCTAAAATACCATTATGTGTCAGTGTTGTGTTCACATCTGGGTCTGTTGCCCTCAAGTAACAAAAAAATCAATTAACACAGGTTCAAGTAATCATTCACAACACAAGTTTGACTACTGTTTACAGTAACTGATGACACACATGATTAAAATCCAACACTGACCCAGAAGCCCACATAGAACTACATTATACAGTACTTCAAAGTACTGCTGAGTGGTCATGGCAGTACTCAGTGTGCTGCTTCTCTGACAGAGAGATAGCTCTCTACCTGCCAACTGTTCAAACACTTGCATTGTCTCACACACTCGTCGTGAGAATATGTAATGACATTCTGAATAGAGAAAGTCATTCTTAGTGTACACCATGCAAAGGAGAAATGAGATGAGTTTCTGACCCAAGAAGGAATACTAATGTGTTCACCATCAATAAGAATGTAGCAGCATCTGTCTAATCTTTTGAAGGGGAGGCAACACTACTACACTGCCAGCTGCACTACAGTTCTACAGGTATGATTTTCTCTTTCATTATCAGGACTGTCTCATGTATGCAGAGTCAGGGGCTCAGGCCGTCCTGCAGCAGACTGGACAGTTTTCCACCCTGTTGGGCACTTCTACCATTCAGGCTGCGTTCAAATCCCACCAGATGTTTCATAACTGAAACAGGGCAGATGCTGACTCCTCAACGGAGATGCAACATCTCACCTTAACTGTGCTGTAGGGCCCCCTGGTGGTCAAAGTGTATAGGGAGAATTGAAACACTCCATCCTGTTGCTGTTTGACCTGCACTCTTGTTTCTTCCCTGAAGATGTATCAGAGCCCTCTGACATCAAAACACACTGGACAGTGCTACAGTGTTGTATTAAACTTCCTCTTTCCCTCCTTCCTCAGCTCACTCACCATGTCTACCCTAACCCCCTCTTCTCCTCCTTTCCTCTAGCCCCACACTATTTGGGCATTCCAGACATCCAGACATGTCTGGACTAATGCTTCACAAAAACAACAATGAAATAGCTCAGAGCCTACTGTGAAAACTGTCTAATGCAAATCATGGGAAACTTCAATCATTACAAATATTCACTGCTATTACAAATACTGCTCCTAATAATGCTGTGGTGCAAAGGCACATACATATATACACATATACAGCAGTGAGTAATATTTGCTATTATCGACAATAACCACAATCCTTCCCTGATCTTAACCTGCATAATTAAACAGTTGGAGAGTTAAACAAGCTGTAATCACAGGACTGATCTATTATCACCTACTTCCTGCTTATGCTAACAGACAGGAAGCTACATTATAATGCTTCAGTTTTCTGCTGGATACAAGGTTGTTCAGAGCAGTGAGAGTGAACTGAAACAGTACAGCTGCAGAGAGACACTTAAACTACAACTATGTCAAAAGCCACCATGATTAGTGCAGTTTTAATCTATTCGCCAAAAGTTTAATATTGAGAACAACTGGCTGTGGAGAAGCAGAGGACTGACAGTGACAGCACTGAGCTCCCCACACACTACCTGACCTGACAGTCTACCCCCATCCTTTCACTGTTTCCAGCCTTCATCTGCTTCATCTGAACTTTACTGCTTCTCCATTGACAGAGGGTCCAACAATCTTTCCACAGAAATACACTTATTAATCATTAAACTGGTGTCTCCAGCCTCACAGTTGTTTCATCAAATTCTTTTGAGTTATTTGTTCTGGCCTAGTTTATTATTTCTGGTTTAATGAAGTCATTAAAACAGACCTTCATCTTCAGACAGCCTTTGATAGTGACCTGCTCTAAACCTAGTCCCCAGAAAGATCTCAAGGTAAAGTGAAGATAAAGGTAATATCCACAACCTCAAATTTATTAACAATTTGCCTTGAGGGCTTGTGTTAATCTTGGTGTCCGTTTGCTTTGTCAAAGTAACTAACATCCAGCTGCCTGTGTATTTAAAGGGATTTAAAGGGATATTCCGGCATAAATTTAACCTAATGCACCATAACATAGAGTAACCCCCCCCCCCGAGAGATCAAGTATGCCAACTGCAAACTTCTCTAGTTGTAGGGACTTGAGCAAAGACTGCATGATAGCAAAATACTGCTGTGTATTTCTCCATGAGCTAACCCCGGTCAAAAAAGCCATTCATAGCCACAAATGATGCTCAGAACAGCACCAGACTTCATCAACAGTACAAATAGGGTCCCAGCTCATAAAACAAGGCATCAAACATCCGCTAGCTTTGCTTGGTTTCTATTGAAAAGAGACATAAACAGAACTCACCCACTCGCCTCCAGCGGCTTGCAAGTTGTAGGAAAGCCCTGATGAGTGATTACCGAGTGCGAGTCCAGTGAGACTTAGTTTCAAAAATTCAGGCACACTTTGCTGACTGTGATAGTTAGAGCAACTCAGCTCTGTTCATTTCCCTGTCAGTACTCACTAATTATTGTTAGAAACAGATAGGGAAGACAGACAGGAACACTGATGCATTAGGTAATCGACTCGTCAGGGCTTTCCGCACAACTAGCAAGCGGCTGGACGCAAGTGGGTGAGCTGAAGTCACTACAGCTAGAGAGGTTTGCAGTTGGCAAACTTCATCTCTCGAGGGGGGTCTTCCGGTGTCACGGTGTGTTAGACCATGGGTTAAACTTACGCCAGCATATCCCTTTAAGTTTAATGATAGAACCATGTCCAAGTACAATCTTAGCTAAATTCTATAAAGTTATACTGGTGTCAAATGAAGTTATAACAGACACCATTAAAGAGGTGGCAGAGGACTCTAGATTTTCACATGTACCAGTGGCCCATTCTTAGTGCTATAGCTTTCAAATTACACAAGCACTGTTACTATACTGTAGAGACTGAGTCACATAAGCTGTGGCCATTTCCACATGTGCAAAAATGTGTTTCCACAGAGCACTACATAAGGAAACCAAAGCGACGAACTGGGTTGGATGAAAGAAAGGCGCTCCTGTGTGTGCATAAGGATACAGTGGAAAGGTTGTGGTGTGTGCATATATAGGGGGCAGGGGGTTACTGCCATTCATGCATACACTACATATGTTTATATAGCCCACTTTTACCAAGAGGCCAGCAATCATCTGATTTTGTCACATGGACACAAATGATACAATATAACATCTTCTTTCCTATTATTATTCTTAATCAACAAATCTACAGTTCTTTTCTCAATTGATTAACTGGTCATTTAAAGTATAGAATGCCAAGAATTACTGAAAACGCCCCATCATGTTTCCATAAGTGGACATGTTGCGTAACATAATATTTGGTTTTGTCCAGCCACAGGAATACAAACTGAAGATTTTCAGTATTGATTGGTGTTATGACTAATTCAGCTCTAAATACAAAGAATATAATAAGGCATAAACATGTACCCACAGACACATTGTTGCTATTGATGTTATAAACTCTAACATTAGGGTAGATACAATGGCAAGAAAAGGTATGTCGTCAACTCTTTGAACCTGGTTTTCTGAGCCTGGTCATAAAATGTGATGTAATATTCATCAAGTCACAAGTGTAGACAAACACGGTGTTTATGCTGATAACACACAAGCAGCTATCATGTCTTTACCAGACACTTCACTTCACTGCTGGTCAGACCTGCACAATATTGACAAGCTGTACTCTCAGCCTGTCTGGTGCGAACCCTTTCTCTACAGGTCGTTCCACAACATCTCAACTGAATTAAGATCTCTGCTCTGACCCAGGTCTGACGGCAAAAGGTGGAATTTCTTAAGGGTTGCGTCAGTTGGGTGAAACTGCTCTGGCTCTACCTTCAGGTATGTGATGTCAATAAAGACCTGTCATGGACAGAGCGTTCCATAATATGCAAATGACTCATGAACAGAAGTTGGACTTTAGCTGTTACTCTGAGGTTCTTTGTTTCTTTAGTAAGTTTATCAGTGATCACTCTGTGTTGTGCCTTTAGGTCATGTTAGCTAAAAGCTCACTTCTATGAAAAGTAGCCACAGTACTAAATAAATCTCCATTTATAATCATCAGGTCTGGCTGTGGATTGAAGAATATTTAAACTCACTGAATTTTCCTTATCCTGATTCCCAGCTTCATTCCAAACAAAAGTCCTCCAAGATCTCAGAGAAAATGTGTGTTTAATCAGTCATGGTAGCATTGAACCACACCTACAGTCTGTTGTCACTGACTGGACCCTATGGGGCAAGAACAGTGACTTAAACTTTGGCAGTGAAATAAACTGAACTACTAAATAAAGACACTGAAAAACTTGCATTGAAAATGTTCTATTGACTTAAACATTGGGATTGAAAAAAGCTCCACAGAAAAATGAAACAGCATTAAAAAACTATATCAATATCTTTTGCATGATGTTTTTTCAATGTCAAACTTCAGCTTCCAGTTCTCCATGTCTGTCATTTTTCTGCTTTTTTTCACAGTCGTTATTTTTCAGCATTACTGGTTTTTTTGTTTCAAACTTTTGGTGGTGAGAGAAGGTCTTGAGGGGGAGTGCATGGAGCGCTTGATTTATTTCCACTCCTGACAGGACTGGCTTACACAAGCTCACCTGCAGCCACAACCTGCAGCTGCCTGCTTATCTCTGCTGCTGTTATTTTTCTTTTCGTTAACATTGAACCAGACTGGATTTAAATTAACTTTAAACATTATGCTCTTTTGGCACTGGGACAAGCACCAACATTAGCTAATGCATGTCAGATCGCTAACCTCTGCTTCCAGACCTGCCAGTCTCCTCCCTCAGCACTGAAAAACACATCATTATACAAGAAAGATCAAAAAGATCAAAACTACATCTTCTCTTCAATAACAGCTTTTAAAGCCATTTTCAGTTCAGGTTTTGTTTTCAATGTCAACACTCTCACTCCTCTTTCTTCATAAAGGGAACTTGAATCAGGTGAAGATCTGACCATGTGCTAAAAAATCCACACGTAAAATCATATATTTCAAGGTTAACTCTTGCCATTGTAAATACCCTAAACTGCTGTCACTTCCAATCACACATGAGTTCATATTATTGATTAGAACCCCACCAGTAAATCAATATCAGCATATCATGTCTCCCTGTCAGCAGCAACAATGAAGTGCAGAAATGTCATAAACATGTTTGAGGAAGTTCATAAGTATCATGAGAACAGTGAACATCTCTGCAAATGTAGAATATATCATACATCTAACAAATACATTAAACAAGGTCATCAGTTTTATGTTTTTACTCTTCTGTTTCACTGCCTGTCATCAGGCTCAGTGGACCAGATCAATGCAGGGAATTTTAAACATTTTAAAAAGTGAGGGTTTTAAATTGATATTGATAGTGATGTTTTTTGTTTTTGTTTTTTAATCAAAACCTTACTGCTGTATGACTGTCTGTAAAGATTTAGTGATTCATCCTATAATATTAGCTTGTAGCACTAATGTCAGGTAGCTTCCATTCAGTAGCCTCTACAGCTGCTACAAGAGATTTGTGTTGAAGTCTTCCAGCTAACTCTGCTACTCCCACATCAGACCTGAAAGGCCATCACTGTCAGCTACTATGTACAACACAGTCTGTGAAGAGCATGTTTCAACACGGAAATGCCCCCTTCATGCACCCCCATCCTCCCCCTCCTTAACTGAAGTCACAACTGGGGGGGGGGACCACCAGTGCCACGTGTTTCTCCCTGCTGACATAAAATGACATCTTTTAAACACTGCATCACAGTGAGACAAAGCACGACCAGTGGCTTTATTAGCAAAGTCCACTTCATACACACGTGTGGGTGATTTTGTCCTTTTCGCTCTAATTACTCTTCATTACATTTCCTCCCCGCTCGTGCACTCACATAAAGTTCCCCCTCTGAGAGGATATAATCACATCACAGCCTGAGGTCTGGTGATCCAACAGTTATTGTTCAGAAACCAGCACATTTTAATTAACCCCACACATCCACACACTTCCCCTCCCCCCGCCTTCAAATGTGTCGTCTTACCGTGGAGCTCGATCTTTGGCTGAAGTCTGTTCTACATATATGGGGCTTTTTTCCGCCAATATTGGCTTATTGGAAGTTGCATCACCTTAGTCTTCCGTCCCTCCTCGGTCACAGCCGGGCCAACAACAACTCCTCCTTACGCCCCTCCCTTCTCCTACTCCAAAATAGGCAGGGGGCAGCAACATGTGAGGGCCCCTCTGTGTCCACCCTGCAACCTGTCAGGCACTCGGTGCAGGGAGCTCCTCTATCTGTCTGTCCTCCACTGCCTGCTCCCTATTGCCCATAGGCTAGAATGCATCTGCTATTAATATAGTCTCAGTTGCTACTTAATTAAAGCAATTAGGTGTCGTCTTCATTTTAATATCAAGCCATGCCATCGCCGGAAACCAAACTTAGGAGCCACAGACACATCAGAGGCAATAGTCTGCTATCAGCAATTAAGCTCTAATCATATCAGGTGTTGTAGCGGCTGTGATGTTAGCAACCCGCTCCATATATACTGCATTTTTATTGTTGGTAAAGCTGCACGTGTTGAGTGGAGGAATGCATGTACATGTGTTGCTCGGTCTTTTGTTATCAGAGGCTACCGCAGCCGCTCCTCACGCACACCCCTGCTCATTGTTGGGTTTTGTGGTGTGTTTGCAGGCACCTTGCGATCAGACGTGATTGCATCCGATGCGATGCACATGTAATGATGATGCGAATAAATGCCAAGTCAAGGCAGTGGTATTAATGAGTGGATGCGACGCTCCAGACAGGTGTGGTAGCCTCGGCTGCACAGTGTGCCGCCGGTGACAGATGGAAGCTTCGGGGCGACCACGAATACGAGATAGGTGGTATGTGTGTGTGAGGGATGCAGCTGATGATGGATCACGGAGGTTTTTGGTTTGGCATGCAGATATAGGCTTTACCTTATTTTACAGCGATCGGGGCGGTTGGGAAAGCGGAGGAGGAGGTGGAGGAGGTACGCATGCAGGCGCGGTGATGGTCAGAGACTGGGGTGAGAGGAGGGAGGTGAGGCGTTAGGGGGTAGCGATCAAAATGTTTGCACATCCTGTAGCCTGATGCTTTGGCAGCCACAAAATGAAATGCTGGGGTAACTTTTCGAGAATGGCTCAGCATCTGTGGAGAGATTTTCTAAAGATGAGAAACTTAGTCAACACAGATATTCTGGAAGGATCAGGTGAATGGCATTGAAACAGCCTACTACAGAGACCCAGGCTAGGAAAATAACACTTTGTCTTTGTCCAACCAACAAGATGAAACATATTCCTTCCTACAACTATTCTCCAGCTCCTCCTGTGGTGAAAGGTCACACACCCCTCCATCTTAATTGCCAACAGGTGTGATGTCTTTTTACTTCACCTTTGCTTCCTGCTTTTCAGAGGGAAATTTTGTCCTCATTATTCCTTGCTCACTGTGAGAACGCAGTGTTTGTCTGGGGCCCCCGCGGCACTACTCAGACAGAGGGAGCCAGGTTTGTCTTGTGATTCTTACAAAGGTTCCAAAAATTCAAATGCATTAAAGCACCTAGATGTTGAGGTGTATTGCACATGAAGCTTACAGAGTAGTCAAAACAACATGACCAGCTACAACAGCAGAATACTGCCACTGCCCCATCCTACTACTTCTACCACTACTAATCACAATGTGTTAAAAAAAAAAAATGATGTCATGATGATAATAATTATTGAATGTACAATAGTCACATCATTCATGGAACATTTATAGTAGAAATTTGAATGACCTTTATATTAAAAGTGGTGTCTGGTTTTAATCTGACCTGTGTCTTAATGACAGATGTGTGTATTTTTCAGACTGAGTTAAAGAAGTCGTGGAAACTGGATATGGCACTAAATCAAGAATCCCATGGCCATACACATTAGACATAGTAGATGGGGGAGTTTCAATGTCATGAAAGATAGCTGTTGCATAACTAAGTGTCAGAAAAAGCACAGGTGGGATTTTTCACAGATAAGTGAGATGTGAGCTCGCACAGTCACATGTTGCATTAAAACTTATGTAAACCATAAAACACAGAGAACACCGAGATGTGTCAGAAAGAGGAGAAGTAATCATGTTGGTCACTGTGTGTGATAAATGATACAGCATCAAATTCACCACAACCTGAAAACAGTGGCTTGACTGAAGTGGATCATTTTGAGAGACTCTAAAAAAACATTTATATTTTATTTGCCAAGAATAACATGAAACCGTGTCAGGGTGTTGTGCGCTTACTTACATATTAAGTAGAAACTGAGCAACGTTCGTATTCATCTGCTGGTCTGGTATAGCCTTCAGTGGGTTTAACTGGATTTTTTTGCTGAAAATACGGTTGATGAGAGCAGCGAAACTGAACCGAAACAGTCAAGTTGAGGATGGTAAACTCCAGTTAAAATGTTGTTGATTCATGTCATTTGGAACAAATGGAGGTGTGTTTTATGGCAGCAAGACAGGCTGGACAGGCTTAGGTACAAAAATTCATTAGGTTGATTGATAAGACATGTCACACCAACATCTAGTGAGGCTTCTGAAGAAGACAGAAAAATCCATCGAAACATGTCAAGGTATGGAAAGAACGACTTCTTCTTGTCTTATACATAAGAAAACCTAGCTATAACAACCAAGGCAAGTTTTTGTCCTGCTGGCAGAAACAACAGACAGCGACCAATGAACCTGCCTTTAACCCATGTTTGATCACCACCACCAGTAAATCGAGGGTCACCATCATTCACGTGGGATCTGGTTCTGCAGCTTTAATTGCTTATTAAAAAAGAACACAGCAAGCTGCAACTACCTACATTTTACATTACATTTTCTGGTGTCATTATGAAAAGCTAAGGCTAAAACTAAAGGCATCCTGAGATTTTTCATGGGGGTGAGCGAAGGACTTATGACTGAAAAGCCTGAAAGGCACCTCTAGAATCTGTCGTTAAAAAGGAGACTTTCTCCCATGCCCTCTCTCTGACCTAAAGGGATAATAATGTAGTGTTAAGGGAGTGGTGTGTCTGAGAGAAAAACCCTTGCATAATGAAGTCTGCATGAGGGTTTCCTGTAAGGATTTGTATATATGATCCACATGCTTGATGGATGTTGTTATGATATAGACTTGTGTCATAATTAGAAGTGGTGTACTGTTACTTTAAAGTAAATCATTTTGATCAAACATTATGACTGGTTATTGCCGTGGTTTCCTCTGAGACACACTGAGAGTGGAGTTTGACTCCTGACCTAGTGACAGTTGACAAAACCCAGAATCCTTTGGGTTAGGTAAACAAAGTTACAGGGGCACACATAGTTTTACCTCCTTGACAACACACACACATGCACTCACAGGGAATACCAATCTGTCATTCCCACTATAATGGCCAAGAGGGTTATATAACAATACACAGTAATGGCTTCAGAATCTAAAAAAAAATGTCTGAATTAGTAAAAACATTTCTTTAATAGATTTTTTTAATCACACCAACCTCACAGATAGACTCTGCTTCAAAGTCTAACACTCAGTTTTGCATTGATTATCATTTTGATTTCGCAGACAATCTGAATGCTTAAGCCTGTTGTCAAGAAATAAACAGTCATCCAAGAATCTCTGTCATCCAACTCTTTGTGTCACTACACAGAAAAAGACAAGAGTGACTGGATTTATCAGAGAAGTTGCATTTGGGTTTGTACTTGGTACAATTAAAGGTTCTGTTTCCACTATAAAACATGATGAAGCTGAAGCAGCATGAATTGTGGGAAGAACAGAGACATAACAGACATGGCACCAGTTTAACACCAGTCAAATACAGCAGACAACAACAGAGACATCTAGTGGCAAGTTGTACAATACATTGTGGCTATATCTCCACCACCCCAGGGACACTGTTGAGCTTTGGGGCCAAACCTAAACTTTCAGCTGCTGTGGGTCCTGGCTGAAAAACAAAAAAAAAATCAACACTGGTGGGGTTTGATTATCCAGGAGCTACAGAGATGGAGTTTACAGTGCTGAAACTTTCAGTGGCCAAACACAAACCTTAAAGAGGTACTCTGCAGGGTTTTTCTTACATCAGCTATGCTACATTTTTACATTAATTGAACAGCTTCGGAGTAATTGTGATAAGTTTAATAAACGATTTGTAACTTGTTGAGAATGGAGGCTCTCTGTCTTCCACCTAGCCTCTCTTGGCTGGAAACCAATCTTACAAGATCAGTGCCACCAACCCGTTGTCCCAGCTCTCGTGTCTGCGCACCACGACACAACCTGTGATCTCTCAGTATGCTAGATAAGGCTACACAAATATACACGTCGTAACACCGCTCCATGGATAGCTTTCTCACCGGCTTCATTAAAACCAAATGCGCATGGCCGGGAGGGGGTTAGCAAAACAACGGAAAAGCAACTGGACTTGCATAGTTCCCTTTTAAGGCCTGTGTACCCTGTCACTCACTTAGTATGAGCGCACTGATTGCAAGCAGACGCCACTATCATTATCATTTGGCTGTGTTTTCAAAATGGACAGAATCCACTGACGAACAGTGAATCAGTTTGGTTACCTTTTAAGGACAAAACTTCAGCTTTCAAATAAGTGATTGTGGCCCACCCAGTCTATTTAGTTTTGATACAAGATTTGTGTGATACACATCTTTCGCCTGAAAAGACGATTTTGGCAAGAGCTACTAAAGGACAACACTGTGATGAGTCTTCACTTACAAGTTCAGGCATATGACCCAGACCAGGGCGCAGAGAGGCCAACTCAGCTGAATGAACAGTTGTACACTGTTATAGTGAGCTTTAAGTCCCATGCATACACCTTATTTTAACCAAAACACTAGCCCTGTGTTTCAACCATACATCAAATCACTGTAACACTGATCATCCATACACATATATTTATGCAAATAATAGAAATACATTTTTAACAACGCTTGTGAAATAATATTAAATGAAAACTAGAAAAAGCATTCCCAAGAAGGGAATGCGGGTGAATGCTGATAGCAGCTGAATGACATTGCTGAAGCAATGCTGAATGAGCTGAAGAAACTGTTAAAACAGCGCTGAATTAGCTGAAGAAACAGCTGAAGTAATATTGAAAAGGCTGATGCTAAAGCTGAAACGTATAACTTGTACCAGTGCTAAAATAGCTGAAGCAATAAGTGAGAATAGATTAAAAAGTACTACTTGGAAGAAGGAGGCTGATTTTTTATGAAATGGTTGGCAATTACTTGAATTGTTGAAGACTAGTAAGAAAAAAAGTAAACATTTATAGTTTACTCAAATAACTGAATATAGATAATAAACTGACAGTTTGAAATCACTGTCGAACAAATATTAATAAAGATGATGCAATATCTGAGGAGTAAAAGTAGAACCTGTAAGCAGGAGGATGAATGATATGAAAAGGTGGAAAATACCTGTTGTTAAGGATAAGTGTACAATAATGTGTGAAAATATATAGACATATGAATGAAAAATGTGAAACTCCTAAAATTGGAGTTTTGTGTGAGATGGTTGGAAATGACTTGAATTGTTAAAGATTAGTATGAGAAGAGTTGAAATCTGCAGCTATATTTGATAGTAAGGAAAGCTGATGAACTAGCACTAACACAGCTGAAACAACAGCTGAGAAAAGATCAAATAGTAGAAAATGTAAGAAGGAGGCTGATGGTGTATGAAATGGCTGGAAATAACTTGAATTGTTGAAGATTAGTACAAAGAAATTGAAAAGTTAAAATCAACTCAAATATATTTAAAAGTAACAGCTTCAAAACATTGCTGATCCATTACTAATATAGGTGAAGCAGTATCTGAAATGTAAAAGTAGAACGTGTACGCAGGAGGCTGAATGACATAACATGGTGGGAAAATACCTGAATTGTTTAAGGTAAGTGTAAAATAATGTGTGAAAGTATAGAAACATGTAAAAGTGGAAAAATGTGAAACTCTTAGAATGGTGAAGGAATGGGATGAATTGTTGGAAATAATAAGAAAAATTTTAAATCCTTCAAAATAAAATGTAAGGGTTGAAGAGGTGGAAAACCAAAAGTCAGGACAGGAAGAAGCTCCAAATCCTGAAATCTCCTTTAGGAGAACAAACTGAAATGTAAGTAAGAGAAATAAACAGTTGGAGATGTTTGAACACCCACACAAAAATCATTGAGAGGCTGATTAGAGAGAGAGAGAGAGAGAGTGTCTGTGTGTGTGTGTGTGTGTGTGTGTGAGAGAGAGAGAGAGAGAGTGTGTACATGTGTGTGAGAGACAGAGAGTGAGAGAGAGACAGAGAGTGTGTGTGTGAGAGAGAGAAAGGAGAGAAGGCGTGTGTGTGTGTGTGAGAGAGAGAGAGAGAGTGTATGTGTGTGTGTGTGAGAGAGAGAGTGAGAGAGAGACAGAGAGAGTGTGTGTGTGTATGTGTGTCTGAGAGAGAGAGAATGTGTGTGTGTCTTTGTGTGTGTGAGTGAGAGAGAGAGAGAGAGAAAGTGTGTGTGTGTGTGTGAGAGAGAGAGAGAGAGAGACAGAGAGTGTGTGAGAGAGAAAAAGAGTGTAAGAGAGAGACAGAAAGTGTGTGTGTGTATGTGTGTGAGACAGCGAGAGAGGGAGAGAGAGAGTCTTTGTGTGTGTGTGTCTTTGTGTGTGTGTGTATGAGTGAGTGAGAGAGAGAGAGAGAGAGAAAGAGTGTGTGTGTGTGTGTGTGTGTGTGCGCATGTGCTCAGAGGTTGCCATGGTGACTTTAACTACTTGATGAGAAAGGGGTCCATGAACCCCTCAAACTGCTCCAATGTGACACAAATCTGTACCTAATATGAATGAAAACTTTATATGGTTGGAACCGTAAGACCTTCCTGAACACAACCATGTAAATTAACTTTTTCTAGGGCAAAAACTTTTCTCATATTCGCAAGTTAGAAACAGGCAGAATTTCTGCTTTTCTCCAAAAATCAGCTCCTACTTTTGTATGGGAGTGAATGAGCAGCAGGGAGGCATCAGGCTGCACTCAAAGGCTCACAGTTCAAATTCCATAAGTCTCTCTGCTTTTTGGAGCACATTGTGAGAGCTAGAACAAGTTTGACTACAACTGTGGAGAAAATCATGTGTGTACAGTGTAATTTGTGGCCAGGAGGATGTGAGAAAGAGAAAAGTTTCAGGCAATTTTTAGACTCTCTCACACTCTAGCTGATGATGTCACCCACTCTAGCCCTGAACATTCCGCGCAATACACACCCATTATAAATTAGAATTTTGTCCAAAATTTGAATGATTTTTAAATGGTCATAAATCAGAAATTGTTGAAGATATCAATAAACTGAATCAGAGATTAATAGTTGAAACTTTTGTGAACGTTTTAAAGGTTAAATGAAGTCTGTAGCTGAAAGTATGCTGAAGTAGTTGAACGTCAAAGAAGCAGAAGAGTTTGAAGACCGTTTCAATGCATTTCTATGGAAAAAAAATCAGAAAAAGTTAAATATTTTAAAAAGTATAAATAGTATGAAAGAGAAAAATACAAGCACACGTTTTGATATATGAATTGTTGAAATAGCACAAAGTATGAAGGACTAGATACACTGCGAAAAATGGCACAATCTGAAAGAACAATAATAAGTATAAAGATTTGAATAACAATAGTGTGAATGCTTTCAGCATTCACCCTATAAAACACCTGATGTTTTATTGTTCAGTTTATGGTACCATACATTGGTGTGCCATTTTGTAATCCTCGAGGGAAAGGTTCCTGTACTCACTGTTCCTTGGAAATGCAGAGAGTTGCCAGTTACAGTCAGTTCAAAGCCTCTGTCGGGCCGTTAGCTGCGGTGGAGAAGACGTGTCCTGGTCCATAAGCAGCAAATACACTGGTTTCTTTGGCAGGTCCAAGTCCCGATGCACCTCTACTGCAGCAGCGCCAGTGGCAGTGCCCGAAGCACACTGTCAATAAAATTCACAAGCTCTAATAAATTTTCTGTCTGTTAACTGTAAGTGTTCATATCTTTTCAGGGTTCATACTCACTTAAAAGCTTGGTGGAAAAACGTGTTTCCATGTGCACAATTAACAAAGTCGACAGTTAGACCGCTAGCTAACAACAGTACTCATGTTGTGCTAATTTAGCAGCATTTCAGACTGTAAATAACTTTACACATGGGTCACTTCCCGTTTTACAGGACACATGAACTTATAGAAACCTTCGGCTTTTAAATAAGATGAACTACCTACTTAGAGTACAAATCCTAGTATTTTCCCTCTCTGTAATTTACACCTGCAACTTTCGCTCATGCTAATATTCTCCGTTTTTTTTTTCTCTGCGTTTAGTCCCGCCCTCCTAAGCATCCAGTAGGTTATAATGTACACCTTCGACTTCGCTCTGATTGGCGGCTAATGACAACATGGCCCCTGGCTAACCAATACACAAACAGGAAACAAAAATGAGGAGTTAAATATCTATTTAAAATATAGGAAATTTCTACATCTTACCGAAATTATTAATTTTCCATACTAATGCAAAACAACTCACTTTTGATTGCTGAAATCTGAAACATGTATTAAAGAAGCAACATACAAAATCAGCAGGGTACTACAGGCAAAGATACTCTAGTCTAGTTGATACAAGTAAGTGGTGTTTGATGAGGAGGACCTTTGTTGTCATAGTTAGTAAACGCTAGGATGAGTGTCTCCCAACAAACACGAGTCCTCATTAGTACAGCTGCCAGATGGGCTGAATCTCTAAAACACATTATGAAGTATATGTAGAAATGACTGATGCTGTTTTCTGTTTAGGCCTAGATACTGCACTGCACTTGTGCACTTGTGCAATATTAAAGTTAACATCTAGGCCTTTTATATCATTACAGTCTATGGTAGGCTATAGACTCCATAGCCTACCATTAATGTTGGGGTTTGGAGTTACAACCTGTTTCTGTGCTTCATCGTGGTTTGTCTGACCAGCCTGACATCCTTAATCCCTATAGGCTCAGGAAAAATGATCAAATGTCTATACTGTACAAGGCTGACATTTGATGAGAGGAATAAATGAGTTCAGTTTGTACAAAACAGTTATTTCTCCATTTCACTTTTTCTGAGACTAAAACCTTGTATACGTTTTCTACATCAATAAAAAAAAATCATGTTGTTGCCTCTTTTCAACAACTAATAAACAAATTTTTGCTCCCTAACGGACACTTTTTCAGATATCTCCAAGTCCGGAGCTTTATCCGTAACTCTTTCCCACAATTCCCTGCCCTCCCTACACCCTTAGACTCTGAAATTTTTCTTAAGCGTCTTCCATCACTAAAGGGGGGAATCTCCTCTATCTACTTGAATATCTGTAACCTCTGTCAGGGCTCTACCTCTGCACTCAAGACAGTTTGGGAAACAGATCTGGGCGAGGGGACTTCCTTAAGTGGAAGTCTCCAGTCCCGCCTACCTATACAGGTTGGGTTAGAGATGTATTGTATTTTCTTAAATTGGAAAAAATCAGACTCACTCTTTCGGGTAAAGCAACCCTATTCCATGAGGCTTGGAATCCATTCCTGACTTATGTCAATAGCACAAGGTGCCAGATTGCTGTAAATTAAGCTTTGCAAATCTAGATCTATATCTGTGTAGTTAGGCCATTTTCTTTTTTTTTTCCTGACATTTCACTCACTTACTCATTTGGTTACTTATTGATTCTTATGTATCTGTAGGTCTTCATATGTTTGATTTATATTAACATTGTTACGTTGCCCGTGTATGTGCATATATATGTTTACATACATGTATGTGTATATATATATGTATATATGTGTATGTGTATATGTATATATATATTTTTTTTTTTTTCTATTGATTTCTTCTTTCTCTTGTGTAAAATTCAATAACAGATTGAAAAAAAAAATCATGTTGATCTCTTTCCATGCATAACTTGATTAGTGGTACTTTTCCATCAGTCTAGGCTGCCTTACAGGTGTAAAGGCTAGAGGGCTTGGTGATGAGGATCATTCAGTTTCCCTACTGTGTCCATCAGCATGAGACAAACCCTGGATGATAACTTCCCCTTCTTCCTGAGGACGTCCATCCTCTCAAAGTGGAAGTCCATGTCCCAATTTGTTGTTGCCACCTCCAGATCTTCACCAACTGTCTTGAGAAGCTCATGCAGGCCCTCCAGAGACTCCCCAGAGCTGTTCTTCAACAGTGTCTCAACGCAGCTGTGCATGACAGCAGTGTTTAAGATATTTGATTTGAAAAGCCCCCCCAAGAACTTGATGTTATTGACAGAGTGACAGGAAGCTTTGGCATCATCTAGCTCCCTCCTCAGTTGCTCCAGCTCTTCTTGTGGTGGATATGCTACAAAAACATACATGTAAGCCTGTGCTCTTTGCCAAGATCAACACAATTCCTTTGAAATATTATTTTCTCACAGTAGTGAAGATAGGAGTGTTTCAAAAAACATTCAATTCAACAAAAGGAACATGGTTCTTACATCCTTGGCAGTCTCCAGCCGCCTCTGCCTCCTCTCTGCCCTGGTTGTTGTTCAAAGGCCTCACTCTGCTTGCAGTTTCTCCTCTGCCTCCCCTGGGTGGATGGAAATCCAAAGGCAAAGTTGACTTCTGGTTGCACTTTGGAGAAAACACAAGATAACAGAGACTACAGGCTCAGTTACAGTCAACACTGTCCTCTTGCTCCTCAGGTTCAAAGGTTCTTTCTTCTTCCTTGTGGAGGCTGATGACTCCACAAAAGCCACACGCTCCCTTTCACTGAGCTTGTAGGTAACTCTCTACGCCCCTGCTGCCCTAACCCTAACCCTCTAAGGAAGGAGAAGTTAGCCATGTCTACAAAGTGTCAGAGAGCTCAGGTGACAGTGGCTGCAGAACTCTGTGTTGATATTGATTTTAATTAACTCATTTAAATAACAAAATACAGAAAGTAAAACTAGATGAAATTGTATAATGTGATTAAATGATTGCAGATGATGTAAAGGCTTAGAGCCTCAGACAATATTATGACATTATAAGAAACATAGTAAAACAAGGTGATTGGCTGTGGTTTAGGGGGTTAGCTACCAGGGTACAGTTAGCTGCCCCTGAATGAACAAAGTAACTATGGGGCACTTAGAGCACAGGCCCCTGTCAGTGCTGGTGTCACACAACACAAACCAGATTTCACTAACAAAAATTCTTGTTCATGGCTTTTCATTGGCTCATCCCTCCCCAGACTGGATCTGTATCTTTGTGTACTCCTGCTGACAAACAGGAATTTCAATACATTTATTACACTTTCCCCAGAAACTGGTAGGCCTATTGTAGCACTTCACGTTACCTCATCCTGCAGCCTATGGGTTTTCGCCTTGATGTCTGAAATAAGGAAGTGAAGTCTGTGGACAACACAAGTCCAAAACATTTAGTGTTTTACTCAGGAACAGCAGTTAGCAGACCACCCAGTCCTAGATTTTACGTTTCTCGACATGTGGCTACATGAAGCTACAGAGCTGGCTGGGAATGCTAACTGGCAGCTCATATCACTGACCCTCAAGTCAAAGCCCCATCACTTTGGATGCTAAAAAATGACAAATGATTTACTTTTGACTGAAATAACATAACAAATGCTACAATTGCCATCAAAAAATGTTTCAGCATAAAAAGAAGAAACAAACAGCATGAAAACACTGTCAGTAGCTGAGGACAGTGCATGTTGGTTTTTTTGTTTCTTCATTTTTTTTCCACAATCCACGGTATTTGTTAGTGTGATGATAAAGTACACACGAGCATGTTGACAGTAAAGAATAAGCAATCACATGCTGTGTTCACTGACTATTGTCAGGGCCTTGGAACTGACCATGATGACTCATTCATGTAATTATATCCACCTGAGCTTTTCCTCATGAAATGTCTAATCCAGCTGTATTAGTGCAGAACTGCTGCTTTGATTTTTTTTTTTTTTTTTTCTGCAGTGAAACATGTATTTCTGCTGCATTTGATCCTTTTGAAGTGGCTGTCCAGCCCCCTAACCCTGCACGGATAGATAATAGAGCAGTATTGATCTATCGCTGTCATAATAGAGAGCACATCTGAACCACAGTTAAACCCAGGTCTCAGCACTAACCTGCTCACAGTCTGATGTTATACTGCCCCCGTGTGGCTGGTTGCTGAACCAGCACATCAAATCACCTGGAGCTTCGTGAGATTCCAAAACATTTCTCCTGATCATATTTCACACAAAATAACAAGCTATAACAAGTTCTGCATCTTTTCTCTTCGACCTCAGCTCAATGTCAGCACTTTATTAGTAACACCACACCAATCCTTGAAGGGGGGTCCCTCCATAGTGACTACTAAGGATGGCACATTTCCAGAAATCTATCACGGTCAGATTCATTATTGTCAGAAAATTCAAAATGAAAAGTGTAAGTTAATTGCAGAGGCTGGTCGCTGGTCACATCACTGTGCTGTTCAAAATGACAAAGTCATGAGTAGAAAAAAAACAATGTTAGGAACATACGGAAATGCTGTGATCCCTCCACTGGCTGAGCACACAGGTGACGAGCATTTCCACTGGTCTCAGGTGTCAGTCATCAGCCTGATGGGTTCATGTGAGAGACTGCATGTTGAACTGGATCACAGAGGACATCTAGTGGAGAAACACAGGAAAGACAGGTAAGCCTATCACAAAAACATGATGATTCTATGTGTCTGGGTGGGTCTTTAACTATTTCACATAAACATCTTACTGTTATTATCAATGGACTCATTCAGGCTACGTTAAAGTGGCCACTGTCACGATGCTGAAGACCTTCGACATCAAAGGCCAGACCACTGCTAGGATATTTTAACAGTCACTGTAACAGTCTTATTATTTGTTTGGTTAGACTGTTGCTAAGCAACACAAACGTCCTGTGCTCATCTTTGAATAAAAGTTTGTTACAGTCTGAGATTAATACATGTGGTGAGGTAGCCTACTGAAGACTGAGTATATAAGCCTCATCACCTCATGGTCAGTTCAGTTTTTTTTATATTTATAGTGCATGTTGTAGATTGACTCTTGTTTAAATATGATGATATTTAGCCTATGTTTCTAGTATTGTAACAATATGTTTTACCATGGTCAAGAACAAAGTAACCTGATTACTTTCCTCCCTCACCAGCTCTGACATTTAGCGTTTGCTGTGGATTCTTTGTGAGTTTGGATCCAAGCTGGTTGTTGTTTGTTAGCAGAGGGAGTGAGTGGTCTCTACACACCGTGCTATATCAAGGTCTACAATGGCTGGAGCACTGAATTTAGATGACCAAAAACTGAAACTTAACTCTTAAGATTCTTCTGTTTATTGCCTTTTCCACGGCTGGATATACGTAGACCAGTGGTCTGGTCCATTGGTTCCCAACCTGGGGGTTAAACTGAAACTGAAAACCTCACTGTAGGCAAACGTTGTTATACGAGTGAACATTAGAGGGCAGCCTTTGATAAGCAGCAGCACAAGCTGGTCTGGTGGGTGTCTCCAACATCACAAAATGTTCAAATATCAGTGTTGTAGAAAGTCTCACCGATTATAGATTATAGATAACTGGGTTCCATAAAAACCTGCTGAAATCATTTACGCAGAAGATTTCTGATGATCACATTCCACTCTACATTCATTTTTGATCTGTCCTGCAACCATATTTAAGTTGTCAAGTTGAAGCATGTTGTAATTTGTTTACACCATCATGCAAAGACAGGAGCTGACTGCTATCATTTGCATGAATGTAGAGTTGAATGAAGTGTGGGAGTTTGAAAAGAGGCAATGACAGGTCCATTAAAAGAAAAAGTACTTTTATTTTTGAGCCCTTGAGTACATAAAAAAAACAGTAGCATTCTTGGTGAATAAGAGATCTGAGAGGCAATTCTGTTCAAGTACACTTTAACCATTGCAGTTTCTTCATTCTTTTCCATAGCAAAATACAAAGTGTTGTGTCCTGAAAAACACTGAGCACGAAGTGATGTGTATTGACCCCTGATACTTGGTGTCTTGAATACAACCGAATATGAGCTGTAGTACCTGAAATTGTTGACACTGCTCAAGCTGCTTCACAAAACCAAAGAAATGTAGGTCTGGCCCACAATGCTTAGCAAATCTAGAAAATCTTGGGTATACTAAAAAACTGTAAGAAAATAGAATAAAAAAAAAGAAATGTCAATAAAAACCCTGACCTGATTTTGAGTAGTATCAAAGACATAAGATGTAAACATTACAAAAATACAATTTACATATGTACAATGGGTCCTGCCCACAGTGAGTCTTCCCCTTTGGGAAACAGATACACAGTCTTGTCAAGGCACTCACCAGCAATCAATAACTTATTTCAAAGAGGCGGTCAGGAGTCATCTTAAATACCAACTACTATAATTTAGCCAAAATTCACATATTCACAGATATGTACATAAAACACCAGTTTTCAGATGCCATGAAGTGTCATATAGATGCCAAGGCACTGCACTTACTAAAGTCCCTACAGGAGCTTTTAGTTTTACTGGTTTTGGCCAGTTGCACACAAAGAGTCCAGCAGTGAAGGGGCAGCTTGTCTGGGATGGTGACCACCATCCAGTGATGGATTAACATACACACAACAATGTCCATATGGTCAGTGTGGCCTACATGTGCCTCTTCATATGCAGAGCCAAATGATCCGAGCGGGAGAAGGCGCGCTCGCAGAGGTGACACTGAAAAGGTCTGTGTCCAGTGTGTTTCCTGAAGTGACGGGTCAGCTCATCTGACCTCGCAAACTTCCAGCCACAGCCTTCCCAGTTACAGTGGTACGGCTTTTCACCTGAAAGACACAAGACATCAGTTGGATTAGACTCCAGGCTTTTTATGACCAAACAAGTTTAACTCAACAACCACACATCTAAAATGTTTTGGAGGCACTGGACCTCAGAATCTGAAGTAAATGTGCTCACCTGTGTGCGTCCTCATGTGGGCTTTGAGGTGAGAGCTCTTAGTGTAGGTTTTCCCACAACCTGGAAACTCGCAGTTGTGCGTCGCTGCGCGTTTTCTGGCCCATGTCCTGCGGCCTCGCTTTTGCTTGATGCTCCCCACCTCTTCATGCCCGTAAAACTCCAGCAACGATGGCGACGAGGGAGGGTGAGCATCATCCCCTGCAGGGAGGCCGGGTGATGCTGCTGGTGAACGTGCACCGGCTCTCTGTGCATGTTGTACTGTCCCTGAAACTGTGGCACGCTCTGGTGCGTGTACTGTGGCTGGTACGGCGCGTTCATGTACTGGTTATGGAGATGGTGTTGATTGGGATGAGGGTGAGAGCTCATCTGTGCCAGATGACAGTCTGAGCGTCCCTGAGGAGAAGGGTGCTGCATGGAGTAGCCGTTCGGAACCGAGGCGTGGTGGTGCGTAAAAGCTGCTGGGTGCACGGTGCGCAGTTGGGGCTTGTCAAACATCGGTCCCATAAAGTCTCCACCAGCTGCCACCATGCAGGACTGACCTACAGGCTCGTTTTTAATTTTGTATCCAAGCGGCGACGGGGATGTGGCCAGTTGGTGGTGAGCCGGAGCAGCCGGGATGGAGACCGGGTTCAGCGCTCGCAGCTCGGTGTAGTCCCGCCCGTCTCTCGCCTTGCCTGTGTGGTCCGGAGAACTCTCTCCCGGGTAGGTCATGTCTGGCGTGAGGAGCTCCGCCATGAGGCTGCGGACCGGACTCGAGCCTGTGAAGCTCGGAGAGCCGTGGTAGCCCTGCGTGGCCAGGTGAGGGGAGGGGTGGTCGCTGCAGTCTGGGACCGAACCACCGGTGCAGCTCTCCGGGGACTCCGGCAGAGAATACGCGCACTGCTGCTGCTGCTGCTGCGGTGGAGAAATGCTGCTGTCGGAACTGATGGTGTTTGACAAAATGAACTCGAGGTCTAAAAACTTCCCCAGCTCGTCGTCGTCTTTGGGAGGCAGAGCAGGAGCCTGCACGATGCTGAACTCCACTTCAATGAGCGGGTTGTCTGCGCCACCTGTTGCGCTGCTCCGCGCACAATCATCCATTTTACACAGCTGTAGAGGAGCAGAGAGAAAACACCGACATGTTAGCCTCCTATCAGCCAACGACCTGAACTCACTGTAGACCACACACAGCCACAACCCCAGAACTCTGAATCCTCTACTTACGTTGTCAAAGTGTTTCCCCTCCATGCTTTGAACACTTGGAAATGGAGTGACGGCAGGCATCAGAGCTTCAGCCACAGCCATGCTGTCCGCTCAGATCACAACACACAAGCAACAACTCAAGACCCGTCACTGAGAACACACTCTGTCCCGCTGGTCCATAAAGCGTCGTGGCAGCTGAGGATCGTTCCAGGATTCAGGATGTAATTATCAGCAGGGCTGACGGTGACTCTTATAGCTCCTGCGCCTCTCGCCGGGAGGTGTGGCTTCCACCCTTGCCCCTCCCCCTGCACGCACTCTGCTCCTGCGCCGCTCCCCCACAGCACCCAGCAGCGCGAACACACATGAAACACATTCAGATGTTCAGGCGCGTGAAGCACCAGGTATGTTAAATGGGTGTGATTGAACTGGACGGTGAATACATGACCGTACCTGCATGTGCTGCAGTGAACTGTCCACTGTCTCCGTGGTTAAGTAAATCTTTTCACGTGGACATTCTTGTTTGCTGTCCTGGAATGCAACCGCCTGACTCTCTCCCTCTCCCAAACACACATGTCCCGCGCGCGCACACACACACACACACACACACACACACACACACATTCTCACACAAACATATTATTAATTTGTCCCGACTTGATCCCTGCACGTTTCACACAAACACAGAGGTGTGAAGAGGCGACTCGTCGAAACAACCTGTTAATCTGGATGTCAATAAAGGACTACATGTTTCTTAATGATGCCCCCACCCCCTCCAGCCCCCCAGCTGCCGCCTGCATTCATTGCTATGGTAATGTACAGGTGGATGGCTCTCGATAGTGGAGAACAACCGCCAGGACAGGACTAAAAAGACATCAGACTTTCGTTTGACTTTGGAGACAGTTATTGGGGCAGCTAGTGGACAGTCTCTCAGGTCAAAGCACAGTGATGATGGAGACATGGTGTTAGGCTTCAAGTCCTTTGTGACATTTAAGGAGGACTGGTGATCGACATGATTGTGAAGGGCTTTGTTCCTGATGCTGCAGCTGGAACACAATGACTTCACAGGCTGAAATGGGTTTAAACAGTGTCTGGTCTTTGGGTCCTACAAACACAAGAAACACCACAAAAAAGGTTGATTAGAACTTTATTTCTATACATACCTGATGCAAAAGCCAAATTCGTTTTTTTACAGACTTCTTTCTTTGATTCTCTTATTTTATTTGATTACATACGCGTAGTAACTTAATCACAGTAACACAACAGCTCCTGGTTCTGAGTCTGAACAATGTGTACTTGACTTACTGTAAACTCTCAAACTACAACAGAGGCCAAACAAACTCATGCAGATATGTCTCTCTCTGCTTCTGCCTGAGCTCCTGCAGGTGTTGTGACAGGCAGCATCCTGCAGCTCTCTCCCTTTATACTCGGCTATATTTAACCCCCCGGGCTTACGCAGAACAAATTCCGGTTCTGTCCCTGCGCCAAGTGGAAATGGACTCTGTTTCCTGAGGAAAACTAGACACTTGCTTCCTCTACTTTCACTCTGTGGTCACCTTCAGCTGGAAGGACTAAGGATGCAGACGTGATGCAGCCCTCGCCACCGCTGACTGACATTTCGTGGACATTTTGTGCTTTTTTAGTAAACTAAATCAAACTGAAAACACATCGTGAGCTCCACTGCAGAGAAAGCCTTCCTCTATCTTGTTCCATCAAACTCAGGTCATGTAAAAACCAAATGGCCAAGAGCAGAGAGGCAGATACAGATAAAGAATAGCCCTGGGCTCAGGTTTCTTCTTTTGTCTCTCTCCTCTCTTGAAAGGAGGAAGTCTTCCAACTCGAGTGTTTTCTAAACACAGTTACTGAAGATTACAGTCAAGCACACACACAGAAAACCAGCTCATCTCTTCACGTTTCCTCACATTAGAAACCTGTTTTCTCTTCTTGTTTAAATGTTTCTCTAACAGAAACACATGTCTGTTGGTATGTCTGTATCTTGAAGCTTTGTTTCATTATCTTGACTTGTGCATTTTGGTGCTTTTAACTGACAATCAGATGTCTCTGTGGGCTTCTCCATGTCTGTCTTTGAAATGAATGACGTTCTCCGTCATTATGAGAATACGAATGAGTCAGCGTCCTGTTTCACATTTGCTTTGATGCTCAGAACAGTCACAGGACATTTTCACAGGAGTCAAGGGAGCATCAGGGAGCTGGGGCTTTGCAGTTGGGTAGGTTGTGTCTCTCATTTACACACATGACCATTGCGCTGTTTGTGTGTTCCTGTCCAATCAGTAGCTCTAGCTCAGAACAACCAGGAACAATCTACTTAGCAGAATGTGTACAAACACACACATACCCACACTCGCACAAACACACTAATGGCAATTATCCTCATCACCCACAAAGTGAGGGGAAACCCAACTTTTATCTTGGATAAATACGCCGTCGTGCATGGCATGAAAAAGCAACAAAGTGATTAGAGAGAGAGGGGGAAAAAAGAACGTCCAACGACAGCACGGAGACGGGCTACTTACCTTCTAGAAAGATATCAAAAGGAGGTGGGGAACAGCGGAAGTAAGAACAAACGCAAACCGACGAGAAGAATCATGGGAAAGAAGAAAAGCAACAACACCAGCCTGAGGCCCTGTAATCAGTAATTCTGCTCTTCCTGAGGCCAGAGTTTGACGCCTGTTGGGTCAAACAGTCTGAGTGGGAAGACTGGGAGACTTTTTATGGCTGACCACTCTGAACTGGATTAGATGGTATGTGGGCTGATAAATGACTGCAGGAGTTATCGACTTATAGTCGTTTGGTTTTAGATCTAATGTTACTCTTTTATTCATCTACTGACAAACATACATGTGGAAAAGAGAGATGATTGATCAGTGATTCGATTTCTGTTCACCCACACTGTGTCAGATATCAGTTCCATGTGCTTTCATACAAAAACATCCAGTATGTGTAAAATGCAGTGAGTTAGAATGATTTACCATAATCCCATGTGTAAATGAAGCCACTCCGATCAAACAAAAGATAACTGGCCTGCTACAGTGTTGAGCTAAATGGTTTACCTCTTGTCCAGTAGGCAAAGCTCATTGTGATTAAATGGTTTAGCAGCACTCAGCACTAATGATGCCATTAACAGCTAGCTGCTAGCCTAATGAGATCAGGTCGTCACATACTTAGCACAATGTTGACTGATTTACACATCGAAGATAATTAGGAGCTGGAGCAGTAACGACGACCCGCTGAGTAGAGTGATACACAGAGAGAGGTTCATCACAGTTTGTACACTCTCACTATAGTCACTATATAATTCCAATCATAATCAATGTCCTTATTGATTTTGCCACTTTTTTACTTATCACCAGTCAATCTGAGAGTTACTTTTAGTCTCAAGTCATTTAAAAGCTGTTTGTTTTATAAACACAGCACAGCACATTATCTCAAGTCTCATACCAAGTGCCAGCTCTTACTGGGCTTTAAACAAAACTGGTTTCAAGAGAATTGTTTGCTGCTTCTTCGTTATCAGAAAATGACCAGGAAAGAACACAGTCTTGGTTGACTTCCATTACCTACATTACAGTGAGCCAGTTAAAAATGTTAAAAGTTAAAACCCAGGGCCACCAATCCAAGAAGTTGTGACCATAGGTATCCATGTCATTGCTTTCAAAAGTTCTGTCTTGTTTTTGCCCATCCATGCTACTACGCTGCCCAGAGTTTCCAAACTAAGACAGCATTTCCAAAAAAGCAACTGACTGAAAACACTGGAGTACTGTGGACCCCAGGTGTAAACATAGCAATGGTCTGTAATAGTCTGTCTGTCTGTCTTCATGCACACATAGATATCAAGAAGTGCAGAAATTCAGAAACGAACACCTAAAGAGATTTGTCATGTTGTACAATATGAACTATGTGTCCAGCTTTATGCAGCTGTTTCCTGAATGTTGCAGTCTGATTAGTTGTGTTGACACACATTATATGACCCACTTTTTTTATATTCTCTATTAGCCGGTAGCTTGAGACTCTTAAACAACAACCAAAATGGATCTCTTTAGATACTGGCAATTAAAGGTCAGTGGAGCTAATGAGCTGTATGACAGTTATATGACAATAAAATACAGGACACTGAAATGCTGAGTGTTTTTTTCAAGATACTTGTCACTTCTGCTATTTCATGACAATATAGTGTGTGACTCCATATAAGCAGGTATCTTAAAAAAATACTTTACTTTTTTCAGAACAGTATCTTTGTATTTTCACATAAGAGCAGAGGATGTGATTTTGAGTGCATAAATACCAATGTGGAGGCCAGCAGCTGTTATTCTACCTGATCTAGCACTTTTTCAAGTGCACTGAAGAACCAGTCTCACTTCTTTCTGTCTCAGTTTCAGCTCTTTATTTCTCCATATTAGCCTGTAGCAGCAGCTGAGAGTCGGCCCATTCTGGCTACCAGCTCTCTTTACCTCAAGGGCCATTTAGCCTACCTGTTCCACCTGTTGGGATATCTTGTTTGAGTGTGTGTGATAGGTTTCCCATGGCAGTGTGCTCATGGTTTGGAGAACAAGTTGACAGTTTTGGACAGATTTTTGGACAGAGACCACAATAACTTTAGCGAGACACTTATGAAGATATGGCATTATCAAGAAATCTGGCAAAAGCCAAAGCATGAGAGCAAGAGCAGAGACAGTAAATACCAATACAGGAGGACTGGAAGTGCAAATACTGTAAAATATAATGTGCTTCGGGAAGATTAATAACCAACTGAAAAGTAAAGCAAAATCACAACAGAACTGCACTACGAGGAAACTAAATTTACGATAAGTTAAAATAAAGAAACAATCTTGCACCTAGTGAAAGTCATGCATTTCTAGATTGGAAGCATAATTTGTTTGTACCCTGAAGTCAAACATGTGACTGGCTCTTCTCATTCGTTGGCAGACATCAGACAGACAGCCAGGCTTCTCATGCACATAGATTTTACCTTTGAAAGACAATTGAGACTGCAGTGTCAAACCACCACACATTTGCATAACATCAAAAGGACACACAGCAGAGAAGCCATGTGAAACCATTTTATTCCTATTAGAAACCCGTCCTAACCAGGTCTTTCTGGAACACCAACTTTTCACAAACTGAAATTTACTTTCACATTAATTTGCAAATGCTTGGCTACAGTTACTTATAGCTTGCAGCAGTCGCTCAGTTCAAATACAAATACAATGACATAGTGTTTAAAAAAATTAGAGATCCTTTTCCACATATGTCTAGTTGAGGGGAAATTTCAAACCATTTTTTGAAGATATTGGCCATTTCGCCTGGCAGTGGCTGACTGATGCAAGGAGCCAGAGTGATTTTCTTGTTGTGCTGTGGACTGAATAATATCATGTAAACATGATATTACATGTAAAACATTAGTGCACACATGTAAACATTAGTGCAAGGCATGCTTCACCTTTTTTAAAACAAGCTTGCTGTTAAAGTAAAAGTAATTTGAGTACATTATTGTGATCATTGTATTTTCTCATGAGAGCACATGGTACAACACAACACTGTTGAGATTCCCATGGGTGTGTAGTTGGTGTGTGTGTGTCAAGTCTTTTAAATCTGTTGCTGTGAGCTGACCAGGCTATCACACTCATAGCAATCAGTCGACATTAAAGATTCACACTTTGTATTGAACACTAATGGCGAGTGTCTGTGCAGATAAACAAATGTTTAAATTCAGTATTCTTTCTTTTGGTATTTACTGTAAAACTTAACAAATACCCCAAATATTCAAATCATTGCAAATACATTTTGATAACAAAGAATGTATTTGAAGCAAACAAGAAACATTCTATTCTATTCTATAAAGGTCAAGTAACACAAGCCCCGGTCATAAACTCGGGACCTGACGCCACTGTTAGTCTTCCAACTTTGTGCCATAAATAGCTGGCTTATATCATTACAAGTGGGTTTCTGTTAAAAGAAAATGGCTGACAATAGGGGCGTCATTAAAGAGGTAATGGGAGAAACATTGTGTGCTAAAACAGTGGGAGGGTTTAGGGTTGCTGTTACTGCATAATGTCCATATATTGTGTTCAGCAGCAATCCTCATGCTCTCAGGCAATAAGTGATCGCTCTTCATCCATCTTGGCAGCTCCACTTAGCTCATCTTTCAGTCACTGAGCTGTGTTTCTGTCCTCACCAGTGGTGATACTCTGGAGAGATACATGACAAAGGGACAAAATAGCGTCCATTGTTGTGTGTTTGTAACTTGACGTTTTTGGTTATTATTTAACACATAATGGTGTTCATTTCTGCATATGTGTGTGAATCATATTACGTATGCCCTCCTCGCTTTAAGACCAAAATGGGCACTGGTTTCATCCTCAGACCAAAGTATGAGAAACTTGGTTGAGACCAAACATTTCAGTACATGTTGTATGGGGACGTGATTACCTGGAAAAAAAGTCCTGGGAACCGCTTCAATGTCAGGCCTGTGACCTCAATGATGATGATTAATCCAAGCTGTTAAACTTTTAAGAAAGTCGCAAGCATAGCAATCAAGAGAACTTCAAATATCTGTGATGGATGTCAAATGACGTAGCGCTCAGTGAAACACCTCATTGTTTTACCTTCTGTCACGGGCCGTAGAGAAGTTGAAGAAAGCTGCTGCACAACGTGGGTGAGTGAGAGGCCAAGGGGTGATGTATTGTGTATAACACACTGTGTATTCAGTGTCAATATGGTGTCTCATGGTGGGGTAAGGAGTTCAGTTCCCGATGGGGCCACCCATGCAGTTCATAAATCTGTTAGAAAAGACTGTTGTCACTGAAATATGCAGGCGATCACTGCTCACTGTTGTACAGTTTCCACAAGATGGTTTTCTTTGCTTCACCTTGTTAGCTATGAGAGCAGTGAGCAGTGTAGCTCTAGGGATGTTAGCACTAAAACCTTGTAGCTCTGTCATGATGAGCGTTTGAGAACTGTGGGATGAATGGAAGATTTTGGTTCAGGTATTCATGTGATTTGGATAATACTGCACCTTTTCATCTAGCACTATCACCCAAAATGACATTTATCCATCACTCTGGATTATGACCAAGTACATGCAAATCTAGCAACAGTCCCATTGACCTCGGCTGTATTTTTATTTGTTGCAATTTAGCATAACTTAACTTACAGATAACTTGGTGAATATGGAAATCAGCACTTCAGCATTATCATCGTAAGTGTGTTAGCTTGCCAACACAGCCATTTTGCTAAAGGCACAGTTGTACTTAAAGGATTATTTGTATTGTATTCTTGAGTCATAAGGACAACAATGGCCAATGCTCTTTTCAAGCGACAACCACCATGTGCTTCTGACATAAAACCACATGTGGCAGCAGAAGAAACTTACAGCCAGGCCTTTTGACTACAGCCGGATTGCAGCTACTAGCATGGCCACAGACTCTTTTTCCTTCTTCACTGGCTTTTTTGACAGTATAAGGTGACAGTGAGATTATAAATATTAGATGCATCACCTGTATATTTACCATGCAGTGTATCCTTAAGGGGGAAGACAGTGTATGCAGTACTGTAAAACAGCTAGCTAAGTATTACTCTAATGTGAAAAAATGCATGAAGAACCATCCCAGTGAGATTTCCATTATTTTTTGTTTATGTGGACAGAGTGAAACAGATATACGCAGTGAATAGAAGATCTGAGGTCTCTGAGGTGAACTCTGAAATTCTTATCTTGATCTTTCCAGGTGCAGTAACTGGACTGTGACAACTAGTGTGATGATGAAAAGTAAAAAACCGCAATTCTTTCACTTTAACCAAAGAGCCTGAGATAAATAGTCAACAAACATTGTGAGTCAACTCACAGAATGCAAATTAGATGGTGGTGTAACATGGTAGTGCATTACATTGTTGTAATAATGTTGTAATGTAAAAATGCTGACTTTAGGGTCAATGCAGATGGTTAGGAATAATCAGATCATCTGGTGCTGCTGGTTAACCTGCAGGGTTCCTCTCACACATAGAGACACATGTTGAGAATCGTGAGATACATTGTAGAGTCAACAGAGAGGCTGATGACTGCCAATCATGCCAGGCTTTGTTCTATGCTTGGCAAGAAAGAGATGACACTCCAGGTAGATAGTATTGATGTCATTAGTAACATGTGGGTTAACCGCATACCTTCTCGTCAATCCCACTCTGAATACCTGTGAAAAGTATGATTATGAGCAATGTTATGATGGAAAGTGAGTTTTCTTTTGCAGAACTAAGCTCATTCATTCTCAATTACTTAAGTTACTCATGAGTCAGCCTCCGCTTTCATCATTTCTGGTTTGGCAAGATCTGATCAGACGTTGTGGTGATGGCAATGCTACTGGAAGGCCCTGTCAATGTGCAGTGTGACGCACTTTCAAATGAGCTGCATAGCTCCCATCTGAAACTGCTTAAACCTTTGGACAGATCCAGGTACACTTTGTGGCTTGTTGCAGTTCATTTTTACATCATGTTCGGTCTTACACCTGTACATCTTGCAGTGCGTGAACATGTGCATCCTGTTGAACATGCTTGTGTTGATGGACACAACAGAATGCAAAGGTGTGCAGGATGCTATGTACATATAAACACAAGATTTAGTAAATTACAAGGTTTTTACAAGCCAGAAAAAAAACTGGAAGGAAAGTGTAACCAGCGTGGAAGTGAAACCTCTTTCTTCTCTCTGTTTCTCCTCAGCCCTGGCAGCCAAGAGCTCTGAAAGCTAGAAGACAGACGTGAGAGCAAATAATTACCTTTCCCAGGTAGCTGCACTGATTGTTGGGGTTGGAGGATGAGTGAAGAGGGAACCATCTGTGTATGTGTGTGTGTGTCTGAACACAGCATGTCCTTTTGACCTTGTGGTGCTGCAGACACACACAGAGAGACGGTTTTGTGTCCCCAGACAAGAGGTCTGCTTTCACCTGAGCAGGCTCAGCCAATTACACCCTCCAAACTGCCCAGCAGAGACAAAGGGAAGAGGAGTGGGATGAGTGACTGGGACGAAGCTGGGAGCCCCCTTCCCTGGTGGAGGAGGGGCGAGGAGTGTGCTTAGGAATGCAGAATTTTTTTAAATGCAGACTTTCATATTAGATATTGCGTATTTTCATTACTCCAGTTTGATTTCATCAGTGATGATGTGCTTGTGGTTTGTGGTGTCCTCCAGTGTAGGTGGACAAGTTCAGGCATGACGGCAAACGAATCCACTGGAAGGCTTGGTATTGCTCGAGGAGGCAGATGGCACTTCATGACCAAACTCTGGCAGATAATCCAGATTCCTCTGTGTGAATAATCTGGCATCGAAACTGGCATCATTTTGGCTTCACTTCTCATGCATGACACCAACACACACTCAAGTACAAACATGTGAACCTTCATGTCATACAGGCGACATCCAAACCACTATATTCTCTTGGCTACATTTTCACCTAAGCAAACTACTCAGGAGTTTGGGAGTTTAGCAGAGTTTAAAACTTTTGGAATCACTGCTGACCCCATTTTAGTTTGAAAACTCCAACAACAGAGACCCTGACTATCTTAGATACAAATTCATTCAGTTTTAATTACCTATTACCACTGTAATGCCACTTTCCCACAAAAGTTAGTTAGAATCGCATAGGGCTCCTTCCCCATTGGCCAAAAAACCCACGACTGATCTCTAGCTGGCAAGCTGCGTGGCCTTCACCCCCACCGCTGTGCGTTGCCATCCATACAGAATGTAACAGCACACATATCGCTACGCACATGAAACAATTATCACCACATGTTTATTCAGCATCTAACTCTATATATGAATATTGTCCATACACTACAGCGGTCGTCAGTGTTTTTTCCTGTCCCCTGGCGCTGAACCTCATCTTCCCCACTGATCATGAGAAGCTCTGCTATCTCGCTGCCTTGCCAGCACTGTGCCATGTTGATTGAGTGCGAGCAAAGTGTCTTGTACAAGTGCCAAGTGATGTCACGTAAATTAGTGGGTTGACTCGGGTGTAACATTCCCACTGTAAGCTGATCAGAGGCGTCGAAACACGCATCGATTGCAGAGTCTTTTGTCTCGGGTCAACGTGGGTCAGTGGCCCTTTCCCACTGCGAGTTGTTGTCTGGTTTTGATGTTGTTTGAAGACATTTTTGCTTTTGGCAGCATGAGATTCAATTGCCAAGTATGCACTGGTGCAAACCTGCTGAATGAAAATGTCATGACAGCAATATTAATTAAAACTTCATACAAGCTGAAAGGACTAAGGGCTAAGGGCTAAGTAAGCAGTGACAGTGTCAGATAATTGGCACGTACAAGTTGAAACCATCTTAGGATATTGATTTGTGTCATTGTTTGGACGTCATTCATCTTTTGTGTTCTCAGGACAGAAACCCATGTCAGTGAGGAAGAGTTAAAACACTTGAACTGTTGTTCTTTGTAAATATATAGGACATGTTGTGTATGGAGGTGTATGGTGCAATGCGCCTCCTACACAGGGGGATTTACCATATACTGTTCTAAAGAGACTTTTGTCTTGCAGAGTGAGGCTGAAGCCCACCATGTTCCCTGACTGCAGCCTTTAAGGCATTACCTCCTCCCACCACACAGGGGACAATCACAATAATGTTCTAAAAAACGTAACACTGTAAGAGTCACGTTGAGCAACTTAAAATCTATCATTAATCAATACCATCTAGCAGATCTATCTTTTTTTTTTAATCCTTCATGTTCTTCCTTGTGAAATCCTGGTGTCAATATTTCCCACAATTCTACTCACTGCTGACAGTTCAATTACAGATTCTGGTGCTCTGGCATCTAATTTAGCCTCAGGCCTCCAGTCTCTCTCTGTCTCTCTGTCTCTCTCTGTCTCTGTCTCTGTCTCTGTCTCTCTCTCTCTCTCTCTCATCCATGGATGGATGGATGGATGGATGGATGGATGACTAATACTAACTTTACTCACAGAGCAGCAGCCTTGAAATGTGAGCTTTGGGTTACAGAAACTATGAGTTGAGATGGAGTGCACGGTGACACCACCACCCTTATTTGCTGTTCTGTTCTACCTCCACCTACCCTTTGAAGCAACTGTTAGTTTTAACAAATTGCTTTTGCTACACTTATACCTGGAATGAACATATTAGTTTTGAAAATGCCTGAATGAAGACTTTGAAAATGCCTCTGACACTTGTTTTAGTTCGAAAACCCCAGGGTTGTGTTGTAGTTGGGCAGAAATGAGGACTTTTGGAAACTGTGATGCAGACACTCACCTCACCTCCTAATTTGGTTTTATAAGTCACAGCACCCAGTGTCAGCAACATGGATAATGAATGAGCTGCTCCCCGTTTGTAGTGTGTTCTCCAGCTAGCAATGTGCAAAGTAGAAAATCTCCTTCCTGTTTGCACTGGTATGCACATAATGTGGATGTGTGTCTGTGTTGTGCTATCAGCGTGCAGTGTGGAGTACAGTACAGTAAACTTGCCAAGCCTTTGAAAGAGCTGTCACGAAGTAATTGTTATTGGAGCCATTATGAGATTTAGTCATTGAACTGCTTCAGGGCCTCCTTCAAAGAGAGCCAGAGCCAGTGTTAGATTCTCACATGATGCAGCACTCCCTCTAGACAGATTCAATCACACGCAGATTCAAGGTACCTACAAAGTCTTACTGGACAAATATGTGCACAAAATTAAAGATGGCCTCTTAGACTGACTTGTAAGTGGCACATCACATCCAAAACAAAGCACAGTAATCAACAAGGACTCAGCTGAAGAGGAATCATGGATGACTGCATTTAGCCGTGCAGTCCAAACACTTCAAACATTTCAGTGAGTCTTGTGACTTATTTTTTGCTTTTACATACTGTATCTGACGGAGGATGAGGAGTCAGTGGAAATGTCCTGCCTGATCATTGCAAAGATGCACCTGAAAGTTAACTGACAAACAGCTGGTAACTGCTTTTCACAGTTTAATACTGGCAGTCAATATTAATGGTGACAACAAAGATTCTACTCTATTACTTGTTGGTAGCTAGTGGCATTTGTCATTTGAGTTTTGGTCATCATTAATAAGACAAGACAGGCTTGGGCTAGCTGGTTAGCATACTAAATTCAGGAGAAGAGAAGACCTGGTAAAGGATCAACAGAGGTGTTTCAACCTCTGGAGACAGCTCTTGTGGAGTAAAGTAATAAAGTTTGATGCTGAGCTGCAACATTTCTACTAAACTGGAGGGTAAAAAGCTGCTAATGTTAACATTGGCTATGTAGCAACTGCAAAACTTTAAAATAGCTCCTTTAAAGAGGCCAAAGAGACTGATGTGCATAATGAATTACAGTAAATACCGATGATATTTTAACTGTGCACGTTCAGTGTTTTCTATATTGTCTGTTGGAATGATGATTTTTGGAGAGACTGTTCAGAGGAGTCTAAAAGACTTATGCTTTTTGTTGGTACTCAGCACTATATTGTCCTTCTGGGCACGCCCTGCACTCTCTCAATGAAGTAGTTACCTGACTTTTATCTGCACTGTCATCAAGAGAAAACCACGGATGCTCCACCGATAATTGAAGGGAGATTTACTCTGTCAACTCATCTTTGGGCACGGCATTTTTTTTCTATCAGTTTGTTTGCTTTTCTCAGAAAGGCAACTATTTTAGTCTTAATTTCATTTTCCTCTAGCTAATGATTCTCATTTTTTTTTGTAATTTTCTACAAGCTACAGATTTCCTGACAGGTTAATCCTCCCTGCTGTGTAAACGTCTCTATAAAACCATGCAGTGGACTTTAGGTGTTTTAAACAAGGCTTAGCTGATACACATTTATCTTTTGGCTTTTCAAATCACCTTGACAAGTTTTCTAACCCCTAATTTGTCATCATATGTGCTCACTGACTTTGCTAAATACTCCCATCCCCCTCACCTGTCTCACTCAGAGGGGCTAATGGGGTCCACTTCAGATAACTGTTGTTTGACCAAGTCTGCCTCCAACCTTTAATTGTCTGTTCCAACAAGTAAAGCACCAAAAACAAACTTGAGCCAGAGGTAATATGCACTGCAATATCAAAGGGCTGCACACAATCATGGACACTGCACAGAAACACACAGTTAATGGCATGTTTTCACCTCTTTGTCATGACAACAGAGGTGTGATGGCTTGGCGCTGACTTACATAGCTTTTCACACTGAGTTCTGAATGTGGTAATGAAATATTCATGTAAATGTGATGAAATGTTTTCTGTATCTGGTTCTACATCTGTCCGATAAATACAATGTCATGTTGTGCATGCTTTGTGTGTGTGTCTGTGTGTGCATATCAGAGTCCACTTCAATCTGAACATATCTCTTCACACACTGTACATTGTATTTCTGCACTACTCAACACTTCTTTTAAATGTCTTCAAGAGGTATTGATGTCTTGCCAATATCATGCTTTCTATGTAATCCCTGATTTTATTTTATGATGTAATTTTTGGGGATTTATTGATAAAATCATCTCTTATCCCTGTAAATGATGGAAGACTTGCGAACATGACATGAGCCAAATCATTCCTGAAATTCACTTGTACACTGCTCCTTCCCCTTTTCTGGGTGTAGTCATAGTTTATTTCTAAGCAGATTTCAACAATGCCATGCTGCTCTTGTGTCTGTGTCTAACTGTTCCACATCAGCTCAGTGTTAAGTCCAACAAAAACAGCAAGTTGTGATGAAAGGATTCATGAGGATCGTATAGGTGAGAAAAATTCTGCTCATCAGCACACAGTGCTTTGTCATGTCTTCCAAGAATCCTGTGTGTTGATCTGTGTTATCACTTCATCCATGTAGCATAGGCAGAGGGCTGGACAGTTCTTCACAGCTCTTATCAGACTCTGGCCTCCTGGATTTCAGTTAGAGAGGAGGCACTATCTAAGATAGCTTTCTAAACTGGCTGCGCTGTCTGTGCAGATTAGCAGAGGAGGCTGACCATTTTAAAAAATGCTCCTCTGCCTTCAGTTGGTCATTGGTTGTTTAAGTTTGAGAAGTTTTTAGTTGTAGAATCAGTTTGACTCAGACATGTACATTTTGTTTCTGCTTCTTTTTGCTCAACTCTTTCTTCTACTTTCACATTTAATATGCAATTTGATTTAATCACCTTGTTTGGAGTTGACCTGTTGTAACTGGTGCTGGTTGTTGTCCCTGCCGTGATGGGTGGTTATGTAAGAGAAACTGTTTTTTTTGTTTTTTATCTGCAGAATTTGTTTGGAAAAATGACAAAAAAGCTGTTATCTTTGTGAAAAGAGAAAATTATCTCTCAGATGCAAATCAAGGCCCACATAAACTGCATTTACACGAACAGGGTGAGGTCTTATCTTGTCATCTTCTCAGACAGGTTCTGTGATGCTCTCAGGAAGCATTTTGTGTAATCACTTGTAGATGCTTCCTTAATGCACATTTGTTACTTTTATTTTACATTACACAATACAAGAATTTCACCTTCTCTTCTAGATCTGACCGCTTACAGTAGAGGTAGAAATGAAAGCCTCTGGATTTGAATCTGAAACATGTTACAAGAGGGAGAAGCAGCAACAGGTTTGCTCAGTAACCTGTTTTTAGAAGAGAAGAGAGAAACCAGAGAGGAGATGGAAAACTCCATTAAGATGGTTTTTGGTTCTTAAAACACAAATCCTCTGATATCACAACTTCACCCACAAATCAAAGGAAAAGTGTAAAATATGAGACCTTTGGTCACATGTCACTAAGTCTCTACATGGGAGTGATAAGAGCAAGTGTTTGAATGAAGGCTCAACGCTTCAACATACCTTGATTCATCCTCATAGGAAAATAAGTTTTAAAAGGTTGAATGCTGGTGCACTTCCAGGGTGATTATATAATACAGAAGCTGCTGTGACTAGTCTTAATTGGTTTGATTACACCTGCACTTACCACTGTGGAATCACAACTTTGGCATGTTTATAATTAGTGACGTTGCACGGCTGCATGTTCAGAAGTGTAGCTGCATAGTGATGTTCCAAAATAAACAATGTTACATAACTCCCATGGTGTATAGTTACTTCAAATTAGGCTTGGTGTTTAGTAAACATAAGACTAATACCTTAAAAATTCAAAACATACCTGATCTGTTTTTTTTATTGAGGTTTTTTAAAATGTGACTCGAGTTCCAGTCATGTGAATGCAATAACAACAGCAACTGCATTTGCAGGTTCAAAATGAAATGTCATTAGAGGAACCAAAAATCGTATTTGTTGTAATCATAGGATGTAAATAAGGACGGAAGTTTGTCACATGTTTCCGAAGAGCAGTTTCAAAGCTCAGAGTAAACTGCTCCACCGTCGCCATCTCGGCAGTGCCTGACTGCTGAACTCCTGCCAAACTGATAGAGGTGGCTCTAGCTGAGACTTCATTGCTTGTCAAATCATGGCAAGCCTACACCCATCCACCTGCCACTCAAAGCAACCACAGCCTTATTTATTCAGAGCTTTAAGACTTCAAATTTAAACTAATGGGTTATGAGTTGATTATGTTGACTTGGACTTTATGAGCTGTAACTTGGAGCCAGCCTCAGGGTGTCATTTCCAGCCTCGTAGGTTGCCAGTTGATATCAACAAGCCCTCCATCTAACAGTTCTTTTGCTAGTTAATATTATGATTATTTTCTTTATTTCTAGATACATCGCTTTGTCTGTAACATGTCAGACAAATGTCTGTTTCTAGAGCACAAGTAGTCTTTCTCTGTTCATGTGTCTGACCAACAGTCCAAAATACAAAGATCACTTTATGATAATATTTAACATAGAAAAAGTGAATTGAATTGAAACTGTGGAAATCACACATTAAGGAAATACACATTGAATGTAAAGGAAGCAATGTGTGTATCTACACACCCACTCATTAACAACAGAAGAAACCACTCCAGATCAGTGCGTCACGATTGCTTTATTATGAGACCACACATTCTGCCAGGGCAGATTGGCAGTTGTTGTTTTTTTTTTCTATTTTGTTTTCTTCCTTTCTATTGGTTGGGTCCAGAAATGGCGCCTGTGGTTTGCAGATAGTATCACTCGCTGCAGCCACATGAAGAGAAAAACCAACAGTCAATTACACCATTAGTACTGATGGAGCAGGAGCAGGGGGATGACAGATGGCAGTGATGAAATGAAGTCTGCTGTGTCATTGCTGGCTAGCACACACAAACACAGCGCTGATAGCACCATGTTCACATGCATTGATATATTCCTTCACAAAGTTCTCATGAGGTGAAGTCATGTACAAGTCATTTCACTGATATTCAGACATATTATCAGTGTGGGGCAAGTTGAATTACTAAAATAACTGCTTCATAAAAGTAATTAGTTACTTGAGAAAGTAACTTTTGCATTAGTGTTTTTCTTCAGTTCACTTATTAATGAACACACAGGGTGTTATTCTGGTGCCACTGTGGAACAGTGTGGGACAAGATAAGTGTCATAAGTAAGTTGATCTATGATTGTGCCAATGATCAGTGGAACAAAATTCTACAGTATGTTGTGTTCTGGTAGTGTTGTGACCTGTGCATTACATCATACCCACCAAGTCAGCTAATCAATAATGTTACATGATATAGCAATACTATCTAGATATCCTGCAGATAAACTGGTAGGATACCCAAATTGTATCAGTGTGAGACAGGGTAGGTCTACAGCACTCCGCTTCCGCTCGTGTAGTGGACGTACACGCCCACCATTTGACAACAGGGAAGACATACCATGTGAAACATGGTGTTATTTCAGTTACACAGCTGTCAATCTGCACAAGCCCAAGGACACAACAAGGCCTACCTGTAAAACTTGTACAGACCAAGAAGGCAACAAATACAAGTTGGCAAAGCATCTTATTGACAGATACCAACCTGGTTAAAGAATTCAAAAGCCACCCTGCTGAATCTTATAGTTCCTGTGAATTCAAGCCACAAGCTGTGCTTCAGAATGAGTGTTCAACACACCAGACATTAGCTGCAATGGATCGGAGGAGTCGGTTTCCAGTCTTCTAGTGGGACACATTAGTGGGCAGCTTCTGCTCTGTTTAGAGTGTTTACAAAGGCTCACTTTCTACAGCTAAGACACAAGTGTTAGCATTACCACTAACCCCACTTGTAAAAGTCATAGGAGTCATAATTTTGGTATTGTGACAACACTAGCGAACACCCTCACCCTGTGAAGTTATTGGCTATTTTTAAGTAACAACCCCTATTGAGCCCAGTGGTCATAACTGTATTATTTACTTGCAGAAGTAATTAGTTACACTACTCATTACTGCAAATTGTAGTGAAACAACAGTAATGCATTTGGAATGTGTCACTCCTAACCCTGCACAATATACAGATGAAATGGGTAATTATGCAAATAAAACTGAACTGACATTGAGTTTTGGTGTTGAATGAATGATGTTTTGGATTTTACTGGGTTGGCTACTCCATGCTGACACAAACAAATCATTTAAAACTCTCAGCTGTCAATCATTACATCACAGCAGCCAAGTGCAAAATGTGTAGGAGGGACAGTCACCACATCACATGCTAGTTTTCATGGACTCTTGGGTGCTGCAAGAAAAATGTGATGGATACAAAAGAAAAATCTGCCCATAACTGTGAGCCACCTCAGCAGGCTGAGCATTGCTCTGTTCAAAGACCAGTAGCTCCATTCCTCCATCCCTCTGTCTTATTCACTGCTGAAACATACTGCACATCTCTTCCACAAACAAATATTCCGTATGAACAGTGTCATTTTCTGGGATATCACCACTCTTATCTCACATCTGTAAGTGGTGAGTCACTGCAAATGTCGAAAATCAACAGTGGAGGTGAATATTTCAGAGAAAGAAATGGGAGGTGTGGATATCATCTCTGCTTTGCTGTCTGAATGCATCTACTTGTGAAATCTACATTTATGAAAACGCATGACTAACAAGAGTTACCAGAAAACTGTCCTTCTCATCAAAATCATCTTGACTATGTGGGAATAACCAGCATTTACAATCATTTGACTGCTATGTGTAGTCTGTGTGATGAGTTCATGTTCACACTTCTTCATCCAGATTAAGATTAAATCCAGTTGAGATGCAAGACTTAATTACAAACAACACACTGTGTGTGCATCTCCAGTAGCCAGATAAGCAGCAACAAAAGCTACAACAGCTCAGTGCAGCTCCTGTAGGTTCGTAGACATGGAAACTGGTGGAGTCTTGTTTCTCACTGTTGTTTGAGACAGAGAATGAAAATGTCAGAATAACTACAGTGCAAGATTAGCTGTCATCATAACAGGGGCGGGGTGGTTGTGTGAGGGGACTTGCACTGACTGTTTGTTGATGAAAATTTCTCACTGTTCTGTTTTCATCACCCAAGCATTTTGCTTGTACAAGTGGCTTAAAAGACAGATTTGTACATATTTGTACATATGTCTGGAAAACATTGTTAACTTTATCCCTGAGTTAATGCAACACAGCTAATCCAGTATAATAACTTCATCCACTTCAGTTGTCCATCTCTTCAAATATCACTGTCCCACTACTGGTCAGTGGTCAAATTTTCTAAATTGCAACTTCCTTGGGAAAGGTGGGTATAACTGTACCATTTCAAGTTAGTCTAGCATAGCTGTACTAATGGGAACCGCAGCCTACAGCAACACATGTAAAGAGAAGCTCATGATAAAACAAAGATGTTCATGTCAGATCATGTTGTGATCAGGTGATGGATATCACCATCAAATGGTTTAAGGCTTTGGCTTCAGTTTTGTTTTCACTGTGCTTCCCATTACTGGTAAACTTCAGTGCTTGTTAATTAAAGGGAAAACAACCCACAAGGGATTTGTTTCTGTTTTACAAAATTCAAGATAACGAGATGATATTGAAAGTAGATAATCCGAGTCATGAGAACAGCCAAAACAGCTGAGTGTTGAAGATATGATGTACATTACAACAGTGACAAAATGTGATTGGTCTGTTTGTAATGTTGTCTCGGAGAGGGAAGGTCATGTCAGGTCAGTGACGCAAATGTCAAACTGTAGAATGATTGTAGGAATGAATGTGAGTGTGACGATGTCAGTTGGTGTGTGAGCTTGTGGCTGATGACTGGTTATGCAGGCTTCTCCCTATTTATATTATATAATATCAAACGTGATCATTCTAGTGGTGCTCAGTTACTGTAGTCATCCCCACAAACGGATGACTTATAAGGTGTGATTGTTAATTGATATTTCTATGAAGTGAAAAAAAGGCAAGCTACAACACTATGTGCTTCAAGATATGAATTAAAAGCATATGAATTATATTTAGAACTGTTATAAAGAATTATAATTATAACTTAGTACATGTGGAGTTTCCAATTTTATCACAAGAGAACATCATAAATAGAAAGTTAGCTAGTCAGGCAGACAGAGACAGAAAGACAGGTAAGTGATGACCAAGATACCACAGATGTGATATGTGCTGCAGGCTGCTGCAGCCTCATTAATCCTCCCCAGAGGCAGAACAGCTAACTGTTGTGGCTGGAGCCTTTCTCTGGTTTAACACCTCAGGCCCTCCCCAGACAGATGGCTCACTGGTTTCCTACGGGAGCTCATCCACTCTGGAAACCATACACCCCCCAACAGACAGGTTAGCTCAAACAGGGAACTGTGCAGTGGTGTGTGTGTGTGTGTGTGTGTGTGTGTGTGTGTAAGCTCGCGCACACACAAACACACACACACCAGCTGTAACAGAAGCCTGTTACCTTTCGCTGCTGTTTGTAAGATGAGCTAATTTTGGATTATTTCCAAAGGAAAGTGTGTGTGTGTGTGTGTGTGTGTGTGTGTGTGTGTGTGTGTGTGTGTATGTGTGTGTGTGGATGGGATGGAGATACAGTAACTGGTCAGGAGGTGAAGCTGGTTTTCAGGACGTGTGAAGAGCAATGTTTCCTTATTTTATACCTCAACATTTTCATCAAGATATTTCTCTCTCATCCTTTCTTGTTTACCTTTTGTAATTCATGCCTCAGTGACAGAGGTGAGCAATGGACTTGTAGTCAACTGTCTGTAAAATTAAACCAGATGAATTAATGATCAATCAGTAATCTAATCTAATCTAATCTAACCTTTCAGTACAACTGTCCTTATCTTATATCTCACATCTTCCTTAACTATACTACGCATGATCTTTACATCTTCAAAGAGATAGTTAATCTCAGAAAGCATAAAGCATGGTAAATGCCAACCAGGGCATCCATGTGACTCAGACTTACTGAGAAGGTGAATGAGTTTCACCTGAGCATGACTGATAGCCTTGACTTTTGCCCTCTCAACACCTTGTTTGCCCTGAGGGAGCGCGTCAGAGGACACCTCGCACAGTCCAGCTACGTGCCCTTTAAACTCCTCCTCCTCCTCCAAGGTGTCGTCTCTACTGTTGTATGTTCCTTTGATCTTCTATTGTCTAAAACAACTAATGATGTACTAAAATTACAACTCTCTTACAATACTTATACTTCATGTAAACCTGGCCTTTATAGCTATAATGATGATTTAACTCTGTTTTTTTTTTCTTTTTTTTAAATTAAAACCCTGTTATTTAAATGTGTCGTGGTTTGTTGGCTCTATATACTTTACTGTACTTTAATGGATTTAGTCAGTCTTGCTCTTGAATCCCATGTTCAATTTATGAAATTATTGTGATTTGTTATCTTCCCACTAAGTCTCACATCATGCTTTGAACAACATAAACACTAAGTCCAATGTTGCCATGGACACAGCAGTATGCTGCATCTGTCCTTTGTTGGGCAATATTTTTTTTTTTTTGCTGAATCAGCACCAGCACTCCGTGCTACCGTGGGTGAACAGACATTACTTAGGATATAATTACAAGGTGGATTTATGAACATTTATCCCTGATAGACATGAACAATTACGTGTTATAATTTCTCCTTATTCTACCTCTCCTTGGAGAAATCTTGTGCATAGGAAAATATGCAGTCTATAGCAAAACTTTAGGGAAGAACCGAGCTGATGCACTTCCACGAAAAAGCATGAAATCCTCTGTCTGATTGTTGCATATGTGCACGATTGAAATAAACTACTACAAACTATGTTGGGAAAATATTCTAACCTAAAATGTAAGTTCATTTTCCATCTTGTCATTGAGGAAGTGGTCCTTTGAGCAAAGGTACTGACCTTCCATTGTTTTTCTTGGAGTACAACCCCTCAGTGACATGTTATCCTCTGTCTGTCACACCCCTTTATAACTCCTGGGCCCTCTCACCTGTCACCCTGTGACAGTAAAATGTACCATTTTAGATGGACTGACCTCTCCATCCTTTTTTTCTTGACACTTTGTATTCTCTACCTACGTAACCAAAGCCCTCCAGAGTAACCTCTCACTTCCTTCATCTCTCCCCCTCCCTCTCTTCTTCATTTTTCTCTTTCACCACTGAGCTCTGTCCAACCCTCTCTCACTCTCCCTCTACTTCCCTTTGTTTCTCCCTCTCATTCTCCAGTGCACTGCTCTGTCTGTCCGTGTCATCGCCTGCTCTGCTGTATTCTCAGGGGTGAGCCCCTGGATCAAAGAGAATGCCTTCACATGTCAGGCCAATCGGAAGTAGAGGAATCCTTAAGCTCTTAAGTACTCTGTTCACTTCCTTGAAAGTCATATGAAGCATTTCTTGGAGTGGAGAGCTCGATTTATTTATCACTTACACAAAGGACTCCTAAACTAAAAAGAAGAGGGAAAAAAAAGAAAGTTGTAAAAACTTTGTGTGTGTGTCCACTGAAATATCTCAATGGACATGATCTTCAATTTTTCCTTGAGTACATCACAGCTTACACTTACTGTGTGATTTTAATTTTAAACCGGAGGCACTAGCACTAAACCCATCAGAGAATGATAAGAACCTAGGTGTGGTCTTCGACTCAAACTTAACCTCTGAACAGCACATCACACATATTACTGAGAGCAGTTTTCATCAACTTAAATATTGCCAAAGTGCATCCATTTCTCTCACAAGCCAACAGAGACATTATCCATGCTTTTACTACCTGTAGGATTGATTTTTGCAATGCTCTTCTTTCTGGTCTTCCTGAAAATAATATTGCACCATTACAATTACTCCAAAACTCAGCTGCATGTGTGCTGATGAAGACCAGAAAGAGAGCTCACATTACACCAATTTTAAAAGTCCCTGCATTGGCCACCTGTGTACTTCAGGATCGATTTTAAGCTTCTTTCATTGGTTTTTAAAGCTCTTAATGGTCTTACTCCTTCTTACCTGTCAGATTTGCTTTTAACTTATGAGCCATCTAGAACTCTCAGGTCTTCAGATAGAGGCCTTTTATTAATACCTAAAGTCAGAACTCAAACTCACTGCGAAGCAGCTTTTTATTGTTACGGTCCACGACTGTGAACAGCCTTCCTGAAGACCTGAGAACAGCTGAGAGTGTGGACACTTTTAAGAACAAACTTAAGACACACCTTTTTAGCCTGGCTTTTGATTAGATTTTACTCACAGGTTTTACTATTTTACTATTTTTCCTATCCTTTTATTATCGTCTTTATTTATCTTTATTATTTAGTCTTTAGTCTTTTTAGTCTTAGCCTATTTATTGTATAATATTAGTTATTTTTATCATGTCCTTGTACTTATACTAACTTTTAGTTCCTTTTATTTATTTGGGTTTATCCAGTCTCTGGTGTCTCCCCACAGCAAATTGCTGAGAGTAAGATAGTGCTTCAGCGGCATCATTTCAAACTCTATATATGAGAGAAAGTGTATGGTGTGTGTGTGTGTGTAGTTGCGTGACTGAGTTTTATTTTTGCTTTGTTTTGTCTGCTTTTGGTGAAAGCACTTTGTCCTACATTTCATTTATATGAAAAGTGCTCTATAAATAAAGTCTAGTTGATTGATTGATTGATTGATTGATTGATAAAAATTGTAGAAATAAGTATCCTACCACGTTAAATAAAATGTGTTTTTTCCATCATTCTGCTTTCCTGCTGGTAAATTGCTCTGCTGAAGTCATATAATACACATGTAAAAAGGCTGATTAGAACAAACATGTGCTCCTCAGAAGAAACTCGTTTAACTTGATGTCTCTTAAGAAACTGGCAGAGGTGGAGAGTGGCACGGCTCAAGTGGTGGAGCGGTTTCATCACTGATCCCTTTGATCTGAGCTTCTCCTGAATCTGTGATGAACCCCTATGGGGGAAGCCAAAAAAAAAGAGAAGACAAAAAAATCTTCAGAAATCAGGCAACCCATTCCAACATCTGTGTCAGTGTTAACTCTAACGCCCGACATCTGTCCTGGGATGGCAAACTGCAAAATCACCGCTAAACTGCAAAATCACCTGATTGTTGGGACTGAATTAACATTTGACATTTATAGAGATCAGTATCTGCTCTGAAGTCTCATGAACTGGACATTCTTGTTTCTATTCAGAGAACTTTTTCCAAGTGACCACAGCTGCAAAACTTGATAAAGCAGAAAAGCTTTAGTATATTGTTAATATTATGGAGGAAGAGAAGAGCGCTCCGATTCCTCTGCTACAACAAATGCAAACAAAACATTAAAGGAGTTCTAATAAAGATACCTTGTCATGGTCATTCTGCTGATGACAAACCTGTGTTGTTGATCATTATGCAGGATTTAGTGGATGTAGCAGGTAAGTTACTTTTTATAAACCTGATTTTTAGATTGACCTGAAAATGTGCAGGTTCTTAAAGCTATAAAAAAGGTCTAACTGTATTTTCATTCTAGATTGATGCTGTGCTGTTTACACTTGACATTGCCAAAACATGCAGCCCAACATACTGAAATCCTCCCAGATACAACTGCTGGTCTTTTGAATGACAAAGGAAGCGCAGGTGAAGCAAAAGGTCTGTTACCAATCAAATGAACTGCCCAGTACTTCTATATACCTTTAAAAAAAAAAAAAAAAAAGCAGCACAAATTTGTATCAGAACAATATGAAAATGTTAAAAACAGTCTGTGAGAATCATTACAAGGTTTCTCACATACAATCTTTTGTTGCAATGAGACAGCCAGGCAACTGTCGTCTCTGTAATTGGACCTCTTGTCCTTCACAGGACAATTTTCTAAACAAAACATATGCTTCACACGCTGCTGTCCAGCTGCAGTCTGGATGAAAACAAGCCAGAAAAAAATCCTTTCAGACTTCAGGCTGTAATTTTCCTGAGAGTTTTGTACCCAGGTATATTTGCTACAAGTGCTTCACTCTCCTGCAGATCAAACCATGGATGGAAACACTTCATGGGGACACTGCATGCTAACAAAACACGTGCTGATAGGTATGAATAGTGCCATGAGAAGGACAGAATAATACAGTCATTAAATCTCATTGATTGAAAGGGCAAATGTGAGTCGCTGTTTGTGTTATTGTGTGTTTAGAAGGTTGCACGGCTGCGGCTGCTGTGTGTACATGAATGGAAGTGCAATGAAGACACACACACACACACACACACACACACAGCATGACCTCTTGCTAAATCACTACTGATTGTTCTATAATTTTACATTAGCACTAAGAGTCCATGTTAATAAGTTTAACCAAATTAGCTCTGCAGATGCAGCAACACGTGTCTGTTACTTGTTTTGTTGAAAATAAAATCAGAAACTTCATTCCCTTTGTTTTGTCTGTACAAAGGTTTTACCTACTGACAGGACGTTAATATCACAGGACCATGATTCACCTGAGAGTCATGGTGGAACAAGCACTCAGATTCATTACTTAAAGAGATACTTCACCCAAAATGGACAATTCACCAATTTTCTACTCACAGTCATGCCAACAAAGGGTTTGGAGAACTTTCAGAGTCATCAAAATGTTTTTGGAGTTCTGTGAAAGGATTTTCATATAATGGCGGCGGATAGTGCTCACTTTTGAATGGTCCAGCAACACACACTATGAATCATCCAAACAGCAGGTCTGGTGTGACTGTTCGTTTGTCTTGGTAAACCATGGATGTAAACCATGGATGTAAACACGGAAGAAAACATCTCGCAGCAAATCTCGCGCATGTGCACCAACATCAACAGAGCCTCTGGGAGCTACTGCTACAACAAGGCTAAAAACCGAGATCAACTTAATTTTTTCCGAACAACTTTTTCATGTCGGGGCTTCAGGACACTTGGGTCAGTACGGACGAGCAGTATGGAGCTATTTGGATGTTTCATACTGTGTTTTTGGACGATTCAAAAGTGAGCACTATCCCCCTGGAATTCCAAAAGCGTTTTGATAACTCCGAAGGTTCTCCAAAGCCTTCGCTGGCATGACGGTGAGTAGAACATTGGTGAATTATTGATTTTGGGTGAAGTATCCCTTTAAATAAATGTAGCTGCGCCACTAAGTTTTTATTTATTTATTTGTTATTCTCCTGCATTCCAGTTTTCAATGATGCATCAATCAATATGGATGTCTATATTTAAACAGCATTTTATTGTGGCAGTTTTGACCCATATTTGAATGGAAGCATGTTATAAAACATAACTCATTGTTTATTAAAATGCTTGTGTGACAGTGAGAGACAGCTGAGAGTGATAGTTACTTTGTGTGGTGTAGTGATCTGGAAAATCATGTCAGCTGAGAGACACACCAGTCACACCAGACCTGAACCTCTCACTGGAAAGAGGAAGTTGACAGTTTACCAGAGGTCAGAAGGGCTACAGTGTCACCGCACAGCTCTGCCTGACGATACCAACCGCCACTCAAACTTGCCTATGACACCTGCAATAGGGTTCAAAGGTCAGTCTGCATGTGTTCAGTGAGGTCCAGAATAGATGAAACAACAGGGAGCTGATAAACAGAGACAGTCACTGGTCAAACTGCAGGGTGCAGAGGTGTATGAGAGGGATATCTTATTGATATAAGACACTATTGAAGCACTTAATACACTCTCCTTGGTACTGTTGGCGCTCATCAATGTTTATCACTGTGACAGTAGTTATTAGTCAGTGTCATTATTTCCAAGGAAACTACTCTGTGTGTGACTAGCTTCGTCACAGCAAACCAATGAATCCATGTGCACTAACTGAATGAATTATTCAGTTTGTGCACATATTAATGATGCACAAACTTATCAATATGACAGACACAGTGTAGTCAGGATTTAGGATTTGTTTCTAGAGCACATTTAATGTAAGACAACATAATATAAACATGTTCATTTCGCTAATTTTGGTAATTGTTGTTATTAGTAATGGCTAGATAAGAACAGGAGTTGATACCGATGACTAGTTATGTGTCTAGCTTAGGCTCCGACTCAGGCGAATCGTTAGCCTAAAAATATACACTCCTCTTTTCATACAAGGATTTCACTCACTCACTTGCTATTAAATAAGACAAAAGACCTTATTCAACTGCCAAAAAATCAATGAAATTAATCCACAGACAAAAATAATCAATAGCCGCAGCCCTAGTCACCACTTTTTATTTTGTAGATTTGCAACAGTTACCCTACACATCAGCAACAAGCCACACTAGACCCACAAACAGTTCCAGTGTATGGGCTTGTTTTTTCTTACAGTAATAGATGAGTCAGCTACTAATAGGAGCATTTCTGTGTAACTCTGCATGGCTGTCAACAAACATCATTTCTCAAAACTTGTCCCTGATCTTGTTTTGAAAATCTTCTGCTGACACTGATATCTGGTATATTCCTGCAGGGTCTTCAGGCATTCAGAATATGCACTGATAGTGGACCTCAGAGAAACAACTCTACTTCATCTGGATGTTGGTTTTTCATTGGCCATGCCACCCAGCCATCCTGGACACACCTGAGCTCAGCAAGGGAGCCAGGACCCACCTCATCTCATGTGTTAAGTAGAGGGTCGACTCTGCCAAAACAGTGGGATGCTAATTAGACTGTAGTTCATTCCACACCTTCACTGGGATTTTATTTATTTTACTTGTACATGTTGTCCATGTGCCTGTGTCATGTCATCACCTATTTGAAGATCTGCAGCAGCTACCCTTTTGAGCGTGTGCCATCCAGAGCTCACAAAAATACACAGAAAATGTTGCTCGGAGTAATCTTGTGTCACTCTGTGCTTGACCTCTACAGGCATCAGAGGTGACTTGCATCGCAGGAAACTATTCACACTCACACACGACAGTTCCAGTGTATGGGCTTGTTTTTTTCTTAACGTAATAGATGTACGGTATGAGAATGAGTCAGCTATTAAAAGGAATATTTCTGCACAACTTAATCACCAACAAACAGAATTTCTCAAGTCTCTTCTTTGATCTTGTTTGGGTGGTTGAAATGCTTTTAGCCCTGCTTTGATTTGTGCTGAGATTAAAAGGTGTTCTCTGACACTGCTATGTGGTATATAATACTGCAGGGCTGAGGTCTTAAGGCATTCAGAATATGCACTGATAGTGGACCTCAGAGAAACAACTCTACTTCATCCAGTTGTTGGTTTTCATTAGCCATGCCGTCCAGCCATCCTGGACACACCTGAGCTCAGCAAGGGAGCCAGGACCCCACCTCATCTCATGTGTTAAGTAGCGGGTTGACCCCGCCAAAAACAGTGGGATGCTAATTTACAGCTCTGCTCTTTCTGTGCCTAGAGGTACAGCTCCATGCTTATTACTACCTGTCACATCAATTGATTGTGCATGCTCACACAGAATACATATTGTTTTCTCAAATGCTACCTGTTCCCATAAGTGTTTTTTCCAACCTCAGACAGGTGAGGTTTTGTATTTGGTCCTGTTTTGTTTGCGTTTCTTTGTTGTAATTTTTCCGTCAAATAAGGTTGGGAGTTAAATTACGGGCCACAGACTTTATTTATGCATGGCAGTGTCACTGGTTGATCCGTCCACCATGGTGGTCAGACTGAAATATGACCAGTGGATGAATCCCAATAATGTCTGTAATTCCTCAACATTTTAATCTGGTGCCATCTGGTCTAAATCATTGATCACAGAATACCTGGGTGAGGACATGATTTTGCCTTTCACCGCAGTTACCTTGCATCTTGAGCACATGCCACTCACTGAAGTATAGAGAACATATGACTCATAGTAATTTATTAGTGACTGATCTATATTGTGTGCCTCCTCCCTCAGTGTTTCTGTTGCAACAGGACAAATCACCCTACACACCTCTCATACTCACAAACTGAGAAACACTTCCAGCGTATGGGTGCGGTTTGTCATCCTATAAATTTGGACGAACAACAGTGGATATATGAAGGGAAGCGTCAGCATGTTAAAACTGTTGCTTTTCCTGATTATGACATTATAAAGTTTATTTGTAAAATGACATACTCACATACTAACCAATAACCAATATATAATAATACTTTAAGTGATGAATCCTAGAGCATCAGGTCTGGATAGGAGGAGAAACTATTCTCAGGCATCCTGATACAGGTCAGAGTACAGTCCAAATTCACTGGCTTATCCCCTCAACTAACAGGAGAATCAAATCTAACTGTGATTGTAACATCAATACATACAAATGGGTATTTTACTGTGGTTATTCTATGGTGTTCATACACCTTGATTACAGTGGTGCTCCATGTTGTGGTCAGCTCACAGGATGGAGGACAGCCTGTTAGCTGTGATGTGAAAATATGTTTTGAAATACTTGTAATGACTGTTTCCATGTACCCTAACATATTCTGAGATAAGGTTAGTTTACACATCCCACAAAAATATCTCTTACAAAAACAAACTGATGTTGTCTTACCACATTTTAGTTTATTAGCACAATTAGTCCATAGCTTCATAAACACAGATCTGAGTTTCCCTTGACTGGCAAAGTAACTGTTGGTGTTTCTGCCACACTATAACCTGTATAATAATGCCGCTGCTCCTTTTTCCATTTCTGACTGCACACACACACACGCACATGCACCGTTTGCCACTGTGATAAGACATCAGAGAGTTTTAGTTAATTGCTCCGCTGCATTCCAGGCAGAGAGGAAGTGCTTCTATAACTGCAGCTCAGATGCCAGAGGTCAGATGGCATAAAAAGGGATCACAGGCAGATGATCCGTGGCCAAAACCAACAGTGGCTCTGCAGCGAAAGAAAAACAATAAGCACAGTTTCCCTTAGATGCCACCCCTTTGCTACCAGTGCTCTTGACACTGTGGGAGTTCCATTACATGAGTCAGTGTTGTAGCTGCAGCACAATGGAGTGGCTTGTTTAGAATATGCTTACTATGTAGAACAAGTTGCAACCTTGTTTGAAGTTTCTGTCATGCAGAGTGATATGCCAAAAACACAAAATCATAATAAATTGCCAAAATATTGGAGTTTTTTTTTTCACCTTCTCTTGGAGGCCAGACACGCACAGTGTTTGACTTGCTGTGTCGAGTGACTGACATAAAAGTAAAATGCTTTTTCCATAATGCTTGCACAACTCTTGGCCTGGAAGTGAACATTAAACCTTTGACAAAATCAAAAGACTACTTTTGCTACATGGACATGTAGCACTAATACAGTACAGTAATACATGGCAAACACTGCAGCTACATGTATTTGCAGATATTCATCCAACATATAGATATGTATAAACATGATTAATGAACTGGTTATATTTGTTTTAAACCATATTCTATTCATTAACTGATTAAATAGTTTTTTTTATGATAATTGCAAAATTACTTTTTTGAATTTATAATACTACTTTATCAGTATAGAGTAGAATAGAAGATTTTTAAAAAGTGACATTTTTGCAAGTACAGTTTAAGTTGATCAGAGCTGATCAGAGACAGGGCTGTGTACCTGCAGAGTCATTTGACCTGGCTGTGAATGCATATTGAACTCCTGCGTTGCAGATGAAGGCCGGATGTTAGTGGGTCTTAGCGGGTTGTCTGACCAACGGACCCAAAAGGGGCTTGAGAGGGAAGATGGGCGTGTGTGTGTATGTGTGTGTGTGCGTCACAGTCTTTGATGTGTATGTGTATGTGAGTCACAGTCCTTGGGTGCGTATCCTTGGCAGGCAGGGACGGGTGTGATGGAGGCCACAGCTCAGAGAAAGACACTGTCTTCCTCAATGTTTAATTATCTTTTAAATCTTTAAAAAAAACATCTGATGAGTCTGAAAATGGTTGAAACTAGGACACAGCACTCTCATTCCCTGGGTGTGGACACTGTCCATGAGTCACTGTCAGATTTCCTTTATTCTTATTTTTTCTATTCATTAGTTTTGCACGGTTTTCTCATACTTGGTACATTTGTTAAGGGCTGCATCTATGTGTGTTTTAGTGATGCTGAGATGCATCACCTTTGATATGGTTATGCATTGAGTTCACCCACCCAAGTTTCCAGTGTTTAAAATCTCTTGGGAAAAACCTGAGACAAAGGGAACTTTTGAAACTTTTGAAAATGATGATGCAGATGCCAACATTCATGCTCTGATTTTGGTATCTCTCTCTGAATGTGAACAGCAGAGATAGCATCAGCCTCAACTACCAGTGGTGAACATGGATAACAAATTTCAATTGGCTCAAGCTGTACAACTGGCATGGATAGGCCCAGTGAATGTGAATGGTCACATGATCTGATAATATTCATCTAAAATGAAAAGAAGGTATGGTGTGGGTCTAACCTGGCGGTTCCATTGAGCTGTCTCTGTTGTGTCTCAGGCCTTTTCCTTCTGACCATAAAATCACATTTGTTACTCAAGGAATTCCTGCAGCTCAGGTTACAGATTGTTGCTTGGTGCAGGAATGCTCAGTAAATGTATAATGTGAACAATGCAAGTTGCACTAGGTGGCTGGGCAGGGGTGCCATTAGATTACCCCATGGGGTTACACGGTGGGCTAGCAGCAGGGGCAATTATACCTGGACAACACCTTTCCTGTTTATCTGTTCCCCTACATTCTCTACTGTTTCCCTCACATTCATGAGGATGGACACGGGATGTTTAAACAAAGAGTTATTACATATACATTTTTTTTTTCTTACAGAGATGTGGTCCACACTTTCATGATCACTTTCATGTCAGAGGAGACTGTTTTCTTAAAGCTGCATTAGATTGTTATACAATAAACACAGTAGGTAGACAACAACATACGTTAGTGATTATTTTTAAATTCATTTTGAAGTCTTATCTTTAGTTTGTTATAATGTAAAGGGTTTTTCTTTTTGTTAGAAAGTCATGCAGATAGAAAATAGATAATATTACTGATGGTATCAGAATGAAATGTTGCCCACACCAACAATGTCCGTTGTCTGCTCTTAAAGTAGATTAGATTAAAAAAAAGAAGAAGAAGTTTACCAAAAATTTTCTTTAAAATCTTTTCATTACCACTGACTGTCAGGCAGCTTCACTGTGATGTGCTGCCACTGCTGTACTTCATGGGGATGCCCAGTGGGTCTCACAGCAGGGGCTACAATACCTGTCCAGCCCCTTTCCTGAGAACCCCCCTACCATAAAATCACAATCATTATTTATGGACGGCCTACAGCTCAATTTACTATCTGATGTTTGGGTTAAATATACTGTAAAATAATCCTGTAACAATGTGGTGATGGCACCATTTCTCCCACACTGCCAAAGTGTTTCTCCCACCAGATGTTATGGTATGTGACCAAACCTTTCCCCTGGGCCTTATAGGTGCCAGGCCTCAGAGCATATCTTGTCTCATAAGTAACAAGCCTGAAAGGAGATTACAGTATATAAGTACAAATCTGTGTGATAGGCAATTTTGGACAGTGGGAACTAAAATAACAATGCTCCTTTACCAAATTTACTGAATTCATCTTCTTGATGCAGTTAATCTCTGCAGACATTATTATGTGAAATAACATTTAAAATTTAATATGAACATGAATGTATTTAAAATTCTTGTCCAGGATTTGGCCATTGTAATAATGTACATGCTGTGTGTGTGTGTGTGTGTGTGTGCGTGTGTGCACACGTACCAGCACTTGCATGGGCATGCTTTGGTGTGCCTGTTCACGTGTGCCTGTGCGTGAACCCTCTCTGTGGCTGTGCCGTCCATCCCTCACCTGTCGCCCTATCTGTCTCCTGCAGTGGGAGAGGCCTCACACTGTGGAATGCCTGTTGCCATTTAAGCTCCATTACTACCTGCTGCTGCCCTATTCTACCTGCCCTCTATTGCCTGGGGTTCATATTGGATAAGAGCCGTAAAGCCCTGCGTTTCATGGGGCTGGTTTTGGTGTAATTGGAGGGAGGCAGGCCCCTCATTCCCAGCACTGCAGGGGGCTACAATCACAGGCTTGCCCTAGCCTTTGGGCTGCCCCACCAGGCGCTAAAGAGGGTCTAAAGAGGGCACCGCAGGGGATGATATCAAACACCCCCAGAGTCCCGGCATAACAGCAAATAACACTGCAGGAGAGAGAACACACACACACCGGCAGAGCACACACACTCACACACACAGCCAGTCTGTCTGTCAGAACTTGTTTATTGCGGTGAATAAAGCATTGTGCTCAGTAAAGCGGCGTGCTAAAGGGGGACTTGGAAATTAAAGGGTCCCTCCAAAGAATTCTTTTTTTGTGAATGTTTGTTTATGCTGCTGATTTATGGTTTTGTGAGGGAAGAAGAGCCACAGCACTTACAAAAGGCACAATAAAAACAAAATACAATTTCTAACACACAACCTGAGCTAATTTACCCATTTACATTTACATCAGAAACCCACAGCACAAATTAAATACTTTGAGCTTTCTTAAAAAAACAAACAGTTCAAGGTGTCATTCAGAGCAACACTTTTCAATTCTCTCTATACGATTTGTTTTATATCGTTTAATTTTTGTATTGTTGAAGCTACATCTCTTATTCTCATGATGGTCCATAGTTTAATCTATTGTATCTAAACTGACATCATTTAGGGTCAGTCTTTAAACTTAAGTGGTCATTTTTATTTTAACATTTTTAAAACTATTTTAACACTTTTTTATTTTCCCTCATTCCAAAATAAAGCCAGCACATGGTTTCTAACAAAAAGGGGGAATCAGACTGTGTGGTAATATAATCCACCTACATATAACTCCACTGCTCACTAACTTGCATGTCTCGCTACTGAGCAAACAAACGGAAAAGTGACAGGCTTCTAATCTTTGTCCAACAAAAACAACAGGTACATCTACCAACAACTCCCTTCAAGAGCATGTGCTATTTAATATGAATGAATTGACCTGGTAGATAAAAGCCACACACACACACACACACACACACACACAGCTAATGGGGTACTACAGCATAATTTAAGCCAAAACTTGTCCCTTTACACACCCAGCAATAATAAAGAAACAAGAACTCAGCATGCATCAGCCAACTTGTCAGTGGCTAAAGAGGCAGAGAAAAATAAACAGCAAATGCTGGCAGTAATCTCTCATGCAGGGATCAAGGTGTGTAAAGAAGTGCTAAAGTAACAGAGAATATAAAAGGAAACAATATACAGTCAGTTGTGTAAATATGAAAGGGCAGGGTCCTCTCTGCGTGTACTGACTAAAGTGTGTGTGTGTGTGTGTGTGTGTGTAGGTGTGGATGGGTGTTAATCCTCCTGAAAGCTGCAGTGTGACAGAACTAAGCTCAACTCAGGTGTCATGTAGAGTTATCACCACCAACCTGATGAAATTCACAGTGTCAGTTATCTGGGTTGTCACGAACATACAGTTTGTGTTGAGTCAGGGGCACAGGTGGGACGCAGCCCTGTCACTGTCAAATCCAACCTCACTGCTGCCATCCACCATGCTGACCTGTCTTTAGCTAATCAAGCAGCAGGGCTGCTGCTCTGCAGCTGACTCTGACCTCTGACCTCGCTGTAGACTAGAAAGAAAAGATTTGTCAAGACCAGACCAGACCAGGGGAATTTTTTGATATTTGTAATAACTGCAAATTGCCATCAGCCAGTATATCACAAACACAAAGCATTATGCTATACTTACATTCCAACAGTCTTCTCTCTCTCCCCCTCTCTGTTAGGATCATGTCCTGCCACTCCTCACCAATAGATAACTATTATTAAGGGAGCTCTGTTTAGAGACAGGAATGACAGTGCTGCAGCAGTGAAGGTGCAGAGGTGATGACACGATGTGAGTCACATAGCCACATGGGTGAGGTGATGTGGAGGTTGGTGAACTGATTCCTGTCTGTTATATTATGGCTGTCACAGTGAACCATTGGGCCACTGGGAGATGTCCCAGTGCTCCTGACCAGCTGTCCACCACTGGCTACATATACCATCAGACACTGGTGCACTAAAATAAACTTAATGTTATGATTGTGTAAGGCCAACTCTGCTTAATGAAGTCTACCTGTGACACTCGTACATTTTGTTGGTAACACTGTATTGTTGCCTGGGCAACATTTTGAATGCATAACTTTAGTTTATAATGACTTACATTTTCCAGCACACTTTTACTCAGAACATGTCTTCCTGTAAAATCTACAAGACAGCAAAGTAAAAATGTTCAAATAAATATATAAGTAGTAGGTACTCCTCACTCATGAGGTGGCTGCACTCCTCTCAGTCAGATCCCCAACAGTCTAAACTCAATACTTGCATCACTCCTTTTCCTCTCACATTTCTACTGAATGCAGCAACCTGGAAAATGAAGCCCTTATTCTCAGTTTCCTGATGTTGCTCCACTCTTCATCTTCCCCTCTCTCTCTGTCCACATCTTTCCTTCTTCCTTCCTCTTGTTCCTTTCCCTGTCATCCCTTGTTACTGTGAATGATGACAGTGGAGTGACACAACCAGAGTACAGCCAGCTGTGAAAACACACAAACGCTGCAGAGAGAGACAGATGAAACAGGGCGCACGTGGATCAATTGTTACCTTATGATTAATGACTCAATTGCAAACACAGGATTTTAGCAGGACATGATTTCTGACTGAATTCTGTGGAGAACAGTGTAGTGACACAGTAGTAGCGTAAATCTTTATTATCCCAGAAGGGCAATTCAAATGCAAACATGTACGACAGAAACAGACTTGATTGTGACAGATTTGTGAACCAGCCCAATAACAGGAGTGATGGTCATGTGAAAAAGTGGCAGAATATACACAGTTTCTAAATCTCATCAAAAAAGGGGGTAGCTTCAATAGCTGGAAACACTCAGCTCACCTCTCACATAGATGAGCTGAGGTTAACTCTGGTGTGGTTTTTTACATTTCCTGAGTTTTGTGGCTCTTGGCCGAAGCTTAAAGATCACACCAGCGTCAGACACGTTTTTCTCTCTCCAACAGGGCTGGATTTTATTGCCTTCACCCTTCCTGCTTTTCACCACTCTTACTCTGAAGTTGAACTTATTGAACGCAATGACTGTCGTTCACCAGGAATGACCACGAGTCATTTTTGGGAAGTCCAAATCAAGTCTCAAGTCTTTCAGGGGCATGTCCTTTGCGGCTTAGACCACTACACAGCCATCTAAGGTAAATGTACTACATTACCATCACTTAGGTGTGCTCCGATCAGGGTTTTTGGGGCTGATCACCAATCACCGACCGCTGAAATCAGTATCACTGCTACCAATACCAATACCGATCACACAGCATCTATTTGAATTTGAAGCTTGTTTTTTTTATAGTGTTGCATTAATTATTCATGTATTCATTTAATTTATGCTTGATACTGTATATTAAGCATTATTCAATTAAAGAGACTAGAGAGTGTCATTAATTGACAACTCTTTTATTTGCAGGAATATGGAACATTCCGCATGGTTGAGGCTCAGCTCAAGGCTCAGCTTTTAATGTTCTCTTCCTGTGGGAAAACAAATTTCATTTTATCAAAAATAAATTCAACAGCTCTATGTGCACCACCATGTGCAACATCAACAAAACACTCCACAACTAGGCCCCCTCCTACCTCGCAGACCTTCTCCACCCTTACATCCCTTCCCGCACCCTCTGTTCTTCTGATGCCATTTCTCCTCACTGTCCTCAAGACCAAGCACAGAACCTGGGGAGATAGAGCCTTCTCTGTTGCTGCCCCCACCCTCTGGAACTCCCTTCCCAAACACATCCGAGAAACCACAGACCTCAAGACTTTCAAGTCACTTCTCAAAACGCACCTGTTCCACTCTGCTTTTAGCATTTAGCATTCTTATCTCTATCTGCACTGTTATGATCCGTCTGGTCCATCCACTTCACCCAAATCTTTATCCAGTTGTGTCTTCTTTGTTCTGATTGTTTTGACATCTTATGTTTGATAAATCTGTGTATTGTGTTTATGTGTTTTTAAGTGTTTCTAAATCTAATATTGTTGTTTCCATTGTTGTTTATTTCTGTAAAGCAACTTTGAGTACTTTGAAAAGCGCTTTATAAATAAAATGTATTATTATTATCATTATTATTATATTATTATTATTATTATTATCATCATCATCATACTCTCTCTAGAGCCTGTTGTAAGTAGGGATGGGCATTTCAGCAGAGCCATCCTCAGAGGTTGAGCTGTAGTGAATCTTGTCCTGGCAAAATTCTGTAGAAGGAAACTCTGATAAAACGGCAACAGAAAATGAAGCTGTACAACATTAACCTGCCAAATAAACTAGATTCAGGTCTGCCCCAAAACCAACGAGATGGGTGAAATACCTCTTTATTGCAAAAGGTCCCAGTCAATTAACATTCTTGCTACTCCAACCGCTAGCTGTTACCCAAATGACTCACTTAAGGAGGAAGTGTTGCTGGTTTACCAGCCGCAGTATTGTGTTATAGTGTTGCTCAAAGATTTATGATGGCCTTTATTAGCTTGAGAGCTGTATTAGGGAGAATTAAAAGGCAGCCAAGTTTTTGGTTTGTTTGATGAGCTGCACCCCTCTTCATCCAGCTATTAGTAGGCTAGCTTGAGTCTAGCCAACACCCATCCCCTGCTGTGCCAAATGGAATTCCTACCTGTGGCACTCCCACTGGCACTCGCACCCAAACACTCACACATGAATGCACTCCCAGTCCACTCTGACTCCTTGATCCAGGTCACAGTAATGACAGCCTTCAGTTTAAGAGAGTTGCCATTGATCTGTCTTAGCTTCCACCTCTCAGGTATTTGTCCAGAGGGGAAGTGGTCTGTCACACTGACAGTCTGAGCAGTTAATGAGCTCAGAGACAAAGCACTTGGACACACATGAAGAAATGTATTTCTTGATTTTAAAGATTTTGAAGTTATCTTTGTTTCTTTTTGAGATGAGTAAGGCTTAAGAAATGTGCTCTTAACTGAGTATTAAGTAGTATTAAAGCATTAAAGCCTGTTGTTACATGCATGTAACTGTAAGAAATGCTGTGGAAACAGAAGTTCTGACTTCATGCCAAGGTAAAGATTTATTATAGCGCTTCAGCGTTAGCTTTCACTTACTAAACCACAGGTGAAATTGACTGGTTTACACGTCATGCTCTGATTAAAGACAGTCATGTGGCAAGGAAACTGCTGAACATGATCCAGTTTTTTTTTTTGTTTTTTTTTAATTTAAGTCAGCATAAGTTTAAAACTCCTTCACTAACATGTATCTCATTTATTAATACACTGGAAATCATTACTTGTATTGCTAATTCTCAGGCCATAATCACCACTTATACTTTATTTAAAGAGCACTGAAGACAAATGTTGTTGCACAATCTGCTGGAACTGAAACATGTGATTGAGAGATTTTACGTCCAATGTCAAAAAACAAATCAGCAGCAACAATACTATATTTACGTATACATCCTGTACTAATGTACTATATTTACATTTGCCTTATTAAACTGAAACCTTTGCGACCCATGCGTATTATGGTATAGTGTCCAGTGTTTTTAGTGAAGACTAAAAGTTCTTTTGGCTACAGCACAACATTGCTGATTTCCTCAGGTATAAAGCTGCATTGCAGAATATACAACACTGTCAGTGCAGTTCTCTCTGTGAAATTAAATATAATGTTAGCCTCAATTAGTCACAGCACAAGTTAACTGACTAAAAACAACTACAACAACCAGTGGACTGTATCAGCGCCTGTATCACCAACAGGTGCAGGTTTAACTCTGAACTCACATGACTTGGGCTTTTAAAACAATTGAAAAGCTGTGTTTTGCTCTGTTGTTTTGTTTTTATCTATATTTCTGCAGGTCTCACTCATAAAATGAGGTCTTGATTTCGGTGTGACAAATGAAATGGTACTGCACTGGTCTGAAACTTCACGCCTACACACTGTGCAACATGAGAATAGACAGATGCTTTGAGTTTTAGCAGTGACCGTATCCTTTTCGGTCTGTGTCGGCCCTTTATATGTTTGCTACTCTACTCTCTGCAATGGGGTGCGTTAAGGCTACCTGCTCACCAGTAGACTTGCATACTGGCAACTCCTTCTGATGGAAAGTTACCAAGGTTTGTCAAAAAAGTGGCTATTTTGTCCCAAGGTGCGGTTCAGCCGAAAACACGTTTTTTCAGTAGTCACACACAGGGGTGGTGCTTAATATTTTCCACCTGTAGGTCAAATGGGTGTGCCAGATTTAACTGATTTATGTGACTATCGACAGACATCCCAATGGCACTGACACTGGAGGAGTGTGTTAAGGCTGATGTGAGGGGCATGTCTCTCAACAGCTCTTACTCATTTAGACTCTGGTGCATCAGGAAAAATCAGTTCATAAATGTTCAGCTTAGGGTTTGGTAAGGTGACAACCCAAAAAATTTGACTCAATATGGACTAGACAAAATGTCAAGCAATAAATACTGTAAACAGATGATTCCTCATTAAGATTACTATATTTGATATGATCAGTATCACTATCTGTTCAGTCATGATTTCACACACGCTCGAGTGTGCAGTCAGTGCTGCGGGTCCCTCCTCAGGGAGGGAGTGGGTACGCATGATATTGATCACATAACTCTAATGTTATCCCTTATTGGTGAATGTGGTGCTGCTACAACCATCCCTTTGTTACAACCATCCCCAGTCTCAATTAATAAGGCTGTTCACATATGTTTGATAATTGAGGTGCTCTTTCATGATACTAATATTTTGTGGATCAGTTGAGGCAGAAAGCACAGGACAGAATTTAGACAGGTTACTTATCCCCACCGTTTTCTATGATGCATTTTGTGTATTGTTTTTTCAATGGAAAAACATTGCACAACACATGCAGCTGGGCATAAATCCTTATTCAGAGTAATTGCAGAGTGTAGATAAATTCTTACCATTATATCTTTTGTTTAACTGAAAAAGTAGTCATGAGTAATGCTGAGGACATTCCTTCCCCCATACAGCACATGTTCATGTCATGAGTCTTGTGTTTACAAACAATAGTGGTTATTCATAGATTATTCAACAGATTATACAAATGCAGGAGTGTGAGCAATTAAACTGAAGGATGACAAAATATGCGGCAGCCTTAGGTTTCTATCTATATCAGCCCACGTTTGTGTCTCCTACTGTGATGTTTCTCAGCAACAGGTGTCGAGAGTGAGAAGTGTTCCTTTACCAGTGAAAGGCAATCAGCTGTTTGAGTGCTGTAATTATGAAAACATTCCTCCTCTGTGGCTCCTAACTAATTGGTGGCCCCTTGAGCTTGAATTATGCTCCAAATTAAAATACAAAATCTGTTGTTTGTCCATGTCATCTGGAAAGCATTTTCTGTTCTGTGTAAGCCTGATTCCTTGTCAACCCAGTCATCCATCCTCCCTCCTGCCTCCACCCTCTGTGCCCTGTGATGCTGTCTCTTTTTTTTTTCTATTTTGTTGTCATAATATGTATGACCACTAGGGTTTATCAATTACATTTAGAAAGTCAGTCATTTGGGGCTGAAACAACTGAAACCGGTGCTCTTGAATCCTTCTTATGCTCAAGGTGCCTCTGAGTGGCTACCCCCCAACCAATAGAAGGCCAGATATGATGCTGACCAAAGAAATCTGCATGGCCGAATTGTGGGTGTGTTTGTTACAATGTCCCAAAACTTCACCTTCAGCCACAGAGGTGTGTAAATCAGTGAAACCACCTGTTGAAGTCTTTGGTTGGAAGGAAAACCTGCATACACATGGCTCTCCATGGCACATGGATCCCCACCCCTGCATTAGTGATTAGCATCAGTAATGTGAAGGTGAAGGATCCATGAAATAGGACCGGAAAGAGACTGTACATAGTTGGCAATGACAGATTTCAGCACACTATCGTTTACGCACAACAGTATTGTCACATCATAGGAGTATGTTTTGAAAGACACAAACAAATTATACTGTCTTGTAAATAGTAAAATGTTATGTTAAATTAATTCTTCAGACTTCATTAACCAAGACTTGCACAAACACAAAACGTTTGTCCAGACACTTTCACCTGAGATCAATTCATACCTTCGAGTCTGAACATAAACACATGAGATAATATGATTGAACATGAACCTTTTGCCAAGTCCTCCTTAACTGAAAAACAACAGTCACATGGTTTCTGTTCAATTCTGGTCAAGTTCCCAAGAACATCTTAGCAGGGCTGTGATAATTCAGTCATATGTACACATCTCCCTCAGCCTCCAGTGGTTTTCATTGCCTCTGGTCTGACACCACCTTCAGACAGAGACCACATCATTTATCCTTGAATTTGAGTCAATTTCATCATGACTTTCACAGTCACTGCACAGGGTGACCCCCTTTTTGTCTGATCATCCATTGCTTACTTTCTCATATCTAAAACTGCTCTGTAGGCATGTAGAGGTCAGGGATGTAATACGCCACACTGCAGACTTAGCAGGAACTCAATCATTTACTCTTCATTTGATCATGTTAAAGATATGATCTCAGATTCATGAGTTCTGTCGTACACCACCCATAACTTGCTGTGTTACTGTGAATGAGATTATATTTCCCACACACTCCCGTCTCCACTGTTCACCTCAACCGTGGAGGTAGAAAGTGGAGGGAAAAACCCCCTGGAATCCCCGCTTCCTGTGTGGCCTGTGAACCCCAGTTCAAAAGGTCCTCAGACATTTTTGCCAAGAGCCTCACAAGATGTTTTTGAATCTTAATGTGAAGCAGCATTAACACAAGGTTTGAACGCTCAGAAACCAGGAAAAAAACAGTTATGGGTGTCAGTATTAACTGTTGGGATGGGATGTCAGTTGTAGCAAATTCTACATTTAAAAAGTGACTTTCAGTTGTGCATTAAAAGTGTAACATTAATCGAGTACATATCGAGCATATGAATCAGGATCAGGGTTTGTCAGAGAATCACCAACACTTCTGCTCCTCAGTAAGACAGTAACCTGCACTGAGGTGTAAAACCAGGTCATCAACACATCATCATATCTTGGATATGTTAAAACAAATCTTTTGAGTTTTGAGTAGTAATTGCTTATTTCTCAGAAAACTGTTACCTATTACATTTTCATGTCTGTACAGGAGTTTCTGTTGTCTGTCTCAGAACAAACAATTCCTATGGTGGTCTGCCTGGAGAGAAGAAGCTGCATGATGACTCACATTTTACTCAGGGTGTACCTTCATAACCACAACAGAAAGTGCATGTTTCAAAACTTCTAATTTAATCTTCCCCACGTTTTACCGCAATGATTATGAATGGGCCTCTGACCTACACCTCAACACTGTACCTGCTTTATAAAAATAATAAGGCCTTGAAATTTCAATGAAGAGAAAATCTCTGTTTCACTGACCCCTCCATATTTTCTTTTGCTCACTGTTATGTTGAATGAGATGAGAAGTGGCCAGACTAGACCACTAACTAGTCCCCACTGGCCCTTCTTAATAATCTGGGGCTAACTGATGGAGACAAGCCAAAATGAGGGAAGGAGACTGGATCCCTTTGTGGTATACCGGAACTACCCTGGCTCTGTGACCGTGTTTGTGTGTGTGTGCGCACACACTTCCCTCAGTGGAGGAAATGCTAACTCTCTGGAGGCTATTACCCAGTAGCACCATTAGCTCTGGAAGACGGAAACTGAGCTGCTTTGTTTTCCCAACTTCCCACCGGTGCGGAAATGGCACACATAACGTCTGCAAGTCAGACAGACAGAGGGACGGATGGAGTTGGCGAAGGAAGTGTGTGGTTTATGGTTGCAGACATTTAGGTTCACAAACCACTTAGCAGAATAACTCAGCGTTCATCATCAGTCTCTTATTTGTTTTACATAAAAGGAAATCAATAAAAACTAAACTGGTGCTACCAGCTAATTTACAGGGGCCTTTGTGACCTAAAGGTGAACTTGCAAATTAAAAATGTAGGTGGTAGATGCAAGAACATCCACTTTACTTCTGCATCAACGCTTATTTAATTAGATTTCATTGAGTTAGTGCCGTAGGTGTTTCTGAGTTGTTGTGCTTATTTGTCTGAAGGTCTTATCATGCCAAGGTGTGGCAACCTAAACTGAGACGCTTGGCACAGCTGTATGTGTTGGTGGCAAGCACCTGTGTGGACAAGAAAAGGCAACAGTCACTGTTATTGATTAATATTTTGATATCATAATAATGGCTCTGGAGCCAAATCTTTTCCATTGAATGCATTTTTCCTGAATAATACTTCTGTGATTATCAAAGGGAGCTGAATCAGTGAAAGCTGCTTCTGTCTACTTTGTCTTTATGACAGATAAATGTCCTGTCTCCTCAACCGCTCTACCAGAGGTTTCTGCCCTCCCCCATGATCAAGACTACAACACCAAACGCAAACTAGCAACTTACAAAGTCTGATGAGTGTTTATCATTATTACAAAACACTGAGAGTGATGGGTATTGAGGGTGTGGAAGTTTCAACAGAAACAAAGTGAAATGAGTTCATCCTCCACTGTCTGCAGGGAAAAAAAAACAAACAAAAAAAACATTAAGTTTTTGTTTTCTTTTGGGTTCAAATCATTTTTCTTGTGTCTCCTTATAGCCCTTTAAATAAAAACATCCTATCTGGTACAAAGATACCCTCATAAAAGACTAATTTATGATTTATGACAGATCTATTAATTAGCTTTATTAAGCTTTGTAAATCACTTAGGAGCTGTCATGTCACAAAGGGACAAATTCTGTTCTGTGTCCAATGTATTTATGCAAATCAGTCTGTGTCTCCTTCTGCGTGCTCCAAGCTGTTAGATTAGATCAGTATTTGTGTTTGTGACTAACCATAAATAGCCTGCGTGACAGTGAAAACTTAGAACAATGAGTCATCATCATATCCGTTTTCAAGCTAAGGAAGCCTGAGCCCACAGCCTACAGTATTAATCTCTTATATTAAATACTTTGTTCAAAGCTGACAGGTTTTGGGAATGGCCCCTAAATCAGAACTGAGCTGACATCCAGCCAAATTTTATGAGCAGACTTGTAACTAACGTGAAAATGAATCAAATTCGAAGAACAACAGAGTGGAGCCATTATTATATAATCACTGTGGTTTTCCAGGATGCACACCAGGTGAGCTATTACTGTTGGAAAAGCCTCCAAGCGCTGCATTAGCTCTTATACTCTCAGCGATAACTTTGCCAATTATTAATGGCAACTTAATTGTTCATTATATATACACTAAAGCAATGGGCGATGAATTGCCAAACCCATTCATAGTACATTATCTCCTACACTGTTATGGTTCGACATTCAAACACGTGGTATGTAATTTCTAACAGGTGCTGGACGGAGTTTGAATGCTATCTAGTGTAAAATAACATCATAAGAGAGATATGAGTTTGGGCTATAAGCCAAAAATGATTATAGACGTCTCGGTAGTGTTTACTGGTACACCTGCACAATGTGGAGAGCAGAGCAAACAGAGAGCACTGAGTCCTGTTGGCAAGCAGACAGAGCCACATGTGGATAACTTTAGCCTGCATTTGTCCTGCATGGATAAAAACGCAACCAGAGACACTGCTGTAGTACTGGTACTGCGGGATTCAGTACAAGTGTGAGAGCATAGGAATTAAAGGTCTGATACTTGACATTTTTCCTAGGTTTTACTTTGTGTAGAAGAAGATTTATTTGTTTTTAAGAACCAAAAATATCCCAGTGTAGTTCTACGTGTTCTCTCTGAGGCTCTAGCAACAACAGTGGAGAGGAGGCTCTTTCTAGGTGAGCTGACTATTTTGTGAGAGGTGAAACAGAAACGTAGCAGATTGCAGGTAAACACTCTGAGAAACCAAATCAAACAAGATTAAATGGTGGGTACTGCCCGGGTGGGCCTGCTTGGGGAATGACTGAGGGCGGTGACGGCTTTGTTGTGACATCACAAAACTACAAAAGTTCTGATGGTCTGATGGTTGGTTTTAAGGCTCAGTTTCTGAATATATGCTGGAAGCATTTCTCTGTTTTACTAAGCACTTTGATACTTTCATATTGTTAATATAACCTACAACTGTTTACATTTAAAGCCCCTACAAGGAACTTTTAACTGGATATGCAAAAGTCTCTGGTTTCTGCTGATGTCTCTGTGTGACATACAACAGCAAATGAGGCCATCGGTGGGAAGATAAGCTGTTTCTAAATAGTGTAACTCTTTACCTTTGGGAGGCAGTGGACCGGTTGCTCCACCAGACGAATGATGTACAGCACTCAGACCGGAGGAGATGGCATATCTGACGAGGCTATAAATTAGCATTGAGTTGTTGCTATGCTAGTGAGTAAAAACCGAGGTCAATTCCAGCGCTATATTTTTGTCATGGCTGATACTGGGACGGGATCCGCAAAGAGAAACCAAATGCTTTTGTCCACAGGGGTCGCCAAAATCAACACAAATGAAAGTTCCTTGTAGGGGCTTTAAAGAACATGTGAACATCTACCTTTATGCTATATGGCAATGATACAAATGTGACAAACTGCCACAGGGTAACCGCTTCCTGCACAACTCAGATTGTGGGTGATAAACACAGGTCTACACAGATGACCAATGATCATTAACTTGCATTTACAGGAGCTTTCCAAAACTATATGTTTAAATGTAGTCTTACTTTCCACAAAGTGCTTTTCCAAAAAGCAAACTTTGATAATGCATTGCAAGCACTGAAGCACCACCCCTGAAGGAAGAGTCTGAGTCTCCATATTTTTCTCATTGGCAACATAACGCATCCAAAGACCAAAAGCAACAACAAACTAATTCCACTAACAACTATTGGCAGCGCATCTAATGCCTGATATTATCTTCTTCCTCAGAGGCACAGTGCTCCATTGTTTTCCAATAACTGTTAAACCACATCAACAAGCCACACTGGGTGACACGTTTCATTGTATTTGTACAAACAACCGACTCCTGCTGCTGAGAATATACAGTAAAAATATGACAAGCCCTTGACAAGTGAGCTGTTGTTATAAATCTACGTCTTTAGTATGAACATCAAGGCTCATGACGTGAATGTCACAGACATGGCAGAGGACTCAGAGTCAGACCAATGTAGTACATGACAATAACAAAAAAAACAAACAAAGACATTGATAGGTGGACTACTGTCAGGATCTGTACCCAGATGTACAAGGTGTTTCATCTTTAACCAGTGGGTGAGACAGAGACACAGTGGGAGATGACGTGGTAGAAATAAGTTGGGAAAGTGGGAGGAAAAGGGGACAGAGACAAGGACTGCTATTTAATTATATACTTGTAAATTAACTTTAAACATATAGCTTCTGTTAGATTAGGATTGATTTTGTATTATCATTTTATAATAATTATCATACATGTTCATTTCTTATCCTGAATAACACAATCCTTATCCTTTAATTGAGGATTTATTGTAACAGACAGATTTTATGAATACAAGGAAGAATTGTGTATTGGGATACAGACTTTGACTTTGACTGATACTTCTGCAAATCCAAACTTTTCAGGGCTGTCATTCAAGTCAGGGTGTTTTGATGTGGATGACCAATGCTGGCAAAATGTAGAGAGCAGAGATGCACAGTGCACACTAACAGTAGAGTCTGATGATAAATGAGCTCTCCAGCTCGCACTTAGACGTCCACTGAACAAGAATGTAAATGCAATCCTATCTGCATGGTGCTCAGTTTTCTCTCTTATCAGGTATTGAGTTGATGTTAAGTTACATTACGCACAAGAGCAAATTAGCATCAAAGTCATTATGTGTTTTTACTGTATCTTTACATCAAGTTGCAGTGCATGCATTACTTGCAGTAAGTGCTTTGATTGTGTGTAAATTTGAAAAAAAAGAAGACAGACAAGCAGAGATGTGCAATAACATTCCAGATTGGAGCAGTGTGGCACCAGTCCGGTGTGGTCTGGCTCTCAGGATTATGACACACACACAGACACACACACACGGATCAAGGCACGTATTGTTAATTCCCCTGAGAAACCAACCGCAAACTGGCTCTGTAATGCAAAGAGGAAGTTTTGGGTCTCGCTGCCGAGGAACTTCAAAGGCCCCAGATGGGACCCTCATTTGCTGAAGGAGATTTTCTATTTAGATGCTATTGCAGCAGTGGCACCACAGCAGCACTATCAAACATCTCGGAAATCCAGCATTTAGAATTCTGTTATTGCTTTTTTCCTTTTTTTATCCTCTCTCATTTGACCTCGTTCTCTCCATCCCCCGTCGTGCCCTCGCTCTTGCTCACGCTTTAATTTTTCCACTGTTTTTTGATGTCTTAAGCTTGAGTGGGAAAAGTATACAGTCTGTGCATGCTTGACATAGCTCTCCACATCAAACAGCATAAATACTGATGATAACTTCAACAGCCAATTTGTTTGTCTAACACTTTGATATGTATCTCCATGTCATGTGTTGTTTTAGTCAAAGCTTTCAAGTGTCCCAGTGATTCATGTCCTGTCAGATGGTCGCCCTCCCTCTGATGCCATTTCCCTCAGTACACTTCATCAACAACGTCAATCAGTTTGGGCCAAAAGACATATAAACCTCAAAAGCACCTCTTCATCTTCAGAAACCTGCCTTCATTAGTATGACACTGCCCGGTACAGAATTTGTGTGTGTCTGTGTGTGTTCGCCTTCTTCAACACAGTCATTATGTCCATACAGACAACTCATAAACATAATTGACTGATAAGGAAGAGGAGACGTGATGAGTTAACCTCAGCTCACTCAGACACACGCACGCACACACAGGATTACACACTTATTCAGACATCCAACGGCCAGCCTCTCATGGAGGACTCTGATAGGATATCACCGGCCATGCCATACACAAACAAAGGGGCAGACGAGTCTCTGGACAGGGAGGAAAACGTGCTCAGACACTCACACGCAAATACATCAATAGCATACCTGTGCATCCGGGTGATTATCTGTATGCATACACTGTGACACCAGGTGTGTAGGGGAAATTTAAATAAAAAGAAGGCAACAACATTAGAAAGGAGGATGTGAACTGCAGGCCGTATCAGTGTTGTAGATTCAGGTATCACTGACTTAACAGATTCAGTCTCGTCAGCTGCACTTTGATGCTGCCAGTCTCCTGTTCCCTCCCAACACCAAAACTGTGTCAACTCTGGCCGTAAAAGAAGGCACACAGTCAGTCCGATTGGTCTTCATTACTATAGATGTTTCCAGTACAGCAGTGGTGTTCAAGAGTCTGTGAACACGTTGGGCCACAAAGTTAAGAAAATTAAGAAATAATTACGTATTAATCTTTTGGCTGGGATTACATGAACAGAGAGGAGACACTGAGGCAGTGTAAATCCACAGAGCAACCTTGAAGAACTGAACACAACTGGTGCCGCTTCAAAAGCAGAATTGGTCACACCTAATATTGATTTGCTTCTTTTCCCAGGTTACTGTACTTTGTAAAGTTATAAATAAAAAACTATGTGTTTTCTTCTGATACATCACCAACGTCCTTTCACTGCCCAAAACTGCTACATCTTACAAAACTGTTTAGGGCCAAATATACTCAATCAACATTGAAACACACTGCCCTCTGATGGCCAGTGTCAGAAATGCACATCACTCCTGCACAGAGAGCCCTTTGTGACAGGGGCTATAAATAATAATAAGGAATAATGATTAATTTTAAAATCCTGGTTCATGGAATATTGATATCAAGACTGAGTTAAGTCAGATATTAACTGATTAATCAAAAACCACACATGTAAATAGGCTGGGTGTAGCTGTGCAATTGTTAGAACATGAATGCCCACACACACAGACAACACACAGACATATACACACACACACACACACACACACACACACACACACACACACACACACACGGTAGGCAAGTATCCAAGCATTACGTAAGTTTGTTGGTGCTTGTATACATGGTTGTTTGCCCCTGTATCAGACCAGTTCAGATTACTATCTGCACTGAGTGACCAAATTATGATAAAAGACTTTGTTTGGGAACACTAACCCTCCATCTGTGAAACACTCCCCAGCTCTGAATGGCTTATTGTCAGTGACTGTTGTTACCAAAGTGTTGTTTATCACTGGTACGGTGCTTTGACAGTGAAATGGGGATGAAGTCATCAGATGGAACTAATGGACATGACATAAAAGGAAAATGCCAGGAACAAGGGCAGTTGCCATCAATCAGAAAAAAAACAGGATGTGAATGTGTTTTCATGGACCAATGAAATGCTGACACATGAAGGTGACTCTGGTGCCCATGTTGTAACCGCTTGATGTGACTGGAAACGTAAACACAATATAGTTGAAAACAACAAAACATTTTGATGGGTCCAATGTCACAAAAACATGCAAAGCACACCTACACTTTCACAGCCTGAGGATATCTTTAAAAGGCAACACAATGGTATATCAGTCAAAAGGCATGGTGCCATAAAAACATGAGAGCACACATCCTGATGTTTAACCCGCATTCATGTCGGTTTGATAAGATCAGCCCTGTAAAGGAGATCAAATGTGTAGTAAAAATCCTGACACTTAAATTACAGTCTCCATTTCACAACTGCTCTGTTCGAGTTGTGCAATATTGTGCATCTCAACAAGAATAAGGCAGGGAAAGTTTGTTTTGTTGGCTGTATGACAATGACCTGGGCAAAGTGTTGCAAGTCTCATTATAGGATGGTGGAAAGAGCTCACATGACATATACATTTATGGCAGACCAACAGCAGTGGTATACAGAGACGGCTTATGTATGAATTATCAGCTGCAAACAGATCAGTGTGTCACGTTAACTCACCACTTGCTGAATCTTCTCTTGGGTTCTTCCAAATGTCCAAAGACAACTGTCATCACAGGTTTTTTCTATTATGGGGGAAAAAAGGTTGGTCTTAGACAACAGTGTGCAGTATAAACTTTCTCTTGCTGTTGCATAATCTCTCCATCAGAAAAACATGTCAGATCAGGACACATTTTCAGGAAAAAAATGTTTTAACTTATTTTAATCAGATGAAATTAAATTAAATCACAATGATCCTTTCATCTTAAAGTTTGTATTTTTTGAAAAACGGCAGTTTACTATTTCAGGATATCAGGTTCTCATATGACAGAGGTGACACAGGCTCTGACTTCAGACGTCTCATGTAATGAAGTTACACAACACCAGCACAGTCCATACTGGATGCTGTAGTCACATGGTTGCCTCTGACTTTCCAGACTGTAGAGCTACTGCACGGACTCAAGTGTCCAGGCTGCACTCACTGACTGACTGTATTCCTGGCTTCATCTGTGACAAAGTATTCTGAGGTTGCAACAAAAACCACCAATCGCAAGCCATCACCTTAGCATGTGAGATAAAAGGTGACTTTTACCCTGTCACTTCCCTTTTTATATAGTGGATGTATAAAAAATTAAAGACAGAGGAGTGTGTGCGTAAAAAAAAAAAAATTATGCCTGACTGCACAAGATGCTGCAGCCAGGACAGCATGAGGATTTACACGTGATTCTTGAACTGATGTTTGTATTTCACCTCTTCTTTGGTAAGCGTCTGCATGGACAATAATTATAATGTGTTGTTTAACTTTCGCAACACTGCATCTAGATCGTGACAACTGTAATAACTCAGCTGGCAAGGAGCCTAAGCACAGAACATAGAAACAGTCCATCTCACATGCAGTGGTGGTCTTTGTTTGTCACAGACTGAAGCCCTGTTAGTTTTCCCTGTCCATTCTTTTTCAGGACAAAATCCACTAAAATACCTGTCATGAAACAGGGCATCCACACTGACTCTGCTGTATTGCTTGTAGCCTTTCATCGAGGTTCATATAGCAAATTTCTGATTACTATTAAACTGAGGTGGCCTCAGTGCCTCACTGACCTCAGCATTTTTTCCTCAAAAATAAATGAAGAAATACTCCTCTTTTATGAAAGATAAGGTCTCTCACAGACTTGAAACACACACACACGCACACACACACACACACGTTTTTGTTACAAACATAACCTGATGGAGCTTATCTTAAAGAAGGACAAGCATTATGGCGACTGGCTTTGAGTGTGTGCGTGACAGAGTGTGTGTGGGTGGAAGAACAAGTTTGTGATCAAAGCCAACAGGTCTGTCTTCACTGGAGGTCACAGGAGGTGACAGACAGAGCTGCAGAGATGCAGGAAGTGTTCAGGTAAAAAGAAAGCACAAGGTAACTCTCCACTCATGTTTGTTTTCTGTTCAGGTCCCAGTCTTTCTTCATAACTCTTTGCTGGCCATAAAAATACATTAATCAAAGCTGAGCGCCTGCTGTGTTTTGGCGTCTCCTTGGTAACATGTCCGGCAAAAACCCTGTTTTTGTCTTTGTTTGACTTTCCACAGTGAGGACTGACAGGTTGGTAAAACCTGTCCATCAGGGTAGCCACTTATCCACAGCAGGACCTTTTCCTGAAAGACAGAAAATTTGCATGGGAATGCAGGAACTTTAAACCAGAGGCACCTGGTTCATATTTTGGTTCCTGATCCCTAGTTTCTTCCTCCTAAAATTCCCTGCAAGTGCAATAGTGCTTTCCCAACCAGGATCTGTAGAGTCTGTAGAGAGGATGTCACCAAAAGGCCAAGCAATCAAAGATAAGACGATGCAATGCCTTGTGTGCGGCTGCAAGTAACCTCTGGTTGTTGCCAGCCTAAATATTAGGGCTTGTTATTGACTCTTCCTTTCTAGAAATACATGTCACCTTGCCAGCATTCATTCAGACAACACAGTCACGCAATAGCAATTACTTTACTGGTGTTGACTCCTATGGAAGAAAACCAATGACATATGTTATGTGACATATGTTAGCAAGTAAATACCAAACTTTGAAATGTAATCACTACTGAATATAAAAAGCTTGTTTCAAGCTGTGCAATCTCAAAAACGTTTTTTCCAGGGGGATTGTCATATTCAGATCGACATACCTGATATTCAAAAAGCTGTATTCAGCTCAATTAAGATCAAATCGAATCAAATCAACCTTTATTTATATGGCACTTTTCATACGTTCAGTAAGGCAAAGTGCCTCACAGTGGCCAAAAAAAAACAGAGAAAACCCGACCCTTCCACCCCAACATACAGAGACACACAAATACATACACACGCACACAAACACATGGACACACACACAAGCTGTCAATAAAGAGACATGGCATCAGGCACCGAGACCTGAGGGGAGGAAGAAGCTTCCAATTAAGATCAAAAGTCAAGTCAAAAATTCAGCATGATAAAATACAACAACTTACTAGTTCCCCTGGTTTGTGATTGTAATTTACATTGTTGTTTTGCATTATGGTGCACTGTTTACTTGAATGGACCCCAGGAGGAATAATTGCTTCTTTTCTAGTGGCTGCTGGTTGATTGTAATAAATAGATAAAGCAACTCTGGGTCAAAACCTAGTATGTTGCTGGACCGCTGTCTATGGCCAAATACTGATTTTATAACATTGACAAAACTGATTAAAGCGAGACAAAGACTGAACTGTGATTTAGGTGCATTTACTTATGAACACAGATTAGAAGAGACAGACTACTTCTCTTGGCATTGAGCAAAGGGCCTGAGGTCAGACTCAAACCTGGGCCACTGGGGCAAAGATGTCCACCCTCCACCAGGTGAACTGGTAGTGTGGCAGACTTTTATTAGAGGTGAGTCTTCATGTTCAACTCCTTCTATTTGCATTGGACAGATCAGTCCGTATGAAGCCTCGTCACCAATGATACAAATGTATCAGTCTCTCACTGTCTCTCCAATAACGAGCTTCAGTCATCTGCTCATGGCTGTTTTTCCTCACACATCCTTGTTCACTCTTTAGCCATTTCTCATCGCTCAACTAGATCCAGGCTCTGAGCCACTTTGAGTCGTGTCCACAGGACACAACCAGGGATTTGACTGGCATACGGTTAGGGTTAGATTTGGACACAACACAAAATGCATGACATCAACTGATTGATTATTGATGTTCATTAACTATTAAGGAGCAACCTTTCACCTGCAGCTTCTGTGACATTCATCATGAAGCTGCTTCATCTCACTCCATTTGTTTTGTTCCTTTTTGTGCAGTCACACCGACTCTAACCAGTCTAGCTGCATGTTGGAATGTGAGGCTGGGTTCTCACATTTGTAACATACTGATGCCTCTTGTATTTCCTCAGGACAGGAGCATGCTAGGACAGAAATAATCCCTATATTACAGCTGACATTTCCTGATTAGGATCATTTCAACCATCGATGTCAGTACAGGCCATCACCTGGCATTTCACTCACAATTACGCACATTTCCGTTTGCTAATTACACCTCCTCAGTTCTGCTCAGTAGCTTGACATGTCAGGTCCACACAGGCATCCTCTTGGAAATTAGTCACAATAGGCAAATCATGTTGTGTGAATTACACGCTTATGATGGTGATATAATCGGCTTCGACTGGTTGAAATCCAACTGCTCATCTGACATAAACTTTGAGGAGAAAAAAAAGTGACAGTGAGGACGTCATTGAAATCAAAGAGAGGATTATCATCATTTTAATGCAACTTAAACATTAAAACCATCTAATCACCACAGCAACATGAATACCCTTTCAAAAACCATATCTATTATCCAATCTAACAAAAGCTATTGTTTCCAACAATGCACAAGTCTTTCCTATGTGGAGAGACTATCCCTGTGAAAGACCTGGCTGGTAGTATCAAATACACAGTTAACACTGCATGTCAAACCCTCAGTCACAGGATCCAGTGGATAAATCACTAAATCACACCACAATAGCTGTGGACTCGGCTCTTTCACACAGGCCACATGAAAAGGCAAGGAGAGAAAGAGGGAAGTCTGACTTCCATGGCTCAGGCCAGCCAGACAAAAGGCCCTGCAACAGCGCTGCCTCGGGACAAAATCATATGACACTGGTGCACAGGAAATCACCCAAATTGTCCATTGTCTGGGACAACATCAAAATCCCTCTGCCTCCATGCAGGGGTAGGGAGAGAGCTGAGGGAAGATGGATAGTGAATACATGAGAGAGAGGTGAAAGAGGATGGAGGACTATGCTTTGGTGTGTTCACGCCATGTTTGGAGGACACGGAATAGGAAAATGTATTCCTTTTGTGGGGCGGTTGTTGTAAAGTCACTTCTTGCAGTGTGAAAAAAGTAAAAAAAAAAAAAAACTGTTACTTGATGTGTGTCTGTACATGTGCAGTCTGCAGCTCAATCTGCATTATTCAGCAGGAATAATGAAGAGTAATATTTACAAAGCAATTTCAAAGAAAGTGAAAGAGGATCAGTCTCTTGTATTGACATTGGCATGTTTTCCTCCTGTTTACTCTGTAGAGAAACATCCACAGGCCTATTTATACCGGAGAAAACTGCTGCATTAATGGATCCTGAATCATGTCAGAAATACTTTTTCACAGTACAGCTGTTATTGCATGCTTCTCCAGTCAGTGTTAGACATAAATCACCAGAAAGATCAAACCTGGCCCCCACGTTACTCTGCTTTCAGTGCAAGTTTTTATCTGAGTTTTTTGTTTTGTGCATATTTTTAACGTGGGTGGGGTGGGGGTGGGGGGGTGTCAAGTGACTTATTTTTTATCATGGAGAGATTGCCTACAGTCTTGTTTCAAGGCTACCTCATGATAGGTGTTATAAATCTAAGTATTAATATCGTGTGGAGAGAAACTGATAAAAAGAACAAAAGGAGATGTAGTTCACTGACAAACAGTTATTCACTGAGCTCTGAGGTCTGTTGTACAGTAGTCTCATTATAATTTTGCATAAACTGTATGTGGGATTTACTCAAACTAAGCTGTAGTGCCTCCATCATGATAATGGAGGAACATGTCTCCCAGTACAACAGTGTGTCTCATTTACATGTTAAACAATGGAGCCATATGTCACACAGGGATAAATATGTCAGGCTTATGGTACATTGACGGTACTCCTTAGCAAGATCAACCTGTTGTCTTTTGTTGTCCGCTGTGATTTGTTGACAATAAGAACTACATAGAGTGAAAAGAAACATCATGTCAGATTTCCCTATAGTGCTGATGTTGTTTCATAGTGTACTACCTGAACAATTACATTCATCTAATGACTTTCTCACAGTAATAATATTTAAAGACAGCTTTTCAAATTATCTTAGTTATGTGTAAAAAATTCAGATTTTCACCCTGCTTGTCTTCAGTTGGAAAAATGTTTCCTCTGGCATTTGTTTGGCTCAGCTTGAATACATTTATCAATACAACTATTCAACTTGGAGAAATTCCCTGTCATTTATATTAAAACCAAACATTAGCTTCAGGTGTGACAGCCATCATAATGCCAACAAATCAAGTGTAAATGGATGGCAAACACGCAGTAATGCCTTTATTTGCTTTCAGTTTGTCGCTATAGACACACTCGGAAATCCGGGGTTGCAAGCACAGTGCAGGAATTCAGATAAAAGAAAGATTGTGGAACAAGCTCAATAAACACAAAACAAGCTGATCTGTGGACCAGCCTGCCACCTCCCCCTACCCCTCCCCCTCCCCCTACCCCTCTGTTCAGAGATGTATTTGAACAGGTGAGTACAGTCAACCAAAGAGTGATGTGCAGGTAGGCAGGCAGCCAGCCTGTCAGGTAGAGCCTGAGGCAACAGTGGCTCTCATCTATTCAACTACACAACTCATATAGACAGACAGCCCAGCTTTGGCCCCATTCATCCCCCTCACCCCCGACACTGGGAACAACCCCCACCTCCCTCTCCCACCGCCACCCTGCTAACACACACAGACAAACACACACACCCTTGTACTTTTCTCCCTTTTTGTGGTCTTCTGCATTGTTTTTGTTGTATTGAACACACAAGCTACCATAAAAAAATAGGACAGCAGTTGTACGATCAAACACATATATACAATGTATTGTTGCTAAAAAACGTTGTAAATATTACATGTCTACAGTCTCATTATATATATAAGATATAGATCATGCAATTTCAGAAATATGACTAAAAATGACCGACAGATGATCTCTGCTGTTCTGGGCTTGTACAAACCTGTTCGTTTGATTTGATGTTGCATCACAGTGAGCAAACAGCAGTAAACCTGCACAAACACTTGACTGTGTAGATATCACTTGTCAAAGGCCTTGTGTCTTTCTGTGGCCTTCAGTATCCTACCAGCTCATTATGCAAATGAACCCAAAACAACAGCTCAGTCTACAAAACATGAATTCAACTCAAAGTGATATTACAATTTATTTTGCCTAAGAAACAATATCCACTGAACATGCTTTGTGTTCCTCTCACAATGGTGTGAACTTTTGTTCATGACAGAAAAGCATCAGGTCTGGTAACCTGATAAGTATCTTGTTGAGTGGTACTGAAAAAAGCAACACTAAAGCTGAAGCTACGAGACCATTAGTTGCTGTGTGTTTTCACATTGTTGTTAAATTCTGTTCTCATAACTAGATCTATCCATGAGAGACAGCTAACACAAGCTAGATTTTTTTCTTTTTGTAATGACAAACACAGCACTGACAGCAGTAGCTGTAGGATTATCAGAAGAAGGGCTGGCAACTTCTGCCAAATGCTACCTGCACTTCAGACCAGGAGGGAGGAGGCTGCAGTCAACTTGATAAAAGACATGCACAAAACCCAGCATCCTCTGCATGGTCTGTTACCAGCAACATGAGGTAGCTGTACCTTCAGGACACTCAGAAACCAGCACAAGCTGAGGAGGTCCACTCTACCATGGCTGGGAGGCTCTACAATGAGACTTCTGAAACAGGAGTGTGGCCTCACTGCTCTTTATGGTGATCATGTTGTGCCTATGAGCATGACACTGATGATTTCCACTGAAACTTCCCAGGCTCTTTCTATCCACTCTGACAGCTGCAATCTATCAATGGACCTCTGTGTGTCAGGGTGTGTGCACATGTATGTGTACAAATGTTAGAGCTATAATCCCTGTCTGTGTTAAGCTTCCACTAACTGAGCATTGTGTCAGTGTTTGCTTGAAGTTTACCCACATGCTTGTAAAATCGCTGACAACAATAACAGCAACACCGGACTCTTCCCCTTTGACAAACTAACACCTCAGTTATGGGATCAGGATATTGACTTGCTTCAGTCAGTTTTAAGTGTTACCATCTGATTACTGCAGGATGATCCACAGGGGCTCGACAGGAGACTGTGTAAACACGCTGCGTCTATCATGAGTTTATCTAGTGCATCTGAGTGTTTAGGCAGGAACTGTAAAATGAACAATAACGATTCATTCAAAAACACCAACTGAAGGTTGAAGGATATCCTGGGGCAAAGTGTGCAATATCCTCATTCTTCATAAGGATGAGTATCAGCTCATTGATCTGACTGTTGAGGCCTAATTCAAGGCTCCAGTACTCCAGTCTGTCACTGTTACATCATCATTATTATTATTAGTGGGAGTGGTGGTAGCGGTTAGCATCATTTTTTTTTTCTTTCATATTTCCAAGTATCTACCCGCTGCCTGTGTCTGTGCACATGCACTAGGTGGGACATGCTGGGTCAGTCGATGTCCCTGATTCCAAACATTCTTGTTTTAGTTTTATGAACCAGATGTGATTTAATTTCAGGTTGAAACTCTGCACAAAGATTATTTGATTTCTAATGTGAGTAATCAACTTAATGAGCACCGACAATAGTCTGCTACTGCGTGTGTTTGTGTGTCTGTCAGCCTGTCTGTCTACCACCTCCTCTTGAGCTTCCTTTAAACTCTTTAGCAATTACATAAAGTACCATGTAAACAAAACCTGACATTATTTTACAGTCAGGCTTTGGAAAGATTATCTACACCTTCAAATAAGCTTTTCTGTTACCTAATGTGTTATCCTAAAATCTCTTATGTCAACTTTTTACATTACAAAAGTTGAGAAATGAATATCAAGTTCAGTTGCACTTAGTTAAACTATGACTAAGACACTGTTCTGTCATGTATTTTCCTTCTTTATTTCTTACTGGATTTGGAAATTTTAATCCTGGCATGAATGATTTTTTTTTTTAGGTGCCCACCCAGCTCACAGCCCATGATAAGATGTGTAAGCGTGGAGCCTGTGTTCTTATCTGTCACCCCACCTAATATGTCAACAGTTTGTCTTCCCTCACACACACACAGTGAGGATTAACATGTGGATACGAGCTCAGGATCAACCAGTGAACACAGATCATGCATGGCTTTGCTTGTCTTGCTTTGCATGAACCAGGTCAACAGTGTGTCAGTAATGACAGACAAAACAAAAGTACCAGCACAGCCTGCTGTTAGTCCCTGTGTGCTTGTGTTCTGATCATCTGTCACATGGGTTTAAAGGTGCTGTAAATTTTTATCACTTGCTGAATTGTTTTATATGATATCCATTTATTCCCACTTAAAAAAAAGTTTTATAAGGTTGCAATGTTCCCTGTAATTCACAATGTGTCCAGAAATAACACTTCTAAATGTCTTGTCTTAGGGAATGGTACTGCATTTTTTTTTTCCTTCAAGCAGGGCAAACATCACTTTTAATTCTTATTGATACACATTGTGGCGCTTAAGTAAAATGATCATGACATCATGGTAGGGTCTCATCCTGAAAGACCTGTCAAACTCCTTTAAATTTCCCTGTTGTTGACAGTGTGTCAGTTATTGGCACCGAAACACTCTTTTAGTCTGTCTTCCAATTATACACAGACTGAGTCTCAGCACATATATGATTAATACATAAGTGGAGCAAGCAGTCAGTGTGCTTACTGTATTGATGATGATTCTTGAGTAGCAGGTCCCACAGTTGACCCTTGACTGTTTGTCTCTCCCCCAGTCTCTCCAGCATCTCCTGTCCTCCTGTCCCTTTCAAACAGAAAATACAAACATAAATAAAGCTGAGCTGAGACTCAAAGTTAACTATATTATCAGTATAAACACACATGTATAGAACAGCTTAGTGGCTGCATGTGTGTGTATGTGGGGGAGACAAGCAGGTAGAATATCACGGATCTTTTAGGAGGTTTAGGACACACACACACACACACACACAACACACACACACACACACACACACACACAGTTAGTTCTTTTCACCATTATCTCATGTTGTCATCTCTCCCTTTCAAGATACGGGGATCCTTTGGCAAGACCCCAAGACCCCCTCTTTTCCCAACACACACACACATACACACACAAATAGAGGGCCAGTGTTCTCCCCTGGGGGGCTGACCAAGATGAAAGGAGAAGTGGTGAAGGGACTAAAGGAGCAGATAAAACAGGTGAGATGACCTCGCTCATCATCGTCTCTCTGAGCTCTCTGTCCTTTTCCCACATCAGCTTCTAGTGTTCTTACTTCCTTTAAACTCAGCCCTTAGTGCTTCAGTATATCTATCACTGTCATTTGGTTTGGTTTTATTAAGAGCATCTTAAATACTTTATTTGAGTTTCTACTCACTAAGGTAACTTCACAATTGCTTTTTTCCTGCTCATGTACTGTAAACCTGTTACTTGTTTGCAGCAAACTTTCAAGTGAATGTATCAGTGATCTTGATTTGTCCTTTTATAATACAGCAAATACCTTACATTAACGTGTGAAATGTCTTAGAGAAACATACAAAGGAAAAGCAAATATGGCATCTTCCATTGAGTTGGTGTCTGTAGTTAAATCCAAAGGAGATTCTGCAAGGTCTCATGACAGACTGGAGGAGGGTTGGCTGTCAAACACTGCCACCATGTGGGAGGTTAGATTATGTGCAAGAGGACTGGGTAGGTTTAGTGGTGACCACAAACTGCAAGCTATTACTGACAACATCAACAACAACAACATCAACAATAATGGCACCTTTCATAGTAGAAATGTTGTTGAAACTGTCTTTTTCTTCCAATATTATCAGCTACCAGTGACATCAGTACTTGATTCAGGTGATACAGGCCAGAGCTAGGTATGTCTGATATTGAAATTTTGCAGCCCCCCCCCCAAAAAAAAAAACAAACTAATTTTAGGTCACATCCCATATCTAAGAATTAACGTTGTTTATTTGTTTACACACACACACACAGCTCTGACAACCATGTAGTTCAGCTACAGCATCATCACTGTAGTGGCGGGCCATCACTATTTAATTCACTATGAAATCCAGGCATTATGTTATTGGGTTTTCATTACTGGCAGCAAAACCCATAACAATATGGACAGATATTACATTATTATGTTAATATCAGGCTGATATTATCAAAACCCAAGTAAACTAAGTAAAGGTAACTTATCTCAAAACATCATGTGACTCAGTGAACAGACATTAGGGCAGTTAGTCATCACTGAAACATATATATGTTCTTGTAAACTGAAAAATGTCCAACACTGTCCCATGTTTACTGCAGTGGTGGATGAACCTCAGGATACTACTGCGTAAAAACTCTTATTCTGTATCATAACTCATGAATGTACTTGTACTGTAAGTATCATGTTCAGGCTCTGACTGCTGGAGATTGAGCTATGTGTAATGCTATGCACTGAGCTGTGTGATGGTATTAACTCACTACGTATAATTATTATGTTAAAGCTTAAAGTGCAAATTGACAGCTGACAAAAAACTGTTATCTAGAAAAAGGTGCTATTTTCCCTATGAGATGCAGTGAGGTAGAAGTATCCAATAGAAGCAATTATAGCCATGGGATGGTTACCATACCATGCTATGAAAAAAAATCACGGTTTCAAAACCACAAAAATGTTTCTGCCATACCGTTCCTGCAGTATGAGCTGTTTTTTTATGTCTAACATGCCCATTGATGCCGATTTAAAGAGGAGCTATGTAGGACTTTTACCGTGGCCATGCTACATTTTTACATTAATTAAACAGCTTCAGAGTAACTGTGATGGTTACATCCATGACGTGTAACATGTTACAGGGAGAATGGAGGCTCTCTGCCCTCCACCTGGTGTCTCTTGGTTGAAAACCAACCTTGCAACATCAGTGCAGCACTTGGCCGCCAAGCTTTCATCTTTGTGCACTGTGACACAAACCTGTAATCTTTTGTTTATAGTTCAGACTACACAGATATACATGTCCTAACCTTGTATATGTTATATAATGTTATCCACTGCTCCATGTATTGCTTTTTCGCTGGCTTCGTGGAAACAAAAGGCCCGGAGGAGGGTTAGCAAAACAATGGAAAAGTGACCAGACACCAAACAACTTGGTGATGTTCAGATTTTTTCCAATACGTTAATTAGAAGTTCAATGAATCATTGTGTTTACATTTAGGCATACATCCTGGACGTTTGGATCTCAACACCGCCACACTTTTACCTGTTTATATTGGCCTCAGGCTCGGTTGACATGTATCGGCTGCATGGAACTATTCCAGTTTAAAAAAGGAGATACTGCATGGAAGCCCTAAAACACAGTTTGTGTTACAGTGGCTCACCTGGTGGATACAATGGCGTCAAACACCTATATTGATTCTGCACTTGTGTGTATGGCTGTTTCTACACTGCATTAAGATAAATCAGATGATGACTGGAGTTATGAAGAGTCTGACCTCTTGTCCTCATCTGAAGAAGTTCCAATAACCAACTATTGCATTACAGACACTGAGAGCTTCAGTGGTGTACATGAGCAGTGTGAGAACCACAGTTACAAACACTGTAATGGTGCGTTCACACCAGACACAAAATAAATTTTCACCTCGCTTTACTCGTTTTACGAGTTTGACCGCGGAAGCATTTGTGTTTACCCGCATTACTCGCACGAATACGTGAGTACAAACAGCTCTCACTGTCATGTCTGGGTTAATAATATCAACAGAGGTGCACACAGCTCAGTGGATTTCACCAACTTCTCCAGGACCTGCATTCAGATGACAGCTGCTCTCCAGTGCTCACTAGGGCCAGTTTATTACCTGTAGGATCGGTCTCTCAGCAGGACACAGACTACAGGCACAAATTCGTGTGTATTTTGCGTCTTTGCATTGACTTTGTATGTAATCTTGTCGTGCAAAAAATTTGCTTTGCATTCAGGGTGAACGGATCGTAAGGGGCCTGATTTACTAAGATCCCAGATAAGGAGTGCTAAATTGCATGCTCCCGGTAAAATTTTGCATGTTTGGTGAGCACACACAAAGCAGGTGATCTACTAAGAGTAACCCGCTAAATGACAACATGCACAAACCGCAGTGTTTTGCACGTGGTAATTGTTTCTGCCAGAGAGCTGGATGGCTGCAAACCCAGAATGAAATTTGATCCGAGGGATTAATAGAGAGGGGAAAGGGATGAAGTGAAGAGAAGATGAGGAGATATAAGATCAAGAACAAAAGAAAATTTTGGTTTCTCATAAAACCTCAGCAAACGGGGAGGAGATGCTCTGGCCAGTGTCGAGCAGCAGGTGCAGCCCACTGAGCAGGTAACTGGGATACAAACTAAGAAACAGGTTACTGAAAATCAATATTACATTAAAACACTAGCTGAGATTCTAGTTCTAACTGCCAGAGAAAACATAGCCCAGCAGGGTCACAGTCGTTTCTCCTGACTCAGGAAAAAAGGGTGTTTTTCTAGCTATGTTAGATTTTCTGGATAACCATAAGCCCATAATTAAAAAAGAACAAGCTAAAAATGCAAAATACACTAGTAAAACAATCCAAAATGAAAGACTTGAATGCTTGGCTGCAATGGTTAAATAAATCATTCAAGAGGGTAAAAGGAGCACGCAGGTTTCAGTGATTGTAGATGAGACTAAAGATAATCAGAAAAAAGAACAAGTGTCATTTATTCTAAGATACTATTACAACGGTGTGGTTCATGTGAGCTTTCTGGAGTTTGAAGTGGCAGAACATCTGAATGCTGCCACCTCAAGTGATTAGATTAAATGCTTTCTTGAGAAGCATAGGCTGGAGAACAAGGAAAACCTTGTAGGCCAGGGTTACGATGTTGCCGCAGTGATGCATGCAGGTGTCCAAGCGAAAACGAATCAAGTAGCCAAACGTGCCTTCTATGTTCTTTGCCGTGCACACTGCTGAAACATGGTCACAGTAGACTCTGTAAAAAGTGTGGCAGACGCAGGAAACTTCTTCTCATTGTTAGAAGGAATGTACATATTCATATCTGGGTCTTATGTACATAACAGATGGCTGGAGGTGCAGTGGGAGATGTTTGATGGTGCACCGAGGGAGCCCCAACAGCTGTGATACACATTGTGCTAGCGTTGTCACAATTCTCAATACTTCAGTACCAAGTCGATGCCAACACACAAAAAATACGTCAGTACCTGCTTTTTTTCCCCAGTACCGTTAGTACCGTATATACAACTTTGCCCTCGGGTCGTGCCGTTTCCCGTCGGTACTGACGCGGGCAGTATACGTGAGTCTGAGTCTGAGCAAGCGCATGGTCTCGGTCAGTAGAACTCGCAGTCCGTTTGTTATGTGATCACGTCTGGAACTCATTCCGCTCCAACTGCCCAGTGTGCGCCACAAGTTTGAGCTCATTTAAACATGACGAGCCACACATCTTTTTCCGGTCAGTCATCATGGAAACATGATGCTCTGCCAGTAGTGCTGCATTTGGGGCGCAGTGAAAACAAACTTATTCCTCTTAACATTATGTTGCAGTTTGAAAAGCTGCTGAATCTTAAACACAAGACAGTTTGATGTGAAACAGAAAAAAAAACCTACATTGTGCATGAAGGCACATACAGTAACATGTCCCAATTAGGGCTGTCCTAAACCATTATTTTTCTCCCAATAATCTATCAGCAGAGATGGTCTCCCCTCGCGTGTCAGTGGCCAGGTATTCCCTGAACAAGAAAGCGTCAACCAGATCCCTCCCAGACACATAATCAGGAGAACGTTGTCAGGAGATAATCAGGAGAACGTTGTTGTAGGCCATGATGGTCTCATCCAGCTGGATGCTAAAGGGACAGCCGCGCAATGTAGCACACAGGTGTTGCTCAGTGTCCATCAACATCTCCCGTATGCGCCGGGCCACACTGTCGCTGCTGAGCGGAATGGCCTTGGTGACTGGCGCAGGGTTACACTGCATGACCATGGAGATCGCCTCCTTTATTGTGGGAATAACTAGAGTACAGTAAACATTGATGATTAGTGGGGGGTGTTGGAAGACTGAAGAAACCCACCACCACCCACTAATCATCAGTGGTTCTGTTGCTGAGAGAGTCCAGAGCATCAAATTCCTCGAAATCCATCTCAGGGAAGACCTGACCTCCAGAGACAACACCACAGCTGTGGTCAGAAAAGCACAACAGCAGCTCCATCTTCTCTGCAGACTGAAGAGGACAGGGCTCTCCAAGTCAGCCTGACTGTGTTCTACCGTGGCACCATCGACAGCACCCTCACCTACTGTGTCACTTCCTGGTACGGGAACAGCAGAGCAGAGGAGAGACAGAGACTGAGCAGAGTCATTAGAACAGCAGAGAGGAACATCGGTGTCCCACTGCCATCAATGCTGGAGATCTACAGCCAGAGATGCACACGCAGAGGGCACTGCATCACCCAGGACTCCTCTCACAGATTCTTTTCTCTGATGCAGTCAGGGAGGAGATACAGGAGCAATCAGGCAAGGACATCTCGACCGAGAAACAGTTTCTTTCCAGCTGCAGTTGGACTACTGAACGCACAATAAGCCCTGGCTGTCTACCCCACCATGCACACTACACTTTTATCTTAGCACTTAGTATTTACTATTAACTATTTAATATTTAATATTTCATTCACTTTCTTAATGCTGCACTGACTTATTTTATCTTGTGACAATTTTGATGGTTTTTTATTGCTGCACTGTTCTTTGTAAATTGCTTTTGAATTGCTGCACAGTATCTCGTTCTTATGAACTTACATGAAGAAAGTCTAATCAGTAAACGGTAAGCTGGCCTTTGCTATTAGTAAAGTTATATATAAGATGCCACCATCCCACTTTGTTTGGTTGATGCTCCTGCTGATCCCTCAGTCACTGGAAGTCTTTTGATGCCTTGTCAGGATGGTTTTTTGACAAATGCTGCTGTAATCGCGAAGGCTTCATTGCCTCGTTCGAGAAAACCTGCTCACAGAGCAGGCACATCGGTAGATGCATGCTAGTGGGTGATGGAATAAACGCACAATTTATGTAATTAGCACTGTACTGCCGGCACTTTTTCTTATTTTCCGCCATGTTCGATTGTAATGTGAATTGTTTATGATATTATGTAACTGTGCTTGTGTACATTATCTGCACTAAAAAAGTTGGGAAAACATGAAAGTTTAAATTCAAATGAACTTTGCTTAAGTACAAATTTTTTGTGGTGTTTGTGGGCGCCCCCCCATTCAAAAAGAAAAGCCCACAGTACATTTGTACAGCTGTAGCAACGTCTGGAGGTAACACCACCAACCTCCATCACCACCTGCTGCACCACCATAAAGAGCTGCACAAACAACTCAAAGCCAGTCAATCTAGAGCACAAACATCGAGCAGCAGTAAAGTAACACTACCATCGCTGCAGCAACAGTCCATTGCTCAGAGTCTTGTGAGCGCAACTCCATATGAAAAGTCCTCTAAATGATACACTGAAATAACGGAGGCCGTAACTCACTATTTGGCGAAGGACATGATGCCCATTAGTGCCATGACCAGACCCAGATTTGTGAGTCAGAATGCGGCTGCTCGACCTTGTGTTTCCTCTCGTTCATTGAGGTCCGCTGACAGATCGCGCCTGGCTGTCCTGAAAACAAGGCTGAAGCAGAGGGGTGACAGAGCCTTCACCAACTCCAAACTCTGGAACAAGCTCCCCCTCCAGATTAGACTGGCCCCTACACTGCCTGTTTCTAAGTATCATTTAAAAACTCATCCGTTCCCCCTGGCCTTCGAATTTCTCTGTCTGATAGCAGGTTAGTTTATGGTCTGAATTTTTGTGTTCTTAATCTATGTAAACTGATTTTCTATTTTGTATTTTTTAATGCTTGTTGTACAGCACTTTGGTCAACGCTGTGGTTTCTAAATGTGCTTTATAAATAAATTTCTATTGTATTGTATTACATAGTTAACAAACTCGACCAACGGTATGAGATGAGATACAATTCCAAAACTGTATGAGAAATGCAGGGCGATGGCGGAGTCAGAGCTGGGCCAGGTCGAGTACTTTGCCTGCACCACAGACCTGCGGTCCAGCCCTTCATCAGTCTCACTGTTAACTTTGTGGACTGGGAATTTCAGCTGAAAGCACGGTGTCTACAGACACAGTATTTTCCAGGAGAACACACCGGAGAGAACATTGCGTGTGGGTTATGTGAAGCTTTGGCCAGCTGGCATCTGCAGGAGCAGTAAGTGACCCGTGGCAAATATTGTAAAGGCCATGGAGCTTAACTTCTGGGCCAGACGGCAGTGTTTTGGCCACAGGCTGCATCTTCTGCTATCAGTAAGTATATTTGCTGTATGTGAAATCATTATCAGAGATTTAAGCATCACACAAACTTGCTCAAGAGCAGAACACCATCTGAATATTATTGACCTTGATAAAAAATAGCAAACGCAATCCTTTGATATATAAATTATATAGTTCATTTCCCCCAGTGAACAGCCAGCCCAGAAACCAGGCTTTCTGGCCACATGCACACTGTACCTGTCAAATAAAAATACATTTATTGATTTTGAGCTCATCCTTCAAATTAAAATATTAATAAATACCACATATCAATCTGTCCTATCTGGCCTTATCAACATTCATTTCTCAGTCACTTGTCATGAAACAAAACAAAATAGAGCTCGTTCAAAACACCTGGTCATGTCAGCAGACAGACATCCTGGTGTCCAGCAAATGTGAGGTTCTTCAACTGATTTAGCATCGTACTCCCAGCAATGTTAACAATGTTGCTAATAAGCTAGGTTTAACTTCTCTACCCAATCCACAGCTTGTTATCACAGACCCGGTAGAATCTCCTCAGTATTTAACTCAACACACGACCTCTTGTGTATGTAACTAGTGTGCAGAGTGTACTCATATATCATACAGGTACAGTTAACACTTCTGTCAGACCAACAATTCATTGAAAAGATAAATAAATAGAATAATATTAATAATGGTAATGCAACTCACTCGTGAAGTCCCACAGTCCTACTGCTCCATTAAACTCCAACAAAAAGTGTCTTGTGATACTTGCAAAAGTCTAGTTAATCCAGGTGAGAAAAGTTCTTAGTCCAAAACTAGAGTTACTGATGTGTCTAGACACTTCTGCTTCAGCTCATTTCAAATTACCTACAGACGTCGATTCTCATCTGCGTTAGCCTATTCATTAGCCAAACACAGCAGCTGCACCTCTGACATTTTGATTAGCACGTCATGTGACCAACACCTGCCTCCATGAGCTGCCCGCAGACAACCGGAGGCTGCACTGAGGGGAGGGGCCTGTGCGTTGGGTGTAAACATCGAACCAATTAAAACCGAGTGTGCTATGACTGGCGTCCTGCACAGCCAATGATGTTGAAAATGCGCTGGTTCAAGAGGATAAATTAACAGCATGGATCCATGACCAGGTGTTAAGGGACAGGCAAATTAATTGACAATAGCTGTCAAATAGATGTAACTATTATTTTTGCAGTTCATCTGTGTTCACACCCTTGGGGAGGTAAAAATAATCCCAGACTATTTCAGTGTATTTTAACCTCTGCAACTCAGTGCCGGTTCAGCAACAGCTTTTCAACAGAAATATTCTGGGTATATGCTGGACAAGAAGTTTAGGCTATTTTTTTCAGGAATAATATGTTAACTTACTTATATTGAACTTGATAACTTGTAAAAAATTAAGTAATCAAATTTGAAAAGGACAGAAACCATGGGAACTCAGTTAAAGGTGCATGGTGGGGTCATCTGAGAAGTTAAACGGTGCTAATGACTGATCCAGCCTTGAGGGGGTTCTTCTGTCAACTGGTCCTTTTTCATGCCAGTTTCTGCAGACGCCTCTTGGATAGATTTCCTTGTTCTTCTGGCACCCAACCTGGAGCTAAATGCATATACACACACAGTGTCCTGTAGACCTGGCCAATTCCATTATCTTCATCCACCCAGAATAAGCCAGTGACTTAATCAATCAATATGCAGTTTGTTTTAATCTGTGAGTGTGTGTTCTTCTGAGTGTGTATTTAAGGGTCTTTGCAGGCACGCTGTAGATGTATCATATGCATGAGTGTTTGGTGGGGGGACAGGTTCTATTGATCAGTCTGTGTTTGTAAAATGACAATAATGACCACACCACACTGTACATCCACACAGGACACACAGTGAGTGCACAGGGTTCATTACAATAATGTCACTATTGTGAGGCAAAAGTCTGGTAAGATACAGCTTTAGTTATAAATTTGTTGTTCATTCATTCATTATTGTATTATTGAAGCTCGAAACAACTCCAGATTACTCCTGCCGTGGTTGCGTCTCAGCACAACTTTATTAGCATCTGACAGCACTTACAGTAGTGCTTACTGGGCAGGGCTCAGTCTCAGGCCTCACCTTGGTCAGAGTTAAGAAAGAAAAGGCAAATGCTGCTTTTGTTTAAGGCTTGGACACAGATCTGAGCTGAGAGGGAGATCAGACTGTTGTAATTCTTGCTAATTAATGTTACAGTTAAATGAGCTCTGATGTTTGGCAGGATCAGTTCCTATAACACTGTTTAACAAGAGTATGCAGGCACATGCACATTACACACACCCTTTCACTAAGCATGCTGACACCATCTGCTCATAGCTGCTGTGGTGGGTTTATGTGGAGTTTTATGGAGAGAACAGTCAGTGTGTGTTCAAGTCCTCTAGATGGCAATGCTGCCCTCTTCATCTGCATCACTGAGCAGAGAAATGGGAGCAGCCCTGATCACTTCAAGCCACTTTAATAACTTCCTAACTCTACATCAGCTAACAGTAAGTCCTGTCTGAGTTATTACTCCTGTGTGGTGGAAGGTGGAGCAGTGAAACCAGTTGTGTAACATCTAGATGAGCTTAGTAAAGTTTGAGAACATTGTATACCCCGGATGATGTGTCCATAGTTATCTCAGTTTGGGCTTTAGAAATTCCCAACAGTCAACCTGCATTAGAAAGTGAGACAGGACGTTTGAAGGGCTGGATTCATTAGATCCAACATGGCTGACTTGTTCTTGAATATTCAGACTGCATATTTTGTTAGACTTATCAAGTCCAGCAAAATGGATGTAATGTTTTTTTTTTTAGCTTGACCTATATTAGTATCTGTTACAGCCATTTCTGTGTATTTATTGCAAATTATATTTTCATGTTTATTAGAAATTCTTCCAATTCAAATCCTAAGTAATTGTTTTGGAGTCATCATTGGATCTAATATCTATTGTGACTGATCACATGATAATCAGTATATGGTAGGAAGAGGTGGGTCTACTGATTTTGGTTTTCATCTTAATTGACATGTTATAAAAAATTTGGCATCTGGTTTTAAGTATTAATAGATCAAATGAAGGCCACACAACCAGCAGCACATGATTTGGTTCAGTGTGTGTGTCCAGAAATGGAGTCCTGCATAGTGACCATGAAGAAATAAAAAGAACAGGTCAGGATGAAATTAATTATCATTTTTTCCTCATGTGCCTTTCCTCATTGAAATCCAGTATGCAGTTACACAGAAACTAGTGACAGAGGAGTGATACTTGTTACTATACAGACACAGGAGGGAGAGACTATAGGACACAGGTGAAACACATGAGGGCAGAGAAAGGGTGTCAAGTCCAGGGAGCGAAGACACCTAAAGAAACATGAAAACGCACTTTCAAAATAAACCAGGAAATGACAAACAGAGAAAAACACAAAACCTCCTGGAGTACAGAAACTGACCAACTAGACATGACACACATGCTCAGCTCATATTGAAGCATTTTCTAATGTGAGGCCTACATCACTGAAACAAGATCATGTCGTTGCTTGGGAGATCAGTGATGCTGCCCTGCCATCAGCAACCAATCACCAACCATTGGATCTGAAGAAAGACTCACCTCCTGCTGTGGTTTCCTCCCTTGCAGTTAAACTAAATTAGCATCTGACAACACTTGTCTTTATGACTCATTCAAACAATGATCTAACACATATACATGTGGTTATTTCACCCTTGGGAAAACAGGCTTTTAGCATAGCAGCATCTTCTAGCTGTGCTTCAGCCAGCCTGTGTGAGCAGTGGTAGGATCTTGCATCTCATATTCTTCTTGGATAATCTTTAATTTGGGAATAAGAACCATGTGAGCTCAATATAGACTCTGGCAGCTGTTGTCTTAGCCCTGTTGGTGATCTAGCCTCAGTCTCCAGTCTGGAGAACATGCTAATGTTTTGGCACATACCTCACACAGTGGCAGCCAGTCTGTCTGCAACCACTACCTGCTTCTACAGCTTCATTCAAACACAAAGAAACATCAGCTCAGCTTGATTAGATAAGATGTTGTAATTTTGATGGTGTGGTTGTTCCCAATCAGGGGTGTTTGTACACTCTACACATCACATTCATAACAGAAGCTAAATGACTAAATTAACAGTTAGAATAGGTTACTGTTGTGCACTGATTGAAATCACTAACAGGCATGGGTCCATTTGAAACAGGACACCTAAAAATACTGGATTAACAGTGGAAATAGTGATGCATCAGATCAGTAGTAGGAGTAGTGGATCACCTACCACTCCAAAGCTTCAGCAACTGAACTGTGGAACACATGTTGTCTAATATGCCCACTGTCATGTACTTCAAGTATATTCAAGTACAATTCTGGCATTTTGACACATGATGCACAGTCTCCATAAAGAAGCATAAGAATTTACCTGACTGAGACAAAAGTTAGGAACCACAAGAAAGCTCTTATGCAGACTTGCACCAGGTTCATAATGTTCAGCAGTAATAAAGACACATTAGGCGAGACTGATGAACAAAAAAAAGAGAGATTTGACTTGTTTTCCTGGTGCGCGCACACACGCACACACACACACACACACACAAACAAGAAAAGCAGAGGGGAGTAATTGAGATTTACAATCATTTAATTAATGTCAAGTGTAGTTTACAAACGGGAAAGACATGTACCATTTCCAAGAATATACAAGACACAAATTAGTTCTGACACAATCCTCTTGTGCAATTTGTCATCTTTGGGGCAGGTTCGAATCAACGGAACATCAGCTGAATCACAGCGTGAATGCGACAGCGCAGCATCACATCCCTTTGCTTTTTTTTTTTTTTTAATCCTACTCAGCATTTACCTACCAGGATGTGTTGAACTACATGATGAGCTAAACCCAAGGGAACAGAGCAGAACTCAGCTATCAACTCATGCTTTTCTCACTCAACAGTTATTGATCTTGTTATAAAGAAAGATCCCAGACCCCATTTCTTTCTTTCTGAAAATGAACCTTTGAAACGTGGGCCTTTACATTATTTCACCGTGGATGGAGATGATCAACTTCAGATGCAAACAAGTCCAATGAGAGGGCGAACACTGACACTGAGATGACGCACAGTCTATTAAAAATGCACATGAAAAGAAGAAGTGTGTCTTTTGCATTAAGGCCATCTTCCTCACCTTTTTTTCAGTGAATACAGCCACATTTATCTCCACTTGTCTTATTTTAGGCAGGGAGGGGACGACGTGTCAATGGGACCACTTGTGGTATTTGAGAAGTTTTATTTTTATTTTTTTTTTCAGCATTTCTTACAACAATACAGACGTCACAGAATACATAGTTTTACAAACACAAAGCACACCACCACCTTGGCTGCTGCTGCCGTGGAGAGGGAAGGTAGGGGGAGAGGAAATGTTGTTGTTGAGGTTGCCAGTTTGGCCTTGACCATCCTTCTTTTCCTTCAGCTGTTATAACTCAGAAAGAACCTGCCCTTAAGGGTTGCCATTTCAGGACCTTTTTTTTGTTGTTGTTTTTGTTGTTGCAGCGTCGCAGTATGACAATGATGGAAAAAGCTTTCTTTTGAGACATGTACGGTAAAACAAAATGTGTCTAGACTATACTCTGAGCATGTTGTTACTCCAACTGAGAAGAAGAAGAAGAAATGGAGGTTTTAAAGAAGCAAAAAAAGAGGCTCAGTTGGACTTTGTTGCAACTAAAGAGCAGTTCCATCATTCTGCTTTTTTGCAGGAAACCTTGGGCAACAGGAGTCTCTCCAGTACTCTGCAGAAAAATTATACCACCTAAATCCTGACCATCTAATCTCGAGTAGTTTATTATTACTTAAATTTTTTATTCCTGTACAGTGAAATAAAACTTTAACGGCTCTTCAAATTATCTTTTTTTCCTAAAAATACAGAAGGCTTCTTTTATTTCAGCCATTTTTTCCCCCCAAACATCATTACCACACCCTTCCAACTAAAAACAGGACTTTGATATTTTATATTCTGAGTGTCTGATGGTAATATGTGCCTGTGTGTGTTTGCATGTGTATGTGAACTCTATGTCATTTACATCCAACATTGTAAACATACATAGAACTATTTTACATGTGCTTGCACTGCATGTTGGATGGGGGAGAAATTTTGGTTTACTTCACTAGAACACCACAAAAGAGGACGGGGGGGCGCAAGGAGAAGAAGAAGTAGTAGTAGTAGTAGAGGGAGGAGAGGTGGAAGAGGAGAGAGTGTCAAACTCCTTTTCAAGGTTGTGAGGTTATTCTCAGTTTGGTTGAAAGCTCAGTTTTTAGTGGCCCTTTTTAATTCTCTTAAGCAACTGGGGTTTGAAAGTAGAGTTTCTCTCTGGAATAAGAGAAGGGAAATCAAAAAGAAGCTTTCTGTCAAGTCTTCAGGGTAGAGTCCATTGTCCAGCACCGCTGAAATGTCGAAGAAGAGCAAGAAGGGAAAAAAAAACAAGTCTTTATAATCTGTATTAAGAAGTTCCTTTCAGGTCCAGCTCCAGCAGCATGAAGCCTCCATGTCTCAGTAGGGCCCTGCTGGGCAGCAGGAGTCTCCACTGATTTAAAAAGTCCTTCAGTGGACGACGCCCGGCATCATGCCAGTGAGGCAGAGGAAACGAGCCTGTTGACCACTGACATCGCACGTCTCTGTTTTTTCATTTTTTTATGGGTGGCCAGGCAGCCAGAGTCAGTGAGTGCTGCTCTGTCGTTCATTCAAACCAGTTTCCACCTCCTCAAAGTTTCAGAGTCTCAGAGATGGTCGTCTCATCTCTGGACGCTCCTGGAGGCTTTCTGACCTCTGATCCAGGCCACGACAGAGAGAGGAAACAAAGTGATTGACAGGGAGGGTGATGAAATCCAAGATGGAGGGAGGAATGGGCTGGAAGGTCAAAGTGGTGGTTTGTGTGTGTGTGTGAGTGTGTGTGTGTGTGTGTGTGTGTGTGTGTGCATCTGTGTGTGTGCTCTTTACAAATAGACACGCCTCAGGTCTCCAGGAGAGGTGATGGTGTTGCACTGTGGACACAGCTTCTTGTTCCCCTGTGATGGACAAAGAGACAACAGTTGTTAAGAGTTATGGTTGCCATGGTGAAAAACATGACTCACAAACGGGTCCATCCATTCACTCAGGATTACAGTGTTGAAATAACTAATCAATCCATTTATCAAAGGGCAGGCAATGTATCATTATTTCTCTTCCTCTTATGAAATTTTAAGGATTTGTAACTTTTCTCCTGATTCACCCTCTGAGTTCTGGACCAGATGTTGGTTCTGTGACCTAAAACAACATCAACACTGAGATCACTCTGCACTTAGGTTATCACAATACAACTGTATACAAGAGCTGTGATTTTGTGCTCTTCTAGACAATAACACTTATCTGAGTAAGTGACACAACCAGACTGGCTGTATTACTCCAGCCGATCAATATCAAACTTCAAATCACTACAGAGCACAAACACATCCAGCTGCTGACCATCACTGTGTGGTAACACATCCCCTCCACGCTGTAAAACACTGACACATTTGTCTCCATTTTTCCCAACTAATAAAACTTTTTCTTCTTCTTTTCTGATTTATAACCAAATGCTCAATGTGATTTATGAATCACAACATGTTTTACTCTCTGTGTACTGTGAGGTTCAAGCAGCCTGAGGCCACTTTCTCACAGTAAAAGACTTTTGGACGCCACTGTTTCTGCGTTGGGCAGCATGTGAAGCCTTTGTTGTGTGATGTTTTTGCCTCTGATAAGAAAAGTGTTGTTAAATCAAGTCCAACTATCAAAGTTATTGCTTTTTCAAACCTCCTCCTCCACAGTGGAGCCAAAACTAACAGCCTGTGCTTTAAAACCATTTATGATGCTGCTGTGTTGATATAAAGTTGCAATATTGTTCATGTCGAGACAAGACAAGTTTGTTCCATTGTGAGGTTTATAATGAACAAAACAAACAATTTGAAGATTTTGTCAGATTTGTCAGATTTTAAATTTATGATCCATGTTTGTTATGTTCTGTAGACAACACAGTTAACTGGAAAAAAACTGATCAGTGAAAAATGAAAATGAGTTAGTGGTCGACCCATGGCCTCTCTGCTCTGTGGGGATGTGATGTAGAGGACAAACTGAACTAAAGCCATTCACTCTGCTCAGAAATAAAGGCTGTACATTTATAACACAACAGCTCTCCAGTGTTTGACCAGTGAGCCAAAAGTGATCATGTAATCCACGACCAACTCCTCCTTCAGTGAGAGTCTAAACCCGCCTGTGAGTACCAGCTCTCGGCCGACGGCCCCCCTGCCCTCTTCCTCTGCCTCGCCGCTGCTTTGAGTGTGTGCCATCTGCAGTAAAGCAGCAGGTGATAATATGCAACACAGGGCTGACGGTGTAACAGCTCTCAGACTGGGTGGTCTCCGCCGCTGTCCTCCACCTCTCCTGACTCTTTCCCACTGCCTCTCTCTCTACCAGTCAGCTCTTGTGCTGGCTGCAGGCACATTCCTGCCGACAGCTTTCATTGTTCTGGTTCTGCATTGGTTGCAGATGTATGAATACATATAAATGTCAAATTAGATTATGGAAATGACTAAAGTATAGTGGCACATCTGGAGCTAACTAGGGGAGGAAGCTGCAGCAAGTGGTTTGTTAAAATCATGACAGAATCTATGCTAATAACCATGACTCTTTTCTTCCCTCAGAATTTAACATTGTTCTCTGTTGCAGGCCTGTTGTACACATTCAGGCTGCAAATATTACTGATCAGTAGAAGGTGTGTAAACTGTCATGGCTGTGAGTTGAGTAACGGAGTCTTTTCTGAAGGGACTGCTGTATGTGTGATATCTCACACAGGTACACCAGAATGCACAGATCGCATAGCTGCAGCCCTGGCACCTTCTAAATCCTCTCTGTCCAGTCCGAATGTTTCAGGCCCGTCTGACCCCAGAGATTTATAGGCTTCTCCTTCCTGTAAGCCACTGAATAAACTCTTTGGATTTGGGTGCAGGGGTGAAGGTGGTATGACGGGTGAACACATACACACATTCAGGGCGGGACAGAGGTGGTGCAACAGTCTGGCAGATATCACACGATCCTGCTAAGAGGATTTTTGGCTCCAGAGTACTCAAAACAGTCTCTTATTGTCTCCAGAGAGAATGAAGGAGGAGGAGGAGTGCGGAGGTGAAGCAAGGAAGGATAGGGGAGGGGAGGGAGGGTGGAGGATATAAAGTTCCTAACACGCGATCGACAAAATAGACTGGACACAGTTTTCTGTGTATTTTTGTGTATCAGGATGAGGACATGGGTAGATAACACTTACTCCTGCAGCTGATTAGCTCCTGTCAAATGTTCCCTTTAAAGAAGGAAGCAAGATGGTGCAAATAAGTTGCTGTGTCTCGAGTGATTGGCCAGCCCACACACAGCAATACTCACTTATATAGAGAGTAACAGTATCAGAGCTGTTTCCTCATGATGTCTACAGTGGAGACATATGATTTTCCTGGTGTCTTATAATGTTTCCTGGTGTCTTCTAATTAACAAACATGGGTAGTTCATTATCAAAAGATGAGGAGTCTGCTCTGAAAACCACACAAGCTGTGATAGGTTCATGTGTTTGTAAAACCTCGCTGACGTGTCCAGAGACAGAGAAACACCTGTCGCACTCACAGGTCACCAAAACACACACAGAGCTAACTGCTAATCTGTGTTTTTCATTCATACACTGTGTGAAGGAGCCCTACTCTTGTTTGTTTGCATGTCTGTCAAGGTTCTGTACTGCTGTTTAGTGTGGGCAGTGAGTGTGTTTGTGTGTGTGTGTGTGTGTGCCCGTCATGCTGCGCTCCAGCTGCCTGGCTCATTAAAGCGGTGCGGGGCCGGGCTGACGTTAACTAGATTCCCAGGCATTTACTTTGATCAGGTTCGCTCTCCCATTTTTATAGCTGTCTCCAGGCTAAGAGTTTTATGCCCTGTATATTAGACCAGGGACGGCAGCATGCACACTCACAGTACACAGGTACTTGGAAGATGGAAACAATGGGTCTCATTCAGGAAGGTTTTCTCACTGTCTCAGAATTTGAAATAAACTCTAGGTGTAATTTGCGGCTCAGATGATAAACTGTAATTTGCTGCAAAGAAGAGATTGAGAACTAGTTGGAACAAGTGATGCTTTTATGCTTGAAACTGTTAAATATCAACAGAATAGCTGAATAATTTTGTCATTACACTGGTACAATCCACTCTGACAACACATGGAGACAGGCTGAAAATCCACAGCCACATCAGATAAGCACAAGGCTGCGGGAAAACTATCTTTGAAGGGTGAGAACTTTGATGTTGTTAGCTGTTCACCTCTAGTGATGGCTTCATAACATGTTTACAGATGGTGTACTGCCCTCCTCCATCAGCTCAGTATGACAGCGGCTGGTGGGAATTCCCCTGTTAATTTCTGGGGTTCAGCATTGGAACAAGTTGGACTAAGGATAAAAAATCTGGGTTCATCCCCGGGGTAGTAAGAATGTCCTGAATGAGGTCCAGTGACAGCGCACAATCACTGATGTGCAAGCTTTCACACTTATTTTGTGTTGGCTTAAAGCAACTTAAAATAATGTTTCTTGACTCATTTAAGTGGTAGAAATCAGTTAATAGGATGACTTGTGCCACCCCTGCAGCAGGAACACAGTCCCCCACCCCCCCCCCCCCTCTGCTGTGAAGGCAGAGTGCAACCTGCTTTAGGAGCATCCCTGGGAAGCACAGTACGTGAATTTGTTGATGACGCCGTTGTCGGTGGAAAGCAAAGAGGGTTTTGTCAGAGGAGGATAAATATCAGACCAGTGTTGCCGAATTTTCCGACTCCACACCAGAATCTCACTTCTATAGTCAGAGTTACAGGGGGAGTCGGATTTTGTTCAAGCTCAAGCCCAGTCTTCCTGCTCCTCACACCTGCACACATGCGCCCTGTGCTGGGCTGCACGGCGGCCAGTCTCCCCTCCAGAGCTCCAGCCACACACAAAACCCTCTTTACTTGGCACCGGCACAGGCTCTGTCCACAAATTCATGTTTTTCTGGGGATGATGATACAGCATACAGTATACACAACACAGGTAGCAGACAGTTGCCCTTCTCAACCAGAAGCAATGAGTGCTAAATGTTACACTGTGTGGCTTTAATTATGCTCAGACTGTGCTGTTAATTGAAAGTATAACATCAGCTGTCGATAATGGTGAAGAACTGCTTGTTTGTTGTGTGTGCATCAAAAGTCGGTGAAGTGAACAGGTGAGCAGGGTGAGGCTGGAGGAGAGAAGAGGAGATGGTGACAGAGAGAGGTGAGAGCAGGAAACAGTGAAGAAATGTGAGGAGACGAGGAGTCTGTTTATCCTCCAGCAGGAACTCTGCTTTTCTCTGCGCTCCATTTACCACATTAGCACCAGCTAATTACACACTACTGAATGTATTAGACTAACTAATAACCAACAAGAGCACTGTGTTGAGAGAGAGGGGAGTGTGTGTGTGTGTGTGTGTATACCCGAGGCACTGAGTAGAGCTCATTGGAGGGTTGCGTTGACCACTTTATTCTAACATTTTAACAAGCCTTTTGGGGACCATTCCATCTAAGCTTTCCCCGACTGAGGACTGGATGTGTTTGCATTGGCTGGATTGTGTGTGTGTGTGTGTGTGTGTGTGTGTAGTGAGAGAACAGGTCATTTGGGGAATATTCCATTTTAGTTCCTCCCTGTGGGGCACAGCCACAGACAGAAACTCACTGACTATGAAATGAGGCTGCAATAACTGCATGTCATGAGGAGCTGCCCTGCAGGAGTGTGTGTGTGTGTGTGTGTGTGTGTGTGTGTGTGTGTACCAGAGTCCTGAGCCAGCATTCTTCACAATGGACATGCCAGCACTGGATGGAGGTGAGTGGCATTGTGTAGGAGTCCTAAAAAAAGAAAAGAAAGAAAAAGAAATTACACAAAATTGATGGCACACACACACACACACACATACGCGCGCGCACACAGCAGTCAGCAACAGTCAGAACAACACTGTACACTCCCTGACCGACCAACCAACCAACAGCATCAAACCACTAACCATCAAACGACACAGCCAGCAGCCACAAAACCACTGAGCAAGGCAGCATGGAGGGGCAATGTACCGGAAACCTGCAGGTCACACAAACGCACACACATGTACACACAGACAAAGACACAGTACCGGGCAGGCAACGAGCAGAGACGGAGAGGAGAGCAGGCAGAGGGGGGAGAAGATGGGGGAGACAGCCATGAGTGAACCCAAACTGATGGGCGCTCTTTTCTTTTCCTCTCGAAAAGAACAGAGGGATGAGGGGGGAGGAGGAGGGGAGCGGGGGGAGGGAATGCCTTACCCTCCGTAGGGGCTGTGGGAGGAGCCTCTTTATGCCGTTGCCGTAGCCACCAATCACAAGGCCCCTGTACAGGCAGTACAGGCCGAGGGGAGGGACTTAGGCTGCCTCTCTCCGACCTCACTGGCCAGTGGCCGGGGCCCTGGCCACACCCCTAGGCTCTTGAACTCTGCGCCTGATTGGATAGCAGGCTTCCTCTGCGGAAGGGAGGGGGTAGGGGGTGGGGGGTGGGAGAGGAGAGGGAAGGGGGGGGAGGCGAAAGGTAGCTAATCATAGTGCCCGGCTTGTACTAGCTGCGCAAACACACAAACACACCGACACGATCAGAGTGTGCGACAGCCAGGGAGCCAATGAGCAAAGAGCGATGAAGCTGCAGCACGAATTAGAGTGACTGAGAGGTTGGATGGCTGATGACTGAGCTTCACGACTCTCTACAGGTCCAACACTGCAACGTGTTGGGATTCAGTTTCACTTGGAAAAGTGAAGTTCAAGACGTGTGAACGCTGACATCATCCACTGGTTTCTATCTACACTTCTAGCACAGGCAGGCTCTGAGGTGGGCCTGACGGCTGCTGACTCTGTCACTTCTGACTGGTTACTTACGAGGTTGCTCTTCAGACAAACTTCTTTTTTTTAACTTTTAATGTTAAAGGTCCACTATATTGATTTTACTCACAAAGTTCACTTTACTGGTTTCTGTGGCTCTGGTGGTAGAAGTGTGAAAAATAGCCCTGCAGATGTCGTCAGGGTTGTGTCAGCTTGAGTTTGATATTTAAACAAACTGGAAGGTCTAATAACAAATGTGATTGGGTGGCATTTTGGGAAATGTAGGATACAGTATCCAGTAGAACCAATAACAAGTTTCTCTACAGCTGGTGCCTCCACTCTAATGCTGTGAGTAAATGCAGTAGCAGGTCTACTTTCAGACGTCTCAACAGGGCCGCTGAATGTTCCTTCTACCAGCGACCAGTAGATGGGGGTAGAAATCCACTGGTCCCACTGAAGCCCAGCTCTGAGCTCGCTTCACAACCGAGAGAACACACAACTTGAGCCAACTTGGCTTCAGCAGCAGAGCTCTTGTTTCCCTCTTCCATCCAACCACCTGAGCAGTGGGAGGTTATGGTCCATAAAGAAACACTGTGAGCAACATGTGTAGATGCTTGAGTCACTGAGCCATTGCTCAGAGTGCAGAGGAAACCTCTGGCTCCTCTGACTCACCTACTTCAACTACCTCCAGCTACCAGAGCAACGTGATGACTTTCAGTTCAGACACAGTGACAGGTTAAAGACAGATTAGATGGGAGACGTTTGTGTGAGTGTACACACTTGTGTTATTCTGTATGCCTGTGTGTGTGTGTTTGGCTGTGCGATGTGAGACAGTGACAGATGAGCAGAGAGGAGCCTGTGTCCATGGGGCAGTGAGTGATCGATCGCTGTGCCTTGCCCTCCGTGTCACCTCAGGCACCCAGCGACCTTTAGGAAGCGCAAGCGTTGGTAATTACCCACTTCTCACACTCTCTCTCTCTCACACACACACGCACAGGATGCCGATGCTGCACCGTCCACAAGCTTGAAGGATGAGAGGATGAGTACTTGACACAAAGCAGGGTATGCAAACACCGATGGGAGGTGGTGGATGGTGGTGGGGGGGTAGGTACAGTCGCATGTCAAGCATCCGATCAACATGAATATTGACAATGTCCCTCACTCCGTCTGATACTGTCGAGGAACGACACGTGGCTTCTATCATTGATCTTGGAGACCAATCAATCACCTATACAAGCAGTGAGGCACAGGGGCACCCTTCCTCTCTACAGTGTAATCCCCCTCCTCCATCTCATGCCTCCAGCTGCGTGGTGTCACGATTTGTGAAGAATTAAACTTTTGTATGTGCTGCACAGTCATGGATCTGTGCTGTTGTATAATCATGTCGTTCTTCACGTGAAGCTCTTTGTTAAGGTCAGATGGTGAAGTGAAATAACAGCGGTGGAAACCCTCTGCCAGCAGACAATCCTGTCAACTTGCAAAGCCATGCAGGAGCAGAGCACGCCACACACCACAACAGCAACACAACACTTACACAACACTGCCAGTACTCAAACGCTGAGGCACCCAGATTCTTAAGAAATGACATGCACCACTTATCCAGCACACAACAAGAACCATGTTTTGGAGTCTGGTCTAAATTAAAAAAAAAAAAAACGGTGGATTTTGGCTTGATGAACTATATGTGGGTAAAGTGTGCAAAGAGCAAAATAGTGGAAACTGTGTCCCAAAACACAAAGTGATGAAAGATCATTTCCACTGACTGCACCACCTCCCCAGAATGAGACACTCCAGCTCCACAGACCCCAAAGCTAATATCATGAAGGTTAAAGATTCACAATAACAGTAACTGTATCTGTATAGTTCTTTAACGAGGTGTGATTAAACTCCTGGTAAACCAATCACAACCAACACTGGAGTTGCTGCCTGGCTTCCATTACCCCGTGTCCTCCATGTGACACACTGGCTGGTGACTGACGACCACCTCATGCCAAACTAACGCTGCCTAATGTGCAGTGGGTTGTGGGACACTAAAATGTTCCCCCTGGGGTTGTTGACTTCTATGAATGTGTCTCTCTCATTGTGTTCACATGTGTTTATGTTTGCAGAGAGCAGTCGTGCTCTTAACGCAGTAAATGTGGACAGAGAGGACACAGTGTCTGTGTGGTGTGATAGAAATCTGCTAGATTGGTGGATCGGAGGAAGTTTCTACAGGGAATGTGGGAATAGCGACAAACACAAACTTCCAACAAAAAGCACAGCACCCCCCCACTAAGGTGTGTTGTGCACAGAAACAGAGACAGAGACATGAATGCTATACTCACCATGCAGATGAGACACTTGTATCGGTCTCCTCTCTGTATCTGCTTCTCCAGCTCTCTGATTCGAGCCTTCAGGGCCTCCATGGTGGTGGCTGTGGATTCCTCCTCTGTTACCCTGGAGCACAAGAAGACAGGGAGAAAACAGAGGAAGATTTATTCAGGCTTAAACATTAAAAGACATATAGACACAGGTAGGAGACATGCTGTGAAATTCCACACCAGCCACCACTGGAGGTGAAGTCAGGCCGAATCTACAAATAAACCTGGAAACAGTGGAACATGTGAACCTAACTGCTGTGCATGGCCAAGTTATTCTGAAGTCAAAGGAGGTTACACCTGGCAGTGTCACATGCAACACTCAGTCACACTCTTGTGTTCTACTACATTTCCCATGGGTCATTTACTTCTATCTTATGTGTCACAGCCTTTTATTCACCATCATCTGTTTACTGCTCTTTCTGCTCTCTGTCACTCAGTCTGGAGTACGACATGTTTCTATTGAACACCTCTTCTCTCTCTGCACACTCACAGCCAGGTGTCTTTAAAGCTTCCTGTCCTTTCTCTCACTCTGTGTCCAATATACAGTATGACATCCATCTATTTAACACAGCTGAATCCTCAAAGGGCCCATCTTTTCACAGATTTACAACTCCAGCCCCCTCCACTCGCTCCATCCTTTAATTGTGGTCAGACTCCGCCCTCCTTTCCACTCCTCAGACTTTAACTTAAATGCCCCATCGTCTTTTTCTAACATCTCCCGTTCATCTTTCATCCTCTGCATCTCCTCCGTTATATTTTCCCATCTATCCCCGCGCCCATCTCTCCCTCGCAATTTATTTCCCTGCCTCTGTATTTATCTCCTCCTCTCCTCATGTCCTCCCTTCATCTCTCCATCCACTGTCCTCCCTTTCTTCCTGCCTCTAAGCAGCCTCTGATTAATGTGTAGCATGATAACAGAAAATGTGCATTTAACACTGTCCAGCAGCATATGAAGCAGCCATAACTAAATCAATACGACCGCAACGCTGATGATGATGATGATTTGCGCAGCGAGACGAGGCCGCACGAGCCAGCCGGTGTTTATTACGGCCATCCACTCGTTCTCCAGAAAGATGCAATAGCTCTGTGCGTGTATGTGTGTGTGTTAAAAGGAGTGTGTGTGTTTATGGTGATGTGGTCATTTTGCAGCCTGATAGCTGGCTGATCTATGGTATTGATCTGGATGGGGAAGGACAAGCGCAGAAAGGGAAGGGAGGATGAGTGCAAAAGGGAATTATAAGTGGCTACGTGCGTGTGTGTGTGTGGCCTAGGATATGGCTTCATTTGCTGCATCCTCAAACAGCAGGGCCTACAGGGAAAGGAAATGAGGATTGACTTTCTCAATTTCCTTCTAAAAGCCAGGTTTCGGTGCTTCCATCTTTAGCATCTGTGCACCAGCAGGAGTTTTACATTGTCGTCCCTTCAAACAAGCTCATTAAAATTAATTGAACATTTAATCTTAATTAAAGATTGAATTAAAATCAAACATTTCAGGTTTGTATGGTCATCACCACACCTCTTCAAACATCCCAATAAAATCCCCGCCAACTGCACGTTTCAGAAGAATAACATTATGATTGGACAAAGTTCAACTTGTTCTTTGAAAACTGTCTTGGCTTACACATTCACTGTACTCCAGGACAGACATGTGTCTCTGTGGACAGTCTGCACCGCCTCACACCACTGCACCTCCGCAGCAAACGCTCACAGATGAACTCACGTTGACCCTCATAGCTACAGAAACCATGATGATGATCTACAACAAAGTTCCTCACTCTTTCTGCGCCAGTTCTTAAACCGCAAGATCTTTCCAGGTCACAGCATAGCCACAGATGAATCTTGATTTCGACTTGTTGGCAGGTGTCCATTAATTGCAAATAACCACATTATATAACTGGACATAATTTAGACCTGTGCCCATCGAAGATCATATTGACTGCAAGACAAAAAAACAGTGCTAATCTTCCATCCTTACAAGCTGACTTTGTTCCTCCGCTTATGTGAAATACGGTAGATTTGAAAATGTGAATCTCCTTGCTGAGCCTGAGAGATGTTCTTAAACCTGTTCAGCCATATGCTTCCAAGCATCACAAACATTTAAGTACAGGAACCCAAAAAGTTAGGGATATTAAGAATCACCAGAAACATAACTGGCAACTGTGATCAGAATCAGAAAGAGGATCTTCTCCATTTTCTCACTGTAAAGGGATTATCACTGGGTGACAACATTACAAAATGTATTATCCAACAATATGCCATTTTGCTTCCACCACAGGGACCTGGCATGACAGGATCAACTTCTGTACAGAGCAGCATGACTGAGGCTGCTCAGGACTTGTGTCAGCAGGCTGAGTGTCGTCAAAGGGACTTGAAGGACATCACCTCTGAACACGAGCCGCCACTGATGTAACAGGAAGTTCTGGTTCCTCCATGAGGTCTCTCGGAGAAGCTGACCTTCTCTGGCTCCTCCCTCTAACCCCATCTCCATCCCAGGTCTATAAAGACATAGTTGGGACTGGGGTCTGAGTCGCCACTCCATGCCCTATTAACTGCTTTACCCTCTCCTCTTATAAGCCGTGAGCTCGTAAAAAGCCATTTAGCCTTGATTAGCCTGCTACCTTATAAAGCAGCAGTGGACTCTGGCCTGGATGGGACCGGACAGGGGCTGCCCCAAACATGGCTCTGTCTTTCTTTTACCAGCTGCAATAAATCCGTCAACCAAACTCTAAAGAACCAAGACTGAAAAAAGTTTTTCTCTTAAATAAATCATATAACAACACTACTTCTCTCAATTATCCCTCCACCCCTCTCATGAATATTCATTTGTTATGTTTAATTTACTGAAAACCACATTTAAAAAGTTATTCTTTTCCCAGAGCGATACAATGACATGTTAATTTATCTTAATGCGGCTGTGGCCATCTCAACAGGGGAACATGGAGGTAGAGGGGGTAAGAGGGGAAGGAGGAGGAGGAGCAAAGATTTAATGGAAGTAAAAAGAAGAACAGGATGATTTCACAGGGCTAAGGAAAGGAGAGACAACTCTCTGGGGCTAAAAAGTGACACGCAGAGAGATAAATAGCCTCTCAACCAGCAGGAACCACAAGTAAAAATCCTTGAGTTTAAAGCTTTTATGCTGTTTGTGTGTGTGTGTGTCACTGATTTAAGCTGGCTCAGGGGTTTTCAACCTTCGCAGTCTTGGAGCCAAAACAGGAAAATTTATTTCACTCTGGGACCCTGGCTCAGAAACATTGCCATGTTATTTTACAGGAACAAACTAACCGTTCAACTTGGGTTACAACTTAAAACATAAGGTATTCCAGGGTCAAGAACTCTACAGTGCTGGTCTGTGTGAATTGGCTCCTACGCCTAGCGCAACAGTAAGTTTCCATGAACATGGGCCCCAGGAACAGAGACAGGATTTGATCTGTTTGAATTTCATTGTTGAAGCAGAAGCCTTAAGAGACTCATAGAGACAATACGGCTTAATGTCCCGATGAGAGGCATTCACAGTGATAGAGTTTACCACATTAATCATTCATTGAAACTTCATATTAAGTTTCGTTTGACAAGTTACTTTTCATTAATTAGCAACAACTAATAAATGTTGTGTTGTGTTTGGTATGTCACCACTTGTTTGTGAGTTCACCAGCTAACAAAAGTCAGTGAGTGCCACCTATGTATGAGATACTGGCCTGTATGTTTAGACCCTGACAATTCATTGATAGTGTAATATGGCAATATGGAACCATGTTTTTTTGATACATGATATAACCAAAAAGACAAAAAGAATCACACAGTCAATTATTTATTCATCCTTTCAGTAAAAATGAATTGAAAAACTGACCACTCATATCACAATCACTGTACCTGCCAAAATACCATTCAGGCCCACCTTGATCTATGCTGATAAAAACAGAGCGAGGAGTGATAAAACATGATGAGAAGCTTGTTAACTGGGCTGAACAAATATATTTATTCTGCTGAGCTGGAACTGAAAACCTGGAGGTCTACATCCAGTAGAGAGGTGGTTGTTGTTCTGCACTGTGGACACAGGACACACTGTATGTTTTCAAGTGTTTGTGAGCTCAGTGGGAGGAGCCCTCCAGTCTGGTTGCTTTTCACTGACCTTGTGGCCTTGATCTGTAGACACGACAACATAAAGCTGGAGCTCCCGACGCTGAATTACAACTCCCATTCACATTACAACTTTGTTACTGCCCTGTAGAGCTTTGGATGGCGTGTACATGGCGTGTTTGTGGGTGAAAAAAAAAGTAATACGACATCAAGTTTCAACTCATCCCTTAAAAAAAAAAAGGGCAGAACGGCCAGACGGAGACAGATAGATGGCTCTGTCTCCCCTCTATTTAGCGTTCTGTCCCCAACATGTGTGGGGCTATTTCTCATTTCATTAGCGCGTGCGTGTGTGTGTGTGTGAGTAGCTGAAGACCTCTACCATCCATCTCAATCAGCCCTGTGTCTTAATCTACTGTCTACCTACATTTCAGCCTCACTCAGCTCACCTCTCAACACAGTGACAAACAAATGGAAAACACTGCAATTAATGGAAAATATATATGTACACACACACACACACACACACACACACACACACATGTACTGGTGCCTTATTCTAGCAAACATTTATCCACCAGGTAGGAAAAATAAATTTCTCACATGTATGTGCTGTGAAAATAGCAGCAGTAAATCTCTTTAGAGCATCATTCTCTGCTGCAGCCTGTTAACCAAGGCCTTAACTACACTGACACACCATGATAAAACATTTAAGTCACTATTGATTTCCCCTGCCTCAGCCCGATGTGTGTGTGTCTCTGTGTGTGAAGGTCTCAGATGGTAAAAGGGAAGGGATGTGGGGGGCATCTTGTAAGTGCCCGAGAAAAATTGAGACAGAGGACTGGAAGAAAAGAGAAATGGGAACGAGAAAGAAAGGAGAAAGAGAGAGAAATGTGGCTCAGGGCCAGAACAATAAGGAGAGGAAGGAGCAGGGAAAAGGCAGAGACTGGGCAGAGTGTGAGTGGTGTGTGTGTGAGGCTGGCGGTTGGAGGGAAGGGGGGGTAGAAATCGAGCTTCATCACTTCCAAATTGAGGACAGATTCAATTATTTGCAGAAACCACATGGAAATCTCTCTGCATTGTTCCAGCTGGAGCACCAAATTTGGCAGCAATCGCATTGGCGGCATTGGAGGGGCCATTTATCTTGGAGGGGGAAAAGAGCGTCTAAGGCATTGTAGGTGTATATGTATGCGTGTGTGTGTGTGTGTGTGTGTGTGTGAGACTGTGTGTGTGTGTGTGTGAGCTCATTTATCTTGCAGGGGAATGAGCAGGGGAACGAGGACGCCCGGGAGGCGACCAGATCATTACCCATCTGGGATCAGAGACAGAGAGAGAGATTTCACTAACGCTGGCCTGTGTAAAGCCCCCCCCCCCCCCCCCCCCCCCACACCACACACACACACACACACACACACACGTACAATGTATCAATGTAACGAAAGGAGACAAATCTCATTTTCATTTGGGGACGGAGGGACACAGAAGCTCCACAAATATGGGCATTTATAGCGAGCGAGAGGAGTGAGGCAGGGATTGTTCCAGCCAGCCAGCTGACTGCTTGTTCCAATGCAATCATTCAGCATCTCGTTGGCTCAGTTTAAATGGATACTTAGATTAAGGCATGTTCTGCTCCAGGTGGCCCCTAAGACCTCAGTGAGAACATCATGTTGTAACACCCACGCCCACGCTTGAGCCATAAAAAAGTCATAAGATCTGATTGTCTGAAGAGAAATTAATATTTATGCTTCTCAGGGTGAAATTCAGCCACAGGACGTAAAGTGATGTGATTGAAATTTTAAGAGATTCTTCTTATTGCCAGATATTATTCCCCCCACCATTATTAGTCTGATCTTGTGCGTTCTGTCTTCAATTTCCAGTAAGTGCCATTTGCCATCAGTGACCATTGATCACAACCAGATTAAAGGTGCCACCCACCTCTGACATCATGAAGACTGTGTTTCTCTGCTGCTGTAGTGGGTTGGATTTATTTCATCCTTACTACACTTGAACTTGTGGAGAAAACACTGAACTTGGGACAAATGATCTGGCCACAGTCTCCTTGGGTACAACTGTAACCCATGATCTGAGTCATGTGTATAACCACAGGTGACCTCATGTCATGTCATCCTGTTTACACTCTGTCTGTGTTATCAAAGTCCTGACTGAAAGTTGTGATTTGTATTTATATATCTTTTGATATTTCTCTCACATGTGTGCAACTGATCTCAGTTTGTATGGAGTATTCGTTTAGACAGTGCTGTTATTTTACTTAGAGCTCTATGTAAGTATGAAAGTGTCAGTCGCTGCCACAGCTCGTCCAACCTTGTGTCTCCCTGGGTTCCAGCTCTTCTGCTCCAGTGGAGAACTGGTACATGAGCTGCAAGACCAAACTCATTACGTCCTGCTGTATCTCAGAATGTATTTATAAATGTTACACAGCTGACTTTTAACCTCGCCCTAAATCTGTACATCATTTCAAATCAAGTGACTCTCTGCTGAGAAATATAGTCTCAGATACATTTTTGCAGCGACACTGACAAATCTGTATAATAAATGTGCGTCAGTCTCATCTGGGCGGTACCAGTACCACTAATTAATGAGGTCAGTATCTGACACTCCTTTCAACTTGAAGGCACTGCTCTTATTCATGTCCATCTGTCCATCCATTTCCATGTCTGTACAATCATCATACATGTCTGTGGTTGTGTATGTGTGATTGTGCAATGGAAACAAAGCAGCACAAAGTGAAGAGCTGCTCCTCACCATCAGTCATGTGGTCTAGTGAACTAATCAGCACCTGTCTGACCGCTGCCTGTCAACACAGCCACACTGACCACCTTACATCTCCTTGTCTTATACACAAACACACACAGGGAAGCTCACACTGCAAATTATCGAAAGCCTCCGCTCTCCTCGCAAACACACACACACAACGCACACACTCACCTCTTGCCTTGCAGGGCTGTTTCTGATCAATATACCTCGGGCAGCTCTGCTTATTCACCAGTTATCTGTAGTGCTGATATTTAATATGAGGAAAACACACACACACACACACACACACACACACACAGAGGGAGCTGATTGATTCATTTAAATGAAGCATTTATCACATGCAGCCATCCCAGAGGTGAAAGGGGACATGTTATGTAAAGTTATTACCACGCAGGTTGCAATTACTTCCAAAGTAATATTTCAGTGCGTGTAAGCTCCAATAACCAGAATGTGTCCTGGGCTGACTGGTCAGCAGGCAGCCTGGCCTCTGACTCACACTGACTCAAAAAACAAGGGGTTGGGATGGAAAGTAACAAGCAGAGAGCAGAATATTTATCCTGCTGTGTGTGTGTGTGTGTGTGTGTGTGTGTGTGTGCGCGCAATTGCAAGAGGAACAATGACAGGAGAATATGCCAGACATGCAAAAGCAACGAATCAGCCAAATCCCTCTCTCTGTCTCGTTCTCACGATGAGCTGACCTCTATTACAAATGCAGGAGATGGGGTGTGTGTGTGTGTGTGTGAAAACTGTTTACTTCTGGCAGAATATGGATGAGGAGATGGAAATGAGGGAATTACAGAGCTCTGGCCTTTAACACAGAGTGTTCTAATGGATATGATTGTCAGTGTGTGTGTGTGTGTGTGTGTGTGTGTCAAACCTAACCAGTTAAAGGTATTTATTTGTACTGCCCAGTTCAGACACAGAACAGCCTAGAGAAACAGCTGGATTTACACTTCTCATACAACCTCATTCAGTTGCTAGTGTTTAATAAAGAGGAACTCCACAGATTTATTCCATTAGATGAAGGTTTTAGCTCAGATTCAAATGTCTTTGTCTTCAGCAAATAAAGTTTTCAACTTGAAAAGTGTGATAAGATTTTATTATTATGTATAATGTATACTAAGACTGAGTGTGTATGTGTGTGTAGTGTGCTGAGGCCATGTGTGTACACAACAGACTGTATGTTGGACAAAGATTTGTCCTGACACTGGTGTGTGTCTGTGTCCACAGTAATGATTCTTAGACAGCTGTGTGCTCTAAAAGAACACAACTGCAGAGGAAATCAATACTTGGAGAGACCCTCTCTGTCTCTCTCTCTCTCGCACACACACACACACACAGCAACAACAGAACCCCCTCAAACTACATCATTTATTACTCTAGAAGTCGACAACTTAGAAAACTCATCAGAAAGTCAGAGACCACCATGACTGCGTGTGTATGTGTGTGGTCTGATCTAATGCTGCAATTGGCAAACATGACAGAGTAATTGTCTGTCTCACCTTTTACAACTACTTTGTGTGCGTGTGTGCAGATTTCTGGGGAACCTACTTTTCAATCTCGCTGTTTTTACAGGTGCGCGGGGCGCAGGAGGAAGAGGAGGAGGAGGATGAAGGAGTGCTGGGGTCTGTCTTGCTGCTCTCTCCGTTGCTTGTCGAAGGCATCTCTGTGGAAGCACACAACCCTGTGGTTACTAACAGAGCTACTGGCTCTGATATTAAAACCAATGACTTTCACTGTGAAAACAAAAGGAGCTGAGATTTAAATAAATCCACTGCGGTGTAGTCAAATTTAAAGTTACTTGTATAACTGACCCTAAAACATAAATAAAACATCTGACTCAGACAAATGATGAGCTATTTGTATAGTGTGGCCCAGATAAATTAGGCACTTTACTCAGAAAACAAAGTAATTATTTGAATCATAAATCAAAAGTTTCACTGGTTTTTGACCCATTTTTGATATGACATGTGGACTCTGACATGTTTAAACTGTTATCTTGTCTCCACTCACCATCACTGGCCCATTTGGAGAACTCAGGCGTTATTCTGTTGGAAGGCATCCCACCACTGAGCACAGAGACAGAGAAAAATGTATGAGCAAGACACAGAACACAGGAAGTGAAGGGCTTTGTTGACAAAAGGAAAAAGAATTGTCAACTACTTTGATAATTGGTTAATCCTTTAATTTGTTTATGGAGCAAAGCCTCTCACATATGATCATCAGTTGTAAGTGGTTGTAAATTGAACATATCTATATTTGAAGACATCACCTTGAATTCAGAAAACTGAAAATATATTTTCCTCTTTTTATGTCTTATATACACTTAACTTTTTCAGATAACCAAAAAGAAAAATCCCCAAAGTGGATAATAATGGTGAATGACTGAGTTGCAGCCCTCAACAGTGCTGTATAATCTGCTGGTTTAATTGTGTTGCAGTGTTTCCTTCATACTTGAGGACAGCCCCTCGTAGCGCCTCCCTCTCTCTGGCCTCTCCCTGGTCCTCTCCAGCTCCAGAGCAGGGGATGACGTCGGCCTCGGTGTACTGGGCTTTGCCGTACTCCAAGGTGTCGTCTCCGTCCACATCGAGGTCGGCGTCGCTGTCTGCTGCGCTCTCCTTGATATTACATGTGGCAAAACCTGTTCCTGTGAGAAGAGACAATTTTCAGCATTACTATGGTTATAAAGGGCGAAGTAGGACACAAGGAATCAGGCCAAAATACTTTACGTGACCTTGACCTCTGACACACGATCTAAGCTGTACAAGTTAGACTCTTATATACATTTACTCCATTTTCAGTCCTCACTACTTTTCCAGAGCACAACAGGACAATGTTTTACTTAGCAGGTGTTAGAACTGACAACACACATGATCTGATACCACACACTCATTTATCATGAAATATGTAAACTGAGTTAAGAATTTAACTAAGTAAAAGCAATTAATATAAGCCTGCAAAGACAGGGGCTCTTTAAGGATCTACTGCAACATTTCAATATGTCTCCTTAAATTCAGTTCGGCCAATTTTGGGATAACCTGGAGGAAAGTGAGGAGAGCAGGAAAATCTGGTCGGAGAAGGAGGGTGGAGAGAGAGACAGAGAGAAAGCATTCAGACATGGGGTGAACTGATGAAGACTGACACTTTACCCATCATTCTCTGAGAGCGATGGAGGAGAGAGGGAGATAAACCCAGTGATGAACGCTCAGACAAGCCCTCACCGCTGCCTGACTGCTCCCTTCAGCTCCACTTAGCCACAGAGCCGGCTGTGTTTGTGTGTGTCCGTCACTTCACCAGCGTCTCCTCAGTGTTTGTTTGAGACTGTCTGTCCCACTGTCACTTAGGCCCAGTCTCGCCAAGCCCTTCAAGGTGTGTGTGTGTGTGTGTGTGAGTCTGTCGACCTGACACTTACACCATGTCTATCTACACACAGGTAGGTGTGTGTGTGTGTGTAGGAATGTAAAGGTGTGTATGCCACTCATGCTTACTTTTTTAAACACTTAAAAGTAGATGTGTGTGTGCTGCTGAGTTTCAGTTAAGCTGAGACTATGTGTGTGTGTGTGTGTGTGTCTACCTGTGACAGACCTGACAGCCATCTTATTTACACCTATCCCAATTTCTACAAGCTCTCAGTTGGACTAGTGTGATGGGTGTGGGTGTGTGTAGGACAAGAGTGTGTGGGACCCAGATACAAGCTTGACAGCCATCTTATTTAACCCTGTCCCAGTGTGTGTTGCGATACTACACTTCCTCTAACAGTCGGTCTCAGTGCACTGTGGTGTCTCGCTGCACTAGAGCATCTTTGTCAAAGTGCAAATCAGCTGCTAGGTTTTGTCTCCAAGCTTCTTGAGGGACTGAACCATCTGCTGCTGCTTCTGGTTCAGCCTAACTGATTCATTTCACTCTTACTCTGGGAAAAAAGTAAAAACTGAGCAGGGAGAAGAGAGAATGTGAACGACTGAAAGCTGCTGTGATAAAACACGCCACCAACGCTAAGCCGTTTTACAACAGGCCCATGGTTTTTAGTGATCAAATAAAAAGGACCTTTTAACTTTTATTTGGTCTCAGCGGCAGAGGGGAACATATGGGAACAATGGCAGCACAGTGTAAATCTAGCAGCCTGTTAGCTCTGTGCAGCTACTGAGGCGATAGCTTTCAGAGCTCACGTTTCTACTGAGCACTGACATGACACGTCTGCTCGTCCATGTATTGTTTCTATATCTTCAATTTGAAAGTTCATTCTATCAAGTACAAATACTTTTCCCCCAGTCATATCAAATATTTACATTATTCTGATGGTTCTGCCAATTCTGCCGACCATTTATTTAATCTCTGACCTCGGACCTTATTTTTTGACCTTAAAGCTGTAACAACTAGTTCATTAATCGAATCAGGGGAAAAAAAAATTATAATCAAATATAATAAATATAACAATTAAATATTATCTAATTTGCAGCTGCAACAGACACTCTGTGACAAAAATGATAAAGAGTTAACTGAAAGTCTTTGGTTTGGACATTCGCTCAATTTGAACAAATCTCTCTGGGCTATGGAAAATGTTTATTTATTTACTCACTACCAGTGTTTCCCCTCCCTCCCATTCAGCAGCAGCTTATCTCCAGGGCAACTTAAGAGTCACTGTAGCCTCTGCTGTCTGAACTACATAAAGCAGCAAATTGCACCAAATCATGTTGACAGAAGAACTGTCAATAGGAAAGTCACTCTGCTGGCCAACCAACAGTGTGACATGCTCATTGAATGACTCACTAACGTCATCACTCACTCACTCAGTCACAGAAGTATAAATTCAGAATATCAAAAAAACAACACACACTCTTACTCTTTTAATGATGAAATGTTCAAATGAACATGATGCTGTGTTTCTATAGTGACACACATTATCACTTTGCAACTCTTTTTCATGTGGTCTGATTTGTGTACATACACTGTACATATCTGTGGTGTGTTCACTGCGAGTGTATGTGTGGCCTATTACCTCTGCTGTTTGTGTGTGTGTGTGTGTGTTCCTACTGCTCTTACCTGTCCCTCTAAGCAGTCTTGGCAGGCCAATCTAATCTGGCCAGGGAAAGGTCAGCCCCACTCTAACTGCCTTTCACTCACATTATGCACCAACCCCCCCCCTCGTTTCCTCACCTCCTTTTTTGTATGAACCTTTATTCTTTCACATTTCTTCCATCTTTCCATTCTTCTTCCCTTGACAGTTTCCTTCTTTACTTCTCTTCCACCTTTATCACTCTATTTTTCTCTCTTCTCATGTATCACTTGTTCTCTCTCCCTTTCCTGTACCAGTCCTGCTCAATGAAGTGTTTCCTCTCTTTTCTGCTAGATAGGACAGGATCAATACACACACACACACACACACACACACCCTGGGCCATCCTATTATCATAACCAACTCCTGCATATCGTTAACTCTGAACATGCTAACTACATGCCTTATCGTCAGGGTTACATGCTTCATGACAGCTGCACAGGAGACACTCAATTTACATACATGTCACCACAGCAACACTACAAGCACAGATCTGAGGGGACAGCCAGGATCAGAGGACTCATCAGGCTGACTGCGAGCCCAGATCAGCCCATCGACCAACCTCAGCAACATCCCGTTACCATAGTAATTATCGGGACCCCCTAAGAAGCGGAGGAGAGGGGTGTCAAAGGTCATCGCACTATCTTTCTGCCATTTACAGGTCACAGGGAGAGAGGGTAAAGATGGGGAAGGGACACAGACACAAAGACATGAGACGGCCATCTTTGAAGTCTGTTTACAAAGAAGAGATTTCTCCTCTTTCTCGCTCCCTCTGGGCCATCTCAACCTGCAGTAATCCCCTCTTCTTCTGCTCCATCTCTCAGGACGGCCTCGTATCAACCTCCAGGATCTGTCTGTCAGTATGTCTGTCTCTCCATCTGTCTCTCTGTGGCTGCACTCACATCAGTTCAGCTATTTCTCTTCTAAACTTCTAATTACGGCTTGTGTTTTCAAGTTTGCTGATGTCACTGCTTAGTTAAAGCAAAACAAACACAAACAGGGACAGAACATATACAGAACACTAACATGTACAAAAAATAAATCTAAATGAAGTGTGTGAAGTGTGGATGGTTTATATACATTTATATCAACTTGTAGAACAACAACAGATGTGTTACAGTTTGTTATTTAGTGTTCTGGAGTTTAATTTCTTATAAATGTAAGGATCAAAGAGAGGCTATTTTCATAGTTTTGGCCATCACTTCTATCAGTGATGGTAAAACTGCAAAACATAAATTTGTAAACCAACAATTTACCTCTGAACTACTTTGTGGTACTTGTATGGACTAATCATAAAGTTGTGCTGTGTGTCTCCTTTCCAAACTTTTTTTTTGTTATTTATGTTAACAGCATCCTGATGTAAAATGAAATGTTGCCATTCTCTGTGGGGGCCAAGTTTCCAGTTTACCTCTCACAAACAAATGCTGCTTGGTGCCAGTGATAACAGTCGGGTCTTGGATTAGCACTAGAATCAAAAAGGATTCAAATAACCTGCCATACTCTCATAACACAAGAACTTCTGGAGTAAGACCAGATGTTTCTTCTACATGAGGACATTTTAACATATCCTGAAAACTTATGGAGAAAAATCGAGTTACTTTCCAGCTCATGAAACAGAGATACAGTCCACTAGACAGATAAAGAAAGCCCAGTCTGGGCTGTGTGGCTTCTTTCAACCGGCTAAGCTGGTGCGAGACACAGGGAAGTCTTCTCTCACATGGAGTTGAATCATAAACTGATCTTGTTCGATTTTTCCCTTTCTCCCTTCCTCCCACCCTCCCTCTCTTTCCTCTCCCTTGAAGGGGCCTCGTTCCCTCTGCCTTTCTTCCTCCTGGTCTCAAAGGGAGGGAATGATGGTGGCACTTCACAGAGGGATAGGCCGTCTCTTCATCCCGCCAGCTGAGGAGACCCCCTGCAACATCTCTATATCCGTCTAGCCTGCCGAGAGCCTGCCGGATTCAGCGGCGCGTGTTAGAACCGCAGAGGAGCTTTCAAGACAAAATCCACCTTCTGAACCTTCTGCCGGTGTGTGTGTGTATGTGTGCGTTTCAAGTGGTTCTCCCCAGGCCACCTCAGTTATCTGTGTCACATCACAAGGTGCCCTATTAGAGCGCGGCAGAAGGGTCCTGTGTCTGCTCGTTTAACGATGTGAAAGAGAGATGGACGGATGGAGGCAGCGTCGGGGAGATGGATGGACGGGTGGAGAAGCCACCTCCCACCCCACGAGCTCCTCTTTGGCACGGGTTTAGTTGAGATTTCAACATTGATCTGTCTTGTCTCCTCTCTCTCTGGCTTGCAGAGAGGGAGGGGAGGGGGAGAGAGGGAGGCAGGTGAGGCTCAGCGTGTGTGTGTTTAACAACGGATCGAACACAGGGAGAAGGAAGAGAGCAGGAAGAGGGACAGATGAAAGCAGAGGCAGAGCCGAGAGAGTCTGAAAGAGCCTCTTGGAGATGACAACAGCTCTTCACCTCCATCGGTGCACTTCTTGATGGCTCACCGGCTCTGCACATTTTACACAAACACACAACTGAGGCCACAATAGGAGCCCAGTGTGGAGCACGGAGCAGCTGCAGGTATTCCAGCAGTGAAACGGAAATAAAATATTCTACTTAAAGCACGTTAGTTAGATTGGTCCTTGAGAAAGATCAAACAACAGTGTATCATACTGCTTCATGACTGTAAGCCATGCTGTTAGGGCAGCTGGAAGTTACAGGTCTTCACTAAAACTGTGACACACACTTAGATTCATTGTCTTCTGTACTACAACTAATACAACAATTTACTGTACTTTTCAGCTTTAGATTGTTTGGTTGAGATGAAGTTGCTCATGCAACAACATGTGGATTTGCTGTTTAAGTAAATATCATCAACTAATGTTGTTGATGATACCCAGTCCTCCTTATACTGGAATTCATGCGTCTTTGCATATGTTTCTGAAATAACTATTTTTCAATTAAGCAAATTGAAGGCCTAGTGAAAATTAATCAATAAGGTTGATGGCAGTTAGTCATTAAACACCATGAGCAGCCTATTAGCAGAACAGCAGCAGCTTCACTGCTCCATCTGTGACTGCAAAGGATGTGTTCAGGTTCAGCTCTGAGCATCGGGAACACACAGTTTGATTTATATATATATATATATATTATATATATATATATATATATATATCCTTTTATTTGGAAGTTTGAGTCTTATGTTGTAGTGGTTCCTTCGATATTCATCCAGACACACATTCATAATAATAACAGTAAAATCAGCCCATGGGTAAACTAGGACTGATATTAAACATACTGAAATTACAAGTTTGAGAAGAGAAAACAAAACAGATACGGTGAGAGAGTGAAGTGGGAGCACTGGTGTGGAGTGTCACAGAGCAGCTGCTACGCTCCCCAGTGACCAGCTCTCCCATCCAGTTCTATAATTGCATTCCTGGGCTCACACACACACACGTACACACACAAACACAGACTGGTGACCATAGGGTCAATTGCCCAGCTAAATGTGTTTTCCTTCCCCTTACTAAGAGGGGTGTGTAGGGCCGAGCCGAGCTGAGCTGGGCTGACCTCAGGCCAACCCACACTGCCACCAGACCACAGGCACCATTAAGGCTCCCTGGTCAACACTGGTCTTACAGAGCTAACACTGGTCACAGTGGACAGGAGCAGGGGGGATGATGGATGAGCAGAGAAACAAAGATGGAGACAGGCAGACAGAGAGAATAAACAGGGAGCTGCCTGATCCTGCCTGCAAACTGCTGTTGACTGGACTCGACCGTGGAACCGTGACAGGCCAGTCAGTCATCTAACAAGCAGGTGAGTGGACACCTACACAACATCACCACACAACACACACACACCAGCACTGAGAAGAGTGCGGCTTTGGAAAGTGATGGGAGAGACAGGAAAGACAACTGCCGTCTGAAAATGAAGTTATCATCTGAAACACAACTGTCACAGTGCTGTATGAGACGGACATGTTTGTACCTCTGAAGCCTCCCTCCAGCAAAGCTGTAGCTCTGATCCTCTTCTGCCCCGCCCACTCGTACTCCTCAAAGCCCCGCCCATTCTCTCCATCCATGTCTGCAGAGTCGTCGTCTAACGCACCCTCACGCTGACACACAAACACACACAAGGGCACATTAATTACAGTAAAAAATATATGGAAAAATGTAAAAGCAGCCATTTGTAACCTTCTGTAACCTACAGTGAATGATTCCACTGTTTCAGGTAGCACTGTAATGAAGGATAGGCCCGGGCCAGTTTCACAAAGATAGACTTTGACTATGGTCTAGATATAACAGATTATGTGTGTGTGTGTGTGTGTGTGTGTGTGAGACTTAGATGTCTCTATTAATCTGTTGCACTGAGCAGTTCTTTACCACCATTCTGTACTGTGGTATAAAATGAACTTCAGGTGTATTATATATATATATATATATATATGTATATATATATATATATATATATATATATATATATATATATATATATATGTATGTATATATATATATATATGTATATATATATATATTATATATATATATATATATATATTATCTGTCTATCTATCTATGTATATATGTGTATGTATATACAACTGAAATCGTTCCCCTCTCATTACTATCACTGTAACAATGTTTCCACAAGACCATGTTTTCCTTTTTTTGGTTGTTGTCTGGTGCTATTGCTTAGCACAGATGTCACTGATCGCCATGGTCTGTAGCCTGGGTAAGCCTGAGGGTAATATAAGGTGTCTAATGGTTTTGGCCTTTTAAACTAAAAATAATGATTATTTTTATGAAACACTGGGACTAATCAGCATTAGCCTGACAGACCTTGAAGTAAACCTTATAATGTATCACTGCTACACAGTAGTCTGAAAAAACTTTGTGAAACCAGCCACAGATCTACATAGCACATGTCACCTGGACTGTACCAGACCATGTTTAGCTGTGACCAGGACCTGTACTGTTGGCCTCGAATGGACAGGAAAGCTGAGAGAGAAAAAAAGCATGCTGATCTAAATCAGATTTCTTATTTTGTGCCATTACTGACTCGAAAACTGAGCAGCCAAGTAAAAAGCAGACTGTTTGTTCAACAGCTCTGATTTGCTGTGCTTGCTGTAGCTATAATGAAGTCTAGTTCACCCTGGAATGGTCTGAAATTGATCAGCCAAATGTTTCCTATCACTTGTTTTGAGCCAAGAGTTTGCCCTCTGGATGAAGTAACACTTTCTGTGAATAAAACCCTTTGTGAAATCTTAAGAGGATTGAATTCTTTAGCCAAATACACTATTTGACAGTTAATATTTTAGAAATTCAGTGCATGATCTTATTGCTTAAAACATTTGGCAGGGTTTTTTAAAAGACACTCCAGCTGCATCAATTTAAGAAAGAAATGCAGATTTTAAATGACCCTTGCCTAATGACATATCTGAGCCAACGAGTTAAATGATGGAGAGATGCATTTGAGGGATCTCTATAATTGAGAGCTACACAGCATGATACAGGACTGATCAGCATGCTAACCCTGAGCTTTGAACACAGCTCCCAGGGAAAGGTACAGCACAGGAGAAAGAAAAGCGTGCTACTGAAAAAGGGATATTAGTGTCTCTACAGCTAAAGTAATGGACAGCAGGAGGAGTGGTGATTAGTGGTGAGGAACTTTTTGTCGTTCTACCCTAAAGAGAGAGGGTATCTCTTCAGGACAAGAGGTGCCCTGCAGCAACAGGAGAGGCTGTCACTGCTGGATGATTAAAAAAAACACAGGGGAAAGATATTTTGTGTTCGGGCTGCATCTACTGAAGAGACAATCTGATTGGCCCCAAACTACAGAAACTACACATGTGACTGTTTTGCTCACACTGGAGCAACATGCCAATGGATATGATGCAGACATGTCATATGGGATGAACCGCAGATCTGAACTTCTTATTTTAATTCACTGTTAAGGCCAACTTTGAGGAGACAAGCTGTAGTGAATGTAAGAGTGAACATGTGTGTATGTAAAGTTGACAAATGTAGGTTTAGTTTGGAGTTTGTTAAAATATTTAATTCAATTTAGTCAATCACTCACTAAATGTGTATTGGTTAAAAAAAAAAAACAAAAAAACAAACAAACATGAAATATAATTTCTTGTATGTTCAAATTGAATTACACCAGCAAAACTGATGCTGAAAAAAACACTTCAGTGTAACGACTAACTGTATCTACAGCCTCAAATGAAGATGAAACATGTCAGGATGATAATGTGTTGATGTATGTTAATATGTGGCGTTCCAGTTTTTCAGCCAGTTATTCCCATATGATGTGAATGCAGTACCGCCATTTACAGAGTCGAGAGGTGGTCAGTATCTAGATGGATCATTTCTGTTGCTACCGGTCGGTTTGCCGCTACACTACAGAGGTGATTGGACAGTGTCTACAGGAGGTAAAGAGGTGACTGGTCAGCATCTACAGGAAAAGAAGAGTTGACAGGCTGTCCCGACTGGCGGTAGGCGAGGGTTCTCGGCCCGGATTGTACTACCTGGATCAGGCATTGTTCCACATGTCTACTCATCTCCTCCTCGCTCCCAGCCAATGGGGCGCTGCACAGCGGACATACCTGGCCCCCCTCCTCAGGCTTCCTCCTCTTCATCTTGCCTATACGGGCTGGAAATGGTATTCAAAAAGAAAGAGAGAGACAGAACTTTAAATGTCAAGTTAGTTTTAAAAGATTAGGAATATTTTAGGTTTCCTTACATGACAATACTACTAGTTTCAAGGCACAAAGTCTTGAGGGATATTCACATCAGATGAATGTGCTCCTTGATTGCACGTAATAGAGCCCCTCAATACTGCTGTCCTCTATTATCACTTCTGTATGAGCCTAAGAGCATGTGAGAGAGGCTGAGCTGGCTAAACTTGGCTCCTGCTGAGATGTGTTAGGAAATGACAAGAGGTGAATGTGACAGTCTTCTGCCACCCCTCTCCCTCTGTTTCCTCCTCTTTTCATCTGCCTCCCTCCTGTCTCACCCCCCCCAACCACACACACACATTCACACTCACATAGACATTTAATTAGAAATTTAACAGAGCAGAACAGCCGTCATTGCGCCCCGAGTCTCTGTCGTTTTTTCTTAACTGCAAATGGTGCATGGGGACATTAATTTTTAGCTGGCTGGGAAAGCAGAGGAGGCCAAGAGGGACTGTGGCGAGGGACAGAGGGAGAGGAGGAGGAGGAGGAGGAGGACATAAGGTAATACGCCATTAGTGCAGGGGGAGAAGATGAAGAGGAGCAAGGCTGGGAGGGTTAAAATGAGAAAACGGCCTCTTCCTCCTTCTCCTCCCCCTCGCTAAATCTCCCCTGACGCTAATCGAGGGGAGCGTTGTTAAATACAAAAAGGGAAAGGGCTGCTAATTAGGTCCGGCAGGGATCTCTGCCCTCCCTCAACCGTTACATGAGAATGATTCCTGGTTCCACATGAGGGAGGAGGACAGAGGGAGCAAAGTTTAAACTAAGTCTTCTTCAGCTCTCTTCATGGACTCTGACTAAAAGCAAGTCATCGGTGGGTTATATCGAGGCTGAACCAAAACAACACTGCAAACTGACATGAGTGATAAATATCATGGAGCTTTAACTGATCTCGGTTCAACCAGAAGGCCATGTTCGAAATTCTACACTGTGGTCTGAAGCTCATTAAAGCACAAGAGGGAGGGCGATTCTTGACTTTCACTCTTTTCACACTCTTTTCTGACTTTCTACATTTTAAGATAAAAGTGCTCAGACTCCAGACAGGGTCCTCTGCTCAAGGAATGCCCTTATTTTGTATAGGAAGATCACTACCAAAGACAATAAGCAAAGAGAGCTGAGGTGTTGTCCTGTCATAGCAGGACAGTATTTACTCCGGACATAGTGTCTCAGTAACATATGACAGTGAGCCAGAACTCAAAATACAGGCATGCTGAGACTTAAGGCCATGGCTCATACACTGATGTGTGGACTGCAGTTTAGCTCAAGTGAGCACCAGTTTCTGTCAGTTATGCTTATCTACCATTTTAGCATGTATTCACAATGTATTCAGATATCATCATCATCATATTAGATTCACAATCACAATTTTGATTTATTTATTTACCCTATTTCCATCACGTTTTGCTCTCTATTGTAACATGCTAAGGTTTGACAGCAAACAGCTGTTAATGCTAATGTTGGCCAGCTAGCAGTAGCAATAAATAGCTGCTTCAGTTACCTAAAATATACTGGTCATACATGGAAGACTACTGTGGGACAAGTTAGTACAAAACACGTGACACAGAGTTCATGTCTTGTCATCAGCACGAAGAACTGGGTTATCATTCAGACTGGTTAACAGAAAAAAACCTGCAGCCTGGGCCACAAGTGTCATCACTTGAGATCAGTGGAGGATGATGATAAGCGTTTACAGTATAGTGATACATACATTTACTGGAACTGACTAAACTGTATGAGACTGAGCTACTCTCCTGAGTCTTGACACCAGTGACATCATCATAACATTTCTTCATTAACGGTTGTTATGACAGTCATTCATTGGTTATATTCATTTACACTGATGTATGCCTCATAAGGCACAGGATCTTTATTTGATTTATTTATGTTCCAAACTACTGCACTTTCTCTTTAAATTTACTTCAACTAAGTCCTAATATCTCCTCAGTCTGAACACCATATTAACATATTCTACATATAGATGTATACATAAAATGAATTGACATGTTGCTGTATAGTGTAAATGGAGAGGCAACATATAATTATTATTATGAAGTGTCAGTCTGGAGATGAGAAGCTGTGTGTACATACCATTCAATCTTGTTTGCCTGTTTGCCCGAACTCGTAAAAATGTCTGCAAGAGGAAAAGGAAAGAAGACGAGGGACATGTACGTTAGACACCAGAGAGACATTATTAAATGTTTACAAGCACAAATATAACTTCTCAGAATGAGATTGCTTCGGATGCTGAAGGCTGGTGTAGTGGGGCAGGGGCACTGTAAACAATTCAACCTACTTCTCTCTTGTTTTCCAGCTCCTCCATGACCTGCCAGCTTTCAGCCACAGCTCCCTCTACAGCGGCTAAAACTCGCTGCTCAGTCTGACCCGGCTGTGCGTCCAGATACTGTACATCACTGCAAACTAATCCTGGTGCCTACTATTTCATACGGATTGAAAAGGATTGAAAGTGGCGCCCGTATCGGCAAAAACTACTCACAACCGACGCCATGTTGGCTTGTTTTGATCATGTGACGCGCTGGTGGCGGAAGTGGGGAAACGTCACATGTTGTTCCGGAGGTCGGCCGCTGGGGGGAAGCAGCGGGTTTTATTAACCGCTGTCTTTTTCAGCAGGGAGTTTGGTACTTATCACAACCCAGAGAGAACATACTACTACTCCTGCTACTGGTGTGTTTTCCTGCTTCTTCGACTGCTGTGGTTTAAAATAAGCCAATACAAAAAAGATACATTAAATATAAAATAAGAATTACTTTATTATTTATAATTATACAAATATGTTGCAGAGCTTTATTATTTGGTATTTTTGTGGACACTTTTTACTCTTAAAGTGTGGTTTCTGCACATTTTTGTCTTCCTCATATTATTATGTTTTGTAGCTGTTTCTGACCAAACGAGTCTTATTAATGCTGTCTGTGGTGGAGGAAGCAGCCCATTCTGATCACTCCAAAACAACAGTTTGAAAATACCACATTCAAAATGCTGACCTCATGTTAAAGCACATATTTATGAGCAGAATCATAAGCACAATGTGCATGAAATGTCAAAAAAAAAAGTTGTAGGTTAAGCTAGGAAATGAATGTGGAGGATAAAATAGTATAATAATACTATACAGCACTGGATATCATCATACAGTCTAATCATTTGGTGTCTACTGTAGTTTGGGGGTAAATTCCTTGCATGATTAAAATAAATAGCCGTAACATTAAAGTTATGAAATAAATTTAGTGAGGTCTGATTTCTTCATCCTCTCCACTTCTGTCTCTTGCAGAATGTATGCTTCAGGCCTACAGGGATTCAAACCCAGAGGCCAGCATGTCTTTAGCTATATGTGCTGACTAAAGCATCCCCAGCTGCCGTTATGGATGCCCTCTCTTTGACACAGCAACAGTGAGTAGGCATCAGTTCAGTCCTCTCACTGTCAGCCCACCGTCCATCAGTGAGAGCCGTGAAGCGACCAGGGTTCTTCCTCCTGTTCTGGCCCTCCATTCATCTCTTCACTTCTTCCCTCTCTTCCCTCCTCTCCCCTCCCTACCAGCACTTGAGTTATAGGCCCACTTGCCATGCATCGCCACTACTACCGTATCATTATGATACACTCACTGAATGGCTGCAGATAGGTCAGGTTTTTAGAAGATGGGAAGAGGTAGAGAGGAGAGGAGCACTGAGACAGGCTGAACAGGCAGAGAGGGGGTGGCAAAGTCTGCCATTATGCTTCATTTTCAGTGTGGTAAAAAGAGTCACCATTGACTTAATCATTTGTATAATATAAGGTGATTTCAGCAGTTTCACTTAATGAGAAAATCTACTTTATCGCTATAAGGTCTTTATGAGCTGTGTCATCCTGAACGTATGGATGTAACGTCTGCATGGACTTAATAGTTCTTATTTTATGGTGTGGGGGGAAACCCACTTAACCCAGAGATACATCATGGCCAGAAGAATTACCCGAACAAACTTTGATGAATACAAGAGATAAAAGCAGTCAGGGAGAGCTTTAAAGACAGCTGAGATTTAAGGAGGAATGGCCTGGTGGTCAACGTAACTGCTGAAAGAGCGGAAAATCCAAAATCTACCATCATCCCCTGCCACACCATTACACATCTGTCAGAATTAGGGAAATTCACAGGTTGATTCAATACATCATGGGTCTCTGGTCTCATGATTTGCTACAATGATAATACAGCCAAAAAAAAGCCACACTGAGAACACTTTACTTTCACATTACACCCAATGACAGTACTATATTAGAGCCTTTGGAATAGGAAATACTTTATTGATCCCCAAAAGGGAAATTCATTAAAAATTGAAATCAAGAGAGGCAGCACCTCTGTTATGTTTTGATCAGTTAGAATTGACTACATGTATTATTACAGGATGTGTGCTTTAGATAAAATGTGATGAATGACTGTTGATCTTCTGGTCATCCATAACCATAAGTGATAGTTTACATAAAGGAAAACAATTGTCTAAATTTAACTGACTCAACCTCTTTTGTGTGTGTATGTATATGTGTATGTGTGTGTGTGTGTGTGTGTGTGTGTGTGTGTGCGTGGCGTGAGTGTGACCTGGTATCTGTCGGAGTGGTGCGCGTCTTCAGAGGACAGAGGCGAGACCACGGGAGACTCTCCCTCACGCTTGATGTGCACCGACAACAGCATCGACTAGAGAGAGACAGAGAGAGAGAGACAGAGATAAATAAAATGTCTTCTATATGCAGACAATCTTGTTATATTATGATTACACCTCCACCTGTCCTCACATGACAGTTGCTGCATGGGAACAATCAATAAAGATGGACATGGTAAGAGTAATGCTGTTTGCAAACAAATTTAGATCTGAAGAAAACAGATATCATTTCACTGTTCACTGTTTGTTACTCCTCAGCTTGGCTCGACAAGATCATCATCATCATCATCTGAATGATTTAACATGGCCATAAGGTCCCCAGGCTTTTCATGTTATTGCTGTGGACCCAATGGTCCAAGCACACAGAGCTAAATGTTGTGAGGAAAACATTTGTGTGCTGGCTGGTGAAATTTCAGAGCTGTGGCACAAGAAGTTTCAGTTAATTTAAACTAGAATATAAGAGGTAAAATGTAGATTCAGTTCAGGTAATGATAGCATTTTCCTTTCCAGGAGCTGTACTTTACTCTACCTGTGAACTCTGCTGATCTCAGTACTAAACTGTTTGCTACTGATTTGCATGAAGCTGAAAATGATGTTTTTATAATGTGTGAAACCATTAGAATTTGTGTTGACACTCTTGTTGCCATGACACCAGTATGTGGCACCTCCTTTTGATGACATCATGCAAGTTGATGCATTACGCCTAATGTGATACAATGACAATCTTACCAAACAAAAATATTTTTTACCTTCTTGTATTTATCAATTATTTACATTTCTGAGGTGAACACATCCAGATCTCTTACATGGAAAGGAAAAAAGAGGAAAGGGGCAACTTTACCCTTGGACTATTATTGCCACAGATGCTGAAAGCGACACGTCATTGATGATGACTGTAACCTGCCTGACTTTGTCTATAAAATCCCTTCCACTGATTAGAGTTAATGTTTATGGGACATTAAGAGGAGTTAGGGTAGAGCGAGAGATTGAAAAAAAGAGGAGGAGGAAGGGTAAACATCTGAGAAGGAGGAGAGTAACTGTCTGACATTACAGGACACTGCTTGTCCATAAATCTGTCTCGCTTTGACACACGCACAGAGACACACAGACACACAAGGACACACACACACACACACACACACACACACTCCTTCTCCCTCTCTCATGGACACACAAACACATAAAACAATCCCAGTGTCTAACCCACTCTGTGACAAAGACAATCCAGGGAATTCCTCAAGTGAACAAGAATCAAGCAGATAAAAAAGAGAACAAGAGCAGAAATGAGAGGCAATCTCACTTTTTACAAGGCTTAGTCCTGACACAGTGGTGTGTGTGTGTGTGTGTGTACTTATGTTTTCATGTGTGCCTGAGCTGCTGTATTTTTTTTTTACAAGGCAGCTATGAAATATTTGTATTTACAGTCGTCTCCTATTAATCAAGTGGAAAGGGGCAGAGCAGAGGCTTAAGTGCTCGACAGCAGTAATCTAATAATAATATGTGAGAAATGACCAACCTCCAGTGCTGCCACAGTAAATTGGACATTATGCATGGTGCTTTTATGCCTGTGTGTGTGTGTGTGTGTGTGTGATCTTCTTTCCTCTTTTACCCAGGTTTAAAAAGGTCAGGAATCATTTACCTGGGGGCGTCTGGGAATATGTTTAAGTTTTATCATTAGAATATGACATTTAACAGTACTCTACATTATAAATGAAGCTTCCATTGAAATTTTGGTCTTTTAAACCAACCAATTAAAGCAATATGCAAAAAGACTGGCTACAAAAAGGTTACATTTAAAGGTAGGTTATGGTGAATCAGTGATTTTACACCTCATTGTGCAGAGCTTTTATCTCCATGTCCAACTGTAAAGATGGTAAAACAAAGTGTATCCTGTCAATCTGTATTATAAAAATGTGAAATTTACAAATCTGAGTTTTGTGACTGTAGATCAGTAGTGAACACGTGAAGAATGTAGGAGAAAAAGGGACGTGTATGTATGTGTCTAAATCTCTCCATGTATGTGAAATGGTGTAGTCTCCTCATAGCCTGTGTGCCAGTGTGTCAAAGGGTGTGTGGCCCTACAGATGTCACATGTTTCTCCTCTGACCCAATCACCTTAGCTTAGCAAGTGGCCCTAACACCCCCATAAGGAGGTGCGTTGGGGTTAATCTCCAGCCTAACGGGTTGGGCGGTGCATTCTGGGGAGGAGACACCAACAGCGGGCCCATGTGCTTCAGACTGGCCCTCTCCATTCTCCATACCCTGGCGCTGAATACTAAACAATGGTGGTGAGATGCGCAGTCACGGTCTTAGAGGAAGGCTAGCGCTCACCCCTCAGCCCTGCTCTGCCTTCCTTTCTCAAGTGCATGCCCACCCACAGGGCTGTGAGCACTGCTCTAAGCCTGGGTCAGCACCCAGAGGTGTGTGGGAATGAAAATAGAAACCCCTGAATTATGCTACAACTCTCATGTGGCATTCATGTGCACGTTATATGTACTTTCATCTGGCTGTCTGACTTGGCACGTGGTTTTAAGTTAGAAATAAAAAACAAACAAAATGATGAAGCACTTGATCAATTAAGGGTTGACACAGGTATTTACAGGTAGCAGAGTAATTCAAATGAATACAGGGTGGAGTCTCTACACTGAAACTTTAATGTTATATACCATCAGAAATCTTCTTCTGGGGCTCTATAGCCTGGTATAACATCCAACAGGACAAGCATTAAACACCCTCTACCTCTTCCCTCTATTGTTACCATCTTGTCATTTCCTCTCTGTCTCATCACTTTATTTTATCTCTTCTACCCATAGGCCCTGCAGTGTATTCATAGTCCTCTGCTTTATGAGTTGGACTTTTCCATTAAAGCCACTATAGCGGACATGTCACAGATGTGGAAAGGTCTTCTTTCCCTGTTAAAAAGGGGTCTCTGTCTGACAGCTAGTGATGTGTTCAGATGAGTTAGTGGAGGCAGACACTATAGGGAATGCTACTTGATGGAATCATGAATCCGCGTCTTCCTACAGTTTGACATTATCTGTCTATCTATCTCTTTCTTCTCTTTTTATTCTTCCCTCTCTGTCTGTCTGCGTCTCTCTTTGTCTCTCTAATTGGAACAATCACAGTACAGTGCCTCTTGGCCCGGCTGCCTGTTGGATCACAGGAGACTGGTACTTTTGTGTGTGCGTGTGTGAGAGAGAGAGATATAAGACAGAGGGCTACAGTACAGATGATGTACCCTTAGTGCAGCAGAGAGGAACAGAGAGTCAGTGTCAGAGCGTCAGTAACAGCTCTGAGAGATGGACACAGGAATGCATTTCATTTTGCATTCAATTATTTAAAACCTTCCTTTTCTTTTTTTTCACACTATTTAAATGGTGTCAGTGTTTGTCATGGTACTGGAATGTTGCTGATTTCTACTGAAACAAACAGAATATTATCACATCATCATCATGTTTCCTGTGAATAAATGCTTCATGAGAAGGGGAGGTGGCTCTCACCTTGGGGGTTCCTGGAGTGGTAATTCCCTCCTTGGGAGACGGGTTCTTACTGCAGTGAAGGGAAACAGGATACAGTGAGGTTAGATCAGACAATGCATAGGTTCAATGTCTTACACTTGTTGTAGGACCACAACCTTTCGTCCCATAGACTCACATACTTTCCATCCATGTTTGTGCAACTTAGATTGGAAGCAAATGATGAAAAATCATAATGTATTGATCAGCCTATTTCTTGCCAACAAAACAAATTCCACTCATGTTACTGTACTTTTGATTATTTTAAACACAGTTTTACCAGCTTGTTCTTTTCATTTACTTGCTCTCTTTTTCAATTGATATGTTGTCCTTAATTTCTCCCTCCCCTGTCTTATTGCCCCCTCCTGCCTCCTTCCACTCTCTCTTTCCGTTTTCACCGACTTTCACTCAAACACAGAGATACATTTCTCAGAGCCTCCTTGAGTGTTGCGACAGGCTTGACGTTGACAAAGCGAGACAGGGTTGTCATGTTTGCTTTGAGACCCTGTTAGCACTCCAGACCTCCTTGGACACACACAAACACACACAGACTGACAGACAGACAGTGGAAAACCATGGAAAGAATGGTGTCTGAAACTGAATTGAGCGTGACCTCTAATCTGACAGCATGCCTTGGCAGACAGGGGATTCCTTTTTCAATGGATGGATGGGTGGATAATAAGAATAAGAAGCCTTATTTATATGTCACTTATCTGAGAGAAGAATTTACAAAGTGGTGCACAAAAAAGCAGAGGAGCAAAACAAGGAAATATAAGAGCAGTGTGATATAATGCATAGCTGCACAGAGTTAAGAAGGAATATATGATGAGATGTGTGTATGCGCTTGTGGGTGGGGCAGTGTATGAGGTACAGTACAGATTCTGTGATATACAGTGTACAGCTGGTAGCTTTAAGGTAATGACTGCATGATGGGAAATGTAGGCTCAAATGCTTTGGGAGCTTGAGACATATGAGGGACTTAATTTTGGGATGTCATGGCCCCAGACTCAAATCTTTTTAACTATTCTTTTGGTGATCTGTCTTTGGTCCTTTAACTTGATGGAGGTGCGATATTAAATTTAAATTGCTTGAGTACCCCTTTAATGGCCAATTGAAATGGAAGATAGACTGTCTTTTGTTCCTAAATGGGATGTGTTTCCACATGAAATGGAATATGTGGGCTAGGTGTAATTACCAATGGGATTTGATTAAATTCTCCCAAATGAGCAAGAATGAGCTGTGTTGAGAGATGAAGCTGTAATGACTGGTTAGCACCCACAACAGCTACTGGTTGGCTAGGTGGATGAAGGAAAGATTAATGAAATAGTCCAAAATAATGCTGTTTTGGAGATGTAGTTGATGAGATTTTTACAGTAGCCTAAAAACCAAACCTGCTATCTGCTCTGTGGAAGCTATTACCAACAATCCAGCAGTTAAGGGCTTTATTTTTTTATTAGCAGCTGAATGAAAGTAGCATGACCAAATTAACACTTATAAAAAACTTAAATGCAACTTAAACGCAGATTTTAACCAAATCTTGGGAATTAATCATATGAGTAGACCTCAGTTAGACCTTAGTTGACTGAATTGTTCCTTATTATCAACATTGTCAATTGCTGTCAGTTTTTATTGTTGTACTGATGTGACTGATGCTTTTTTCCTCTGAGCCGAATTCATTTATATGAATTAGTACATACATGTGTTTGTCTGCATTAAAAGCCTTTGTTCCTGGTGAACCTGTCTGTGGAAATGTGTCATTACTGTTGCTGAGCTCTGTGTGTATCTGTGAATGTGCATGAGTACGTGTGTGCGCCCATGTCTTGAGTGTGTTTGTGAGTGTGCGTGTGAAAGCTGAACAGCGGGCCTCACCTCAACCAACAAAGAGAATAAACATGGGTGACACAGTCAAGCTGCCGTGTAATGCAGGGGAATCTGCCAACAGAACCCACCCTCCGCACACACACACACACACACACACACACACACCTCTCTTTACCCCTTTTCTATCTCTGTCTCTGTCATCTCTCTCTCCTTCTCCCTCTATCTCTCTTTATTCATTACCTGGAACCTCTGCAGAGGCATCAACAATAACAGCCACCTCTACCTGCTTGTTGACGGTGTCAAACAGTGACAAGCGAAGGAGGGAGAAGGAGAGAGAGGAAGAGAGAGAGTGAGAGAGGACAGCAGTCGCATGCCTGCCATGATGGGAGAAAATTGCCACAATGACAGAGGGGGTGATAGAGAGATGAAAGGAGAGTGAAAAGGGGGGGAAAGAAAAGAGGTAGAAGGAGATGAAATGTGAGGTGAGAGAGAGAGATGCGGCGAGGGAGGTAGAGCGGGCAACATAAAGACAGAGATCGAGTGAGGGAAAGATGAAAGAAAACGGAAATACGAGAGAGAGAAAAAAAGAGAGGGAGAGATGGGAGAGTTGGTGTGTGTCATCGCCGCCTCTTCTCACAGCTTCATGCGTCTGTTTGCCCGGTTCTATGAATTTTTGATGGCGAGGGTTATGGGGCTGGAAATTCCAGCTGCCTGCCATTTCAAAGAAAGGAGAAGAGAGTGGAAATGAGCAGCACAACAAAGTGAAACAAACACACAGACAGGCAGGAGGAAAAGGAAGGAAGGGAGGGAATGAAAGATGGGACATGGAGCGATTTAAAATGTGTTGTGGTAATGAGGTGTGCATGTGAACACGGGGAGACAGGTGAGCGCGTGTTGTTGCTTCAGACAAATCTCACAGCACATTGTCCCTGCGCCTCATACAGGACCTGCTCTGAACTGATTCACTCAAAGGGAGGGGCAAGAACCTGTGAGATCATAAACAGGAAGTAGTCACACTGTAAAGGCTGTAAAGGGATCAGAAGGTGGGTCAAAGGTACAGAGTTTGTGTTCTCTGATCAGAGATAAGAATTGATTTATATAATTAGTACATCATTTCAGTGTAACTACGATCTGTTGGAAAACTTGTTCGTGTCATTAACCTATTGTGTAATGAATCACAAGGGTGATGGACAACATAAAAACTGTGTAATTACACATATTACAAATGAAAGAGTGGAGCATTGGTAAGTGGTATTGGATAATAAACTGTAGACCTTCTTATAACACAATGATAGGTAGACTTTCCAAATAAAAACAGTTTCATATTCATTTCTGTCTAAAACCAGTTTGAGCGCTGTGTAATGCATGTTGCTACTCACAGCAGTCACAGCAGCAGTAGAAGAAGAAGGCATAATCGTGTTTTCAGTTTTGGACATATAGTTTGGAGGCAGAATGATGATATATCAATCTAAACTTTGAATTCCAGTATGTTATGAGTCCAAATAAAGTCAGTTTTGGTTTAGTCAAGATTGCAGCTGAAACAATCACTATTCAAATCATTATTATTTTGAAGAATCATGCAAAAATAATCAAAAAGAAGCTCCAAATCTCCAAGACAGATTATATCAGTGATGCAGTTTTATCTGAACCAGACTCCTGCGTTAGAATTCAGCACAGTATTAGTTTGCATTGTGTTGATCAGTAGTTTGGAAGCAATACCATTCAGCAGAAGTGTCCATCCTCCCCAAACCTGATTAAATCTGCATCAGTCCTACACAAGTAAAAATGGACCAGGATTGACTGACAGCTAACACAGTCCTCCACCCCTCCCACCAGGGAAGAGAGAGAGAGAGAGAGAGAGAGAGAGAGAGAGAGAGAGAGAGAGAGAGAGAGTCTTTTGTCAGTGGCAGTTGGGTGGAATAGATAGAAGGAGGAATGCAGGGATAGTGCTAACCTCAAGATGCTGATTGCTTTTTGCCTTTTTGTGTTGTCTGCTAGAGAGGTGGGGGCTCCTCTAGTGGAGGCAAATTGATTATGGAGGAGGAGGAGGAGGAAGAAGAAGAGAAGTGGGGATATGAAGAGGAGGGGTGATGGGGTATGTAGATTACTTTGCCCCCCTGAGCCACCTGACATGTACAGGGCATGATAGATTTCCATTTGCTCAGCTCTATGTGTGTGCATGTGATTTCCATGTCCATACGTGAGAAGCTGTGGCCCATGAACAAGCGACAGAGCTCACAGTCACAAGAGAGGACAGGTTGGCAGTTGTAATCAAACACACACACACACACACGCACGCAGGGAGGACAGAGCGAAAAAGAGAGGAGAAGAAACAGAACACAAACAAACCCACAGAAGGACATACATCTATAGAGGAGAGCAGGCGGACACACATCTTTCACACCAGGATACTCAAACACGCACCTTCGTCTCCATACCCACAGCTCTTTCATTCAGCAAGTGCTGGTCGTCATTAAAGGCAGATTTACTACAAATTGGACCAAATTCCCACTGTCACTTTCAATGATGGCTGCTACCATGCAGAGTGCCAGAGAGCGGGAGAGGGAGAGACCATGTATGTGTGTGTGCACGCATATGTGTGTATGTGATATAAAGAACAAGCCCGCTTTTGCGACACACACACACACACACACACACACACACACACTCTCTCTCTCTCTCTCTACATCCATTTCATCTCCTGCGCCTCTTCAAACAGGCACAAACACACAAAGTCACACTGACACATTTTGTGTGTTGTATCCCTCATTTTCCCTCCTGTCTTGTCCTCTGTTTTCCTCCTGGTGGTGGTGGTGGTGGTGGTGGTGTGTGTGTGTGTGTATGTTGGATGGGTTAATGGCAAGGAGCTAAGCCAGCCAGCCGTGACTTTGGCCACCATCCCATCTCACCGGGGATGACGCTGTTTCCTTAAATAACCGTGTGTGTGTGTGTGTGTGTGTGTGTGTGTGTGTATGTGAGCATGTACTGTATATGGGTTTGGAGCTTGGGGGGAAAGGCGGATCACTAGCCTTTATTAATGCTTAAAACACATAGACCTGATGATGGATACCTAATCCTTAGTTGCTCTTTCTATTCTATTCTGTTCTATTCTATTATAGG